>CM070712.1:14691751-16137156 GCA_036346275.1 Otatea glauca
TTCGCAAGAGCACTCAGGATTGCATTGGCTATGGTTAAGGATCACAAGCCCGAAGAGGCCTTGGGCTGATTTACCCACACCATGCGACGGGTAGACCAACAACTCTTCATGGCAGCCACTAAAATCGCATTGACAATGGCCGAGGGCAGCTTTCTTGACCTCCACATGGTTACATGGCAAAGCGCCCGCTAGCTCGCTCCACACCTTTACAAACATTCTAGAAGGAAAACTAGATCTCAGGCCAATGCTTTGCAAAATAACAATTGATCCGTGACATCGCCCATCACCTCACCCATAGCTCCTAAGGGAATACGCTACCTATGGTCCAACATTCGATCGCGCCTCTTCGCCGTAATTGAGGATGCTATCATATGGACGCCGCCAACGGTGTCTACTCACTACCTCGACATATCTCTTTCAGCCAATGGAAGTACAACAAGACCTTTTCATACCACAATTTGGTCGGCACAAGCGCCACTTCGTTGTAAGGTCTTCTTTGGCTTGCACAACAAAACCGGCTATGGATGTCAACGCCATTACCGTGGTTGGCCAACCGATTTCTACTATATGTGCTGTGAGGAGCCTAGAAACAACTGAGCACTTATTCCTAGACTGCCCTCAGGTCTGACGAATGTGGTCTTCCATTGCTCAATGGGTCTGCATACCTTCCCTCCAGCCATAACAATGGGAGACATCCTCGCACCTACACGAGTGGAATCTTCGCTGTGTCACTGCTCTTACCACCAAAAAAGGGGTCAAAACGCTTATTATTCGACATGCCGCAATGGTGGAAAGAGCGAAATAACCGAATTTTTCAAAGAAGTTGGGCAACTCACGAACAGATTTTTATCCATCAAAGATGAGGTCAGCACTTAGTCTACTACAGAGCGACACATCTAGGCAGCCTCATTCAAGGGCATACTTAGAATTTCCTCCCTCTTTCTTTTCTTATTTTTTCTTGTTTTTCTTCTCTCCCTGCCTGTGTTTCTTTCTTTAGGTGCAGCCTCTACACCTGTACCTCACAACTTTAACCCATCTATTTAATTCACGGTTTTTGCTGTCTTAAAAAAACCTTAGAAAGAGGCACCCCTCCACTCCTCTATTTGTAGCCTAAAAGAACACTAACTTGACCGCTACTCTATTCGCGAACCTTGATCCAACTATCCTCCTTCACTTGAGTAGGGCTCAAGTTAGCATCCTAGCCATCCACTTGTCCTAACGGGTTTTATTCATTTATGCTAACTTGACCGCTACTCCATCCATGAAACTTGATCCAACAATCCTTCTTCGCTGAGTAGGGCCTGTTGGCATCCTAGTCGCCCACTTGTCCTCCCGGTTCGCAGCAACTCCTAGCATCGGTCATCTTCAATGTCGCCTCGACCGCTCGACCTCAAATGTCCTAGCCTATTCCTAGTCTCCTCCACCTCACCATAACCTAGCTCCAAGTCCTGCAACCATCATAAACAGGGGAACCCATCACATAGTTGTTCACAAGATATGCAATTTATAATTAACACAAGATGAATTCCCAATTAAATGCATCGCTTAAGCTCACTGGGAAGGTCGACTCAACTCAAAATTGCAAATTCACTTTTCTAAACTAAAATAAACTCACACAAATTGACACAAACCTAACAAATGTTAAATACTCATCACATATCAATGGGTTGACCTCCACATAGTCTCACAATCACCCCTTATAAGTATATTGACAAACACGAAAAGGCATCAAATTGAGTTTGTTTTGTAGGAAATGCAATTTTAGTTGAAAGAGCTTTACTTGGTCCAAATGCAAGAGAAAGCAAAGATTATGACCAAGTTAGCAAGATAAAAATTTAGAGCAAGCAAAAAGAAAGAATAATTTTTCCTCAAATGCTCTAAAACCAAGAAAACTCACAAAAGTTCAAATGTGCTTATGACCCTAAGAACTAGCAAATTTTTCACTATGATCACAAGATGCAAGATACATTTCCAAATTTTCTCCTCTAAAGATGTAGTACTGCAACCGAGTGGATCACTTATTAGCTGTGTGCTAGATTGCTAGTTAGTAGTAGTAGTACTTTCATTAGTTGTGCTAGTTAGTAGTAGTACTTTAGTACTTAGTAGTCACTACTTCACTCTATATTTTTAGAAAATGGCAGCAAGTTGACTCAATGAAGATTGAAGAATGAAGAGACGTGGATCATCTTTGAGGTACATATTCGTAGTTTACACTTCAATTTTTTACATTATTTTAATTTGACAAACAAGTAGAAAAATAGAAAATAATACATATATATTATTATTTAATATATATAGCCGTGTCGCCGTGTCGGTATTTTTGGGAAAATAGTGAATCCCGTGTCGGTATCGTGGTCGTGGTCGATGTATCGGTCTCGGTGCATCATAGGTACCAACCCCCGGGTAAAATTATCTGAAAATTGATTTTCTTTGCTTCCATTTGACCTTTTGGGGCTTTAGCTTGGTTCTTTGGAGAAAGTTTTTCATTTGGCCAATTTTATTTAGCTCCTATTCAAAACCCCCCTAGTCGTTTTTTGGGTCCTTCACTACCTTATGCTGCTAGCTGCATTGGATTATAGGCAGCCATTCACCGTGTTGGCGACATGCGATAATAATTACAATGAAGCTCCTCCGGCAGAGGAACGGAGGAATGTAGTTACCTGCAGCTACTCTATTTCTCTGCACATAGCATCACACTAGAAGAAAATCCAACTGCGAACATCTTTTTCCATGAGGCATGCAAAATTCAGCTTACATTTTGTAGTACTGGCCTATTAATATAAAAGCCCATATGAAGTGGTGGTAGGATTAGTCCCATATTGCTTGCATAGAGTGGGTTGTAGTAGTATATAATGCATATTGGGTCCAAACTTATCAACTCTGGATTAACCACTTTACACGTAACGAGATCGAAAGTGTAAGTGGAGTACTATGCATGGGCGGGTCTGTTCTATGGGTGGGGTGGGCATTGAGTAAATTTTGAGTTAGGTGTTACAAATGGTATCTGAGCATCAACCTTCACTAGACTGGGCATTGAGCAAAATTTAGGTTAAAATGTTACGACTTTCAAATCCCATAGCTCGTCATGATCCAATTTTTAGTAGAATTGCCAATGGTATTTATGAGAAGTTTGACAGGTACTGGAAAGATTCAACCTTGTGTTGTCAATTGCTGTTATGATGGATCCACGTTTCAAAATGAAGCTTGCCGGGTTTGGTTATTCCAAAATTCATGGTCTAGAGGTGGCAAACCTGTTAAGGTGGTGGATGATGCTATTCATAACCTTTATGAAGAGTAAGTCAGCAGCCACTCCCATTGACACCCACGTCTCACGAGCAAGGGGTAACTAACAATGGGCCTATTGTTGAGAACAACACTTATGCAACTCCAACGTTGACTGGTGATGGACTTGTAGACTTTGATCACTCACCCCACGAATCCCACAATTTGATATTCTGAACTTGTGGAATCTTAACACCCTCAAGCACCCAACACTCTCAAGGATGGCCCAGGATTCCAATGTCCATGATCAGTAGCAGCAGCTCTATATTCTCAGATGGAACTTGTACAGGCTCCACTATTCACCTATTGTTACGAAGGGTGCACCATCGGTGAAGACGACAAAGACGGCGTAGGTTCTTAGTAGCAGTTGACATTTTCCTGTAAGATCTGGTCGTTTACTTGTGAACTTATATAAAACTGTGGTAGTGTTTTTAGAACATGGCCTGTGACCTGGTTTTGCTCTGGAATGACTTAATTAGATGTTAGTCGGTTTCTTGAGCACTCCTGTTATTGTGATTGTGTCCAGCTTGATTATTTGCTTAATTGCCTAAAATTTATTGCTGCATGCAGTTTTCTTCGATACTATTACTGCTGTCTGGTGTTAATGCATCTTGTTATGATCTTCAGTTATGCATTCTTAAGAATATCATTGAAAATGCTTATTTTATTAAAATGTTCTACAAAGGAACAGGCTAGCCGTAGGATTTACACCAAATCATACTAAGCTAACAAGATATTCACATGGTAATTGGAGACTGTGCAGTCTCAACACAGGATTTCAAACAACATGGAGCCATGTGAGTTCACCACTGCTGAAATATTCCCTTTCACCAGACTCCGGCTCTTCCCGCTCCAAACTTCAGTGATGCTGCACAAATGTTTCCTTACCAACTTTGTCCCAACATTCTTCTCCAGATCTGATAACCTTGCAGTGATCTTCCTGATAGTGGAGTCGAGATTGAAGAAGGCGAGGTAGATCTCTCCTGCTCCACGGAATAAGAAGTTTTAGTGAGGTAAAAAATATATTCACCATGCGTGTATTGGCTTGAAAGAATCAAAATGCATGCTGCCTCCAGCACTTGCAATTTGCAAAATATTTAGTTGAATTGTGAGTACAAAACACAAAGCACTAGCAAAAATAAAGTACTAATGTTACTCTGTTTAATGTTTCTTTCACCATTTGTGATTGCAAATTCAATCTAGCAGTGATGAAGTCTATCAAGAACAATTGTCACAGTAGCAACTCGCAACTGCGACAAAAAAAAAAAATTCTGCACAGAATATCATAATTGTCGCTCGTAGAACTAGTCCAATTCTTACAGTCTCCCGTGGAAAAGATAAATCACTCACCTCTGTTGCCAGTTGCTATCCATGCTCCAGCAGTAGTATCTTCTGCTGCATAAAAAAATGCGTGCTGATTACATAAAAAAGGTGATTAGTTTGCAGTAAATCAGTATGAAGTACCATATACCTCCTTCCTTCCTGGATTGCATTGTAGCACATAATCCCGAGTAGCTGCTGACAAGGTGTCCCTTTTCTGTTAGCTCCCACATCTGCAGTTGTTGGCAGTATATGATCAATCATGTTCTAAATTCTGCTGCCTAAGTTAAATGGACAACAAACAATTTTTATGCTAGCAAGAAATCTAATCGAATCAAGCAACTTCATGACTAAAACGATTATGAAACATAGTCATCCAATCAAGAACTGTTTCAGTAAACTGCGTGTGCTTTACCTGCTTTGCATGCCATTTGCATCTCAAGAACATGGGAGTTTGATTTTCTGAGGACGAGGACGTCCGCCATCGACTAACAGATGCATCCAAGCAACCATTATCAGTGCCTGTGCCTGCCAGATGAAACTTCTCTTGGTCTTCCTCATTGTTCAAGATAATTTCACCCGTACAGAGCAGAAGATGTGATCATACAAATAACAAAATTGGTGCTTATCAGTTCATAAATTGTGTCGTTGCATCACACTTACGATGATGTTGGAAGAGCTGTCGTTTTGACCATGCAAAATGAGACATTTGTGTTATCCTGCATTCCATAGCTCTTGCATATATGATCTGAATTCCCATCTTGTGAGAAACTGTACCATCCTTTTGCTTTCTCATCACTGCAGGTAGTGAGACCAAGAACCATGCCATCATTATTTGTCAGGTTCACCTGATAGCTGGACTTCAATAGACCGGATTGTTCATCAGATTCTGATGTCCTTTCACTGTGAATATGACGGAACTGGGAATATCCATTAGTCAGCTTGCCGTTCAATATGTTGCAGTAGGATGGGTAATTAGGTTGAATGTATTTAGTTACCTCCATGTTGTTTTTACTGTGGTGGTTTATTTTCAATAAGGCAGGATGAGTAATTAGGTTGAATGTAGTATCATCAAGATGCCTCAAGTCTCCTCCATACATGAGAGGAGATTTAGCCATTGACCAAAGCAGCATCTGCAAGGCCATGTCAGTTGCAAAAAATTTAGTCACAGGTTTCAGTTGCACTATGAACAAATTGACATGAGGTTTCATCAAGTGCAAACCTGTGTTCTCTGTTCGTCAAATGTAAGGTTAGTATTTGTATGAGGGCCCTGATTAACACCTGTATGAAATGTAAGGTTACTATTACTTATTTTAGTAATAACCAACACTTCATGAAATCTGGGAATTCATCAACAAAGTGGATTAGCATCTCTACTTTTGAGACACAGATATACAGTAACTGCCACGCTTATCAATAGAAACCTTCAAGTGGATGAATCATACGAAGATGGGACTTCAATAAATCAATATAATATTTACTAGTTGTGATTTTCAAGATATGGTAGGCAAACATGAATTAATTAAATTAAACCATTTTACAGATCCCAGGAAGCATCTGCTATGATCAACATGTAATATAACCATCAAAGCAATTCATTGCATATTTATTAGTCATTGCCTCATTGGTGCCCATGATGGATACAGTACTTATCTAATGGCACTGAGATGTGCATTCAAAACGAAATTAAGATTCTGCTCTACTGCCAACAACTGTTGGATGCAACAGGAGAACAAGTATTAACAAACTTTACCACAAAGTTATGGTATGAATCATTACCTGCATCAGTAAGCCTGCCAAATGGAAGCATGTCTAAGTCCGGCCAAGATCTACCTCGCAATCCCGTGGCCCCGATCTTATTCGCAGCAGCGAAGGAACTATGTATTATATGCAAATGGGAAAGAAGATATAATCTGATTTTTACCCAAAAGATCAAATATGCAACCCAAAGAACAAAATAACCAATGTATAACTCGAGTTATCCGATATGCACTTAAGCTACCTCGACACATCGAAATGCGGACGAACATCTTTCCAGCTTGTCCCAATCGCTCTCCTGTTATCCTGTACATGTCAACACGCTCACTTATGCCCTCACCAAGGCCGGAGTGACTTCAGTTCCTGGTGAGATGGACAGACAATCGGGCGCCAAGCTCCTTCAGATCTCCAACAATGTGTTAATTAGCTCATCCGAAAGTGCAATCGATTCCAGGATGCGAGTTATCTCTACCTCTGAAATAGCGATGATCTCTTTCGAGCTATAATCCGTGCCAAAGATACAATCAACCTTCACTGAAAACAGAACAGGATGGCACACTATGAGACCATTTGTTTAAACTTAATTTCTAGCATCACATGAGAAGTAAGGGTTGCTTCCGAATTTCAGAATGATGTGGCTAGAATGAAGTGTAGGTTACAGTTGTCGTACCAAAATCGACACCCCAATCGGCATACTGTCGGTAGAGAGATCTTAAGAAGGCTTGTCCTGCTCCCGTATCTGTATTTACACTCATAAATCCATTTGACATCCATGCACAAGTTCTATGGGTGAGGCCTATATCACGAGCTGTCCATTTTCTCGTCTCAGATATAGGCTTTTCCTAAAAGGATAGAAAAATTGTGCGCTAAGAATTTCAATATAGAATCTTTCATCCATGACTTCGAAATTTAAGATAGAACCTCGGTTTAATCTTGTAGGTAAAATAGTAAAACGAAACAGTGTAACCTGATAGAACAATGTTTCAATGGAACTATGCAGTAATGTTTCCATGCTCGCCATATGTTTCAAAGCATTAGATGTTAAAGTACGTAAAATTTTGTATTAGCAATAAAGCAATATATATGATGAGTAAAACAGAGATTTGTAGGTAGGATGAACGATATAATATACTGTAGTTTCCTCTAAAAGTACATTGTCTATCTCAGAAAATATAATGGTGCATTCAAAATCCAACAAAGATTATCTACACAGCCAGATCCGATATCATTAGTATATGCTTTTCTAGGGCTCAATCTAAAATCTGATCACAGAGTAAAATATTCATTTTTGTGCATACAATCAAATTTCCATACAATATAATGCTATCAACAAGTCAATTACCGATAAGAAGAAAGTTTAAGCACTCAAAGAAAAGGAGAGAGAAACATCGTAGAACTTCTCAAATAAAAAAGTGAAGGAATTATCTTAATTCCATAACAGAAGCGATTGTCATCTATAGCGTTAGTTATAATAGCTTTTCAAACGAAGATCGATCAGTACCGTGTCAATGTCCAAGATGGGTGTGCTCCCATTCATCAAATGGATGCCGAATTTCAAGCCCATTTCATGAATCTCATCGGCAATTCGCCTGAACCCTTTACCACCTTTAGACGATGGGAATCTTTGGGGGTCAGGAAATGGCCGACCCCATTTGTCGATGTTGTCAAACCCATATGACAGCAGAGGTCGAGCGTGGCGGCAGAGGGGGCGGACGACGAGGACGGCAGGATGGCGCAGCGGACGGAGGCGACGGAGCGGTAGCTGCCGATCACAGCGGCCTTGGCGGCCGCCCGGATGCTCTCCCTCCCATGGCTTCGATCGCCGCGAGATCGCGAGCACCCCAACTAACTGGAATGGAGCCGGAGTTTGTCGTCGAAAAATGCTGCGGATAAAATGCAGCTGATTTTTTTTAAAAGGATGGTTGCCTGCTACGGCGGGTAGAGGGACGGAAGAACGTACCGTCGTCACAAACTCCTATTTTAGAAGTAATAGAGATAAAGATAAAAGCAGCGACGCTCTCGTGTCATTCTGAGAGGATTACTGTAATCCATATTAGTACGTGCTTAGCTGATCTTTTCGTTGGGATAATTTAATTTTTACCATCCCTGAGAATCGTGGGAACAATTAATCACACCCTATACCAGACTGTCAACTATTTCAGTGGTGTTTATCGAGGTTGAGTGCAGTTTTGGTGCCCAATGAAATAGCAAAACAGCATGTAATCCGCACTAGTACATGCTTAGCTAGACCCATTCGTTGCGGCTAATTTTATTTTTACCATCCCTGGCTGAGAATCGTGTGAACAACCAACCACACCCTATACCGGATCACACTATTTCGTGGTGTTTATCGAGGTTGAATGCGCTTTGGTGCTCAATGAAATAGTGAAAAGTATGATGCAATGTTTCAAAACATCAAAAAATTATGGATTTAGTATGAATAAAGTGACATAAACCTCGCACAATAATTCCAATTCAAATTCATCTCTAGTTTCATGAACAGAAAAGACAACCAGACAATCGTGCACAGTTCACATGTGCCGCAAGCAACCCAAACAGCAATGTGGGGGTGAATGATCTCAAATATTTTTTCCTATCTACTGGACAAGAAGAGCCAACCAAAAATCAAGAACTTCATCATATGCTTGCTCATGGGATTTTGATGAGTAAGATGATCTTAGATAGCCTCCCACAAGTCACAGCAAGCACGAAGAAGAGAAAACAAGCATATAATACGATATACTAAATCTTTCTTCTCAAGCTCAAAGAACGATTTCTTGCAAAGTTTGAAGCAAAGTTTGTTTAGATGATTGGGATATGATCTAACAAAGATTCATCTATCAATCATTCATCCTCTGCAAAAGATCAAAAACAATTAGGAGGGGAGGCGAAACAAACTTGCAAGAATTTAAAGTACAGAAATTAAATGTTGAATATAAATTTTAAAATAGTAGAGAAAATAAAATTTGTATTACATAAATAGGAAGGTTTACAAAGCCATACTAACAGGTAGGCAAAGCTTACAAATGAGCACACAAGAAAACCCTAAAACCTTACTACCAACCTTAGAAAGAGGAAAGATTTTGCTGACAATGAAGAAGGCTGCAATTGAAAATCAAGAGTTCATAAGTAGCGAGTGATGGCGCTCGAAAGCAACCCGACCGCTTTCACGCTAACGATCGCTCCGACTCGGCGGCCACTCCCAACAGCGGCCGGCCGCCCGGCCCATCGCCCGACTTCACAGCCTCCTGAGCTCCCTCCGATGCCACGCCTTGCTCAGATCTACCTCTCAAATCCCCCAAACCTTCATCTCCTGGAGTGGCTCCAGCGAAAGGGCTGAAAAGCTTGATTGGGGATCCATGGAGGATTTTGAAGAGCTTGATCCTTCAGATGTCGATTCCCTGCAACCTGCTTCCACCAAGCCTCGCGTTTTGGAGTCGCCCCCCTTCTGCTAAATCTTTGGCTGCACCTACCTTCACACCAACTCTGGGCACTGTACATAGGGGATTACTGGGGGCATGGCCGCACACACCACTTCGCAATCCTAGAATGGGGCGAAGACTGCTGAGCTTTCCAACCAAGCGTCGGGCCTTCGATGCCTTTCTCATGTCTCGAATCGCCTCTCTGCATTAATCGTGATAGCCCGAGTTACTCCTACCCAACCCCGCCTCGTCCACAAGTCGGCCGCAAAAAACCATCCTGCTAGTCCCTATGAAGATCTTCCACCGAATCTCCTCAGGAGATGTGATAAGACCAATCTGCATGTCTTATGTAAGCCTGCACCAGCTATTTCTCTCGAATCTCTTCACCTCTCTCCGAGAGTTCAATCCTCGGCTTGGCAAGCAGTCAAGCCAAAGCACTGGTGGAGAAGACGTCCCTAACCACAAAGCACCGGCTCGCATTCAATCAGCCCGGAACCGCAGGACTTATAACACACTCGCCTCTCACTCGTGAGGAAAATGCTTTCGTTGTCTAGCTCCTAACCACAAAGCTCAGAGTTGCAGAGATCCCATTCGGTGCTACTCTTGCAAGCGCTTTGGCCATCAGGCGTGCTTCTGCTGCCGCTGTGTGCAACACCGCCGCCCTCTCATGGCTACCTTCAGCTACCCAAAAAATCGGTCGGCTTGCTCTCATTGTTTCACAGCCACTCAAGCAATGGCGGACGAAGCGACCAAGCTTAGCCTGCATGCTATTCTCCTCACGGTCACTGGGGATAGATCTTCCGCCAATACTGCCAACACTTTCAAGGTAGCCAAAGCGATTGAGTCCAAGCTCGCCATTCTGTGGGTTAATATGCGAGTCACTCGACACTGCCCGAAAGACTTCATGGCATTTTTTGAATTTTCGGCACAGCGGAATGCAGCGGTCCGTGCAAAGCATATTGACCATGACGGGTGTGGTTACGACATCAAACCGTGGATTCCAGACAATGCTGCCATTGTCTCCAACCTCTTCGTCCGGGCACATATCAGGCTAGAAGGGCTGCCCTTGAATGCTTGGAACTCCAGCGCCGCGGCAGAAGTGCTCCGAGGTTGGTGCTGCTTTGACCACATCAACCGGCGGTCGTGGCACTGTGAGGCCACAAACATTTTTCGGGTATGGGTCTGGGTCTCCAGTCCTAATGTCATTCCCAAAAGCATCTCTGTCTCAACCTTCTGCGATGATCGCAGTGGGAGAGCGCTGTGGGCATGGCATGGTGCTCCAAACACCTCGTCGCTGTGCTCAGAACCGCCTGAGCGCACTTCGCAAGAAGTCCTCATCCACCTCGAGTCCTCGATGTTTCAAGACTTCTCCAACCTACACACGTGCGACCAAGACCGCCAAAACCCGCCATACAATTGGACATTGGGCGTCGTCGATGGGAACCCTATGCCACGGCCACCCCGTCGGTCCGACTTGCGTTGCCGGCTGGGTGACAGGCGTGGCAGAAACCCTCTAGAAGATGATGATCACAGAGAAGACCGTGATCGCCACTGGCGCAGCCGCAACCGCCACGGAGCTGCTCGACGGGTCGGTCCTTGGGACGGAACCGCCCCATGAGGGCTCGCCTCATCGCGTCGCAAGACACCGCCACACTCGATCCTCATCACTGTGGCAATGCCGATGTGGCTGATGGCTAGCCGCAGGATGTGGAGTGTGGCCGGCCTAGTGCCTCACCAGGATGGAAGAAGGCACGCCCTGCTACACGACATCGCACCAGGTCATCTGAGAACCTGGACAGGACCTCCACTCAGGTGGCCATTCGCCGAGGCTATCCACGCCAAGGCGCATCACGCAAAGGCAACCAAGCCTCCCGAACGCCATCGCTTGGCTTGCCTGCATGCAAAAATCTCCTCTCGTGAGTTGTTCCAATGGACTTTTCCCACCGCACAATGGAACCGCTGGCCTCGATCACATCACAATAGACCGCGATCTCCACCTCCCGATGGCGCTACTTTAAAAAAAAGAACTGCTCGCCTCACCCGATGCTTGGCACGATCCCATGCTGGAAGAGGCGACCTTCAAATCTGATGCTCCTTACCGGTGGCTCGTAGATCGCTGTGCTCTTTTTCATCCTTGCCTCGCCTCACCTCACTCTAGAGGTAATGCTTTTCTCACTGGAAGTCTACGTTGAGCCTCCTCCGTCTGCGGCCGGCACCGCCTTGCAAGACAAACCAGCCAGCGGCGCCACCGCCGGATCGAGCCTCCTACGGCCGCCCAACCACAGTGAAGGCCCTCAACTATGACCTAGACGGCTTCACATTCCAGCGAAGCGTACCGACATGCCGACGCTCCGGGCAAGACTACCAATGGTCTTGCGTCGCGCGTGTTGATGTTGGTCCAAGCATTAACCACCGCCCCATTAACACTCCGCTTTAGCATGGGAAATCTCGTGACGCCACGACGAGAACAACGACAACTCAAGGCCCAAAGATTTCTTGCGGAGGCCTTCGCTAAACCGCTCAGCGCCGCTCCAATTTCTAGGCTCGCCATCTTCACCACATCAATGATGCCACCAAGGAATGGTTCGCGCCTGCAGGTGCTATCAGCACTGGGCCAAGGCGCAGCCAGTGACTTGCTTCAAAGCCTGTGGAGGTGACAAAGAATAAGATGGCGCAACAGCTTCTCGCACGACGTCTGGGCTTTTGCTCACCAAACACCAAAGAGGTGCCACCCCATAGCAGCCTTGGAGAACATCTGCCGTATTGATCAGCACACCCTACAAGCCATGTAGGCCATTGGGTCCTTCTCTGGGGGGACCAACACGATGGAGACGCCTAAGGATAGGCTTCGCAATAAGCAACCCGACTGCGTGAGTGCTACTCAAAGAAGATGTCTATGCTACATGTCTTTTGCTTCATTTCGACTCGCTTATGCTCAAGAAGGTCGATATGTGTCGCCCTCCTCGACCTCCTTCCAATTTGTGTCAATGGCCTATCGCTGCACTAGGATCTAGTCCGCTTGTGTTTTGCTTCCATCACTTATCGCTTATTGATGAATACTCATACCAGGTACCCCAATGGCCTGTAATGGCAAACAGTGCGGCCAAGTCCAGCCCGACCAACGGACCCGCCAGCCACAAAAAGACGCTGTCCCGACTGTAACGGGCGAGCAATCCCGACCAAGTGGGACGCCGACTCGCCACAGTCGGGCACTCGAGCCCCGACCAAGCTAAGGCAACCTACACCAAGGGCCATGTGTCGGGCCTCCGCGACTATTGGCCACGTGCCCCACGGACAGATCGTCAAGTGATCGTGCGGGTAGGTGGCCCTTCCCAAGGCAAGACAAGGGTTTCCCAAGTCAAAACTCCACCCCATCGCCCAATCACACGGCATGGGGACGCGCTCTCTCCCGAGGCAGCGCCAGGGCTACGCTTCGCAACATCAGCACCTGACAGGTTCCCAGAGGGCAGGTGCGCTACTTCCCAAGGAAACGACAAACTGCTCTGCTCAGCAAGCCTACCAAACCCGGTGTGGACGAGGCCGGACGACGACCAATCGCCAAGACGAAGGACTAGGGCTCCTAGTCTAGGTTTCTCCTTCCTTCCTTCTCCCAATTCTCGATGTAACCTGCCCCTCCCGCCTATATAAAGGGGGCAGGGTCCTTCGGGAGAGACATACATACACGAGGACACGCACACACGGACAGAGATAGATCCTCCCCTCGCTAAGTCTTTACGAGCGGGCAGTGAACGCTCTCGTGTTCAAGTCCTCAGCCCTCCCTTGTAATCGTGGTGCATACGACTGCATCCAAGGCAATACAACACTACCACACGAACTGGAGTAGGGACATTCGGCCCGAACCAGTATACATCTTGGGCTTTCGAGTCTAACCATTCAGGGAGAGGGAACGCGAGGCCCCTTCTGACTTACAAATTTACTTGCCGGTGCTCGAAACGCCGACAGTTGGCGCGCTGTAGGGGTCAGGAATATAAGAATCCGGTACCTCATGACAAGCCCATGAGGGAGGCCGAGAAGATACTCCTCACACCAGCCCCAGCCAGCCGCGCAAGGGGACATATCCTAAAGGAAGTTGAACTTATATTTAGATATGATAGATACGGTTGTAATCCGAGTCGTTAATAGGGTAGATAAAGATGTAAACTCTATCCTATTAACTGACTAGAATCTTGTAACCGATCGAAATCTCCAAACCGATCAGATTCAGTAGTCGCCCCACCCCGCTATATAAGGGAGAGGCAGTAACAACATAGGGATCGGATGATCCAAGCATTGAGCAATCAAGCCATAGAGCATAGCACACCTCATATCGCCTGAGCATATTGCGCTTTGAGCAATCTTAGATCCAAGAGATCTGCATAATCCCAAGACACAGACTAGGGTATTATCTCCTCCGAGAGCCCAACCTTTCTAAACCCCTTGTCTTGTGTGACCTTCAAGTTTGAGATCTAGCGCCACCCCATAAATTTATTGCCGACTACAAAAGTCGATAGTTGGCCGCTGTGTAGGGAAGCGCTATAATCTTTTCCTACGCACTGATGGCGAAGAATCGGTGGATTCGCCGCCACCTTCGCCTCCGCCGTGCCTTCCGCCGAAACTCGACTTCGTCGCAGATGCGCGCGAGAGCTTGTCTCGTTCGGTCCAAAACCATATCCGATCCGTAAAGATCAAGCCAACCCATCTCGTATGTCACTTTGACTTGGCCAACAAACCACCGGCGTCGCGAGGAATTGCTGCGATCTTCGTGGCATCTTCGCCATAGAAGAGCGTAAGACCGATCTCCAACGCCAACAAGAAGAACAGAAGTCGCGGGAAGATCGCCTTTGTAAGGGTAAGGAGGTGCAAAGCGATCGCTTCGATCTCATGGCCGCAATGTCCGCGAGGACCTCCGCAATCCAGTTGGGAGATCGCCGCTTTCCGCGACGCCAATGCGTAACGCCATCACCTCCAAGACGCTTCGACAAACCGACCCGATGATTGCATCGGATAGCCCGCTGCCCCGATCGTGGCCTGATCAAGGCCATGGTGACGGCGCCGCAATTTAGCGAAATCAGAAAATCCGGTGAGGTGAAGCGCACTCGCCCCACACGGCTTTCGACGCCACGAGCCCACGCCGCGCTTCGAAGCGCCACCTTCGCACGCCACGGCCCACGCCGCGCTTCGAGCGCCACCTTTCGGACGGCCATGGGCCCACGCCGCGCTTCGAGTGCCACTCTTCGCGACGCCACGAGCCACGCCGCGCTTCGAGCATCACTCTTCGCGGCCATGAGCCTTACGCTCGCGCTTCGAAGCGCCACTTTCGCACGGCCACGAGCCTACGCCGCGCTTCTGCGCCACCTTCGGCGACGCTATGAGCCACGCCGCGCTTCGAAGCGCCTTCAGACGCCACGAGCCTACGCCGCACTTGGTGCTACTTTTGGCACGCCACGAGCCACGCCGCGCTTCGAGCGCCACCTTCGACACGCCACGAGCCTACGCCGCGCTTCGAAGCGCCACTTTCGCGACGCCATGAGCCACGCCGCGTTTCGAAGCGCCACCTTCAAGACGGCCACGAGCCTACGCCGCGCCGAAGCGCCACCTTCGACGGCCACACCTTCGCATGGCCACGAGCCTATGCTCAAGCGCCCGAAGCGCCACCTTCGCAGACGCCACGAGCCTACGCCTACGCCCGAGCACCACGCTCGCAAGACGCCATGAGCCACGCCGCGCCGAAGCGCCACCTTCGCACGCCACGAGCCACGCCGCGCCTCGAGTGCCGCCATACCATCATCTACAAGCCTTCGCTGCGCTTCGAGCAAAGATGGCACGATCGTCGACAACATATGGAGCATAAAGCAGCTAAGTCGCTTTTTACTCAATTATGTTATTATAAATAAAATTGTTGACTTTCCTGACTTGCTACTTGGTTGACCCACAACTAAGTAGTAAGTCGGGGGCTACACCTAATAGTGTGCGCATGCGCACATCTTTTTCTGAGTTGTATTTTTCTTCTTTTGCTTAATGATTGCAAGTGAATCCGAGTGCGATAACTCCAAGTTGTGAAGCTCTGACCCCATGAACGGCGAACTTTAGTCACCCAAAACACATGCCTGGGAAAAAGAGCCATGAGCCGACTCCCAACGCTCGAGGGCTAGACTAGTCGGGCAGAGTGCTTAAACAAAAAGAGTCAAACCACTCGGATGAATTCAAAATTAATAAGGGAAAAGAGTAAAAAACTCTAAAATTATATATACACCAGTCGGACATCACATCCGAGTGAATTGTTTTTACATTGCCTAAGTTCTGCATATACATGATTTCAGGGCTACTAAATTTAGATACGACGTGTGTGAGCCAACGCTTCAACGATTTACATCAAGAATTTCAATGCATTTAATGAATTTAAAGGAGCGGCGCTGAATTTTGCCTTGAGCGGAAAAGCGCTTTTGACTTCTACATATCGCTTGGGATATAGTATGTCCCAAGATGAGCCGATCGCCATAATTCCAATAATGGGGCTAGGAACCACTGTAAAGTTTAACGCGTGGAACTCTATTGAGTCCTTCACGATCTCTTTGCCTACAACAGGCACAACATCAGTAAAGGAAAACTAGTCGAAGTCGCATCAAGAATCGAAGCACTCGGCGTGAAGCATGACTCGGCTTGGCTGCAACCAGAAGGAGGCAACTCGATCGCAAAGGACTCGGGGATACTGTGGAATATAAGAACCCGGTACCTCATGACAAGCCCATGAGGAGGCCTGAAGATACTCCCGCGCCAGTCCACCGCGCGCTGCGCAAGGGGACATATCCTAAAGGAAGTTGAACTTATATTTAGATATGATAGATACGGTTGTAATCCGAGTCGCTAATAGGGTAGATAAAGATGTAAACTCTATCCTATTAACTGACTAGAATCTTGTAACCGATCAAATCTCCAAACCGATCAGATTTCAGTAGTCGCCCCACCCCGCTATATAAGGGAGAGGGCGGCAACAACATAGGGATCTGATGATCCAAGCATAGAGCGATCAAGCCATAGAGCATAGCACACCTCATATCGCTCGAGCATATTGCGCTTTGAGCAATCTTAGATCCAAGAGATCTGCATAATCCCAAAGACACGTGACTAGGGTATTATCTCTCCGCGAGAGCTCGAACTGCCTAAACCCCTTGTCTTGTGTGACCTTCGAGTTTGAGATTTAGCGCTAACCCCATAAATTTATTGCCGACTACAAAGTCGATGTGGCCTTCGTGACGCCTTCATCAACATCTCCGACTCCGCTTGTCTCCTTGATGGCGCTTCTTCACCCGCTGACGGCATGTTTGTGTCGAGGAGCCGATCCGCTCGCCTCTCGACTTCATCGCCACTCCGGGGAGAGCTCGCGCCATTCCCGCCACTCCGAGACCAAAGCGTCCGTTAGGAGCCTAGACTCCGCCTCCAGCCGATTTCGCCAACCCCGCTTGGAGCCTCCCTACAGCCCCAAGGACGGAGTTCAAGAGCGCTCGCCGCCTCGGGCGGGGTACTGCGTGAGCCCGGCAGATGACTACATCACCTCCCGCAGCTCACAACTCAGGCAATGGCCGGCTATATGCCGGCCTCCCATGACTTGTCGGAAGATTCTTCCACCACGACTCCACTCGACATGGAGCACGCCATTCGCAGACGGCACTCCTGCGAGTGCAACATGGTGGGCACGGTCGACTTGACCGTAACCCCCGTGGCTACGGGGGCTCTCATCCAGCGCACCAGGGCAAAGGAAGAGGAACATCAACGCGAGCGTGCTGAACGCGCCCAAGCTCGCCGCGCCGAGTTCCAGCGGCAGCGCGAAGAGCTGAAGGCCGAAGGGCCGAGCTCGACAAGCTCCAGGCCGACCTGGAGCAGGATCAGCCCGAGCCCCCGCTTACACTTGACGGTGCGCGCGGGCGCGCACGTCAGGTGCACCACCAGCTGGCGGAGGAATCTGATGACCCTCAATTCTTCCCCCATGCAAGTCAGAACATGGCCGCAGCCGCAATGCTGCTCCGCGGCCTTCCCGAGCCGGCCGACCCGGAGGCCAAGGCCACATACCAGAACCTCCGGTCAGGAACGTGCGTCTGCCGCAAAGACATGCGTGCCTCCCCGCTCACCGCTGGGGCCACCTTCGCCGCGACATGCACCGCCGCCGGGGCGGTTGGGTCCGCAGCGGCGGCGCGCACAACGAACACTCGCACCGCGCGTTACGCCCGCCAAATGCAAGAATAATTATGACGTCCGCGCCACCCTCGAGGCGCGAAGAAAAGCGGTGGACGAAGCCGCCCACTCGTGTGTCGTGGACAGTAGACGCCGCAATGACCACAGCCCGAGCCCTGATGGTCCAGGACCACGGGCTTTTTGTTAGGGGATCCGCCATGCGGATTTCCCTGCCAGATTCAGGGCACCCACCAACATAGCCAAATACACTGGGGCCACGAACCCCGGTGTCCGCTCAAGACTACCGGCCAGATGCCAGCGGGAGGGGCTTTGATGATCTCTTCATCATCCAATACCTCCCTTATCTATCTCATGGACTCACCGAGCCCGCTCGAGTACTTGCCCGCAAAACCATCAGAACTGGGCCGACCAAGAGCCTCTTCGCCGGTAATTTCTGTGGCACTTACAAGCGCCGAGAACTCCCGACTCAAGAGCCGCAAGCGCACCGTGAGAAACTCTCCGGATTACATCCGGCGCTTCTCCGTTAATGCAATGAGCTCCCGACATCTCCGACGCCGATGTCGTGGGGCGTTCATCTACGCACTCTCCCGCAAGGCCTTGGTGCACAAACGGGTTGCGCCAAGCCCGTAACCACCAAGGAGCTTCGACATTGCGACCAACCACGCCTCGCGAGGAGGTGGGGCCATCTTCGGGGAGGAAAGGCTACAAGAGCCCGCCCCGAGCTGGGTCCTTCCGACCGCTCCGACAAGCGGAAGCGGCACGGGAAACAGGTCCGCGAGGTCCAAGTGGCCACGACCGTCGACCGCCCTGCCAAGCAGCAGGCGCGACCGACCGTCGCGCCCGACTACTTCGAGAAGCTGATGGACAGCCCGGGCCGCACCACGGTTCCCTGTCAAGCACAAATACCGGATCGCGAGGTCCTGAGACGCTTCCTCTCCGGTACCCCCAAGACGCCGCGGGGCAAAGGAAAGAAGCAAGCCCCAGCCCCACGGGCCGAGGAGAAAAGGGTGGACGACGACTTCCCAGAACCCGACGGCTGCCTCATGATCTTCGACGGACCGGCATGCTACGCCGACAAGCCGCCGGCTCAAGCTCGCTTCCGCTGGTCCATACCGCGGCTCCAGCTGTCCCCAGTACCTTTGGTGGTCAGAGTCTCCGATCACGTTCGATCGGACCGATCACCCCGACCACGTCCCTCAGCCGGGGAGGTACCCGCTCGTGATCGACCCTATCGTAGGGAAGAAGCGCCTCAAGAAGGTGCTTATAGATGGCGGCAGCGGTCTCAACATCCTCTATGTTGAGACGCTCGACGCCATGAGGATCCCCCGCTCGAGTCTCCGACCGAGCAAGGCGCTCTTCCACGGCGTCATCCTGTGCCAGCAGCCCACCCGCCGGCAGATCGACCGCCTGGCCACCTTTGGAGGACCGGGAAATTTCCGCACCGAGACCCTCACCTTTAAGGTCGTGGATTTTCCTGGATCCTACCACGCCATCCTGGGGAGGCCGTGCTATGCCAAGTTCATGGCGGTCCCCAGCTACACCTACCTCAAGCTGAAGATGCCTGGGCCGCGAGGAGTCAACACCGTGGCCTCATCTTTCCAGCTTGCTTACAACTGCGAGCGGAGTAGTTGCGAGCTGGCATCGGCGGTCATTGCGTCCGCCGAGCTTGCCAACCTCCGGAGGGAAGCCTCCGAGTCTGCCCCCGAATCTAGCAAGTCGGGGGCAGGATCCTTCAAGTCCGCCGAGGACACGAAGGTCGCGGTCGATCCTGAGGATCTGACCAAAACCGTGCGGGTCGGAGCCACGCTCCCCACCAAATAGGAAAGCGCGCTCATCGACTTCCTCTGCGCCAACAATGACGTCTTCGCATGGAGGTCCTCCGACATGCCAGGAATCCCAAGGGAGGTCACCGAGCACTCCTTGAGCATCCGACCAGGCTCGAGGCCGGTTGCCCAATGCCTGCGCCGCTTCGATGAGGAAAAGCGCAGAATCATAGGGGAGGAGATCGCTAAGCTTTTGGCTGCAGGGTTTGTAAAAGAGGTGCGCCACCCCGAGTGGCTAGCCAACCCTGTACTTGTAAAAAAGAAAAATGGGCAATGGAGAATGTGCGTTGACTACACAAGTCTGAACAAGGCGTGTCCCAAGGACCTGTTCCCCTTGCCCCGCATCGACCAAGTTATTGACTCCACCGCGGGGTGCGAGTCCTTTCCTTCGATGCCTACCAAAGCTACCACCGATAGCGTCAAGGAGTCCGACCAGCTCGCCACTTCCTTCATCACCCGCTTGGCCTGCTTTGCTACGTAACAATGCCGCTTGGTCTAAAAACGCGCGCGCTACATACCAGCGATGTATGCAACGTGTTTCAACGACGATCGGCCGTAACATCGAGGCATATGTCGACGACATCGTCGTGAAGACTAGGAAGGCTGACGATCTCATCACCGACCTAAGAGAAACTTTTGCGAACCTCCGACGGTTCCAAGATAAAGCTCAACCCCGAGAAATACGCCTTCGGGTCCCTAAGGAAAGCTTCTCGCTTCATCGCTCTCGAGCGTGGCATCGAGGCCAATCAGGAGAAGATCTCGGAGATCATAAGGATGGGCCCGATCGGCAACCTAAAGGGGGTCCAAAAGCTGACAGGATGCCTTGCAGCCTTAAGCCGTTTCGTGTCTCGTCTCGGCGAGCGCGGGATGCCGCTCTATAGGTCGCTTCAAGAAATCCGACCGCCACCGGACTCAGAGCTCAGAGGCCTCGCCCGCTTGAAGACCTTCCGACCTCTCCCCCTACCCCGGTTGCCCCAAGACCAGCGAACCGCTGCTCCTCTACATCGCCGCCACGACCCAAGTCGTCAGTGCGGCCCTCGTGGTAGAACGAGCGGAAGAGGGCCGTGAGCTCAAAGTACAACGGCCAGTCTACTTCATCAGCGAGGTGCTTTCCGAGTCCAAGGCTCGGTACCCGCAGTTGCAGAAGCTGCTCTACGCGGTGCTCATCATGAAGAGGAAGCTGATCCACTACTTCGACCAGCACCCCGTCACCGTAGGGACCACGTCGCCACTCGGTGAGATCGTCCACAATCGCGACGCCTCAGGAAGGATAGCCAAGTGGGCACTCGAGCTCAACGGTCACGACATATCGTACGTTCCCCGAACGGCGATCAAGTCACAGGCCCTGGCCGACTTCGTCGCCAAGTGGACCGAAGCCCAGGCGCCACCGGTGCTCGAAGACCCCGAGTATTGGACAATGTACTTCGACGGGTCCTACACCAAAATCGGCGCGGGTGCGGGAGTCGTCATCGTCTCCCCGCTCGGCAACAAGCTCCAGTACACCATCAGGCTGCTCTTCGACGTGACCAACAACGATGCCGAGTACGAGGCTCTCGTCAACGGTCTCCGGATCGCCGCCGACGGCGCCGCCGACTTACGCCCACGGGACTCCAAGCTCGCCGCCGATCAAGTCATGAAGGTCGCCAACCCCGACGCCCGCTTGATCGCAGATCGTCGGAAGTGCGCAAGCTCGAAGAAAAGTTCAAAGGTTTCGAGCTTCACCATAGCTACAGACGCTACAACGGTGAGGCCGACTACCTAGCCAATCTCGCCTCCAGCAGAGGACCGGTCCCTCCTGGGATCTTCGTCTGCGACCTTCCGCAGCCTTCCATCCGGATGGACCCAGCGACCTTCTGACCTGCCAGGCGAGACTACTTCGACCACCGAGCAGTCGGATGTAGAGCCGCCCGGGTCGGGCCACGACGTGCTAACGACCGAATCCGACTGGAGGAAGCCCTTTATCGACCGCCTGACAGATGGATCGCTTCCGACCGACCCGACCGAGGCCTGGCGCCTCGCTCGTCGGGCGAAGTCTTTCGCCCTGGTCGGGCCAGACCTCAACAAAAGGAGTCCATTTGGAGTCCTCCAGAGGTGCATTCTGGCCAACCAAGGGAAGCAGCTGCTGCTCGATATTCATGACGGTGTATGCGGTCACCATGCTGCGCCCCGGTCCCTGGTAGGAAAAGCCTTCCGACAAGGTTTCTACTGGCCGACCGCCGTGTCCGACGCCGAGCAGATTGTACGCACCTGCGAAGGGTGCCAGTTCTTCGCCCGGCAGACGCATCTTCTGGCTCAGGCTTTACAGACGATCCCCATCACGTGGCCATTTGCGGTCTGGGGACTCGATCTGATCGGGCCCTTCAGGAAGGCGCCCAGGGGCTTTACCCACCTCCTTGTCGCGGTGGACAAGTTCACCAAATGGATAGAGGCCAAACCGGTCGTGAGCATCACGTCGGTGCAGGCGGCCACCTTCTTCCGCGACATTGTCTTTCGATTTGGAGTCCTGAACTCCATCATCACCGACAACGGGACGCAGTTCACGGGGAAGGTATTCCTCGAGTTCTGCGACGACTTCAACATCCGCGTCGATTGGGCAGCCGTGGCCCATCCGCGGACTAACGGTCAGGTCGAGCGCGTGAACGGCATGATCCTCCAAGGGCTCAAACCATGAATCTTCAGTCGACTGAAGCAATTCGTGGGACGATGGGTGGCCGAGCTACCCTCCGTCCTCTGGAGCCTACGTACCACGCCAACCCGGGCGACCGGGTTTATACCGTTCTTCATGGTGTTCGGTGCCGAGGCTGTCTTGCCAACCGACTTAGAATACGGCGCCCCAAGAATACAAGCCTTCGACGAGGCTCGGGGGCTCGCCTTGCAACAGGACGCCATCGACCAGCTCGACGAGGCGCGTGATGTGGCCACTCTACGATCAGCCAAGTATCAACAAGCGCTGCGACGCTATCACAGCCGTCAGATTCGAGAGTGATCCTTCGACGTCGGTGACTTGGTCCTGCGCCGGGTTCAGGCCAACAAAGACAGGCACAAGCTCTCACCGCTCGGAAGGCCCTTCACCGCCTTGGAGGTTCTCCGATCCGCACCTTCGACTCAAGGACGCGGATGGCCACATCCTCCCCAACGCTGCGGAACATAGAAAAGTTAAGACGATTCTATCCCTAAGTCCTTTTCTTGTCCCTTGCACCCGTCGCGCCGCGGACGCTGGGCTGCCCATTGGCACCTCTCATGTGTCGCTTTGGCCAGTGCACTCACGCAGTCGGTGACTCGGCCAGCCACGGGGTCCCTCCAGAGCGGTAACCCTCTCGACCCAAGTGCTACGGCCTACGCCCCAGCGGCTATGGTTGCGAAGTAGCACTTTGCGGAAGAAGGAAGTGCCCGAACGGAGCGACCTTTGGTCGGTTGGGAACACTCCTTTCCCGTGCCAGCACAGCCAATTCACGCACTCACGTGGGTCAGTGACTCGACCAGCCACGGGGTCCCTCCCGAGCGGTAACCCTCTCGACCCGAATGCTACGGCCTACGCCCCAGCGGCTATGGTTGCGAAGTAGCATTTCGCGGAAGAAGGAAGTGCCCGAGCGGAGCGACCTTTAGTCGGTCTGGAACACTCCTATCCCGCACAAGTGCGCATGAATGCTGCATAGCCAAAGTTCCTGTCCTCCTCACCCTTCCCTAGCAAGCGATCCGACCTACGCGAAAGCGACCCCCGCGGTCCTTAAAGCTATGGTCGGTCAAGTGCTCACCACATCATAAAAAAGGAGAGAGAAACCGGAACTTACTAAAAACTTTAAGATTATTTGCATATAATAGTCTTTTACAATAAAAAGGGGATATGTCTAATTTCTCCCTACTCTTTGTGGAGGACAATCTGCGGCGAGATGTGGCCGGTGATCTCTCGAGCGTATGGCTCGACCAGAAGCTCGAGCTTGTCCACCTCCTCGTCCGTCCGGTTCCCGACGACCCCGCTGCTCACCACCGCGAGGTCGATGCCGTCGTAATGAGAGACGGTGTTGACCAGTGCCGAGGAAGCCCTGCCGCAGCGCCTCGCTACCACGCCTCGACGCGCCCTCGCACTCGCCAATGGCGATGAGCGAAGCGAGCTCGCACCGACACGGCTCCGAGCACTTGGTCGCAGACGTCCTGGCCGACCTTTCGAAGGGCCTCTAACCCCGCGGCCAGCTCGGTCCGACCTCCCTCGGCCTCCTAGAGCGCCGCCAACGCCTTATCCCGCGCCACGATCGCTGCGCCCCGCCTCCAGAGCATCCTTTCGCGCCTCCACGGCGCGGCTAAGGTCTTTCAGCAGCTCTGTAGACCGGGGGTAGCGTCAGAAAACGTGGAGGAACAGGACTTACCGCCCGTGGAGCTCGCCAGGTCGCGAAGATCGGCCACGGTTTTGGCTGCCTCTCGAGCAAGGCCAGGCCGCTGCTAGCTCGGCGCCCTCCCGAACTTGGTCCAGCTCTTCCCAAGGTGGGTCACTCGATCGAGCGGCCGCCTCGCGCCACGGCGCGGTGTCTTTGGCGCCACTCGCCCGCCAAGAGGGTCTCTGCTCCGCCACCCGCGCCGCCAAGGATCGCTCGCCGGGCGCTGCCGAGCGTGGCTTGGGCAGATCGAGCCGCCTCGGCGGACCTCCTCTTCGCCGCTTCGCCATGCCCAAAGCCTCCCGAAGGCCGCGGCTGGGCGCACCGGTCGCGCTTTTCTCGAGCGCTAACCTTCGCCGTAGACCCTTTAATGAATCGCGATTTCATCCGAAAGGCACGCAAGCGCCGCAAGGCACAACACTCCGTAGCCCATGACGAATCCGCCGAAAGCTACAAAGACGAAGTTTTGCCGACTTACCAGCTAATCGAACAATTTTATCGCCAACCGCGCCTAACACTACCGAACACTCGAGCAAAAGCCGATCCTCTTGATCCACTTCGCCTCGCCACGACGCGCTTGACGCCCTCGGCGGCGCCCACTGCTCTCCGCGATCGCCCAATGAGATGGTCGCCCGCCGTCCGAAAGGCCCCGACCGAAGCCGCGTAAGCGGGCGGCCAACAGAGCCGCTGGCTGGCTCTCAGCGGCTTGCGCCGAGGGAAGTCACCCGCACTTCCTCGCGGCCCGGTGGGACTAGCTCCGACCCTTGACCGCTTCTCCACCGATTCCCGGCGGCGCGCATTGCCGCTTCGGGAAGCAGACCACGTCGCCGGTGGCTCTGCCGGCGGACGGCAGCTTCCTCCCGACCACCCTCGCCGAGGAAGGAAGACTGCTTGCCGAGACGGCCGGAACGGCCGCTTCCGTCCCGATCGCCGCCCGAGACCACCACCGCCTCGCCGGCAACTCCGACGCCGCCACCACCAGAGCTTCGACCAACTAAACCGACCGGCGCCTCTCTCGACCTGCTCCATCGGTTCGCCGATCGCGCCAGCGCTAGACTTGGGTCGCAATCGCGACGCCCTCACAGAACATCACAGCCGCAAGCGATCGCTGATCGCCGAACTACCCTACCGCCACAAGGCCCAAAGAAAAGAGGGGGCACTTATCGCGCCGACGGACGCGCGCACCGAGCCCTTTCGCCGCCCTTTGCAGGGGCGAATCGCCTCCGCTTCCTCGAGGACGACTCCACCGGGACGCTCGCTGGGCCCGGCCGCCGGCAAAGACCGCTTCGCCGCTTCGTTGACCTCGCGCCCGCCGCCACCGGTCGGCGAAGTCGGACAAGTACCGCAGACGGGTGCTTGTCCCGCCTCCATTGTCGCTTGGTGGAAGTCGACCCCGCAGCAGCTGGTCTCGACACGTTTCGCCACGCTGCCCTCGCCAAGACGCTCCTTCTCCCTTTCCTCCTCTTCTCCTCTTTGCGCTTCTTGCGCGCAGCCTCGATCGCGCGGACTGTGGTGGGCCTCCGCCTAAGCTCCTTCTCCCCCGGTAGCAACGCCCGGGAGACCATCCCGGCAAGCCCCTGGGGAACGCGGAGACTTTAGTCATACGGATCGCCGAAAGCTGAGGGGGAAGCAACAAAGAAAAAGGAGAAAAAGGCTACATTCGGATTACCAGGTTTGGTGGGTTCCGGGCCGAAAACGGCTCAGGGTGGCCGCCCACCGCCTCAGTTGCACCTCCGCCCATAACGGCGGACACCCGCGCCTCGACCTCTGACGGAGGGAGTTCTTCCTCCACCATCCTCGCCGGGTCGGATGGCCCCTCGAACCAAAACATGGGGAGCGGCCAATCCATCATCGGTTGCACGCGCATCTTCATGAATGCGCGCACAACGACATCGCCAGTCATACCCCGCTTCTTCTGAGCCTTGATCTAGTCGATTATCACCTCCACCCGCCTCCTTCCCTTCCGGTCGGCACCCCATTCCCACTCGGACCTCGTCTTGGGAAGTCGGCTGGTGAAGACCGTGACGCCCCCCCAAGTTCTTGACATAGAGCCACTCGAATGCCACCCCGTTGGATGACAACAGATTTACGTCGATATAATCCGTTGCGCGCCCCGAGCGCAACTGGAGAGCCACACCCCCAATAGGCGCCGGTGCGTTCGAGGGCTTGTCCTTCCTCAGCCAGGGCTGGAAGAAGTGCCTCCACAACGCCCAATGGGGCTCAATCCCCAGAAAGGCCTCGCAGAACGTGATGAAGACGGCGATGTGGAGGACCACGTTAGGGTTAAGCTGGTGTATCTCTGCCTTGTAGTGGTGAAGGAGCCCGCGCATGAACGGGTGCAGCGGGAGCCCGAACCCACGCTCATAAAACGAGGCGGGCACGACGACCTCACCGTCCCCCGGCGAGGGGGCGGCGGCCCCTGACGACGCCCTCTAGCCCGAGACGGCCTGGGGGGGTAGGAACCCCTTCTTCACCAGCCCGAGCGCGCGGTTGGTCTGGATGGAGCACGCTGGCCACGACATTTTCGAAGAAACGGCGAGAAGGTGAGAAAAGGGGAGGTTGGAGGTTCTCTCTCCTCTGGCTCTTGCTGTCTCTTTTCTTGTCTCAGGCAAGCGCGAGAAAATTAAGAAAGCAAAAGCGAGAGGCTTGCACGAACGCCCCCGCACCCTATTTATAGAAGCCGAGCGGACGCCTAACCAAACGGGCGCCCCAACAGACGCCTCGCGTCTGCGCGTTAGGCACTGTAACGCCAGCCTCCCAATTCCTCTCGCATCTATGCCCGACAGACCGCAGAACCGTAAAGACACCGCCTTGGGCGCACGTCCCGAGACCCTGCTCCGCTTAGGCCAGACGGTTGCCCGGTGCGTCGCGAGACGCTCACTGGCCCGCGCCCAAAACGGCGAAAGAGCTCGACAGCTCACGCCAGGGACCAGCCCAAAGCTGTGGGTTCTGAAGGCCAGTCCCACCAAGTGGGCATAAGGCCGCCCCATCGAAATTTGAGTGAGGGGCGAGTATGAGGCGAGCCCAGCTGGGCCTCCAGCTACCGGGCCGACGCCCAATCGTCCTAACTCGTGTCCGAGACCATACTTCACACTCTCCCGCGGAGCCCATCAATGGGTGACAGCCAGCTGTGCTTTGGGTCGGCGGACGACCCAGAGTCCGATACGGGATCGAGTAAAGAAAGGTTTTTTATGGGTCGCCCCAATGGGCCAGACACCCTACTCGACCGTCCGCGGAATGGTCCCCTTGGGAGGGACCTCCCAGACCCACTCGATCACCCGTTATTAGCTCCACGAGCACGGCGCTCAAACCAACGCGGTAAACGCGCGCCGCCACCCTCCAGTCCCACACCGCGACGGGTGTACACGGGATAGACAGCGGCCACTCCTCTCGCAGCTACCCTCGTCGGACGAGGACTCGGGATGGATGCCCTACGTCTGGCTACGACGTTAAACGAGCACTTGGACACCAGAACCTCCCGAGAGGCATCTGGTCGTCCCAGCCGACCGAGGCCGTGTCTAGCTACGACGTTAAACAAGCACTCAAACACCAGAACCTCCTGAGAGGCATCTGGTCGTCCCAGCCGACCGAGGCCGTGTCTAGCTACGACGTTAAACAAGCACTCGGACACCAGAACCTCCCGAGAGGCATCCGTCGCCCCACCACCAAGGCACCGTCTAGCTACGACGTTAAACGAGCACTCGGACACCAGAACCTCCCGAGAGGCATCTGGTCATCCCAGCTGACCGAGGCCGTGTCTAGCTACGACGTTAAACGAGCACTCGAACCCCAGAACCTCCCGAGAGGCATCTGGTCGTCCCAGCCGATCGAGGCCGTGTCTAGCTACGACGTTAAACGAGCACTCGGACACCAGAACCTCCCGAGAGGCATCTGGTCTTCCCAGCCGACCAAGGCACCGTCTAGCTACGACGTTAAACGAGCACTCGGACACTAGAACCTCCCGAGAGGCATCTGGTCGTCCCAGCCGACCGAGGCCGTGTCTAGCTACGACATTAAACGAGCACTCGGACCCCAGAACCTCCCAAGAGGCATCTGGTCGTCCCAGCCGACCAAGGCCGCGTCTAGCTACGACGTTAAAACGAGTACCCGGAGCCTCCCGACAAACATTTGTGAATACGAGAAAGGCGTCCGACTGCACGCGCATGAGAAGAACGATCTTTCACCGACAGCCAACCCTCGAGGGCCGGGTTAGTTGGGAAAAAACGTCTAAGATAAGCTCATCACAAAGACACAAACAGTCATAAAGGAAAGGAAAATTTTATTATTGTCCGACAGGCTCAAAGCTTTACAATGCTACATGAGGTGGCCGACAGGCTCAAACACTACACAACGCTATGTGAAATACGAGGAGCTATTTCAGCACCAAGTATTATTTCACAAATTTCTGATTGCATCAGTGCCTCCGCACTGACGGCTACCGGCAAGGCTACCATTTGCCTCTAAGAGGACGCTTCACTCGAAAAGCCTCGAGCAACCTCGAGCAACGCGTCGACCGCAAAGAACGCCGCGGCCACGACCTCCTCCTCCTCCGAGTTCACCATCGCCGATCATGCTCAAATTTCGTGAGCTCACCAAAGGATCCTCCTCTTCCATCTTGTCATCATCACCAAAGCCAAAGACCAAGGGCGCCGGGCCATTGGAGAATCGAAAAGACTCAAGGCTGGGGTAACTATCCAAGCAAGCGTGGTGCCCTTATATACCCGGCGGAAGGAAGGTCAAACGACTCCGCATAAATGTCAAGCGCAGGAAAACGAAGTGCCCTTCACCGGGTTCCGAAGTGGTAGAGAAGACGAATGGTCACGACGCACCAAGCCATGCGGGGTGCGTGCAATGAAGCAATTAAAAGCTTCCGGCGGTTCGAATGCCTTCGACGACTCTTAGGCAGCTGCCGGATGCGCTAGAGCACACCAGGCTGAGACCAGCCGACCAGGCCGGTTGGGTCACCCAACTAGGCCCGGTCGCCGCACATAACCAAGATTCTCACCAACCAGGCTCAACCCCCGATCGTATCTGACGAACTCGCTCGGGGGTTCGGGGGCTACTGACGAATACTCATACCAGGGGTACCCGAACGGTCCAGAATGGCAAACAGGCCGCGTCAAGCCCAGCTCCGACCAAGGGACCCGCGAGACCACAAAAAGACGCTCATCCCCGACCAGAGTGGGGCGAGCAGTCCCGACCAAGTGGGACGCCGACCCTCGTCACAGGTTGGACACCCCTGAGCCCTGACCAAGCTAAGGCAACCTACACCAAGGGCCATGTGTCGGGCCTCCGTTGACTATTGGCCACGTGCCCATGGACAGGATCGTTCGAAGTGACCGTGCGGGGCAGGTGGCCCCTTCCCAAGGCAGCACAAGGGTTTCTCAAGTCAAAACTCCACCCCATCGCCTACCACACGAAGTATGGGGACGCGCTCTCCCGAGGCAGCGCCAGGCTACGCCGCAACATCAAGACTGACAGTTCCCAGAGGGCGGTGCGCCGCTTCCCAAGAAACGATTTAACCGCTCTGCAAAGAAGCCTACCAAACCCGTGTGGACGAGGCCGACGACGACCAATCGCCAAGACGAAGGACTAGGGCTCCTAGTCTAGGTTTCTCCTTCCTTCCTTCTCCCAATTCGATGTAACCCGCCCCTCCCGCCTATATAAAGGGGCGGGGTCCTTCGAGAGACATACATACACGAGGACACGCACACACGGATAGAGATAGATCCTCCTCGCTAAGTCTTTACGAGCGGCGTGAACGCCTCGTGTTTAAGTCCTCGCCCTCCCTTGTAAGCGCAGTGCATTTATCGCATCCAAGGCAATACAACACTACCACACGAATCGAGTAGGGACATTCGCCCAACCAAGATACATCTTGGGCTTTCGAGTCTAACCATTCAGGGAGAGGGAACGCGCGGCCCCTTCCGACTTACAAATTTACTTGCCGGTGCTCGAAACGCCGACATTTATTTTGCGTCAAAACTGCAACAGCAGCTCTTCACTTAGTAAATCCTTGCATGTAAAGACTGTCTCCCTTGTACCCTGGTTTCTCCGCTGGTTTGTTAGTGATATGGTCAATACATTATGACTGACTGCAATGTGCTATCCTGGAATGTCCGAGGTCTCAATGCGTTGGCCAGACGTGCCACGGTGCGGCAGACACTACAACAAATTCGGCCTACGATCGCCTGTTTACAGGAATCCAAGCTGCAATCTTTGGATCAAACCACCATCCAATAGATTGGAGGGCAACACATGGCCTCAACTTCTTACTTACCAGCGCAAGGTGTCGAGGCGGATTCTACCGCTTGGGATGATGACAAGGTCCAAGTTACCAACCCACCACACGGGCCTTTTCTCTTACCGTGTGTGTCACGCCGCGAACCACCGAGGTCCCCTTCTTCCTGACGACGGTCTATGGCCTGACATGTGAACAACAAAAGCCGACTTTCTTACAAGATCTACGCTCGATTGCTCCTTCCTCACAGATGCCTTAGCTTGTTCTAGGCGATTTCATTGTCATCTATGAAGCAAGAGACAAAAACATCTCCAATTTAAACCGTCGATTGATGGCGTAGTTCCGTGCCCCTATTAATCACTGTTCACTTCGCGAAATACCGCTGCAGAATCGAAGGTACACTTGGAGCAACGAGCGGGAAGACCCGACTCTAGTCAGACTCAATCGTGTTTTCTACAATCATGATTGGGACATCCTCTTCTCAGATCATTTGCTCCAAGCTCTCTCCTCTTAAATGTCTGATTACTGCCCTCTCCTGCTATCTTCCGCCCACGGACCTGCTAGGCCCTGGACCTTTAAGTTGGAGAACTTCTGGATCCATCTCCCAGAGTTCAAATAGGTCGCCCAGCATGCTTGGGAGGCGCCGACCGTACACACAAACCCTTTCAAGTGACTGGCACACAGACTAAAAGCAACTGCTAGGGCTTTACGCGCCTGGAGTAGCTCACTTTTCAATGACGCGTCTCAACAGTTCCTTATGGAAAATGCCATCATTCTACGCCTCGATGAGGCTCAGGAATCGAGGGAACTCTCCTAGGCTGAGCTACGTCTCCGCAAAGTACTAAAGATCAGGGTCACTGGCTTAGCCGCGGTTGAGAGGGCACACAAGAGACATGCCTCTCGAATCACCTGGCTCAAGGAGGGAGACGCAAATACTTGTTTCTTCCATTTGAAGGCCAACGGCCGCCGCCGAAAGAATTACATTCAATCGCTACAGGATGAACATGGTATGGCCACGTCACACACTGACAAGGAGCGCATTCTTTTTCGGCATTTCTCTTCCCTGCTGGGCAAAAAGAATATGTGCTCACAAGATAGAGGAAGAGGTTTTGCAGTCCATTGGTCAATTGTCGCCTGATAAGGCACTAGTGCCGGATGGATTCATTGCGGCTTTTTACAAGCACTGCTGGCATGTCATTAAGTCGAACATCATGGCTGCGCTTCGCAACTTCCACGAATGCCCCAATTTGACTTTCGCCATTCTCAACTTTGCATCCATCGCTCTGTTACCCAAAAAAGGGGGCTCGGCCTTGCCTGCAGACTACCGGCCTATCAGTCTTATCCACTCAGTGGGAAAGATCCTATCCAAAGTTTTGGCACTCCGCATGTCCTCCCACATTGACTCGCTCATTTCAGCCTCCCAAACTGCATTCATCAAAGGCCGGAGTATTCGTGACAATTTCTGGTCATTCAAAATCGACAGACACTACCACCGAACGCGAACCCTGGTCCTAATGCTCAAGCTAGACATCGAGAAAGCCTTTGACTCAGTATCTTGGGAATATCTTCTCAGACTCCTACAAGAGTGAGGCTTCGGGAATCGATGGCGCCGCTGGCTGTCCGCTGCTTTTGTGACTTCTTCATCATCTGTCCTGCACAATGGGACGCTAGGGCCTGCAATCGTCCACCAACGAGGTCTTCGCCAGGGCAACCCACTGTCGCCATATCTTTTCATATTGGCCATAGACCCGCTACACCAAATTTTAAGAAAGGCCACCGATGACAGGATCTTGACACCCCTAAAAGGTTGCGCACCATCGCTTCGACTCTCCCTTTACGCGGATGATGCTGTCATCCTCTTAAACCCGGCTAGGGAGGAGCTGCACGCTGTCCTTACTATCGTACATGACTTTGGGGAAGCCTCAGGATTGCGGATCAACATACAAAAAGCTCCATAGCTGCAATCCAGTGTCACGGCCTAGACTTGGACACCATCCTTCAGCCATTCACAGGCGCAGTCACACATTTTCCAACCACTTATCTGGGAATGCCGGTTGCACTGGGTCAGCTGCGGCGGGTCCACTTACAACCCACCCTAGATAAGGTGGCGCGATGTCTGGCGTCATGGCAGGCAAATCACGCCCCACTGGGTGGACAACTAACACTGGTCAAGTCAGTGCTCACTTCTATCCCGATCTACGTGTTGACAGCACTCAATGTGCCCAAGAAATTTATCATAGATATCGACAAGATAAGGAGGAGATTCCTATGGGCTGGCAGCTCGTCTGCTCACGCCGAGAATTGCAAAATGCGTTGGACAACGGTTTGCCGACCCCTCAACCTGGGGGCCTAGGAGTACTGGACCTCCATAGGTTCGCAAGAGCACTCAGATTGCATTGGCTATGGTTAAGGATCACAAGCCCGAAGAGGCCTTGGGCTGATTTACCCACACCATGCGACTGGGTAGACCAACAACTCTTCATGGCAGCCACTAAAACTGTCATTGACAATGGCCGGAGGGCAGCTTTCTGGACCTCCACATGGTTACATGGCAAAGCGCCCTGCTAGCTCGCTCCGCACCTTTACAAACATTCTAGAAGGAAAACTAGATCTGTGGCCAATGCTTTGCAAAATAACAATTGGATCCGTGACATCGTCCATCACCTCACTCCATAGCTCCTAAGGGAATACGTCAGTCTATGGTCCAACATTCGATCAGTGCCTCTTCGGCCAGAATTGGAGGATGCTATCATATGGACGCCTGCCGCCAACGTTGTCTACTCGGCTACCTTGACATATCTCTTTCAGTTCAATGGAAGTACAACAAGACCTTTTCATACCACAATTTGGTCGGCACAAGCGCCACTTCGTTGTAAGGTCTTCTTTTGGCTTGCACAACAAAACCGGCTATGGACAGCGCAACGCTTACAGCTCAGGGGTTGGCCAAATCAGTATTTCTACTATATGTGCTGTAGGAGCCTAGAAACAACTGAGCACTTATTCCTAGACTGCCCTCAGGTCTGACGAATGTGGTCTTCCATTGCTCAATGGGTCTGCATACCTTCCCTCCAGCCATAACAATGGGAGACATCCTCGCACCTACACGAGTGGAATCTTCGCTGTGTCACTGCTCTTACCACCAAAAAAGGGGTCAAAACGCTTATTATTCTGACATGCTGGCAATGGTGGAAAGAGCGAAATAACCAAATTTTTCAAAGAAGTTGGGCAACTCACGAACAGATTTTTCAGTCCATCAAAGATGAGGTCATGACCTAGTCTACTGGCAGAGCGACACATCTAGGCACCTCATTCAAGGGCATACTTAGAATTTCCTCCCTCTTTCTTTTCTTATTTTTTCTTGTTTTTCTTCTCTCCCTGCCTGTGTTTCTTTCTTTAGGTGCAGCCTCTACACCTTGTACCTCACAACTTCTTTAACCCATCTATTTAATTCACGGTTTTTACTGTCTTAAAAAAACCTTAGAAAGAGGCATCCCTCCACTCCTCTATTTGTAGCCTAAAAGAACACTAACTTGACCGCTACTCTATTCGCGAACCTTGATCCAACGATCCTCCTTCACTTGAGTAGGGCTCAAGTTGGCATCCTAGCCATCCACTTGTCCTAACGGGTTTTATTCATTTATGCTAACTTGACCGCTACTCCATCCGCGAAACTTGATCCAACAATCCTTCTTCGCTTGAGTAGGGCTCAAGTTGGCATCCTAGTCGTCCACTTGTCCTCCCGGTTCGCAGCAACTCCTAGCATCGGTCATCTTCAATGTCGCCTGACCGCCTGGACCTCAGCTGTCCTAGCCTATTCCTAGTCTCCTCCACCTCACCATAACCTAGCTCCAAGTCCTGCAACCATCATAAACAGGGGGAACCCATCACATAGCTGTTCACAAGATATGCAATTTATAATTAACACAGTATGAATTCCCAATTAAATGCATCGCTTAAGCTCACTGGGAAGGCTGACCTCAACTCAAAAATTGCAAATTCACTTTTCTAAACTAAAATAAACTCACACAAATTGACACAAACCTAACAAATGTTAAATACTCATCACACATCAATGGATTGACCTCCACATAGTCTCACAATCACCCCCTTATAAGTATATTGACAAACACGAAAAGGCATCAAATTGAGTTTGTTTTGTAGTAAATGCAATTTTAGTTGAAAGAGCTTTACTTGGTCTAAATGCAAGAGAAAGCAAAGATTATGACCAAGTTAGCAAGATAAAAATTTAGAGCAAGCAAAAAGAAAGAATAATTTTTCCACAAATGCTCTAAAACCAAGAAAAACTCACAAAAGTTCAAATGTGCTTATGACCCTAAGAACTAGCAAATTTTTCACCATGATCACAAGATGCAAGATACATTTCCACATTTTCTCCTCTAAAGATGTAGTACTCTGCAACCGAGTGGATCACTTATTAGCTGTGTGCTAGATTGCTAGTTAGTAGTAGTAGTACTCAGTAGTTGTGCTAGTTAGTAGTAGTACTTTAGTACTTAGTAGTCACTACTTCACTCTATATTTTTAGAAAATGGCAGCAAGTTGACTCAATGAAGATTGAAGAATGAAGAGACGTGGATCATCTTTGAGGTACATATTGGTAGTTTACACTTCAATTTTTTACATTATTTTAATTTGACAAACAAGTAGAAAAATAGAAAATAATACATATATATTATTATTTAATATATATAGCCGTGTCGCCGTGTCGGTATTTTTGGGAAAATAGTGAATCCCCGTGTCGGTATCGTGTCGTGTCGATGTATCGGTGTCGGTGCATCATAGGTACCAACCCCCGGGTAAAATTCTCTGAAAATTGATTTTCTTTGCTTCCATTTGACCTTTTGGGGCTTTAGCTTGGTTCTTTGAGAAAGTTTTTCATTTGGCCAATTTTATTTAGCGCCTATTCAAAACCCCCCTAGTCGTTTTTTGGGTCCTTCACTACCTTATGCTGCTAGCTGCATTGGATTATAGGCAGCCATTCACCATGTTGGCGACATGCGATAATAATTACAATGAAGCTCCTCCGGCAGAGGAACGGAGGAATGTAGTTACCTGCAGCTACTCTATTTCTCTGCACATAGCATCACACTAGAAACAAATCCAACTGCGAACATCTTTTTCCATGAGGCATGCAAAATTCAGCTTGACCTTTTGTAGTACTGACCTATTAATATAAAAGCCCATATGAAGTGGTGGTAGATTAGTCCCATATTGCTTGCATAGAGTGGGTTGTAGTAGTATATAATGCATATTGGGTCCAAACATATCAACTCTGGATTAACCACTTTACACGTAACGAGATCGAAAGTGTAAGTGGAGTACTATGCATGGGCGGGTCTGTTCTATGGGTGGGGTGGGCATTGAGTAAATTTTGAGTTAGGTGTTACAAATGGTATCTGAGCATCAACCTTCACTAGACTGGGCATTGAGCAAAATTTAGGTTAAGATGTTACGACTTTCAAATCCCATAGCTCGTCATGATCCAATTTTTAGTAGCATTGCCAATGGTATTTATGAGAAGTTTGACAGGTACGGGAAAGATTCAACCTTGTGTTGTCAATTGCTGTTATGATGGATCCACGTTTCAAAATGAAGCTTGCCGGGTTCGGTTATTCCAAAATTCATGGTCTGGAGGTGGCAAACCTGTTAAGGTGGTGGATGATGCTATTCATAACCTTTATGAAGAGTAAGGTGCGCAGCCACTCCCATTGACACCCACGTCTGCTGAGCAAGGGGTAACTAACAATGGGCCTATCGTTGAGAACAACACTTATGCAACTCCAACGTTGACTGGTGATGGACTTGTAGACTTTGATCACTCACCCCACGAATCCCACAATTTGATATTCTGAACTTGTGGAATCTTAACACCCTCAAGCACCCAACACTCTCAAGGATGGCCCAGGATTCCAATGTTCATGATCTGTAGCAGCAGCTCTATATTCTCAGATGGAACTTGTACAGGCTCCACTATTCACCTATTGTTACGAAGGGTGCACCATCGGTGAAGACGACAAAGACGGCGTAGGTTCTTAGTAGCAGTTGACATTTTCCTGTAAGATCTGGTCATTTACTTGTGAACTTATATAAAACTGTGGTAGTGTTTTTAGAACATGGCCTGTGACCTGGTTTTGCTCTGGAATGACTTAATTAGATGTTAGTCGGTTTCTTGAGCACTCCTGTTATTGTGATTGTGTCCAGCTTGATTATTTGCTTAATTGCCTAAGATTTATTGCTGCATGCAGTTTTCTTCGATACTATTACTGCTGTCTGGTGTTAATGCATCTTGTTATGATCTTCAGTTATGCATTCTTAAGAATATCATTGAAAATGCTTATTTTATTAAAATGTTCTACAAAGGAACAGGCTAGCCGTAGGATTTACACCAAATCATACTAAGCTAACAAGATATTCACATGGTAATTGGAGACTGTGCAGTCTCAACACAGGATTTCAAACAACATGGAGCCATGTGAGTTCACCACTGCTGAAATATTCCCTTTCACCAGACTCCGGCTCTTCCCGCTCCAAACTTCAGTGATGCTGCACAAATGTTTCCTTACCAACTTTGTCCCAACAATCTTCTCCAGATCTGATAACCTTGCAGTGATCTTCCTGATAGTGGAGTCGAGATTGAAGAAGGCGAGGTAGATCTCTCCTGCTCCACGGAAAAAGAAGTTTTAGTGAGGTAAAAAATATATTCACCATGCGTGTATTGGCTTGAAAGAATCAAAATGCATGCTGCCTCCAGCACTTGCAATTTGCAAAATATTTAGTTGAATTGTGAGTACAAAACACAAAGCACTAGCAAAAATAAAGTACTAATGTTACTCTGTTTAATGTTTCTTTCACCATTTGTGATTGCAAATTCAATCTAGCAGTGATGAAATCTATCAAGAACAATTGTCACAGTAGCAACTCGCAACTGCCACAAAAAAAAAATTCTGCACAGAATATCATAATTGTCGCTAGTAGAACTAGTCCAATTCTTACAGTCTCCCGTGGAAAAGATAAATCACTCACCTCTGTTGCCAGTTGCTATCCATGCTCGTGCTCCAGCAGTAGTATCTTCTGCTGCATAAAAAAATGCGTGCTGATTACATAAAAAAGGTGATTAGTTTGCAGTAAATCAGTATGAAGTACCATATACCTCCTTCCTTCCTGGATTGCATTGTAGCACATAATCCCGAGTAGCTGCTGACAAGGTGTCCCTTTTCTGTTAGCTCCCACATCTGCAGTTGTTGGCAGTATATGATCAATCATGTTCTAAATTCTGCTGCCTAAGTTAAATGGACAACAAACAATTTTTATGCTAGCAAGAAATCTAATCGAATCAAGCAACTTCATGACTAAAACGATTATGAAACATAGTCATCCAATCAAGAACTGTTTCAGTAAACTGCGTGTGCTTTACCTGCTTTGCATGCCATTTGCATCTCAAGAACATGGGAGTTTGATTTTCTGAGGACGAGGACGTCCGCCATCGACTAACAGATGCATCCAAGCAACCATTATCAGTGCCTGTGCCTGCCAGATGAAACTTCTCTTTGTCTTCCTCATTGTTCAAGATAATTTCACCCCTACAGAGCAGAAGATGTGATCATACAAATAACAAAATTGGTGCTTATCAGTTCATAAATTGTGTGGTTGCATCACACTTACGATGATGTTGGAAGAGCTGTCGTTTTGACCATGCAAAATGAGACATTTGTGTTATCCTGCATTCCATAGCTCTTGCATATATGATCTGAATTCCCATCTTGTGAGAAATTGTACCATCCTTTTGCTTTCTCATCACTGCAGGTAGTGAGACCAAGAACCATGCCATCATTATTTGTCAGGTTCACCTGGTAGCTGGACTTCAATAGACCGGATTGTTCATCAGATTCTGATGTCCTTTCACTGTGAATATGACGGAACTGAGAATATCCATTAGTCAGCTTGCCGTTCAATATGTTGCAGTAGGATGGGTAATTAGGTTGAATGTATTTAGTTACCTCCATGTTGTTTTTACTGTGGTGGTTTATTTTCAATAAGGCAGGATGAGTAATTAGGTTGAATGTAGTATCATCAAGATGCCTCAAGTCTCCTCCATACATGAGAGGAGATTTAGCCATTGACCAAAGCAGCATCTGCAAGGCCATGTCAGTTGCAAAAAATTTAGTCACAGCTTTCAGTTGCACTATGAACAAATTGACATAGGTTTCATCAAGTGCAAACCTGTGTTCTCTGTTCGTCAAATGTAAGGTTAGTATTTCTATGAGGGCCCTGATTAACACCTGTATGAAATGTAAGGTTACTATTACTTATTTTAGTAATAACCAACACTTCATGAAATCTGGGAATTCATCAACAAAGTGGATTAGCATCTCTACTTTTGAGACACAGATATACAGTAACTGCCACGATTATCAATAGAAACCTTCAAGTGGATGAATCATACGAAGATGGGACTTCAATAAATCAATATAATATTTACTAGTTGTGGTTTTCAAGATATGGTAGGCAAACATGAATTAATTAAATTAAACCATTTTACAGATCCCAGGAAGCATCTGCTATGATCAACATGTAATATAACCATCAAAGCAATTCATTGCATATTTATTAGTCATTGCCTCATTGGTGCCCATGATGGATACATTACTTATCTAATGGCACTGAGATGTGCATTCAAAAACGAAATTAAGATTCTGCTCTACTGCCAACAACTGTTGGATGCAACAGGAGAACAAGTATTAACAAACTTTACCACAAAGTTATGGTATGAATCATTACCTGCATCAGTAAGCCTGCCAAATGGAAGCATGTCTAAGTCCGGCCAAGATCTTCCTCGCAATCCCGTGGCCCCGATCTTATTCGCAGCAGCGAAGGAACTATGTATTATATGCAAATGGGAAAGAAGATATAATCTGATTTTTACCCGAAAAAGATCAAATATGCAACCCAAAGAACAAAATAACCAATGTATAACTCGAGTTATCTGATATGCACTTAAGCTACCTCGACACATCGAAATGCGGACGAACATCTTTCCAGTTGTCCCAATCATCTCCTGTTATCCTGTACATGTCAACACGCTCACTTATGCCCTCAGCCAAGGCTGGAGTGACTTCAGTTCCTGGTGAGATGGACAGACAATCTGGCGCCAAGCTCCTTCAGGATCTGCAACAATGTGTTAATTAGCTCATCCGAAAGTGCAACTGATTCAGATGCGAGTTATCTCTACCTCTGAAATAGCGATGATCTCTTTCGAGCTATAATCCGTGCCAAAGATACAATCAACCTTCACTGAAAACAGAACAGGATGGCACACTATGAGACCATTTGTTTAAATATAATTTCTAGCATCACATGAGAAGTAAGGGTTGCTTCCGAATTTCATAATGATGTGGCTAGAATGAAGTGTAGGTTGGAGTACCAAAATCGACACCCCAATCGGCATATTGTCGGTAGAGAGATCTTAAGAAGGCTCGTCCTGCTCCCGTATCTGTATTTACACTCATAAATCCATTTGACATCCATGCACAAGTTCTATGGGTGAGGCCTATATCACGAGCTGTCCATTTTCTGCCGTCCTGTACATAGGCTTTCCCCTGAGAAGGATAGAAAAATTTTGCGCTAAGAATTTCAATATAGAAGCTTTCATCCATGACTTCGAAATTTAAGATAGAACCTCAGCTCGGATTAATCTTGTAGGTAAAATAGGTAAAACGAAACAGTGTAAGCTGATAGAACAATGTTTCAATGGAACTATGCGGGTAATGTTTCCATGGTCGCCATATGTTTCAAAGCATTAGATGTTAAAGTACAGAAAATTTTGTATTAGCAATAAAGCAATATATATGATGAGTAAAACAGAGATTTGTAGGTAGGACTGAACGATATAATATACTGTAGTTTCCTCTAAAAGTACATTGTCTATCTGTAAAAATATAATGGTGCATTCAGAATCCAACAGCATTATCTACACAGCCCCAGACCTGATATCATTAGTGTATGCTTTTCTAGGGCTCAATCTAAAATCTGCATCACAGAGTGAAATATTCATTTTTGTGCATACAGTCTGAAATTCCATACAATATAATGCTATCAACAAGTCAATTACCGATAAGAAGAAAGTTTAAGCACTCAGTGGAAAAGGAGAGAGAAACATCGCAGAACTTCTCAAATGAAATAGTGATGGAATTATCTTAATTCCATAACAGAAGAGATTGTCATCTATAGCGTTAGTTATAATAGCTTTTCAAACGAAGATCAATCAGTACCGTGTCAATGTCCAAGATGGGTGTGCTCGCGTTGACTGCCTGTGTGCTTATCCCGTTCATCAAATGGATGCCGAATTTCAAGCCCATTTCATGAATCTCATCGGCAATTCGTCTGAACCCTTTACCACCTTTAGACGATGGGAATCTTTGGGGGTCAGGAAATGGCCGACCCCATTTGTCGATGTTATCAAACCCATATGAATTTTTCCCCGCGCCGTCGACATTCTTCCGGTACCATAGGAAATCTATTACCGCATACTGCCACAGAGAGATGGAACAGTACAAGCAGTCAGATCTTAAACTTCGTTCATATTCCTTAATTGAACAGAGCCAAGTTAGTCACCTGATATCTATGCGGGAGTAGCTTCTCTGCCATGATCTGCGCATTATGCAGGAATGCAGGTTCGTCGATAGTCCATGAGAAGGAATCATAGGAATTCCACCCTCTTGGTGGCAACACGGTAAGCTGGTCATCTGCCTCACAAGAACCCCTGAATGAAATAGCACCATCTTTACAAGATTAAATCTTTACAACAAAACATTGTACAGGGTTTTAACTTGGATAAATTGATTATAACCCGAGAACTAGCAGAAAATAAATAAGCATTATTAGATATTTAAATAGGCTGAACTCCAAATTTAACACCAAACCGTGACCCGCATCACATTTTCAAGAGCACTTAACCCAGAAAATCGCTGCAGCTAAACGGAAGAGAAACGTTTGTTCGAGAGAAGAACTCGAACATGGCGAATCAATCATGAGGAAGTGAGAAACCACAGGAAAGAAACCGAGAGAAACGCCGCATTGCATAGTCCGATAGTACTGACCAGAAGAGGAGGGCGAGGCAGAGGAGAAGATGACGCCATGAGGTACGAGGAGAAGCTGCCATGGCCATTTGGCCACCCGCACGAGAAAGGAGATGAGGTGAGGTGCAGCCGAGGCCCTGTTTGCCGAGAGGGAAGAAGCGGCGGTGAAGAAACCATGCGCGCGTCCGCAGAGGTATATGTAGGCGGCTGGCGTGCGAGTGCGGACTGTTGAGTCGAGATCGAATCACACGGACGAGGGACGATGTATTTTAGGAGGTTTGTTGAACGAGATAAAGCAGCCACGCGCTCGTGTCATCCGAGGATTACTGTAATCCATACTAGTACATGCTTATCTAGATCTTTTCGTTGGAATAATTTAATTTTTATCATCCCTAACTGAGAATTTTTAGTGCGGTTTTGGTGCCCAATGAAATAGTGAAACAATATGGTGCAATATTTAAAAATATCAAAAATAAAATTCCGGATATAGTACGTATAAAGTGACATAAACCTACACAATACTTTCAATTCAAATTCATCTCTAGTATCATGAACAGAAAAGACAACCAGTAAATCGTGTACAATTCATATACGCTGCAAGCACTTTGTCGTTTTCCTCCTTGATACTAGGAACGATGTGAGATCGAATGTTTGCACGTTTACGTAGCTATACGTGTACTACATCTACGATTTTTTTTGGTATTTTTGAAACATTGTACTATGCTAGATTCGCTAATGGGCCACGCCGGTTCCCCCAACACCAAGCAACTTGTGTGTCGAGATTTATCACTTTTAACCATAATTAATTTCGGATAGAAAATGCAGATTTATCATGGTGTGGTGTTGTTAGTACTGAGATCAAAAGAAATTGACGAATATAAATTTCCCTTAAAATAAGGAAATGCAAATTTATGACCTGCACTGCACCATCATGCAAGGACGGATTTTTATTGGCTCAACACAAAGCCTGCATTTTCAAGCGTGTCCACAGAGAAGCCAACAACGCTGCGTTCTTCTCTTCAAAAAATGATAGCATCCTATGGAACTGACTTGTTAATAATATTCGTTCTTTTGGTTACTCCAAAGATATAGCTGGACCGAGGTTTCAAATTTCGGTTTCGGAATAAATTTCGTCCCTACCCGGATCACGAAATTTCAAAATTTCGGAAATATTTCGGACGAAATTTGAATTTGAAAATTCAAATCCGGTCCATTCCGGAAATAAAAATCCGAAATTCGGCGAAAAACCCTGAAATTTCGGGGTTTTTTGCACTGGCTGAAAAGTGGTAAAACGTTGTCGAAAATTTTTTGAATTTTTTTTGGAGGTTTCTGACACATTGCTGATGTTCTCATAAAAATTTCAGCTGATTATCACTTCTGATGAATTTTTAAAAATTCGGAGAGTGGTACTGTCCTGATAAAACACTGACCGACAAGTTTGATCCGAATGGAGAATGGTACAAATCAAGTTATAAACTGTTGAAATTTTTTTTGCATGGTTATGATCCATAACTAATGTTCTCACAAAAATTTAAGCTGATTATCACATGTGAGGAATTTTTAAAAATTCGGAGAGTGGCACTGTCCTGATAAAACACTGACCGACAAGTTTGATCCGAATGGAAAATGGTACAAATGAAGTTAGAAACTATGGAAATTTTTTGTGCATGGTTATTATGTATCTATAATGCTCTCATAAAATTTTTAGATTATTATCAAACAGTATGAATTTTTAAAAATTCGAACAGTACTACTGCCGTGTTAAAAGGCTTACCGGCAAACTTGAACAAAATGAAAAATTATGTAACCATAAAATTTTTTGAAAATTTTACAGAATGGTGATAAGGAAGTTATTAATATCCCATAAAAATTTTGATTTATGATCACACTCCAGTGAATTTATAAAATTCTTACAAAGCACAGTACCATTTATGTTCTTTTCTTTTTGATTTTTGAAATATAATATAACAAACGAAGTTTAATGCTTACATATATTTGATTTGACCAAACAAATAAAGTTGAAATTTTTTGAAAAATTTACATAATGGTACTGAGTCAATTATTAATCTCTCAAAACAAATTTAGATCATAATCACACTCAAGAAAATTTATAAAATTATGACAATATAACTGTCCCAATTATGTTCATTCTGTTTTTGATTTTTTAAAGATAACAAATGAAGTTAAATTATTTTGAAATTTTTTATGTATGTTCCTAATCTACAAAAGATAGTACCATAAAATTTTCAAATTATTATCAAGCTTGTACAATTTTATAAAAATCTGACTGTTTCTACCAAAATTTTAAAATATTTAAAAAATTCGGTTTTTCAACAAATTTTTATAGGAGATGACTTTCCTAAGGGTTATTGGACCAAAACTGGCCCTAAAAGTTTCAAAACCGGTCAAAAAAAACAAGAAATTTCGCTCAAAAAATCCGAAATTTCGGGTTACTTTAGCAAATTCAAAATTTTTAAAATTTTTCTTTTTGCCGGTACTTTAGAATTCGGGGTGATCCGAAATCCAAAATTTCGGCGAAATTTGGAACCCTGACCTGGACTACATAGCTAGCAATCACATCCACAATTATACAGCATGCTGAGGTTACTCCAAGATACCTGGAATACATATCTAGTACTCACATCGACAAATACAACATGCTGCAACATGGAAAACGATGTTAATGGTCAGCACCCACATTGCCACAGTCACGGCAGAACACTGACAAATTTCCGCTGGAACATCAAATGAAATTTGAGACAGTTCAACTCAATGACTCGTCGCTTTTGCCGTTCTTATCAAAAGCCACCTGCTCAAGGATGTTCGATCTACATAACATTCCATTCCATCATGTTCAGCGGGCAACTGTACTAATTATGTATATCACGGCATCACGCTATTCAGGACAGGAATTACATCGAGCGATGACTGTAAGCATCTAAGTTACTCGCACCATAAGAGAATGGTGCCAAACCTCAACATACAATTTCAAAAACCATGGACCCATGTGAATTAACCACTGCTGAAATCTCTTCCTTCACAAGACCAAGATTCTTCCCGCTCCAAACTTCAGTGCAGCTACACGAGTGTTTTTTTACGAACGCCCTCCCAAGAACCTTTTCCAGGTCTGATATTCTCGCGGTTATCTTCCTGTTCGTGGAGTCGAGGTTGAAGAACGCGAGATAGATTTCTCCTGTACCATGGAAGACAAAACGTTAGCAACAAAAGTTATTTCTCATGTACTACCAAAGAAAGACTCAAAATGCCACAACCATCGCTTAGAAGCTGGAATGCAGATATAGCAGAGGTTACAAAATCTGCATGGCTGCTAAATCTTATCTCTTTCACAGATTCGACATTTCTGAACATATGTATTCAATATAACAGTAATGTAATCAATAAACTAAACAGGTAGCTGCAAACATTTCCAGCTTCACGAAAAAAAAGGAAAAGCGATAAGGAGAATGTCCAGTTTTTTCAAGGGCATGGGTTGCCACTCACCACCTTTTTTTTTCTAAGCCCATATATTAAAATTTTGTTCTAATTATTCCTTAAATTTTATATATCTGTTTTATGGAAAAAAAGACAAGTGCTATTAATATAATCCGGATTCGTCAAACCCAAACCGGTTTAGGGTATAGGGTTCGTGTTCGCAGCGAAAATTGGAAGAAAAAGTGGCGAATCGCGAATCTGAATCCCGTACTGTGACTCGGACGAACCGCATTTTTGGTAACTATGATTTAAATTTTAAACAAGGGTTTTGGGGCCTTATAATGTACTATACAAACAAACTTAGATTATGCAAACAAACTTTGGTAAAAACAAATTTCATATAATTTCAGTAAAAAAATCAAGTTTATCATCGCTATTCAGTTTGACTTTTGAGTTTCCACAGATTATATTTTTGAGGAAAATGTTTTCTACTGAGTTCATAAAATATTTATGAATGTGCTGCCAGGATGAAATAAGCTTTAAAATTGTGTTTTCTGTATTTCCTTGAAAAACAAAACAATGACTAAATATTGTCATTATTTATAAACGCGGTTTTTTTTCTTTCCTGAAAATCCGAATAAGAAAACAAAATGATTTCCCCTCTGTTCAGTGATGCACAACAAGGTTGGGATATCATGAACCTTAGTTCACAATAAGTTAAACATCTGTCGGAGGGAAGTCAGATAGAGACGGCTTGAGGGAGAACGGCGCTAGACGAAGGAGGACACCGACCAGGGGGGAGGAATGGATGTAGAGTAGATGGCCTAGGAGAGAGACCAGAGCTAGGAATTAGGAACTTGGGAATACTTCTTTATTATTCATTGCTTAGTAAATAAGCATACAATGACTCCTTATATAGAGCCGACTTGGACCAACTTAATCTGCATGTCTTATCTTTATCCTCACTATTCTTACCTCAATCCTAACTAATTTAATCCTGCCCTTGCACGGTTGCTATAGTCACATGAGTACTATTTGCATGCGCATGACCAAACATGCGAACAATATTCCAGCACATGACGGCCCTATTTGTTTATGCTTAGGCATTTTGGCTTATAACCTAAAGCCAGCTTTTGGGCTTAAATAGAAAGCAATCGGCTTTTATACGTGGTAGAGGTGGGTAATTTTACCCTAACTTCAATGGCATTAGTCTAAGACTAACCCTCAACAAGGCAAAAAAACACCTCTTCGATGACTTTTAGCTTTTAGTTATATGGAGCATTATATCTTTTGAAAAATCCTAGGTAAAAGGTCACCTATTTGTTTAAGCTTTGGCTTTTTGGCTTTTAATCTAGTGAAAAGGCTCAAACAAACAGGGCCGACATAGGAACCTTAAGATATTAGGCAAATCCTAGGAAGTAATCCCACCAATTCATGGAAAAGGAGAAATGAAAATAATTTGGCAAGAATGCCCAACTAGAGCTGCCTCTGAGGTGGAGACTTAGAAGTCACAGGACTGCTACATAGTTAATGGGTGTAAACTATAGACATTAAATTCAGGACAAAAAACCATGGTTATTAAATCGTTGTTTAAGCGTCACTTAAGCGGTAAAATGATCCAAAGGGGCTATGCCACACTGTCACATTGCTGGAGAAGGGTATGGCTCCGCCTTACAGTCATGGTGTCTCTAAGGCGTCGTTTTGGCGTCTTATGGTGTTGTGGCGGCATGAGGCGGACGCCATGCTTGCACTGAGCGAGGGAGAGGCCAAGGGGATAATAGACATATCGGGCCAGCTGCGGCACAATTGAAGACCGAGAGGGCAGGGAGCGACTTGGAAAACCTAGTGTGGTAGTGCCGCCACCCGCAGCATGTCCCCACACCAGAGCCACCACACCACGTCGTGCAGCCGCCTCCTCTGCTCCGGCGCGTGCCTCCTCTGCTCCGGTGCGGGCCTCCTCTACTCCGATGCCGCTGCCTTCCTTGCTCTAGAGGCCAGATCCAACCACTAGGTATGGTTCCCCGCCTCCGCCAGCCTCTCACCCCTCCTGTCGTCTACCCCACTAGCCTCGCCCTCCTTCAACTGCTCTGCTCTACTCCCTATCTGCCCTATAGCTGCTATGCTCCCCATTTGCCTCTACAGCTGCTCTGTCTCACCTCGTCTACAGTATGCCAATGAGGATTGACCGAATGACGAATGACCAAATAAGGATATATTCATATATATGTACCTGAGGAGAAATATCGATTGAGGAATGTGTGTTATTGTGTCGGTGTGCTCCTGGCCACTGCTTAGTGCTCTCCATTATGCTACTACACTAGGTTAGAATGTGTGTTGCGGCGACTCACCATACGCCTTAAACGCTTTTATGGTAAAAAGGTTGAGTTGCATCTGTTGGAGATATACTCTAGAACCAATCATAGAGATGATTATATTTCCTTATGTTCATGATTTATTATCTTGTTCCTTGAATAATGTCACTATTATTTGTTAGCAAGTATGTGACTTGTTTGTGAAACTCTATATATGACTTTGTGATGATCATTCTAAAGAAATCCCTAGTTGATAAACATATGAGGACACATATAAATAGACTTGGCATATGTATTGGTGGATGACCATGTTTCAGGGTCATGGATATGGAGATATCAAACCAATAATATGGACATATGTTAGAGATCATGGAGTTGGATTGATCCACCTTGAGACACTGCGAGAACGTTGTAATCTTACTTGTCATCAGTTGGCCTTATATACAATATGTATGCTATATCCTTAGACTTAACGCATATACTCGAGATGTGTAATGACTTACTTAGGGGTTGCCAAACACTACTCCGTAACTGGGTAGTTATAAAGGTGACTTTCGAGTTTGTCGTGAAGCATGCTGCGAAGCATGGTCGATCAAGATAGGATTTGTCCCTCCATACAATGGGAGAGATACGTATCTTACTTGCCATCAGTTGGTCTCATATACAATGTGTATACTATATCCGAGTTGAGGTTGACGCATATACTCGAATTGTGTAACGACTTACTTAGGGGTTGCCAAACACTACTCCGTAACTGGGTAGTTATAAAGGTGACTTTCGAGTTTGTCGTGAAGCATGCTGCGAAGCATGGTCGATCAAGATAGGATTTGTCCCTCCATACAACGGGAGAGATACGTATCTTACTTGCCATCAGTTGGTCTCATATACAATGTGTATACTATATCCGAGTTGAGGTTGACGCATATACTCGAATTGTGTAACGACTTACTTAGGGGTTGCCAAACGTTACTTCGTAACTGGGTAATTATAAAGGTGGCTTTCGAGTTTGTCGTGAAGCATGTTGCAAGGCATGGCCGATCAAGATAGGATTTGTCCCTCGATACAACTGGAGAGATATGTATCTCTCCTTTCGAGTGGTCGGATTCCGAAAATGCATGATCATGCTACACGCAGTTAAAGAGTTAACCGTAGTCAGGGATTCTGAGTCATGTAATCGAGAAAGTAGTTGAGCTAACTAAACAAGGATGGTACATACTCACCTTGAGTTTGACTGATATCATGAGGCAAAGGGAAATGCATATAACTAAGCATTGTTAAGATTCGTCTGATGTGATCTTTACATATACTAGAGAGTTAGCACGTCCTGCTAGGGACCGCTACCGATTAATAGTCGAGTAAGATTACTCTGACTATGTCCAAGTATACATGAACCTATAGGATCGCATGCTTAACGGGTTGAGACTTAATTCAGATGGTGATCCGAATTTTGATGAACTTCAAGTTCCTAACGGGTCTCTAATATAGAGACCCATTGTGGGGCATCTATATAAAGGGAGGGGGTGTTGGCTTTATGGTTAAAAGACACCATAGGAATTAGGAATTCCCGAAACCCTAGCCGCCACATCTCCTTCATCCAAAACAGTGCAGTTGGCGCTAGGACTCTGGCACGTGGCATGCCCCGTACGTATGGATACCTTGGAGGTGTTACTACGAGACTTCAACATTAGAAAGATCCACAACCTATGACGGTTATGAGGAGCTGTTGAAGGAGACACAAGGCTAGTACGACTAAAACTGCACTAACACGCTACATCAACTCTACTTCCGTTACGGGTCTACGCGTCTAACGATAATTCCGTGATCTATAACTTGCAGTGGTTCCTTGGTTACGCAGTAGAAAATTTTGATTTTATACTAGAGTAGCCTACCTTTTCCCCTTCAGCCTCACTCACCTTATCACTTTAATAACCTTGCAAAAAACTACTTGATGTAGGCAGACATATCTCTGGTTTCTATCCTTGCTCTTGAAAGTACTAAAGAATAAAGCCTGTATTGTTCTCTATCTGAAATATATCATCTAAGTAGGTTGTTAAGGTTACTGACATCCAGTCTTGATGAGATTTACATTGTGCAGTTAGTTCAAAAAAAATGGTGAATAACTTAAGCCGTCTTTTTAAATATATGTAGAAAAAAATGGTTCCTCGTATCCCAATTTTGAAACATTGAATTCATATGAGCACTTTAGGATATATAAGATAACTAACCTTTACTTCCAGTTGCTATCCATGCACGTGCTCCAGTAGTACCTACTGCATAAAAGTTGTGTTGGCTATGTGATGATTCGACTAACTCACAATAATAAATAAAATGGTGTAATGTGTACCTCCTTCCTTGCTGGATTTGACTGTGGCACATAATCTTGAATAGCTGCTCACAAGGTTTCCCTTCTCATTCAGCTCCCACATCTACAGTTATTGTTCATATGATTAATCATGGCATGAATTCAATTACCAAGTAGGATAAGTAACTGTTTTGGGAGGACTTGCTGAAGGACTACTAGGTAGAGTAAATGACCTAGACTGGTTCAAACAAATCAAGCAACTTTGTATCTGATAGGATGTAGAATTATGCTCATATAGAAATTGGAGACGAAGTAACCCATGGTGAACTAGCTGCTGTCTACATGTAACAGTAGCGCTCCTATAGAAATTGGATACAAGAGTAGTGGTCTTCATGAACCGTTATGCTATTTTATTATTATATGCACTTGAAATATCGGTTGAACATTTTCAGTACAGAAGCCCGATCACATACAGCCATATATGTTGGACTAAGGGAAAATCATGATATCTCTGTTAAACATTCTCAGTACAGAAGACCGAAGAATCGCCTTCCATAGGTGCTACACCTGCATGGTCAGGCATTCAAGCTGTATAGAAGGCGCCAAATGTGGTAACACAAAATCTAAGTGGTTGGGCAAACTGTTTTGGAAAAACTTTGTTTAAGATTTGTACATGGTTAGTATGGAGGCTGTGGGACCAACAGTCAATTAGCTGCCATAGTTATGTGATATATCAAGGAACACTACAAATTTGACTTTGCAATGGAAAATGTATTTTCATTGTAGTTCATTTAGATGCAGTAAAACGAGCTCCCAAGAGGCCAGGACTCTAAAAGGAATCCAAGCAATCCTAATGGAGAACAGTATAAATACAAAGATTTTTCAAATGCAGACACAAGCTGTAGCGACTTTATTATTCGGTAGAAGAATCTTATTTTCCCTTTACCTGTTTTGCATGCCACCTGCACCTGGAAAACATGGGAAACTTGATATCCGAGGCAGTCTGCCGTCGACTAGCTGATGCATCCAAACAAGCATCATCAACGTCTCTAATTGCCAGATGAAATTTTGTTTGGTATCCCTCTTTGTCCATGACAGCATCATCCCTAAAATGAACAAAATGTGATCATACAAATCATTGAATAATTCTTGATTTATGAATTGGTTGGCCCTTACGATGCCAGAAGAGGTCTTGTTTTTCCCAGGCAAAATGACATATTTTTGTAATTCTGTATCCCGTAGTTCCTGCATATATGATCTGACTGCCCATCTTGTGAAAACCTATACCAACCATTAGCTTTGTCATCGCTGCAAGCAGTGAGACCAAGAACCACACCATCATTCTTTGTCAGGTGTACACGATATCGGGACCTCAAGCGACAAGAATGTTGCCCATGTTTGGAAGTCCTTGCACTGTACACATAATGGAACTGGAAATATTCAAATATCCACAAGTCAGCATACTGTTCATTTATGCCTACAAAATGCCATAATGGGAAGCCTCAAATGCAGGTACCTCCATGTTATTTTTACTGTAGTGGTTTATTTTCAATAATGTAGGATTGGTAATTATGCTTAATGTATTATTGTCAAGATGTCTCAAATCTCCTCCATACATGAGAGGCGACTTAGCCATTGACCAAAGTGCCATCTGCAAGGCCATGCCAACACAGCGTTTAGTGGATAGAGCACATTGAATATCAGACATGAAGTCTCTTAAGTGCAAACCTGTGTTTTCTGTTCATCAGATGTAAGGTTACATTTCCTATGAGGGCCCTGATTGACACCTGTATTAAAGGAACAAAAGTCCTATTCCAGTTATAACTAACTGTCACTCCATGGAATCTGAGTATTTATTAATAAAGTTGCATACCTAATAAGGGATATAAATATACAGCATTTGGCAAACATTTCAAGAAAAACCTTCTAGTAGATAACTTACATGTTCATGTAGTTTGATCAATCAAGAACATATTAGTTGAGATTTTCCACATTCAGTATATAGTTTGATATATGCATATGCCAGCATCTGTTATTAAAAAGTTTACGATATGATTTCTCTCTCAAGTTCCACTTATTGAAACTAGCAAGCTGAGATATCCATATTCTGCAGTGCTTATCTAATGGCATTAAATGTTCAATTTCCACAATATCAATAAAAGAGTGGCAAAATTTCTCATGCCTCAACATTGTTCATCATTAATTCACCAGAAGGATCAAATCATTACTCGCATCAGTAAGCCAGCCAAATGGAAGCATGTCCAAATCTGGCCAAGATCTCCCTCGTAATCCTGTGGCCCCAATCTTATTTGAAGCAGCAAAGGAACTGCATACGATTTGTAATGGGAAAAGAATATATAAGTTGTTATTTATTAGAAAATATGTAAGATACAAGATAACAACTAAATATAGAATATGTAATTAGACACTGCAAAATTAAGAATATCCACTCAATTTACCTTGACACAGAAAAATGTGAACTAACATCTTTCCAGCTGTCCCAATCATCACCTGTTATCCTATACATGTTAACATGCTCACTAATGTTCTCAGCTAACGCTGGAGTCACTTCAGTTCCCGGTGAGATGGACAAGATGATTGGGCGGTCAAGCTCTTGCAGGAGCTGCAATATACAAATTAACTGATTGCCTGATTCTGAAACTGCGTTAATTGTAAAGGAACTTGTGCGACTAATTCTAGGATATGGGGCAATTTACCTCTGAAATGGTGATGATTTCTTTTGGGCTATAATCCGTGCCGAAGATACAATCAACCTTCACTACAAACAAAACAGAATTGTACATATGAAACCATCTATAAAATTCCAATTTTAGCACCACATGAAAAGTGTCAACTACTTCCTAATTTGGGAGCTTTCTACACTATCCTGAGAATCATGTACCTAAAACAACGTATAGAATTACAATTAGCATACCAAAATCAACACCCCAATCAGCATACTGTCGATAAAGAGATCTTAAGAAGGCCCGTCCAGCTCCAATATCTGTATTAACACTCATAAATCCATGCGGCATCCATGCACATGTTCTTTGGGTAAGACCTATATCGCGAGCTGTCCATTGCCGGCCATTCTCTACATAGGGTTTTCCCTGAAAGGGATCACAAGATAACACACTAAGAATAATAGATAGAAGTTCATGACTTCTGTTGCAGTTCAGTTTTTTTTGCAGTATTACAACTCCCTGATTTCAAAATTCATTGGTTATATTTTAGATAAAGGTTCTAACTTTGCAGGAAAACAAAGCAGAGCATCAGATGATAAAATACAGAAAATGTTGTATTAACAATGAAATACTATGATAAGGACAACATCATTTTACACACTGATAATTTATAATGGAGCATATTAGTTATTTTCCTGTAATGATAAAATATTTGTCTGTAACATTATTGTAGGACATTAGTCCACCTTTCAAGCACTGTAGCAAGTCTCAAAGTTGAGGCACTTTGGAAAAGGAAGGAAAAACAAAACAATCTTCCCATTGTAAATACTAAATGCATTAAGATGAAGATAATTATGCAATAGCAGTAGTTGTCATCTAATAGCATTTCAAAGGAGGAACAGTACCGTCTCAATGTCCAAGATGGGAGTGTTTGCATTAACAGCCTGCGTACTTATTCCTTTCATTAAATGGATGCCGAATTTCAAGCCCATTTCATGAACCTTATTGGCTATTTGACTGAACCCTTTATCACGTCTAGATGATGGAAATCTTTGAAGGTCAGGAAATGGTCGACCCCATTCATCAATGTTGTCAAATCCATATGAATCTGTATACGCCCCATCAACATACTTCCGGTACCAGAGGAAATCAATAACTGCATACTACCCATAGATATAAGACAGAGCAGATAGTTATATTGATGATCAGATTTATCATTGTTCATATCTATGTTGATATTATATAGCCAAATTAAAGCATTCTAAAAGGTAACCTGATATCCGTGTGGAAGTAACTTTTCTGCTAAGATCTCTGCATTTTTCATGTATGCATTTTCATCAACCGTCCATGAAAAGGAATCATATGAATTCCACCCTCTTGGTGGTAACCCAGCAAGTTCATCATTTGCCTCAGAAGTGCCCCTGAAATGTAAAAGTACGAACGAATGGAAATCATTTCTCTTAGCTAAGAATGGTCTTCGTATAGAAGGATCAGATAATGGTGTTCAGATTAGAATTGCTCTCTTGGCAGCGCTTCAATTGTACCTTTTTTAAATACACATATAAGTTTTATTTTGGAATGAAACAGATATGAATAGATAGAAACGGGAAAAAATTACAGAGCTAGCATAGTTGGTGAATCCATTTGAATAAAAACTTCCAGAGAGCCACTTAAAAAAGGAAGGCTGAAGGCAAAAAAATATGTATGCAATATGCTAGAAATAATGTCAAGCAATCAACGGCATAACCAAACAAAAAGTTAAGTTTGACACACAAAAAGTAATCATCTAGGACCAACTGAGTAGCGGATACACAATATCTTTTACAGAAGAAGAAAAAAACATTAACAAATTAGAGCTGCAGCCAACCACCTTTCATTAGCTCTATCCAGAATGGGTACAAAATTTTTCCTGCTGGTCCATTTATACTCTCTCAAAACAAAACTGCAAGAGCTTGCAATAAGCAAAAGTGGCAATTGTGCTGCTGATTTGCAGTTGTGTACCGCACAAGTTTCCATACATATGCTAGGGTCAATTAAGATCGGTTCATTTTGTAATTTTTGGAAGTGTGAAGAAGCACTACACATTTTATTTCTTTTTTTATTGACACTGGGAGGGTGTTACCTGTTAAGTTGGGGATAGAAGTAAAATCTAGAAGAATAGCGGTTGGGACTTGGGAATGTTCTCTCATATTTTTTTTTTCTGAAAGAATGTTTTCTGCCAAATCAGCCCGTATCCACACACAGAAATTAAAGATTTCAAGCAATTAATTACTCTTGCAACAACTCAATTGTCTCGTTAATCAGTAAGCGAAACAAGACAACTCGAATCAATCAACGCTAACCGAAGAACCTTCAGAAAGAAACAAACGTATTGAACTCTGGAACACCAAACAGTGGCACCATATTTCAGACCTAACCCAAGAAATCGCTGCAACCCGGACAGGAAGCATTCATCTAAAACGTACATTAGGGCGAGTCACACTCCCAGAACGTGAATTAATCCGAAACCCAAAACCACGAGAAATGGCATCGCTCTCATTCATCGAGGACAGGTAGGAAAGAGGCACTGACCGGAGGAAGAGGAAGAAGAGGAGAGCGGAGCAAAGGAAGTGACAACGCCATGGCGGCGGAGAAGGAGAGGCTGGAGCCCCCAGTCCCATCCCCACAGAGCAGAGCAGTGCACAGCTGTGGCCTGCGAGGTGAGAGGTGAAGTGCGCTCAGGAGTAAGGAGAGAGGAGGCGAGCTGAGCCGGCAGCAGTGATGATCCCTGATGAAGTGGGAGGAAGATTTAATAGCCTACTTGTATTTTTGCATCTTTAATTTTATTTAAATAAAAATATAAAACTAGCTCTCTATAGTAAAGATTATCACTAAATATATGTTATCTGTCGCACTTATCTACCACATCAGCACTTACTATGATACTTCCTCCGTTTATTTTTATAAGGTTTATTTTTTAAATAGTCCTGTTCACAAATATAAAATTTGCATTTAGATTTAGTAAGGTCTTTCCTTCTATACCCCTATTTATTCTCTCTCAATATATGCATTTATTCATTACTATACACACAAAGTATATCCTTCATTTTCCAAAACAATTAATTGGGGGCATCTAAATCATTTTCTCTCATACATTTATCAATTTTAACACAATCTTAACCCTTGTGTTAAGTTAAAATACGCTTTATAAAAATGAATGGAGGGAGTAGTAAGCGCGGCATGCTTAATGCTTTTCTGTGCTTAGAGAAAAAGAACTAGTTTTACGATTTTATTTGGATAAATATCAAAAAGGAAGAAAATAGTTAAACAAGCCAAAGCTTCGAAGTGTGAGTGGGTTGTCTGGGGATTTGGGACCCGCGGTGGGGATGTCGTGTCGTGTTGTGTGGTCGATGGTGCGATGTGCGGACTCACGAGGAAGCCAGCACAGCACGTCACGTGTGTGGAATTCCACGCTAATTTGTCTCCGCGTGTGGCTGTGGGGACGATTTAGACCGGCACGTTTGGGTCGGGTCGGCGTGTTACTCACGAGTGTCGCTCGCAACACTAATTGTTCGTTCAGGATAGTGAGGCAAGCACGGGTACGTTTTGGGAAATTTTTAAAAAATAATAAATAAAAAATAATAAAAATTACAAAAATAATATACAAAAAAATAACAGAAGTAGACTATTGTAACCGTTCTGAATAACGACAGAGTTATATCGCTATTTAGAATAGCAATTTAATGATATGAACGTCACATAAGCTTTCTGTCGCAATTTTAAAAGGCAACAGAGTTCTGTCACCATTTTAATTCACGACAAAACTTTGTGGCAACTTAAAATAGCGACAGAACTTTGTCGTTTTTTAAATTAGTGACAGCAATATGTCGTCAAACTATACAGCGACATTGAGAGAAGTTGGATTTTTTTAAAAAAATACACGATAAATAAAAAATTACAAAAATAATAAGTCTAAAAGAAAAATTATAGAAGTAGGCCACTGTTGTCGTTCTGAGTGGCAGCGTGTTCGTTTTTTCAAACTAAAAATAGGACAGTGTGGCATAGATTTTAAATGATAAGAAAAAATTCGGAACAGTGATGATTACTGTTGGTAGAAACATAACAAAGGTAGGGACTATGTCGGGACCCAAATATGTAAATCCAGAACCTCTGTGTATATCGTACTAGTTCAGGATCACGCTAGTGCACACAGGCTCAACATAGATAAATATCACAATCATACAGCGAAAACATAATAAAAGACATCATATATTAAATATTAATCTGTTGACTAACCTTATGGTCAAACTTACATGAATATACCTTGTAAGGCTAAACTGAGAATAACAGATTAAACTGCAGCGGAATGAAAACGTAGATAACCCCTCAGTATACCATAGGCAACTGACAAGCCTCGCACCCTAAACATTCGTTGCCTCCTGAAACACCTCCTCCAAAGCTGGTTTGAACTCCTCACTGGTGATGTTGTTGGCAATGGTGAGTACTTAAAGCACTCAATAAGTTGTGCACAAATGCAATTCTAATATTATATATGCAAGGCTTATTTCAAAGGAATGACTGACATGGCTATTTTGCAGTAAAGCAGTATTTATTAAAAGTACAATAAGTAGATTGTAAAGACAGTAAAATAAATAACAATATTTAATAACTTTTAGTATTTTTCAAGTAAACAAGACATCAGCCCTAAATCAAGTTTCAACTTCCAATAATATCCAACCTTCCCATCCAAAATTTCATTTTATAAAATTTAACTCTTGACTGTAATTCCCGAGCATTGCTCAATACTGTAAGCACAGCTATCTGAATAGATTTACACTTTGCAGAGGTTATGCACTTTACCCACACGACATGATCATCTCTTGTTGCCATAAAGTTAACACACTTCCTTTGGTGTGTCGGCAGAGTAATCATGACAAAGCCTTTCAAAAACCTTTATCGCAACATTGACCCTCCCGTATGCCGTACACTATTCCTTCCCTTAGCGAAGGTGAAGGTTAGGACTGACATACCGTTAGATTGATGTGTGACGCCACATCCTCCGCTATAACCACACTTTCATGTAAGCACGCTTCTGTGTGATTATCCACCTGAGAAATCTCATGTCAAGATATCGGTAATCCTACTTAGTTAGATCCGTCCCATTTAAGACATGTGGTTACATGATTGACTCAGTTTAAAGGCTCGTAGGGTCAAATCCTTAATTGACTAGGGCATGACTTCTACAAACCCTCTGTCATTCCTGGCCCACCTTGGCATATTGTCCCTTGCCACTTACCCCAATCTAAATTATTTACCACCCCAGTTGATTACCATGCACCATGTGCCATCAACAAGTCAACATCGTTTTGTGACATACGTCACTGCAACTTAACATCATTATGTGACAAAACCCGACACATCTTTCATAAGCATGTTCTATATTCCATTAGTCAAGATTCACTTTTGATATTCCAAAAAATATGAGTTAACGTGGCATGGCTAAGCATACTAAGCACGGTCTAACTAACCCATGTTGATTACTAATATTAACCAACTAAGAATAAACCATCATAGGGTGACAAATAAAACATGGCGTACAAATGACAAGGTAGTGTATAGACAAAATTGGTAGATTAGCTAAGCCCCAATTTAATTTGAAACAATTGTATACATGAAATAACATGCAATAAAGTAAAAACAATATACCGATTTTATAAAGTTGGGTTCAACATGATCAAAGCACATGTCTTAGAAAAGGTCCTGATCTTACTTTGGAACATGCTCTTGGGTCGACGGATCTTCCTCGGATGCGTCGCACAACTCAACATCTATGCGAAACGAGAGAGAAAACTAAATAAATACCAAAATAGAGAGTAAATAAACTCAAAAAAACCTATAAAATTCACTATTAGATAGATCTCAATTTTAATTTTTTTAGAAATTTGAATCACCTCAATCAGAGCTCGTATGAGGGAGAACGGACTCGTGGAAGATTCAAAAATCTAAAAATCAGAAAATTAGAAAATCAAATAATAAACTGAATTATTTTTACATTGAAAAATCCCTTTTATGACGTCAACATGACTTCATGATGACATCAGCACCGAAGCTTTTTCGGTTGATTTATTTTTCAACAGAAAAAGTCGATTATGACATTAGTATGTCACCGTGCGTGAACAATACACTGAATCAATCATAGAATGCCACGTGGCATGGTCTATGGGCTGAGTCCACGGAATTGCTCAGGTTTACCGTGGACTCGGTCCACGGCACTTCGATCTCTATGCGCCATGCATCGCTACGCGATCGGTCCACTGATCGGCACGATCTGGGCCATGCAACAAGATCCGATGGCCACGATTAGCCCCGACGCTTGAGACACGCGTGAAAGCATCTAGGCCCCAAATTTTAATTTGGTTTTGGTAATTAATGACAATTGCGGATAAAGGGCTAACATTTTTAATTTGAGTATTTTGAGAATAGGTTGGTCCAAATTTTAACGAATATGGAAGCATAAAATTGGTGAAAAAGAAAAGCACACGTCCAAGACAAGATGGCTAAGGTATAAAAGTTAAGGACTTTTCGTAGCTTCTGCCGATCTCGGAGATTAGAGGAAAAGATCGGGTTGCTAAACTAGGCGCCGTACTATTAAGAGGGGTCATTGCCACTCGTTCGATGTTGAAAAATGTTTAGGGGCTCAATACTTTTGCATCTAGGCATTTATGTGGCTTTGTGCAAAAAGGAAAATCTTTCTTGAAGAAAAATATGGTCTGGGCGTAGTGGGCCGGTATGACCGGGCCCTCTCCGGTCATACCGGCCATCGGTGTGACCAAGCTCCACCAGGTGTGGAAATAACAGAAAAGGGTAAGGTTGGTGTCTAAGTGGCCGGTATGACTAGGCCCCTTCGGTCATACCGGACATCGGTCTGACCGCCCCCTTCTCGGTGCGTTTTTTCCAGAGACATTGCAAATCGGCCCTGAGGAGGCGGTATGACCCCCTCCAGTCATACCGACCATGTGACCAACGGTCACTAACAGGCATTAATTGCATTGTATCGACCGTTGGCCACTGAGGGGCGGTCATACCGGCCCTAGGGCGGTATGACCGACCTTTCAGGACGATTTTGGCCATCTTTTGGCCAACAACTAGATTAGGTGGGTGGGGTTATAAATACCCCCACCTGCATTTTAGAGCTCTTCTTGGACCTCATTGATGATATTTGAGCTCTAGCTAGTCTCCAATACTCTTTGTGCATTCAATTCACACTTTGAGAGAGTTAGGAGCAAAAATTGAGTGGTGCATTTAGTGTTGAGCCTCTAGACACTCATTTCAACCTCGAGCAAGCGTCAAAGCTTATTACTCTTGGAGTTTGCCGACTCCTAGACGGCTCGGAGGCATTCGTGCGTGGTGAGCTTCTCAACGAAGATTGTGAGAAGCCCCGGCAAGTTGTGAAGGCCGGAGTTCGCCTACCCGGAGTGGGAAAGAACTATCTTAGTGATCGAGGAAGGCTCAAGTGGGTGAAGCCGGCTTGAAGTTATTCAAGTCACCTCAACGTGGAGTAGGGGAGATCGGCAAGTCTCCGAGACCACGAGATAAAATTCTTGTCTCTCATTCTCTAGTGACTTGCTTTTACAATTCCTGTGCTTAACTCTTATTTCTAGAATTTTAAGTATATTATTTGTAATTAGAATCTTTTATTGCTCATACTTGACTTGCTAGAGTACTTTGTGATCACTAGAAATCATCTTTGTAGATTACCATAATTGCAATTCTAGCATAGTGATTTAATTAATTGCAATTAAAGTCGAAAAATTTAGAAACCTCCTATTCACTCCCCTCTAGTCGGTTATCCTTTATCCTACAAGTGGTATCATAGCTTGACTCTGTATTAGGGCTTTACCACCTAGAGAGTAAGGATGGCTAGCGATAGGGTGTCAATAGGAAAGACGCCATTTTTTGATGGCACAAATTATGCATATTGAAAAATTCGCATAACCGTTTATCTAAAGGCCATGAGTTCAAGTATATAAAGAATTGTAGTTGAGGGTTTCGCTCCGAGAGTAAATCCCACTCTTACAATGGAACAAGAAGAGCGAAACACTCACCTCAATGCTCAAGCTATGATTGTTCTCTTTGGCGCTTTGAACGCTGATGAGTTCAATCGAGTGAGCAACCTCGAAACCGTTCACGAGATTTGGACAACCCTCTTAGAAATTTATGAGGGGACATCCTCGGTCAAAGAAGCCAAATTGCATATGCTTCGGATCAAGTATGAGAGTTTTATTATGTTACCCTATGAGAACATCAATGAGATGTACTCACGGCTCAATAACATAATAAATGAGCTCAAGGGCCTTGGAGCATCACTAACCGATCTTGATATTATTCGTAAGATGCTTAGGGCTCTTTCGAAAAAATATGAGACTTTGGTGATGTTGTTTCTCAACTCACCGGAGTTACCAAGGATGATACCAACGGGACTTCTTGGAAACCTCATCATCAATGAGTTTTACAAGAATGACAAGGAAGAGCTTTTGGAGCAAAGCTCTTCGAAGAAGAAGAATATCGCCTTCAAGGCAAAGTCAGAGTCAAGCGAGAAGACGCTTGATGACTCCGAAGATAAAGACACCGAGGAGGAGATGACACTCCTCGTGAGAAGAATAAAGAAGTTTATGAGGGGGCGTTCAAGCTCAAACACCCCTCAAAAGTTCAAGAAGGGGCAATACTCTAGTACAAACCGGTATGCAAATATCCGGTGCTACGAGTGTGATGAGAAGGGGCACATTGCCTCTCATTGCTCCAAGAAGAAGGACGACAAGAACAAGTCACCCAAGAAGAAGAAGGCTTTTCAAAGAAAGAAGAAGCTCTTCAAGAAGCTTCAAAAGGACAGCAAAGGCTAAGCTCACATTGGGGAGTGGGATTTCGAAGAGGAATATTCGGACTCCGACTCCTCTGAGGATGATACACCTTCAAGGAAGAAGGGTCTCACATGCGTTGCCATCAAGGAGGCTTCTTCGGGTTTCGTCACTCCTTTGTGTCTTATGGCAAGAGGAGAAACTAAGGTAAGGTAAAATCTCTTAATGATGATGAACCTACATACGATGAGCTTATGGATATGCTTGAGGACTTGAATGGATACCTCCGCAAAGAAAAGTCCAAACATAAGGCTTTGAGAAAAGAATATCTTTCCCTCAAAGATTCTTATGAGGAGCTAAAGGAAGATCATGAGACTCTTCTTGCCAAGGACCATTCAAAGCCTCAAAATGATGTAGGCATTAGTTGTAATATTATTGATGATATGTCTGGTTTAGAAATTAATTCATATTGTGTAGAAAAAACTAGCATATCTACTTCTTGTGATGATTTAATTGATATGCCTTCAACTTCATGTGCTAGCTCACTTTCTTGCCATGAAAATTTAATGGTAGAAAATAACGACCTTAAGGAACAAGTAGATAAACTTGGCAAAAGTTTAGATAGATGCTTTAAGGGCAAGAATACTCTAAATAAAATCTTGAATAGTCAAAGATGTTCCTACAAATAAATAAGATATTGGGTATATTCCTAAGAAGGGTAAGAAAATTAGTAACTCCTCAGTTTGTAAAATCAAATGGAAAGCTTTGTTATAAATGTCATGATGTAGGACATTTATCAAATGATTGTCCTTTAGGCAAAGCATCCAAAAATAATATTTATGATTCTTGCTATGTGCTTAAAAAATAGATTTGGTAAAATTATTGCTAAGTTTGTTGGCACTCCTATACTTGACCGTAGAAAGAATGCCATTTGGGTGCCTAAAGCCTTGGTTACTAACCTCCAAAGACCCAAACAAATTTGGGTACCTAAAAGGGTTTGATTTTCTTTTGTAGGTGAACTACAAGATCGGCGGATGGCATTGGGTGTTGGATAGTGGATGCACTCGACACATGACTGGTGACCAGAAAATATTCACCACATTCGAATCGGGAAATGGGCAACATGACAAGATCACATTTGGAGATAATAGCAAAGGAAAGGTTTTAGGATTGGGTAAAATTGCTATCTCAAATGACCTTTCTATTTCAAATGTCTCTCTAGTTGAAACATTGAATTTCAATTTGCTATCCGTAGCCCAAATTTGTGATCTTGGTCTTACTTGCATGTTTTCTAGGAATGGAGTAGTGATCTCTAAAGAAAATGATAATTCTTTAGTGTTCAAAGGTTTTAGATTTGGAAATTTGTATTTAGTTGATTTCACCTCAAATGAGTTGTGTCTTCAAACATGTTTAATTGCAAAAACATCCTTAGGATGGTTACGGCATAGAAGACTAGCTCATGTCGGGATGATTCAACTCAAAAAGATTTTTAAAAATGATTTAGTTGTGGGCTTGAAAGATGTGAAGTTTGAGAAAAATAGACTTTGTAGTGCTTGTCAAGGCGGCAAGCAAGTGGCTAGTTCTCATCATTCAAAGAGTATCATGTCCGCATCTAGACCATTAGAGCTCTTACATATGGAATTATTTTCCAAACAACCTATAAGAATATTGGATGCAATTCTTATTGTTTAGTCATTGTTGATGATTATTCAAGGTAGACTTGGGTTTTCTTTTTAGATGATAAATCCAAATCCTCCAATATTTTCAAAAGTTTTGCAAAAAGGGCTCAAAATGAATTTGACTTCAAACTAAAGAAAATTCGTAGTGACAACGGCTCTGAGTTCAAAAATACAAGAATTGAAGATTATTGTCATGAACTTGGAATAAAGCACGAGCTTTTCGCCACTTACAATCCGGAGCAAAATGGAGTTGTAGAATGGAAAAATCGAACACTAATTGAAATGGCAAGAACTATGCTTAATGAGTATGGCACTTTCGATAGTTTTTGGGCGAAAACCATTAATACCGCTTGCCATGCAACGAATAGGCTTTATTTACATAGCCTTTTGAAAAAGACTTCCTGTGAGCTTCTCATTGGAAGAAGGCCGAACATTTCTTATTTTCGAGTCTTTGGTTGCAAATGTTACATTTTTAAAAAGGGTGTTCGGCTCTCAAAATTTCAAAGTCGCTGTGATAAAGGTTTCCTGCTTGGCTATTCTTCAAGTAGTAAAGCATATCGCGTTTTTAACAAAAATAAAGGTTTTGTTGAAGAAACTTGCGATGTTGAATTTGATGATACTAATGGCTCTCAAGAAGAGCAAGAAAATTTGGATGATGTAGGTGATGAAGGACTAAGAGAAGCAATGAAGAACATGACGCTTGGAGATATCAAACCAAAGGAGGATAAAAATGATCAACCCTCATCCACTCAAGTTGAACTATCTACTTCCGCAATACCAAGTCAAGTTCAACTCATAGACGTAGATGAGAAGGAGAATGATCAACAAGCTCAACCTCTACCTCAAATAATTCATCATGGACTCTCTAAAGATCATCCAATGGATCAAATATTGGGTGACGTTAGTAAGGGTGTTCAAACTGATCTTGTGTCGCTTCTTTTTGTGAACTTTACTCTTTCGTGTCTTCTTTTGAACCTACATATGTAGATGAAGCTCTAGATGACCCAGATTGGATGAACTCAATTCATGAAGAGCTCAACAACTTCGCTCGAAATGGTGTATAGACGCTAGTCGAAAGACCAAAGGATCACAACATCATTGGAACTAAATGGGTATTTCGAAACAAGCAAAATGAGAATGGTATCGTGGTAAGAAATAAGGCTAGATTTGTGGTGCAAGGGTTCACACAAATCGAAGGATTGGATTTTGGTGAAATCTTTGCACCCGTAGCTAGATTAGAAGCTATTCGAATCTTGCTTGTATTTGCATCTTGTTTTGACATCAAATTATTTCAAATTGATGTAAAGAGTGCATTTTTAAATGGACAAATATCCGAATTGGTATTTGTAGAACAACCTCTCGGTTTTGAAAATCCTAACACCCAAATCATGTGTACAAACTCTCTAAGGCGCTATATGGTCTTAAACAAGCTCCTAGAGCATGGTATGAGCGGCTTAGAGATTTTCTACTTTCAAAAGGATTCAAAATTAGGAAGGTTGACACAACGCTCTTTACTAAAATAATTGATGGAGAATTCTTTGTGTGTCAAATTTATGTTGACGATATTATATTTGGTTCTACAAATAAAGATTTTTGCAAATAATTTGGTGATATGATTTCTAGGGAGTTTGAGATGTCCATGATTGGAGAATTGAGCTTCTTTCTTGGACTTCAAATCAAGCAACTCAAAAATAAGACTTTCGTGAGTCAAACCAAGTTCATAAAAGATTTACTCAAGAGGTTTGGCATGGAAGACGCAAAGCCCATCAAAACTCCAGTGGTATCCAACAGGCATCTCGACCTAAATGAGAGAGGTAAATCGATAGACTTAAAACTCTATCGCTCTGTGATTGATACTTTACTTTATCTCACCGCATCTAGGCCCGATAACATGTTTAGTATTTGTATGTGTGCTCATTTTCAAGCTTCTCCTAAAGAGTGCGATTTGGTGGCCGTTAAGAGAATTCTAAGATATTTAAAGCACTCGTCAAATATAGGGTTATGGTATCCAAAGATGCAATTTTTGATTTAGTTGGATATTCGAATTTGGACTATGCGGGTTGCAAAGTGGATAGGAAGAGCATCTCCGGGAGTTACCAATTGTTAGGTAGATCCCTAGTTTCATGGTTCTCCAAGAAACAAAATTCCGTAACCCTATCCATCGCCGAAGCCGAATATATTTCAGCCGGTAGTTGTTGTTCTCAATTATTATGGATGAGGCAAACTTTAATGGATTATGGAATAAACTTCAAAATTGTGCCTCTTTTATGTGACAATGAAAGTGCCGTGAAAATAGCCAACAACCCGGTCCAACACAAGAACCAAACATATAGATATCCGCCATCATTTCTTAAGAGATCATGTGAGTAAAGGTGATATTGTGATTAGTCACATTAGAACCGAAGATCAATTAGTGGATATCCTCACCAAGCCCTTAGATGAAGCACGGTTTTGAAAATTGAGGAATGAATTAAATGTCATAGATATCTCTAATGTTGTTTGATTATGTGTACAATGATTAAATTTTATTTGGGTCTTATTTGTTGTTTAAATTTCTTGATGAGTAACACATTTACGGGGAGTGTTATGCCCTTATATGTATACCACATCCCTAGAAATGTGAAAATATCAAATTAGTGCAAATATGTTTTAAAGGGATTCCCTAGATCATATTAGGTCAATATATTTGAAAAATACCTTATTTTAAATCCTAAAGTTGTCATTTTCTCAAATACTTCATTTCAAAGTATAAATATATAAACCTCATCTTTGATTCAGTTTATTCTATTTAAGTCTTCTCTATATTGGAAAATATCCTAAAATACTTTAAACTGAGTCTCGGTTTTCACAAAATTTCTCCAAAGTCAAAACTTGGTCTATATTAACCTATTAAAATGCACATTGTGAGAACTTGCGTTGGAGCTAGATTTCCATCGTATCTAGACTCACAAAAGATATTTCAAACTCATATATGTCCAAATGCAAAAGTTGTCTCTTGTAAATTTGTTATTTTCAAAAACCTCTCTTTGTCTCAAAAGAAGTCTATTTTAATAAAAACTACTTGTGAAAATTTGCTTTTCTTGATTGTTTATTGAATTGAAGTGCTCAAATAAATTATTCTTCAAGAAATTCAATCAAAAGAGCAATTTCAATTCTCTTTTGGCATTTCAGCCTGTCAGGCCCGGTGTGACTGCAGAGGGTGCCATAGCACCGGTGAGCGATATGACCGACCCCACCTCGGTCATACCGGCCGAGTTGGGCAAGAGCTGTTAATGCTCGAATCTTTTGGGCAACCCTTAGACCCTTATCCTTTCTTTTAGGCTGCCCGCACCCTCTCCTTCCCCTATATCTCATTCTCTCATCTCTTCTCCTCTCTCCTCTCAAGAACTCTCTCTCCTCTCCAAAATCCTCAAACCCATAGATCCTTGATCCGAGTGTCTTCCTTCAAATGGTTCTCTCTCGATCAACCGATTCATGGTATCAATTCCCCTCTATTCCATTCAAATTCCTTGCATTCTCATGCCCTAAGGTTCATTTTTTTGTTGTTTTATGGTTTGATATCCAATGTGGCTAAAATATGTGAATCGATTCGAAATCTTTGGTTAAAATGAGTAGATTATTAAATTGTGATGTCTATATATGCCATTTCATGGATCAATCTATTCAAGAACCAAAAATTTCTAATCCACTAGGGTTCTTGCGCCATGAGGCCGGTATGACCGGCCCTAGGGCGATCACATTGACCATACCCGGTATGACCGGCCTTAGGGGCAGTATGACCGGGCATGGCGACCAAAAACTCTAGAGTCTCATACATTTGTCACATTTGTGTTATAATCCTACTTTAGGGCATCTAATCCTTGTTTTCACCTATTATATTCTTTGTTCTCCCAGTCATTATGTCGAGACCAAGAACGCCCTTCCTCCTCCTCCTCGCAGCGGAGGAGTTGTCCGCAAGTCTGTTCGTGGAAGAGGCGTTCCCATGCCTCATCAAAGTGACAGTGATAGTGATGATAGGTAGACTTTGGCTATGAGGGATAGAGAGATTAGAATGAAAATTCAAGAAGAACTTGGTGGGAGTTCTCAAGGAAGAAAAAGAAAGAAAGCTGTTTCTGAATCAAGTGAAGACGATGATGAAATGGATGTAGACTTTAAGGGAGGAAATGATAGTGAAAATGAAGAGTCTGAAGAAGAGGAAAACTTTGATGATTTCTAGCCCACTATGGATTTGAGGAAGATAAAGGGGGAGAAATAATTCTCACTTCATCAAGCAAATCAATATATACTCCCTCGCACTGCTACCTTGGATAAGTTCAGAACTATTTTCCAACAGAAAGTCTATCATGAGATTTACCTGAACAAAGAATTTGCAGATCATAAGTGGGTGAGTTGGGAACATATAAGGAAGATCCCTTTGTTTGTTGGTGTGCCTGAGCTCTTTCATGGCGCTGGACTGGCAGGGTTCGTCAGCATGAGGTGTGACTATAATGACGACATGATTCGTCAGTTTTATGCCACACTTCATGTTTCGGATTCACTTGATGAGATCACTTGGATGACGGACACGGCGGTGTACACAGCTTCCAAAGAGGAGATTGAGCAGGCTTGGGGCATCTATCACAGTGGACAGCCCAGGTGAAGGATCGAGATAGCGAACAGATGGGGGGTGAATGGTCACAAATAAATTTTTCCCTAAAATACTCCAACAAAAACCTCGACAAGATCGCTCAAAGGAAATCGTGAAAAACCCGAAAAAACTAGACAACTATGTGTACCCCTAGCTTGCATGGATAAGTACCATAAAATATGTGGGGATTTTTGAGTCACAATCCTGGTTGTCTAGTGTCCAAGATAAAGAGGAATCAATCCAACTCTTGCTTTTAGAGAGGACATCAATTCAAATCACAAAAGTCACTTTCAGAAAAGCAAAAGTAGAATTTCCAGAAATTGTCCTTAATTTGAACAGGAGGTTGGTGGGTTTCTACAGCTCACAAAATTTTGAGAATTTTTCTCCATATGAGTAGCAGAGTCATGAAGAACTCCACCAAATTTCTCCTCAAAAAGCCTTACAGAAAAAACAGAAAAAATCGAAGAACACAGTTAGTCAAGAACTGCAAGCAGAAAGTTTAGGGCTCGTTTTTCACCTCATGGCGCCCAAACGGTGCAACAAGTGAACTCCAAAATTTTTCTGCAGGTGGATATCAGAGTCCCGCAGCTCCTCCAACAAGAATCACATAAAAAGGATTTCTCCAGATTTTCATAAAAATCAAATACTAAATACTATACAAGGAACAAGTTCTGAACAAAGTTGGAACTTGAAAGAAAAGATGTTCTCTACTCAATCCAAGAGTGCAAAAGAGATGTAAAACCATATGAATACACTCAAAATATCCAAGATCAACAGCATTTAGGAGGGGAGGCAAATCCAAATTGCTTGAAAGTAAATTGCGAGAATGTCATTGCGGGAAAGTAAATGCTGAATTTAAATTGCGTAAAGTAAAGACATAATGTAAATGCGCAAAATAAATTCAGAGTTGGATGGATAAAACTTTCATTTATGGAAGGAGATGTTACAAAGCCTCACTTTCATGTGGGCAAAGCTCAAAGAAGCATTCAAAAACCTCAAAAACCTTCAAGAGGGGAAGGCTGCCCCTCCACCCGTATTTATACAACTCTTGGGCCACCTACCACCCTTGGATGAGCCTCTAAACCCTAGAGCATCCATCAAGGGCTAGGATTAACCCACTCAACCAGCCATGCAAGGGTTCACCCAAAACCTCACAACACATAATGGGTTTTTTTGCACAGTTTTCAAAGCATACTGACTAGACCCGCTATCATATCAACTAGACCGCAATCCGACGGCCCTCATCGATCCGAGCAGTATCTAGCTAGAATCACATCCATTCCTTGTCTTCATGGCTTGCACGAACTCCGTCTCCGATCATCTTCCGGCGATCCCCGACCGTCTGGACCTCCGACACTCCTCGCCTAGTCCCGGCCATCCTTCGCCTCACCATGACCTAGCACCGTCGCCCTGCAACCATCAAAGACAAGGAAAAACCTTTCACATAGCAATGTCCAACAACACATGTAATCACATTTTGATCTCAACAGAATGATATACACTATGCTGACAAACAAAACCCCGATCTCACGTGGTCTGATCACTGGTCTCCATCCCGACCACTCGAGGTCTGACCACTGGTCTCCGACCAGCCAAAGCCCCGACCACTCGGGGTCGGACGACTGGTCTCTGACCAGCCACTCAAATTGCTCTAGTTTGAAAATCCAATGAGATCAAACTCAAATTCAAGCACAACATGGTAAACCATAGTCAATTACTCATCACCATCAAGGATAAACCTGTACATGGTCTTTCACTAGGATTGACAGTGACTCCAGTCTACCTCTACCAGAGCAGTACAACTTCTATGACCCAGCAGCTCGTGTCAAGAGGCTCGATAAGATGACTCATCTCCTCCCCACATCTAGCCTCATAAATAGGATTGTGCGAGTTATCGTTCATCCCAATAGCGGTAATTTCGATGAGATTAGAGAATATACATGGAATATTATGAGTAAAATCATGAAGAAAGAAAAGTTTAATGTGGTTGATTTTATCCTTCGTGAGATGCATTCTTCAGTTGGGGATCGTGGCAAATGGATCTATTTTGCCCCCTATATTATGGTGATCATCAAGAGTGTGACCAGATACCGTGGTGGGTGTGGCAGCGCCCACAAGCCTTATAAGCCATGAGAGGCAGGTCCTCAGGTTCAGAGGGGTCAGTCCTCCCAGCAGCAACCACCACAGCAGGATGTTGGGGAAGAGGAAACTCAGGCTCATCCAGCACGGCTCTATTCTTGCTTGGCACATGAGAACTTCGATATACTGCACAGTGTCATGATGAGCTGCTTTGTGAGTCTCAGGACCGACATGTTGAGCAACTTTGCTCGTGTCGATGAGTATGAGTCTCAGACTCGCCAAGTTGTTGAGGAGGTTACAGGGCGCTTGGACTCTGTTGACTCTTCTATCGTCGAGCTTTGCACTTCTTGTGAGGAGTACCGCTCCCAGCAGGCTCCTGTCTCTTTTCACCGCTTCGGGGCTCATCGTACTCCACCTCCTCCGCCACCTCCTTCGTCCTGAGCATGCACTAGAGTTCCCTTTTTGGTCTTTGATGCCAAAGGGGGAGAAGATTGATGGATGAAGAATATTTGAAGTCTTAGTAGCTTTGAAGGATTAGCTTTAGTACCTTTTTCTATATATTTGTTATTGTAAGCTAATGAACCTTCCTTGTCGTTCTTACTTTTGGTCGTTTTCGGATGTTGGATGTTTGGCATTTTTATTTGGATGATTGTCTTTGCTTATGGTTATCTTAGATGTTTAATGCTTAATTATGGTATCATGTTACGCATATTCATTATCTCACATTCATTTTATGCTTGATGTATTCATTGTTTATACAGCGTTATCCTCAGATTCAATATTTAAGGGGAAACTCCGTCAAATTTCTCAAAAATCTCAAATGTGCAAATAAGAATGCTTCATCCATATGCACATATTTAGGGGGACTTTTGGATTAAATATTGTTGTTTTAATGATATTTTGTGCCTAACACACTCTTCATCCTTAAAGACAAAATATTGTTAAAACAAAGCTTTTGAGTATACAACTTATTTTTCTAGTTGCATACTCAAAATTCAAAAACAATTTAATTCGTACATGAGGATTGTCATCAATTACCAAAAAGGGAGAGATTGAAAGCATCTAGACCCCTAATTTTAATTTGGTTTTGGTAATTAATGACAATTGCGGTTAAATAAATAACATTTTCAATTTAAGTATTTTGAGAATAGGTTAGTCCAAATTTTGACGAACATGGAAGCATGAAATTGGTGAAAAATAAAAGCACACGTCGAAGACAAGATGGCTAAGGTATAAAAGTTATGGGCTTTTTGTAGCTTTTGCCGCTCTCAGAGATTGGAGGAAAAGATCGGATTGCTAGAATAGGCGTCGTACTATTAAGAGGGGTCATTGCCGCTCGTTCGATGTTGGAAAATGTTTAGGGGCTCAATACTTTTGCATCTAGGCATTTATGTGGCTTCGCGCAAAAAGGAAAATCTTTCGTGAAGAAAAATATGGTTTGGGTGTAGTGGGCCGGTATGACCGGGCCCTCTCCGGTCATACTGGCCATCGGTGTGATCGGGCTCCACCCGGTGTAGAATAACAGAAAGGGGTGAGGTTGGTGTCTAAGGGGCCGGTATGACCAGGACCCCTTCGATGATACCGGTCATCGGTATGATCGCCCCCTTCCCAGTGCGTTTTTTCCAGAGACATTGTAAATCGGCCTTGAGGAGGGCGGTATGACCGGGGGCCCTCTAGTCATACTGGCCAGCGGTATGACCGGACCCCCTCTGGTCATATCGACCATGAGACCAACGGTCACTAACAGGCATTAATTGCACTGTATCGACCGTTGGCCAGTGAGGGGCGGTCATGACGGCCCTAGGGTAGTATGACCGCCTCTCAAGATGATTTTGGCCATCTTTTGGCCAACTGCAAGATTAGGTGGGTGGGGGTTATGAATACCCCCACCTGCATTTTAGAGCTCTTCTTGGACCTCATTGATGATATTTGAGCTCTAGCTAGCCTCCAATATTCTTTGTGCATTCAATTCACACTTTGAGAGAGTTAGGAGCAAAAATTGAGTTGTGCATTTAGTGTTGAGCCTCTAGACACTCATTTCGACCTCGAGCAGGCATCAAGGCTTATTACTCTTGGAGTTTGCCGACTCCTAGACAGCTCGAAGGCATTCGTGCGCGGTGAGCTTCTCAACGTAGGTTGTGAGAAGCCCCGACAAGTTGTGAAGGCCGGAGTTCGACTACCCAGAGCGGGGAAGAATTACCTTAGTGATCGAGGAAGGCTCAAGCGGGTGGAGCTAGTTTTAAGTTGTTCAAGTCACCTCAACGTAGAGTAGGGGAGACCGGCAAGTCTCCGTGACCATAGGATAAAATTCTTGTCTCTCATTCTCTAGTGACTTGCTTTTACAATTCTTGTGCTCAATTCTTTTTCTAGCATTTTGAGCATATTATTTGTAGTTAGAATCATTTATTGCTCATAATTGACTTGCTAAAGTACTTTGTGATCACTAGAAATCATCTTTGTAGATTACCATAATTGCAATTCTAGCTTAGTGATTTAACTAATTGCAATTAAAGTCGAAAAATCTAGAAAACTCCTATTCACCCCCTCTAGTTGGTTATCCTTGATCCTACAACGCGGCGAGGTGCGGGTCCCTCCACGTGTCGCGAATCCTGCGATCCAACCCTAGATCCGATGGCTCTCAGAGTTTTTGAAGCTCGACGGCGAGGCGCGGCGGCGTTCTCACCGTACTTGAAGAAGAAGCAACGGCGATGGCGCTCTGGCTGCTATCCGGCGATGCGACGTCTTCAGATTTGGAACCAAAGTGGTGAGGTGAGGCCCGACAGTGATGGAGCAGTGAAAAAGAAGACCTGGCCCGTTACTATTTAAATGGTTTTTCCAGTTTTTCTTTTTAAAACAATTCCAACAATTCATTTAGTTAGTTTTAAGCAATAAAAATATCAGGAATATTCCAAAACAAATCTTTAAAATAGTTTGAGACATTTTGAACTTAAATAAAATATTTTTAATCAAACTTTGTATTAATTTTATCTGTTAATAATTAGTTTTCACAAAAAGCCAATATATTTAATTGAAAATGAATTCAAATAAAATCCAATAAATTCAGAAAATCCTTAAAATGTGCAAATAACAAAATAAATTAAATAAAAGGCTAAATTTGGGATGTTACAAACTATATGGCTCATATGGAAGAAAATGACAAAGCAGGATGTAGAAAATGATGAATGAAAACGTACATACAAATATTAGGGTACGTAGCATGACATTGAAATATTAGGGTGGTACATAGCATGACATAGGAAATAACATAACTTAACATACAAAATGAGAAAAGAGACATGGCGTGATGGCACAGAGGAACCACGATACAAGTGCGTTTTTTGGAATTGTAAAAGGGTGGGATGGGCTATGTTTTTTGGGTTGAGGATGTTAAGACTCGAATGGGTAACCGTATGGCACCCACAGGGAGTGATGATCATCAGGGCGACGTGGATGGGGCTACTGGTCACGGTAGTGATAAGCACAACTGCAGCTGGTATTGTCGCAGAAGCAGTAAGTGTGGTAGTGCTGCTGAGGTGGACGACCTCCTCATTGTTCATCTCCATGAGCCTTTGACGGTGTAGGTCGTCGTTCTGGGTCTGGAGCTCAAGTTCTGCCTGTGGAGCTGTTCGTTCTCGTTCTTGACCTCTATGAGGTCCTCTTGCATTTCGTCGAGGCGATACAGCAATGTGTGGATGTAACATTGGACATCTATAGGATATGGTGGATCCACCCATTCAGTGAATTTGTAGTCTACGGTTTGCAAGCAAGAGTACGTATCATATAGCGAGACATGCACCTAATGGTATATAACAGTTGTAGTAATTACCATGAATAGTGAGCATCGATAGAAATGACTCCAAGGTCGAGGATGCCGACTAGAGGGGAGTGAATAAGCGGCTTTTAAAATTCTCTCTCTTATTTCTACAAAGCAATTCACCCCTAATTATCTTAATGCCAAAACCTTAACAAATATAAATGCGGAAGCGATAAACTAAGGTTTTGACAATTAAAGCCTAAATCAACTAGGCTCACTATGTGCACTAACTAATTTAGTCTCTAACAATAATTGCAATTCTAAAGACAAGCAATCAATCAATTTAATTCTATGAATATAAATTGCTTGAATATAAATAATGAATACAATGCGATCACAAGAGACACGATACTTTTTACCGTGGTGTTCGGAGACTTGCCGGTCTCCCCTAATCCACGTTGACGTTAGCCCAAACACATTGGACCGGCTCCACGAATTGAGCACCCACCTCGAATCCACTAGTGGTAGCTCCTTTTCCCTCCCGGGTAGGCGAGCTCCAACCTTCACAAACTTTGCCGGGGCTTCTCACAACCTCCATTGAGAAGCTCACCGCGCACGACGCTCTACGCCATCTAGGAGGCGGCAACCTCCAAGAGTAACAAGTCAAGCCTTCCGCTTGAACCTCACCAAGTACAACACATGCACAATGGTGATCTCCTAAGTGCAACACATGCACTAGGATCCTCCTCAAGTGCAACACATGCACAAGAGGACCTCAATCCACTTCCTAATTGCAACACATGCAATTAGGACTCACTCTTAGCTCAAGAGGCAAATGGGAGAAGGCAATATATGCACTTCACCCCCAAGAACTCACACTCAATTTCAGCAACCAGCAAATGCTCACACTCAATTTCAGCAACCAGCAAATACCCCCCAAGGCCTCCTTTTATAGCCTCCAAGCCAAAACTAGCCGTTGGGGGCGAAATCTGGAAAAACTCAGCAAACTCGGTGCTACCGTCCTACTAGGACCGGTAGCACCGGCCTCCTCGCCAATGGCTACAAAACTAGCCGTTGCAGGAAAATCGGTAGCACCGGCCAACTGGGAGCGGTGCTACCGCTCGGGTGGTAGCACCGGACCCAAGCCGAACTCAAAAACACTTCCTCTGGAATTTTTACACTGGCCAGAGGAGAGGTAGCACCTAACCTCCGGTGCTACCGGGCTACCATGGGTGGTAGCACCGGACTGCCAATCCGCCCAAAAACATCCCTCTCTGGAATTTTCACACCGACCAGAGAGACGGTAGCACTGGCTTCCGGTGCTACCGGCCAAATTGCGGTAGCACTGGACCCCCGGTGCTACCGGCCTTACAAGGGCGGTAGTACCGGCCAAGCGGCAGTAATGCTCCCATAAGCGGTACTACCGGTCCTACATGGGCGGTACGACCGGCCTTAGGGAGAAAAATAGTTTTTCACAAAAACTTTTCTCCAAACCATTAAAGATTTATTCTTTGAGCTATGTGAGGATCAACACATGATCACAACACTATGCAAAACACATTTACACATTTTAATCACATACTCCAAAGAATCTCATTAAGCACAGTTTATTTGCAAAACACATTTGCAAATAACCAAGAACTTATGAGATCAATCCTCTTAGCCATGTGATGATCAACACATGATCAAGTCAATTTGCAAAACACATTTGCAAACCCTATTCACATGCTCTAGGATCTAAATTCATAACCTCTGGTTCATTTGCAAAACACATTTGCAATTAACAACTCCAACTTATTTGTAAAACACATTCGTAAATAAACCACGAACATATGAGATCAATCCTCTTAGCCATGTAAGGATCAACACATGATCCCGACACTTTGCAAAACACATTTGCAAATGCCAACACATGCTCTAGGATCGAACCTCATAACTTCCAGCTTATTTGCAAAACATATTTGCAAATAACAAGTCAACACTTTACAAAAACACATTTTGCAACCAAACCAAGCTTAGCCTTGTGATGATCAACACATGATCCAATCACAAGCTAAAACACCAAAGCATAAGCTCTCTATTTGCAACACATGCAAATCTCTAGCTCTAAGCAAACCACTAATTTAAACTCAAATGCATGAGCTCTCTATTTGCAACACATGCAAATCTATAGCTTCATGCAAAACTAAATCAATTAAGATTCAAATAAGATGCAAGCATGAGAACCTTTATTTGCAACACATACAAATACTTAGCTCATGCAAAATCCAACGCACAAGCTTCACCCATTGCAACACATGCCAAATGGTTAGCTCCATGCAAACACCAAACAAGAGAGTGAGCTAGAGTGAACCGGATTGAGTTCATCAACACATGATGAAGCTCAAGCTAAAAGACTCAACCCCTCTTAATAGTACGGCAACCTAACTAGCAACCCGGTCTCCCATCCAAACACCGAGACCGGTAAAAGACTAGGAACACATACTTAGCCCTAGCAAGTTGTACCTTTGCCTCTAGCGATCCACTTTGAGCTTTTATGATTTCCAATCATCTTCTCTCCAGGATGACAACTTCTTCTTCTTGTTCATCAACACATGATGAACCTTCTAGCTCTTCTCTTCACTTCGGGATTCATCTTTGAAGCTCATCAACACATGATGACTTCTTCTTCCCGATTCTTCATTTTCTTGGACTCAACCTATTCACAACTCATGGAAGATGTTAGTCCAACAAACACGGTTGTCTCAATCATCACCGCACTCTATTAACACATAATGGATGCCTCTAAGATCGATTGAGCACAACCCAAATCAATTTGAAAGATTAATTATGTCTTGAGTACTTTGATGCAACTAATGCCTCATTATACTCAAGAACTTTTCGCTTGTCCTTAATCAACAAGGAACACAATCAACACATGATGAAGCGTTCTTTGATTGATTGAAAGACAATCGAACTCAATTTAAATTTCATTTAAATTGATATGAGTATATATATAACTACACAAGTTTCATATGCTCAATATGATGGTTAGTAATGATCCATATATGTTTGAGTGATGGAAATGTGATCAATATATTTAAACCATCAACTATAGAATAAACTCCATTTGATATGTGGATATAGATAATTGAACATGGAACCAATATGCACATAATCAATCTTAGATTGCATATGAGTTTATTCTATATTTGCATGAGTATACTACAACTACACAAATTATATATACTCAAACAATTGTTTCAAAGTCTTGATCCTTTATATGTTATTTAGTAATAAGACATGGATCAATATTATTGAAACAACAAGTTAAATTATAAACTCCCCCTAGATGTGTGCATTCATGTAATATATGAATTAGGAACATAATGCACATATTTGGACTAAAGCAATGGAAGAGTTCATACTTTAACTTGAATCCTAACTATGCATTAAGACAATAGAGTGAATACAAGTGCATACCTTAGGTTTTCTATTTTCCATCCAAATATGAGACTAATAAGAATAAGGCTCAATTAAACATGTTAGTCTCATAATGATTAGATTTATCATTAAACAATGATTAAACATTAATATTAAACCAGTCACCAAAACTAATGGAGCTTGAACTTACAACGACGTCCTAGGCTGGAATTGACACTACTACAGAAAGGCTTATATTAGACGCCTCATCACAGACGGTTCCTCAAAACCATCTGTGACGATTAACATCACTAACGGTTTTATATTGAAACTGTCAGTGACATCATCACAGATGGTACTCTACAAAAACCGTCAGTGATATACATCAATGTTACAGACGGTTTTAGTTCAAAACCGTCTGTGAAGATATCATAGATGGTTTTATAAAAAAACTGTCTGTAATATCAGGTATTATCCTAGACGGTTTTATAATAAAACCGTCTGTCATATATCACAGATGGTTTTATTGTAAAACCGTCTGGGATACTATGTTTATCATTGACGGTTTTTTATAAAACCGTCTGTGATATCTCTCAGCGATATATAATACAGAGGCCTGAGCTACTTGGTGCATTTTAGGGTTTCGGGATCTATTTTCATTTGGCTGCGGCTATGCGGCTGTGAGGCGATTTGGTAAAAGAAGACCGTTGATTTTGAAGGGTGATTGAGGATCCATTTGATTTTGGTAATCTAAGGTTAGTAATGGTGTCTAATTGTAGTATGTTCAAGGTCTAGCTTAGTAAGGAGAGAATTTGATGATTTTTTAGATTTAGCTTGTAGATTCATGTGTTCTTTCTATATAAGGGTAGTAATGGGTTTTAATTGCATTATATTCATGATCTAGCTTGGTAAGGAGAGAATTTGAAGAGAGATTGTATATAGATGTAGCTTGTAGATCCATATATTGTTCTTTCCTATATTTAAGATGGTTAATTAGTATATAATTTCTTAGATTCTAATTAATTGCTTTATATTCAAGATATTACTTAGAAGAGAAATTTGAAAATTGTTTAGATCTAGCTAGCTTGTAGATCCGTGTGTGATCTTGTTGATCTAAGGTTAATTTAGTAATGGGTAATTACATTATATTCAAGATCTAGCTTGGTAAGGAGAAAATTTAATGATTGTTTAGATCTAGCTTGTAGGTCCATGCATGTGCAAGTTCTTTGTGATCAAAGGTTAGTAATTGGTTAAATCTAATTGCATTAATATATATAAGATTTAGGTAGCTAGTTTGGTGAAGAGAGAATTAATTTAAAGATTGTTTTTAGATATCTAGCTTGTAGATCCATTTGTTTGTTTTGTTCAAAGGTAGTAATTGGTTATAATTTAGCAATGTGTGCATACGGACACCTAGTGTACTTTAATATTTAACACTAAATGCTATATGCTTGGCGTAGATGGACCGAAGCTAGATGTACACTAAGAACCGTGTGAGTGCCGAGTACATTAATGGTGTCTCCGCTTTTAGAAGAGCTGCAGAAGAGGATATGTTTAATAAGATGGTGCAGTTTATGTCTTGTCCGTGCATTGACTGTGAGAACCTGAAGATGTTTTGAAACTTTACGCAGATCGAAACACACTTGATTATGAGGGGTTTCAAAAGGGGGTATACATGTTGGACCAGTCATGGTGAAGAGAAGGAGATAGAGGAAGCAGATAGTATTAACATGGTCGACGAAGTCAATGATATGTCGGATGATCATATCGATTGTGGTTCCAATGAGGATAGGTTGCAGGAAGATAATCTGAATCAGATGCTGCGCGATGTAGAAAGGAACCGTGACGATAGAGAATATGATAAATTCCGAGGCTTGATTGAGGAGTCGGAGAAACCTTTGTTCCCAGGCTGCAAGTCGAAATACACAAGGTTGTCACCCGTGCTTGAATTGCTGAAATTGAAAGCAAGCAACGGTTGGTCCGACAAGAGTTTCATAGCGCTGTTACGTCTATTAGCGGACATGCTTCCCGAGGGAAACAAGTTGCCGACCACCACCTACAAAGCTAATAAGGTTCTTTGTCCCTTGGGAATGGAAGTAGAAAGAATACATGCATGTCCGAACAACTGTATCCTGTACCACTAAGAGTACGCAAACTTGCACATATGTCCTGTGTGCAACGCATCTCGGTACAAGTGTAAGAGTCAGTCAGATGATGACAGCGAGGGTATCCAGGTGATGAAAGGACCTCCTGCTAAGGTGGCATGGTATCTGCCTGTAATTCCTCGTTTGAAGCGTTTATTTGCGAACCCAAATGAGGCAAAACTGTTGCGTTGGCACTCAGAGGAGCATAAGAATGATGGAATGCTAAGTCACCTTGCTGATTCCATCCAGTGGAGAAACATCGATATGAGGTTTCAAGAATTCGGTGAGGATCCGAGGAATATAAGGTTTGGATTGAGTACAGATGGAATGAATCCTTTCGGTAACATGAGCAACCGGCATAGCACTTGGCCCGTGAATCTCTGTATCTACAACCTTCCTCCTTGGTTGTCTATGAAGCGGAAGTACATTTTGTTATCTGTACTTATCCAAGGACCGAATCAACCTGGGAACGATATTGATGTGTATCTATCACCATTGGTGGAAGATCTGAAAACACTATGAGTTCCCGGGGTACAGGTATGGGATGCGTACAAACGAGAGAACTTCACTTTGCACTACCTTTTGTTCTGCACCATAAATGATTACTCTGCCCTTCGTAACCTATCAGGCCAGAGTACAAAAGTAACCAAAGCCTGCACTCACTGCTTAGACAATACCGAGAGTGTGTGGCTGAATCACTCACGCAAAACTGTCTACATGCATCACCATAGGTTCCTTCGGAGGAATCACCCATACCGCAAGATGAAAAAATAATTCGATAGAACGAACGAAGACGGTTCAGCTCCAAAGCCTTTAAATGGGATAGATGTTCATGATATGGTTAAGAACTTGGATGTTGCGTTTGGAAAGGGGCATAAATCGAGGTCCCGTGAGAAGAGCACGTGGAAAAAGAGATCAATATTTTGGGACCTACCTTATTGAGAGCACCTAGAAGTTCGGCACTGCATCGACGTGATGCGCGTAGAGAAGAATGTCTGTGATAGCTTGATTGGTCTCTTATTTAATATTAAAGGCAAAACAAAGGACAATATCAATGCACGGCATGACTTGGTCGATATGGATATAAGACCTGAGTTAGCACCGAAAGAGACAGATACAGGCCAAACATACTGCGAACCTATGTGCCAGTGTTTGTATGATGTGAAAGTTCCATCCGGTTACTCCTCTAGCATGAAGAGACTTGTTTCGATGCAAGATTTGAAATTAGTTGGCATGAAATCTTATGATTGTCATGTGCTGATGACACAAATGCTCCCTGTGGCAATTGGAAGTATTTTGCCAGTCAAGGTCCAGGAGACAATCACGAGGCTGTGTTATTTCTTTAACACAATTGCTCAGAAGGTCATCGATCCCAAAGCACTAGATGCACTGCAGGCTGAGGTGGTGATGACTCTATGTAATCTTGAGATGTATTTCTCTCCTTCGTTTTTTGATATCATGATCCATCTCGTTGTTCACCTTGTGATAGAGATAAAGATATGAGGGCCCGTGTTCCTACGTAGCATGTACCCATTCGAGAGGTATATAGGAATTCTCAAGTCCTACGTACGAAATCGATCTCGGCCGGAGGGTAGCATTGTCGAAGGTTATGCAACCGAAAAAGTCATAGAGTTCTACGTCGATTACATGGCTCAGATCGAACCAATAGGTGTGCCTCGATCTCGCCATGTGGGGAGACTCCAGGGCATCGGGACCATCAGAAGGAAAGCAATCACGCCTAATCTGGCTTCCTATGCTCAAGCTCATTTCACAGTTTTGCAACACATGGCTGTAGTGTCCCCGTAAATCGACGAGCATAAGCACTGGCTACGACAAGGGTCTTGGATCACGAGACATCATAACCTTCAGTTTAACAGATGGCTGAAGGAGCGACCCATCACTGGGACCTCGTGAGGTGATACGCTCACATGGTTGGCAAAAGGGCCAACATTTACAGTTGTAACATGGAAAGGATACGACTTAAATGGTACACATTTTACACGAGAGATCAGGATATGAAGAGCATAAAACAGAATAGCGGTGTTCGCATAGATGCGTTCAACATCGTTGGGTCAACGAGGAGCTCCTACTATGGGTTCATGAAGAGATTTGGGAGCTCGACTATATACTATTCAAGATCCCCTTATTTCGGTGTCGTTGGGTCCACCTCCAGCACGTGAAGGTTGACAAGTACGGTGTCACTACTATCAACCTCGCACGCGTCGGATACCAAGATGAACCATTCATACTCGCTAACTAAGCTATTCAAGTATTCTATGTAATCGACCCGTCCAACAAGAAGAGACATGTAGTTCTTCAAGGAAAAAGGAGGATTGTCGAAGTAGAGAATGTAGTAGATAAGGAAGAATACAATCAATTTGATGAGTTGCCTCCTATCGGAAAGAGCATCACAGTCCAAGAAGAACAACCCGATGAAGCTAGCTACACACGCGTCGATCATCATGAAGGGCTAATTTTTATACAAAAGAATAAGCAAGTGGAGTTACGATTTTAAGTGTACTCTAAAAGATAATAGAGTTGTTTGTAATGAGATGCTCGAAATTCAAAACAACTTTGTGTATATATGCATCTGATTTATTTAATATAGTTTCCTTTCCTTTACTGATATTGCTTCATCTACAATTCCATATACATTATACATTATCCACTATCGATTGTATGTCAAGAAGACCAAACTTTGGATTTACCTCAGCAATGAAGGTCTATGTCAAGCTTCATCACAGACGGTTCTAATACATAACCGTCTGCGATAAAATACTATCGCAGACGGTTCTAATATAGAACCGTCTGCGGTAAAATACTATCACAGACGGTTCTATTGAAGAACCGTCTGTGATGTTATTATAACAGGCGGTTCTAAACTAGAAACTTCTGTGATAGGGGAGCCCTATAAAAAGGTCACTCTTGCAGATCATTCATTCTCCACTCACGCGCTCAAAACCCTAGCTATAGCTTTGTCTCCCGAGCCCAGCCGCTTCGTCTCCCATTCCAGCGCCTCCCCTAACCTCGACGCCGCCCCCTCGCCGACGTCGTCCCCTCGCCGATGCCGCCTCCTCTTCGACGCCGCCTCGACGATGCCCAACTTGGACGCAATGTGAAAGCATACGTGGATGACGTCGTGGTGAAGACTAGAGAAAGGAAGGACCTTATTACCGACTTGACCGAGACGTTCGAGAGTCTAAGGGCTTTCAGCATGAAGCTTAATCCCGAGAAGTGTGTTTTCGGAGTATCTTCGGGAAAACTACTCGGGTATATCGTATCACAACGAGGTATCGAGGCCAACCCAGAGAAGATCAGGGCCATATCAAAAATGGAACCGCCAACTTGCCAAAAGGACGTCCAGAATCTTACAGGATGCATGGCCGCACTCAGCAGGTTCATTTTCTGACTGGGTACGCGAGGAATGCCATTCTTTAAACTCTTCAAGAAGCAAGACAAGTTCCAGTGGACTCCAGAGGCACAGCAGGCGTTTGAAGACTTGAAGACCTTCCTGACGACGCCCCCAGTCTTGGTTTCACCGATGCCGGAGGAGCCCCTGCTACTTTACATCGCGGCAACGACTCATGTAGTCAGCGCCGCGGTCGTTGTAGAAAGGGAGGAGCCGGGCCACGTGCACAAGATCCAACACCCGGTCTACTTCGTCAGCGGAGTCCTAAACGAATCCAAGGTGCGGTATCCGCAAGTGCAAAAATTATTGTATGCTGTCCTCCTGACATCTCGCAAACTCAAGCACTACTTCCAAGAGCATACTATTTCGGTGGTCACCTCCTTCCCAATAGGAGATATACTTCACAACCAGGAGGCCACTGGGAGAATTGCAAAATGGGCGGTCGAGCTGGGAGCTTTCGATATCTTATTCAATCCTCGCACTGCCATCAAGTCTCAAGCGCTCGTCGACTTCACGGCCGAGTGGACAGAGCTTCAAAATCCAGTGGTTACCAAGGAGTTCGAGTACTGGACAATGTACTTCGTTGGTTCCCTCATGCTCAGCGGCGCGGGGGCTGGTATCGTGCTCATATCACCAAGAGGAGAAAGGTTGAGGTACGTTCTTCAAATACTTTTTCCGGCTTCAAACAACGTCGCCGAGTACGAGGCACTCATCCATGGGCTCCGTATCGCCATATCACTCGGTATTCTACGTTTGGCGGTTCGTGGAGACTCAATGCTCGTGGTCAACCAAGTGCAAAAAGAATGGTCCTGAATCGAAGACCACATGGCAACCTATTGCCAGGAGGTACGCAAGCTAGAAGGTAACTTTGACGGCCTGGAACTAATTCATGTGCTCTGCCGTCACAATGAAGCAGCGGACGAGCTAGCAAAAATGGGATCCTGCCGGTCCACAGTGCCCACGGGAGTATTCGTTGAAGAAATTCACAAGCCCATGATTAGCACTCGGTTGAACACGGATGCCCCAACCGAGAAAAGCGTAGAAGCAGAAGTCCTAATCATTACCCCCGATTGGACAGCTCCGTATCTAGACTATTTGACGAAGGACGAGCTACCCGAAGACCGCGTGCAAGCCGAATGAATAATGCGCCGAAACAAGAGCTATGTGGTGATCAGGGAAGAATTCTATCGCAGGAGCTCCTCTGGTGTACTGCGACGGTGCATATCAGAACAAGAAGGGAGAGATCTTCTCAAGGAAATCCACTTGGGAGTTTGTGGGAATCATGCTGCGTCATCAACCTTAGTCAGCAAAGCCTATCGTCAAGGATTTTTCTGGCCGACTGCGGTCACTGACGCAGAGGACATCGTCCGGACATGCGAAGGATGTCAGTTCTTTGTGCGTTAGATGAACAAACCGGCACAGGAACTACAGACCATCCCTATAACCTGGTCGTTTGCGGTCTGGGGGCTCGACATAGTGGGACCTTTAAAGAAGGCTCAAGGCGGTTATACCTATCACTTCGTGGCCGTTGATAAATTCACCAAATGGGTGGAGGCCAAACCAGTCGCGACAATAACAGCAGCAAAAGCCAAAGAATTCTTCAACGAAATCGTGGTTAGGTTCGGAGTTCCAAACCGAATCATCACGGACAACGGCACCCAATTCAGAAGCGGTGTATTTCAAGACTGGTGCGATGAACTCGGAATAAAGATCTGCTTCGCATCAGTAGCGCACCCCCGAAGCAATGGGCAGGTCGAGCGAGCCAACGACATGGTGTTACAAGGCCTAAAGGCAAGGATTTTTGATCGGCTAAAGCCATACGCCACTCGATGGGTGAAAGAATTGCCTTCGGTACTCTGAGGGCTGTGAACCACCCCTAGCAGAGCAACCGGGCAGTCACCTTTCTTCCTGGTGTACGGCTCGGAGGCAGTCCTCCCCACTGAATTAGAATTCGGATCCCCGCGGGTCCGGGCTATGAAGAAGTCGCCTCGAAAGAAAGCCGGCTAGAGGACCTCGACCGACTGGAAGAGGCCAGGGACGTCGCAACAATTCAGTCGGCAAAGTATCTCCAAAGCCTACGTCGCTATCACGGTCGCAATGTGAGGAGCCGCGCATTCTCCAAGAGAGATCTGGTCCTTAGAAAGAATCAGAAATGTGAGCATAAGCTCTCCCCAAGCTGGGAAGGCCCTTACGTCGTCGACGAGGTGGTACACCCTGGAGCTTACAAGCTCAAGCGAGAAGACGGCACGGCAGTCAGCAACACTTGGAACATAGAACAGCTACGTCGTTTTTTCACTTGAACTTTGTAATTCGAATTATTTCTTTATGAATGAGAAGATCGATATTAAAGTTATTTTTTACATAATCTTCTCGAGATTTATGCGTCTGAGTTCTTCGCTCCTACGATTTTAAGACTCTGGGACATGCATCACGAAACATGCCTCAGAGCCTGGGGGCTGGACTAGTCAGACACGATATGTCGAAACCACTCGAAAAAAGATGCATATTTAAAGACAAAATGCAAGAACAAGGAAGCACATTTATATACATTCAATTTACAGGTCCAAAGTTTCTACAACAGACAAAGAGGTGTCCTTGACTTACTCCCAGAGCTCGGTGGCCCGATCCTCATCTACGTTGCGAGCGTAGCCCTCCTTGATAGCTTCAAGATCCACTCGAGGGTAAAGCGACTTCGTGATCTCCAGAACCTGGCTAGCACCATTGGTCACCGCTTCCTTCAAAAGTCTCTTGAGCTCCTTGGGGGCCTCCTCTAACCGATTGATAACTTGGTCCCTGCTGAGTGGCCTCTCGCCTTCGAGATGAAGCGAGCTCAGCAAGGGCCCCGAGGCTTTGCAGAGCTTTGAGTAAGACGTCTCAAGGGCATTAACCTTGTCATTGAAAATAGCGTACTGCGCCCGCGTCTTGAACTTGTAATCTGCAAGCGGAGCAGATTTTCAGGGACCATGCAGAGGACGACGAAGACAAGCGAGGGTTGAGCAGCTAAAAGTACCTTCCAACTCCTTTCCCGCGACTTCAAGCTGCCCCTAGAGCTTCGTGATGTCAGAATCTCGAGCTGACACGAATATAAGGAAATCAAGAAGCCAGTCGTCTGAATGAGAAGTACGCGGGGGTTAAGAAATATTCACCTCGGAGGGAGCCGATAACGTCCAGCTTCTCCTCCCGCAGCGCTTGCAACTCTGACCGAAGAGCTCGTAGCTCGGCAGCATGCCCAGCCTTGATCTGCTCCAATTCGGCCAGGTATTCCTGGCGCATTCAAACCTCCGGGAGCATCTTTCGGAGGTACTCGGCTTTCTTTTCAGAGTGCTCCCCTATTTTCTGAGATCAACACGGGAAAAGGTGACTACATGCGGACTCATATAAGCAAGAAAATGGCAGTGAAGTGAAGTGGATACCCAGGCCAGACGCGCACAAGCCGTGGCATGACTGTAGAAGTCATTTCTCTCTTTTTCCTCCTCCTTCGAGTCATCCAAGAGCTTCAAGCCTTCCTCCTCATCAACCCATGCAACTTGCATTATGAGCTGGGGGCGAGCAGGAGTCGACGGAACCCGGTAGACCTCTTCGATCTCGGGGGGTGGACGAGGGGCCAGCTCCGGAACAGGGGGGCCCGACTCCGAGGCAGGAGGAGTCAGAGATGGTGCAAGGGGCTCGGGGGGCACTCTGGTGTCCCCGGGCATGGCCTCCACGACCAGGACATGAACCTCCGGGGGCCCAGCCTCCACAGGGGCCCTGGACGGCATCTCAACAGGAACATCAAGCGAAGGATCCCTACAAGAAGAACTGTCAGCAAACAAGCTAGCGAAACGCGTCAAATGAGGGTCGACAGGGTAACAAACCTGTCGGACTTCTTCATCCTCATCGGGGGCATCTTTCGAGCGGCAGGGCCGCCCCCTGAAGTACCACTCAGGATGCCGCAGACCAGCACGCGGGGCTCCTCCCGAACGCCCGAGCCCTTCGATATTGGACTTGACTGAGCCTCGGGCTCGTAGGAGAGGGGAGCTGAAGGCGTTGGAGCCCGTGCCGACGGGTCCCGGATCTTGGGACCTCCAGTCGGGCGCCAGGTCTTTGCTGGGTCTTTGGCCATCGTCTTCTTCCCCTTCTTGGCTGCAAGATGTCCCGCGGGAGAGCTCGCTCGCTGCTTCGAGGAATCACCTATACGAGTGGGCATTTCCGAAAGAGGCGCGTCACTGAAGAAGGCAACGCGATCCCGGAAAGGAAGATTAAAAGTGAGAAGCCATTCAGAGACGAAGACGAGAATCTGTTGGCAAAGTATCTCACCTCGGGGGGAGGATTCAACGCAGAGAAGGCCTTGGGGAATCTGGTGGGCATCTCGACGCTCGGGATGAAAAAATCTCCTACTCGAGCATGAATCTGCTCTTTCGTTATTAAGTCGGGCAATTCCCGGGTCGGATCGTCTGTGCCCACAAACTGAAACCACAAGTGGTCGCGCTCCTTCGGGGCTGAACCCGCCGAGCAACAAAATGAATGGCCAGACCGACCCCAGTGAGGCCCCCTTCTTTCAACTTGCCAATGAGCACCAAGAGATCCTGCACCTGATCCATGTTGCAGGTGTCACCGATAGAGGACCAGCAAAGGGACATCTTCGGTCGGCGCCCGAGGAAAGGAGGAAGAGCTGGATCAGGATTGGCACAATAAAACCACTCCTGGTGCTAGCCTTTATTCGAGGACTTGAAGGGAATAGAAAAATACGACTTCTTCAGCCCCTCCCGAAGTTGGAATCCGGCTCCCCCAATTACCTTGGGGTCGCTTTTTGAGGGATTGGGCTTCAGAAGGTAAAAATATCGAAAAAGATCAAAATAGGGGTGGATGCCCAAGAAAGTTTCGCAAAGATGACAAAGATAGAAATCAGCAAGATAGAGTTGGGATTCAAATTCACCAACTCGATGCCATAGAAAAAAAGAAGGCCGCGGAGAAAAACACATGCCGGAAGACCCAGCATGCACTGGAAAAAGGACTCAAATACCACTACCTCTTCGGGGCGGGGAGTGGGGACGGATTCACCGGCAGCCGGCCGGGTGGAAATCAAGGCCAAGTCAGGGAGATTTCCATCCTCCACCATGGATTGCAGTTTCTCCTCTGTCGTAGTCGAAGTCGTCCAATCCTGGGGTGAAGGTTGTGAGGAGGAAGGAGAAGACATCTTCGAAGGAGGAATCAATGGCGGCGCAAAAGTGCAGGCGTAACGGCGGTTAACCCTGGCGGTGGTGAAGTCGGAGAGACAAGGAAGCAGAAGGGGCAAGAGCGCGCGATGAAAGAATGAACCGTCGGGCGACGCATGGCCTAGCCTTTAAAAGCGGGAAGGATTAGGGTTATGCCAAGTTGGCGGGAAAATTGCAGACACTGCTCCTACCCTACGCCCGTAATAATTCACGCGCGGCCCGACAGTAGAGGCAATCATGGCTTGACCAGGTCAAATCCAGGACACGTTGCTCCCCACGATGGGATGTTTAACCACTTACCGCTCCAAGCATGACGTGGATGTCCTTCAGTTTGGATTAAAAATATCTTCTTGTGATGTGCCCCACGCTGGGTCGCTGTTGGTTACCGTATGACGGATCATATATCACAAGTTGAGCCTGACAAGGCACGAATCCAATGGTATGCCCCAAGAGGGTCGAAAAGCTGTGCATCGTAATAAACGGGTACGGATACCATTCGGATAAATTTTGATATGTCCCAAGTCGGACCAGAGCCGTATCCTACACCAGTCGGATACGAGTATCACTCGGGCAAGAGCCACATATGTATGGTACGCTCCAAGCTGAGCCCAAGCCGTATCCTACACCAGTCGGATATGGGTATCACTCGGCCATGAGCCAAAGAAACTCGACACGCCCAAGTCAAGTTTGCTATGTCCTACGGACATGGGTATCATTCGGCCACGAGCCGCGCAAATCCTAATATGTCCCAAGTCGGACCTAAGGAGTATCTCGCGCCGGTCGGATCTGGATGCCGCTCGGTCAATTGCCTTGCCAATCTTAATACGATGCGCTCCACGTTGAGCCTAAGCTACATCCTACGGCAGACGGATGCGGATATCTCCCGATCAACAAACCATGCAAGCTTCAATATGCCCCAAGCTACGTCTAGAACGTCAATCATGGAGAAAAATGCTTGAAAAAAGGTATTCCTTTATTAATATACAAAGTTCACCCGGTGTTATACCTGGGAAAGTATCACATTTACAAGGCCCTAAATTTCTCCCCGGCGCACGCGACCGAGACATTCCACAAGAGCCTCCCTAGCCCTGTAGAGAGCGGAGAAGATCTCGATGAAGGTGTCGACGACGACGCAGTCTAGAGCGACAGCCCTATCTTCCGCCCACTCCGCCATGGTGAGGTCAAAAAGCGCCCATAGCTCGGCAGTCGAAGGACCCTGGTTGGCCATGGAGATCCCTCCGGAAAAAGGTGAAGCTTAGAGCAAGGGAATGAAGAACTAAGTGCGAAAGGATGCGTTCTACGGGCGCTGGGACGCCTTTTTAGCCTATATATTAAGGATGAAGTAAATGTACCAAAAGCCGAGAAGATTTGGAGTTAATGTAGTATCAGAAGCCGAAGAGTTTTTCAGCAAATGGGTCGACAAAGAAAATCAAGACAACCTCGAAGACTGTCCAGTAGTTATCCATGAAGAGAAAGGATATTAAAGCATCGCTTCGAGCGGGAGGAAATATCCAATCCACATCTGAAATATGGGTCAGGTCCACGAAGCCGCTCGCAACGGACCCGTTTGACAAAGGATTATACCTAGTTTAAGCAAAAATTAAGGGTTATATTCGAGTCCTTCATGATCCACTCACTGTAAGAAAAAGCCTTTTAATCAGATGAAAAAACCAGTTGGAAGTCTGCGCAAGAAGCTTAGAACAATGATTCAAGTTGAGACCCAGAAATAGACGTGGCAATTGGATCATGAATCACTCGGGGGCTACTGTGGAACGTATGGAACCAGGTATCTCCACGTTCGGCCTAGCATCGCCTGAGGAGAAGACATGCCCAAATAGAAGGCCCAAAGGACGAGCCCTGCACCAAGCCTTGCTGCTGTGCGGAAGGAGGCGCGTCCTATAGATAGTCAAACATGTATTTGGATGTAAAAGATATAGTTGTAGTCCGAGTCGTTATTTGGATAGATAAAGATGTAAACTCTATCCTATAGCCGACTAGAATCTAGTAACCGATCGGAATCACCTAACCGATCAGGATTCTGTAAGCCGCCCCACCCCCGCTATATAAGGGAGAGGGCGAGCAACAACGAAGAGGATCCAAGCATAGAGCAATCAAGCACTAGAACACACCTCATATCGCCCGAAGCACATTGCGCTTTGAGCATCCTTGGATCCAAGAGATCCGTATAATTCCAGCACACAGGATTAGGGTGTTACCTCCATCGCTGAGGGCCTGAACCTGTCTAATCCCTTGTCATGTGTGACCTTCGAGTTTGAGATCTAGTGCCTACCCCTGAAGGATCTAGTTGGCCTAGAGGGGGGTGAATAGGCAACTTTTTTAAGTTTTAACTTCTTATGATCAATTAACTATTCTCTATAAGAGAATAGAACAGAACAATACATATATATAAGACAGAAGTAAAACAAACAATGATAATAGCGAAAGCAATAAAGAGAAATAGAGCACAAAAAAATGACAGATTTATCCCGTGGTTCAGAGCCGCACTCCTAATCCACGTTGAAGCACTTCTTCCGAAGTATTGCTTCTCCAAAGCTAGTCGCAGTAGCTCTGGTGATCACTCAGGTAACTCTTTCACTACTCCAGTGAAGTGAGTTCCGAACCTCTCACAATCACAGTGGCCTTCCACAATCACCTTTAGACAGGTCGCACTGTTCACTTTCTCCAAGTAGTCTAGGATCACTAAGATCCAAGAGTAATAAACTTTGCACAAGTTCTGTCTCTTGGTTTACTCGCTAATCACACAGCTAGACTTCAGCTTGAAGCCAAAACACTTAGAGATGTTGAGGATTTTTTGTTTGAAGGTGAAGCACAGACTCCTTTTGGAAATGAAAGCTATTTTTCAATGCTAAAATGTCAAGGAGTTCGTTCTATATCATGGTAGATGGCTCAGGAAATGCTTATATAACCATTTGGAATGAATATAGCCGTTACACCTGCTACTGTAGCTGTTGGACGTGTCAGATGTCAGAAATATCAGAAAAGTACACGTACAACGGACTAAGTAACAGTGCCTAGCGATACTGTACATGTGTATGACGGATCAAATTTGAACATATACGACGGACCAAAAAATTTGGTCCGTTGTACATAGGCTTTACATAAAGTTTGGTCTGGCATACAACTAAGAGAGATACATATACGTTGGACCAAAAAATTTGGTCCGTTGTACATGGGCTTTTCAAAGAGTTCGGTCTGGTATAGAGACATATGTACGTCGGACCAAATATTTTAGTCCGTCAAACATGGAGATTTAAAGATCAGTAGCCAAAGACCTTTTCAACAAAAATAAGTTTTATCTAAGCGATTTACTTTAGCAACGGACTAAAATTTTAAGTAAGAATGTTTGGTCCGTTATCAAAGCAAAAACCTTTTGAGAGAGAAAGAATATCCATTTAAGGTTTCAATAAATAGGACTTCAAAGATTGGTCCGGCCAAAAACTTATAAACTGATGAGTGCCAGACCAAATTATTTGGTCCGCTGTAATGGGAAACGGAGACCATTTTGGTCCGTCACAGAGGAGTGACTTTTACATGTATGCTAGACCAAATTATTTGGTCCGTCATACATAGATAATCACTTGGTTGACAGATGATTTTTAAAAGGAGTTTTTACCAAGGACGAAAGAATATGAAAACAAGAGTTTTGGTCCGATGAGCAGGTATTTTGATGGGAGTTTCGACACAGAAGATTTTCAATGTTGGACCAAAGAATCTTTTTGCCTTGAGAAGATATGCTGTGTATGCAACGGACTAAAGAAGTGGATAGCTGAAATTTGGTCCGTTGTATACTAAAAAATATGATTCAAAGGTCAATGTCTAAGTATCTTTTGCTTCAAGAAATCAGTTTTGTCTTTGCCTTGTGATCCAATCCACTAGCTTGTGCAAAGTCCCTCTTTAGACAACCAAAAAAGAAATACAAACCTAGCTATTTGACTTGAATCATCTCCCAAGTCATAAACTAGAAACTGAGCACCTTAATCTTTTTAGTCCAACTTGCTCCATCATTGATTCCAGCATATGTTCTTCAAAGCTTTAAGTATTATTAACTTAGTTATCAATACCAAAACTATAATAAAACATAATAACAATAATTGAGGGACTTTGCATAATAAAACATAATAACAATAATTAGGCTCTGAGTTGACTTTGAATTGAATTCAAAATATTATAATTCATACTACCTTGATATGGTATCCTGCACAAAATTTGATTTGGACATATATAAGAGCCCCGATCGAGGTAGTGCAGGGATCATTTCATTTTGAATACTATCATGCTATGCAGCACTACTTAACTCATGTACATTTTAAATAAAAGTTCAGTTCCACTGCAATTAGGTACCACCTTTACCATATTACATGCTCACCCCTATTATCTGTGTTTGGTTCTCCTAGTGGGCTCCTTTGCATCCATGCATTAAACAGTAAGTCATGATCTCATTTGCATTGAAGCAATAAAAAACAAGCCTTTTTAAAAAGTACAGATTAGATATTAATGTGGTAATTTCTATACTTTACCTCTAGAATTAATGTGGGGACTCCTGAAGGAGCCTCTAGTTAGTATACAAAGCATAGAAAGCTTATCTATGCTTGTAAGGTTTCTGACATATCAGTGATATTCCCATAAAAATTTTAAATGATTATCAAATCTGAAGAATTTTTTAAAAATAAAAAATTGCTATTGTCCCGATGAAACGCTAACCGGCAAGTTTGAACCGAGTGAAAAATGGAACAAACCACGTTATAAAATTTTAAAATATTTTGTGCATGGTTATGATGCATCACTAATATTTCTATAAAATTTTCAGATAATCAATAAGCTTCATGAATTTTAAAAAATTCAAATAGTGCTAGTGTCCTGATAAAAACCTTACCAACAAATTTCAACCAAATAAAAAATAATTCAAACCGATTCATAAATTGTAAGGTACTGATGCATCATAAATGTTTTTATAAATTTTTAAGATGATGAACAAACTTCAAGAATTTTAAAAAATTCTGATAGTGCTACGTCCTGATGAAAGCCTCATGATCAATACATACATTTTCTTTAGCAATTAAAAAAGGTTTAGAGTTTTTAAAAATTTTATAGAAGGGTTTTAAGGAAATGCTTAAGATCTTACAAAATTTTTGAATCATGATCACACTACAGTGAATATATAAAATTCTTATAAGAGCACTGTAATATTTATGTTCTTTCTGTTTTTTATTTTTGAAATATAACAAATGAAGTTCAATGCTTACATAGATTTGATTGAGTAATAAAAAAAAGTTAATTTTTTTTCAAAATTTTAAAGAATGGTCTGAAGCAATTCTTAATCTCTTATAAAAATTTTGGATCATGACCACAGTTGAGAAAATTTATAAAATTTTGACAATGTTCCTATCCCAATTATGTTCATTATGTTTTTGATTTTTTAAAGATAACAAATTAAGTTGAATTATTTTTTAAAGTTTTATGTATGATCCTACACTACTTAACAGGGTTCCAAATCACGCCGAATTTTGGAAAAATTTCAGATTTCGGGCCTCCACGAAATCTAGACTACCAGTCAGATAAAAAAATTGAAATTGCTAAAGTAATTTCGTTTTTTCGGTGAAATTTCGTATTTTTTGGCCGGATTTGGTCCAATAACCCTTAGGAAAGTCATCTCCAATGAAAATTTGTTGAAAAACTGAATTTTTGAGACATTATAAAATTTGTTCAAAAGTTTTTAACGTGGTTTAGATAATTTTTCATTTTGTTCAAGTTTGTTGGTAAGCTTTTTAACACGGCAGTAGTAATGTTCGAAATTTAAAAAATTCATGAAGTTTGATCATCATCTGAAAATTTTATGACAATATTAGAGATGCATCATAACCATGCTAAACAAATTTCAAAAGTTTATAAAGTGGTTTGAACCATTTTGCATTCGGTTCAAAATTATCAGTCAGCGTTTTATCAGGATAGTAGGAATTTTTTGAATTTTTTAAAATTCCACATACTTCAGAATTATGTGAAATTTTTATGGAAATATCACCTATGTGTCAGAACTCTCCAAAACAAATTTCAAAATTTTTAGACATCGTTTTCCCTTCTTTTATGCCGTTGCAAAAATGCCAAAATTTCGGGTAGTTCGCCCGAAATTTCAGGATTTCTCGGCGAATTTCGGGATTTCTCAGTAGCAAACGGACCGGATTTGAATTTTGGTCTTTGAATTTCGAACGAGAGTTTTCCGAAATATCAAGATTTCGTCGAAATTTTGTTATCCGGTCCCAGCCGAGATTTTATCTAAAAACGAAATTTGAATCCTTGCTACTTAATATAGTACCATAAATTTTTTAGATTAAGATGAAGCTTATAAAATTTTATAAAAATCTGAAATTGTTTTTGACAAAATTTTAAAATGTCTCAAAAATTCGGCTTTTCAACAAATTTTTATGGAAGATGACTTTCTTAAGGGTTATTGGACCAAATCTGGTCAAATTCGGCTAAAAAGTCAAAAACTCCGAGATTTCATTGAGACGAAATTTTCAAGATTACTGTAGTAATTTATTTTATTTTTTAAATTTTTTATCCGATCGGAATTTTAGATCCTATCCCCGACCGAAATCTGAAATCTCAGCCGAGATTTAGGAGGTTTTTTTTTAACCTTGGCTGGGGGCCGGCCCTCTCATGCCCTTCGACGTTTGCTTGGTCAACAAAACTTAGAGGTAGTTGATGAGTATCCTGTGACCCGAGAGAGTAATGTCACCACGTAACATAACCTTCATGCGGACCCTCCATTTCGAAATCAATGGTTACCAATCAAAAGCCCCACAGCCGTCCTCAACAGATGTTGTAGTTTAATTGGTTCATAATGGTGTTTGCTATTTTGACGCTCCTTCCCCATCCTTAATCTGTTGGCGTCAGTCCTTGGCTTTTTCTAGCCTCGTTGACACTTTTTTCTGAAAAGAAAGGAACCGGATCAATTAAGCTAAGGCTTTAAAGCAGAATCTGTTCATCTTCATTAAACTAACCAAATCAGCCAGAAGCGTCATTAGAAGAAAAAGAAATCGGGAGATTGCTGGTTTATCTGGCTCTAATGAAGTATGACGGCACAGAGAAAGCTGAAGCGCAGTATCCATCTCTTCTGCAAACCCTCGTGCCAGTCACTACTTCTAGCAGGAAGCAATGGTGAGTGGCGCAGTACAACCTCAACCATCAGCTGACATGTGCTTTAAGAATACTCCTCCCGTTCATGGATATACGTTATTCTAGCTTTTAAAATTTATTTATAAATACATATTATTTTACAATTTTGAGATGACTTTTTACAAATTTTCTTCTTCTATACTACCATATCACTTACTCTACAATGCCAACTCTAGTACTGGTCATGGATGATGTGCCTTACTCTAGCATAGTAGGTAGATATAATGAAGACATATCATCCAAATTTAAGAGTAAGACACTTACTCTACAGTTTGGATGATGCGTCTTACTACGAAGAGGGGGTATAACGAAGATGTGTTACTATGAAGAGGGGTATAATGCATATAATGAAGACACACCATCCAAATTATAGAGTAAGACACATTATCCATGAAATATACTAGAGTAAATGACATGGTAGTATAATATCTATGAACTATACTAGAGTAAGACACATTATTCATGAACTATACTAGAGTAAGATACATCATTTAAAGATATAACGAAGAGATGTTATACAATCTTTTACAAATGTGACTCGGTAGAAATATAAGAATCTATAATAACATCTATTTAGAAACCAAGGAGTAACGGATTCAAGATTTGTGTGTGTACGAGCACGTCTCTACCGTACGCTCACCCCAGTGTTCTGACAAATTCATCATGTGACGAAGCATATATCGATCTAACATCAATAGGAGTAGCCTCGATACAATAATGGACATGTACTCATGTGTCATGCGTGTGAATCAAGCAAGCACACTGACTTGTAGTTTCGACCAGAGCCTTTCAGTGACTATAGTGACAGTTAACCAGCAGCTACAAGTCAGACAACTGGCCGACTGACACGGCAAAAAAACCTTCCACTGTGTTGATTTCTTCTTCCTCATACAAACCTTAACATTAGTTAATAAATTAAAGAGCTCTCTGACTCGCTATCCCGACCAAGCCAATAATACTTTACACCACATTAGACCCTTTCTTCGGTCTCCACAGATCAACGTCACCATACCTTCTCAAACACCCCAGCTGCAGCTGCATGAAGCTTCTTCCCATCTCCTCCGATCGTCTGTCCCCTCTCAGTTTGATCTCTTGCACTATATAAGCAGCCGATTCATTGCAATTCCCACATATCAACAATCTAGTTCCATCGCAGTACATCGTCCATCAGATTATATACACGCACCTTTCAGTTCCTTCTTGCACTAATTAGCGCAAACCTCATATAGCAGTAACGATGGCCATTTGGAGGAAGAAGGAGAATGCCGCCGCCTCTGCCGGCCCGGCTTGCTATGCCCGTACCGTCGGCAAAGGCGGTGGGAGGATCCCGAAAGGTTACGTTCCGATGGTGCTGGTCGGCGACGAGGAAGATGGCGAGCAGAGGGTCCTGGTGCACGTGGAAATGCTCAAGGAGCAGCGCGTTCTGGCGCTGCTGGAGATGTCCGCGCAGCTGTTTAGGTACAACCAGCGGGGCGTCCTCAGGATCCCCTGCGGCGTTCAGCGGTTCGAGCAGATGATCTGCGACCGGTGGGAGACGCAAGATCATGCGATTCATGCGTGCAAAGCACACTAGCTATGGAGATGGTGTTCATCGTCAATTTAGTCCGGTGCTTGTTGCATTGCATCTTTTGTTTGTTATTGCTTCAATTTTTTTGTTGTATATATTAATTCTTTTTGATCTCCTGCCCTTGTTTGGTAAGAGGAAATGAGCTGCAAAGGGTGAACTTCACCTAATCAATTTTTTCTACGTTCATCCTAAATAATGCACCTCATTAGAGATGGCCCAATGTTCGTGCACCCAGCAAAACGTCCTCAGAAACTTGCATTCATCAAAATGAACGTCTCAGATCTTTCCTCGGTTTTACTCACCCACATCCGATGGCCGTTGTTTAATGTGTCTAACTCATTCATTCATGTGGCCTATAACAGGAGAGCCCGCACATATATATTTCAACTGAACTATATATATGGAATTTATGTTGCAAATCTAAACCCATTTCATTTCGATTCAATATTTACCATACCATCGATTACCTATGAATCGCGCTTAATTTTCTTCCATTCATGCATGTGCACCACATCCTATACAAGGCGCCACGCATCACGCCATAATATTATTTAGCTAAAATATTATATAAAGAATGTGTGTATGAAATGCAATTATCGTGTGATAAATATAAAGAATAAGTTCATTTTAGGACTTATTCCTAAATACACTATGGGAAGTAATGATATTCGATAATAATTAGCTCAATCAGACGCACAAATGGTGCTATATGTTATCATTCATATTTGGATGACAATTAGAGAAGCTATTATTGGTCCAATTTTCCAGATGACATATCACTTTGCCGGCGCTCGACCCGCCTGGCGCCGACTACACTGTGGGCTTGCGCCACGCGATCGGCCACGGAGATGGACGCTGCACTCAGCGGAGCGGAGGTGGCGGAGGTCGCCGACGCCACGCCATGGAGACGATGTCGGGCGGCGCGCAGCGTGGAGGAGATCAAGGGCAACACCTTCAGGCATGCGGATCCTCCCTGTTTATTTCCTTGTTTGATTCGCTCTCCTTCCAAATATGTACATACAGTTTTGGCAATTCAAGTCTAGTTTCCTTGCATGCAGATCCTCCCTGTTTATTTGCTTGTTTGATTCGCTCTCCTTCCAAATATGTAGTCGTACAATGTGATCACAAGATTATTTATTATTAAGTGTTATATTCATACTTATCTTTTATTTAATTGATAAGCAGATGTACTGCCGTCGTAGTGTTAGCACTGGCACTATACTAGTCTATATAAAGGGAGGGGTGGTGGCTTTATGGTTAAAAGACACCATAGGAATTAGGAATTCATGAAATCCTAGCTGCCACACCTCCTTCATCCAAAACTGCGCAGCTGGCGCTTACACTCTGGCATGTGGCATTTCTGTATTGGCTCTTGTCCTTTTTTGGAGTAGTAAACCATGATTATTGGAAAAGAATTGGCGTCTACCTACATCGTCGGCTCTTCTGCAAATTTAAGCCGACCATCTTCTATAGTCGATTGTATCTGTTGCCGAAAAATATTACACTCATTAGGATTATGAGAAAAAAATGGTGTCACTTGCAATACCTTCGCTTTTTGATCTCATCGGCCGATGGTATGACATGTCCCTTAGGCAATTGTATAATCTTCTTGTAATAGTAAATCAAAAATACGATCACACTTAGAGAAATCAAAAGCATATTTTATTTTTGACTTGTTTTTAGTCGGCTTAAGCTAAGAACAGACTAAAGACTTCTTGGATTCCTTAACCCATTCGGCTATGTTTATTTCAGCCTCGTCGTCTTTAGAAGACTCGCTTGAGCAGTAGTCGACGAGGTTAACTTTGACTTTTTCCTTATCTCTACTGTTATTAGCCTTGAAGTTGTCTCTAAAGGCTCTGTTATCGGTAAAACGGTTTTCTTGAGTCGATACCCTGTGCAGCAAATGACTTAAATCGGTGAACTCTTATCCGCTGAATTTTTCCCTTGGTTGGGAAATTAGCTTTTGGAAGACCAAATCGGCTAGTTAGTTGTCAGGAAAAGTGACGCTAAAACACCGATTTCTAATTTCTCTAAACCTTTGATATAATCTGTTACTGATTCCTCAAATTTCTGGCAAATGGAGCTCAAGTCAGAAATTCTGAGTTCCAAACCACTAGAGAAAAATTACTCATGAAATCGGTTTTCCAAATCGGTACAAAAGTGAACCGAATTTGGGGGTAAGCTGGTGAACCAGGTAAACGCAGCTCCTGATAGCGATAACGGGAACAACCTAATTTTCAAGCCATCGGACTGAGCAACTTCACCACATTGTGCAATAAAGCGTCTGACATGCTCTAATGTGGTAACAGAGTCATCCCCTGAAAACTTAGCGAAATCAAAAACTTTGAAATTATTAGGGTAAGGCATGTGGTCAATATAATCTGGATACTGTTTTCTATAGTCGATAACCTTTTTCTTGGGCTATATGCCAAAATGATCTCTCAATACAACAGATATCTGGTTGGTCCAATTAACTGTATTAGCCGACACAGGGTTAAGATTCTACCAATTATGATCGTAATTGGTATTCTGCCCCCCGAGCGCAAGCTCGGGTTGAAGAGTTGGTTGAGCCGATGCGTATTGAGGAAATTGCTCATATCCATTATTCCTCCTAGCATTGAGCTCTGGTACTAGGACAAAGGGCTCTGAGTACGTTACGACCTTGTATGGGGTCTGATTCCTTTGTGGAATCGACTCAACATATTGCGGATACCTGTTGGGTTCAATCGGTTGTGGAACCGATTTGGGAAAAGCGTAGAGCTTACGTGGCAAATTAGCCGACACATCCAACTTGACAGCATCAGTATAAGCTTGGTAATGCGCAACCCCACCTGCACGAGAGTCTCGTGGAAGTATAACAGTGAGTTGGGTTGACATCATAATTAAAGGCGTATTTATAGCCGATGGTTTAGGATCGATTGTTGTGCCTTGAGTGTTTTGCGGTATCGAATAAACAGGATAATTCGATAAGACTTGCACTGGGTTGAGCAGGCTTCCAGTTAATGCCAACTCTTGGGCTATGTTTTTTACACTGTTAACGATCATTGGCTTAAGTGTCGTGACTAGAGCCGATGATTGGTTAACTAAGGCATGATGTATAGACTGATTAATCATAACCGATAATTCATGTATCGGCTTATCGAGGTGTCAGTGATTCTTGCATCACCGAGGGCATTTACTGTTGGCAATGTAGTTTTCTGAGTGACGCCGCATTGGGTTTTCTGATAACAACTCAGCATCATCTCTTCAAATTTAGTTTTCTAATCTTCAATCTCTTTACGTTGTTTTGGTGTTAAATCGTCTAGAGTAGGGACGATTATGATTTCAGCGTTGAGATTGGACAGCGGAATTGATTTCCCTGATGAAGACATCGCTGTCCCATTAGGCGTGCCAAGAGTGTGTTGGCGCCAAAAATATGACGACGGATTAATCGGCCTTAACACACGCGATGAACTCTGGGTTCAATAGTTGAAGTCGTGCCAACCGATTTTATCCTGCAATCGGTAAGATAAACAGAAAATACACTCAAAGTCGATCAATCATGATAAATCGGCAAAGATCTAAACAGTTAAAAAGCCGATCAAATCTAAGATAATGATAAGTCTAATTAGCCGATTAAGGCTAATCAGATGGTAAGAGGTAGACTTTCCTGAAAAAGGCGATGCGCAGCAAGATCAAAGAAAATCGAACCTGATTGGCGTAATTGATGGAGATCAACAATCGGCGATACGCAACTTTATTGATCAATATCAGATTACAAGGATGATTCTAAATTACAAAGCTACTCCTAGTCGACAGGAAAATAAAAGAGTAAATGTGAGTTGTTTGATTGATTGTGTTGTGTTTCTCGCTTACCCTTGTCCATCTTTTATAGCTGTTGGTCGATCGTGTCCACCTCCAATACGCCATTTTACCATGATTTGTATCGGCCTTAACTCGGACAATACTTCCCTTGTTTGGACCAATTTCGATTACAACCCTATCTCCTTTATCTGATATCGGCTATAGCACTATTGTAATCTTTTCCTTTCTAATCCAATACCTTACCCAAAACACAATCTTTAGCATAAAGATTTTAGCCACACCTTACCAAATTTTGATGCAATCTTCAAGAAACCCTCGTGCCAGTCACTACTTCTAGTAGGAAGCAATGGTGAGTGGCGCAGCACAACCTCATCCATCAGCTGACACTACACTGGAAAAGGTCATCAGTGGCGGTTCATAACTGCCATCAGTGGCGGTTATTGAACCGCCACAGATATAGTGCCACTGATAATCGAGGATTATAGTGGCGGTTTTCTAACCGCCACAGATAAGTGTTATCTGTGACGGTTCTACACACTAACCGCCACAGATAACAATACTATATGTGGCGGTTCTATCCACCAACCGCCACAGATAACTACACTATATGTGACGGTTCTTTCCTACAACCGCCACAGATAACAATATTATCTGTGGCAGTTCTTCCCACCAACTACCACAGATAACTATATTATCTGTGACGGTTCTATACACCAACCGCCACAGATAACTATATTATCTGTGGCGGTTCTATCCACCAACCGCCACAGATAGTACCTGACCGAAAAAATAAAAAACTGCATTTTGGGCTAGCCTCAGGTGCTGCTAGTCATGCCCTCTGAAACATATAATACATCAATCACAGATTTTGCATATACACAGTTACAATGTACAACAATCACAGATTTCGCATATACACAACTACAATATAATACATCAATCACAATTGCAATTTTGCATATACACAATTATAATGTACAACAATCACAGATTTTGCATATACACAACTACAATATAATACATCAATCACAATTACATATAATACATCAATCACAATTACAATCACAGATTTTGCATATACACAATTACAATATACACAATTACAATGTACAATTAAAGTGTCTCATGCATGAGGCGCTCGATCATGGTGATGGTGTAGGCATGCCTCCCACTGGACTGCTCCCTTCTCCAGTTCAGTCATCTTTGCATCAATATTTCTCAGAGTATGTAAATGAAGTCATTATATATCATACTATGGAAAGCTAAATAGATCACTTTTGTTGTATCACAAATCTAGCCGATCTATTGCCGTCTTATTCCATGTGAATGCCGTGGCATCCTCCAGATGTTGTACATGCATTAGCTAGTTTATACTCCCTCTATTTTTGAATATGTGACATTCTATTTTTCAATTTTTATTCCTAAATACATATCATTCTACAATTTTGATCCTACTTTTTACTATTTTTCCTTCTATAAACTCCATTTAGCTATTTTTAATGGCATTTACTATCATACATTAGAGTAAAACACACCATCTAAAAATATAAGGACCATGTAATCAAATCTCTTATGAATGGACGGTAAAGATGCAAAAGGAAACTTTGGCAACTAAATCAAGCAATCAAATAAACCTGCTGTAATGGTGCAGTTTTGGGGCTGAGCCCTTTCCGTATTCATCCATCACCCACGTCTATAAAAAGCTCTACTAGCCATCATGAAAGGGCACGGAGAAAAGCAATAGAGGAGCGCCTCGCCTAGAGCGCACGCACACACACACACACCCATCAACACACACACACGCACGGAGAAGGGCAACAACACAAGTGCAGATCAATCACAACTTCTTAAATCAAATGATGAAATTAGAACATGTGCAAGCCATGCCATCCAATACTAAACTTGACATTCAATGAAACATCAATTTACACCACTTGTAAGAAAAAATTAACTAGTTTTGTGAACTATAAGCCTACGAGTCTTCACTGTTGGTAGGGGCCTCGGAGGTGGCGGATGAGTATGGAAGACTTCATCGTTATTATCCGGGTCATGAAACTCGCCGTTCTTGTTGAGTACTTCCTTCATGATGAAGTAGGCGAGCTGTCCTTGAATGCCTTGGATTTCATTTGGAACCAGTCCTCCCGTAGGCAACTTCAAACGCTATAGATAGAAAAAGTTTGTCTTACGAGCTTATATAGAGAATGAGATGTGCAAATCAATGTGTGATGTTAGCGTGACAAACCTCTACGTCATTGTTTACTATTGTAGAGCTTAAGATTTCGCGCATGTATTGGCACACTAAGTACCCACATAAATTTATTCTGGCGTTTGCGCCAGGCAATCGCAAAAATTGAATAAACTTATACGACATTGAAGGAGTTATTGACTACGAGGTGCGATATAGGAAAATTGTTTTTGTGCGTCACTGAAATTTAGTACTGATTGTCGCTGATTTATGGAAAGGACGGTGTCTCGAGCACTTTTACAATATGCTTTGAAGGCCCTATTCACTAGACTTGTCATATCTTTGTAGTCTTTTGGATCTTTGTCCCGCGAGTCCAAGATCAGCATCTTGCTTTTATCTGGAGTATTACTACGAGAATCCAGTGGAAACTGCATACACATGTATGATGCCGTAGTCATTAGTCCTAACCTAAGCAAAAACGAGATCAACAAGTAGTTGAACTAGCTAGTGAGCCACTTACTTGAAATTGTATGGTAAAAGTATGAACTCCTTGTCTTGGAGTTTGATGAGAGCGATATATACGTAGTCCTCGACCTCCTTTGGTACTCTTTTGATTTCCGGCTGGCAAACCGTTCCCGGATCGAGGAACGCCACTGGCCCTTTGGTTCTTTTTAGTTCGATCAACTAGTATCTACATAACAAATGATTTAGACATCACATTTATCGGTATTACATGAATGTAGACAATGATTTTATATTGACACTTACAAAGTGACCAAAGATCTCATAAGAGACACGTCGAGGGCATCTTGATAGTACATGTTGTGCAACTCATTGAATTCTATCATGAAGCAGCCAGTCTCCTCATGGTGGAAATGTTCCTATCTGAAAATAGCGGTGATCACCTTCGGAGTACATGTTGGTTCGACGCCCATATACCATTCATGTAATCGCTTTAGCCGCCTTTGTTAGACTATCAAGCTTGAAGGGTGACAAACGGCTTCCCAATTCGTATTTCATCTTTCTTCAAGACTTGTCCTTTGGAGACCGCTTTACCCTTACTTTTCTCGCACACAACATCATACTGCTCGCTTCGCCGACTACCGATATGGCTTGTCTATTCCGCCATGCCTTCAGAGGAGGGTTTTAAGTCGGTCAACCGAAGTTGTCGCACTAACTTTGTACGCTGATGTGTTGGTGACGATCGTGCGAGGTTCATCGCAGACAGCCGCGGAGTTCATCGCAGAGAGGCCGGCAGGTCACCTCGGGAGGGGCGAGTTCACCTCGGGAGGAACAGCACTTCATGATGGTCCAAGGTGATGTCACGCTTGCGCCATCGATGAATGAGTGGACAGCACTTCCTAGAGTTGTAACCTCGCTGCTTGGGGGCATTTCTAGCCCGAGGTTGGCAAACTAGGGATTAACCGTGTCCACCGACCTTTGCATATCCCGCGCTTATCGCAGAGTTGTGCAATACACCTCCTTCTTGGCATGGGTACGCTATGCCGCATCACCTGAATGAATATGTTCATGACGGGCAAAGTGAGTCGCACGGTGTGGGGTCATGTATGTCGCCCACGTGATAATGACCCATGTCCTGTTCTACAAGTGGGCGGATGCGCAATCGCCGCGACGATTCGAGGGTCGGTCGTAACAATGTTCTCGGCTTATGATCGCTCATGGCTTGTTGTACTTGTCGTTGTACTTGTTGTTCTATTGTGCCTTGTAATTCTCAAGCATCTTTTCCTTCATCATTTCTATTTCGCAAACGCTTCTCTAGCTCTCTTCGACTCTTGTAAGTGTGAAGGTGCTCGGGAATCTGCCTTCCACGGAACCTTAACCCGACACCTCGTGTCCGTCCGTGATGCTCCTTGTTTCCCGGGGCACGTGTTAGTTCGCCGCTCTCCTATCTGGTTGGAATGTTCCTTGGGAAGACTCGACGCATGACTCCGGACCCTTTGCGACATTGCTTCGTCATCGCTATTTCGAAGGATAAGCCCCACCAGACGTGACACTTGCCCTCGCTAGCACGTAGTGCTTGACTCGGTCCGTAGTCCGCCAATTGACTTGTACCACCGATCGTAGTGATTCTCGCTTCCCCTCTCCCATTGAGGGATTTTACCAAATGCACCCACCCGCACCAAGTCCGTGTGGATGGATGTTCCTTCTTCCGATGTTTATGTGGTCCTCATTGACTTCTTTGTCGCTTCACTTTGCTTCATCGACACGAAATCATCCCAATATGGTTCTAAGTTTGGGTAGTCCCCGATGGCCGATCGGTTTTTCTTCACATAAGTAGTATTCACCGCCTTGAAGTTCCTCCATGCCGCATCCATGGTCATCAACGCATCCCGACGCACGCGTGTTCATCTTCTTCGGGAATTCAAGGTTTGTTTGAGCTCAGCCCATAGATCCGCTTTGATGGTATCGGCACTTTGTGCCAATCCAAAAGGTGATTGGCACTCTCCCTTGCGATATACCCGCAGGTTGTTCTGTACTTTGCTACGAATTTTGGCGGTGCAATAGGGGCCCAAGCTTCTGAGACCTCCGAGATGGTATACCGGCCTTCGGGCTTCTTATTTCTTCCTCGGCCACGAGGTCTTGCCACGGGTATGTCATCATCGGCGGCAACACCGTAGTTGGGTGGAGGTTGAGGAACTGCTAGGGCTAGGGCTCGGGTGGATTGCTCCTCCATATCGCCTTGGATGTGCGAATGAAAAGAGGTAAAGTATGGAACCATTAGAATTTGGCGGTCATTTGGGTTAAGTGCGGAAGTTTAACTCAAAACTAGAAATGAAGTTTGCATCATTCCATCGCTCATCCGTGTGCTAGAGTCTAGAATATATCTCCTAGTTTGTTTTATTTTTCTTCCTTGTAAAGAAATATTCCCAAATTTTTAGTTTTGCTTGCGGGATGGAAATGGGAGGAGATTGTTTGCCACGTGTGCGTAAAATTGCTGGGACTTCACTGCTACATCCCGTGTATATACAAACTGGTAACATGTTTTAAATCAACCAATTGTTTCCTGCATATCCATCTTATATGCATTTTGTGATGAACACAATGTGTACTACTATGTACGCCAGGACTATTGATCAGAGTATCAGAAAATTTGTAAGTGTGACCGCAACAATTATGTGATGCTTACCTTTTGTTCACAAAATGCAAGAAATATGCAAAGCTTAGTTGAGAGGTACCAGAGCAATGCGGAAGAAAGGCAAATGGCAAACAAAGCTCTACAAAACCAGGTCTGCCTATGTACCTTGCAAAGCTTGAAAACGCTGCAAACCGTCAAGGGATGTATCTAATCAAAACTCATCTGTGGTTGCTAACATACTAACTCTCCAAATGAGCCATCAGATGAGGCTCAGGGTTCGATCACATTTAGATGGAATTGAGGAGAACATGAGTGCTTCAAATATTTTAAGCATTTATAGATTCCACTAATAGTCGCTCAACTTCATGTTTTAACGATCTTGCTTCAAATATTTGTAGAGCTCAACTAAGTTAGAATCTACTATATACTTGAAGTTAGATATGCTTTGGTTCGCTTCTTAGCTCACATGTCCTCTAATACTTAGATCGATGCCAATGGAGACACATGTGATTGCTTTGATCTCTAATTAGTTAATGCAAGCTCAAATACCACTTTTTGTACTTCGCAATTTTGTAGAGATTTATGTTCCGTTTACAGAGTAAAGCAAATATGTGCATATATATTCTCATTGTCCTTCTCCTTCATGCCATGCAGCTAACCTTTTTTGCCTACTGTTCCATTTTGTTGCTTCCAGAGATACTTTGAGTGACGCAATATTTAGCATTCGTTTGTTTCTACAAAAGCATCATATATCGTTCCCTTTTTCCTGCAATATCTCACCTCTTCTAACCTACAGGTATGCTTATTATGGGTTCCCAGGTTATTAATGTGCATGATTAAGTAACTTAAAAAGGTGGCTCTGGGACTGATTATCTAATAGAACCATTTTTCCTATAAAAAAACATCAATGATTATACTAGATATTATCCAAAAGTTTGGCCCTAGCTACAAGATCAACCTAAAAAAGCATATGTAGAACATGTAGAACAGGAGCTCACGCGGCGTCGAAGCGTCGCGGCGCGCGCGTCGGGCGGCGTTAGGCGCGTCGGTCGAGGGCGCGCGGCGGCGGCGCGCGCGCGGCGGGCGCAAGGCGTCGTCGGGGACGCGCGTCGTTGGGGATGTAACACCTAATTTTGCTCTAATTTAAATTTTGGAGTATTTACATTTTTTTGAATTTTGGGAATTTATTTAAGTTTATTTGGATTTATTCAAATAGGACTTTTCATGAAAACAATTAAATAATGGAAAAGTTTTGCAAAGTTTTATTGCAAATATTTTAATGGAATTCCAAACATCTCAAAGTAATTTCGAATTTTTCTCGCTATTTTAAAAGCTCCAAATGATTTAATTGAATTTCTAGAATTATTTTAAATGTGAAATGATTTAAAATCAGATGAATAGTAATGGGCCGAGCCCATTCTTGTGCGTGTCGCCGCCCAACCGCTACAAAACCCTAGCGCCGCTTCACCCCAAGTCGTCCGATCCGGATCGAACGCTGTGAGCGCGCACGTCGCTGCATGCGTGAGCCTTCTGATCGTCGCCGCCGGACGCTAGCAGGATTGCGCCACGCCACTTCGCCCCGCGAGATCGCCGGAGACGTGGGCTTTGATGGCCGTGATTTCCGCCGGCAGCCGCGCACGCCGAGGCAGCCCTTAAGTCCCGTTGATGGCGCGTGCGAGACCTTCACACCGCGTCTTTTGACTCTCGCACGCACGCCGAGACCCTCTCTAGCGCTCGAGCGAGCTCGCCAGAAGGCGTCTTTGTGCCGCCGTTTTTTAAATCGTTTTCTTCCGCCGGTTTCTCTCGCCGTCGCCAAGGTCACCGGAGTAATCCTTCCGCCAAGCCGCGTCGAACGAGCCACTTCATCACGCCGGAGAAGCCCCGTAGCGCCGTGGGCTGCGTCATCTTCCTCAACTCCGGCAGCCTTTTCTTCTGCGCCGCCGTCGCCTTCACCGAGCTTCGTCGTCCGTCCGATCTTCATCACACGCTTCTGGTTCGTGCACGTCTCTTTTCTTTGTGTTCTTCTAGAGTAGATTTGTACCGTTAGATCTGGATTGAACGGTAGAGATTAGATCTAGTCTGTGTAACTTGGTTACATCTCAGCCGTTGGATCGTTAGTGTACGCGTAGGATTGAGCCACGTCGCGCCATGTATAGTAAACAGCTCCGGTAACCTAAGCCGTTGGATCGGATCTCGAACGGTTGAGTTCGGACCGTTTTGCCCTAGGATCCGCGCCGCTCAAATTTGAACGCGCGGCGGTGATAGCGCCGCACTTCCAACCAATCGCGTGCGGCCGCGTGTTTCCTTTGACCGAAGCGTGACCAATCTCGGCCGTTGATTTCAAACGAGCCGTTGCGATTGCGCCGCGTGTCGCTGCGCATCCGAAGCGTCGCCGAGTCCGCGTGTGCGTTGGCCGTTGGATTCGAGGGGACCGTTCGATGCAAGACGCGTGGCCGTGCGGAAATCGAGGCGTCGCCGAGCCGCGCAGGCATAGGATCTGACCGTCGATTTTAGCGAACGGTCTGGATTTTGCCGCGTGGCTGCACTGTTCTGTGAACCGAGTCCACGGTGGTCCAGAGCCGAACCGTGGACCCAGTCCATAGACCAGAACGACGTGGTAGCCTCTGGGCGTGCCACATGTCGAGCTGACGTCAGCGATGACGTCATAAATATTTTTTATATATAAAAATATTTTGACCAAAATTCATTTCTGTGCTGACGTCATCATGACGCGGTGCTGACGTCATAAAAGCGAATTTCCAGTATAAAAATAATTCAGAAAAATCGGATTTTCTTAATTTCTGTATTTTCAGATTTTATTCAAACTTTAAATGACTATAACTTTGGCATTTTAACTCGGATTTGGGTGATTCAAATTTCTAAAAATTCATAAAATTGTGAGCTATTTAATGGTGAATTTTATTTGAATTTTTGAGGTCATTTAGTCTTCTATATTAGCTATTTATTGCATATTTTGTTTGTACGCGTAGACGCAAATTTGCTGGAAAGTTTCGAGGAAGAATTCGTCGCTCAAGACCAAGTTTCGGAACAAGACCAGCAACTCTTTGAAGGCAAGTGATGCTTTGATCATTTTGATCCCAGGTTTTTAAAATGTAGTTTATGCTTTGAAACTATGCATGCTTATTTATTTAAAATGAATTTAAATTGATTCGGGATAATGTAGTTAATCAACCCATTTTGTTATGCCACCTTGAATTATTAATTGTATGCCCTAAATCATTGTCACCCTAAGTTTGATTATATTAGTTGGATGTTAATATTGTGCCAACACGGGAGGCTAGACCGTGAGTAGATGCTTAGCCTTGCAACGAATCATGAGTGATCTTTCTAAAAATGCTACAATATCGATTAAAGACATTGAATGTATTTTGAAAAGTGGTGTGATGATGCCACATGATGAGATTGAGGTACAATGACTGTGTGGTTCCGTCATCGATGTTGAGTTATTGGCGGCATGTGTTGCACAATAATCAACTGGGTGGGAAATGATTTAGACTGGGCAAGTGGCAAGAGGTCAGTGTACTCGTGGGCCTGTGTGGCTTTGGGTTGATGAGTGATGTGAGTCTGTGTGCCACATTGGGTGTGTGCCACCGTTGAGTGTTGGAAGTCTTGCCTTGGCCGGCTAAGGACTTCACCTTGCAAGCCTTTGATCCGAGTCACCCGCACAACCACATGTCCGATATGGGATGCACCTAGTTGACTAGGGTTCGATATCTTTCCTCCGATACCTCGGGATGACAAGACAGTGGGTGTATCTCAGTATGGGGAGCGCACTGCTACGGCTTGGTGCCCATCCAACGGTGATTGGCCGGTCCTATACTTGGCTCTGTGTGAGGGAAGTGATAGTGAAGGCAATACGAGAGGTTCTTTGGTTAAGGTAGAAGTTCCTAAAAGCTTTGTTGCGGACAATCACCGTGTGGTGAGCGGTCAGATCTTGTGGGTAAAGTGTACAACCTCTGCAGAGTGTCAAACTATTCGAATAGCCGTGCTCACGGTATTGAGCATTGCTCGGGATTACAACAAGGGGTAGATTTTCATAAACAAAATGTGGGAAGGGTGGCTGTGTGCCAAGTGTTAAAATGAACTGCATAAGGCAGGTGTGTGAGAATCTTCAAGAAAAACCATTTGAAGAAATTAGTATTACTTATAATTGTTCCAATGCTTTAATCTAATTAAGATATTGGTTTAAAATTGCTTTTTGATGCAAAAGAACCATTTAAGCCAACCCTTTGGAATAAGCTTTGCATGTAGTAATAGCACCGCATTCTGCATTACTTGTTGAGTGCCTTGTGTACTCACCCCACCTTGCTTATCAACCCCAACATCGTGGGAGGAGACTACACCGCTTGGGAGGAAGAGTACATCGAGGATACGAACAACTAGGGGCAAGCTCAGCTTGGTTGCCTGTGGCAAGATGAAGGCTTCCACGACCTTTACTTATGTTCCGCTGCTATTTCCTTACTTTGAATAATGTAAACCCTGTGTGGCTGACTTATCTGTAAGGAGACCATAAGGTCGCATAACTCGACTTATATACATGTTTGCACTATTTATTCTTATATCTTTGTGAATGTCCAGTAATGTGCAACCTCAGTATGACTGTATATGCTAGCGTGATCCTAGATCGCATGTAATACACGGAGGGTCCGGATTGCGGTTCGGTCCCGACAAGGGAGGGCGTCGTCGGGCGGTGACGGCGCGCGTGCAAGGCGCGCTGCGTCGGGGGGGGTGGCGTCGTAGAGGGGGCGGCGCGCACGCGCGCGGGCGGCGACCGTGGTGGTGGCGCGGCGCGGGGTTTAGGAGTTTATGCGCGTCGAAGCGACTGAGTTTAAAGGTTTAGGCACTCGGAAGAAGTGTATCCATTTTACATATATATGGAGCATATTATCGCTGGCGGTTTTTAGACGAACCGCCACGTATAACTTTATCGATGGCGGTTTGTAACATCCCAAAAATTTGGCTTATAATTTCGCCATATGCTTTTTGGTGATTTTCTCAATTTATTGGAATTTTTTCCGAAATTAATTGAATTGAATTTAATTAAGTATATTGAACCTTTGTGAAAACTAAATATATATAGATAAAGTTAATATAAAGTTTTACCAAAATATTTTATTTGTGCTCGTAATGTCTCAAAGTATTTATGAGAATTTTCTCGATTTTTCCCGATATTTCAATTGCTTAAAGTAGATTAATCTAATTTCGGAATTATTTTAAATCAAAAGCTTTTGAAAATCGAGTGAATAAGATCGGGCCAAGCCCAAGATAAAGGCGTGCGCCCATCGACGCGCGCCCGATCACCGTCACGCCGCCGCGTGGTCGTTGGATGAAGATCGGACGGTTGTCTCCTTTCGCGAAACCCTAGCGCTTTCGGCCGTTGGATTGAGATCGAGCGGTCGGGATCGCTTCGCGTTGTTTTGGTAAGTTTAGATCTCGTCCGTTGATTTTGGAAAGAGCGGATCGGATCGTATCACCGGATCTAATCTCGCCGCTCGTTAAATCGGACGGTATCGTCGCCTTCGCTCCGATTCGGTTTCGAATCCGCCGCTGCTGCCGCCGCCGCCGCGTGATTTAGGGTTGCCGCTTTAGCGCGCATGCCGAGGCTATAAAAGCCGCAGCCCGCACACCGAGGTTCTCATCCCGCAGCGCATCCGCCATGCTAGCCTTCGCCGCTGAGTCACCGCCGCTTAGCCCCGAGAGCTCGCCGTAGTTTTCTAGCGCCGCCGCTTCGTTTTCGCCGTTCGCCGTCGCCGCCGCTCGACGTGTGGGTTCCAGCTGGTTCGCCACGCCGAGCCGCACCGAGCAATACCTCTTCGTCCGCCGGCAGAGCCGTAACGCCGCTCTGGTCGCCGCCGCCCTCGTCTCGGAACTCGCGCGCCGCGACATCGCCGTGCAGCTGAGCCGTTGCACACCGCCGGATCTCCACGACCATCCAGATCGAGCCACGCCGCCGTCTGCGCAAAGAAACATGGTAAGCGTGGCCGCTGGATCGTGGTTGTTCGGGTGAGATCGCGCCGCGTGTCGAGAGCGTTAGCCGCCGATCGTCGCGCAGATCGCGCGCCGCGTGTCGAGCATCGGCGCGAGCGGCGCCGCAGCCAATCGATCGCGCGCCGCGTGTCGGGCGTGGTGCGAGGCGCCGTGGGCGCGCCCACGGTGGACTAGAGGCGGTTCCGTGGACCGAGTCCATGGACGAGCGACGTGTCGTCACCGATTGGTCCGAGTCGTATTGACGTCACACAAGCGCAATAAAATCTTTTCCAATAGAAAATAATTCGTAAAAATCGTAAATTCTATTTTCTGTATTTTCAGTATTTATTCAAACTTCAAAAGGCTATATCTTTTGCATTTTAACTCGGATTTGAGTGTTTCAAATTTCTAAAAATTTGTAAAATCAAGATCTATTTATTGGTGAATTTTATTTTATTTTTGGAGTTTGGTTGCTCTCTGGTTTGGTGTTTATTTGCTATTTTGGCATCGTTTCGCATAGACGTTGAACCGCTCGGTGATCCTAAGAAGATTCGCCGCCCAAGACCCAAGCTCAGATCAAGACCAGCACCTACTCCAAGGCAAGTTGTGCTTTGATCATGTTGCACCTAATTTTCACCAAATTACTATTTTATCTTTTAAACTTTATGCATGATATTTTATGTGTATAAATGATTTCAATTAATCTGGGAATTAGATAATATGCCTATTTGAATTAAACCATACCTTGTCAATTATATGCCATGATCTATTTGTCACCCTAGGATGTGGAATTATAGTTGATAATCAACATGGGCTAGTTAGATCGTCATAGATTGCTTAGCCATGCCACGTCATCACATGTGTCCGAATGTCGATACTTAATCTTGACTAATGGAATATGGAACAATGTTTATGAATTGGTGTGTCATGTGTTGTCACACAATGATATCAAGTTGTCGTGGCGAGGAGGTCACACATCGGGATTGAAATGTTGATGGCATGTGGTGCTTGGTAATCAACTGGGTGGTAATGATTTTAGATTGAGGCAAGTGGCAAGGGCAGTGTGCCAAGGTGGGCCAGTTTGGCGGGGTATGTGGAAGTCTTGCCTTAATCACCTTAAGGACTTAACCTTGCAAGCCTTTGACCGAGTCTCTCTTGCAACCACATGTCCGAATGGGACAAATTTAGTTGAATAATTTGTGAAACCTAGATTTCAGATCATCGTGGTGAATAGTGAGTCCCGGTTACGCTTAACTCACATGGCGCAAGAGGGGGCCTGTTGTGGTGGTTTAACCCTTCATGTTGAAACCTTAGCGAGCAATCTTGGGTCTAGGTGTAGCATTGTAAAGGCTTTGTTATGATCACTCGCCTTGGTGGTGTTTGGTTGTATCGTGGGGTAAAGTGCATAACCTCTGCAGAGTGTACAATCTATTCAATAGCCGTGCTCACGGTATTGGGCAATGCTCGGGAATTACGCTTAAGGGTTAGACTTTTGTTAAACAAAACTTGTTGGGATGGCAAGGTGCCATGGAAAGTGGAAAATTAATTTAGGATTGGAAACTTGGTGTATTTGTAAATACTTGAATTTATTAATTATCGTATTTGTTTTATCGCTTTCCAATCTATTTATTGTATTCTTGTTAAATGTCGCTTTATTGCAAAAATACCCTTACTAGCCATTCCTTTGGATTAAGCCAAACATATAGAATATTAGACTTGCATTATTTTGCACAACTTGTTGAGTGCTTTATGTACTCACCCCATCAACAACAACTTCGAAGAGGAAGAATCTACGCCATCATGGATGAGGATTATTTGGATGCGAATGCTTAGGGTCCGAGCCTCGTCGGTTGCTCGTGGCGAATCGAGCGCCATCTGCGTTTATTCTATTTCATTGCTTCTCATTGATACTCTTTTTAAGCCCCGTGAGGCATTATTCATGTAAGACAACAGCTTATTATTAATTAATGAAGTTTATGCTATATTTCACTGTGTGTGACTATGATAGCATCTATGTTGAGCTGTGTGCACTAGCGTGATCCTGGACTAGTGCGGTATACACAGAGGGTCCTGATTTGCAAATTCGGTCCCGACAGAGGTGGTATCGAGCCATACCGACTATAGGTCTTGGCCCTAGGTAGTTGGTATCTCTTAGGAGTGTCCAAAATTATTTTCTAAAGAAAACAAAAATTGACTAATATGAAACTCTTGGCTTATCTCATCCTCCTACTCTCATCCTTGCTAAATTACCTTCTTTTCGTTGTCGCTTTGAGTGGAGATCTTATTCAAAATTTTGTTTTGAATAGATGCCGATCTTCGATCCTTCGAGTCAAGACAGGTGGCTATGCCATGGAGCCGTGGAGAGTTCTTCAAGTGATTGGAGGCTTTGATCGTCCGCTCTACCGAGGAAGCAATCGAACGCCAACGGTGTGCATCGGGGTTCTTCTCGCAAGTCGATCATCTTCGCCGAGAGTGCGACGAGACCACCGACCGATCCACATCACCGCCTGAGGTTCACTTACGAGGCCGGAGTTCAGAGGCTACTAGACTTGCTCTACGACGGATCCGCCACGACTACGCCTACGAGCCGCAACACCAGATTTCGATTTCACCCGACAAAGGCGAAAGCGTGCGGCGTCGACGGATCGTGGAAGGAGAGTGTGCATCAAGACACCTTGCCGAGTTCGCCACCGCCAGAGGATCACTTGAGGGACACCGCAAGAACCGAGACAGCGTGTGAGGCGTTGAGAGTGGCGAGCGGAGCTTCAAAAGACCCGCGACGCAGCAGCCTGAGTCATCCATGAAGCTGGAGGAGGCCTTGCAGTAGCCGAGGAAATAGCGGACCAAGTCGCCCAGAGCCGGATGAGGTCGCCAAGAAGAAGAAGAAGAAGACCCTAAGAGCGTGAGTGGGAGCCCGAGGAGCCAGCAGAGGGTCACCAGATAGGTTCGCACCCATGCCACCCCACCCACCAGTATGCCCCGGATCGCCTCTCACTGTGGTGGTTGGATGAGTGAGAGTCGATCTTAGAGTTGTGTTGAGACTCGAGTGTTGAGTCGCGTTTTAAGTTAGCCTTTACCCTTTTAGTAGACGTTAAAGTTGCATGTTTAGTTGGTTCTTAATTGTTTGTCGAGTGTGCAAGATGTGTTGCAAAGCCCTTAGGCATTGTAAGCAACCATACCAAGTAATAATAATAAAGATTATTTAAGTTGGGTTTAACCTGCTTCCGCCTTAGAAATTCTTGCATCTTATCTATGCTACATCTATCTTTCCTAACCCAAGAAGCAATCAAGCGGATGGTGAACACTCGCAGAACAATGGGGCTTCGAAGTGGTCTACGCCAGCAACAATCCCAATGAAGGAGTACCACCGCAGCAAGCACCGCCAAGGATATGCGAACTTGGGAGCTTTTCTCATTGCGCAAAACTCGCTTGATGCGCACTATGATGCAAAGAGATGACCAATATGGTCGCAGCCAACAACCCTCACGAGCGTAACAACAATGGCGGGCCTCGTCCTTACTCCAAGTTGTCGACTTCATGAGGACCCGACCGCCAACATTCTCGCAACGCCAACCCTTGGAAGCGGATGATTGGTGAGAACCATTGAGAGGAAGTTGTACATCACACAATGTGAAGGGCATGAGAGGGTTCTTTACGCATCCCATCGCCTAGAGGAACAATGCGAGAATGGTGGGAGAACCATCGTGCTACTCATGAGGCACCCATGGAAATCACGTGGGAAGAGTTCGCAACGGCCTTTCGCCAGTACCACGTACCGAGGGAATGATGGACCTGAAAAAGGAAGAATTCAGGGCGCTTAAGCAAGGAGGCCAACTGGTGGTCGATTACTTGAACAAATTCACACGCTTAGCACGCTATGCTCCACGAAGATGTAGCGACGACAAGGCTAGACACCCCGCTTCATGAAAGGACTAAACTCGTATCGCAAGTGGGTGACATCCCACACTTTTCCAGATTTCCAAGAATTGGTAAACAAGGCTTTGATTCTGGAGGATAAGCGCAAGGAGCTTGGGGAAAATCGCAAACGCTTGATGACTAACCTAGGTGGACGCCCTAACCACCTACGAATGAGGATGACCCCGCAACAGTTTGCTAGGTTCCAACCACAAGCTGTTAACAAGCCAGCAACACCTGCACCGCGACCATCAGGACAAGGTTATCAGACGCCGGCCCAAGGTAACAATGCTCACGGGAGTGCAAAGATACCGCCGTAAGGTGCTACGATTGCAATGAGTCAGGCATTATGCTAATAGATGTCCCGAGAAGGAGGAATCACGCCAAAGCGTTTCAACCTTGGAACGACACCTGCTAAGGCACCGATGACGGGAGCGAATCGAGGAGCTGGACAGGCAGGAGTGACGCCTCAAGCTACTATTCGAGGCAGAGTCAACCACATCACCGCCGATGGAGCCTGTGAAGCATCGACGTCAGATCGGGTAAGTTTTTGGTAAACTCAAGACTGCAATAAAGATTATTTGATTCAGAGCTTCACATTCATTTGTCTCTCGAGCTTTTGCATCTAAAAATGGTTTAAGCATGAAAATCTCAAGTGTGTGATGCTAGTTCAAGCCCCGTGATCCGAGTTAAGATCTAATATTGGATGTTTGGGGTAAAGTCGATAATTAACGGGTAGAGTTCCTAGCGAACTTAATTATTCTAGATGCCCAAGTTTTAGATGTTATCCTTGGTATGGATTGGTTAACCAAGCATAAGACGGTATTGGATTGTGGTCAAGGGTTGTATCCATTGAGAGCCCTACAGAGAAAAGGTGGAATTCGAGCGACATCGGTTCGCAAGGGTCAATTAATGGTTAATAGCATGAAAGCCACAAGATCGAGGACGTGCGCTGGTCAAAGAATATCCAGATGTATTTCCAGAGGATCCGCCAGAATGCCGCTGCATCGTGACATCGAGTTTGTCATTGAGTTAGTACCTGGTACAGCACCAATAGCAAAAAGACCTTACCGGATGCCTACCGACGAGTTATTAGAGAAAGGTTTTATAAGACCAAGTTCGTCGCCATGGGGAGCGCCAGTTTTGTTTGTCGTGAAAAGGATGGAAGCCTTAGAATGTGTATTGTTTACCGTGCACTTAATGAAGTGATGATTAAGAATAAGTATCCGCTGCCAAGGATTGATGATCCGCTCGACCGCTTGAGAGGAGCCGAGTTTTCTCCAAGATAGACCTTCGCTCGGATATCATCAACTAAAGATTCTGGACGGAAGATGTTCCAAAACCGCATTTTCTTCAAGATACGGACATTATGAGTTCACGGTCATGTCTTTTGATTGACCAATGCGCCACCTATTTCATGAACTTGATGAATAAGATTTTCATGGAATACTTGGACAAGTTTGTTGTTGTGTTCATAGATGATATTTTGGTATATTCAAGACCAAGCAGAGCACGCAAATCATCCGAGGCTAGTGTTGGAAAAGTCTGCGTGAGCAACAAATTGTATGCTAAATTCAAGAATGCGACTTTTGGAAGGAAAAGGTGGAATTTCTCGGTCATGTCATGACTGCAGAAGGAGTTCTTTGTCGACCCAAGCAAAGTGGAGGCGATGTTGCATTGGGAGTAACCAAAGTCCGCTACTCAAGTCCAAGTTTTACGGAATGGCGGATATTATCGCGGTTCATAGAAGGATTTTCGACGATTGCTAGACCTCTTACTCGCTTATTGAAAAGGAAAAGAAATTTTCATGGACGCTTGATTGTGATAAGAGTTTTGAGGAATTAAAGAAGCGTTTAACAACAGCCCAAAGTGTTGGTTTTGCCTAATGTTCGTAATACTTCGATATATATCTTGTGATGCGTCAAGACAGGGTCTTGATGCGTATTGATGCAAGAGGGTAAAGTGGTCGATATGCGCCAAGGCGCTTAAGACCGCATGAAGGAAATTATCCTCGATGACTTGGAATTGGTCGCCGTGGTGCATGCCTTGAAATTGTGGCGTCATTATCTCATTGGAAATAGATGTGAGATATATACGCACCATAAGAGTTTGAAATATATTTTCACTCAATCGATCTCAATATGAGGCAAAGGAGATGGTTGGAATTAATCAAGGATTATAACATGGGAATTCATTACCATCCGGAAAAGCAAATGTGGTAGCCGATGCCTTAAGTCGCAAGAGCTACGTGGCGAATATGATGGTGCAGAAGGACAATGAATCAGGCAGAAATTGCAAAATTTAAAATTGGAAGTAGTTTTAGAAGGATTCCTAGCTGCTTTGGAAGTGAAGCCAATGCTCAAGATCAAATTCGGAAGGACAAAAGATGATGAGAAAGTCAACCAATCAAGGCTAAAAAGGATGAAGGATTAGCAAAGGACTTTACCGTGGACGACCAAGGTACCATGTGGTTCAAGGGTCGCATTTGTGTGCCAAATGACTAGAACTTAAGCAGTTGATTTTGGAAGAGGCTCATGATTCCAAGTATTCAATTCATCCAGAAGCGCTAAGATGTACCAGACTTAAAGGAGAGGTTTTGGTGGTCGAATATGAAGCGCAAGTCGCGAGCACGTTGCCTTGTGCGATGTATGCCGAGAGTTAAGGCAATACATCGAGACCAGCAGGTTTGCTACAACCGCTAAAAGTCCCGAAATGGAAGTGGGAAGAAATCGGTATGAATTTCGTCCACCGGATTGCCAAGAACTCAAAATGGGTATGATTCTATATGGGTTATCGTGGATCGATTGACCAAAGTTGCTCACTTCATTCCAGTCAAGACCACTTACTCAGGAGACCGGTTAGCAGAACTATACATAGCCAGAGTCGTGTTTGCATGGTGTACCAAAGAAAATAGTGTCAGATAGAGGTACCCGCTTCACCTCGAGATTTTGGGATAAATTGCATGAAGCTATGGGAACGCGCTTGAACTTCAAAGACAACATATCATCCGCAGACTGATGGTCAAACAGAAAGGGTAAATCAAATTCTGGAGGATATGCTAAGGGCTTGTGCATTAGCCTATACTACATCATGGGATAAGTGTTTGCCATATGCAGAGTTCAGTTATAACAACAAGCTTACTGTGCTAGTTTGCGATGTCGCCATTCGCTTTATATGGTCGTGCTCGCTGTACTCACCAATTGGAATGAGACAGGGAACGTATGATATTTGGCCCTAATATTCTCAAGGAAGTCAAGAGCAAGTTGCCATGATAAGAGACAAAGTTGAAAATCGCCCAATCAAGACAAAAAGTTATGCGATAATCGACGCCGTGATTTGAGCTTCAACTGATGATTTCAGATATCTTAGGGTTACCCTCCGAAAGGAGTTAAAAGGTTCCACGTTAAAGGGAAGCTTGCCCCAAGATATGTTGGACCGCTCAAAATTTTGAGCCGTCGAGGGAGGTTGCTTATCGCTTAGAATTGCCGCATCACTAGCAAAGTGCATGATGTGTTCCATGTGTCACACCAAGAAGTGTCTTGGTGCAGCAATGAGCGACGCCTTTGGGAGAGATTGAATTGCGAAAGATCTCGACCTACAAGGAGCAACCAATCGTAATCTCGGATGTTATGGACCGCAAGACCGTGACCAAGTCGATTCGCTTTGCGAGTTCAAGGAGCAACCATTATGAGAATGAAGCAACCTGGGAGCGTGAAGAGGATCTCAAGTCGAATTTCAAACCTATTTCCTAGTCACCTTGAATCTCTGGTCGAGATTCATTAAGGGGAGGTTTGTAACATCCCAAAATTTGACTTATAATTTCGCCATATGCTTTTTGGTGATTTTCTCAATTTATTGGAATTTTTTCCGTAAATTAATTGAATTGAATTTAATTAAGTATATTGAACCTTTGTGAAAACTAAATATATATAGATAAAGTTAATATAAAGTTTTACCAAAAATATTTTATTTGTGCTCGTAATGTCTCAAAGTATTTATGAGAATTTTCGGATTTTTCCGATATTTTAATTGCTTAAAGTAGATTAATCTAATTTCGGAATTATTTTAAATCAAAAGCTTTTGAAAATCGAGTGAATAAGATCTAGGCGAAGCCCAAGATCGCGTGCGCGTCTTGACCCGATCGGCGCTTCGCTGCCGCCTCGCGCGTGGCCGTTGATGAAGATCGGACGGTGTCTCCTTTCGCGAAACCCTAGCGCCTTCTACCGTTGGATTGAGATCGAGCGGTCGGGATCGCTTCGCGTTGTTTTGGTAAGTTTAGATCTCGCCGCTGATTTTGGAAAGAGCGGATCGGATCGTATCACCGGATCTAATCGCGGCGCTCGTTGCAAATCGGACGGTATCGCCGCCTTCGCCTCGATTCGGTTTTCGAATCCGTCGCCGCTTGCCGCGCGCCGCGTGATTTAGGGTTGCCGCTTTAGCGCGCATGCCGAGGCTATAAAAGCCGCAGCCCGCACACCGAGGTTCCTCATCCCAGCGCATCCGCCGATGCTAGCCTTCGCCGCTGAGTCACCGCCGCTTAGCCCCGAGAGCTCGCCGTAGTTTTCTAGTGCCGCCGCTTCGTTTCGCCGCTCGCCGCCGCTGCCGCCGCTCGACGTGTGGGTTCCAGCTGGTTCGCCACGCCGAGCCGCACCGAGCGACTACCTCTTCGTCGCCGGCAGGAGCCGAACGCCGTCTGGGTCGCCGCCGTCCTCGTCTCCGGAACTCGGCGCCGCCGCGACATCGCCGCAGCTGAAGCCGCCTTACCGCCGGATCTCCAGCGGACCATCCAGATCGAGCCACGCCGCTTCGCTCGCAGAAGCGGCTGTAAGCGTGACCGTTGGATCGTGGTTGTTCGGGTGAGATCGCGCCGCGTGTGCGAGAGCGTTAGCCGTCGATCGTCGCGCGATGCGCGCCCGCGTGTCGAGCATCGGCACGGCGCGCCGCAGCCAATCGATGTCGCGCCGCGTGTCGGGCGCAGTGCGAGGCGCCGTGGGCGCGTCCCACGGTGGACGAGGCGGTTCCGTGGACCGAGTCCATGGACCAGCGACGTGTCGGCCGATTGGTCCGAGTCGTATGACGTCGGCGTAGCAATAAAATCTTTTCAATAGAAAATAATTCGAAAAATCGAAATTCTATTTTCGTATTTTGATTTATTCAAACTTCAAAAGGCTATATCTTTTACATTTTAACTCGGATTTGAGTGTTTCAAATTTCTAAAATTTGTAAAATCAAGATCTATTTATTGGTGAATTTTATTTTATTTTTGGAGTTTGGTTGCTCTCTGGTTTGGTGTTTATTTGCTATTTTGGCATCGTTTCGCGTGAGACGTTGAACCGCTCGGTGATCCTAAGAAGATTCGTCGCCCAAGACCCAAGCTCAGATCAAGACCAGCACCTACTCCAAGGCAAGTTGTGCTTTGATCATGTTGCACCTAATTTTCACCAAATTACTATTTTGTCTTTTAAACTTTATGCATGATATTTTATGTGTATAAATGATTTCAATTAATCTGGGAATTAGATAATATGCCTATTTGAATTAAACCATACCTTGTCAATTATATGCCATGATCTATTTGTCACCCTAGGATGTGGAATTATAGTTGATAATCAACATGGGCTAGTTAGATCGTCATAGATTGCTTAGCCATGCCACGCCATCACATGTGTCCGAATGTCGATACTTAATCTTGACTAATGGAATATGGAACAATGTTTATGAATTGGTGTGTCATGTGTTGTCACACAATGATATCAAGTTGTCGTGGCGAGGAGGTCACACATCGGGATTGAAATGTTGATGGCATGTGGTGCTTGGTAATCAACCGGGGTGGTAATGATTTTAGATTGAGGCAAGTGGCAAGGGCAAGTGCCAAGGTGGGCGAGTTTGGCGGGTATGTGGAAGTCTTGCCTTAATCACCTTAAGGACTTAACCTTGCAAGCCTTTGACCCGAGTCTCTCTTGCAACCACATGTCGGAATGGGACAACCTTAGTGAATAATTTGTGAAACCTAGATTTCGGTACTGTCGTGGTGAATAGTGAGTCCCGGGTTACGGTTTAACTCACATGGCGCAAGAGGGGGGCCCTGTTGTGGTGGTTTAACCCTTCAGTGTTGAAACCTTAGCGAGCGGTACTGGGTCTAGGTGTAGCATTGTAAAGGCTTTGTTATGATCACTCGCCTTGGTGGTGTTTGGTTGTATCGTGTGGGTAAAGTGCATAACCTCCGCAGAGTGTACAATCTATTCGAATAGCCGTGCTCACGGTATTGGGCAATGCTCGGAATTACAGCTTAAGGGTTAGACTTTTGTTAAACAAAACTTGTTGGGATGGCAAGGTGCCATGGAAAGTGGAAAATTAATTTAGGATTGGAAACTTGGTGTATTTGAAAATACTGAATTTATTAATTATCGTATTTGTTTTATCGCTTTCCAATCTATTTATTGTATTCTTGTTAAATGTCGCTTATTGCAAAAATACCCTTACTAGCCATTCCTTTGGATTAAGCCAAACATATAGAATATTAGACTTGCATTATTTTGCACAACTTGTTGAGTGCTTTATGTACTCACCCCATCAACAACAACTTCAGAAGAGGAAGAATCTACGCCAGTCATAGATGAGGATTATTTGGATGCGAATGCTTAGGTCCGAGCCTCGTCGGTTCGTGGCGAATCGAGCGCCATCGCGTTTATTCTATTTCCGCTGCTTCTCATTGATACTCTTTTTTAAGCCCTGTGAGGCATTATTCATGTAAGACAACAGTTATTATTAATTAATGAAGTTTATGCTATATTTCGCTGTGTGTGACTATGATAGCATCTATGTTGAGCCTGTGTGCACTAGCGTGATCCTGGACTAGTGCGGTATACACAGAGGGTCCGGATTTGCAAATTCGGGTCCCGACACGGTTCTTGTGAAAAACCGCCACAGATAATTTTTATTAGTGGCGGTTCTTCACAAGAACCGCCACTGATACACTTATCTGTGGCGGTTCGTATAAAGAACCGCCACGGATAATTTGTATTAGTGACGGTTATTTATACGAACCGCCACAGATAAGTGTATCAGTGGCGGTTCTTGTGAAGAACCGCCACTGATATAATTATCCTAATATTTTAATCCATACATAATCCTAATATAGTAATATACCCTATATAATACTAATATATTAATAACCCTATATAATCCTAATATAGTAATGACCTTACATAATCCTAATAAATATTATATACCCTATATAATCCTAATATAGTAATTACCATTTATAATCCTAATATAGTAATATACCCTATATAATCCTAATATATTAATGACCTTTTATAATCCTAATATATTAATGACCCTATAATCCTAATACAGTAATGACCATATATAATTCTAATATAGTACTATACCCTATGTAATCCAAATATATTAATGACCCACATTTCCATTACTCCACACAAATGCATAACACCATATTTCCATTACTCCATACAAATGCATATTGTTTACATCACATTGCCATTACTCGTATATAGCTAATTATTTTCTTTCACAATTTGCCCTTCTTCATGATCGTCGTGATGATAGGTAGCTTCCTGAGTGGTTTCTTCCTCGAGCCTGATGTTGCCATCTACGAAAGGAGGCAACTCGTCAAACTGGTTGTACTCATCCTCATCCACGACATTCTGAACTCCGACGATCCTTCTTTTTCCTTGAAGAACTACATGGCGCTTCTTATCTGCCGGGTCGATTACATAGAAGGCTTGTGCTACTTGCTTCGCAAGTACGAATGGTTCGTCTCTATATCCGACATGTTCGATGTCCAAAGTAGTGAAGCCGTACTTGTCCACCTTGACACCCTTTGGGAGTTGTACCCAACGACACCGAAACATCGGGATCTTAAAAATACAATAGTCGAGCTCCCAAATCTCTACTATGAACCCATAGAAGCTAGTCTTCTTACTGCCTGTGTTGTCATAGGCATCTATGCGGACACCACTATTTTGTGAAGTGCTTTTGCTATCCTGAGATCTCGTGTAAAAGGTATATCCATTTATGTCGTATCCTTGCCATGTCAAGATTGTACCTGATGACCCTTTTGCCAACCACCTCAACATAACACTCGTTTCTTTCCTAGTCATATGCTCTTTGAACCAATGATTGAACAAACGGTTATGCTCTTTTGTTACCCAAGCCTCTGATCGTCCACGATTTTCCTCTCGTAGCTTATCCTTGTGCATGTCCATATACGAGGACACCTCAACCGATCAAGCAAGATCGTGAAATGAGCTTTTTCAACAATCCATGATCGTAAGAATTTGTTGATTTCCTTCCAATCGTCCCTTTCCCAGCTAGCCTACCCTCATGGCGAGATACAGGCACTCCTACCGGTTCCACCCCCTCCATGTAATCCACGCAAAACTCGATAACCTCCTCAGTTGCATAACCTTCCACAATGCAGCCCTCCGGCCGAGATCGATTTAGTACATACTTCTTAAGGATACCCATGTACCTTTCGAACGGGTACATCTGATGCAGGAATATGGGGCCACATACATTTATCTCATTCACAAGGTGAACAATGAGATGAACTATTATATCGAAAAATGATGGAGGGAAATACATCTCTAGCTGGCATAGTGTCTTCACCACATCATTCTGCGGTTCAGAAAGTCCGATGGGATCGATGACCTTCTGTGAAATCGTGTTGAAGAAGAAAAACAACCTCATGATTGCCTCTCGGACCTTTTCAGGCAAAATACCTCTAATTGCAATAGGAAGCATTTGTGTCATCATCACATGACAATCATGAGACTTCATGCCAGTTAACTTCAAATCTTTCATCGACACTAGTTTCTTGATGCTTGCGGAGTAACCGGATGGAACTTTCACACCATGCAAGCATTTGCAGAGGTCTGTTCTCTCTTTCTTGGATAGAGTGTAGCAAAGTGGGGGAAGGTAAAGTTGGCCTTTCCCGTTGTCTCAAGGATGTAGCTCACCGATTTTCATATCTTCCGTGTCCCTTCGTGCCTTGATCAGTCCTTAGTTTTGCTAGGAATATTCAAAAAATACCAATCAAGTCATCACATACATTTTCTCTACATGCATGACGCCTATGCGTGTCGAACTTCTAAGTCCTTCCAATAGGGCAAGTTCCAAAATATCGATCTCTTCTTCCACGTGATCTTCTCAGTACGAGACCTCGATTTATTATCACTCTCTCCCTTTCCAAGTACAACATTAATATCCTTAACCATATCATATACCTCTTCCCCACGAGGAGGCCTTGGAGCTATACCATCCTCTTTTGTCCCGTCGAATTGTTTCTTCATATTGCGGTAGGGGTGATTCCTACGAAGGAACGTGCGGTGATGCATGTACACAGTTTTCCTCGAGTTATTGAGCCACACACTTGCGGTTTCATCCATGCAATGGGGGCATGCTTTGGCCCCTTTTACAGTACGACCGGATAGGTTACCAAGGGCGTGGAAATCATTGATGGTGCAAAACAACAATGCGCGTGGGGTGAAGTACTCGCTTGTACTCATCCCATACCGTACACCTTCGCTCCACAAGATCACAAGATCTTCCACCAATGGTTGTAGGTATACATCAATATCATTGCCAGTTGTCTCGGCCCTTGGATAGCGATATCATAATGTACTTTCGTTTCATACACAACCAAGGAGAAAGGTTGTAGATACAGAGTCACGCCAAGTGCTATGAATACTACTCATGTTACCGAAAGGATTCATTCCATCCGTACTCAATCCAAACCTTATATTCCTCGGTTCATTCCTCAAGTCCTTCCTAAAGAGCCTATCGATGGTTCTCCACCGGCGTAATCGCAGGTGTCTCACTTTCCATTCCTTTTACGCTCTTACGAAGTGCCATCGCATCAATTGGGCATGTTTTTGTTTCCAAATAAACGCTTCAACCGAGGTATTACCGTAAATATCACACCACTTTAGCGGGAGCTCCTTTCTTCACCACGGTGCCCTCATTGTCATGGCCTTTACGCTTGTATCGCGATGATTTGCACACGAACATACATGCATGTCTCAGATACTCTTTGCGATAGAGTATACAATCGCTTGGACATGCATGTATTCTTTCTACTTCCAATCCCAATGGACATACAACCTTCTTAGCTAAATAAGTGGTTATCGGCAATACGCTTCCATCCGAAGCATGTCCGCTAAGAGATGTAATAGCGCAGTGAAGCTTTTATCGGACCAACCATTGCTTGCCTTCAATTTTAGAAGTGAAAGCACGGTGTGCAACTTTGTGTATTCCTCCTTGCAACCCGAACAAAGGTGTGTCCGAGTCGTCCAACAAACCCTTGAATTGATTAAACTCTCTCGACTAGTGTAGTTCCTTCGCATCGCGCAACATCCGAGCAAGATTATTATCGCTATCAATGTCCAACCTATCCTCATCGATCCATAATCGATGTCACCGCCATAATGCCTTCTCCATCATCCAATACGTTATCACCTTCATGTATGTTTTCCTCTTCACCGTGACTTGTCCAACGTGTATAGCCAAGTACAAAACCCTTCAATCAAGTGCAAGTGGATGTGCTCTTTGTCCAAAAACATTTTCTCATTCTTGCAATCAATGCATGGACAATGTATGTACTCCGCCTTCTTGTGCAACTTGTTCTCCTTAGCGGCTCTTAGAAAAGCAGATACCCGTCGATGTAATCTCTACCAGAACAGTTCGCATTGTACATCCATCTCCGGTCCATCTAAAATTAATTAACATATAAAAATTGATTAAAAACTAATCTAATTACTTATCATTTAAATGAGCTAGATAATAAATTCATCATCTAAAAATGATGAGCATCCACCTACCAAATTAGCTAAAATTTCATGTATATTAATATCCAATAATCTTAATTAAATAAATTTAATATATGTCCACACTAATGGAACCAAATTAATAGTAATTAAAAACTAATCAATACTTTTCCTAAAGAAGCTAGATAATAAATTCATCATCTAAAATGATGAGCACCCACCTACCAAATTAACTAAAATTTCATTTATATTAATACCCAATAATCTTAATTAAATAAATTTATTATATGCAAGATGTATATGTCCGTACACTAATGGAACCAAATTAATAGTAATTAAAAAACTAATCTAATTACTTATCATCTAAAGGAGCTAGATAATAAATTCATATATATGCAAGATGTATATGTCCGTACACTAATGGAACCCAATTAATAGTAATTAAAAAACCAATCTAATTACTTATCATCTAAAGGAGCTAGATAATAAATTCATCATGTATCAAATTAACTTAAAATGCAATTAATATTAAATATATGCTTAATCATAATTCATCATCTATAAAAGGAACACAACATCATCTAATGAACCTAGCTAGGAAATAAATTCATCAACTACAAAATGGTAGCTAAATAAAAATAAACAAAATCTAAACTTTTCATCTCATCTACATATAAACCCTAATTAAACTTGGTTTAAAAATTAAATTGCAACAAGATTAACACAAATCAAGAGAGGGGAAAAAATAACTCACCAAGGAACAACTAGAGGAAGTACAAGCACAAGAATTGGAGAAAACGAAATCAAATTTAGAAGTTTTGATTTGCTCTCGGGAGGAAGAAGACCAAAGGTCGCTCGACCACCTATTTATAGGCAATATTATCGATGGCGGTTTTTAACTAGAATCGCCATCGATAACATTATCAGGGCGGTTCTATCCTCGAACCGCCATCGATAATTATTATCGCGGGCGGTTCGAGGATAGAACCGCCATGGATAATCAATAGAATTAGTGGCGGTTGGAGGATAGCACCGCCATCGATAATTTAGTTATCGATGGCGGTTCTAGCCTCCAACCGCCATCGATATGAGTTTGTTATCGATGGCGGTTCTATCCTCGAACCGCCATCGATATTCATATCGATGGCGGTTCGAGGATAGAACCGCCACTGATATTTTTCCCGCCATTTTTAAAATAGAACCGCCACTGATAATTATCTTTGTGGCGGTTCGAAAAAAATCGCCACAAATAGACCGTCACCTATTGCAGGTTTTGGCGTAGTGTGACATGTGCTTGAAGAATACTCCTTCTGTTCCTGAATACATATTATTCTAGCTTCCAAATTTTATTTCTAAATACATGTCATATTACAATTTTGAGATGACTTTTTACATTTTTTTTCATCTATACTGCCATGTCACTCTAAAATGTCAACTTAGTACCATTTATGGATGATGTGTCTTACTCTAGTATAGTAGATAGATATAATGAAGACATGTCATCCAAATTTAAGAGTAAGACACATACTCTACAATTTGGATGATAAGTCTTACTACGAAGAGGGGTATAATGAAGATGTTACTATGAAGAGGGGTATAATATATATAATGAAGACACATCATCCAAATTATAGAATAAGACACATCATCTATGAACTATACTAGAGTAAATGACATAGTAGAATAATATGCATGAACCATACTAGATAGAGTAAGACACATCATTCATGAACTATACCAGAGTAAGATACATTATCTAAAGATATAATGAGAGATTATGATATAATGAGAGGTAATATAATCTTTCATAGATGTGATTTGGTGGAAATGTAAGAACAATGTAAGAACCTATGATGACATCTATTTAGGACCGAAAGGAGTAACATATTTGTGTGTACGAGCACATCTCTACCGTACGCTCACCCCAGTGTACTGACAAATTCATCATGTGACGAAGCATATATCAATCTAACATCAATAGGAGTTGCCTCGATACAATAATGGTTATGTACTCATGTGTCATGCGTGTGAATCAAGCAAGCATACTGACTTGTAGTTTCGACTAGAGCCTTTCAGTGACTATAGTGACAGTTAACCAGCAGCTACGAGTCAGAGAACTGGCTGACTGACACGGCACAAAACCTTCTACTGTGTTGATTTCTAATTCCTCGTACAAACCTTGCATCTGTTAATTAATTAAAGAGCTCTCTGACTCGCTATCCCGTCCAAGCCAATAATACTTTACACCAAATTAGACCCCTTCTTCGGTCTCCACAGATCAACATCACAGTACCTTCTCAAGCACCCCAGCTGCAGGCTGCAGCTGCATGAAGCTTCTTCCCATCTCCTCGGATCGTTTGTCCCCTCAGTTTGATCTCTTGTACTATATAAGCAGCTGATACATTGCAATTCCCACATATCAACAATCTAGTTCCATCGCAGTACATCATCCATCAGATAATATACACGCGCCTTTCAGTTCCTTCTTGCACAAATTAGCGCAAACCTCATATAGCAGTAACGATGGCCATTTGGAGGAAGAAGGAGAATGCCGCCGCCTCTGCCGGCCCGGCTTGCTATGCCCGTACCGTCGGCAAAGGCGGTGAGAGGATCCCGAAAGGTTACGTTCCGATGGTGCTGGTCGGCGACGAGGAAGATGGCGAGCAGAGGGTCCTGGTGCACATCGAAATGCTCAAGGAGCCGCTCGTTCTGGCGCTGCTGGAGATGTCCGCGCAGCTGTTTGGGTACAACCAGCAGAGCGTCCTCAGGATCCCCTGCGGCGTTCAGCGGTTCGAGCAGATGATCTGCGACCGGAGGGAGACGCAAGATCATGCGTGCACGGCACACTAGCTAGGGAGATGGTGTTCATCGTTAATTTAGTCGGGTGCTTGTTGCATTCCATCTTTTGTTTGTTATTGCTTCAATTTTTTTGTTGTATATATTAATTCTTTTTGATCCCCTGCTCTTGTTTGGTAAGAGGAAATGAGCTGCAAACGGTGAAATTGTATTATTAATTACAACTAGCAGGTTTATTCGTGCAACTACTCGTCTAGATATTATTATACAATTGTTTTTTATATATACAACCTCTAATTGGTTTCAGACAAGAATATGTGCGTGCGTGCATCCATCTAGATGGCCACGCGCTCAAGCAAAGTAGTGTACGGGTCCAAGTATAATTAGAAAAAAACTATACTATAGGTAACTGAACATTTTTTAAAGGCTTGGTGTTTTAGCTTCCTTCTACATCGTTAAATGCGGAGATAAAGCATCTCGACCATCCAAATCCACTTACTAATCTAGATACATTGGGAAAAAAGGAAGCTACATACCTATAATTATATCTACAGCAACCCAATCCGAATACAAATCAAATTGGACATACACAAGTATTCTCTGTTACAATGAAAAAATTATGTAGATTCCCATACCCTATCTGACATCCAAATACAAAACAAAGTAGAAAATCACACCATGCATGCATTCATCTATGCACGTTTGTGCTCTAAACAGAAGATAAAAATGCTAGAAATTACTATGTTAATTAGGAGAATACTATAATAGCTAGAAATTCTCAAATTAACCAGGAAGAAAACATCTTAATCGTGCAAACTTTGTATTTGTGAAATTCACAAGTATCTGTGCCTTATTCTTAATATGAACTGTACAATACATGCTGATATTGAATCAGACTTAGAGAAATCATGCCAGCCTGCTGGGTATGTGGAGAGTCAGTGGGATTTGTTGATACAACCATAGGCACCAATGAGATTTCAACACATGCATTGTAGGATCTGGATGAATTAATTATATTTCCGATTAATTAATTTCTTAAAGTCCTGGATAGAGGCAAATTTATTTGGGAAATTATTAATGTCAGTTTCTCCATGCATCTTTGATGTAGTGTTTTTTTCTTGAATCTTTGCTGTAGCTAACAAGTACATGGGCATAATAAAACTAAATTAAAATTGACATAACATAATCTTCAGCAAGCCTAGAAATCCTGTATTAAAATTTAACTGAAACGTAATAGGTAAGAAATTAAAAAGAATTCAAATGAAGAACTAAAATTAAGTTTGAATTGAATTCAAATTGGCAAGAAAGTCGAATTTAAATTTGGAATATATATATAAACATAAATTCAGAAATAAAATTGATGTATAAATATACATAAATTTTTATTTGAACTGAATCTACAATAACTATATTCAGATCTAAAAAATAAATTCACTAATGAACTTAAGTTTTTAGTATATAAATTCAAATTCTGAATTTATCTCAAGAATAAACTTTAATCAGAAATATAATCAAATTTGTATTAAATATAATATAGGATTAAAATTAAATTTGGAATATATAAAAATGAAAATCCGGAACATAAATTATGGTATACAAATGTATTGTTTTTTGAGTAAAATTAGAGAAACTAAGTACAAAGTTAATATATTAAATAATTGTCATCTAACACACTTTGAATTTGAAGTTTAAATTATGAAGGATGCTGAACACTATATGCTACATTATAAATTGTTTTTTGGATTCTTCGTCTTGATTTGGTTTCCCAACCGAATCTCAGGTTACACAATTACACTTTGATGGCAAAAGTATGAAGGTTTGATCTATATTGGCGATACTTAATGGTTAGCTATAATATGGTCAGATTTCAACATGCCTAAAGTAAAAAAAATATAAAACTTAAACATGTAGTCTGTGCGGATGCACGGTTGATGACTAGCTTAACTAATTTTTAGTCGTCTAAAATTTTCATACCTTTCAGTCACCTAAAATTGTATAGTGTGCTATGCCTAGAATTGCAGTGCTAATTTGATTCGCTATCCCGACCAAGCCAATGATACTTTACACCAAATTAGACCCCTTCTTCGGTCTTCACAGATCAACATCACCATACCTTCTCAAACACCCCAGCCCAGCTGCAGCTGCGTGAAGCTTCTTCCCATCTCCTCCGATCGTTTGTCCCCCTCTCAGTTTGATCTCTTGCACTATATAAGCAGCCGATACATTGCAATTCCCACATATCAACAATCTAGTTCCATCGCAGTACATCGTCCATCAGATTATACACACGCACCTTTCAGTTCCTTCTTGCACTAATTAGCGCAAACCTCATATAGCAGTAACGATGGCCATTTGGAGCAAGAAGGAGAATGCCGCCGCCTCTGCCGGCCCGGCTTGCTATGCCCGTACCGTCGGCAAAGGCGGTGAGAGGATCCCGAAAGGTTACGTTCCGATGGTGCTGGTTGGCGACGAGGAAGATGGCGAGCAGAGGGTCCTGGTGCACATCGAAATGCTCAAGGAGCCGCGCGTCATGGCGCTGCTGGAGATGTCCGCGCAGCTGTTTGGGTACAACCAGCGGGGCGTCCTCAGGATCCCCTGCGGCGTGCAGCGGTTCGAGCAAATGATCTGCGACCGGCGGGAGATGCAAGATCGTGCGTGCAAAGCACACTAGCTTGGGAGATGGTGTTCATCGTCAATTTAGTCCGGTGCTTGTTGCATTGGATCTTTTGTTTGTTATTGATTCAATTTTTTTGTTGTATACATTAATTCTTTTCGATCTCCTCCTCTTGTTGGTAGGAGGAAATGAGCTGCAAGAAGTGAAATTGTATTATTGATTATAATTTAACTAATTTTTAGTCGTCTAAAATTTTCTTACTTCTCAGTCACCTAAAATTGTCTAGTGCTATGCCTGAAATTACAGTGCTAAGTAATATGCAATTTAGCACAACTTTACTGTAATTTTTGGTTTTCTTGATTAATATGGTGAACGATCATTTGCTCGTTTCTTGCCAATTGTGTACGTGTATATGTGTTCTTTTGCCTTCTTGTCAGTTTCAAGGAGATGGAACTCAATTATCCAACCAATGGTAGTTGAGTTAAACGGGCATAGTCTTGTGTTTTAAGATGGAAATCAGATTTTATTACTTAAAGTGTGTGCTAGCTTGCGATGTCATTGAGCACCCAGTTAGAAATAATAAAAGTCCGGTACTTGATGCGTGATGGTACCCACTGCTACTGGTACAAGCTTTGGGTCACTGGGCGATAACTGAATTACAGCCGAATTTATAGCAACCTTTTCTTTCGAGGGGACCGAATTTAGCTGCTAGTTGAGCTACTATATTCACTGTATAATTCACGAGGACAAAGCTCCTTCTCAACCTCCCATAAACCTTAATTGTCACCGATCTATCTGACAAGCACATACCATGTTGGAAAATTGGACCCCACCCACATGGTGATTTGAAGGTTTTGCAAATGCACCTGTTTTGGCGTCAACCAAACACATTTGATCTGCGCACCATACCTCACGTGATCTTTTTTATGATCCAAGGAAACAAATGTAGGGAAGATGGATGCATCATACAACATCCTGTATGTAATTAAGATAGAACAGAGATGCGACTTTTATACTCGCAAATTTATTCAAAAATAGTGCTAGAAGGAATCTAGAACGGATTTCAATGCATTCAGTAAGCAAAGCATTGCTCAAAGAATGTACTACAATTGTGTTTATCTTACTATAGTACTTTAATCATTTCGCCATGTTTTGGTATCCACAAGCATGGTCGAATTGCCCAAGATCGAGCTAATAGGCTGGTGCAAACAATTAGTTAGGGCCTGAAGCTCAGTCTAGGCCATGTTGAAATTGGCCTTTCCTAGGTCGGGCTAGGTGGCCTGAAGTGAACTGAGCCTGATAGCTGTCCAAATTTTGGTCACGTCTAAGCACTAAGATAGTAAAAAAAAAAAATCACAGGTGTGCTTGCTGTTAGGTTAAAAAGTTGAGTTCCACTGTTCACCGTCCGACAACAAAAAAATGGCTTCCAATGTGATAATATTTGGACGATTGATGTTCCAAACAAGGTCCGCTTATTTCTTTGGAGATTACTTAGCACATAACAGTCTGCCCCTGAGGAGAAACATGGAACGCTGTGGTGTTGATTTGGCCACTGGCGAAATGGAAGCCAGCTTCTCTGAATTTCCTAAAGATAAAGATGGACAGGGCTTTCTTCGAAGCTAATCGAACTGGCGGTTGGGGATTCTGCGTCAGGAATCAGCATGGACATCTTCAGGGAGTAGGAATGGGCAAGTTGGTGATTATACATGTCGCACTTCAAGCGGAAGAAGAGGCGTGTTTGCAGGCTCTGAAATTGGCCTTTGATCTGGGCGTCGGTGGGGTCATCATTGAAACCGGCACCATCAACCTGTAGTACGCTCTAGAAAGCATTGACCATGATCTGTTGCGGCATGGTGTCCTCTTAAGGGAAGCAAAGTTCTTGCTCTTATGTAATTTCCTGGAGTTTAAGGTCGAGTTTTGTTCTGGTTCATGTAATCAAGTAGCCCATGGTACGTTTTGCTACTCAGGTTCAGGTATGGCTCCGGGAGCTGTAATATTGTTATGGCATGACTCGGTTCCTAGCTTTGCTACCGCTCTTGTGATAGCGATTTGGCTGTGTTGAATATGGTAATCCTACTTTATTATAGAGTAACATTCCTACTTCTCTTTAAAAGAGGACTAAGGGGGTTATACAAATCTATGGGGTGGTCATGGAGAATTCAAGAAGTCACAAAACAACTCATCCAAAGCAAAAGATGCATGAAAAGATTAGAGGCTAGGTTCTTCTTTATCACTAGATTCTTGTATATGGCAAGGATACAAGCGTCCTAAAAGGTTCGAGAGGTTATGAGAGAGCAATAATCCTTTGTGCATTTTTCAGATTGTGCTTAAAGAATTTACGATCATCTTCGCCAAATCTGTTCTTTGTCAGCGTGGTTGCTTCATTGCCATTACTTTGGTTCTCTACGAGATTCATCTTTTTCGTACTTAAGACCATGCATGCTTGTGTCGTATATCATAAAGTCTGATTCGATCTAGTAGCTGTTGCGTATAAGAAAGGTATCAAAGTGTAACAAGTGGTATCAGAGTTAAGCCTAGATTAATTATATTTCACTACTACAAAACTGGGCATCACAACCGGCCTATTAGAAGTGGTTTGGTGCGAACCCATTGTGATGTTCGCACCAGAAGCGGTTCGTTGGCAACGGTCTGGAGAGGGATTTCAGAAGCGATTTGAGACACGAACCGCTTCTGAATGTTGCGTTCTAGAAGCGGTTCTTTTCTCAAACCGCTCCTGATTCAGAAGCGGTTTGAGAAAAGAACCGCTTCTAGAACGCAACATTCAGAAGCGGTTCGTGTCTCAAACCGCTTCTGGAAGCCCTCCCGCGCAGCGCATTTAAACCCTTCTTCCTCCATGAGCCAGCAGAGGTACGATCGAACATAGAAGGCCGGCCCAGCGTTGTTCTTGGGGAGGTGCTGTCCAAATTTTTAATTGGAGGTGATTAGCTCCAAATTAAGTGTTTCAAGGTTAGTAACATCATGTGAACATCCTTCTCACCTAGATATTGCTATTTTTTTCAATGGATGTGGAGAAATCTTGAACTTTTTAAGCATGATCAAAAATTTGTTTTCTATGCTTGTTTTTGTTGTTGTATGAAGATGTAGGGTGGAGATCTAGTTCAAAATATGACATTACAAGGTAAAGGTGATTGGAAGCTTTAGATCTAGGTGGTTGTTAGCTTTAGAATCTTAAATATCGCAATAAGTTGGGGGAGATCTAGGTACAATATTGCAAGGAAGTAATTATTGGTGTATGAAATAAAATAGAAAAACATGTAGAAGGATAAAAAATAATTACAAAGGTAGGAAGGGATACAAAATAATTACAAAGGTAGGTCTTTAATTGGATGATGGTGTAGGTGGAGCTTTTTTTTGTTGGGTTTAAATGTAACGAAATTTAAGTTAGGTTATAATTTTTGTAACGAAATTTGTTATAATTTTTAATGAAATTATAACTTGGTGTAGATGAATCGGCAATGGATGTACAATGCGGACTGTTGCTTGAGAGAGTTCATTGATGGCGTGCAGGCTTTTCTCGATGCGACCGTTGCATTCTTGCCTCCAGGCAGATTCATATGTTGTCCGTGTGTAGATTGCAAGAATGAGAAGGAGCACTCCCAGCGATGGCAAGTTGTGAACTACTTGATCATGAGAGATTTCATGCAAAACTATACCTGTTGGACCAACCATGGCGAAGTTGAGGTGATTAGCCAGGAAGAAGATGAAGAAGGCGAGGAAGAGGAAGATGGATTCAACAATATCCCGGACGGCACGCAATACTGTTTCGTGTAAGAAACACTTGGTGACTTTGGTGATGATGAGCTAGACCAGATGCGTGACGGAGAGGGAGACTACACAGATGAAAGACAGTTCGAGAAGTTTCAGCGCATGTTAGAGGACCACAGAACTCCTTTGTGCCCAAACTGTGGGCAGGGCCACAAAAAGCTGCGTACCACACTGGAACTCATGCAATGGAAGGCTACAAATGGTGTGTCAGATAAGGAATTCGATGAGTTGTTATCACTCGTAAAGAAGTTGCTTTCAGAAGATAACACTCTGCCCGAATCTACATATGAAGCCAAGCAAGTCGTCTGTCCTTTGGGAATGGAAGTACAGAAGATACACGCATGTCCTAATGATTGTATCCTGTATCGTAATGAGTATGCCGATTTGGATGTTTGTCCAGTGTCGGGACCCGAATCTGCAAATCCGGACCCTCTGTGTATTCTGCACTAGTCCAGGATCACGCAAGTGCACACAGACTAAACAGGGTTAAAGTACCACAATCATACACAGCGGAATATTAATAAAGTACTTCAAACATGTATTTAAACGAGTTGTGCGACCTTATGGTCTCCTTACATAGATCAGCCACGCAGGGCTTACATTATCAGAGTGAATAGAAATAAAAGAAGAAAACAAATAATCATCCGTAGAAGCCCCATCTTGCCACAGGCAACTGACTGGGCTTGCCCCCTAGATCTCTGGCTCCTCGACGTACTCCTCCTCCTCCCATATTGGCGTTGATTCCAACACTGATGTTGTTTTGAAAGCAAGGGTGAGTACACACCGTACTCAACAAGTAATGCACAGAATGCAGTGCTTATTACTATATGCAAGGCTTATTCCAAAGAATTGGCTTACTTGGTTCTTTTGCATCAAACAACATTTTAAACTTATATCTTACTTAGATTAAAAACAGCGAAACAACTATATATAATGCTAAGTTCTTCAAATGGTTTTTCTTTAAAGGTTCTCAGCACAGCCTTAAACAGCTCATTCTTAGCATTGGCACACAGCCACCCAATCCACATTTTTACTTTTGAAGATCTAACCCTTGACTGTAATCCCCGAGCAATGTCCAATACCGCGGACTCGACTATTTGAATAGATTTTACACTCTGCAGAGGTTGTACACTTTACCCATAAGATACAGCCATTCACCACACAGGTGATCGTCCGTAACAAAGCCTTTCAGGAACCTCTACCTTAACCAATGAACCTCTCCGGTGTTGCCTTCGCTATCACTCCACTCACACAAAGCAGTACCAAGTATAGGATGTGCCAAAACCGTTGGATGGGTACCAAGCCACAAAGATAGGTAAGCTCCCCGCATGATACACCCCATGTAATCACACCCCGAGGTATCAGAGGAAAGATATCAGAACCCTAATCAACTAGGTCTATCCCATATCAGACATGTGGTTGTACGGGTGACTCGGATCAAAGGCTTGCAAGGTGAAGTCCTTAATCGACCAAGGCAAGACTTCCAACACTCAACAGTGGCACACAGCCCAATGTGGCACACAGACTCACATCACTCCTCAACCCATTGCCACACAGGCCTACCTGGCACACAGCCTCTTGCCACTTGCCCTAGTCTAAATCATTTCCCACACCGTTGATTATTGTGCAACACATGCCAGCAATAACTCAACATCGGTTCAGAACCACACAGGTCTCTGTACCTCAGTCTCATCATGTGGCATCATCACACCACTTTCAAAATACATTCAGTATTTCATTAGTCCATATTGTAGTATTTTCGAAAGATCATTAATGATTCGTTGCAAGGCTAAGCATCTATTCACGGTCTAGCCTCCCGTGTTGGCATCATATTATTATCCAACAAATATGAATAACCTTAGGGTGAACAATGATTTAAAGGCATACAAATAGTAATTTCAAGGTGACATTAACAGTATGGGTTGATTAGCTAAATTACCCAAATTCATTTAAATACATTTTAATTAATTCAGAATGCATAGTTTTAAAGCAAAATATACATTCAAAAGAAACTGGGATCAAAATTGTCAAAGCATCACTTGCCTTCAAAGAGTTGCGATCCCGACCGAGCTTGGTCTTATACTGAAATTCTCCCGCAAAGCATTCTGGCAAATCAACGTCTACTCGAAATAAATAAATACACAATAAATATAATTTACAGAGAGCAAGTTCAACTCCAAAAATTCCACAAAATTCACCAATAAAGAGATCTTGATTTTACAAATTTTTAGAAATTGGAATCACCTCAATGGGAGTTAAAATGCAAAATTTATGGCTTTTCAAAGTTTGCAAATATATTAAAAAGAATAAACCGAATTAACTTATTTATTTTTCTACTGAAAACTCGGTTTATTGCGTCAGCATGACCTAATGATGACGTCAGCACCGAAATGAATTTTGGCCGAAATATAAAAATATTTATGACGTCAGCGATGACGTCAGCATGACATGTGGCAGCTCTTGGTGCAGCCACGTCACCTCGGGTCGGTCCACCGTGAACTCGGTCCACGTAGCAAGCGTCTGCCCCCACGGATGACGCCAAGATCGATGTCATCACGACGCCACCGATTGCCTCGAGATTCGTGCATGACACGCGTTGGTATCTAGGCTGATCCCAACCGACGGCCAGATCTCAACCACGCGGCGCAATCACGGTCGTCAAAAGATCAATGGTCAGATCTCCTGCGCGCGAGCTCGGCAACACCTCAGGCTACACGGCAACACGCGGTACGATCGCGACGGCTCGTTTGAAATCCACGGCCGAGATTGGTCCTGTCCTCGGTCAAAGATGCACACGCGTCCACACACGATTCGGCGAGGGCGTGGCGTCATCTCCGCCGCTCGTTTAAATTTGAACGGCGCGAACCCTTAGGGCGTTTCCAGATCTAATCTCCACCGTTCAGATCTAATCCAACGGCGTGCGCTTAAGGAGTTGTTTACTGTGTACTTGACTACGTGGCTCAATCGCTAACGTTCAAAAACAAACCAACGGTTCAAATCTAATCTAAGCACAAACACTAGATCTAATCCAAGCCGTTCAATCTAAATCTAACGGTCAAGATCCAACTAACGTGTAAACCTTAGAGCTAATCTACACCGTCCATAACAGATCTAACGGTACAGATCTAATCTAGATGTAAACAGAGAAGGCGATGTGGACTCACCAGAACCGAACGATGTAGATCGGACGGCCGGCGAGGGTTGGCGAGGTCGACGACGGCGCGGAAGAAATAGGTCACCGGAGCTGGGGAAGATGACACAGCCAACGGCGCTACGGGGCTTCTCCGGTGTGAAGAACTGACCCGTTTGACGCGGCATACTTCGGAGATGTCAAAACCGACTCGAGCATCGGCGGAGAGTGACCGACGGCGAAGAAAACAGCGAAGAACAGTGGCGGCAAGTAGGTGCAACTACGGCGAGCTTGCACGGGCGCTAGAGGAGGTCTCGGCATGCGTGAAAGGAGTCAAAAGACGTGACGTGAAGATCTCTGCACGACGCCCTCAACGGGAACTTAAAGGCTGCCTCGACGTGCGCGCTATAGGCGGCGAAACTCACAGGTTTCAATGCCCACGCCTCTCCGGTGATCCCGTGAGGACGAAGCGACGTGGCGCTATCCTAGTCGTCCGCGCAGCGACGATCCGATGGCGCACGCGTTCGGGCAACGTGGCGCAACGGCAGCCGCTGGATCTCAATCGAACAGCTCGAGCGCGTGGCGGCTAGGGTTTGTGGCGTGCGTGGGCTGGGCTAAGCGCAAAACTGGGCCGGACCGGTGGGTTTCGGCCCAAACACTATTTGAGTATTTTTAAAACCTTTTTGAATTAAAATAATTCAGGTAATTAAACAAAGCCAAAATAAATAGCAAAAATACCCAGAAAAATCCAGAAAAATTCTAGAAAATACTTTGGGACATTTGGAACTCAAATAAAACATTTCCAACAAAACTTTGTATAAACTTTTGTATTATTTTAATTAAATGCAAGAAAGGCCTTTTTTGAATAAATCCAAATAAATTCTTATAAATTCTCAAAAAATTTCAAAAATAAAAAATACTCCAAAATTTAAATTAGAGTAAATTTCAGGGTGTTACAAACCTCCCCCCTTAACAAAATCTTATCCCCGAGATTCAGGGGTGTTTATAGGAATAGGTTAGGAAACTCCTTCTTTAGGTCTTCTTCGCGTTCCCAAGTCACTTCACTTTCCGAATGGTTACCCCACTGGACTCTGCAAAAGCGCGTTGACTTGTTCTTTGTCTCTCCGTCCATTATGTCCAGAATCTTCACCGGATGCTCTTTGTAAGTCAGATCTTCTTGCAGCTCGATTGCTTCTAAAGGTGTTTGCTCTTCCGGTACTCGAAGACACTTCTTCAATTGAGACACATAGAAGACATCATGTACTCCTGCTAAAGATTGCGGTAACTCCAACTGATATGCAACTTCACCTCTACGGCTCAAGATCTTGAACGGCCCAACATATCTGGGTGCGAGCTTCCCTTTTGCGTGGAATCTTCTGACTCGTTTGAGTGGTGTGACTCCGAGATATACATAATCTTCAGGTTCAAAGCTCAATTCCCTGCGACGGTTGTCGGCATAGCTTTTCTGCCTTGACAGAGCAATCTTCAGTCTTTCTCTGATCATGGCGATCTGCTCTTCTGCTTTTTGCAGTACATCCGAGCCAAAAACATGTCGCTCACCTGTCTCATTCCAATTCAACGGGGTTCGACAGGATCGATCATACAGAGCTTCAAATGGAGACATCTGTAAACTTGCTTGGTAGCTGTTATTATAGCTGAATTCAGCATAAGGCAAACACTTGTCCCATGAAGTAGAATATGCCAAGGCAAAGGCTCTCAGCATATCTTCCAATATTTAGTTACCCCTCTCAGTTTGACCATCTGTCTGCGGATGGTATGCTGTACTGAAGTTCAGACGAGTCCCCATTGCCTCATGCAATTTACCTCAAAACCTTGAGGTAAATTGAGTACCTCTGTCAAACACTATTTTCTTCGGTACTCCATGCAAACAGACAATTCTTGCCATATAAAGTTCTGCTAATCGGTCTCCGGAATAAGTGGTCTTTACCGGTATGAAATGTGCCACTTTAGTTAAACGATCTACTACGACCCATATGGAATCATATCCACTTTGAGTTCTGGGTAAACCGGTGATGAAATCCATACCAATTTCTTCCCATTTCCATTGAGGTATTTTTAAGGGTTGCAATAGTCCTGCTGGTCTCTAGTGCATAGCTTTGACTCTTTGACATATGTCACATAATGCAACATATTCGGCGACTTCCCGTTTCATGCTTGGCCACCAAAATCTTTCCTTTAGATCCTGGTACATTTTGGCACTTCCTGGATGAATTGAGTACTTGGAATCATGGGCTTCCTCTAAAATTAGCTGCTTTAGCTCTTTCTTATTCGGCGCACAAATGCGCCCTTTAAACCACATGGTGCCTTGCTCATCCAGCTTGAAATCCTTTGCCTTGCCCTCATCCATTTTGGACTTAATCCTCTTGATCTTATCGTCATCTTTTTGTCCTTCCCTGATCTGATCTTCTAGGGTAGGTTTTACTTCCAAAGTTGCTAAGAATCCTTCTGGTACCATTTCCAACTCTAATTTTGGAAATCCTTACACAATTCTGCCTGACTTGTTTCCAACAGCATATTTACACTGTGGTTCTTTCTGCTCAAGGCATCCGCCACAACGTTGGCTTTGCCAGGATGATAGTGAATTCCAACATTATAATCTTTGATTAACTCAAGCCATCTTCTTTGCCTCATATTTAGGTCAGCTTGCGTGAAGATATACTTAAGACTTTTATGATCGGTATACACTTCACATCTGTTTCCAATGAGATAGTGACGCCATATTTTTAGGGCATGCACTACAACAGCCAATTCCAAATCATGAGTCAGATAATTCTCCTCATGTGGCCTAATTGCCTTGATGCATAGGCAATTACTTTCCTGTTTTGCATCAACACACATCCCATTCCCTGACGCGATGCATCACAATAGATGTCGAAGCTTTGATGAACGTCAGGTAAAACCAATATAGGTGCTGATGTTAATCATTTCTTCAACTCCTGAAAACTCTTCTCACACTCAGGTGTCCATAAGAATTTCTTTTCCTTTTTCAACAATTGCGTAAGGGGTCTCGCAATTGTGGAGAATCCTTCGATGAAACGGCGGTAATATCCCGCCATTCCAAGGAAACTACAGATTTGGGTTACCGTCTTTGGTGGTTCCCAATGTAATACTGCCTCCACTTTCTTTGGATCTACCGCAACTCCTTCCGTAGTCATTATGTGTCCAAGAAATTCCACCTTATCCTTCCAAAAATCACATTTGCTAAATTTAGCAAACAACTGTTGTTCCCTTAACTTTTCAAGGACTAGCCTTAAATGTTCGGCGTGCTCTTCCTTTGTCTTGGATTAGACAAGGATATCATCTATAAACACGACCACGAACTTATCCAGGTATTCCATAAAAACCTTATTCATTAAGTTCCTGAAATATGCCGTGCATTTGTCAAACCGAAGGACATAATCAGAAACTCGTAATGTCCATATCTTGACGAGAATGCGATCTTGAAATATCCTCCGATCGGATCTTCAATTGATGGTATCCTCGATCAAGATCAATCTTGGAGAAGACTCCTGCTCCTCTCAACTGGTCGAATAGATCATCGATCCTTGGTAGCGGGTATTTATTCTTTATCGTCATGTCATTGAGTGCACGATAGTCTATACACATTCTAAAACTCCCGTCCTTTTTCTTAACGAACAAGACAGGAGCTCCCCATGGCGATGAACTAGGTCTTATGAACCCTTTTCCAATGACTCTTCAACTGCTTCTTCATTTCTACCAACTCATCTGTGGACATCCGGTAGGGTCTCTTGGATATTGGAGCTGTCCCTGGAACAAGCTCTATAACGAACTCGATATCTCTTTCCGGCGGCATTCCAGGTAAATCCTCCGAAAAAACATCTGAATAATCCCTGACTATTGGAACCTCTTCTAAGATGACGGCCTTCATGTTGTTGACCATCAACTGACCATCTCGCACTGCTGTCGCTTCAAACTCAATCCTCATTCCATTCGGGCTTTCAACTGATATGACTCATCGTCTGTAGTCCAACACTGCCTTGTGCTTAGTTAGCCAATCCATTCCCAGGATAACATCCAGGGTTTGGGTATTTAGGATAATTAAGTTTGCTAGGAACTCTATTCCATTAATTATTAGTCGTACCCCAGAACATCCTACTTTTGATCGGAGTTCTGATCTAGGGGATTGGACTACAAGCACACATTTAAGATTTACCATATCCAGATTGTTTTGAACAGCAATATCTCGGGAAACAAAGAATGTGAAGCTCGTAATCAAATAAAACAAAGAGTGGTATCGAATTTACTAGAACTTACCAAAGACAACATCCGTAGCATTCTGAACTTCTTCCATTGTGATGTGCTTGACTCGGCCTCGCGCAGTTGCTTGAGACGGAGTTGCTGATGATGTTGCTCCGCGATTCACGTTCGACGCTGGAGTCCTTGCAGGTGTGTTCCCGTGTTAAAGCGCATCGGGTGACACCACCCTTTTAGGGCGCTTATTGGCAAATGCCCCATTCATTGCGTTGATAGCAACGCCTTCCGCTGTTCGCAAATTGCCTCCACCGCACTATGGTTCCGATCGAGTCCGGCATTCGACCCATCGGACGATTTGCCGCCAGTGGTGCCCTATCACTGCCTCTGGGCTGGAACCAGATGAACTATTGAGGTGCCGTCCTCTGCCTCTACTGGCCCTGACGACCTCCTTTTACGCCATTTTGCGCTTTCTGTTGTCATCCAACTCCCTGCGCTTATCCTCCAAGATGAGAGCCTTGTTGACTAACTCTTGGAAGTCAGGGAATGTGTGGGTGATCAGTCCCACCTGCAATCCCGTGTTTAATCCCTTCATAAAGCGGGATTGTCTGGCCTTATCCGTAGCTACGTCTTTTGGTGCATAGCGTGCCAGCTGGGTAAATTTGTTCAAGTAGTCGGCCACTGATTGGCCACCCTGCTTGAGATTCCTGAATTCCTCTTTCTTCAGATCCATGATACCTTCTGGCACATGGTATTGGCGGAAAGTCATAGAACTCCTCCCATGAGATACCCCGAGGATCCTCGTATAAGCATAAAGTTTTCCCACCATTCTGCGGCGGTTCCCTCTAGCTGATGAGAGGCATAAAGTACCCTCTCATTTCCTACACATTGGGTTATGTGTAACTTCCTCTCGATAGTTCTTAGCCAATCATCCGCCTCCAATGGATTGGCATTGCCTGAGAACGTGGGTGGACGAGTCCTCATGAACTTTGACAGTCTTTGAATAAGGGTATGGTCCATGGTTACCCCCTTGCTGAACGTTTGCAGCAGCTTGGTTGGAAATCTGCTGCATAGTTTGCATCATGGTGCTCATTAGCTGAGTTTGGGCTGCCAGAACAGCTCCCAAGTTCTGCAGATCAACTTGCGGCGGTTGAGGAATTGGCTCCTCATTCTGGTTGTCCGCCTGGTTGGCTCCACTTCCACTGGCTCCAGCGTTTCCACGAGTCCTCACCATCTGTTGCAAGCTTCCAAGGTTAAGAAAAAGAAAGCATAGACAAGTAAAAGAACTTATGTGGGGAGACAGGTGTAACTTAAATTATTTAGCAACTTTATTGATATAATATAAGGTAGTATGGTTGCTCACAAGTGCCTAAGGGCAATGCAACACATACAAAACACTCACAACCAAAAACAAGTAAACAAACATTTAAAAGAAATAACGACTCACACCTATTGGTGACTCTGAGACAAAAGACGCGACCCAAACACTCGAGTCTCAACACTACACTAACTAAACTCAAAAAGACTGACTCAATATTTGAGTCAACTCTAAAAGAAAATAGACTTTCAGACACTGAACCATCCGGGGTGCGGTCCTCCAAGGGTATCATGGGCGGGTGCGGCGGATAGGGGCAACCGTCCCGATGCCCTCAAAGCCGCCAAGACGATCGACCCCACCGACTGGCTGGTCCTGTGGCAGCTGCTCCAGTCTGCCGGCTCTTGCTCTGCACCGTCTGCCCCGCTCGCCTCCGGATCTGGATCGTGCAGCTCCAGAACCAGCTCAGGCTCAGGTCCATACAGAGCCATCTCCAGCTCCTGGATCTTCTACATGGAGTGAGCTAAGCCCTCCTGCAGTTGAGTTCTTGCCTCCGTGACCTCGTCGCGGGCTCTCTGCAGCTCCTAGACTGTCTCATCCATGGCCTCCTCCTGGGCGATGACATACCTCGCCAGATAAGTGATCGTGGCGTCCTCCTCCAAGAGCTCCATCCTGTTATAGCGATTATCTCGGCGCGGGTGTTGACGAAAAACAGTGCCCTCCAACTCTACGGAGTAGGTGTGGGCAATCTGTCGCATCGCGAGACGTGCCGTCTCCTGGATCCTGGCCTCAAAAGAAGTCCTCCTCGCGGTGATGTAGATAGGACGGCTTGCTCTCGTCCTCTCTCGAGCATAGACAGTGATCTTGACATCCCAGGCGATATCAAGTCCTGCCCGCACCACAGTGGTCCCCAGGTAAAGCGGCCTATCGAAACCTCCAAGAAGTTGCATCATACGCCATAGTTCAGCGGCGAATCCTCCAGTGCGCACTCCATAGGTGTGGATCACCCTCATCTGCCAAAACAGACCTCGTTTAAATTAAATAGATAATAATAATAAGATTTCAGCATAGATATGAAGCAAGAGAGAAAACATAAGTCAAGATTTCATTGATATTCTTGCTCAAGTTGATTAAATTTTAGAAAATAGTTTTATCTGCCAAACACAGCTAATCTAGTTTAGGGTCAAAACCTACAGTCAGTATGGATCAGATACCACCTCTATCGGGACCCGAATCTGCAAATCCGGACCCTCTGTGTATTTTGCACTAGTCCAGGATCACGCTAGTGCACACAGACTAAACAGGGTTAAAGTACCACAATCATACACAGCGGAATATTAATAAAGTACTTCAAACATGTATTTAAACGAGTTGTGCGACCTTATGGTCTCCTTACATAGATCACCACGTAGGGCTTACATTATCAGAGTGAATAGAAATAACAGCGGAAAACAAATAATCATCCGTAGAAGCCCCATCTTGCTACAGGCAACTGACTGGGCTTGCCCCCTAGATCTCTGGCTACTCGACGTACTCCTCCCAGACTGGCGTTGATTCCTCCACTGATGTTGTTTTGAAAGCAAGGGTGAGTACACACCGTACTCAACAAGTAATGCACAGAATGCAGTGCTTATTACTATATGCAAGGCTTATTCCAAAGAATTGGCTTACTTGGTTATTTTGCATCAAACAACATTTTAAACTTATATCTTACTTAGATTAAAAGCAGTGAAACAGCCGTATATAATGCAAAGCTCTTCAAATGATTTTTCTTCAAAGATTCTCATCACACAATCTTAAACAGCTCATTCTTAGCATTGGCACACAGCCACCCAATCCACATTTTTACTTTTGAAGATCTAACCCTTGACTGTAATCCCCGAGCAATGTGCAATACCGTGGACTCAGCTATTCGAATAGATTTTACACTCTGCAGTGGTTGTACACTTTACCCATAAGATACAGCCATTAACCACATAGGTGATCGTCCGTAACAAAGTCTTTCAGGAACCTCTACCTTAACCAATGAACCTCTCCGGTGTTGCCTTCACTATCACTCCTCTCACGCAGTGCCAGCCGAAGTATAGGACAGGCCAACACCGTTGGATGGGTACCAAGCCGCAGCACAGGTACGCTCCCCCGCATAGATACACCCCCGTGTATTGTCACCCTGAGGTATCAGAGGAAAGATATCAGAACCCTAATCAACTAGGTCTGTCCCATATCAGACATGTGGTTGTACGGGTGACTCAGATAAAAGGCTTGCAAGGTGAAGTCCTTAACTGACCAAGGCAAGACTTCCACACTCAACAGTGGCACACAGACTCACATCACTCCTCAACCCATTGCCACACAGGCCCACCTGGCACACAACCTCTTGCCACTTGCCCCAGTCTAAATCGTTTCCCACCCCGTTGATTATTGTGCAACGCATGCCAGCAATAACTCAACATCTGCAGTAACCACACGTGTCTCTCACCTCGGTCTCATCATGTGGCATCATCACACCACTTTCAAAATACATTCAGTATTTCATTAGTTCATATTGTAGTATTTTCGAAAGATCATTAATGATTCGTTGCACGGCTAAGCATTTATTCACGGTCTAGCCTCCCGTGTTGGCATCGTATTATTATCCAACAAATATGAATAACCTTAGGGTGGACAATGATTTAAAGGCATACAAATAGTAATTTCAAGGTGACATTAACAGTATGGGTTGATTAGCTAAATTACCCAAATTCATTTAAATACATTTTAATTAATTCAGAATGCATAGTTTTAAAGCAAAATATACATTCAAAAGAAATCGATCAAAATTGTCAAAGCATCACTTGCCTTCAAAGAGTTGTCGATCCCGATCTGAGCTTGGTCTTATACTGAAATTCTCCCGCAAAGCTTTCTGGCAAATCAATGTCTATTCGAAATAAATAAATACACAATAAATATAATTTATAGAGAGCAAATTCAACTCCAAAAATTCCAGAAAATTCACCAATAAATAGATCTTGATTTTACAAATTTTTAGAAATTGTAATCAGCTCAATCGGAGTTAAAATGCAAAAGTTATGGCTTTTCAAAGTTTACAAATATATTAAAAAGAATAAACCGAATTAACTTATTTATTTTTCTGCTGAAAACTCGGTTTATTGCGTCAGCATGACCTAATGATGACGTCAGCACCGAAATGAATTTTGGCCAAAATATAAAAATATTTATGACGTCAGCATGACACGTGGCAGCTCCTGGTGCTGCCACGTCACCTCGGTCTATGGACCCAGTCCACGGCTCGGGTCGGTCAAACGTGGACTCGGTCCACAGAGCAGTGCGCCTGGCCCCCCACCAGATGACGTCAGCATTGATGTCATTGCTGACGTCAGCCGATTGCCTCGAGATTCGTGCATGACACGCATCGGTATCCCGGCTGATCCCAACTGATGGCCAGATCTCAACCACGTGGCGCAATCACGACCGTCAAAAGATCAATGGTCAGATCTCCAGCGCGAGCTCGGCGACGCCTCGGGTTACGCGGCACGATCGCGACGGCTCGTTTGAAATCCACGGCCGAGATTGGTCCGGTCCTCGGTCAAAGATGCACACACGTCCACACGCGATTCGGCGAGGGCGCGGCGTCATCTCCGCCGCTCATTCAAATTTGAACAGCGCGGACCCTTAGGGTGTTTCCAGATCTAATCTCCACCGTTCAGACCTAATCCAACGGCGTGCGCTTAAGGAGTTGTTTACTGTGTACTTGACTACATGGCTCAATCGCTAACGTTCAAAAACAAACCAACGGTTCGAATCTAATCTAAGCACAGACACTAGATCTAATCCAAGCCGTTCAATCTAAATCTAACGGTCAAGATCCAACTAACGTGTAAACCTTAGAGCTAACATACACCGTCCATAACAGATCTAACGGTACAGATCTAATCTAGATGTAAACAGAGAAAGAGACGTGGACTCACCAGAACCGAACGATGCAGATCGGACGGCCGGCGAGGGTTGGCGAGGTCGACGACAGCGCGGAAGAAACAGGTCGCCGGAGCTAGGGAAGACGAAGCAGCCAACGGCGCTATGGGGCTTCTCCGGCGTGAAGAACTGACCCGTTCGACGCGGCATACTTCGGAGATGTCGGAACCGGCTCGAGCGTCGGCGGAGAGTGATCGACGGCGAAGAAAACGGCGAAGAACAGCTGCGGCAAGGAGGAGCAACTACGACGAGCTTGCACGGGCGCTAGAGGAGGTCTCGGCGTGCGTGAAAGGAGTCAAAAGACGCGACGTGAAGATCTCTGCACGACGCCCTCAACGGGAACTTAAAAGCTGCCTCGACGTGCGCGCTACAGGCGGCGAAACTCACAGGCTTCAATGCCCACGCCTCTCCGGTGATCCCGCGAGGACGAAGCGACGTGGCGCTATCCTAGTCGTCCGTGCAGTGACTATTCGATGGCGCACGCGTTCGGGCAACGTGGCGCAACGGCAGCCGCTGGATCTCAATCGAACGGCTCGAGCGCGTGGCGGCTAGGGTTTGTGGCGTGCGTGGGCTGGGCTAAGCGCAAAACTGGGCCAGACCGGTGAGTTTCGGCCCAAACACTATTTGAGTATTTTTGAAACCTTTTTGAATTAAAATATTTCAGGTAATTAAACAAAGCCAAAATAAATAGCAAAAATACCCAGAAAAATCCAAAAAAATTCTAGAAAATAATTTGGGACATTTGGAACTCAAATAAAACATTTTCAACAAAACTTTACCTAAGCTTTTGTACTATTTTAATTAAATGCAAGAAAGGCCTTTTTTAAATAAATCCAAATAAATTCTTATAAATTCTCAAAAATAAAAAATACTCCAAAATTTAAATTATAGTAAATTTCAGGGGGTTACATCCAGTGTGAAGAGAATCACTGTATAAGGTGAAGCGTGACGATCCAGGTGAAATGGATGGGGAGCGTAAGAAGAAGTGATCTCCAGCTAAAGTGTTGTGGTATTTCCCTGTGATCCCTCGATTGAAACGTATGTTTGCTAACAAAGCACATGCCCAGATGATGCGTTGGCACAAAGAAGAGCATAAGGACGATGGGATGCTTAGACACCCTACAGATGGCTCACAGTGGAGGAAAGTCGACCGGACGTACCCGGACTTCGCAGATGAGGTGAGAAACATAAGGTTTGGGGTGAGTACCGATGGGATGAATCCTTTTGGAGAATTGAGCAACAGCCATAGCACTTGGCCTGTTACACTATGTATCTATAACATTCCTCCATGGCTGTGCATGAAGCGAAAGTACATCATGATGCCGTTGTTGATCCAAGGTCCCAAGCAACTTGGAAATGACATCGATGTCTACCTGAAACCATTGGTTGAAGATCTTGTGACATTGTGGGACGATTGTGCAAGGGTATGGGATGAGTACAAAAGGGAGTATTTCACCCTACGTGCATTGTTATTTGTAACAATCAACGACTGGCCTGCTCTCAATAACCTGTCCGACCTAACTATCAAAGGATATAGAGCACGTGATCCAAAGCTTAGATGAAACGGACGGCATGTACCGAAAACTCTCGGAAGGTTGTGTACATGGGTCACCGAGGTTTCTTCTTACTAGTCACCCGTTGCGGAAGGAAGGCAGAAACTTAATCTGCAAACTGCACCTTCGTGCAAGGCCTCAAAGATCGTAGTGGGCCACGTGTGTTTGCTATGGTAAAGGATTTGAAAGTAGTATTTGGAAAGGGTCTGGAAGCAAACATGTGCGTAATGAGGATGGTCATGCACCCATGTGGAAGAAGAAGTCAATATTTTGGGACTTGCCTTATTGGGAAGTCATAAAGGTTCACACTCACTTGACTTCATGTACATCACGAAGAATGTCCGCTGAACTCGCTAGGCTACATAGATATGTACGGAAAATCGAAAGATACACTGCAAGCTCGGAAGGACCTTAAACTCTTGGAACTGAGGAACGACCTACATCTCGAAAAGAGAGGGAAAGGACAATATTACCTACATCCTGCGAGCTACACTCTAAGCAAAGAAGATAAAAAGCGTGATAGAGTTCTGAACAAAGTGTGAAGGTCCTTCCGATACTCCTCGAATGTAAAGAGACTCATAAACACGAAAGAGAATAAAATCGTATACATGAAATCCCATGACTGTCTTGTGTTAATGACACAGTTGCTCCCAGTGGCTGTGAGAGGCATACTGCCCGAGTGGGTACAGGGGACAATCACAAAGCTGTGTTCTTTTTCCATCGACCCAGATAAACTAAGTAAGCTGCAGGATGACGTGGTACAAAGTGTGGTTAGTCTTGAGATGATCTTTCCTCTTGCATTCTTTGATATTATGGTTCATCTCACTGTTCACCTTGTCAAAGAGATAGGTATTCTTGGTCCCGTGTATCTACACAATATGTTCCCTTTCGAGAGGTACATGAGTGTGCTAAAGAAGTATGTTCGTAACCATTCTCGTCCGGAAGGATGCATTGCCGAGGGTTATGGGACAGAGGAGGTGATTGAGTTTTGTGTGGATTACATTAATGATCTAAACCTGATCGGCGTTCCAATATCACACCATGAGGGGAGGCTACGGGGAAAAGGGACACTAGGAAGGAAAGCAATTGCATGCAATGATCTTATTACATTTAAGCAAGCACATTTCACAGTTTTGAAACAATCAACTGTAGTGGCCCCGTATGTCCTTGAGCACAAGAGTATTCTACGCCGCAATTTCCCGGGGAGGTCTGAGGATTGGATAACACTGAAGCACATAGATTCTTTCGGCGCTTGGTTACAAAAGTACATCCTTTTGAAAGGGTCAGACAATGAACAGTTGCAACGCTTGGCTCGAGGATCATCTAGTGAAATTGTGACATTCAAGGGGTACGAGATAAATGGTTACACATTCTACACCAGATCCGAGGATAACAAGAGCACCAACCAGAATAGCAGTGTCCGTATAGACGCCGAAGACAACAAAGGCAAGGTGGATACATATTATGGTTTCATAGAAGAGATATAGGAGCTTGACTATGGACTTTTGAAGGTCCCTCTATTTAAGTGCCAATGGGTCAAACTGACTTCAAGCGGCGTGAAGGTCGATAAATACGGTATGACAATCGTGGACCTCACGCAAGTCGGCTATAGGCGCGAACTGTTCGTCCTCACGAACGATGTGAGACAGGTCTACTACGTAATGGACATGTCAAGCAAACCTAAGAAGCAGAAGGACAAGCAGAAAGATTGTAGTACTAAGCCAAAGCGACACGTGGTTCTCCAAGGAAAACGAAGGATTGTTGGAGTTGAGGACGTCACAGACGAGGAAGAGTATAGTCAGTTCGACGAGATCCCTCCTTTCACTGTGGATGTCGACATAAGCCTCCTCAATGACACAGACGTGGATACTCCTTTCATACGTCGCGATCATAATGAAGGAACACTTGTAAAGATAAAGTACGTTACTACTTAAGATGTACCCCTACTGTATGAACTATGTATATGTAACACGGGTCTTCTACTGTATGAAGTGTTTATTTGGAATGAATGTAAAGTGCCAAAATTCTGGGATGAAACTAAAGTGCTAAAAGCTTTTTTTTAAAATTATGGAATGAAAGTAAAGTGCTAAAAGCATTTTTTAAAAATTCTGAAATGAAACTGAAGTGCTAAAAGCTTTTTTAAAAATTATAGAATGAAACTAAATTGCTAAAAGTATTTTTAAAAAATTATGGAATGAAACTAAAGTTCTAAAAGCTTTTTAAAAAATTCTGACATTGATTTTCAGAAGCAGTTTGAGAAAACAACCGCTTCTAGAACGCAACATTCAGAAGCGGTTAGTAATATGAACCGCTTGTAGAAGTCCTCCCTCTACAAGCGATTGGTTCTAAAACCGCTTGTAGAGATATTTTACAAGCGGTTGGTTCTAAGAACCGCTTGTAGAAGTCCTCCCTCTACAAGCGGTTGGTTCTAAAACCGCTTGTAGAGATATTTTACAAGCGGTTGGTTCTAAGAACCGCTTGTAGAAGTGCTCCCTGTATAAAGTTTACACGCCCCGCCCTTTTCTCACACCCCAAATTTTGTAAGTCCCCGCTCGAGACCTCGCGCCGTTGCCTCCTGTGTCTCTCCGACCGCCGCCGTCGTCGCCTCCGTCGAGACCCCGCACCGCCGTCCTCGTCGACGTCGTCGCCCTCCTCCGTCACCCAACAATCCCGACGCCACTCCACCCCAGCGCAAGTCGACCCCCGCGCTGGTGCCCTCGTCGCCGCCGCCACTCCACCCCGCCGGCACCTTCTCCGCCACCTCGCCGACGCCTCCTCCGCCACCAAGCCGCCGTCACACCGCCATTCCACCCCGGAGGACCGAGGTACAGCTGTGCACGCCGTCGTCCTCCCTCTCTAATTCGTTTGCCCACAAGGTGTTCGGTGAAATGCCCACAAGGTGTTCGGTTGACAGCATGCCTTTCTTGGTCCTCATGTAGTACTTAATGCTTGGTGTAGAAATTTATGTAATAATATGCTTGTGTTGTAATCTGTAATATGGTTGTTTCAAAGTAATATGATATTTATGTCAACATTTTTTCGGAATTAGGATAGATGGCGCAACCAGGACGCGGTGACCCTACTTTCGATGAGGGTGAACAGTTCTTGCTGAACTCCATCGCGCTGGGTAGCATCGAAGGTGATGCTAATGCTACTGCCGCTGTGTCTAATGTTGGTTCCGGTGAGGCCGTTGAGGCTGCAGCTGATGAAGCCATTGACGCTGAGCCACCGAAGTCCGTAACACCGGTTCCGGCCAGATGAGGTATAGCCAGAAGAATATAATCCCCATAGGCATGTTACTTAATCGCAATTCATTAATATAATACACTCTGACACGTTTATACATATGTTTATGTATTTCAAGCCCCGTACATCGAGCAACCAATCCAAGCATCGGGGACCTAACAAGAAGCCATCCACAAAGTACGTGTTTACCGACGTTAACAATGCAGGGATGCCAGTTGCCCCTCTTTTAGCAGTTGGGCTATACAACAACGCTTGCGGTTACCACATGAGGGATCACGTCCCAATTAGCATCAGAAAATGGGCCGAAGTTCCTCAAGCTACCAAGGACCTGCTCTGGCAAGATATTAAGGAAAATTTCACATTTCCTAAAGGGTCCGAAGACAAGGCCAAGAAATTCACTTTGAAGAAGATGGCAACAATGTTTCAGGCGTGGAAGACGTCTCTCAGCCGCAAGTATGTGCAGAAGGGAGAAAGACCCGACTTCAACCAATTTTCGAAGTTGGCGATCAGCGAAGCATTCGAGGAGTTCAAGTTTGTCACCAAGGCCGTGCCATGAGTCAAGAACAAGGCCAATTCACGGATGAAGAAATACCACCACCATCTTGGCACCGTGGTTACCTCAAGGTCTGTACCAAAATGGGAGAAGCGGAAGAAGAATTAATGGCGAAGGGCGTCGCCACACGGCTACCGCTCTGGGGAACAGCGCTGCGCAATTGGTTCATGGGTCATGGGGAGCCTTTCGATGACGACGAGTTTGGTGATGGCACCAGAGTACAAGAGGTCGCCAAAGGATTGTACAAGTTGTCGGCGCCTCAGTGTGTACGCTGGTGGCGAGACAGGAGAATGACGAGCTAACACATGCCCTTGAAAACCCTGAGCACCCAGGATGGACACGAGGTATGGGCAAGCTAACGCCGTGGAAGTATGGTTTCGCCAAGGATGCACATACGTACAGGAGCCGGCATAGAAGCAAAACAAGAGAATCATATAAAGTGTACCAATTGGAATAAGATCTCAGAGCAACCCAGGCTAGCATCGGCGACATAGTTGCGCAACAAGTACAAATTGCCCTCAGCAAGCTTCAAGGACTAGGTCCGAGCAATCAGCCGGACGCCGTGATCAGCCCCTCCGTGCGGCGGAGTAGCTGCGCGTCCACCGAGGCCCCTGAAGCGGACAACTTGCTAGCACGTTATCCCGTGGATGACATAAGGGTTCGCCGCCTGTGTGAGCTACATGTTGATGCGCGTAACCTCTCCATCAAGGTGGCTTACGGCATGGCATATCCGGTGGAGCCAGGCCAGATGTTCCACTGCAACGAGATACCCCCGGGTTACTCAAAGGTCGTGGTGGAGGAGGTGCTGAGCGGATTTGAAGAACTTCACCTCGATATTGCTGGAGGCGACGACGTGACCAAGCTTGGACAGGCCCTCCACAATATCATCCTTTGGCGCAAACGGTACATCATATTTCCATATGGTGTGGACGCATCATCTCCACCACGGCAACCCGCGCCTCCTCCAACGTCACCTCCACGCAATGCCTCACCGGTAAAACAGAGCACGCCTCCTCCACCATTTGCTCTACGCAGAAGCCCCACTCCACCACCAGCATCTCAAACAAAAAAGAACCCCCCAGGAAAACCACGCCTCCACCATTTCCTCCGAGGAAGAAGCTCGATAGCAGAATTAAGGCTCCTGCACCTGCTCCCAAGAAGGCGTAGTCCAGCCGATCGACAAAGATAAAGGAACCTCCAAAGAGGGCATATGATATGAATAAGGAGGAGAGTGACGCGGTCACTAAAGCAGAATTGGCTGCACACTTCGCAAAAAAGAAGGTAGAGCCAAAGGTACCAATTGATCCAAAAGCGGCGGAACACTTCGTGACATGCCGTGCAAAGCCGCTGCCTGTGCCATCCAACTATGAACGGACAATAATAAAGGCTACACAGAAGAATAAACGTGGTCAGGCGGTGGCGGCAAAGAAGAAGAGAGACCAAGATCAGGAGAACCTCGAGAGGTTTATGAAGGAGGCAGGACTCAGTTCCACAGCTGCAGCTCTTGGATTAATAGATGATCTCCCAATGGCAACAAAGGCCAGAAGGCAATTATATCAGTTGTGCCGGGAGTTGATTGACCCAAATGAGATAAAGGATCTGCCAACCAAGATGCGGCAATTTCACAAATGGTACATGACAGAGTCCGCTCAAGGAAGAACGATGTTCCCCTCCGTATCAAAGAAGATGATTTTTATCGCGGGGACAACACCATATGGGTCATATTTGAGGACTTATACAATATTTACCATGCCGACGCCATCAACGTGTCTCTCATGAGCTACTGGTGCCTGTAAGTGTCAAGCTCATACCTTTACCGTGTGCTTCCTCGTACAAAAAAATTGCAACTCTTAAACTTATACCTTTCTATGTAGAATGGATACAACGATGTAGAAAAGAGAATATCTTCAACGTGGGCTTCATCGACCCAGAGATTGTTAACGAGTTCGTCTTTGGATACAACCGAAAGGATGTTGAAGATTACATTTTCGATGCATTCTTGGGACAGCACTACAAACCGTACATACTTCTGCCCTTCAACTTCGAGTACGTATATATACAACCTCTCGTTCTTATATTTTCCAAGGCATTTATAATACTACTAGCTAGTTACATATATGTTGCAATACATGAATAGGTTTCACTGGATCCTTCTTGTCATCAAGCTTGATAGCAGCCAAATCATTTTCAAGACTCAAAAAGGACTCCGGTGAAAAATTATCAATTTATCATTGACACCCTAAACAGGTATATAGCACATATATATACACGATAGTTTTCCTTATTATATATATTGAAATACCTTGCTAATTCCAACTCTGATAATTACAATTCATACTAACGCATCACACAGGGCATTCGAACGGTTTCGAAAGAAGCAACAAGGAGATTTCGAGAACGAATTTGATGTACAAATAAGCACTCGAGTACGTATTAAAGAATATTAATATGTCGTAACAGTTTTTCATCCCAATAATCGTTTTCTTTTCAAATTTCATCGCAGGTTCTACAACAGACGGGTGGAAACAACTTTTGTGGCTATTATGTGTGCCACTATATGCAAAGTATTGCCCACGGTGATGTGCTGACAACCAACGCCGAGGTAGTGTGCACATGTCAATTTCTTAGTACTTACACTTTAATTACATGTCCAGAGATTTATTTACCTCCCGCTTTGTCAGTCCAACATCGATGTGCAAGGCGTGATCCCGCGCAAGACCGGGTTGCAAGAATCCAAGAACAACTCATCGGCTTTATTGTCGACGAGATTGTATCCACCAAAGGCGAGTTCCACGCAAATGGTTGGAGAGATTGTCTGAAATAAGGACAGTGAACTGACATCAACATCGACCAAGGGCACAAAGAGCGACGACGCAAGAAATGAGCTCAAGATTCGCCTTTTATTCTTTGAAACTTGTAAAAGTGGCTTATTATTTCATGTGTTCATCAACTTGTTCATTTTTAGTCTATTAAGTTCATATTTTTACGTAAATGAACCTGTAATTATCTCAATGAGTATGCATGAATAATATATATTTAATTGTGTCAAAAAACTCATGTAGTTCTATTTATTTTAATTGTCAAAATCTATATCAAAACCCTCTCAAAACATATTCTACATTGAATATAATCAAAACGCTATGTCGTCAGACTCTTCACAAGCGGTTGGTAACTCCAACCGCCAGGAGAGAGTCCTTCCACAAGCGGTTCGTAAGACCAACCGCTTTTGGAGAGAACCTCTCCACAAGCGGTTGGTAACACCAACCGCTTGTGGAAGTGTTGAACCACAAGCGGTTCGGGGAACCGCTTGTGATACCCGACGGGGTATCACTCGTGGTTGCTTACAAGCGGTTCTAAAACCGCTTCTGAAAGCGATTTCGAACCGCTTGTGCATGCCCGATCCGCAGTAGTGTTTGTGAGGAGGTTGGTAAAGTGTTAGGTGGCACAAAATCAAGATCGGTTAATGATGTGGAATCAAGTAGAGAAATTTGATGGCAAAAGAAATTTCAGCGTGTGGCAATATGTGGTAAAGGATGTCTTTATCCAGCAAGAGTTAATTGCTGCTCTTGAAGGGGAGAAATCAGAAAAGACGTCCGTTGAAGTCTGGAAGATGATGATGCGGAAGGTTGTTTGATACAATATGTTTATATATGTTTGATGAGGTAAGGTACTCGGTGGTCAAGGAGAATTCACTAAAGGAATTATGGAAGGATTTAGAAGAATTATGTATGGCAAAGTCACTGACAGACTGGTGGTTGCTAAAACGACAATTGTATAGGTTGCATATGGAGGAAGATACACTGTTCGTTGACCATCTCAATGTGTTTAACAAGCTTATCATACAGCTGACTAGCGCAGATGAAAAAATTGAGGAGAACGATAAGGTCGTCATACTAGCATCATCTCTACCACCATATTGGGAGCTATTAGTGATGAATATTCTCATCGAGAAAAGCACTCCCAACTTTAACGAGGCAGTTGCATATCTATTGGAGGCATAATCCTTAAAAAGCCATCAGAATCTTTATCTTTGGGTGATCAAGCATTGGCTGCAGTAGGTGTTGCAGGTAAAATCAAGAGTTATAAGAACAATAACGATAAGAGCAAGGGCACATATGCATTATATCATTGTGACAAGAAAGATCATATGATAAGGACTTGTCCAAGTTTGAAGCAAATAAGGGTGCATGCTCAATAGTGGTAGCAAAAATGATTCAGACGTACATGTCGCTAGTCAATCAGGTACTTTTCATAGATAGATATTAGATTCAAGTTATTGCTTCCACATATGTTTGGCAAGGGATATGTTTAACGAACAATCTCTATGCTTAGCGCATGGAACAATTCACTTGGCAAATTGCAGGGATTATGCAATTACTAAGGTGAGAACAATTACATTAGAGATGTATGATGTGTGCAGGTGGGAACAATTACATTAGAGATGTATGATGCAGCACATCGCATATTGATGGAGTTTGGTATGATCCCTGCATAAATAAGAATCTAATATATGTGATGTCACTTGAGAAGAGGAGCTTTGGTGAGGGAGGTGAGTCTTTTCAATGACTTACTTTCATGAATTTCAAGGGGGACATCATCCCTCATCGTCACCCAAGACAAAGCAGTCTCATCTGCCTTCCTTGTCAGCATCCCATCCCTCGATGACAACTCTAGCTTACCATCCTGTCCTAGGGCAGATCATGATCTGCTTCAAGTGCAGTGGTGGGCAACATGCAACTTAGTGTGCTTGGACCGAGGAGTGCCACCATTGTGGCTGGCCTGGTCATATAGGGTGCATGTGCTGGGAGAATTCCAATAGAATTATCAAGTGAGGGCTAGTGCTATCTGCATCATTTGCAGTTGCTTCTTCCAAGGGGTTAGTCCATATGTTGGAAGTTGCTCTTGCTCTTTTGTAGATTCTAGGTTGGTCGCCATCTGCTGGTTACTACTGGCACCCTCTGCTGACAGCTCCACTTCAGATCAATGCACCGCCACCATCTCTTGTGTCGCCACAACATAGTGTCAGGGCTCTCACTGCCCCGACGCCACTAGGAGTCTACGCCTTATCGTCTTCTAATTCAGATGGTTGTCTAAATGTTGTGACAGGTACTTTGCTTGTGAATTCTCATGATGTATTATTTCTTTTCAATTCAGGAGCATTCTATTCCTTTGTGTCAATGGAGTTTTGTAGAAAGATAAAGTTGGGAATGCAGCAAATTGCTACGTATGTTATAGTCACCTCTCCTGACGGTCTCATTGCTAGCTCCACTAGGGGTCTACGCCATGCAGTCTTCTGAGTCAGCTAGTTATCTGAATGTGGTGACAGGTACTTTGCTTGTGGATTCTCATGATTCATTATTTCTTTTCGATTCAGAGGCATCCTATTCCTTTGTGTCAATGGAGTTTGGTAGAAAGGTAAAGTTGGGAATACATCAAATTGCTAGGTATGTTATAGTCAGCTCTCTGAGGGGTCTCATTGCTAGCTTCACTATTTGTCCTGGTTGCACCATTGCTATAGATGATGAGGATTTCATGGCTAATCTTATGGTTATTTAGTTAGCACCTTTTGATATGATATTGGGTATAGATTGATTGCATGAGCACCAGGCAAAGATATATTATTTCTAGAAGGCAGTTACCTACTAGGCCCTATTGGGAGTAGAGTTGGTCTTTCAGGGCAGCTCACCACCCTATTCTCTTTTTGTGCTAGCCAGCCTATTTCCCAATCACCGAATACTGAGGTCTAGGTCTCTGTTGGTCATTATGGAGAAGCCAAGTACTGCTGTCCATATTGTAGAGATTCTACTGGTGTGCGACTACCTGGATGTGTTCCCTGCTAAGCTTTTGGGCTTGCCACCTGAGCGAAATGTGCAATTCCAGATTGAGGAGTTGGCACATGTGCATCGACTATCGTGTTCTTAATCAGGTGACTATCAAGAATAAATATCCATTACTTTGACCAATTGAAGGGAGCAAAGGTGTTCTCTGAAATTAATTTGCTGTCTGGGCATAATTAGATATACATGAGAGAACAGGATATTGAAAAGACAGTATTCGCCACCAGGTATGGGCATTATGAATATAAATTTATGTCTTTTTGCCAAACTAATATCCCTACTATTTTTATATAGATGGTGAACAATATGCTGCATATATATATTGATGATTTTGTAGTAGTGTTCATCGACGACATACTGATTTATTCCAAGATAGAAGAAGAGCATGAGTGTCATTTGAGACTTGTGCTTGATACTCTGAGGGAGAATTGGTTCTATGCCAAACAGAAGAAATGTGAGTTCTAGATTTCAAAAGTGGGTCTCCTTGATCATGTGATAAATCAGGAATGTATTTATGTTGATCCAAGCAAAATCTCTATAGTCGTGGATTGGAAATGGCCTTCTAATATCAAGGAGGTGAGGAGTTTCGTTGGTTTAGTTGGTTATTATCGCCACTTTGTACAGAACTTCTCTATTATTGCCAAGCCAATGTCTCGGCTAACACAGAAAGGCATAAAATTCCAGTGGACTACCGATTGTGAATGCAGTTTCCATACTTTGAAGGAGAAGCTAGTGACTGCTCCAACTCTCACCCTCCTTGAGCCAGGGAAGCGCTTTATAGTTTGTTCTGATGCATCCCGAGTGGGTCTTAACTGTGTGCTTATGCAAGATGACAAAGTAATTTCTTATGCATTGAGACAGTTGAAGAAGCATGAATGAACTATCCCACTCATGATTTCGAGTTAGCAACAGTGATCTTAACTCTAAAGATTTGGAGGCATTATTTGTACGAAGAATCTTCTGATATTTTCACTGATCACAAAAGCCTCAAATACATCTCTCAGTAAGATTTGAATCTATGGCAAACAAAGCGGCTAGAATTGATAAAAGATTATGATTTTACAATTCAGTATCATCTTAGCAAGGCTAATATAGTGGCGGATGCTCTTAGTTGCAAGGCAACACCCCTTACTCTTGATTGCCTTATTGCTAATTTTGAACATATGAGAGTCTCTTATTACTTTACGGGCACCGTGCAAGCTAAAACTCAATTAATTCTAGAGTCAACAATTCTAGAATATGTGATATAGGCATAACAGCATGATCGATTGCTTCAACAAGTGAGAAAGCGAATTGATGACGCCAAGTCTGGGGATTTTAGCATTGATAAGTTAGGTGCATTGTGGTTTAAGTGTCACCATTGTGTACCCCAGATTTCCCATGTCAAGGGTGATATCCTAAAAGAGTTCATCATACCCCGTATATAGTTCATCCTGGTGAGAAAAATGTATCAGGATATGAAAAAGAGCTTTTGGTGGAAAAAGATGAAGATTGATATTGCTCATTATGTGGCTTTCTATAGGATTTGTCAGCAAGTAAAGGCTAAACATAAGTGTCCAGCAGGGTTGTTGCAACCCTTGAAAGCTCCTTTATAGCCATGGGATGATATATTTATGAATTTCATGGTTGATCTACCTTGTATTCAGTGAGAGAAGGATGCTATATGGGTTGTGGTAGACTGTCTCAGCAAGTCTGCCCATTTTACTCCCATTTGCACGATAAATTCAATGAGTGATTTGGCTTCTATTTATGTGCGAGAGATTGTGAGGCAGCATGGTATGCCCAAGACTGTTGTTTGATAGCGATGCAAGTTTTTCTTTAAGTTTTAAGAGAGTTTGCAAAGTGCTTCGGGCACACAGCTTTTCCTTAGTCCCACTTTTCTTCCTTAAATAGATGACCATTCTGAACGTACCTTTCTGGCATAGAAAGACAGTTGGGAGGATCATTTGACACTTACTGAATTTGCCTACAACAATAGCTACTCTGCCAGCATACGAGGTATGCCATATGAAGTGCTTTATGGGCAGAAGTGTAGATCACCCCTATGATGGGATGTAAGAGGGGAAAGGTAGTTTTGGGTCCTAACTGGGTTCAACTGACCATTGATTGAGTGGTAGAGGATAGGTAGATCCCCTTACATCCCAAAGTCGACAGAAAAGTTATGTTGATGTGAGGAGGCGAGTGTTGGAGTTTGAGGTGGATGACTAGGTCCTTCTGAGGGTGTCTCCCACCAAGGGTATTATTGGGATTAGTACATAGCGAAAGTTTAGCCCGAGGTATGTTGGGCCATTCCCTATTTTGGCACGAGTTGGGAAGTTGGCTTATCTATTAGAGCTTACTAAATCCTAGTGAGGAGTACACAATGTGTTTCGTGTTGAGGAATTTCTTGCATGACCTAGAGCATGAGATGTCGCTAGAGTCTTTGGTTATTGAGAAGGATCTTACCTTCGAGTCCTGGCCAATACAGATACCAGATACTGGGGGACTGGAGTGGGTATTAAAATATATAACCTTGAAGTATGTTAGCGTATTGTGGTTGCATCAATCTAAGCATGAAGTGACCTGAGAATTGGAGTCTCACATGTGTGAGAAGTATCCAGAGCTATTCAAGTCGGGTATGTGATTTGGTGTGATTTATTTTCCATGTTGATTATGTTTTCGCGTAGATAGCGAGTGGAGAATCGGGGTTGAATTCTGTTAGGGGGGATAATGTGATAAGCCAAAACTTGAAAAAAAGAAAGGGGAATCTCATGGACCAAGCAGTCGACCAAGTCAACCTCAACGTGCATGTCGAGCGCTCGGCCAGGTCAACAATAAATAGGGCAGGGAGCAGGGCTAAGCCTTAACCCTAGCCACTACCCTTCCTAAGCCACTCAAGACGCTGTCTTCCCTTCCGCAGCCATCAGGCCCTATGCCTGGGCCATCATTTGCTACCCACTGTGCTCTAACGATAAAATATGTTGAATGTTGGTAATTAATATCATTTGCATATAATGCATTCATAATGGAAAGATGTGATGTATGTAGGCCTATATGACCTATGTGTTATAGACATGAAAGACTTACTTCGATAGGCACATCTACGGGATGGAGGGAATAAGATGGTGCGACATTGACAGGTGTGCACTCAAGTATACTGGTATACGCTATGTGATGAACATATGATCATATAGACAATTTTGCATTGCATGGCTAATGATAAAAAGATGATTAATGAGACAAATAGTTACGTTATTGTTTTAGTATGTATTTGATGATAGGCACATCTACGGGATGGTGGGAATGAGATGGTGCGACATTGACGGGTGTGCACTCAGCTATAATGGTATACGCTATGTGATGAACATATGAGCATATAAACAGTTTTGCATTGCATGGCTAATGATAAAAAGATGATTAATGAGACAAATAGTTATGTTATTGTTTTAGTATGTATTTGCTGAGTCGTGGACTCACCCTTGCTTATTTAATATTTTTAGGTCAACAATGAAGGCGACATGCATGTGATGGGACTAGTGTCACTAATTTACCAATCACATCATCTCCCACAATTATCTAATTTTAGTGATTACTCTTGGATTAAAGTGTCTAGTCAATTTAGTTGATGAACTTTCATAATCATAATAATGATCATGTGAACTTAGTGAAGCTATATGTTATTTGAGAACTTTAGTTGTTTATTTAATTGTCTTTATATCCTTGTTCGTTGTCATCGCCAAAGGTATAGATTGCTCCCAGACGGATGTGCTTCGGGCGTTCTTGGGCATGTGGACCCGAGTGTTCCCAAGTGTGAGGACTTGGGCATTCATGAGTGCGTGGTCTTGGGTGTGCGTGAGCGTGTGGTTCCAAGGTTTATATTGTTATTGTTCTTGTTCATATTATTATACAAATTCTTGTTAATATTACTTAACTGTAGTGTTAATTGTTTAAGGATGCTTGCTGAAATCGTGGTTAAAGTCATGGTAAAAATGATGAAAAAAGTAGGATGTGGTAACATCTTGAGCACATGGAGTACTAGGTGTTACATTTCACTAGTAGATCCCTTTTTTCTACATATATAGATGATCTTTACTTTGAAATGCATCCTTTGAATACATGAAGCTTTTGTAGTTGTAATGTACTAATCGGGTAGTCAACAATCATCAAAGAGGGAGATTGAAGGATCTAGGCCCTTAATTATGTGTTGGTAGTGTTTTTTGGTGATTATTGACAAACAGATATATTGGACTAATATTTTACATGAGTTGATGAAATAGGTTAGGTCTTATGATAGTTGAAACTTTGAATGGCGTTATGTGTTGATGGCCATCAAGTCAAGGTTCGAGATAATGGATAGCGTCATGTTTGGATGAACAATATAAGGGCTTGGACTTGGAGAGAAGATGATCTTTATTAAGTGAAAGTTCCAAGTGGATGTTGAAGGCAAAGATATAACTAGCATAGGGTAAGATATGTTCATAGTCTTTTACTTGTCTCAGTATTTGGTTGGAAGACCAAATTGCTAGTATAGGATGCCTACTATTAAGAGGGGTCTTGTCTAGTAGTTTGAGACTCATCATGTATTAACTCAATCCCGGTTGCTCTAGCTTTCCGTGGCATGATGTTATTGTTTGCGATTATGCTTTACAAATAGTTGAGTCTCATGTATCTGATCCTTGAGCATGTGACTAAAATTTGCAAATATATTTTACAAATGGTTGAAGTTCATATATTGATCATTTCTATACTCTTTCTAGCTTATAGTGATGTTCTTGATCAAGTCTATGTTAGAGATTTTAGATTTTGTGTGGCAACATTGAAGTTTTAGCATTCTATGAAAATATCCTATTAGTGAATTTAGAATGTCCGAATTAGTGAATTCAAAATATCCTATTTTGCCTTGTACGACGGTTAGATGCCATGCGGATTTGTGACCGTTGAGGATATCTGATTTTACCAATTAGGAATGTTCGAATTTGCATTTTTAGATGATTTTGCTCCTAAGAACTAGTTTCTTTGAGGGGCTATAAAAGAGGCCGAGTATGAAGATTTTTGCTACTACTCCCACACTCGTTGGAGGCATATATTTGAGAGAAAAACTGAGAGCTTATAAAGCAATTCTTAAGAGATTTGAGTGGCATTTGAGTTTGAGTTTCTTGTGTGTGAAATCTCTTAGCATCCCATTTCACTCTTTTGAGCTAGTGCAAGCCTCTCTACTCAATTTTGTATGTGTTGCATCTAGAGATGGATAAAATATCCACTTATGCATGTGTTGCACTTGGTAAGGGTGGGTTAAGCAGGAGGCTTAGCTTGTTGGCAACTCGTTTCCCTTCAGAAGCAGATTCGATAGAAGAACTAGATGTACACTGAAATTTGTATCTGTCCAATGGTATTTTGCCTTTAGTTAGAAAAATGCAAGAACCAAACCCAACTTGGTGTATTCCGCTTTCCAACCCAAGAAAAGCGGTTTCGCATCGTCTTCCATTAAGCTTTTAAACTTTTCAAACTCTCTTTCCGTGTAATTTCCCTCCACATCCCGCAATATTTGCTCCAAATTGTCCTCCTCAAACATACCAAGCTGCAACTCGTCATCGGGTTCCACCATGTCTTCGTTGCATACAGGAAGGGTACTACCTGTCTCCCCGTGATGGATTCAACACGTGTAATTCCTCACGAAGCCACGTTAAATCAGGTGGCCCTCAATTTGAGTTGAGTTGTTAAATCTCTTGAGATTTGTGCAATCAATGCAATGATAATATATGAAGTTTACACCACTCTTCACCATGTCCAATCAATGCAAGGACAATATATGAAGTTACACCCCTCTTCACCATGTCCTCTGTAACACCCTGGCCCAAATTTTGCTCATGGCCCAGCCCACCATGGGGCGGACCCACACATGCATAGCACCCCACTTACACTTTCGTCTTCGCTTCGTGTAAAAGGGTTAACCCGGATGTGCTATGTTTGGACCCAACAGGCATTATATACTACTACAACTCACTTTGTGCAAACAATGTGGGACTAATCCCACCACCACTCCACATGGGCCACATTGGCCTTCAAATTAACGGGCTAGGGTATTACACTCACCCCCTTAAGAGCTGATGCCCTTGGCAGCACACCGTATACACGGCAGATACCCAGAACCACCCCTCGGTACACGATCGTGCGTCTAGTGTCAGCACATATGCTATGCTGTGTAGCCACTCCGGGCCCACACGTGCCATGCATCGAATGGCCGCGCCCTTGTCCCACACGCGCTCGTGCAGCGAAGGTTGATGCTCTAATACCAACTGTAACACCCTGGCAAAACACGTGCCCAGAATGTCACCAAAACAATCACAACTTCTAACAAAAACTCCAATTACACAAAGATTTTATCAAGCATCCTAAAATAAAAACCTCACAACTAAAATAAACCATGATCACAAATATGGGCATAAATACATAAGTAACCACATAACATCAATCCCATACATAAAAGCCACAAGAAAAGCACTCTAGCAAAATAATTTCAGCAAAGATGGCATCACATAATTGGCTCAACAAATTAGGTTAACAAGTAGCATAGTTTAAGTTATGGCCAAGACAACATTTTATCAACATAATCAAATGGGACACATCCACAAGATAAACAAGAATCCATGAATGACAACTAGTTTATTATATGGTGCAATTTTTCTAAAGCTATTTATTATAAACTCCATGGATGTGTGATGTGGTGAAGCTAAGTCCCATCCCTTCATGACAATCTCAAAGTACCTAAAATAATAAATAAACAAAGGTGAGTCCAACACTCAGTAAAGTATATCATAAAAGGGATAAATACGAAAAGTCACTCAAAAGCATCATATAACTTTTAACCACATTATTAATCTCATATGCAATGCGTCATTGTAACATCCCAAAATTTCCCATATTATTAATTTATTTTATTTTATTTATGCATTTTGTGATTTATGGGGATTTATTGGATTTTTTCTGGAATTTATTTGAATTAATTTCAAATTATGTCAAATAGCCTTTTGTGGAAATTAATTTAATATAGATAAATATAATATAAATTTTGGCTAAAAATATTTTATTTGAGTTAAAAAAGTTTCAAAGTATTTATGAGAATTTTATTGGTTTTCCTTGGTATTTTTATTGCCTTAAGCTAATTAAATGAATTTCTGTAATTGTTTTTAAAGAAAAATCTGGGGAAATATTTAATAGTAACGGGCCAGAGCCCATTACTATTTTCGTTCGGCCCAGTACTGTTCGGCCCAATCCCAGCGCAAAACCCTAACCCTAAGCTTGTCGACCGCTGGATCTTGGTCCATCGGCAGAGATCTCGCCACGTCATCGCATGCTATCGACCGCCCGATTGGACTTGCGTGGACGTCCGAGATGCAGCCACGTCAGCAAGCCGTATCGCCACCGGACTCTGTCACCGCTGCGGTTTCCTCCGCGTATCTCGCACTGGATACGAACGTTGAGGGCTCTATTTAAGGTGTCGTAGGCCGCATTGGGATCTCTGCAAACCGCTGCATCTTTTGTCTAACGCGCGCTCACCGAGACGTGCCCTGTCGGGACCCAGATTTGCAAATCCGATACCCTCTGTGTATACTGCACAAGTCCAGGATCACGCTAGTGCACACAGTGGAAACATAGATGAAATATCATTCCATACAACGAATTAACTAAGAAGAAGCAAATTATTATTAAATAAAGCAAACGACCTTATGGTCAATGTTTACACCATTATGCCTTAAGGGCTTAAGAAACAAATACTATTGCAATGAAAAGATAACTTGAGCTATTCGACATGCCACGTGCAATCGTCTGGGAACGCCTTCCTAATCCACGTAGTCTTCATAGAATTCCTCCTCATGATATTAATTATCTCCTTCAGCAACTGATCAACAAGGGCATAAAGCCGTGAGTACAAAGGTACTCAGCAAGCCGTAGGGAATTGATGCAATATATTCATGCACGGCTTGACAAGGATGGCTATATGGTTCATTTGCAGAAAGCAATAACTTGAATTGAAAATACAATAAATAGATTGAAAGCATATTTATGAAAACATAAATAAATAACTGGTAGATCAAAGATAGACAACAAAACTACAGTGAACTCCCCGTTCACATCCCAACAATTCCACATTCCACATTTTATGAAACACTCTATACCCCGTGTGAAATTCCCGGGCTTTGTTCATGACCGCGGACACGGCTATTCGAATAGTTTTACACTCTGCAGAGGTTGTACAACTTTACCCACAAGACATGAACATCTCTTTGTGCAAACGTTACTAACACCCTTCCTTTGGTGTGTCGCAAAGATATCATGACAAAGCCTTTACAATGCAATCGCCTAAACTCTGCACGCTCGCTAAGGTTTCGCCATTAGGGCCCCTCTTGCGCCTTGCGAATCAATCCGTCCATCCCGAACCCACACCACCAACCGGCAAGACTCAAGACTAGACATTGCAAATTAATCGCCTAGGTCTGTCCCATTCCGACATGTGGTAGTACGGTTAGGCCCAGTTCAATGGCGCACAAGATTAAGTCCTTAAGTTGTCTCGGGCAAGACATCCACATCCCAATGTGCTAGAAAGCACCCCCTTTACTTCACGATCACTTGCCCGAGGGAAAACAATTCGTTCAACCAAGACCAATGGCAAACCCCGCCATGGAACAACAAATTTTACAACAGTGGCTAACGGCCACGATTCAATATCTCATTAAGTCAAGATTAACATTATTCAACATGTGATATGAATCCCAACGTATATCTAAGCATGTCTAAGCATAGCTACGATAACCCAATGTTGGTATAATGATTATGTCCAACTAGTAATGTCCTAACCTAGGTTTAACAGTGGATACATGGCATACAACTAATCAAGGTGGCAAATGTCAACTAGGCATACATCTACTCCAGTTAAATAGCATCGATACACAACGTAGCATGCAATTGTATAAAAGTAAATTACTTTTGCAAACATGGGATCAATATGATCAAAGGTTACGACTTGCCTTGCTGATCTAGTGCTGAATCTTGGTCTTCGAAGTCTTCGTTCGCTCCCTCGGAATTAGCGTCTACCGGAAAATAAGCAATGAAACCAAATAAATACAAAACAGAGACTCAAACAAGCTCAAAACTGAAAATAAATGGCTCTGGAAGATAGATCTAGATTTTAGAAAAATTTAGAAACTTGAATCGCCTCAATCGGGGTTCGTATGAGCGAGAACGGGCCTCCGAAAAATTAAATTCAGAGAAAATACAAAAAATCAGAATTTCTGGATTTATTTTTCTATTGGAAAATCGATTTATTGCGCCATGCTGATGTCAGCCGGCTCTCGGTGGACTCGGTCCACGGCGCGGGCTCGGTTCACCGTGCACCTGGTGCACGGCTGACGTCGGCTCTTGCGTCGGCGACACGCGGCGGCAGGGCTGACGCCAGCAGCTGACAAGGCGCTGACGTGGAAGAGCCATGCGTCACGCATCCGGCGGTTGCGATTGGATCTGACGACCGAGAACGAGGGCGCGGACAGAGGCGATGCGGCACGATCTGGGACGCAGGCGCGAGATCGGACGGCTGGGGTTAGCGAAGGGGGACGGCGGTGAGGCGACGGTGCGGGACTCACCGGCAATGGGGAAGGAGACGAGGCCCGCGGCGGAAACGCGACGGAACGGGCACGGCTCGGAGCAGATCGGAAAAAGGGGTCACGACCGACTCGAAGATGCAATCGGGGACGGCAGAGACCAACCGGAGGCGAAGAAAAAGCGGCGGAAAGCTTCGGATGAGGGCGGCGGACTCCGGCGAGGTCGCACGACGCGACGGCGAGGCCTCGGGCGGTGAGAAGGAGGGCAAACAGGGCGGCAGAAAACGGCGAACCTTAGAGGGGGTGCGGCGGCTTAAATAGCAGCCTCGGAGGCCGTGTCCGACCCGAACTCCAAGGGCGACGGCAGACGCGGTTTCGACGCGGCAGCGGCTAGGGTTAGGCACACGTCTGCGCTTATGGGCCTACTGGGCCGTGGCGGCGAGCGGCCGGGCGGAGCGAGTCAGGCCTAGGCGAGCTGTAGGCCGAGGGGCGGGGGTGGACCGAGGCGGCCGGAAGGAGCTGGGCTGCTCGGGGAAAAAGAAATGGGCCGGAGGGATTCGGCCCAGAGGTTTTTTGGAAATAAAATCATTTTCCTATTTAAGAAATATCCGGAAATTCTAATAAATGCAAATAATTTCAAATAAATATCAAATAAATTCAAAAAAATCCCCAAAAATACAGAAAAATTCCTTGGAGCACAAGGAACCCGACTAAAACTAAAATTCTTTATTTTGGTGAATAGTTTAGTCAAATTAAATCCTTTCATTTAAGGGAAATTCAGTTTAAGCTGGAATTAAATTAAGAAAATGCAAATGGTTTATTTTTGAATTCAAACATTCCAAAACTCAAATTTTTGGGATGTTACATGCCCTAGCCGCCGCACGAGCCCGTTGGAGTTGCCACCCACTGCCACCGCTATCCTTGTGCGTTTGTACCGCCGATGAGTCGTCTCCACTGTTGCCATTGGTACCCTTGTACTCGTCGCGTCAAGATGCTTCTACCGCGCTTGATAACGTCGCCGAAGGCCCTTCGGAGCGCCGTGGTGTTGTCGTCTTCCTTCGTACCGGTGAAAACATGCCGCCGTGCCGCCATTTTCGTTGGGAAGCTTCATTGGCCGTCGGATCTTCAACCAATGATCACGATCAAGCCAAGTCGCCCATCAACTGTAAAGCACATCTTCAAGCGTGCACCGTTGGATCTAATAGCACGGTTAGAATGTCGCCGCGTCACACGCGTTTCGGGCCGCTCGATTTGCTTTCAGTGGATCAGATCGAGCCAAGCGCAGGAACCAATCGAGTGCCGCCGCGTGTCAGGCACGAGACGCGAGGCACCGTGGAGCGCATCCACGGTGGACCAGAGGAGGTCCCGTGGACCAAGACCATGGACCGTGCCACGTGTTGGCACGCGACTGATACAGATCGATGCTAACATCAACATGACACATTAACTCGGTTTTCAGAATGAAAATAATTAGGGAAAGTCGGATTTTCTATTTTCTGTATTTCCAAAGTTAATTCAATCTTTGAATAGCTATATCTTTTGCATTTGAACTCGGATTTCAGTGATTCAAATTTAAATTTTTTTGTAAAATTAAGATCTATTTAATGGTGAATTTTATTTGATTTTTTGAGTTCATTTGCTCACTATTTTGGTATTTATTTGGTTTTCTCCTTCGGTTTGCGTAGACGTTGAATTGTGCGACGCTTCGGAGGAGGATCCGTCGACCCAAGATCAATTTCCAGAGCAAGACCAGAACCTGTTCCAAGGCAAGTTGTGCTTTGATCATGTTGAACCCATTTTTATAAAATCGCTATATTGTTTTACTCCATTGCATATTATTTCAAGTATACAATTGTTTCGAATTAAATTGGGACTTAGCTATTCTACCAATTTGATCTATACCCTACCTTGTCATTTGTATGCTATGAGCTATTGTCCCCCTAGATTGGTTCACTATAGTTGCTTGATTTTGAAATCATCATGGGAAGGTTAGAACGTCATAGTTGCTTAGCCATGCCACGTCATCACATGTACTCGAATCAATGATGTTTGATCTTGACTAATGGAATATGGAACAATGGTATGAATTTGTGTGTAATGTGTGGTCACACGATGAGATTGAGTTGTTGTGGCGACGGATGTCACGCAACGATGCTGAATTGTTGATGGCACGTGGTGCTCGATAATCAACTAGGGTGGTAATCACTTGGATTGGGGCAAGTGACAAGGGGCGAGTATGCCAAGGTGGGCCCGATGGGCAGCGGGTATGTGGAAGTCTTGCTTCGATCATCCTAAGGACTTAACCTTGTAAGCCTTTGACCTGAGTTAATCATGCAACCACATGTCTGGTATGGGACAACTTAGCTGATTAATTTGCAATGTCTTAGCTTTGGTACTATCATTGGCACTGTGAGTTCCTGAGTTATGGAGTAATTCACATGGCGCAAGAGGGGGGCCCTGGTTGTGGTTTTCAGACCCACCAGTGTTGAAACCTTAGCGGGTGGTATCAGGTTAAGGTAGTGCATTGTAAAGGCTTTGTTGTAATCACTCACCTTTGTGGTGTATGGTTGTATCGTGTGGGTAAAGTGCATTACGTCTGCAGAGTGTCAATTTATTCGGATAGCCGTGCTCGCGTTATTGAGTAATACTCGGGAATTACAGTTAAGGGTTAGTTTAATTAAATGGAAAACTTGGTTGGAATGACAGGATTGCCATGTGGAAGGGTGAAAGTTGACTTAGGATTGGAAACTTGGTTTACTTGAGAAATGTTGAATCTATCTAATATTGTTATTTGTTTTACTATCTTTACAATCTACTTATTGTATTTATTCATAAATGCTGCTTATTGCAAAAGAACCATAATAGCCCTTTCCATTGGAATAAGCCTTGCATATAGTTACATAGAATTGCATTCTGTGCGCAACTTGTTGAGTGCTTTAAGTACTCACCCTTGCCAAACAACAACAATCAACAGTTGAAGAGTCTACACCTTTGTTGGAGGAGGAGTTCCTGGAGGACACGAGTCGTTAGGGTCCGAGCCTTATCAGTTGCCTGTAGTGAACTGATGAGTCATCTACGTCTTCTATTTTTCGCTACTTATTTCTTAGTTTATATTTCAAGTCTAGCCCTGCGTGGCTTAATAATGTAAGTTGGTCATAAGATCATACACTTAGCTAAATCAATAAATGGAGTATTATTATTATTATTATTGATTATGATGTGATATGTATCAATGTTAAGCTGTGTGCACTAGCGTTGATCCTGGGACTGGTGCGGTAAACACAGTGGGTCCGAATCGGTGGATTCGGGTCCTTACAGAGGTGGTATCAGAGCATACTGACAGTAGATCTTAGACCTAGATAGCATGGTGTTGTCCTAGGTGTGTCCAAAACTATTTTTTTAATGTAAAATCTAAATTTGACTAACAAGACGCTCTTGACTCTTCTTATTCTCTACTTCTCGACTTTGCTTAATTTACCATTTTCCGTTGCCGTTTTGGGTGGAGGACTTATTCAAAGTTCTTTGTGGAGTAGATGCCGATCTCTCCGACCTTTGAGGAGAGAGAGGGTGGCTATGCCAAGGAGCTGTGGAGAGTTCTTCAGATGCTTGGAGGTTTCTATCGTCCCCTTTACCGAGGAGGCAGCTGGTTAGTCAACGGTGTGCACGAGGGTTCATCTGCAAGGTGGTCATCTACGCCCGAGAGAATGAGAGCGCCAGCAGGCCAATTCACATCACCGTGAGGAGGTTCTCGTACGAGGCTAAGATTCGGGAGGCTGATCGACTTGCACTTCGCCGCGTCTACCACGACTACACTAACAAGTTTCATGACACGATGTTCAGGCTTCACCCTACTGTACGAGCATGCCGACGTCGACGGATCAAGGAGGACGAGTGTGCTACTGCGGTACACTTTGCTGAGTTTGCTCTCGCCCAGGAGGAGCACATGAGATAGACCACACAGGAGCTGGCGATGGTGTACGAGGCATTGGGAGCGACAGAGCAGGAGTTTCATGAGACTCGTGCCGCAGCCGCTGAGGTGGTCATTGAGCTAGAGGAGGCTTTGCGAGAGGCCGAAGGCCAAGCAGCTCAGGGAGCTCAGGACGTTCAGGAGCCAGTCGAGGGAGTTGAAGAAGACGAGGAGGACCCCGAGGAGGTTGAGTTCGAGTTAGAGGAGCATGACGTGCACGTGGTCGTGGAGGTTCCAACTGTGGGTCATCAGGATAGGTTTGCACCCATGCCAACCCACCCACCGGTGTATGCACCGGGTTAGCCTCAGCCAGGGTGGCTGGATGAGTGAGAGTCTTAGAGTTGAGTTGAGACTCGAGTGTTGAGTCACGTCTTTAAGATAGTCTTTACCTTTTAGCAGTCGTTAAGGTTGTGTGCTTAGTTTGGATCTTTGATTGCTGGGTGTGTAGTATGTGTTGCATAGCCTTTAGGCTTTTGTAAGCAACCATACGAAGTATTAATAAAATTGATAAATTTGGGTTTAACCTATTTCCCCACCTTAGAAATTCTTGCATCTTATCTGTGCTACATCTACCTTTCCTAACCCAAGAAGCAAACAACAGATGGTGAACACTCGTGGCAACAATGGTGCTTCAGGAAGTGATCTTTACCATAATGACAACCCCAATGATGGAGTACTGCCGCAACCATCACCGCCTGTGGACATGCAGAATTTGAGAGCTTTTCTTACAGTGCAGACTCAGCTTATGCAAACGATGACGCAACAGATGCAGGGTATGACCAGCCAAGCAGCTATCAACAACAACAACAGTATTCAACATGGCAACAATGGACTGCGTCCTTACTCCAAACTGTCTGACTTTATGAGGACTTGTCCGCCGACATTCTCAGGCAATGTCAACCCCTTGGAAGCCGATGATTGGCTAAGGACTATTGAGAGAAAGCTACACATTACTCAGTGTGAGGGAAATGAGAAGGGGCTATATGCCTCTCATCAGCTAGAAGGAATAGCTGCAGAATGGTGGGAAAACTATTGTGTTGCACATGAAGCCCCACAGGAGATCACATGGGATGAGTTTACTACTGCCTTTCGTCAGTACCATGTACCTGAAGGCATGATGGACCTCAAGAAGGAGAAATTCAGGGCTTTGAAGCAAGGAGGCCAGTCAGTGGCCGATTACTTGAACAAATTTACCCAGTTGGCCTCGCTATGCTCCAAAAGATGTGGCTACCGACAAGGCTAGGCAGTCACGCTTTATGAAGGGATTAAACTCTGGACTGCAAGTGGGATTGATCACGCACAACTTTCCTGGATTCCAAGAATTGGTTAACAAAGCTTTGATTTTGGAGGATAAGCGCAAAGAGCTTGGTGAGGATCGCAAGTGCAGGATGGTTAACCAAGGAGGGCGACCAAACTAGTTCAGATTGAGGATGTCACCACAACAGTTCGCTAGGTTTCAACCGCAAGCAGCAAATAAGACATCAATCCCTGCACCTCGCCCTGCTAATCAGAATTTTCAGACGCCAGCTCAGGGGAACAATGCACCAGGAGGGAATGAACAGTCTGTTGTCAGACGTTGCTATGCTTGCAATGAGCCAAGACATTTTGCTAACAAGTATCCGCAGAAAGGAGGAATCACGCCAGTTCGCTTCAACTTGGCAATGACACCTGCTAAGGCACCTGCATCAAGAGAGAACCGTGTGATAGGACAAGCTGGAGCATCTCCCCAATTAGCAGTGCGTGGTAGAGTCAACCACATCACAGCGGATGAAGCTCAGGAGGCTACGGATGTTGTATTGGGTAAGTTTCTGGTTAACTCAGTACCTGCTATAGTTTTATTTGATTCTGGAGCTTCGTATTCGTTTGTTTCTCAGACTTTTGCAATTGAGAATGGATTTGATATTAAGAATCTTAATTGTGTACTTTTAGTCCAAGCCCTAGGATCTGAGCTTAGATCTAGCCTTGGGTGTTTGGGAGTTAAGTTGCTCATGAACGGGATAGAATTTCTAGCGAATCTCATCTTCTTAGGTACTCAAACCTTAGATGTTATCCTTAGAATGGATTGGCTATCTAAACATAAGGCTGTCTTGGATTGTGGCCAAAGAGTGGTGTCATTGGAAAGCCCTAGTGGCAAGAAAGTGAAGGTTCGTGCAACAGCCGTTTTTGATGGTCAATTAATGGTGAATAGCGTGAAAGTTGTTGGTATGGAAGATGTGCCGATTGTAAGGGATTATCCAGAAGTCTTTCCTGATGATTTGCCGGGCATGCCGCCAGATAGGGAGATTGAGTTAGTGTCTAGCACATCACCAATAGCAAAGAGACCGTATCGCATGCCAACAGATGAATTAGTTGAGATGAGAAAGCAGATCGAGGAAATGCTTGAAAAAGGTTTTGTAAGACCGAGTTATTCGCCATGGGGAGTGTCGGTTTTGTTCATCGGGAAGAAGGATGGGAGTTTAAGAATGTGTATCGATTATCGTGAACTTAATGATGTGACAATTAAGAATAAGTATCCTTTGCCTAGGATCGATGATTTGTTTGATCAGTTGAGAGGGGCTAGAGTTTTCTCCAAGATAGATCTTCGTTCAGGGTACCATCAACTGAAGATTCGTTCTGAATATGTTCCTAAGACTGCGTTTTCTACACGATATGGACATTATGAGTTCACGGTCATGTCTTTTGGATTGACCAATGCTCCAGCATATTTCATGAATATGATGAATAAAGTATTTATGGACTATTTGGACAAATTTGTCGTCTTTATAGATGACATTCTTGTGTATTCCAAGACGAGAGAGGAGCACGCATATCATTTGAGATTGGTTTTAGAGAGATTGCAAAAGCAACAGTTGTATGCTAAGTTCAGTAAGTGTGACTTTTGGAATAATAAGGTGGAATTTTTGGTCATGTGATGACTGCAGAAGGAGTTGCCGTTGATCCGAGCAAGGTCGAAGCCGTGTTACATTGGGAGCAACCCAAGTCAGTCACTCAAATTCGTAGTTTTCTGGGAATGGTAGGATATTACCATCGGTTCATAGAAGGGTTCTCTATGATTGCTAGACCCCTTATGCAGTTGTTGAAGAAAGAAAAGAAGTTTGCTTGGATGCCAAAATGCGAAAAGAGTTTTCAAGAGTTGAAGAAGCGATTGACCACCACACCTGTGTTAGTAGTGCCAGATATATAGAATAGTTTCGATATATATTGTGATGCTTCAAAGCAAGGTCTTGGTTGTGTGTTAATGCAAAACGGCAAGGTGGTGGCCTATGCGTCAAGACAATTGAGGCCGCATGAAGGGAATTATCCTACGCATAATTTGAAATTAGTTGCCGTAGTGCATGCCTTGAAAATATGGCGACATTATCTCATTGGAAATAGGTGTGAGATATATATAGACCATAAGAGTCTAAAGTATATATTCACTCAGTCAGATCTTAATATGAGGCAAAGGAGATGGTTGGAATTGATTAAAGACTATAATGTTGGAATTCATTATCATCCAGGTAAGACTAATGTGGTAGCCGATGCTTTGAGTCGCAAAAGCCATAATGCAAATATGCTGATATCAAGTGAACGATCAGAGTTGTGTGTGAGTTTCAGAAGCTGAAATTGGAAGTTGTTCCCCAAGGTTTTGTAGTTGCATTGGAATTAAAACCAACACTTGAAGATCAAATTAGAGAAGGTCAGAAGGATGACGAGAAAATCAGTAGAATCAAGTCTAGGAAGGATGAAGGTTTAGCGGAGGATTTTGTCGTGGATAAGCAAGGTACCATGTGGTTTAAAGGGAGGATTTGTGTACCAAATAAGGAGCTTAACCAATTGATTCTTGAGGAAGCTCATGATTCTAAGTACTTGATTCATCCAGGAAGTGCTAAGATGTATCAAGATCTTAAGAAAAGGTTTTGGTGGCCTAACATGAAGCGTGAAGTAGCTAAGCACGTTGCTCTGTGTGACGTTTGTCAAAGGGTAAAAGCCATGCATCAAAGACCCGTTGGTTTGTTACAACCATTGAAGATTCCATAATGGAAATGGGAGGAAATCAGAATGGACTTTATTATCGGTTTGCCTAAGACGCAGAGAGGTTATAATTCTATTTGGGTTATTGTGGATCGTTTGACCAAAGTCGCTCACTTCATCCCAGTGAAGACGACTTATTCAGGAGATCGTTTGGCAGAATTGTATATGTCGAGGATTGTGTGTTTGCATGGAGTGCCCAAGAAGATTGTGTCAGATAGAAGTACCCAGTTTACCTCGAGATTTTGGAATAAGTTGCATGAAGCAATGGGAACTCGCCTGAATTTCAGTATAGCGTATCATCTGTAGACAGATGGTCAGACCGAGAGGGTAAATCAGATTTTAGAGGATATGTTGAGAGCTTGTGCATTAGCTTACGCTACATCAAGGGATAAATGTTTGCCATATGCAGAATTCAGTTATAATAACAATAATCAATCTAGTTTGCAAATTTTACCATTTGAGGCTTTGTATGGTCGTGCTTGTCGTACCCCGTTAAATTGGAATGAAACAGGAGAGCGTTTGGTGTTTGGGCCAGATATTCTCGAGGAGGCCGAAAATCAAGTTGCTATGATCAGGGAGAGCTTAAAGATAGCACAATCAAGGTAGAAGAGCTACGTGGATAATCGTCGTCGTGATTTGAGCTTTGAGCCCAATGATTATGTGTATCTCAGGGTTACCCCTCTTAAGGGCGTTAAAAGGTTTCATGTTAAGGGAAAGCTAGCGCCAAGATATGTTAGTCCATGCAAGATTTTGAGCCGTCGAGGAGAGGTTGCATATCAGTTGGAATTGCCGCAGTCGTTGGCAGGAGTGCATAATATGTTTCATGTGTCGCAGCTCAAGAAATGTCTCCGAGTGCCAACAGAGCAGACGCCCTTAGAAGCAATTGAACTGCAAGAAAATTTGACTTATAAGGAGCAGTCAATCAAAATCTTGGATGTGATGGAGCGTAAGACCAGGAATAAGTCTGTTCGCTTTTGTAGAGTTCATTGGAGCAATCATTCAGAGAACGAAGCAACTTGGGAGCGTGAAGAGGATCTAAAGTCAGAATTCCCAAACCTTCTAGTTAGCCCTGAATCTCGGGGTCGAGATTCTATTAAGGGGGAGGTTTGTAACATCCCAAAATTTCCCATATTATTATTTTAGTTTTTTATTTATGCATTTTGTGATTTCCTAGGATTTATTGGATTTTTTCTGGAATTTATTTGAATTAATTTCTAATTATTTGAAATAGCCTTTTTGTGGAAATTAACTTAGTATAGACAAATATAATATAGATTTTGGCTAAAAATATTTTATTTGAGTTAAAAATGTTTCAAAGTATTTATGAGAATTTTATTGGATTTTTCTTGGTATTTTTATTGCCTTAAATTAATTAAATGAATTTGTGTAATTGTTTTTAAAGAAAAATCTGGGGAAATATTTAATAGTAACGGGCCGGAGCCCATTACTATTTTCGTTCGGCCCAGTACTGTGCGACCCAATCCCTGTGCAAAACCCTAACCCTAAGCTCGTCGACCACTAGATCTTGATCCATCGGTAGAGATCTCGCCGCGTCATCGCATGCAATCGACCGCCCGATTGGACTAGCGTGGACGTCCGAGATGTAGCCATGTCAGCCAGTCGTATCATCACTGGACTCCGCCACCGCTGCGGTTTCCTCCGCGTATCTCGCACTGGATACGGACGTCGAGGGCTCTACTTAAGGCGCTGTAGGCCGCATTAGGATCTCTGCAAACCGCCGCATCTTTTTGTCCAGTGCACGCTCACCGAGATGTGCCCTAGCTGCCGCATGAGCCCGTCAGAGTTGCCACCCTCTACCGCTGCTATCTTTGTCCGTTTCTACCGCCGTTGAGCCGTCTCTGCTGTCGTCGTTGGTACCCTTGTACTCGCCGCGTCAAGACGCTTCTATCGCGCCTGATAACGTCGTCGGAGGTCCTTCGGAGCACCGTGGTGCCGTTGTCTTCCTTCGCTCCAGTGAAAACACGCCGCCGTGCCACCATCTTCGTCGGGAAGCTTCATTGACCATCGGATCTTCAACCAACGATCACGATCAAGCCACGTCGCCCATCAACAGTAAAGCTCATCTTCAAGCTTGCATCGTTGGATCTAATCGCATGGTTAGAATGTCGCTACGTCGCGCGCATTTCAGGCCACTCGATTTGCTTTCAGTGGATCAGATCGAGCCGAGCACAGCAACCAATCGAGTGGCACCGCGTGTCAGGCACGAGACGCGAGGCACTGGTGGACCAAAGGAGGACCTGTGGACCAAGTCCATGGACCGAGCCATGTGTTAGCACGCGACTGATCCAGATCGATGTTGACGTCAGCATGACGCATTAACTCGGTTTTCAGAACAAAAATAATTAGGGAAAGTCGGATTTTCTATTTTCTGTATTTCCAGAATTAATTCAATCTTTGAATAGCTATATCTTTTGCATTTGAACTCGGATTTGAGTGATTCAAATTTCAAAAAATTTGTAAAATTAATATCTATTTAATGGTGAATTTTATTTGATTTTTTGAGTTCATTTACTCTTTGTTTTGGTATTTATTTGGTTTTCTTCTTCGGTTCGCGTAGACATTGAATTGTGCGATGCTTCGGAGGAGGATCCGTCGACCCAAGATCAATTTCCGGAGCAAGACCAGAACCTATTCCAAGGCAAGTTGTGCTTTGATCATGTTGAACCCATGTTTATAAAATCGCTATATTGTTTTACTCCATTGCATATTATTTCAAGTATACAATTGTTTCGAATTAAATTGGGACTTAGCTATTCTACCAATTTGATCTATACCCTACCTTGTCATTTGTATGCCATGATCTATTGTCGCCCTAGATTGGTTCACTATAGTTGCTTGATATTGAAATCATCATGGGAAGGTTAGAACGTCATAGTTGCTTAGCCATGCCACGTCATCACATGTACTTGAATCAATGATGTTTAATCTTGACTAATGGAATATGGAACAATGATATGAATTTGTGTTTCATGTGTGGTCACACGATGAGATTGAGTTGTTTTGGCGATGGATGTCACGCAACGATGTTGAATTGTTGATGGCACGTGGTGCTCGGTAATCAACTGGGGTGGTAATCACTTGGATTGGGGCAAGTGACAAGGGGCGAGTATGCCAAGGTGGGCCCGATGGGCAGCGAGTATGTGGAAGTCTTGCTTCGATCATCCTAAGGACTTAACCCTGCAAGCCTTTGACCTGAGTCAATCATGCAACCACATGTCTGGTATGGGACAGCCTAGCTGATTAACTTGCAATGTCCTAGCTTTGGTACTATCATTGGCGGTGTGAGTTCCCGAGTTATGGAGTAATTCACATAGCGCAAGAGGGGGGCCCTGGTTGTGGTTTTCAAACCCACCAGTGTTGAAACCTTAGCGGGTGGTATCAAGTTAAGGTAGTGCATTGTAAAGGCTTTGTTATAATCACTCACCTTTGTGGTGTATGGTTGTATCGTGTGAGTAAAGTGCATAACCTCTACTGAGTGTAAATCTATTCGGATAGCCGTGCTAGCGGTATTGAGCAATGCCCGGAAATTACAGTTAAGGGTTAGTTTAATTAGATGAAAAACTTGGTTGGGATGACAGGATTGCCATGTGGAAGGTTGAAACTTGACTTAGGATTTGAAACTTGGTTTACTTGAGAAATGTTGAATCTTCTAATATTGTTATTTATTTTACTATCTTTACAATCTACTTATTATATTTATTCATAAATGTTGCTTATTGCAAGAGAGCCATAATAGCCCTTTCCTTTGGAATAAGCCTTGCATATAGTTACATAGAATTGCATTATGTGCGCAACTTGTTGAGTGCTTTAAGTACTCACCCTTGCCAAACAACACCAATCAACAGTTGAAGAGTCTGCACCTTTGTTAGAGGAGTTCCAGGAGGACACGAGTCGTTAGGGTCCGAGCCTTGTCAGTTGCCTATGGTGAACTGATGAGTTATCTACGTCTTCTATTTTCCGCTGCTTATTTCTTAGTTTGTATTTCGAGTCTAGCCCTGCGTGGCTTAATAATGTAAGTTGGTCATAAGATCATACACTAAGCTATATCAATAAATGGAGTATTATTATTATTATCGTTGAGTATGATGTGATATGTACCAACGTTAAGCTGTGTGCACTAGCGTTGATCCTGGGACTGGTGCGGTAAACACAGTGGGTCTGAATCGGTGGATTCGGGTCCTTACAACCATGTTTACGTACGTTGTAAGGAGTGGCCTCCGGCTTGATGAAAAGAATCCCTCAGTGGTTGATGCCTTAATGGGCATAACTGTGTTGGGGTGGTGCATTGTAAAGGTCTTGTGATGATATTCTTGGCCTGCCTGCTTACGGTACCGTGTAGGACCGAACAAGTTGAACATTTCTTGTCAGCAAAGTTGTGCAACTTCTGCAGAGTGAAAACTATGTAGATAGCTATACCCACGGTTATGGGCGATGCACGTGTACTTTCTTGGTTAGTCTCAGTTTTGCAAAACCATTTATGGGTGAGATAAAACTGTCGAGTGGATAAAGCCCTTAATTTCTGTCCTAGGTGGATACAACCTAGTGTATATTATTGGGTGGAGTAACCCTAAAAATGGTATAGCATATGACCGATGGAGCCATTTTTTTATTTAGCATGTGATGGATTCTTTGCTTCTATTATAGAACAATTACTCGTTTTCATTAAAACTTGATTTAGTTAAAATGCTAGGTCTCATGTCTTACTACTTAATCTATTTCAAATGAGGCTTTCTGCAAATAAAAAAACACTCAAGCCTTCCCTTTGTCAACCTTGCATGTATTATAATTGCATCATGCATGTGTGGTGACTCGCAGAGTACGGTATTGTACTCACACTCGCTCAATATTATCATTTAGTAAGTGAAGGAGAAGACCTACAGGTGCTCAAATGCATCAGTATGATTTGAAGAAAGAAGAGGCTAAGGACTAGGTCGTAAGCCCCATTCGATTGCCTGTGGGCATATCTTGAGGGTTCCACTGGGTGTTGCTTCCATTTCCCCTTTCATTGCTGATCTTTAAAGGTTTTGGCCTGATTGGCCATTTTGTAAAGCTGTAAGGCCTATCTGTGTTTTTAAATAAATATTGTATTAGCTTTGCTTGTTGCGAGCTATATAAATATCAATGATGTTACTGTGTGCCCTAGCTACTAATATAAAGACTAGCGCTGATATACACAGAGTTCTAGACCATAAATTTGGGTTCTGACATGTCCCTATGGTGCTCATCGGTGATGAGGTAGACAGCCAGGATAGGGCCCTGGTACACGTCAGGATGCTGAAGGGGCTGTGCATGGTGGAATTGCTGGAGATGGCCGCGCAGCAGTTTGGGTACAGGCTGCAGGGAGTTTTGAGGATCCCTGTGACATACGATGGCTCAAGCAGATAATTAATCAACACGATGTGCAAACACAAATAGGCAGAATATATATGAGGTAGTAGGGATCAGATGCTGTTAGTTTAGTCCTTGGATTATTGGTTTTTTCTTCATGTTCATCATTTTCTTTGAATGCTTTTTGGTTCATCAATGGATTTTTACATTTTTTGCAGTAATTACTTTTTTTTTGCGTCTTGATTGCCAACAAGATGTAAGCTCGTCAAGCTGTTGAAGAATAATCCAATTCTTAAAAACAAAAAAAACTAGCGCCAAAGTACATTGTCTTTTGTTTACTGACAGACCTCTGGTCAATTAGTTTTTATCTCCGTGTGGTAAAAGAGAAATAATCAATACCTAGAATGTCACACAACATTGTACTCTTTCACTGGTTTTTGGCAACTTTCATCAACAATTTCAGAAACACATCGCTACTACTTTTAACCGATACTAAACAATATTAACAGAAAGAATAAATTATTAATGACGGAAACAAAGAACAATAATAAACTTAGAATCATGCGTCCAAGAAAGTCTAAGTCCATGTGCTTAAGAACACTCGGGTCCACACGCCTGAGAACACTTGAAACCATGTTTCCGAGAGCAAATTTACCTTTTGTTGGTAATATCCTCAAATTAAGATTAAAAGAAGTATTTGAGCAACCAAATTTCTTCATATATTATATAAATTCAACGAAGTTCACAAACTAATGTTATTATGCTATAAAAGTTCAATGACTACACCAGCTAGAGGCAGCGGCTCGGTAGTCACAACACAACGCAGGCGAGTAGGAAGGTGGCTAGGGTTCCATGGCGCCCTACCCCCTTCTGCTTAAATAGCCAGGTCAACGGAGTCCAGCTCAGGCACGCATGTTGAGCTCAACTTGGCCGGCCGGCCCAGGTTTATTTTTATTTTTATTTTATATCACAGTAAGGTCATACTTACCTTACTGGTTGTAGTTGAAATGAACGGGCGTATAGTAAGAGCTTGCCTATTGAGTTTGTGTGCGCTTGATAACACTATTAATTGAGTGCATGGCCCCTCCAAACTACTCCCTCAGTCCTCAAAAGTAAGGGACAGAAGAAATTTTAGAATAGATTATGGTTTCCGTCAAAAGACTCTAATGCCCTATTTAATACCGTGTCTCTATTAATTAGCAACATGCATGCATTAATTAATCACGATTATAGGGAATGACTTGCCGTATTTTTGTTTTGAAATATGTGTAGTCGTATGTATCTGCGTGCATCTGTATGCATGTGCACAATTTGAGTGCACAATTTGAGGACACAATTTAAAGGGGGAGAGCTCTCAATCCCTAATATTAGAGGACACAATTTGAACGCTTCTCTCCCTAACTTTCAAGAACGGAGGGAGTACTGCCTAAGCTCCGACAGCTCGGCCACCGCCGTCCTCACCATAGCTGCACCCCGGTGACTATCACCTACCATAGACATCAGTGCCGTCATCTGCCTGCAAAACCCTCAATAGTCGTTCGACCAAGTTGGCGAGGACTGAGGAGACGTGGGCTATTAAACAGTAATTTTTTTAAAAAAATATAGATGTGGTAATCCAAAAAAAAAAGTTGGTTGTTTCAGTCTATTTGCCATCGCGGGCCTTCGCTCATGGCGTTTGGCATTTGCTTGGTCAGTAAAAGTGGAGCGTGGCACAGTAGCATACATAGAGAACTCGTTAGACCGGGAGAACATGTAACTAAAAAATGTTTATTGTAAAAAGCAAAGATGCTATATGGTTTGTATACGTTACTATGGTCATACGCTGTTTATATATCCAACTTACGTACAACCGTTTTTTACCGTGGAATTTACACCCGATTGGCGCAGGTTAACTTCGAGGGTTTAATTAACTTCGGTGGTAACACCGCTGGTCTCGAACGGGTAGAACCGCAAGCCACAGGGGAGAGAATTAAAAGAACTTATCAATTTTCTCGATTGCCTAAGAGGATACCCCCTAAAACTGTATTTTCATTTCTCCTTATTCTCTCCTATGCACAAAGGATAAAATAGGATATGAACATTCCGACAAATTCACACAATTCAGAGAACTGGCCGACTGATACGGCACAAAACCTCTCATAGTGTTGATTTTTTCTTGTTGATAGAAACCTTTTGCCAATTAATTAAAGAGCTCTCTGACTAATTATTCCGACCCAGCCAATAATTTTTGAACCCTTCCTCGGTCTCCACAGGTCAACATCACCATACCTTCACAGACACCCCAGCTTCAGCTGCATGAAGCTTCTTTCCATCTCCTGCTCTGTCCCCTCTCAGTTTGATCTCTAACGTACTATATAAGCAGCCGTTGCATTCCAATTCTCAGACGTGCCGATCTATCTCGTTGCAATATATCGTCCATCAGATTATACATAACCGCTATCAGTTCCTTCCTGCAATAGATAGCTTGCGCGTCCCTCGTATATACAGACAGCTCATATAACGATGGCCATTTGGAGGAAGAAGGAGAGCGCCGCCGCCGCTTCCGACCCGGCTTGCTGTGTCCGTTCCGTTGGCAAAGGCGGCAGGAGGATCCCGAAAGGGTACGTTCCGATGGTGCTGGTCGGCGACGAGGAAGATGGCGAGCAGAGGGTCCTGGTGCACGTCGAAATGCTCAAGGAGCCGCGCCTTCTAGTGCTGCTGGAGATGACCGCGCAGCAATTTGGGTACGGCCAGCGGGGTGTCCTGAGGATCCCCTGCGACGTGCAGCGGTTCGAGCAGGTGGTCTGCGACCGGCGGGAGATGCAAGATCATGCGTGCAAGGCACACTAGCTAGGGAGACGGTGTTCGTCGTCATTTAGTCGTTGGCTTCATGGCTTGTCGCATTGGTTGTTTTATATGTTATTTATTGATCAATTTGTTTGTTGTTTATATGTTATCTTCTCCTCTTTATTGGTAAGAGGACATGAGTATAGATGCTGTCGAGGACGCAGTTAAATTGTTTACTCGACATATATATTTCTTGTCAATCGTGTGTCGTTTTGCCTCCTGGTCTGGTCAGTTTCAAGGAGAACGAACATAGCTAGCTTACATGTGCCGTGTTCCCAATCGAATATTAATTCTCTGCAACGATTGAATTTCCACGTGTTGCCGCAGAAAGGGGTTCCTCCCAGAGACGTTAAATAAGCACCGCGTCTCTACGGAGAGTGCCTCTTAGTGACGTATGCGATGTGCTATACGGTTTTCTAGCAAAATGATAAAGGCGAAGCTGGATGGAAAAATGTAACTCGAGATTGAACAATTGATGAACAAACATGAATTACTGATGGTACTAGTCCGCTTAAGTCTACTGGCTACTGGACTTCTCCTAAATCAAAATCAAAATAAATGCGACAGAGAAGGAATAGGTTGTGGCGTGTGCAAATCTCATCATCAACCGCTATAAGGTAACAGATTATATCACGTAAGATTTTATTTGACATAGAGGAAAGAGAACTGTTGTCTACTATTTAACGGACGGTCTTATAGATAATATTATATTTGTGTACAATTATATAGACAGTATGTTAATTGTATGAGAGATTATTGTTAATTGTATGAGAGATTATTATAGATAACTATGCAAATGATCTATTGTATGAGTTGTTTTAGCGCTGTGTACAGATGACATGAAGATATATTACAGATAACTATCGTCTATATCATTATACATGCCAACGACTGTACGAATTTGCAGCTAACTGCCACTTAGTATCCTCTGTCTTCTCTCTCCCGCATGGGCCTCAACTTATGAAAAATCAGCCCACGCCTCCTCTACTTCGCCCTGGATTTTTTTTCTTTAATATTTATTTTTATTCTTTTTTTCGCAACTAGGCGTCCGGGTGTAAAAATTGCAAAAAGAGGCGCCGATCACCCGTATATAGGGCGATCGCCCCATATACGGGCGATCAGTGCCGATTTTAACGGCCAGTTGACGGGAGAGAACCAATCGCCCCATTATGGGGCAATCGGTTATTTTTTTATAATTTTAATTCCTAATTTATTTTCCGAGAATAATCAATAAGAAAAAAATAACAAAAATGCTCATAGTACTGATGTACTTTAATATTTTATATCTTTAAAGAATTGATACCTCTTAGTATTGATTATAAATAATTTTTAACGAAAATGGTTATAAGTTACAAACACTGATCTTTAAGTACATGATACCTCTTAGTATTGATTTACTGTAATATTTTATATGTATTGACCAAAATATACCATAAGTTAGAAGCACTAATCTTTAAATTGTTGATACCTGTTAGTATTGATTTACTGATATATTTCATATGTAAGTGACTCGAAGTCGTATCTTCCGCAGGAAGTCAAAAGCGAGCATTTATCTCGTCAGTCACGCACACACTACCACCGCGCCTGACTACATCCGACGTGCGCCGCGCACTAATCCCACGCGCATGGTATATTAGGACTATTAAAATATCGGGAACTACATTTAAATGTCGTCGGTACCGACCAACAGACGATTAGGGGTAGTCGCATTACTAGGAAGGTCCAACTAGAACAAGATAAATTTTCAAATATTAATTAATATATAAGGATTTGCATTATGTTGTGAAAAGTACTATGTGTCATGCAAATTTAAATTGTATAAATCAATTTTACTTAAAGACCATTTAGTGCATTATGAACAAACTATACAAACCATGCCGCGAAAAATCCTGAAATAAATATGTCTTGTTCGTAGGGTGTTAGGTGTCCCATTTTAGGGAAAAAATTAGGAATAAACTCAATTGAATAAACCAAATGACTGTAAGTAGCGTCACTTGCATGACATACTTATGCCTTTGCGACAGCCCGTGAAATATCTTTTTTAAATGTAATTTGTTGGGAGAACAGGCCAGAGTTGCTCTTTGATATATGCAGTACCCTATGGTGGGAAAATATTTTATTTACACCTTTCTTTGCATATTAATTCTGCCAGTGCAATAACCCAAAGTATTATGGTCGAGGCAACAATGAAACGCTTAAGCCTTTTCGGCAGCCCGCGAAATATCATGTTTAAATGTAATTTGTAGGGAGAACGGGCTAGGTTTGCTCTTCGATATATGCACTGCCATATGTGGGAAAATATTTTATTTACACCTTTTTTTGCATATTAATTCTGCCAGTGCAATAACACAAAGTATTATGGTCGAGGCACAATGAAACGCTTAAGCCTTCTCGACAGTCCGTGAAATATCATAACGAAGGTCGAATCGTAGCTTACTGCGAAAAATAAGGTAGGTCACACTCTTTATTACGCTTAAAACTGAAAGGAGTACCACGAACAAGGAAAATAAAAGTTAACACCAGACGTCTACTAAGTGCTTCGAGGCCACTTCCCATTCGCCCATACCTCCGGTGGGGCTTCTCTGGCACGCCGCGCCCTCTCTCGTTTCCTCTCTCTCTCGGCCTCCTTCTCCTCCTCTTCCTTCCTACGTGCCTCCTCGCGTGCGGCATCGCGCTGCTCTTGAAGCTGCTGCGTCCGCCGACGTCTCCGCGCCCCCAGCAGGTGGCCAGGCGACCCAACCGCCTCGCCCTATCGAGGACCCGCTCCCAAGCTACCTCGGCCTCGGCAGTGGTCATCTGTATGCCCGCCCGAAGGCACGCCAACATGGACGTAGCCTCCACCTCCACCTCCACTACGAGATGTGCCTGCATGTAACGCCAAATTGGTATTAGGTAATTTACATGAAAAAGATGTGCCCATGTAGCTTCGATTGTGACACTTACCTCGGAGCTGTCCCTCTGGGACATCTGTGAAGGGTACGTGTCCATCATCGATGTCTGCCGTACGATATAGTGCTGGTGTGTACCTCACCCTGACGCGAGTCCGCGGCGCGAACCACTCCATGTACTCATCGTACATGTTAGGGTCGTACGACCGTGTCTCGATGACCCTCTCGTCGAGTGCGTCGTCCCACTGCATCGCCCATGGCTGCATACAGTGTGCAAACTGAGTGCCCGCTGCAGCACCCATCCGGCTCATCCTGCAATGCAAAAACAGGAAGTACACACCACATTCATTCTGCAGAGATGCGAAGTACTAGGATAAGGAGAAGTACCTATGAGCGCCACGTGCGACAACGTGATGAGGCGGCAAGGAAAAGGACTGGAACAGGCTGAACTGCCGCAACACTCGGTGCGGGGAGTACTCCTCGACACACAGGTCGAAGACGAGAACTTACGGGTGAGCCAGAACGACTCATCTCACGTGTAAAGCACTGAGACCCCGTAAGGTGCTCTGGCGTGGACGTCGTACACGCTGTATGGTGTCCACCGCACGTCCTCGTCATGGAGGTGGTCGAACTCCCGAACGAACCCGAGGTAGGACCTCCTCACCTGTCGGTGCACGTACGTCCGCTGCGAGGAAATAAGAAATAGTGGGGGTTATGGAAGTGCGTAAGTGGAGAAAAACATACGAGGGAGCATACCTGTCGTCGGACCCAGTAGTGGCCCATGGTGGGCCAGTCCATCGTGTCATCTCTGTAAAGGTCCTGAGGGTACGGTGCGGTGTCAACAGCAGGCCTGCCGATGGAGAAGCGCTCCCAGGACCACAACTGAAGGCGTAGGACGCAACCCGACATCGTCGCGTCCTGGTCCGCCCGAGAGACGGCGTCGCACAGACCTCTGTACGTCGCCGCAAGCACAGCTGAGGCCCACGACCACTACATCATCTGTTTACAATGGAGAAGTTAGACGTGCTTCGTTGTCGGGACTGGATTTCCGAATCCAAACCCTCTGTGTATAACCTGTGCTAGTCCAGGAAAAGCTAGCACACACAGTGGAAAACAGTGATGACAACACATCCATAGCACGATCAAATAATATTAATTAAGCAAAAGAGTATTAGCCTTATGGCCAATTATTACAAATAAGCAGCATCATAGCTTGAGTTCAATAAGAAACAGCGGAAACAAAATAACAAAAGCACAGTAAGCCCATCCATTTGCCCAACAGGCAATCGACTGTGGTTCGCGTCCTAGCATTCCGGATCACCTTCGTCGTAACCACAAGCGTAGAAATCATAGTCACCTTTAGCTTCTGCGAACTCCTCTGTGGAAGGTTGGGGATGTTGCAAGGGTGAGCACAAAATGTACTCCGCAAGTCTTGGAAACATAATGCATGATAACTATATGCAAGGCTAAACAATTGAAGGCATAATATGGCTCTTTTAGCATAAAGCAAAGTTTAACTGTAAATACCAATAGTAATTTCATAAAGCATTATTTGGTCAAAATGTAAATAGCACAGTAATTGAATTTGATATGACAAATAAAGCAGGTTCCATCTACCTGACTGGCTCCATCCGCCAAACCATAACCCGAGAGTTTCATCTGCTCTCGGATTCCCAAACCATCATTTTTATTTAAAACAAAACTATGAAATCTACAATGTGCAAGCGTACCTCGCCTGCCCTTGACCGTGGGCACGGCTACTTAAGTAGTTTTAACTCTGCAGAGTGTGTACACTTTACCCACAAGACATGATCGACTCTTGTTGCCATGCAATTAACACACTTCCTTTGGTGTTTCGGCAGAGAGATCATGACAAGGCCTTTACAATGTACAACCCCACTATTAACCTCGCCCGCTAAGGTTTCACCGCTGTTAGGGTTCTAGCTGCCCAGTACAGAAGCCCCCTCTTGCGCTTGCCAATATCTGGCACTCACCAACAGGCGAAGCTAATAATGAGCCGCACAAATTATTTAGCCAGGTCGTACCCATATAGACTTGTGGTTGTACGGTAGTGCTCGGTCCATGGTAACACACGCTTCGGTCCTTAATTTACTAGGGCGGAACATTCACATACCAAGGTCTCGTGCTTTCTGCACCCGTCAAATATCCATCCGCCCCGGTCTAAACCATTTCCACTTTATTTTATTTAACTCACAGCAGCAACACCAATTGCCGCGATTTCACAAATAAGTTTAAACAATATTTGAAACGCTTAAGCTGGACTAAGCAATTCTACCGTTCCATGCTAATCTACTGGATATCACCAAATAAAATAGCTAATATTAACTAGGGTGACAAAGGTTTGACATGATCAATACCAATGAGGGTATAACAAATTCTGGTATTTAACTATATTCTAAAACTATATTTAAAGTACATTGCATAAAAGTAAGCATGCATAATTTAAAACAATATAGGCATTTTGTAAATTTGGGATCAATATGTTCAAGGAAGACTTGCCTTCACTGTCTCTTGCTGGATCTACCTCTGACTGTTGATTCGACTGATCTTCGATTGCGTCGTCTACTCGTGAAACGAGAGCAAATAAATAAAACAAATTCAAATAAAATTCAAAAATTGAAAAGAATTGTACTGGAAGAAAGATCTTGAATTTAGATGAATTTAGAAATTTGAATAACTCGAATCGGAGCTCGAACGAAGGAGAACGGGTTCCTGGAAGATTCCCAGATCAGAAATTCTGAAAAATCAGAGAGGCTGACACGTGGCAACACGTGATTGGCTGGAATTTTGGATTTTCTGGAAAAGAATAAATCCAAAAGAATTTGCCGGATGACAGGTGGGACCCACGCGTCAGCGACTCGGTCCACGATGAACCGGGTGCACCGAGGCGGCTCAAGGTGACGCGGCAGACCGACTGAGGTGGCATGCCACGCAGCGGCTAGGGCTGACGTGGCAGCAACGCGACTGACACATGGCGTCTGACGCGGTGCGGCGCTGGAACCGAGGCGGCGCTGACGCGGCGGAGGCGGGCGACACGGCTCGATCGAGCCTGGCCCACGCGGCGGGCATCCGGCGGTCAGGGCGGATCGCACGGCTGAGACGCGGCGGAGGGCGTGGCGCGATCGGATGCGCACGCGGGAGATCGGATGGCCACGGTTCATCGACGGGGGACGACGGCGCGGGGCAGCGCAACTCACCGGATGTGGAGAAGAAGATGCGGCCGTCGTCGAAACGGTGACAGATCGGATGCGAGATTTGGTGGATCGAAAAGAGGGCGATGCGGGTGACGCAAAAGTGCAACCGGTGACGGCGGAGACCAACCGGAGGCGGAAATCGATGCGGCGAAAAGCTTCGGCGGCGGTGGAGGACTTAGGCAAGCAAGAACTCGGCGATGGCGGCGTCTCGGGTGATGGCGAGGGTGGCGACGGGTGCGGCAGACAACGGGGATTCTCGGAGTGGGTGCAGCGGCTTTTATAGCCCTCGGGAGGCGTGCCAAATTCGGAAACCGAGATGGCAGCGGCGCGGGATTGACGCGGTTAGGGTTTCTGGCGGCGGCGGCTGGCGCGAGCGACGCGGCTGCATCGCAGCCGCCAAGCGGCAGCAGATCGGACGGACGGCGCGTGCGCGCGGATCGGCCGGGCCGAGCGAAGCGGCGAGGCGCGAGGCGGGCCGGACCGGGCCGAGCGGAGGGAGAAGGGAGCGGGCCGCGTGGGAGAGGAAACGGGCCGCGGAAAGGGCTGGAGGAAGGATTCGGCCCGAAAAGGGTTTTAGAAATTAAAACATTTTCCGAATTAATGAAATTCCAGAAATTCAAATAAAAGCAAATAAATTCAAATAAATAGCAAGTAAATTCAGAAAAATCTCCAAAAATGTAGAAAAATTCCTTGCAGCATAATGAAGCTAACTAAAACTGAAAATCTTTTGTTTGATGGATAGATTAGCCGAATTAAATCCTTTAATAAATTTAAAATTCATATTAAGCTGAAATTAATCGAAGAAAAATGGAAATGGTGAATTTTTTAAAATTTAAACATTCTAAAATCCAAATTTTGGAATGTTACATTCGCTAAGAGAAGATTTGAACTGATTGTGTTACCTCATCCACCAGGGTGTCGACGATGTGCTGGGCGTACTCGATCAGGTGCCGATCCACCGTGTTCCCATGGGAGGACGGGAACATTACCCAACCGAACAACAACAGGAGGTATGCCTCCAGATGGCGGGCCATGTCCTCCTCCTCTGCGTGTGGGTGGAGCAGCTCAGTCTGCAGCATTTGGTACAAATATTATCAGCAACTTAGCGCTTCTCTGTTAATTCGCAAAGAAAGAAGTACTCACCGTGAACTGAAGCAGCCACGCCTTCGTCGATCCGTGCCGCTCACCCAGCCTGAGGGGCTGGTAGGGGGCTGCCCGGAGGTGCCGCTGGACCTCGACGAACCGCGTGGACAACTCCGCGTGCCACGTGACGGAGGCGTCATGCGGCACAACTGCCGGACCCGCACAGGGGAGGCCTAGGAGGTAGGACACGTCCTGCAGCGTCGGAACTATCTCTCCGCACGGAAGGTGGAACGTGTGCGTCTCCGGTCTCCACCGGTCCACGAGTGCGGCCAGCAAGGACCGGTCGTACCCGAACCGTGGGACCTGCCTGCCCTCTAACGGGGCAGTCACCTGCTCCACCATCCTACAGAGAGGAAGTAAGCTAGCTGCTCGCAACCTGCATGTAGTGCATTGCGTCGTTAGAATTGCATTCATAGGTAAGTACATGTACGTAAAAGAGTGCAAGCGTTGGCAGCTTACCATAGAACCCAGCTGGGTCAATGCGAAGCAGCTCGTTGGGCACCCGAGGTCGGAGTGTCCCTAGCTTTCGGTTCTACTCTGCAGAGTACCTAGACCGGTGGGTCGCATCTACGGTCGCGTCGAGCAGCTCAGGGCAAGGTTGCGCCATCATCGCCTGTTATAAAGCAAATACAACAAATTTGTCAGTAATTAAATGTGCACATAAAATGAAATGCAAAATAACAAAATGTACCATATTCAACAAACAATACAACGGAAGTCCAGATAGCTAAAAGAATCTCATGTTAAAAATATACTAAAGATGAAGACATGTTCGATGAGGCACACAACGCCGAAAATTACATTATCCTCATAGCAATTAACTGGTACATCGAAAGATTACATGATGCAAATAACAACTTACTGGTACATCGAAAATTACATGATTGGAACAATAGTTCACTGGTACATGATCGAAAATTACATGATGGGAACAACATCAAAAATTACATTATCCGCGGTTGCGACGCGCCTCGGACTCGTCCATATCGTTCTGAATGCGCCGTGTCCTTCGACGCCCGACCTTCAGCCTCAACATTCGGATGTTCGGTACCCATCGATGGTTCGGAGGGGGGGCTGCTGTGAACGATCCATCCACTCGGTATTCGTACATCTCGTGATGCCACGTGTTGAGAACACTTTGCTTGTAGTAGTAGGGGGAGATGTACGGACGACATGATTGATGCGTCTCGGCGGCTGCGGCAATGATGTGCGAGCACGGCAAGTGCAGCAGGCATGGTTTCTGGCAGGAGCACTCGCACTCAGTTGCTCGGAGTATGCACAGATGGGAAGTCCTCTCCCGGTGGGCACCCCTACGACCTCGGTCACCGCAGTGCACGTGGTATCTCCGTTCCACGCCACTCTCTGGTGTCACCCGATGTATCTGCGCCTTTCTTGTTTTCTTGGATATGTACATAGATACAACCGTTGAGTACGACAGTCGATTGTCCGACATACATGCTGCGGAGTTCTTGTATCGCTCAATGAAATATCTTTATGTCCCTAGTAAGACACCTTCAACTATACCCACCAATGGAAGGCATCTGGTGCCTTTCATTACCCAGTTGTAAATCTCCGCCAGGTTCGTTGTCATGATTCCATAACGTGAGTCGCCCTCGTCATGCAGAAGGGACCATTTCTCCAAAGGCTCGTGTCGTATCCAGTCGGTGAAACACTTTATGCTAGTCCCCGCCCTACGCCGAATGTTTGGGGCGTCTGTCGGGAGTGCACACAAGGCTGTGGGGGTCCTCTCCTTGCTCATGGTACACCATCGGGTTCCTTGATGAACTAGCGGTATCTCTTGGATTCATTAATTGCTTCTTCGTTAGTTCATCCAACGTCCTCCAAAGCGCGTCGAACTTCCTCCGTTGGTTCTGTTTGTACAGCCGCTTGAACATGTTCATAAGCTCCTTGTTCCTGAACTGACGGAAAAAATTGGCACCCATGTGCCTCATGCACCACCTGCTCTTCAGGTCTGGCCACTTTGCTGCTCCCACGACGACGGGCCCTTGTTGCATATCCACGATCGCCCTTAGCAGCCCTGCATGTCGGTCATGGATGACACAAACATCAGGCTTGTCCAGAACAACTGCCAGCTTCACTCTTTCAAGGAATCAGTACCAGCTCTCCGTGTTTTCCCACTTCACGAAGGCCAATGCAACCGGTAGAACCTGGTTGTTGGCGTCCACCACGATCGCAGTTAGAATCTGGCCCTTGTACTTCCCCGTGAGGAATGTGCTGTCCATGAAAATGACCGGGCGATAGTGCCGGAATGCATTTATGCATGCGCCCAGGGCGAAGAATGCACGCTGCAAGACCCACATACCCACGCACACACCACTCGCAGGAAACTCCGCAAGGTCGACGGATGTACCGGGGTTCCTACGTGCTATTGCCCTAAGCAAGTGGGGAATATTCTCGTAGGAAGCCTCGTACATCCCGAACCGTATTTTCAGAGCTGTCCTTTTCGCTCTCCATGCCTTTCCGTAGCTAATCTTGTACTGAAACCTCTCCTCGACGGCTGTAATAATAGATTGAGGCTGCAGGTGCAGATTGTCCACGATCTGACCATAAAACACATTTGTCACCCAAGTGGACGACAGATTGCGGTGTCCCTGCTCCGCTTCTTCCAGCTCGCAGTTATGCTCCATCACTATAGAGCATTTTCAGTAGTCCTTCCACTTCCCCTTGTATGCATGCACCCGCCATGGGCACGAATCAACTACGCACTTCACGTCGTACTCCTTTTTGCTGGACTTCACTACCCTGAATTGCCGCCGGAGAGACATTGCCCAGTACTTCACCGCATACATCACAGCCTCCTTGTCTTTATATATGGCTCTCTTCGTCACCTCGTTCTCACGATACTCCCATGCATCAATGTTCCCTTCATTCATTGTTAGGTCTTCGAAACTGTAATTGGTCCACGCACCAGGGATAGGCACCTCAGGAGCATTGTCCTTCTCGTCGGAGTGCTCACCATCAGGGACTTCCTCATCCGCACGGTCCTCCTCTTCCATCAGGTGAACTATGTCCTCCACCTCCTCCCCCTCGTCGGCCACCCCTCGCGCCTCCACCACTGTCTCCTCTACCCCCCGATCCCTTTGCCACCGCCAGTCTCGTGCTCCTCGTCTCCAGACTCCTCGCCACATTCCTTTTCGCATCCTTCTACATTTGACGTCCCCAACCCCGTAATGTCCACCCCGACATCACGAACTTGCGACACCGATGGAGCTACCGGGTCGTACTGTAACAACAACATGAGCGGCCAACCCCGCTCTATGGCAAAACCAACATAACTCCTCCATGTTGATGTCGAGTTAATAGGAATCAACTCTCCGTAAAAACAGTCTTGCGCACGGCTTACTATCGCTCGACCAACCAACAGTCCCGAGCATCCAAACTGAACATCCGAGACATCCACTCCAATAAACCCTTGTATGTCCTATCGCTCGGTCTACATATGCCACGTACGACTCTTGAAAATGATGATAAATCCACCCCATCCGCACCCTGTGCTATCTCCCCATCTCCATAAAATATTTGGAAATACAATTTCTCCAACATGCTGCTACGTCCGACAGAAAAATATTACTCTAAAATAGAATATACAAAACGTACATTGATCGTACTACAAAATTCGACTATAAATAAGTTATTCGACTATAAATAAGTAATTCGACTTGCCTACCATACGGCCTAATATTTTATTTGTGCCACATTACATTAACCATACCAAATTAAATTTGTAAATATTGCCTACTATTTCTACTGCATTCAATTTCTAGATACTGAATACTACATTAAATTTGTAACGTACTAACTACTACACAATCCTGAAATTTCTAAAAACTAAATACTACATTAAAGTTCTAAATATGAACTGCGACATTAAATTTCTAAACAACACTCTCCGAAAAATTCTAAACGCTACACAATCCTAAAGTTTCTAAACACTACAATAAATTTCTAAATATTAAATGCTACATTAAAATTCTCAATACCACACAGTCCTAAAAAATTTCTAAACACTACAAAATCCTAAAATTTCTAAACATTACAAAATCCTAAAATTTCTAAATAATAAATGCTACATTCAATTTCTACAAAACTAAACAATCATAAAAAATTCATAAATTTACCTTCGCAGAAATCCCCTCTTCTTCTTCTTTTCTCCTCCTCCTCCTCCTCCTCCTTCTTCTTCTTCTTCTTCTTTCTTTCTTTTCTTCTTCTTTTCCTTCTCTCGGCTGCCTCTGCTCCCTCCCTCGCCGAATTGGTTGGCTTGAAGCCCACCCGTCGCCCCAGCTTCGGGCGATAAGTGGGTGTGCGCCACTCTGCCGTTAACTGCCCGTCAGCACATGCACTGATCGCCCGTATATGGGGCGATCACCCCATATACGGGCGATCGACGCCTATTTTCTCTATTTCGGAACTCCGACGCCTAGTTTTGAAAAAAGGAATAAAAATAAATATTAAAAAAAAATTCCTTCGCCCTGTGCAGCTGCCACCTTGACTTATGTCAACCTTGTCAGACACATATATTGCCGTCCTAACGATCGCCGTCCATTGTCCTCTGCCAGACGGGGCAATATGGCTGGTCTAGGCTAACCCAAACCTGGCCCGTTGATATCTCAAAGGTGGCTGGAATTCAAAATTTTATCTGGATCTTAGAATTATAGACAAATTCAAGACATAATACAAAAATAAAAAATTAAATCCCATTTTTTTCATTAAATTTCCAAGATTTCGCCTGGAATTGCCGACATCACGGAGATATTTTTTGAGATTTCAGTGAAATTGATCTGAGCAAAATATGGTTCAAACAACGTCAAAAAATTTTAAATTTTTTTTGGATGGTCCTAACACATCATTAATGTTCTCATAAAAATTTCAAATGATTTTAAAGCATGAGGAATGTTTTAAAATTCAGACAGTGCTACTGTCTTGATAAAACACTTATCGACAAATTTAAACCGAGTGAAAAATGAAACAAACAACATTAGAATTTTTTTAATTTTTTTTGCAAGGTTTTGATGCATTACTAATGTTTCCATAAAATTTTTAGATGATGATCAAAATTCAGAAAGTTTTAAAAATTCTAACAATGCTACTATCTTCATAAAAGCCTTACCGGAAATTTCAACAAAATGAAAAATAGTTCAAACCATGTTAGAAAATTTTAAAAAGTTTTGAGAATGGTCCTGATGTACCATAAATGTTTTCATAAAATTTTTAGATGATGATCAAGTTTCAAGCATTTTCAAAAATTCTAACAGTGCTTCGTCCTGATAAAAGTCTGCTGATCAATACATAGATTTACTTGAGCAAACAAAAAGGGTTATAATTTTTTAAACTTTCATAGAAGGGTGATGAGGAAATTATTAAGCTCTCATAAAAATTTTGGGTCATGATCACACTCTAGTGAATTTATAAAATTCTTCAAATTGTATTGTACCATTTGTTCTCCGTGTGTTTTTTATTTTTGAAACATAACAAATGAAGTTCAATGCATTCATAGATTTGATTGAGCAAACAAAAACGTTTAATTTTTTTTAAAATTTGAGAAAAGGGTTCTAAGGCAATGCTTAAGCTCTCCTAAAAACTTTGAATGATGATCACACTCGAGCAAATTCATAAAATCCTGACAAGGTTACTATCTCAGTTATGTTCCTTCTGTTTTTGATTTTTTAAAGATAACAAATGAAGTTAAATTATTTTGAAATTTTTTATATGATCCTACACTTCTAAAGATAGTACCATAAATTTTTTATAATATGATCAAGCTTGTATCACTACTACAGAAAGGCTTATAGTAGACGCCCCAATACAGACGGTTTGAAAAAACCGTCTGTGCTAAAAAACATCACTGACGGTTCTATAGTAAAACCGTCAGTGATATAATTACAGACGGTACTCTTCATGAACCGTCAGTGATATACATCTATATCACTGACGGTTTTATTTAAAAACCGTCTGTGATATGATCTCAGACGGTTTTGAATACGAGCCGTCTGTGAAAAGGTCATATCACAGACGGTTCTAACTACGAACCGTCTGTGGTATTACCTCAGACCACTATATAAAAATATCGATTGAGGTTCGTAGCGCAGACTTATGTGTTTCGTCTCCCGCAAACCCTAGCGATTCTCGACCTCCTCCCTGGCGCTTCGGCCTCCTCCCCGCCGCTCGAGGGCACGTCTCAGATGGCATCTCCGGCGCCGCCGCTCAAGGACGCTGTTGGCGGCCTCGACCGTCTCCTTCGTCGCCCTCCTCGCGAGGCTCATCGTGAGTAACCCTTCGCCGTCCTCCTCGCGAAACCGTGACCCCTTCGGCACCGTCCTCCTCCTCGTCATCTCCTTCGTCGACCGTCACATGGACATCGTCCTGTCCAACTCCAACAAATGGGTGGGTTGCTACCAGATTTTTCTTTGATGATATATGTTAGAGTGTTTAATATTGATGTATGTTCTAAGATATACGGTTCTTGCATGGTTGTATTTGGTATTTGTATTGTGTGGATCACTATTCTCCACTAGTTTAAGGTTATTAAAACCCACTGATTCACAAGGTGCAACACAAAGAGAATGCTGAATATTTTTGTGTATGCCACAAATATTATATACAAAAGTATGAAATAAAATAGTAAAAGCAAAATAATCTGGAAATACTGCTTTGAATTCTGGAGAAAAATGCATGCTGCAAGGATTGATACCATGTATCATTCGAAGGGTGACCAAAGTATATCTTAGAACATACATGATTCATGAAGATAAATATTTTTATACATGATTCCTAAAGACAAATATCTTTTAGAACATACACCTTTGCATTTATCTTGTTAATTTCACATGGATTATGTATACTCATGTACTTGAAAATAGAGCCATGGAACCAGTAGGTATATTTGTCGTTGTGTTTGATGATTGATCAAGAAAGAGGAGCTTGCTAAAGTATAGCTTTGTGTAAAACTGGTAGAATCGAAATTGAAACTAATTGACAAGTATCAAATAATTGTTTGTAACATTAAGCTATAATGATTATGTGACCATGTGTTGTTAATGTGAATATGTGATCATGTGAAGTATATATTGTGTAAAGTAATCACAGAGGCAACCACATGTTAAGTTTAGGATTAAAACCTTTGACATATGGGTTGTGAGAAAGATTATTACATTAGCCAATTGTCCCTGCTCGAAAAATAATAATGACGTGAAATCAAACTAGTTCAAGAATATAATTATTGTTGATCACCAAATTAATTTCTTGTAACTTCTCTTCTCCTCTTCACATGGCTACTATTTCACTTCTTTCTTACCTACTCCTATTCTTACCTAATCCAAAACCATCTTTCTTACCTAATCCAATTCTTCAGCACGCTACTGTCTATGATCCTTTGTTTTTCCTACACCCCGAGCAGAACTTCCATCATTAGTATCTGTTGTTCGAAATGTTCTTCTGCTTAGGTATTTCTACAACGAAATTTACAAGGCACAACCAAGTTATAGATTTAGTAATTGAATATCTAAATTTCCTAGATGCATCGAGGCAACAACTTGTCTGATCAGGATCGTCTTAAAATATGAAGTTTGTAGCACTTTTATCTCTTTCTTATTATAATATTGATGGATTCTAAGGTAAAATCCATTTCATTCCAAAGTTCGTCCTGAAAGGTGTCAGACGCTGATTTATCGTTATCACTTTAACCTCATCTTCGAATGAGAATATCATTGGCAGCCATGCTTCTTGAACTATAGAGTTGATTAAGTCATCATATTGAGTTGATTAAATTATCGTTTGGAGTTACAGAAATACCTAAGCAAAAGAACATTTCGAACAACAGATACTAATGATGGAAGTTCTGCTAGAGGATCACAGACGGTTCTATTCATAAACCGTCTGTGATGTTGTATCACAGACGGTTCTATTTATAAACCGTCTGTGATGTTTCTGTATCACAAGCGGTTCTCCTTGAACACCGTCTGTGATGAGAATTTTCACAGACGGTTATAATGTAGAACCGCCTGTGATGAGAATTTTCACAGACGGTTTGAAAACCGTCTATGATGTACCCTTACATCACTGACACATTGTTAGTGACGGTTCATAAAACCGTCTGAGATGACGATTTTGAACCGTCTGAGATGATGTTTTCTGTAGTAGTGTATGATTTTATATAAATCTCACAATGTTTTTGCCAAAATTATAAAACATCTAAAAAATTCGGTTTTTCAACAAAGTTTCATGGAAGATGACTTTTTTAAGGGTTATTGGGCCAAATTCAGTCAAATCCAGTCAAAAAATTCAAATTCCGGTCAAATCATCTAAGATTTCGGCGAGATTTGGAGAAATCTCGCTGAAATTTCTGAGATTATTGTAGCATTTGATTTTTTTTTCAATTGTTTTACCATCCGAAATCCAAGATTTTATATACTGTCTGAATCAATTGTGACAAATTTGGAAGTTATCGTGTTAAAATTATTAAATATAAATTTTCCGGTTAAATTTCTGTTATTTTTAGTTGTTTCTGTCTGCAAGCACTTCGGCTACTGTATTTGCTTTGGACTTTTTTTTTGTTGCTTCTGTAGTACTTTTTGTACTTCTTTCTTACATTCTTAGGATACTTTCCTACTGTTCTCCCTAAAGTTTACTTCAGTTACGGGATTTAGAAGGTTTTAGCTAGCATGTCTGAATCAATTGTGACAATTTGGAAGTTATCGTGTTAAAATTATTAAATATAAATATTCCGGTTAAATTTTGTTATTTTTATTTGTTTCTGCCTGTAAACACTTCGGCTACTGTATTTGCTTTGGACTTTATTTCCCTCTCAGTAATTTTTGTACTTCTTTCATACATTGTTAGGATACTTTCGTACTGTTCTCCCTAAAGTTTACTTTAGTTACGGGTTTTTGAAGGTTTTAGCTAGCATGTATCGGACGCCATTAAAGTTATTCGATTCTGGAATATTTAGATACACAACAAAATTTCTCAATTGGACTTTTGCCAAACATATATGATCTAGATCAATTGCACATGGCAAACAATAATTTGTGTTAAAAGAATACTTTCAGGTGCACTGACTGTTCTGCTAACCCGCATCCCTCCACTGACTGCAGGGGCAAGCTAGCCGTGTGCCTGTCACTCGTTGACTAGTAGAAGCTAGCGACAATGGCTGTCTGGAAAAGCAAGGAGGGAGCCGACGCCATCGTCAGAATTGCTGCAACCTTACTGCCGCTGGCGACGAGGGAGGATCCCAAAAGGGTACGTACCGTCAAATGGTGCTGGCCGATGACGAGGGAGACGCACAGGAGAGGGTACTACTATAGAATGGTACATCACTATCGCTTTATCTGTGTCGGTTCTTAAGTTTTTAGAAAAAAACGATTGTGATAGATGACTTAGGAGAGGCATTAATCATAATCACTATCGGTTCTCAGGTTAGAAGTGATAGTGATGTAGCGTGAAACATCACAATCGGTTCTTATGGTAAGTGATAGTGATGTGCATTATCATCACTATTGGTTTTCATATAAAAAGCGATAGTGATGAACACGTACACATCACTATCGGTTCTTATTGAAGAAGCGATAGTGATGAGAATGCTCATCACTATCGCTTCTTCAATAAGAACCGATAGTGATGTCAACGTGTTCATCACTATCGCTTCTTATGTGGGAACCGATTGTGATGACTATGATAATCACTATCGCTTGCCTTATAAGAATCGACTGTGATGTGTATGATCACATCACTATCACTTTTTATATGAGAACTGATAGTGATGTGCCTCGTTAGGTTATTTATACCACTTGAGTTGAACTCTTCTCTGTTATTGTTCCAGAGGAGGTTTCTCCGCCGCCACCAGAAAAAATAGCTCATATTCTGTGGTTGGAAGTAATACTTGGGTGAGAAAATTTGAAATCCTCAAGGGTGGGTGTTAAGAGGGTTAATTTGAAGCCCTAACTTGAGGAGATTTCCCCTCATTTTGCATAATTTGTGGTTTTCTTCAAAATGTGAGCATTCCTTCAAACCCCTTTAATTTTGCACTATGTAATTTTGATATGTCGCGAAGCAAGTTTAGATTGCACTGGTATTGTGTATGTCCTATCAGATTTCACACCTTTTATTTCACAAGCATGTACACATATATTTAATTATCTTAATTTGTAGTGCTTTGATGTTAATATGGAATTATTATTGCTGTCACCTGATGAATGCTAGAGTTTAGGGTGCGGAACCTACGTCTCCCATTCGAGGATGCTTGTTTATAAATATACCGAACGAAATGGCATATTTATAAGCGAGCAGTCTCGAATTGTCCACGTTCTTTGGACAGCTCGAGGATATGTGCTTCGGACAAGTTCCTAAGCTGTGTTGTACAACTGCTGAGTAGAGATTTGATAGCGTCTCCTGGTATTCTCGGATACACACCCTCTTGACCTGTTGTCGAGACGTGTATATGGAGAATAGCGGGGAGATGTTGCCGAAATTTTCTCTGGAGTTGTACAACGGCTTAGGAACTTGTCGGAACCACATATCCTCGAATGGGATTAGGACCAAACCTATTTAGAGATTGGGAGTCATCGTTGGTACCCTTGTTTCGTTTCGTTGTAGTCAAAAGATCATGAGCTCTTGAACTATATAATTAGATTGTTTGATATCATTGTTGATGTTAAAAATGTATGTCTCCTATCTAGGAATTGGAAGCTCTAAACCGGGGAAGAATCTAGGTATCGATTAGGAGAACACATTTTATATATCTTGCAGAACTTGCAGTCCTCTATTTTGCAAAGGTAATATTAAATGAAATGATGTCTCAATATTTCAAATAGCTAGCTAGCTTGCTTGTCGCTCGGTTCTTCCTTAATTTATTGTGTGAATTTTAATTGCGGATGGACCGTAAGGAATGGATGTATGACAAAAGTCGTGTGAGTCTTTGAATTTGGAGGGGTGTTAAGGAGTTCAAAAAATTGCGAACAGGACATGGTGAGGAGGGTGTAAACTTCATATCTTGTCCTTGCATTGATTGCACCAATCGAGAAGATTTAACAACTCGGCTCAAATCGAGGACCACCGATTCGACGTGGCCGTGAGGAATTACACGTGTTGGATCCATCACGGGAGACAGTAGTACCCTTCGGTATGCAACGAAGACACGGTGGAACCGATGATGAGATGCAGACTGATATGTTTGAGGAGGAGAATTTGGAGCAAATGTTGCGGGATGTGGAGGGTAATTACACGGAAAGAGAGTTGAAAAGTTTAAAAGCTTGATGGAAGACGATGCCAAACCGCTGTTCACAGGTTGCAAAGCAGAATACACCAAGTTGGGTTCGGTCCTTGCATTGTTCGAATTGAAGGCAAAACACCGTTGGACAGATACAAGTTTCAATGCACGTCTAGTTCTTCTATCGGATCTGCTTCCGAAGGGAAACGAGTTGCCAACAAGCATTTATGAAGCGAAGAAGCTACTATGTCCCATGGGGATGGAAATAGAAAGGATACATGCATGTCTGAATGATTGCATCTTGTATCGTAACGCACATCAGGAGCTGCACGTGTGTCCAGTTTGCGGTGTGCCCCGGTACAAACAAAAGGAGAAACGTAACGACAAGAAGCGTAAGAGCCGGGGCAAAGAGGGTGAAGAGGTCACTAAAGGTGCACCGGCCAAGGTATTGTGGTACTTGCCCATCATTCCCCGTCTGGAGAGGTTGTTTGCAAATCCTATAGAATCAAAATTGTTGCGTTGGCATTATGAGTCTCGAAAGGAAGATGGCAAGCTGAGACACCCTGCTGATTCGGCTCAATGGAGAAACATCGATTGGAAATATGAGGAGTTTGGTGCCGAAATGAGGAACATAAGATTTGGATTGAGTACTGATGGAATGAATCCGTTTGGTAACATGAGCGATCGTCAAGACGTGGCGAGTTCATGTGTATCTACAACCTCCTCCTTGGTTGTGCATGAAGCGGAAGTATATCATGATGTCGTTGCTAATCTCGGGACCCAAACAGTAGGAAATGATATTGATGTGTACCTCGCTCCATTGATCGAGGATTTGGTAAAATTGTGGAATGACGGGTCATTGTGTGGGATGCGTCTGAAGAGAGCATTTCACCCTACGGGCTATGGTATTTTGCACCATAAATGATTTCCGGCTCTTGGTAATTTGGCGGCTCTGATTTAAAAGGAGCAAAAGTGTGTCCTATTTGTGAAGAGGAGACCGAGAGCCTATGGCTGCGAATTCTAAGAAAGCGTGTATATGGGTCACCGTGGGTTTCTACCTCGAAGTCATCGATACCATAAGATGGATGACAAATTTGATGGGAAGAGGGAAGTCCGTTCGGCACCGCAGCCTATGAGTGGAAGGCAAGTATATTCACGTGTAGAGGATATCGATGTTCAGTACGGAAAGAGCCGTAAATTTGTTCGTTCTAGGACCATTCGGAAGAAGAGGTCAATATTTTGGGACTTACCGTACTGGAAGGAGTTAGATGTTCGGCATTGTATTGATGTCATGCACGTTGAGAAGAATGTCTGCGACAATTTGGTTGGTATCCTGCTGAACATACCTGGAAAGACAAAGGATGGTGTGAATGCTCGTCGCGACATGGCCTACATGGGAATCAGGCCCAGGCTTGCAGTGATAGAGGAGGATGGAAAAGGTCCGGATATCCCCGCTGCATGCTACACCCTATCCAAGAAGGAGAAAGAGGACCTTTGCAAATGTCTCCATGGTATTAAAGTTCCATCTGGCTACTCCGCGAACATTAAGAAGCTTGTGTCCATGGATGATTTGAAGTTTTGGGCATGAAGTCCCACGACTGCCATGTCTTGATGACCCAAATGCTCAAAGTTGCAATCCGAAATATTCTGCCAGAGGATGTCAGGTTGGCAATCACGAAACTGTGTTATTTCTTCAATGCGATCTCCTACAAAGTTATTGACCCCGATATGCTAGACAACTTACAAAGTGAGGTGGTGCAGACTCTATGTCAGCTTGAGATGCATTTCCCACCGTCGTTCTTCGATATAATGGTCCACCTTGTGGTTCACCTAGTCAGAGAGATTAAGATATGTGGACCCGCTTTCCTACGTTACATGTATCCGTTCGAGAGGTACATGGGTATATTAAAGTCCTACGTGAGGAATCGGTCGAAGCCTGAGGGTAGTATTGTTGAAGGTTATGGGACTGAAGAGGTTATTGAGTTCTGTGTGGACTACCTAGGTAAAAGACAAGCAATCGATGTTCCTATATCTCGTCATGAGGGCAGACTTGCTCGTAAAGGAACTGTTGGGTCCAAACTAATGAGTCCGAGGTTTGATATGTATTGCAAAGCGCATTTGACAGTCTTGCAGAACAGCGCAGAAGTTCGTCCATATATCGAGCAGCATAAGTTGATATTATGGGAAGTGAATCCACAAATGGATGAGCTTTCCATCGTACAAGAACACAATGATCGATTCCTCACATGGTTCAAAGAAAAAGAGGAGGTCTCCTTTAGTGAGAATGTAAAATGGTTAGCTGACGGACCAAGATTTAATGTACAGACATGGCAGGGGTACGATATTAATGGTTACACCTTTTACACTGAGAGTTAAGATGCCAAAAGTACTGTCCAAAACAGTGGTGTGTGCATAAATGCTTTCTCCGACTATCATCACTCGAAAAGAGTCTTCCCAGCCACAATGAACTCCTACTATGGGTTGATCGAAGAAATTTGGGAGCTCGATTACGGAATATACCAAGTTCCATTGTTCCGATGTAAGTGGGTAGGACTTCCACATGGAGTGAAGGTCGACAAGAGAGCCTTTACTATTGTGGATCTCGATGAGACTAAGCCTACAAAGATGACCCGTTCGTCCTTGCGAAGCAAACAACTCAAGTCTTCTACGTGCGTGATCCGGCCAATCCGAGGTTGCACGTCGTTCTTCATGGCAAGAGACGGATCGTAGGAGTTGAAGATGTTGTAGATGAAGAAGAGTATAACCAATTCGATGAGATACCTTCATTTGCGATGGGGCTGTCTTAGCGGGGATGACGACACACATGGAGCCAATTACATGCGAGTAGATCATCATGAAGGACAGTATTGTAAATAAATGGACTATTATAATGCTTGTTGTTAATTTCATTGTTCTATTATGTGTGTAAAATAGTTTGCAATGTTTTCAAAGTAAAAATCCAAGGTGAATTACTGTTGGAGGCTTTGATGGAAATGCAATTTCTCTTTATGCCTGCACTTTGTGCCATATGTTGTGAAAAAGTTATGGCATTTTCTCTCTTTGGTGAAATGCTGAAAATTCAGAACTTACATATAGTGTAGTCTCGATGTGATGTACAATCTATATAATTCTGAGACACAGAAATGAGGCTAAGCTATAGGAAATCATTTTTGCAAATTTTCAAAAAACCTGGTCTTCATTTGAGAAAGTTTTGACTAACTATTTAAGGAAATTAAATTCATGCCTAGAAAGCGAATTTTTGCTTCTTTTTTCATTGCTAACTCTTTTTTGCAAAATTCTTTTTGCAAAAGATTTGTAGTATGTCAGAGTATATTTCTGTAAAATTTCAAATAATTCCAACGATATTTGCAAAAGTTTTTCACTCTTTGATCTATTTTTGAAAATTTAGACTTCAGGGTTGTCTGGAAAGGCAATAGTGTAATGAACTACATTTGTGTCGGTTTTATTTACAAAAGCGATACGGATATTGAAGAATCATCGGTGTCGGTTTTATTTATAAAAGTGATACGGATATATTGAGACACACATCAGTGTCGGTTTCCTTTAAAAAAGTGATGCGGATATTGAGACACATCTGTGTCGGTTTTCATGAAAAAAGCGATACGGATATTGATACACATCTGTGTCGGTTTTATTTAAAAAAGCAATACGGATATTGAGAAACATCGGTGTCGTTTATCTGTAAAAAGCGATATGGATATATTTCCTTATCAGTGTCGGTTTTATATGTAAAAGCGATACTGATGACTACACATATTTGTGTCGGTTTTCTTTGAAAAACGATACTGGTATTGAAACACATCAGTGTCGGTTTTACATAAGAAAGCGATTCAGATATATGTCTTTATCAGTGTCGGTTTTAGAGATAAAAGTGATTCTGATGACTAACATGAGTATCGGTTTTGTTGCAAAAAGCGATACCGATGAGTATAGTATCCAGCCGGCCATTTTTTTCCCGCGATTAGCCTTTCCTATTCGCGCGCAACTGAACCCTAGCGCAGAGCTGCCTCCTATTCGTGGCGCCCGATGCCCCGCCCCGCCTCCCCGCCGCCCGCAGCCCCCACTACCCACCCCGCGCCCGCAGCACGCCTCCCCCCCGCCCCGCCCTCCCCCCGCCCCCGCCTGCCGCGCCGCGGCCCGCCTCCCCGGCGCCTGCGGCCCGCCTCCCCCCCCGGCCCACGAGCCACTCCCGCCCGCGCGCCCGCCCGCCACCCCTCCCGCCCCCTTGCCGCCTAGTCCGGCGCCCGCGGCCCGCCTCCCCTCGCGCCCACCTCCCGCATAACTAAAATTTGGCGGGGCGGGGCTCGAGGTCCACCACCCTCGGCCGCAGGGGAAGCTCCACCGCCGTGGCCCCACCGCTAGCGGCCGTGCCATTCCCTAGCGCGGAGGAGCTCGTCATCGAGGACACGTCCCGATCCGGCAACATCTCCATCACCATCCGCCGGTCGCTCGGTGGGGATGCGGGAGGGTTTCGCGAATCTTATGCGGCGTTGTTTCCAAGGGTTTGTCTTTGGGCGCGGTTGCGAGTGTTCCAACCGATTTTAGCTGGATTTGGTGTGGTTGCGTGGCGGGAGATCCAAATGGCGGCGAGATCTCGTGGTATCTTGACGAGGATCGGCTCGTGCGGTCGCAGTACAACCCGCGACGGCTTACGCTTATGGTAAGTAGCTACGCTTGCTTGCTTCTTCTATCAATTTTGCAATGTAGGTTGTGGGATTGTTGATTTGGTTAATAAGTTAGGTATTCGGATTGTATTTTTGAGCTTTCTGTGATTTTGGGGCTTGAAAATAATTCGTGGATTCGGACAATTGATTGATGATTGTATCAGTTCGGGCGTTAGATGCAATTCTTATTGCATTGTTCCCTAGTGGAATTTGTTGCATGTTCACAGATACCGAATTTACATGATTAAATGACGAACTGCTAATATTTGTGCTAAGTTGGCTAGGATTGTGGACCAAAACAAATGCATTAGATATTAGATGCGCCTTGATGATGAATTGAAAAAGTTGGTTTATAGTGCTTTGTTACCATTTCATGTTGCTTGCAGTCTTGCAGAAGATTGCTGGTAATCGATTGCCAAATTCTATTCACCATAGTAGGATATTTGCAATATTGTGGATTGTCTATGCAACAGTATGCTAGATCAAACTATATAAGCAACACAATTCTGATTAAACACCATATCATTTCTATTTAGCCAAATGGACTAGCAAACTGCTGCAAGCAAATTTATCTTGGATTTATCATATTTCCTGCCTGCTAGTTATACAATCTCCATATTGTAATCTTCAAGATTTGATGGGATGGCTTCCCAATTTAAACTGTCTCTGATAAATCTGAGTCTACCAGACCAAACATTCAATAGACTAATGTCAAATATAATAACCAAATAGTACAATATTACGATTGAAATACAAACCTTTACTTCTTCAACATAGCCAACCAGCTCTAGAGCTAATGTTACATTTTCAGCTCCAACCTACATACCATAATATACCGTTCTCATTTAGACAAGTCATCTCCAACCAAAAGGTTATATCCAACCAGTGTAACAAAAACAAAAGGTGCTAACCAGGTCTACGAGCACTTCTTGAACTCTTTCGGTATGGTACTTGTTTGGATTTTATTCAATGGTATGATGGTTACCCTCCTTCTGAGATCTCCATTTTTTAGGAGTTGCTTTCCAGTGGTTTCTGTGTCAACAACCACATTATATAGCCTTCCTCCAGCGGCAACCTGCATTAATGACTAACAATTGAACTAATACGGCTAGACCAGCTCTAGTTGTGAACTCTTTTCCATCTTAATGCAATACAAGTAAATCTTTTGCATGTTCTCTAAAAAAACAATTGGCTGCTGTATTTGTAGTACTATCTTGCCATGCCAAGAAGGAATCAGTCCATATAGTCACACTAAGTTTGGAGGTTTGTAGAAAGGACAGATGTATGATGGACAAAAAAGGAAGAAACCAAACGACCTTTTAGAAAACATACATTCCAACTTCTTTAACATTGAGTACTAATATGTGATCCCATGTAAGTTTCCTTTTGTGTATAACAGGTTTGTTGGAAGTAGCTAGTCCTTATTACTTTGAAGAAAGGTACCAAGCTCATCAAGTATAGCCGCAAAGGAAAACCCAAGATCCGCTTGTTCAGACTTTCTAGTGTAAGTTCATCAGCATGCTCTTTTGATCTTGACATGGATATATGTTCCAGAATGCTTCAATTTTCATGTTCACATTACACCTACTTGCTTGTGATTCTTTTGCAAATATTTCTGAGTTCAAATTTCACAATGCATGCTTTCATCATCTACTGCAAATACAGTAATATGATCTACATGTTATTATTGTTACTATAATATGATCTATGTTAGAGTTAAAAATGCGTAACCTACGTCTCCCGTTCGAGAGTACTTGTTTATGAATGTGCCATTTGGTCACATTCATAAGCAAGCAGTCTCGAATTGTCCACGTTTTTTTGGATAGTTCGAGGATATGTGGTTCGGGCAAGTTCCTGAGCTGTTGTAAAACTACGGAGTAGATTTCGGTAGCATCTCCCTACGGTGTTCTCCGGGTATACACCCCTCTTGACCTGTTGTCGAGACGTGTACCTGGAGAACAGCGGGGAGATACTGCCGAAATTTTCTCTGGAGTTGTACAATGGCTTAGGAACTTGCTCGAACCACATATCTTCGAATGGGATTAGGACCAAACCTATTTAGAGATTAGGGGTTATCGTTTGTACGTATTTTGGTGGTCAACAGATAAACTTTTTTTTAAGATCATTCGTTCATTTGTTACTCTACTGAAATATGCTAGAACAGTTACATCTTATTACTTATTTATTCAGCTATTGCTTTACATGATTTATTGTCAAGTTCACAAAATAGGTACTAATTGCTTTCTCTCATGTCAAATATATGACCTTATCAGATAAGAAAACTCAAAATGTCACAATTAGAGAGCATCGGCTCCTCGCCAGACAGAGTAGAAGGTGCTCCCGAGGGGCCGAGCCAAGTTCCAAGTGTTGAGGGGCCGAGTAAGGTGAAGAAGGCCCGAGGACCGAACAAAGGGGCCACAGGGAGAACACCGCAGGTTCTCCACTTCAATGCCACGGGGCTCTGCACAGGCCCTCCCAAGTACAAGGGGCGATACCGTTCATTCCTCGGTCAATTGATGAGGGAGAGGGTGCCCATAACGATTAAGGATTGGAGGAAGGAAGTCAGCGCTGAGCAGAAGAATCGATTGTGGGATGAGGTTAAGGGCAAATGGATTATAGAGGAGGAAGATAAACGCAACGCGAGACGGTACGCCTTGAAGAGGATGGGTGTAGCCTTGAGGCACTTCAGAGTCCTCATGCACAGTGAGTACGTACTGAAAGGTCGTACACCATTCGAGAGGTATCCGTTCGTTACTACAGATGTTTGGGAGGAGTTCACGACGACGAAGGGTACGCCTTGGCGCAGAGCAGCTAAGAGAGAGGAATACGGCTATCCAGAGGCACAACACGCACCCGCACCACCTCGGTACAGGCGGCTATGAGGGGAAGAAGGCAGAGTGGGCGCGACTAGCCGAGGAGTGCGCGAACTCCGGGACGATGATGCCTTACTCCCACATATGTGAAGAACGGGCACGCAACTGGGTATTAGTGAGGACAAAGAAAACCCCTGACGGGTAGCTTGTAGTTGCAAATCCCGCTACTGCGCACGTCGTCTCTGCCATCGTAAGACATCTAACTTAGTACATTGCAGTTGGCCTAGCTTGTTGTATTTCAGATCTAATTCGTACTCGCTTATTGCAGGAGGAGGTAGGCCAGCGGAAAGAGCAGGGGACCTTCCAGAGCCAAGGGTCGAAGGATATCCTGTCGTCTGCGATCGGGAAGCCCGATCATAAGGGCCGGGTGCTTGGCGCAGGGTCGAGGCATACGAAGAAGTCCTACTTCCAAGATGGCGCTCGAGTGCTAGATCAAGATCATGGGAGGCACACGCGAGCGCCTCAAGGAGGCGCTTTCGAGGGAAGCGGTGAGGAGGATCAAGGATGAGATGAGGGGAGATGATGGCACGTGAAGATGAGATAAGGGCTGAGATGATGGCACGTGAGGAGCGCTGAGGGCCGAGATGATGGCGATGATCTCCAGTCGAGCAGAATCCTCACCTCTTGTAGAGAAGCTCGTGCCCGACCTAGCACTGTGGTTCCAAAATGATAAGATCGATCCCCATCCAAGGTAATAATTAATTTTTCCTAACTTAAAGCTACAAGTGTAACTCCCACAATGTTTCTCCTCAAGGTGCGTACATCTTGCGAGGCCCTGCTAAGTGCCACTCACCACCACGACGGAGGACGGATTTCTGTCGAGGTCTGCACGCGGGTTGCATTTCCATGCAAGGAGACCGACACTGCATGATCGGCCTTTGGGAAGGGCTACATGAGGTGCGGTGGACTACGTCCACGAACACTTCTTATCACATGTGCTCGAGTTCCCCAACGAAGATATCGGCACTCTCGGGCAAGCACGCATGTCGTTCATCAAGTGGCCCACGACGGGTGTCGTCTTGGTCAAGGTAAAATCCCGCGTCTTCTCGACCATTCGGTAAGTAATTGCAATAAGTTAAATATGCGCGTGCTTTGCGGGTTCCTACCGTGCACTGCTTGCTCCTGCTGCTGCTCGCTTCCCACCACCGTGATGAGTCCTACACAGTGCAGAGCTCACGTGTAAAGGACAAGCATGACACCAACAGAACCACAAGAGGCCTCCGAGACTCCTTCCGCCAAGAAGGCAAAGCGATAAAGGCCACAAAGCCCCTTGAGGTACTTGAAAAGCCCACTACCCTCACCTCGAAGACTCCTTCGCCCGAAAGGAAAGTCGGCCAGCCACGAGACATCCCTTACGATTTTAAGGCCTACGTACATGGAAAGCCCCTGCTTGCATCCGACGAACTAAATGATCTAGGCAGGTGGACTCGCATGCTCCATGGATGGTACATTGATAAGGTGAATGAGGAAGAGCGTCGAGTTGACTTCAGTGTGATGTATAAAAGGGTACATTTCCACCGTGATGAGAATGGGATATTCCCTGTCAGTTTTGAGGATCTGTTTCGTGTGTACCAATTAAAATCCGTTGATATTTCTACTTTACGATCCTGGACATTGTGAGTATCGCACCATACATCATGAGCTGACGACTTTCATAGGATTTTGCATTATGTTTTCTAATATTAACACGAGTTGCAGGGCAATGAGACAACGAGCCGTGACGAATCAAAACCAAGTTGGGTTTGTCGACCCCGAGCTTGTGTCTGCGACCACGGCTAGGCTACATCCGATGTTTGTTGCTGGCTACGTCAAGGGGGTATTGCATACTGAGTCGACGAAGGACTTCGTTGTAATACTGCATACCACGAGTAAGTAGTACAAACCCTTCAATTACTTATACGCACTTAAACCGTATGCGAACTTATTTCCTTGCACTACATTCCATTTAATAAGCAACCATTGGGTTCTACTCGTCCTCGTTAGTGAAAACACAGACCTACATTTTTAACTCAATCAAGAAGAGACCGATGGCCTCTGCGATCAAGTGTCCTTTGCGTATAAGTACATTACCGTAACCTAACACTTTCTGAATTTAACTATATTTTTTACTCAATGGCATCTCTCCAATATATGTAGGGGTTTCTCGGACTATGTCGATGAAGGAGGGTCACACGATAACAAAAAGGGCAAGACATTGAAGTATAAGAAATTCACGGTACAAGTGCCTAGCATATATCGATTAATTTTTCCGACATCTAATTTTCGTGTGTTAATTTCTTTCTCTCTTCACAAAGTGTCATCAACGAGTGGCGATGACACATGCGGCTTCTATGTCATGCAACACATGTTGGTTGTGGTCGTGGCTCACACCTTTTCCTAAGGTATATGTACATGCATACTTAGCCTTTCACATACAAATTTTGAAACTTAAATTCACGCACTCATTTATGTTTTGCGAAAGATCAATATCCCCGGAAGAGCTTAGGCAGAAAGCACTCAAAAATTTACGAGACCACTTATGCCAATGGTAGTGCTGGTTAGAAGTTATATCGGAGGGCGGTAGGTTTAGAGATCCCAAGCATCCTACTAGTCCATATGGAAACAATATTAATTGTATATGTCAATGTGATATATATGCACGTGTACCGATTGTTAAGCATGTTTGTGTTTGTATGTTGTGAGCGAATGGGCTATATGTATTGCAATTTACGTATTAGTGTTACGTGAATGTGATATGTGCATTCTGTGTTATGTATTGTCAATGTGATATATATATGCCCAATGTTAATATGTGTTATTTTGGATAATATGCAAAATTGAAACACCCCATGAGGGTCATCGAATCGGTTTTTGAATAAGCGATTGTGATGACCTATCATCGAATCGGTTCTTATGAGGCGATTCGATGACCTCTCATCGAATCGGTTCTTTTAAGCAAGTGATTGTGATGACCACATTAGTAGAATCGGTTCTTTTACGGAAGCGATAGTGATAACCATACCATTACAATCGGTTCTTGGAATAAGCGATTGTGATGATCCATCATCGAAATCGGTTCTTTCAAGGCGATTACGATGACCATCATTAGAATCGGTTCTTTTGTGGAACCGATTACGATAACCACGTTATCGAATCGGTTCCACAAAAGAACCGATTCTAATGAGGGGGTCATCAGAATCGCTTCCTTGAAAGAACCGATTCTGATGACCCTTTATCACAATCGGTTATTAGAAAAAACCGATTGTGATAATGTGTTCATGTTCTTTTGTGGAACCGATTCTGATAACCACGTTATCAGAATCGGTTCCACAAAAGAACCGATTCTAATGAGGGGGTCATCAGAATCACTTCCTTTAAAGAACCGATTCTGATGACCCTTTATCACAATCGGTTATTAGAAAAAACCGATTGTGATAATGTGTTCATCAGAATCGGTTTGATCTAAGAACCGATTCTAATGAGGCTTTATCACAATCGGGGCAAAACCGACTGTGATAACTCCACCTCATCACTATTCAAAGACTTCGTATCGCCACTTAAACCGATTGTAATGACAAAAAAAACCGATTCTGATATACAATTCTGTAGTAGTGGGGTCCTGATGCACGTCCGGACGCTCAGGCCGGGAGCCGTGCATGGTGGCGTTGCTGGAGTAGGCCGCGCAACAGTTTGGGTACGGCACTACGGCCGGCAGGGCAGGCACCCTGAGGAGTGAGATACCCTGCGACACGCAGTGGTTCGAGAAGATGGTCAACGTGACGTGCAAAGGCAGACAGGTGTTGACGTGTAGTGCATGCTTGGATGGGATTAACGCACACGCGGGAGATGTTGCTAACTAGTTGATCATTTTAGATATCCACGTAGTTTCTAAAGTATAGATTTCACCACAAATTTATATTATAATATATTTATAAACCTAATAAATTTATAATATTGTAAAAGTACTTTTTGAGATAAAATCTGCACATATAATTTTCATATATCCAATTTAAATATTTTAAAAAATATTGGTATTTAAAATTTTAAAAATTTGGCTGTACCTATGCTCAAAGAGTCATGGAGGGAGTACCTTTCTTCATTATTCATGTTCCATTAATTTGTGTTTGGCTTCATTTCAACTGAGTTTCGTACATTGCCTTATCTTTTTTTCCCGCCTCTTAATTGGGAGAATGATGTAAGTTCAATTTCTTTTTCCTAAATTAGCCCAGCGCTGAAATACTAATGAATACTTTGGCGAAAAAATGTTTAATCGATTTTATCACATAAATGATTGGAAATGTTTAATTACAGGGACAAATTCCTAATGATTGGTTGTGGGCTCGTCTAATAAAATTCTTAACCATCACTGAACACGTGGTTTCTGGTAGTGAGGAATGAGCATAGCACAAAAATATGTGTGATATTTGCCAGAGCACACACTGCAAGATTGATAATCTACTAACAAATTTTACAAAATTGTAGTGATTTGTTAGAACTTTGAGCACAAAGTGTCCAATAATATTCACCATGGGCCTCGTAAATAGTCCGATCAATTGGGAGCATCTAGTGAGTGCACTTTCTTTTGCGATTACAAGAAAGACAAACATGCACACCACACATACACACGCAAATGTGCCCCCTTAGCACATGTTTAGATAGACAAACATGCACACCACACATACACACGCAAATGTGCCCCCTTAGCACATGTTTAGATAGACAGAGCCTAAAACTAAATCCGTGACGTCATATAATTTCTACTAAAGCGCACTCACGTGTGTGTAATAGGTGGCCACTATGACTTCATATAATTTCTATGTTTAAACGGTATATGCAAGGTGGCAGAACGTACTCCTAAGATTATGGAACTTTTTTAAAAAAATTGAAATGCATACTTGGTACGGTTAATTCTAAGTTATAACAAAAAAAAAATTAGGACATGAAACCTAATAGTATATAAGTAAATTCTAACAAAACAATATTGTATTGGGTTTTCTAATTCTCAGTTACCTGAAATGTTTTTAGCTCTCAAACACCGAAAATTGCAAAAGACTAAGTCTAAAATTGTAGTACTAAGTAATATGAAATTTTAGTATCGCCATATTGTAATTTTTAGTTCTATTTGTTTTTTATTTTTTGGGTTCACTTAGGTTTACTTTATCTTTGTCTAGATTAGATTTTTTTTTATCTTGCAGAGATTCACTAGGTTCACTTTATTTTTGTTTTGGTTAGAAATTTCTTCTTTGTGTTTTTTTATTTTGCAGTGAGAGGGATGGGTAAAACACAATAGCCATCGGATATAACTCCTATGGCAAAAAAAGTGACAGAGTTTCAAAATCAGACAACTTATCAGTAGACAATCTAAAAAGCAAACGAGGCAACTTATTTATAGACAGCCCCGTACTATATTACCCTACCGTCCAACTAGCCTGTACTATTTTTTACAACACTGGTGAGCATGGACTACATACAGTGTGGCAGTGGATAGCCCATCTATATGTCTTTTGTTCATCTACAAATTGGAGAATCGAGAGCAATCCATACGACACAAAACCGTATGCCCTCTAAATGCGTCGTTGTTGTACAAGCTTTTCTTTATAGAAACTAGCGTCTTGTTAAAAGCTTTGACTGATGTATGTGCTTCGACGTCGGAGCCAACATTACGTACACAAATATTAATTAGTATAGTGTCCTGTTTTCCGGTTTCCTTTTCTCAGTATGTAATATATGGTCTTTTCCTTTTGTAGAACGTTTGTTTCCTTTTCTTTAATTCCAGGATATTTGCTTTCTTTTCCTTGAGATGATACTGGAGGTAGGGGGAGATCTGTTGTGGGCCACAGGGATGAGTTAGACATATTAAACAATGGCCATCAGATGTGGGTGAGTAAAGCTGAGGAAAGATCTGAGAGGTTAATTTTGATAGAGGCAAGTTTCTAGGGACGTTTCGCTGGGTTCATGAAGGTTGAGCCATCTCTAATGGGGTGTATTATTTGGGGTGAACGTAGAAAAGAATGCTTAGGTGCATTATAAAGAGATATAGATTAGACTCCTTTGTCTACGTACCATCACTACACCTTCACTTACATATTCATGTTCCTCGGCCGTCTCATTATATAAACCATTGCATGAGCCTCTGCTTCTCGTACCTCAACGCAAATTAAACTCAAATTGCAGCGCCTAGCATCTGAATTAGTGTTGGTATTGATCCTGATGGAGTACTCTGATAGCCGTCTGCTCCCTGCACCACAAAAGAGCAGTAGCTAGCAACTTCCAAATAGCGACGGCAGAGAACACAAAAAACAGAGCAATACAGAAAACTCGAGTTTTGGTGCTGCTCCAAACTGCACAGCTTTTCTGTGTATATTCTCCTTTTTATAGGGTTTTCTGATTACAGATGCAATCGGATCAAGTCTCCGAAAGACAAGCCGAGAACAACTCAAATTAGAATTACTGTGCTGGATTTATACTACTCCTTATCCGGCAACCAAACTGACAGAACTCATATAGAAAAAACAACTAACTAACTAAGTCTAGATTACAACTAATATTCTCCCCCTTAATCCTGACTTGTCAAGTGATACTACTGACACCCAGCAGTTCTCGCATCTCATTGAATTTCACTCTCCCAAGAGCCTTCGTCAGTATATCTGCGCATTGAACTTCAGTGCTGACATGTACAACCGAAATCAGTGCATTATCCACACACTCACGTATGAAGTGATATTTTGTGTCGATATGTTTACTTCTCCCATGGAAAACAGGATTCTTCATAAGTGCTATAGCAGACTTGTTGTCTACACACAAAGTCACTTCCTTCGGCGTAACACCAATCAAGTCTGCAAGCAATCCTCTCAACCAAACTGCCTGACATGCAGCGGCAGTAGCAGCCATAAATTCCGCTTCATATGATGATAATGCGACTGTCGTTTGTTTTTGAGAGTTCCATGCGACCGGACTTCCGGAGAAATAAAACACCATCCCGGTGGTACTTCTTCGGTCATCAAGGTCGCTAGCTAGATTGCTGTCGCTGTATCCAATCAATTCATCATCTCCTCCCTTGTTGTATGCAATACCGAAATCAACAGAGCCTTTGACATACCTCAATATATGTTTTACTGCTTGCAAATGACTTTGTTTTGGCGTTTGCATGTATCTACTGACTATTCCAACAGAGTAAGACAAGTCTGGCCGTGTATGTGTTAAGTACCGCAAGCATCCAATTAATCGCCGATATTCTGTTGGATTCACTGATACTCCAGCCTCATCCTTCGTCAACTGCAGTTTGGGTTCCATTGGATATTTGCCTGGGTTGCAATCCCACATGCCTGCCTGCTGCAGGATTCTCTTAGCATATCCACTTTGCTTCAGGGTTATCTCTTTGCTGCTCTGATGAACTTCAATTCCAAGGTAGTAAGAGAGAAGTCCTAAATCACTCATCTCAAATTCTTTCTTCATCTGTTCTTTGAATATCTGAATCTCTTTCTCACTTGCTCCTGTTACTATCAAGTCGTCTACATATACACCGACAATCAATAAGCCATTCTCAGTGTTGCATTTGTACACGGCTTGTTCCTGAGGGCATTTGTGAAAACAAAGCTCCTTCAACGTTCTGTCCAACTTGATGTTCCATGCTCTTGGTGCTTGCCGCAAATCATAAAGAGCTTTGGATAATTTATATACCTTGTTTTCATTGTCAGTACTGATGAAACCCTCTGGTTGTGATACATAAACATCTTCTTGGAGTTCCCCATTAAGAAATGCAGATTTGACGTCGAGATGATGTACTAACCATCTCTCTCGTGCTGCCAACGCCAGTAGCAGTCTTACTGTCTCCATTCTCGCAACCGGGGCAAAAACTTCTTCAAAATCTACTCCCTTTTGCTGCACATAACTTTTAGCAACTAATCTTGCTTTATGTTTCACAACTACTCCAGTTGCATCCTTCTTCAGTTTATAAATCCACTTTAGACCAATTGGCTTTACTCCACTTGGGCAGTCTGTCAGTGTCCAGGTTTTATTCTTCTGTATTGAATTGATTTCTTGCTGCATTGCATCCTTCCAAGCCTTATCACTTACTGCCTCATGATAAGTTGTTGGTTCTTCTACTGCAGCTATGTTCAACTCCTCAAACGTCTGCAAACCCTCAGTTTCTTCATAAATTTTTGACAGTGATCTCATTTTCAACGGTGCTGTTTTTGGAGAGGAAGTGAGAGGCGTACCAGTTGGACTTTGCTGCGGTGATGTTGTTGTAGAATCGGGTGGTGATACGGGTATATCTCCCAATCCTGAAGCCGATTGTGAAGGAGATCCGACTGGATCTAGTTCACCCTCATTAGGTGTCTCTGAACCTGAGGCTTGTTGCGGTAGATTTGCTGCTGGTGACTCTAGCTGCCTTCATCTACTGTCGGATAATGAACAGTGAATTCGGCTGTGACCGAATTTCCTTCTACCAACCAGTCCCAATTACATCTCTTTTTCTCATCAAAAATTACATCACGGCTCACACATATCCTCCTGCTTTCTGGGTCAAGTAGTCGATATGCCTTGCTTCCTTCCTCTATTCCTAGATGCACCATTTTCTTGCTTCGATCATCCAGCTTGTGGGTTTGAGCTGCTGGTACTTTGGCATATGCTATGCATCCAAAAACCCTTAGCTGCTCAAGATTGGGTTTTCTACCCTTCCACACTTCATAAGGAGTGGCGCTTTTTACTGCTTTAGTCGGTATACGATTCAGGAGGTAAACCGCATGCCTGACTGCTTCGCCCCACATTACACTAGGGATTTCCATTGTTTTCAGCAAACTTCTCGTGACATTTAGCACCGAACGATTTCGTCGTTCTACAACACCGTTTTGCTGCGGTGTGTATGGTGCAGTTAGATGCCTTTGAATTCCTTCTTCTGCACAAAAATCTGCAAATTGATGAGAAATAAACTCACCTCCTCGATCTGTTCTGAGTGTTCTCACTTTGTGCCCGCTCTCTTTTTCAACAAGTGCTTTGAACCTTTTGAATGCAGAAAAGGCTTGATCTTTTGTTTTAAGAAAATAAACCCACATGAAACGGCTGCAATCATCTACAAGGAGTAAAAAATACTGGTTACCGGCTGTAGTTGATGGTGATATTGGTCCACAAAGGTCGGCATGAACTAGCTCCAGCACTTCTTCTCCCCTGTACAGAGCTTGCAAGGGAAACGGTTGCCTACACTGTTTTGCAAAAATGCACCCTTCACACAGCTGAGTAATATGCTCAATCTTGGGCACTCCCCGTACCATATCTGTGACGACCAGAGCCCTCATAGCCTGAAAATTCAAGTGGCCAAGTCGTATATGCCATAGCCATCCTGGTTCATCAATGCTAGCCAACAGACTAACAGGAATGGCAACATTCAGCATGATTTTATACAGTCGGTTGCATGACCGCTTCACTCTCATGAGAAGCTTGCCTTCTTGGTCATGAATGTTCAGCATGTCTTGCTCCAGTACCACCCTGCATCCTGCTTCCGTGATCTGACCAAGGCTAAGTATATTGCTGTACAAGCTAGGTATGTAGTATACCTCTCCAATAAGGCGATGCTCACCGTTTCTGCATTCAAGTAATACTGATCCTTTTCCCATAATTTCCACCGTTGAGCCATCTCCAAAACGAACTTGCCCGATAATACTTTCGTCTAGTTCAGTGAAAAATGATCGTTGCCCAATCATATGGTTACTCGCTCCATTATCCAGATACCACATGCCCTTTTCTTTATGGTCTATGGTGAAGTTACCTGGAACCACCTTATCTTCATTCAGCAGAATCATGTCTTCATCATGTAAGATCATGTTGCTTCTGTGTTGCTCGCATACTGTCAGTAGGAGAGCCGGTTCATCTTCCTGCGCCTTGGTCAGATTAGACTCTTCTTCCTTTCGCTTTGGAAGACGACATTCAGATGCATAATGCCCATACTTGTCACAATTAAAACACTTGATATGACTTTTGTCTTTGTATGAGCTATTGCTACCATTTGTGTCTTGTCGGACTGTATTGAAGCTTCCTCTACCAGCTCTACCTCGGCCGCGCCCTCGGCCTCGTCACTTGCCACGTCCTTGGCTTCCATCCCTGCTGAAATTAGCAGATTTGTTGTTCGTATTTGCATCTTTGCCATGCCCAGCCTTCTGGCGAGCTTGCCACTCGGATTGGGTGAGCAGCAACCGCCCTTCTGTGCTCGAAGAGCTGCTGCCAGCGCGTAAGCGAACTCGTTCTTCATACGCCTTGAGTCACCCGATCGCTTCCTCAAAAGGCATCGTGTCTAAGTCCGAATACTGCTCAATTGAAGCTACGAGCTGGAAGAACTTCTCTGGCACTGAGTCCAGTAGCTTCTTAACCAACGATGCATCATCAAGTGTGGCGCCAAGGCTGCTGTACTTGGCCGCCATACTGCTCAATTTTCCGGCGAACCCATCTACTGAATCCTCTTCCTTCATCCGCAAGGTTTCAAATTCGTTTTTCAAAGTTTGAAGCCGTGCTTTTTGCACTCGATCAGCACCTAGAAATCTGGTTCTCAAAGCTTCCCAGACTTCTCTTGCATTCTTCTTCTTGGCAACTTGCAGAAGAAGATCTTCAGGTATACACTGAAAGAGGAAAGCTTTCGCCTTCTTGTCAGTTTGTTCTTCCACTGCTACACCAGCCTTCGGTTCTATGGCTTCCCAGGTTCCCTGAGCATCCATAAAGGCCTCCATCTTAATCGCTCATACCGTATATGAGGACGCTGTAAGCATCGGGAAAGAAATCGGCACTCCGCCTGCCTCCTTCACTGCTTGCTGCGATGGAGGAGCCATAAGCCTGAACCTTGTGATAGATTTGGAAAAACTCACCAAGCTCTGATACCAAGTGTTGGTATTGATCCTGATGGAGTACTCTGATAGCCGTCTGCTCCCTGCACCACAAAAGAGCAGTAGCTAGCAACTTCCAAATAGCGACAGCAGAGAACACAAAAAACAGAGCAATACAGAAAACTCGAGTTTTGGTGCTGCCCCAAACTGCACAGCTTTTCTGTGTATATTCTCTTTTTATAGGGTTTTCTGATTACAGATGCAATCGGATCAAGTCTCCGAAAGACAAGCCGAGAACAACTCAAATTAGAACTACTGTGCCGGATTTATACTACTCCTTATCCGGCAACCAAACTGACAGAACTCATATAGAAAAAACAACTAACTAACTAAGTCTGGATTACAACTAATAATTAGCTGATCTAGCTCGTAGCTAGAGAGAACACAAGACAGTAACAATTAATGGCGGCTGTCGGGAGAAGGAAGGAGGGTGCCAACACCACCAACACCTCGGCTTGTTCCGTCCGTATCGCCAAGAACGGCGAGAGGATCCCGAAAGGGTACATCCCGATGGTGCTCGTCGGCGGCGAGGGAGACGGCGACGAGAGAGTCATGGTGCACGTCGAAATGCTGAAGGAGCCGTGCATGGTCGCATTGCTGGAGATGGCCGCGCAGCAGTTTGGGTACAGCCAGCAGGGTGTCCTGAGGATCCCCTGCTGCACGCAGCAGTTCGGGCGGATTGTTAACATCGTGTGCAAAGCTAGATAGGTGTAGTAAGTAAGTACAAGAGTGTGTGTGCAACACAACCTAGGGAGAGTGTGTGTTATTAATCATTACATTGGTAATTTTTATTGGTTCATGGTTTTTGTTTGAACGCGTATTTGTCTATTGTTCAATTTGGGTTGATTTTATCATGTTAATTTTTGCATGTTGCATTATCTATTTTCTTCACCTCTTTGTTTGGTGAAATGATGTAAGTTCCAGTAGCAGTAAATGATTTAGAGCTAGTCGATTTATGTATTATTATTGATTACATTGGTGAAGAAATGGTTAATCCTCAGATATCTTGTCTGTTGGAATAATTAGCACTTTCAGGTTTATATAAATTCCGAGATAAAACATGAACATAAACAAATTGACTAACATAATCATATTGTGAGAGTATAATCTACACATAGATATCACAAAGCTACACATGAATAGATCTACTATACTCAGGAGTAAAAACAGCAACAGGTTAAACATGATTCTCACGTACCGATCTACTGTAGAGGAAACAATAGCCGATGTAGATGGTACGTTGTTGATGACGAGAATGTGTTGGCACCGAGCGCGTCGACAACGAACAACGGCGCCCGAGCGTACTGGTAGACGAGCCGTGATGACGATCGTGAGCAGTTGCGCGAAGCGCTTCCCAAAAACCTTATTCGCCTTCTCCCGGTGCAGGATCTCAAAGACGATAGATTCCGGAGACCTGCTCTCCCGTTCATCGGTGCACGCCGATGCAGCGGGATGAGGCGGACTACGGTGGCGGCGCAGCACTTGAAGGAGGCAAAAGCTTGTGTATAGATCCATATATTTTGCTCATGGACTCGGCCAGTATATATAGAGACAGAAAACGCGTTTTTCAGTTTGGATGTGAAACCAACACGATTTTATCTCTATATCTTGAACTGATCCCGAGTAGCAAAAGATAAAAACTGCAAAAGGAAGTTGCGTCTGCGCAAGGCATCCGGTCCGATTTCGGCGGACCATTCACGCAGGTGCCACGCGCCCGCCGCCCATGCTCGGCGAGGCGAGGCGAGCGAGCGCACGTGTGGGTTCTTTCTCTTCCCTCCATTGCCATGTGTAATAGGGAGAGAACCAACTCCATATTTAAGTAGGTCTCTCTCCACCTCCACAAGCAATATGGTACTAAAGACATCCCACCCCTCTCCCTTCATGAATGAGCCATTGAGATTTATTGGATTTTCATTTAAATGGGCTAAGCCCATATAATTCAACAATCCCCCACCAAATCTCAAAGGTGCTCTCAGAGATTTGCCTGTTCCAATACTGTTTGATATACCAGCGTTTCGATGGAGACTGTTAAGTTGAACATCCATCTAGAACATTAAGCTACGTACACCGATCCACAACTTGAACAATGGACTAGACCTTGAATTGCAACTCTTGTGTGGACAAGTTTCACTTAAAACCAAAATGATGTAAGTTCCCGTAGCAGTAAATGATTTAGAGCTAGTCGATTTATGTATTATTATTGATTACATTGGTGAAGAAATGGTCACTCCTCAGATATACTGTCAATTGTCAATTTCTGTTCTTTTCCATTTGGTCAATTTCAAGGTGGTGAAACTCAGGTTACTGTTTTTTTGCTAGGGAAAAACTTAGCTTGTGTTGTCAATTGAGATAAACCGGCAATTGTAATTCCAAAATCACTCTTTTTGTTTAGAAAACTGCTACAAAACAGTATACCATCCAAGCAAAAAGAAGAAAGAAAGAAATCGCAACAGGACAGCTTGCATGAACTGGTATTGTGAGCTCAGGTGGTGGCGGTGGCAGCTGCATCGTTGCCAACAGCTCTAGAGACCTTGATGTGATAGAATAAGGGCTAAACTAATGTTTAAAACATGATCTTTATCTAGTCTAAATCATGATCACCGAAACAATAATGCGGAAATAAATGTTAGGTTAACTGACCCGAAGAAGATGAGGAAGCCATTAGTTTTTTGTTGGTGTAGGTGATTCGATTGGTGTAGAAGGGCGAAGAACCGATGCGAGCGATGAAGAAATGGGCACCGTGATCCTCACGGTGGTGGTGAGAGCCTTCGATAGCTTTGCGCCGAAAGCCTAGATCGGATGGGTGTCTCGGGATTATTGGCAAACTCAAGATTGTTTTCTCATATCGTTCGAGTGCTGGCTAATCCCTTTTAATATGGCGCCAACTATCGGGACCAAACCAAAATCTTGTTGAGATTGCTCTCGATCAGAGCACGTGATGGTGGGTCTAGCCCAAAATTTTCGGATCTGGCAGTTAGCCGAGATCACTACTAACATTCTCCCACTCGATCGTAAGGCTAACATCATAAGTCCATACTTAACAGAACAATACATCAAGATAAAGTATTTTAGCAGTTAATAAATGCACTGCTGGAACTTCAGTATCTATAGTGCATCATTATATCTCGATAGAATAATCATTTATTCTTAACGGGAGTTGGTTTTATACTTATGGTCCTCTTTTTCAGAATCAGAGGCTTTCCAATAAACCCATGCCGGCAACATGCTCTCGAAAGAGACTGGGTGGTAAGCCTTTAGTAAGTAGATCCTCAAGTATAGACTTAGTACTTATATGCTTGATATCAATAGTATGATCATGGATTCTATCTTTCACAACATGATACTTAATGTCAATGTGTTTGGTAGCACCACTTGACTTGTTGTTACTTGAATAGAAAACTGCGGCCAAATTATTGCAGTATATAGGTAGTGGTTTAGATATACTGTCTACCACTCTTAATCCCGGGATAAAATTCTTAAGTCATACAGTCTGCTTAGTAGCCTCATAACATGCCACAAACTCAGCCTGTATCGTTGATAATGCAGTTAGTGATTGTTTGGAGCTTTTCCACGAAATGGCTCCTCCCGCAAGTGTGAAGATATAACCTGATGTAGATTTCTTAGTATCAACAGAACCTGTAAAGTCAGCATCTGAAAACCCACAACCTCAAGGGTATCAGACTTCTTATATGCGAGCATGTAATGCTTAGTGCCTTGCAAATAATGCAAAGCCTTTTTAACGGCTTTCCAGTGGTCTAACCCTGGATTAGATTGATATCTGCCAAGCATCCCGGTTACGAATGCTAAATCAGGGTGAGTACAAACTTGAGCATACATAATGCTTCCGATAGCTGAAGCGTAAGGAATCCCCTTCATCTGATTAGTTTCTAATTGATTCCTTGGACATTAGAATGTTCCAAACTTATCGTCCTTAACAATAGGAGCAGGCATGGCAGAGCAGTTATGCATATTATATCTCTTAAGTACTCTGTCAATATATGCCTTTTGGGATGGACCTAATACCCCTTTGGACCTATCTCGGTGAATCTCAATACCCAAAACATAAGAGGCGTCACCAAGATCCTTCATGTCAAAGTTAGCGAAAAGAAATCTCTTGATCTCATACAGCATGTCCTTATTGCTGCTAGCCAATAAGATATCATCCACATAAAGCACTAAGATAGTAAATTTGCTCACCTTAATCTTAATGTATATACAATTGTCCACTTCATTTTCTTTGAAATCAAAATTCCTTATGGTCTCATCTAACTTAAGATACCATTGTATAGATGCTTGTTTTAGTCCATAGATGGATTTCTTAAGTCGACATCCCATATGTTCCTTGCCTTCCATAACAAAACCTTCCGGTTGAGCCATATAAGCATTCTCATGCAAGTCACCATTAAGAAATGTGGTTTTAACATCTATCTGATGTAGCTCTAAATCATAATGAGCAACAAGTGCCATGACAATTCTTAGTGAATCTTTCTTTGAGACAGGAGAGAAAGTATCAACATAATCAATCCCCTCTCTTTGTGTAAACCCTTTTGCTACAAGTCTTACCTTGAATCTTTTGACATTTCCCTTAGAGTCATGCTTAGTTTTGTAGACCCATCTACATCCTACTATTTTGACTCCATCAGGAATTTCTACTAAATCTCAGACGTTATTAATGCTCATAGACTTAATTTCATCATGCATGGCCTCAAGCCACTTGGGTGAATCCTTAGTCATTATAGCCTCCTTAAATGAAGTGGGATCGTCTACCTTCCCAATGTCATTTACATCTTCATTCATGTATACGATATAATCATTCGAGATGGCAGACATTCTGTCCCACTGTGATCTCCTTAGTGGTTCATTAGTTATCACAGGGGCCGTTGAGGCTCATCATTATGTGCTGTACTGTTAATCCCAGAATTTTGAGGTGAGGGCTTAACTCCAGAATTCTCAGTTGGAGGTGTAACTAAATGAGGTACAGGAAGAATAGTCTCTTTAATTATCGGTAATGGCACATAAGTCCGAATCTCCTCAAGATCTATTTTCCTAGCCTTTGAGCTCCCACTGATTTCATCATTCTCTAAGAATACAGCATGTCGGGTTTTGTAACATCCTAATTTTTGGCTTGAAATAATATTATATTGTTATTTATGAATTTTATGATTTTTCTAATTTATTTGGATTTTTCTGGATTTTATTGGAATTTATTAAATATATTTGTTTCTGGCCTATATTTGAAAAGTATTAAAATAATGATAAAGTTTATATAAAGTTTGGCTAAAAATATTTTATTTGAGTTCAAAATGTCTGAAAGTATTTTTCAGAATTTTATTAGATTTTTCCTGATACTTTTGTTGCCTAAAACTAATTAATCGAATTGCTAGAATTATTTTAATTAACAAAATGCGGGAAATCGTTAAATAGTAATCGGGCTGGAGCCCATTTCTGTGCATCCGTGGCCCATATTCGCGCAACCTGATCGGCCCATCTTCTAGAAGCTCGCTCTGTGTCCGTTGGATCCTCATTGCTCGTCGGAGATCGATTCGGTTGGAATTTTGTTGGTGTCCGTTGATCTCGGCGTGTGGTTTAGATCCCTTTGCGCAGAATGCATCTCAGCTGTGGATCAAGACATGTGGATGGCACCCCGTTATCGCCCTCGTGTGACTGGTGCGGACTCTGTTCCGATCTGTCCCCAGCGCCGCCACGAATTCGGAGCTGCGCCGTGCGAAGCCAGGACTCTCCGGCCTTTATAAGGCACGCATCGTGACCGCAGGGCAACCAGTAAGCAGAACCTCAGATCGATTGTGTAGGATTAGGTCACCGTTTCGCTGATTTTGAGAGTTCATCCGTGCGCCACCACTAGAGATTTTCTTCGATTCCGTCATCTTCCGTGGAGCTCGAGACTCGGGACCAACACCGAAGAGTTCCTCATCGCGAGAGCTACGTAGTGCGCACCTTGGGTCCAGCGAAGGCTCGTCGGAGCAAGAGATCACCGAGAAGCTGTCGCCGCTGGAGAAGAAGACCCCGCCGCCGTTACTCCGCTGCACCAAAAGTAAATCCGATCGTGACATCAGATCCGCGACGTCGAATCACGTCCGTAGGTGCCCTCGCCGACCGCCGGCGGCGACCATAGGGTCCCGTGCCGGTGGTGGTGACGTGGCTTGACGCTTCATCGACACGTGGCTGCCTCGTCACTCCTTCGGCTGAGGTGGCGGTTGCATGGCGGTTGCGTGGCAGTCGCGTGGGTGTTGTGGTGGCACCAGGTCAACCGCGACGTGGGACCTGCTGCCAGTCAGGCTGGCACGTGGACCAAGTCCACCGAGTGCGGTCCAAGGAGCGTGATCTGGTCCATGGACCCGGTCCAGTGGACCAGAGGGCACGTGTCGGCGCGGGAGCAATCCGGGCCAAGGCTGACGTCACCTTGATGTCATGTTGATGCATTAAAGTGATTTTCCAATATAAAAATAATTTGGGGTAATTTGGTATTTTCTAATTTTCAAGTTTCTATGATTTTTAAATCTTCCACGAGCCCGTTTTTCTTCATACGAGCTCCGATTGAGGTGATTCAAATTTCTAAAAATTTGTAAAATTGAGATATATTTAATAGTGATTTTTATTTGATTTTTAGAGATTGTTTGCTCTTTGTTTTAGTGTTTATTTGTTGTTCTCTCTCGTTTCGCGTAAACGTTGAATTGTGCAATGCAACCGAGGAAGATTCTTCAACTAAAGACCAAGGTCCAGATCATGAATAAGGGATTTTATAAGGCAAGTTGTGCTTTGATCATGTTGAATCCATGTTTATAAAATTGCTATATTGTTTTGCCATATTGCATGTTATTTCACATATACAATTGTTTCAAATTAAATTGAGACTTAGCTAATCTACCAATTTGATCTATACCCTACCTTGTCATTTGTATGCCATGATCTATTGTCACACTAGATTGGTTCATTATAGTTGGTTAATAATAAAATCAACATGGGATGGTTAGATCGTCATAGTTGCTTAGCCATGCATGTCATCACATGTACTTGAATTATAGAGAATTAATCTTGACTAATGGAATATGGAACAATGTTATGAACTTATGTGTCATGTGAGATCACACAATGAGATTGAGTTGTAGTGGCTAGTCATGTCATGCAACGATGTTGAATTGTTGATGGCACGTGGTGCTTAGTAATCAATTGGGGTGGTAACCACTTAGATTGAGGCAAGTGACAAGGGGCGAGTATGCTAAGGTGGGCCCAATGGGCAGAGGGTATATGGAAGTCTTGCTTCGATCATCTTAAGTACTTAACCTTGCAAGCCTTTGACCTGAGTCAATCATGCAACCACATGTCTAGCATGGGACAGCCTAGCTGATTAATTTGCAATGTCTTAGCTTGGTACTATCAATGGCGGTGTGAGTTCCCGAGTTATGGAGTAATTCACATGGCACAAGAGGGGTGTCGACTTTTGTAGTCGGCGATGAATTTATGGGGCAGGCGCTAGATCTCAATCTCGATGGTTACAAAAGACAAAGGTTTAGACAGGTTCAGGCCCTCAACAAAGGAGGTAATACCCTAGTCCTGTTTGCTGGGATTATATGGATCTCTTGGATCTGGGACTGCTTGCACTTTGGAGACTGCTTATCCCTATGCCCCCCTCCTGGGTGTTGCCCGCCCTCTCCCTTATATAATGGGGTGGGGCGGCTTACAAAATACCGATCGGTTAGGAGATCCCGATCGGTTATAGGATCCTAATCGGTTACAGGACAGAGTTTACATCTTCATCTCATCCTGCTAACAACTCGGATTACAATATATCTCTTATATCTAAATATATGCTCAACTGCCTTTAAAGTATACCTCCATGCGCACAACAGCAAGGCCTGGCGTGGTGATCATCATCTGGGCTTTCAACTCGACCCTGCCTCTCAGGCGCTTCTGGGCCGGTTATGAAGACCCCTAGGTTCTTATATTCCACAGTAGCCCCTGAGTGATTCATGATCCGGTTGCTATGTCTTCGTCTGGGTCTCAGCTTTGAATTAACGTCTTCAGCTTCTAGCATAAACCTCCGCCTTGTTTCTTCTTTGTCTTGAACGCTTCTTGTTGCAGCAAGGGGATTATGAAGGACTCGCATATGACTCCAGGTTTTTTGCTTCAACTGATTAGAATCTTCCGTCTGACAGGTTTATTATGGATATTTCTTCCCGCTCGAGGCGAAATTCTAGTACCCTTCCTCTTCAAGGTCCAATACCGGACGGTCTTCGAAGTTGCTTCAACTTCTTGCGCCATTTCATTTCCCGAAAACTTCCTTGGCTTCTTGGGCTATCTTGACTCCAAGTCTCTTCGGCTTCCTTAGTTCGAAGAGTGGGCACTGTTCGACCTCTCCATGGCCGAATGGGCTGAAGAAGAGGTCGCTCCCCTCGATCGTGCCGCTATCGATGCCCTCCTCGAAATCAACCCCGCCCTTTATAGGGCTAAGGAAGCTCCTTCCGAGTGACGTCAAAGCTTGCATGACTTCTTTGATCAGACGATATCCATATTCAATTATCGTGGGATGTACCTCGGGTCCAATCTGGGGACGTATTTGAGCTTTGCTCGGCTCTTGGCCGAGTGATACCCACATCCGACTGCTGCAGGATATCGCTCTGGTCCGACTTGGGACATATCATATTCACGTGGCTCTTGGCCGAGTGATACCCACATCCGACTGCTGTAAGATATAGCTTAGGCTCAACTTGGAGCGTATCAGGATCTTCTTGGCTCATGGCCGAGTGATACCTGTGCCCGATTGAAGCAGGACATAGCTTAGGCTCAACTTGGATCATCCCATTTGCGTGGCTCTCGACCGAGTGATACCCATATCCGACTGATGTAGGATATAGCACTGGTCCATCTTGGGACATATCAAGGTTTAACCGAACGGTATCCGTACTCGTTTATTACGATCCATAGCTCTTCGACCCATTGTGGGGCATACCATCGGAACCGTGCTTTATCAGGCTCATCTCATGATATATGATTCCATCATGCGGTAACCAATCAACGACCCAACGTGGGGCATATCACAAGAAGATATTTTCTTGGCTCATGGCCGAGTGATACCTATACCCGACTGATGTAGGATATAGCTCTAGTCCATCGTAGGATATAGCTCTCGTCCATCTTGGGACATATCAAGGTTTAACCGAACGGTATCCGTACTCGTTTATTACGATGCACAGCTTTTCGACCCATCGTGGGGCATACCATCGGAACCGTACCTTATCAGGCTCAACTCATGATATATGATTCCGTCATGCGGTAACCAATCAACGACCCAACGTGGGGCATATCACAAGAAGATATTTTTTTGGCTCATGGCCTTGTGATACCTATACCCGACTGATGTAGGATATAGCTCTGGTCCATCTTGGGACATATCAAGGTTTAACCGAACGGTATCCGTTCTCATTTATTACGATGCACAGCTCTTCGACCCATCGTGGGGCATACCATCGGAACAGTGCCTTATCAGGCTCAACTCATGATATATGATTCCGTCATGCGGTAACCAATCAGCGACCCAACGTGGGGCATATCACAAGAAGATATTTTCTTGGCTCATGGCCGAGTGATACCTATACCCGACTGATGTAGGATATAGCTCTGGTCCATCTTGGGACATATCAAGGTTTAACCAAACGTTATCCGTACTCGTTTATTACGATGCACAGCTCTTCGACCCATCGTGGGGCATACCATCAGAACCGTGCCTTATCAGGCTCAACTCATGATATATGATTCTGTCATGCGGTAACCAATCAGCGACCCAACGTGGGGCATATCACAAGAAGATATTTTCTTGGCTCATGGCTGAGTGATACCTATACCCGACTAATGTAGGATATAGCTCTGGTCCATCTTGGGACATATCAAGGTTTAACCGAACGTTATCCGTACTCGTTTATTACGATGCACAGCTCTTCGACCCATCGTGGGGCATACCATCAGAACCGTGCCTTATCAGGCTCAACTCATGATATATGATTCCGTCATGCGGTAACCAATCAGCGACCCAACGTGGGGCATATCACAAGAAGATATTTTCTTGGCTCATGGCCGAGTGATACCTATACCTGACTGATGTAGGATATAGCTCTGGTCCATCTTGGGACATATCAAGGTTTAATCGAACGGTATCCGTACTCGTTTATTACGATGCACAGCTCTTCAACCCATCGTGGGGCATACCATCAGAACCGTGCCTTATCAGGCTCATCTCATGATATATGATTCCGTCATGTTGTAACCAATCAACGACCGAACGTGGGGCATATCACAAGAAGATATTTTCTTGGCTCATGGCCGAGTAATATTCTTACTACTCTTGTCGCCTTCTTGCTTGTGTTGGTTGGCATGTCGGCGCCCTTCTTTGTGACGGTTGCCGAAATTGGGAGAACGTTCAGCGAAGAAGTCCGAATACCTCTGAAAGATGCTCCCCGAGGTTAGGACGTGCCAGGAATATCTGTTTTGCTTGTAGACTATAAGCTCAAGACGCGGGCGCAATACGCCATTTATAATGAGAAAGTCGAAGCCATTGAAGCGTCTTGCGCTAGGCTTTGCGAGGCCCCTGAGTCATTATTGAGATTGCTTCATCCCGGAGGCGAGAGGCTGCTCGGCAGAGATCACGCAATTTTTCGACTGGAGGAAGCCCCCGAGGAGTTTAAGAGACTCTTGATGGGAACGGCGACGAACGGAGCTAGCCACGCTCTGGCGATCACCAAGTCGCTTTATCCCAGAGTGGATCTTGAAGCCATTAAGGAGGGCTATGCCTACAACGCGGATGAAGACCGGGCCGCCGAACTCTGGGAGGAAGTTAAGGAGACTTCTTCGGCTGTCGCATAAACATTAGACCTGCAAACGAATACTCGGCAGGCATGCACTGCATAAAAATGTTTATTTGACCCTTCATCTTTTGTTTTAAATATGCTGCTACGCTTGATGCGACCATCCGAGTGGTTTCGACATCTTAAATATTATGTCCGACTAGATCAGCCCCTAGGCTCTGGGACATGGTTCATGACGCATGTCTCAGAGTCTTAAAATTCGTAGGAGCGAAGCACATGGACACACATAATTTTTGAGATTATGCGAAAACAAATTTAAGAGTAAACATTCGTTCATAAAGAAGCGATTGAATTATAAAGTTCAAGTGAAAGAAGGACGTAACTGTTCTGTACTCCAGGTGTTGTCGACACTTGTGCCATCTTCACGCTTGAGCTTATGAGCCCCAGGACGTATCAATTCATCGATGACGTAAGGGCCTTCCCAGCTTGGGGAGAGCTTATGCTTGCATTTTTGATTCTTTCTAAGGACCAGATCTCCTTTGGAGAATGCGCGGCTCCTCACATTGCGACCGTGATAGCGACTTGAGCCCTGAAGGTACTTTGCCAACTGAATTGCTGCAATGTCTCTGGCTTCTTCCAGTCGGTTGAGGTCTTCTGGCCGGCCTTCTTCCGAAGCGACCTCTTCATAGCTCCGAACCTGCGGGGATCCGAATTCTAACTTGGTAGGAAAGACCGCCTTTGAGCCATACACCGAGAAGAAAGGTGACTGCCCGGTTGCTCTGCTAGGGGTGGTTTGCAACCCCCAGAGTACCGAAGGCAATTCTTCGACCCACCGAGTGGTATATGGCTTGAGATGATCAGAAATCCTGGCTTTTGGGACTTGTGGCACCATGCCATCGGCTCGTTCGACCTCGTCCCGTTCTTGCCGCACGGCGGTGATATCTTGGCGGAGGTCGCGGCTGAGATTCCGGCGAGAATCCCCGACTGGTTGCGTGGGGCGCCGATTGCCGGTAGTTCGACTGGTAGCGGTCCAACTGCTGGCGACGCGAGTAGGCGCGTGGGAGCGTGAGTGCGCTTCCTCTGCTGGCCTTTCCTGATTTTGCTGAATGGTTGCTGCCGTCACCATGGCCTAGATCTGGGCCACGATTGGGGCCGCCGGGCTATCAGATGCAATAATTGGGTCCAGCGCATCGAGAAACGTCTTAGAGGCGACAACGTTCTGCAGCGGCGCACGGAAAGCAACTTGGTCTCCCAATCTTGATAGCAGGGTGTCTTCGTGGACATTGCGGCCGCGGGATCGAAACGATCACGCCCGTGCCTCTACGGCTTCTTGATTGCTGGCGTTGGAGATTGGTCTTCTGCCCTTCGATTGCAAAGATGCCACGGAAATTGTAGCAATTGCAGATCGAGTCGGAGTAGCATACCTGAGGCGAATCGGCCTGATCTTTACCAGATTGAATCTGGTTTAGGTCTAGGCAAACGAGTTCTCCGAGCGCATCCGCGACGAAGTCCAGGCTTCCGAAGTGGAAAGCCTGGCCGGAGACGAAGGTGGCGGTGATTCCGCTGATTGCTGCCATCGAATTTGTAGGAAAAGGTTGTAGCGCTGCCCCTACCTGGCGCGTCAACTGTCGACTTTTGTAGTCGGCAATGAATTTATGGGGCAGGCGCTAGATCTCAAACTCGATGGTTACACAAGACAAAGGTTTAGACAGGTTCATGCCCTCAACGGAGGAGGTAATACCCTAGTCCTGTGTGCTGGGATTATATGGATCTCTTGGATCTGGGACTGCTTGCGCTTTGGCGTATGCTTATCCCTATGCCCCCCTCCTGGGTGTTGCCCGCCCTCTCCCTTATATAATAGGGTGGGGCGGCTTACAGAATCCCAATCGATTAGGAGATCTCGATCGGTTATAGGATCCTAATCGGTTACAAGATAGAGTTTACATCTTCATCTCATCCTGCTAACAACTCGGATTACAATCATATCTCTTATATCTAAATATATGCTCAACTGCCTTTAAGGTATACCTCCATGCGCACGGCAGCAAGGCCTAGCATGGAGATCATCATCTGGGCTTTCAACTCGACCCTGCCTCTCAGGCGCTTCTGGGCCGGTTATGAAGACCCTTGGGTTCTTATATTCCACAAGGGGGGCCCTGTATGTGGTTTTCAGATCCACTAGTGTTGAAACCTTAGCGGGTAGTATCGGGTTAAGCCAGAGCATTGTAAAGGCTTTGTCATGATCTCTCCGCCGACACACCAAAGGAAGTGTGTTAATTGCATGGCAACAAGAGATGATCGTGTCGTGTGGGTAGAGTGCATAACCTCTGCAGAGTGTAAAACTATTCGAATAGCCGTGCTCGCGGTATTGAGCAATGCTCGGGAATTACAGTTAAGGGTTAGCTTAATTAAATGGAAAACTTGGTTGGGATGGCGGGATTGCCATGTGGAAGGTTGAAACTTGACTTAGGATTGGAAACTTGATTACTTGAGAAATGCTACATCTATGTATTACTGCTATTTGTTTTACAGTCTTTACAATCTATTTATTGTATTTGTTCATAAATGCTGCTTATTGCAAAATAGCCACAATAGCCTTTTCCTTTGGAGTAAGCCTTGCATATAGTTACATAGAATTGCATTCTGTGCACAACTTGTTGAGTGCTTTATGTACTCACCCTTGCCACCAATAAAACACCAGTTGAGGAGTCTACCCCAATACTGGAGGAGTACTATGAAGACATGAATGTTTAGGGTGCGAGTCTTGTCAGTTGCCTGTGGTATACTGAGGGGTTTATCCACGTTTTCATTCCGCTGCAGTTTAATATGTTATTCAGCCTTACGAGGTATAATCATGTAAGTTGACCATAAGGTCATTCAACTACTACTATTTAATATATGATGTCTTTCATAATGTTTCCGCTGTATATGATTGTGATATTTGCCGATGTTGAGCCTGTGTACACTAGAGTGATCCTGGACTAGTGCAGTATACACAGAGGGTCCGGATTTGCATATTTGGGTCCCGACAGGTTTCCACAAACTTAGTGATACGATCTGGACAATAAAACCGATACCCCTTAGATCTTTCAGGATATCCAATAAAATGGTAGCTTACTGTCTTAGGATCTAATTTCCCAATATGTGGATTAAAGATTTTAGCTTCAACAGGACAACCCCACACACGTTAGTATTTTAAGCTCGGTTTTCTCCCAGTCCATAATTCATAAGGTGTCTTAGGCATTGATTTACTGGGAACCCGATTAAGTATATGTGCGGCTGTCTTTAATGCTTCCATCCACAAACCAACTGGTAAATTGGAGTAACTCATCATGCTACGCACCATATCCATAAGGGTGCAGTTGCGTCTTTCAGCTATTCCATTTTGCTGAGGTTCACCATATGTTGAATATTGAGCTATTATGCCATTTTCTGAAAGAAACTTAGTAAATAGATCTGGAATTTGTCCATAAGGAGCATGTCTCCTATAATATTCTCCTCCACGATCCGATCTCACTACCTTAATCTTTAAATTATGCTGATTTTCTACTTCAGCCTTAAATATTTTAAACTTATTGAGTGATTCAGATCGATCACGAATGGGGAAAATATAACCATAACGGGAGAAATCATCGGTGAAAGTGATAAAGGAGTCATATCCATCCACTGAAGTTATAGGAAATGGACCACATATATCAATGTGGATTAATTCTAATATTCCTGTGCTTCGAGTGGCTCCTTAATTTATTTTACATATTTCCCCTTAATTCAGTCAATGCAATAGTCTGAGTCAGAGAAGTCTAATGGATCGAGTATCTCTTCCTTAATGAGACGTTTCATTCTCCCCTTCGAAATATAGCCTAAACGACAGTGCCACAATTTCGATGAAGTATCATCACTTATACTTCTCTTTCGCTTATTAGTGACATTGCACACATTCATTGACACAGGAAATTCATATAGAGGAAGCATATAGAGTTTGTCTCGTCGAGTCGCGAGACCAAAATTATTTAAATTAAAACTTATAATACATTTATTATCCATCATCATCCAAAAGAGAAACAGAAATAAGGTTCCTCCTCATGGTGGGAACATAAACAATATTATTTAATTGAAGGGTGAAACCACTATCTAATGCTAATGGCAATGTGCCAACGGCTTCAACTTCAGCCTCCCTTCCATCAGCAACTCTAAGACTTCGCTCCCCCTTTCTTATTGTCCTCACGGTAAGGAATCCCTACTATGAATTGGAAACGTGCATAGAGGCATCAGAATCAATCCACCAGGTATTAGGGGAGAAATCAGTAAAAAGGATTTCATCAACAGTAGAAATTATGTCATTACCCTTCTTGGCAAGCCACTTCATGAAGCCCACACAATCCTTCTGTATATGCCCACTATTTTTGCAGAAGCGACAGATGGGCCGGCCCATCAGAAGAAGCAGAGTTAGGTGCAGGGGCTCTTTGGAGAGAAATGCAGCTTCTTCTTACAGTTAGATTCTCCTTGAAATTTTCTTTTGCCATGGCCAACATGGAAAATTTGGTCCTTTCATTCAGCCTTAAGCCTCTCCTCCTCCTGGACACACATAGCGATCAACTCGCTCATGGTCCACTATTCCTTTTGAGTGTTATAATTAATGTTGAATGCATTATACTCACAAGGGAGAGAGGTCATAATAAAATGGATCAAGAAACCATAAGAAATGGCCATGTCCATGCCCTTAAGTTTGGCAGCCATATCAGTCACATCATGATATGCTCACGTACACTGCTAGAGCCATCATACTTAGTGGTGAGCATCTTCATGATCAAGGTACTAGCATATACTTTTGAGGAGCCCTTGAATTGCTCCTCAACTGAGGCCAAGTACTGCTTAGCATTATCAGATTTAGGTATTGCTCCCCTTATCCCTACAGATACAGTGCTCTTCATAATTATCAAGGACATGCGGTTGGACCGCTTCCCCCACTTTTCCGCTGTTAAGTCATAGAGTTTCTTTTTCTCAGTGAAACTCTCGTCATCAGCAGAAGGAGCTATGGGAGCGTCCTCACGTAATTCATAATCCAAGTTGATAACTCCAAGGACAATCAAAATCCTCTCCTTCCAAGAAGGAAAATTTGCTCCAGTTAGTTGCTCAATGCCGTTCAAGTAATCAACACCATTAGTGTTATTCATGGCTGAATCGAAAACAAAATATAATCAGTAATTATGAAAAATAAATGTCTTGCATGAAAACAAAATATTCATGGCAGTAGTGGAAGCGGCTCCACCCAGAACAAGTGTCGCGGTAAGTCGCAGGACACGCGCAGCAAGGAGGGTGCACGCGACGGCGGTGGCAAGGCATTCGGTGCAGGCCGCAATGTCAAAAAGGATAGGTGCCGGTAATTCAATAAATCAGGGCACTAGGCTCCGGTAAATCTCACGCAGGTGAAGGATGAGGAGCTAGCCTTGCTCATGGCTCAGGTCATGGCGCTTACCACGGCGCATGACGAGCACGTTGGTGACGGCGGGTCCGTCTTCCTGATTGAGGAGCACGCCGAAGTACACCTTGGCAAGGAGTGTTAGGGATAGATGCATGGCATAATAACTGGAGACAGATTTAACGTGGAAAAACCCTTGCGGGAAAAAACCACAGGAAACAATCCACTATATTGTTTCCCGTGGTTTTCTCCCGCAAGGGTTTTTCCACGTTAAATCTATCTCTAGTTATTATGTCGTGCATCTATCCCTAACAAGTGGTATCAGAGCCAAGAGGTCTCGAGTTCAAGACCCGGTTGACGCAATTAAAAAAAATTGTAGTCCACTTCTATTCCACGTCCTTTGCCTGAGGGAGCCTACACGTGAGGGGGAGTGTTGAAGTATAAGTGAATTGATCACCTTTCCTCATCAGCTTAAGCTTTTGGGTGAACTGGTTGGTGCATGCAACTCAATATGGTATCAGACCTTGGGTCACATGAGTGAGAAAGGTATGCATCTTTTATGCAAGAAAGGATTTTTACATGATATTGGCAAACTTGATTTCTGTGAACATTGTGTATTTGGAAAACAAAAGAGAGTCAGTTTTTCTGTTTCAACTCCTCAGACTAAAGGAATTCTTGATTATATTCATTTTGATCTTTGGGGTCGTTCTAGATTTCCTTCTATTGGAGGTTGTGAGTACATGATTACCTTCATTGATGATTTTTCTTGCAAAGTTTGGGTTTATTTTTTGAAACATAAGCATGAAGCTTTTTCAGTTTTCAAGAAGTGGAAAGTCTTGGTTGAAAATCAAACTAGCAAGAAAATCAAGAAACTTAGAACTCACAATGGATTGGAATTTTGTAGTGGTGAGTTTGATCAATTTTGTGCTAATCATGGTATTGCAAGACATTTAACTGTTCCAGGTAAACCTCAGCAGAATGGTATGGCAGAGCGTATGAATCGCACTCTTCTGGAAAGAGCCCGTTGCATGCTTTCAAATGCAGGTTTATGGAATAAGCGTGCTTTGTGGGCTGAGACTGTTTCTACAGCCTCTTACTTGATTAATCGCTCTCCAAATTCAGCTATTGACTTTAAGATTCCACAAGAGGTTTGGTCAGGTAAACCAGTTGATTATTCTATTTTGAAAATTTTTGGTTGTCCTGCTTATGCTCATGTTAGCGATGGAAAATTAGAGCCTAGAGCAAGAAAATGCATATTTGTTGGGTATGGTTCAGGTGTCAAAGGATATCATTTATGGTGTTCTGATTCTCGCAAATTAATCATTAGTCGTGATGTTACTTTTCATGAAGATGCTTTACTTTCACCTGGTAGTGACAGTGATGGTTGTTCATCCACAAATGAATCTAGAACTTTTGAAGCTGCTGAAAGAAATTCAGAATTTGAGGTAGTTTTACCTACCATTGATAATGATTCTTCTAGTGGTTCTTCACAACCAATTTCAGCACCTAGTGGTACTACGTCACAACCAGTTTCTACATCTCCTAGTACTAATGATTATTGTATTGCTCGAGATAGACCAAGGAGGAACACTCAATTACCTGCTAGATATCGTGACACTGATAATATGGCCTGTTATGCTCTTCTTGCTGCACAAGATATTTGTGATATTTTTGAACCTTCTTCTTATTCTGAAGCTATCTCATGTGAAAATTCTTCTAAGTGGTTGACAGCTATGAATGAAGAAATTTTGAGCTTCATAAAAACCATACATGGGATTTGGTTAAGCTTCCACAAGGTAAGAAACCTTTAAAGTGCAAATGGATTTATAAGAAGAAGGATGGTATTTCTGGAGTTGAACCTGCAAGATGGAAAGCCCGTTTAGTGGTAAAAGGTTTTGACCAAAGAGAAGGTATTGACTTCAATGAAGTTTTTTCTCCTGTTTTGCACCACTCTTCCATTCGGGTTATACTTGCTTTTGTTGCTTTATTTGACTTGGAATTAGAGTAACTTGATGTTAAAACTGCCTTCTTACATGGAGATTTAGAAGAAGAGATTTTTATGACACAACCTGAGGGTTTTGCTACTCCTGAAAAAGAGGATTTAGTTTGTCATTTGAAAAAGTCTCTCTACGGTCTTAAACAAGCTCCTAGGCAGTGGTATAAAAGGTTTGATTCCTTTATGATTGCACAACATTATTCCTGCAGCAATTATGATAACTGTGTTGTTGACGATCGGGACCGTCGACCGCAAAGAAAGGGGGAAGGATCGTGCAAGGGGGCGAGGCCCAAAGTCGTCCGGGAAGGAGGGAGCGTCGATAGGTGCACAGCTCTGGGAAGAAGAACAATCGAATGGGAGACACAATGCTTATACTGGTTCGAGCCCCCTAGGTCGGTAATAGCTCTACTCCAGTCTTGCCCGTAGGCGAAAGGTGACTAAAAGCTCCTCGGGGGAGAACAAAGGGGGAGCTCGACCTCGGGGTCGCTCGGAAGTGACGACCGAGGGGAGCTCGATGGATGGTGTGGTGTACAAGTGTGTCTGCAGGTGTGTCTGTGCATCCCCTTTCGGTTTCTACTGTGTTCTTGTTGTTTTGACCGGGGTAGTCTAGCGCTTTTATAGACCCTTGGCGCTGATCTTGAGGCTGACGTCGGGTGGTTGTCCGTGAGTTGACAGGAGCAGTTGACCCTAGTTCCCACGCAGGGGAACTGTCAGGAGTTGCTGGAAGTGGTTGACCCTAGTTCCCACGCAGGGGAACTGACAGGAGTTGCTGACCCTAGTTCCCACGCAGGGGAGAGAGGTCACATAAAAAGGAGATTACTACGCTGGAGGCCAAGCCGAGGGCGTTGAGGTCGAAGAGGTCGCGGGAGTCAGCCCGAGCTCGGGAACAGTCCTCCGAGCTCGGGGGAGAACGGCCTAAAGCCCCTGGGGGGGCCCGGACATGTGTCCGGACGATCGATCCCTCACAACCAGTTATCTTCCAGATGCTGCCGAATTTTGATACTAACTCAATGTATAATAATTTAGTACCTTCAAAGGATGGTAAAAAATCTTGTATTTAAAACAATAAGATTTAATTGCATAAAAGAAGGCACAAGCAGTTATCTTCCAGATGCTGCCGAATTTTAATTCACACTTTTAGTGTGGCTCTATATAAAGGAATATGGAGGTTATACTAGTGTAAATTAAAAATTCTACCACATAAATTAGGATGCCAAGCAAGTGAGAGATCATGAATCGTTACCGTTAGACACGCAGTGTAGAAGGAGGAGAATTGAAGTAGCCCGACTCAACTTAGCGTGCATCCAGGAGTAGTGGTTGATCATCCTCGAGCGATGGTCGAACATGCTCGAATGATCGCCCCGATCAACACCGCAGTAGTAGCAACGCATCTACTAAAGTCCACACATTTGGGGAAGGAACAAGTTGAGTTGGTGGGCTAGCACCAACGCGCACAGTAGGGCTAGCAAGCGACGGCTAGGGTTTTTTGTGGATTTGGTGGTACAACAATTACATAACCCTAGCCTTCGCGTACTCCCTTTATATAACCCCTTGGTGGAACCCTGCATTAGGTGTCTAACCAAGGTGCAAAGACCACTTGGCTGATTAGTGACGGGTTCAATCCAAACCAATGTATTCCAACCCGCTACGTGTGTGACCCTGTGTGTTCATGCATATTTGGTTGTGGCTTGGAAACTCCTTTCGGCCCATAAGTTGACAGCAGCCCCTAGTAGGGCATAGCGACTTCAAACATACACAAAGATTAAATCGAATGAACCTATATAGTGCTCATGTACTGATCCCTTTGCCTCATGATACCAGGTCAAACTCAAGATGAGAAACATGCCATCCTTTGATAACTTGATCATTCACTTGTTCTGTAGTAGATTACTCAGTTTTAATGGATGTGTTAATCACATTCAGCATGGCTATGGACTTACTTAATCTAACCACATCGATCTCAGGTCTGAGGATCTCACATACATTATGTATAAAACCAACGGATGACACTTAAGAATATAACAATTCTCACAGTGTTTCATGATGGGTCATTCCAACATCATGTTCTCCAACATGTCTCCACATTATTGATTTAATATCCCTATATCTATAATCCGTGAAATATGATCATCAATTAATATATATGCTGACCTATAAATCACAATTGTCCTACGTAATGATATAAGGTCAAGGATAATATAGAATATTATCAAAACTTGAACAAGGAGTTTCATGAACAAGTCACATACTTATTGATTGATACTAATGATATTTATTCAAGGGATAACATAATCATATTATTCCATAAATATAGATGTGATACAATCATCTATACCCCTTTATAATGCACATAAGCAATTTTTCTACGTCCACCCTAAATAATGCACCTCATTAGAGATGGCCCAACGTTCGTGCACCCAGCAAAACGTCCCCATAAACTTGCATTCATCAAAATGAACATCTCAGATCTTTCCTCAGTTTTACTCACCCACATCCGATGGCCATTATTTAGTGTGTCTAATCATCCTCGAATTAAGGAAATTAAGTCCATAATTAAGTCCATATTATGCAAATGATAACTAAGTCATGTTAGGCCCTAACGCACGCAGCGACCCGGATTTCCATCGATTGTGTCTCCACCCGAACGTCGAAACGCCTTCGAACCCCTTAGGCCGGATGGAAACCAATTCGGTCCATGCCCCCCACCCTTCCATCGATTCCATCTCCACGCGTACTCCTCCGACCTGTTTCCATCGCCCCCAGCCCCCCGTGTGAGCGCCATTTCCATCGCTCAGGCCTCCGCCCTCTGGATCCGGTCTCCAGCGCCCCTCGCGCGTGCGCTCGGACAGCCCGCCCACCTCCCGATCCGGTCTCCAGCGCCCCCACACCAACCGGCCCACCCCCCACCCCGCGCCCGCGCGAGCGCCCGGATTTCCCTCGCTCAGCCCGGTCTCCTCCCGATCCAGATTACCTTCCCTTTTATCCAGATTGGATTGATTGACGCGCTTCCAAGCAAATCTCCGATTCGTCAATATGAGTTTCTTCTCTACTCTGGATTTGATTGATTGCTGCCCTTCATAAGGAAGCAAATCTCCGATTCGTCAAGATGAGTTTCTTCTCGAGTCTTTCCCTTTTATCGCTCTCTTCCGGTTTGTACATAACCCATCTATTTCGTTGTGCTTCCTTTTCTTGCTGCTTATTGCGGGACTGGGAATTCGGGCGACGGCCGCGGTGGAGTGCCCTAGAGTCGGTTTCTTCAGTCAGTGCGTGGAGAAGAGGAAGTCAAAAGCACAGCCACATTTGCATCCCCTTTATCAGCTTTAGCCAGGTATCCATCATTTTTCACCTTACCAGTAGTTAGGTTTTTTGTTCTTATGTTCTTACGTGTTGTCGCTTGCCAGCATTTGAACAAATTCTTATGCTAAATGTGCATAGTTGTTTACTGAATGTTAGAAATGTTTGGGTGAGAATGAAGGTAAGAAGCATATGCTCTCATGTCCAAGTTTTCATGTGGCGCATAGTTTTAGTGAAATGCAATTGTCGTTGCGAAATAAATTCTGATAATTATATTTGTCACTACCTGATTGTGTGAGCCCGCCTTTGTTCTTGTAGCTTCTGGGGTAGATAGATAAGATTTAGGGTCAGATGTGATACACATAGTCTTGAAAAATGCTGATCTTTTGATAAAAGTGAGTAAGGGATTCTTGTGATTTCTGTTGTGCTATAGGGGATGTGTGTGTGTCTGACCCAGCAAGTGCAGCGTAAGCAAGAGTTCTTGGTGGAAGTGTGAGCCAAATTCGATCACTTGTTTATTCTTTCTGGTTTCTTCTGATCCTAGCATCCTTCATTACTATTTTTGATTAGTACTATACCATTTACATTTGAGGTTTGGAGAGTTTGATTGTTGTGGACTACACAGGTAGGTTGACTCTGACAAACAAGACGTTGTATTTTGAGGATTCTGCATTGAACCTGCATTGAAAGTCGAACTTTCAGGCACTGAAATAGAACAACAAGTTAAGCCATCTTCAACAAGTCCTTTTGGCACACCTTTGTTTGACAAGTAGCCATTTTTGGATTGATTCAAGGTAATTTTTTTATCATGCCTGGATTGCTTTTAGGAAATATTTTGTTTTTGATCATTGCACATATAGAAACTTACTCAATTGTATTGTTGTTCTTTTATTGCCAATACTACACAAAACTGAGTAGAAAACTTTGCATATTCATAGTGGAGCATCGATTACTGGAATCTTGAGGTTTGTTATTGTTGCAAGTAGCCATTTTTGGCAGCTTTAGTTGTTTACCATTCCATGCTTATATTGGTTGAGATTTTAGACAATGTAAAATATTGGAGTTTACAATTTGCAAGTTGGATATTTAATCAAACTTACTGTGCACATAGGGATAATAAAGTTATATATGAATTGTGATCCTATATTCAACAGTAGCATCCTAAAAGGTAATCCTATATATGAATTGTGAGTTTTAAATACAAACACAGTAGCATCATGCACATATTGTGAAATAGATTAAATATTCAATTGTAGAATAAATTTCTAGATTGTTGCGGTGTAATGAAGCAGCGCTAAAGGTGTAAAGTCGGTACGAATAGTCCATTGTGAAGAAAAAGATCATGTTTTGCTAATAATATCGCTTACAATATTCAACAACAAAAATCCGATTGCTTATACGCTTCATTATGAACAAATGCAACTGATACAGGAGAGGAATTAGATCTAGCATTCTTTTTGCGTAAGAAAAAATTATTAAAAGGAACCAAAAAAAAGCCACAACATTTTTTCCAATTTCTGAGCAATTGTTTGAAATATGTGAGGCCGCCACAATGTTGCTTTTAATATGAAACGGGTTAACCCACAGTTTATATCACATTTTACAATGTTTAATCCGATTCTTTCTATACTTTACCAACAGCAATTCTTTATTCCTTGCAACCTCATTAATCATCTTGATATGTACATGTGGACAACTAAAATGACAGTTATTTGTCTCCAAGGTCATTTTATCATATCTTAGGCAAATAAATAAATATACTTTAGCAAGACATAGATTTGCAATAGAAATGAACATAAAGCTTGGATTTTCCTGCATGCTGGCTTGAGATATATACCAAATTGGCTGCATAAGGCAAAAGCATGGCCTAATCATGCAATGATTTACCATGATCAAACTGACCTTGAAACAATAGCAAAAGACAACATATAGATATACAACAACGTTTGAATTTTCAATCAAGACTAAACCGAAAACAGCCGGCATGGTTGATTGTTGCACTGAATCTTCAATTTTCAGCTATGGTGTTGCTTCTCACAGGAAAATACTAACAATTGGTGATCTGAGGAGAAGCCTGGAACATATAAATGGATAAGAAAATTTGTTCATGTATAGTACATTGCTTATCCTGATTATTTTTGGGCCAAACATAATCAAAAGTGCATATTTTTGTTGAATATTCCAATAGAAAAATTGCAATACAAATGATATTACCCTTTCTTGTGCAGAAATTAGCCCCATTTTTTTCCTAGCTTATCACATCCTAAAACAGGGAGTATATAAGATACAAAGAAAATGGGTAACAAACCCAAAAAAATTGAGATGACTGAGGACCTGAGCTCAACACATCTTTTGTAGCTGAAGAAAATTATCTCTAAGAAAATAATGATATGCAATTTGTAGCTCAACCTGAATGATGTTGCTCGTTTAGGTTCTGAGAATCTATAGGGCCATATTTATTTGCAAAATCAATGAAATATATTTCTCTTATGTTCCTACAGTACTTTGGCAATTTTGTGCTCCCAGAAACAAATTAGGCAAAGCTTCTCATAGGACTTACAATTTCTGATTAGGTAAGGACTTGTAATTTTAGGGTGCAAGATTACTAATTAGGTAATTACTGATTATGTTGTGTGAAACACTACTATGGTTACTACTATTTCTATCCCTCTCAACATTCCATTTTTTTGTTCTGTATCCAAAAGTCATATATGTCCCCTTGACTTTAAATATTGCATTGTATTTTTAAGTTTACAGTTTGACTAATTATGCTTATTAAACACAACTTGCTTCCATAGTTTGTGAAAACGTTTATGATGTTTACAATGCAATATATTGGTTTATGATGTTTACTTGCTTCCATAGTTTGGCATCTTTAGTTGTTTACCATTCCATGCTTATATTGGTTGAGAGTTTAGACAATGTAAAATATTGGAGTTTACAATTTGCAAGGTGGATATTTAATCAAACTTACTGTGCTCAGGGGGATAATAAAGTTATATATATCTTTAGTTAGAACTAAAAAACTCTTATCAGAATTAACTACCATAGAAAAAAAATCCGAAACCCACATCTCTTTCACCTAATCTCTTGTAACCTGGGCTGTTAAGTGCTATCTGGTTCAATCCAATATATGAGTGTGTTGAAAGTATCAGTATGAGGTGAGACTTCCTTCTGAATCACTTGCCATACTATTTTTTGAGAATGCTTGAAATGGAATATTACACAGGTTATGGAGAATAATATTGTACACATTAACATTTGGAACAATTTGAGCCTTGAGCATATGATCAAAAATTCTTCAGCTAGATTGTAGTAACCAACTCTGAAAAGACCATTGATCAGAGTTCCGTATGTCACAGCATCAGCTTGCATTCCCTTATAACCCATTTCCTTGAATAGCTTCAATGCAGAATTTACCTTTTTTGACTTGCAAAAAGCATCAATTAGTCTATTACTTAACATTCTCTGCATTCTCGATGATGAAACAAAAATCAGGTTATTTGTGTGATTTATCTCAGTCCGTTGAGCTGTTTACTTGCACCAAACACAGTAGTTTTTTTTTTTGTTAAAGAACACACATGTTTAGGATTCATGAGGAAACTACGCTACATTTTGCTTTATATTTTTTTGCCTGCTTCTGTTTGTTAGTCGTATAGCACAGACTTGAAAAATGCATCAATTATATATCACAGCTACAGGATACAATATCACAGAACCCACCAATTTCCATATAATCAGAAAAGAAAGCAAATGCCTTGTCTAGTTGATGGGCTTTGCATAGTCCTTTTAACAACTAATTATAGCTGTACCGGTCAGGATTCACGCCACTCATTTCCATTCTTGTTATCAAATTTGCAGCTTTCTCCATCATACCCATATTGCAGTAATGGTTCTTTGAATAGAACGTTATTATCTGATCAACTATTTATACCTCTAATGTTATGTATGAATTGTAGCCATCTCTTGAGAAATATCCATTTCATATGCCTTGCTTGCTTTGTATAGATACCCAAAGAACTGGTGTGATAGAAAAGTTTTCTTTCATTTCTCGACTTATAGTTGACTTCAAATTAATTGAATTCTGCAGAATTGGACTATTCCTACTCCTCTGCTGAAGACATTGCCTTATTTTCATTATCTCCTCGAGCGTAATTACTGATTAGGTAAGGACTTGTAATTTTGGGGTGCAAGATTATTGATTAGGTTTGTGTGAAACACTACTATGGTTACTACTGTTTCTATCCCTCTCAATAATCCATTTTTTTGTTCTGTATCCAAAAGTCATATATGCCCCCTTGACTTTAAATATTGCATTATATTTTTAAGTTTACAGTTTGCCTAATTATGCTTTTTAAACACTACTTGCTTCCATAGTTTGTGAAAACGTTTATGATGTACAATGTAAGACAATGCTGGCTGGTTATGTCTCTACAAGCATTGTGTATGCCTATATTAGTTGCAATATTTAATAGAAATGGATGCTAATGCAATGATCATTTTAAATGTTGCTTGCCTTAAATGTATTACTGCATGAGAAACACAAAAAATGTAATGTGATTTACGGAATGTGGAAAATGCTCCTGTCACCATTAATAAAAATATTTTTTAAGGTTTTGTAACATTTTAACGTTTTCCAGCTCAATGGCACCAATTAATCGAACACGAAAGAGAACGTTAGTGTTGTTTTCTGAAAGCTCTGTGGTGCCTACGTGAGTTTTACTTGACTATCTCTTCCATTTAATTAAAAGTAGACCAAATGTTTACATATGCTTCATTTTTTTAGATTCAAGGAGTTCAACAACATTGAATTCGCTGATATAGACAAGTCTTGGAGCATTTGTGTTTTAGTAGATGTCAAATTTCCTATTGAAGATAACGGTGATTTGCTTCGATTGATCTTAATAGATGAGACTATAAGTCCAACGGTAATTCAACCCCTATAAAATTCATTTTTTATGTTAGCTAACATGGTTTATAGCTAAAATTCATTTTTTATGTTAGCTAAAATTCATAGGTTTAACTTAGCACTTAATGAAGGCCGTAAGTACATCATTCATCGTGTGCAATTCCAACCTAACTGTGAGGAAGTTCAGTTTCGGAGCATTCGAAACTCTTATGAGTGCTTGCTAACGAGACGTACAACAGTTGAACCTTCTACAGTATTAGTTGATTTTCCTCTCTACCCAAAATATTTTATGTCATTTGAAGACGTTTGTGGACGTCCGAACAAAATATTTGTAGGTATGGCTCAAAATTCCTTGGTAGCAAATATAATATCAAATGATATTTTGATGGCTAAATTTAAACATACAATATTTCATATAGATATAGTTGGAGTGGTTGTTCATTTTGGTGATCTTGAGTCTACGAAACCCTTCCACGCCGTATAATGAATAGAAAGATCACTCTCATAGACACAAAGTAAACCTATAGTATTTTCAAAAAAGTATGGTTTGATTTAAACTAATCTGCGCATAATATTTGAAATATTTCTTCTTATGTTTAATTGCAGGTTTAACTTGTTAGTTGTTCAAGTATAGGATGAGCATTTAACCCAACATATGCTCAGTTGGTCAGAGGCTAAGGCAAAAAACCATATGCTTGTTGCAACTATGTTGAAAAAAGACAATAGATACGGTAACTAAATCATCAACCTAGAAAATAATAAATACTATTGGTAATGTGTAATTAAGGAAAAAGGTACTCATGATATGTTGCTTTTCAAAACAGGTTGTGTTGAGACTGCTCAGTACACGAAACTACCCTTTGCCCCAGATCTTCCTACACATCATGCACTTGAAAGTAAGTTTTTTTTAATAAGAAAAAATAGACTCCATTCAAAAGAAATATATAAGCCTCTTTTACTAATACATTTTTAAATTACTAAATTATTATTGTAAGTTTTCGACACTCTCTGGTGGCAGGAGCGTTTGATTTCACATTCATAAAAAGATTTATTGAAAGGAGGTGGCAATACCTAGCTCATGTGGTTACTAGGACTACCAATCGATATAGATGATGGTGATATGATTAGTGATGTAACTGGATGCTGGACATGTTTTATTATTCTGATCACATGAATAATTGCTTGTGTGGACATGTTTGTGTATGTTTGCTTATCAAAGTATGGGAAAAATTTTTGGGAAAATATGGAAAAATAAACTGCGCTCGCCGACCGCTGGATCCGCAGGGAAAAAAAGATAAAAATTAAATAAATCATCTACAGCTTGTTCATGAGAAAAAATTGAAAAAATTAAATAAGACTCACAGCATCACTGGTTCCATGGATAAAAAATTAAAAACAATCAGCGCTCTCCGTGCATTGAAATTAGGCTCTATGGGGCTAAATCCGTAAAAAAGTCTCCAGAAGGGTCATGTTAAAAAAAAAACGATCACGAGGACAGGATAATAAAAAAATTCAAGTCTGGTTGCCTTGCATGCATAGTTTTAAAGACTTTCAAGTGTCAAACTGCTTAGTTTTCTTTTCTTTCTTTTTAATCCTCTGATTTGTCAAATGTCAAACTTGTGCCCGTGATTAATGTTTATCTGCCTTATCCTTTTTCTTGTTTAAATACACAGCAGAATTGAGATGCAGGGAGACATGGTTCGAGATGTCCCAATGGTTTCTTCATTGAAATATCAGACGGTCAATTCCGAAGATCAGAAAGAACTGATTAACATCAACACTGATATACAGATGATGGACAATGTTATTGAGTCGAAAGCTTCTCGTCATAACAAACCGAAAAAATCCCACATTAACGTTTTACAAAAATATCGACAATGTCTTTTCTAATTCAAAAGTAATGTACTTATATCTTGTTATTTCGATGCAGATTACGTTTGTGATGAAGAAGACAAATTCATTATTAGCTCAATTATGAACTCACCTGACAAAAAGATTATTGTTGATGTGGAGGGTGCATTTATCGATTTCTTCCATTTTAAATATCTTTTGAAACCTGCTGAACACTTGTATGGCGATGTAAGTATACATATGTAGTTTAACCTTTATTATGTGCGTATTAAAGTTATGTGCTTCATATATTTCCATTTTCTAATAATATATTAACTTTAAACTGCAGGTCATAAACGCGTACATCAACCTCATTATCTCTGAAAAATATCTATTGTGCAGAGAAGGGGCAACTATCTACTTGGAGAATACTTTGATATTTTACATTCTTCATCGTGATGGTCAGTATTGGAAAGAAAATAAACCAAATATTAAAGAAGACAAGATCATCGAAAGGGTGACATCCTATGTTCAACATGACATGATAAATAATTGGTTCCTATTTTGAATCCGGTCATGCTTCACGTGCCTTTGGTACTCATAAATTATTTAATTATAATCAGGTTTTTATCCCTATTAACATTAAAGATACTCACTGGTACCTAGCTGTAATAAATGGCAAAAAACGTCAGATACAAGTTCTTGACTCCTTGGGCTTAATGTGTCGCGACGATCTCACTTATGTTGTAAGTATTTTTTAGCTATACCTTTAATCATCGTTATTGTTTATGATTATAGGACTGATTGTTTTCTTATAAAAATAACAGTTAAAAGGTCTCCAGATACAAATTGACATAGCGTCACAGGTTAAAGAGTTCACTGCATACAAGTGGCCGGATCTACAAGTTACTTTGTGGCCTATTATTGAGCAATTTAAAGAACCAATGCAGAATGACGGGTACGATTTCAATCTATATGTTACCAAAAAACTTTGTTTAAGCAATATATTAAAATGTCTGAATGTTCAACATTTGGTTGTAGTGTGTCATGTGGCCTATTTTTATTAAATTACATGGAGTACTGGACGGGAGATGGATTAACTGACAATATTTGTCAGGTAATTGTAAAAAAGTTATTATTACGTGTTTACACATGTGTTCTGTATAAAGGTAATTTGTTTTAATATTTCTATGCAGCAAGATATGACTAATTTCAAATCAAAAGTAGCTGCCATCCTTTTGGATTCGCCTCTAAACTGCAAAAAAGGATGCCAAGATGAAGTTTCCAGTACTGAAGAAGTAATAGATCCAAATGAATGTGTGATTTTAGACACACTACAGGAAACGAGAGAAGATGCACTATTGCTTTGCATAAACACTCAAGTGAATTGTGTTAGTTTTAAAGAGACGGCCAATGCGATTTGTGGCTATATCATGTCTATAACTGACGGAGATACTTTGGGGTATGTGATTCTTATTATTTCTACTATTTTTTCATGCCTTCATACACATAGCTACTCTTTTGTACGTGTTAAGCTGATTAATGTTAATATCTAACACAAATCATCTTTTACAGGAAAGAATGGGTGCAAAACTCCAAACCTTACCCTATAAGCATAACAGTCAAGAAACTTCAAGAAATACTTGATGGCAGAAAACCTATGAACATTGATTGCTTTAATGCAGGGGTGCACATGCTCTCAAGCGATGAAACCATGTATTTCAAGGATCCCATATGCCACTATCTAGATTTACAGTTCTGCGTATGTTTTGATATTTTTGCATTATATATATACACCTTATGCAATAATCAACTAGCTATTTTTTAATGTTTTAATTTATCGCAGCCACTTTGTAATTACCGACGGTACCATAAGTTTCTTGTCAAGGTTGAAGATGAGAAGCTTGCAAAATTAGTTGACGCTTGGCCTGAGACTGGAATTGTGTTGTCTGAATGCCGAATGGTAAGCTTTGCTTAATAAATTGTTTGACGCTTTATTATGTTACTATATATATGTGCAAAAGATATAATGTCTATATTTGTAAATTATGCTGCCTTTTCATCACGGAGGACGATTCAGCATGTTATTGTTCGACATGAAGGACAGGGTTATCTCCGTTATTGATCCAACACCTTTACCCGTATGGGTTCCAACGGATAAACCATCCAGTTACTATCTTGATAGAATACAAAAAATTGGTATAATATTAGATCGTGCTATGAGGATAGTAAATCCCTCATGGAACGACGATATCTATGATTGGCGTATTGTAGTTCCAAAGTCTGTTCCAAAAACAATAGACCGGTAAGTTATTTACACATGATTAGTAAATAGTTAATTTTTTGTGTACTTACATGTAGCAATTAAATGTTGTGCAGGAACATGACAGGTTATTTGGTCATGAACTTCATGCACATTTGGAATGATCAACAGTTTAATGCACGGATCTGCATGGTAATTACTCTCTATTTTATTAATCACTTTTTATAAGGTTGTAAAGTAGGTCTACACTGATGATGCTCTACAATGTACTTACAGGGTTCACCTATCCTTAGGAAGTGTTTCTTAATTGAAATACTAAAATACAAGTGGAATGAGTGCGCAGAAAATATCCCTCAAGACATAAGAACAAGTCTTGAGAACATACGAAAAACGTTTAGCGAAAAATATTATTGAGTGTTATATCTTCATTTTTGTACTCGCATACGGGCACTGTGATTATTTATTATTAAGTGTTATATTCATACTTATCTTCTCATTTAATTGATAAGCGGGTGTACTGCCGTCGTAGCGTTAGCACGGGCACTATACTAATCTCTATAATTGACTAAAGGGGCATCAATAACACTATAGACACATATATAAGGCAAAAGGGCGGTGCCATCGACTAGTCATACACACCAAACAGACAACTGAGTAGAGACGTTATCTTATATCTATCAATTAAAATTTAGCTCTGCAACATAAAGCTGATCGTACAAGTTAATGATTTCATCGTAATTGAACTTGAAAGATCGAAAAGGCGACTAGAGGGGGGTGAATAGGAGCCAAATAAAATTTTTGAATAAATTCTCCCCCTAGAATTCAATCCACCAAAAGACCAGAAAGAAAGAACTGAACCATCGATCAGGCAAATTCATGAACAGAGGCTCCGACCAGTTAAGGTCGGATGAACAGTAAAAACTGCACTAGTCGGGTAGCTCTGGTCGGATGAATAAGATCGCGAATCGGTCGTCGAGATCGGTCGGATGAATAAAGACTCCCGACCGAAGTGGTCGGATGAATAAGATACTCCCGACCGAAGTGGTCGGATGAATAAGACTTCGGGTGAGCAGATCCCGACCGGACGAACAAGACGCCCGACTGCGGAGGTCGGATGAACAGACTCGGTGTGAATAGTGCTCGGATGAATAAGACCTCCCGATCGATGAATAGTACATCCGACCTACAGAGGTCGGATGAACGAGACCGGGTCGGATGAACAATAAAATCAGCACGATCTTAAAAAAAATCGATGTAACTTTTGATCGGTGATCCAAAACAAAGTGAAACTTGGTGTGCACCTCCTAAGGATGTCAGAACCTATTTCAGTCATCAATCGAAGGAATTGATACCAAGGTTCCGTCCCTTTTCAGCTTTAACAAATGCAACACCCAAAACAGAGTCACGAACACAGATTTCACCCTAACTTGTCGGTGGGAGTTGATGGTCGAATATCCTTGGATAACTCTCCACAAATCACAGCAAGTAAGTACACGAAGAAACAACCTTCAAACAGATAGAAACACTATCTCAAAACTAGGCACAAAAATTGGTTTCTTCCAAAACTGAATAGAAGAGGTTGTAGATTGCCTAGATGATTGGGATATGATCTATAGAAGATTCATCCAGCAATCTTTCATCCTTGGCAATAAGAACCGAAGCCAATCAAGACTAACGAATCGCAAGTCACACGCTTACGCACTTTAAGAACACAGATTTACAACTTGCAACAAGAACGCAAGGATTGCCTAAATGATTGAAAGCACTGAATCCAGAGAAGAGTTCATCAATCATGAATTTCAAAAAGGACTCAAAAGCATGTAGAAGGAGATGAGGCAAATCCAAATTACGTAAAGTAAATTGCAAGTAAGTAAATGCGGAATTTAGATAACAGAATTTAAGTGCGTAATGTAAATACGTAAGAGAAATGAAACAAGAATATAAGTGAAGAACATTTCATTTCTGGAAGGGAGGTTTACAAAGCCTCACAACAAAGTGGGCAACACTCAAACGAGCAGCAAAATCCTCAGAACCTTCAAAGAGGGAGGCTGCCCTACCCTCTATTTATAGTGACTGATCAATTCCCACCTTTGGATGTCCCGCTTCAATCCTAAGCTAACATCCAAGAGCCGGATTTGATCCTTACATCGCTACTCTCAACAACTCTCAACTACTCACGTAGACTTTCCTCACCTGCTCACCCCCAAGGAGTCACCCCTCTCCCTGTCTATTCATAGCAGGCTTGGAACACCTACCACCCTTGGATGAGCCTCTAAACCCTAGAGCACTCCATCAAGGGCTGAGATTTTACCCACTCACAAAGCTATGCATGGGCTCACCCGAAACCCAACAACACAACGGGTTTTGCACGCTTTTCAACTCACACTAACTTGACCCGCTACTCTATCTTCCCGATCACGATCCAACGGTCCTCCTAGATCGAGCAGGTTCCAAGTTAGCATCTCATCCATTCCTTTGTCTTCTCGGCTTGCGCTACTCCACGGCCTCGGTCATCTTTGGCGACACCTTGATCATCTGGACCTCAGCTCTCCCAGCCTAGTCCTGATCCCCTTTGCCTCACCATGACCTAGCTCCAAAGTCCTGCAACCATCATAGACAAGGAAACCACATCACATAGCAATGTCCAACAACACATATCCATCTCAACAGAAAGATATACACTATGCTGACCAGCATAACCCCGACCACACGTGGTATGACCACTGGTCTCCATCCCGACCAACCAAGGTCTGACCACTGGTCTCCATCCCGACCAACAATGGTCTCCATCCCGACCACTCAAGGTCTGACCACTGGTCTTCATCCCGACCAACAATGGTCTGACCACTGGTCTCCATCCCGACCACTGAGAATCGACCACCGGTCTCCGATCACGAGAAACCCGACCACTCGGGGTCGACGATCGGTCTCCGACCAGCCACACCTGCACCTCTCTGGTCGGACAACCGGTCTTCGACCAACCAAAGACTGACCACTCGTGGTCGACGACCGGTCTCCGACCACCAAAGCCTGCACCTCTCGGGTCGGACAACCGGTCTCCGACCAACCAAAGACTGACCACTCGTGGTCGACGATCGGTCTCCGACCAGCCAAAGCCTGCACCTCTCGGTCGGACGACCCGACCACTGGGCCTGGACGACGGCTGGTCTGCAACACACCCAAAGCCCCGACCACTCAGTCGGACGACCCGACCACTGGGGTCGGACGACCGGTCTCCAACCAGTAACTCAAATTGCTCTAGCTCGAAAAACAATCCAAATCAAACTCAAACTTGAGCACACCTTGCTCAGATAAAGTCAAATACTCATCACAAACATGGATGGACCTCCACATGGTCCTTCAATCTCCCCCTTGATGAGTATATTGGCAAACCACACAAAAGGCATAAATTTGAGTTTGAATGAGACAAGAAGAAAGCAATTTGATTGCAAAGCCAAACTTGATCCAGAGAGAAAGATATAAAATTATGACCAAGTTGGCAGAAAGAATTTAGAGCAAAACCATGAAAAGAGCAAGTTTTCAACAAAAGCTCCAAAAACCAATCATAAGTGTCAAATGTGATTATGATCCATAAGAGATAGCAAATATTTACAAAAATCATAAGAACCAACATGCTTTCACATTTCTATCTCCTCCTTTTCTACATTTTAAATGATGCCTTTTCTACATTTTCTCCCCTTTGGCAATATAGGCATCAAAATAGAATTTTCTCCTCTTTTATGTATGCATGAAATGCAACCTAAGGGAGCTTTGAAGATTATCCAAATGATCATAATGACAAGATATGACACCAAGCTTATTAATCTCAAATTATAACCAAACTAAGACATGTCCAAGTGCAAATAACAAATTTTGCTCATCAAATAAGTTTTGAAAATGTATCATTTTAGCAAGATTTGACAAATGCAAAACTTAGCAAAGTTTCAAAACTAGAAGCAAAACCACTCAGGATCAAATGGAAAACCTAGAGTTCAACCTACTCAACACTTTGGGGAAATTTGAAGTGCATATAAGGTCCTTCGAGCCCATTTTTTCAATTTATGCAAATTTTCTTTAAGACTTGAAAAACATAGCGGGTGCAAATGTTTGACATTATTTGCATTCTTTACCCACTTATGTGTTTGATATTTGCATTTTTTTGTTGATTGACTCAAGCCATTTTCGATCATCTCAAGAGTAACTCTTAAGAGAATGATCTTGGTCATACACAATATATTCCAAGTTCATCCCAAATGCAATGGGAGGCAGTCTCGAGAATATAAAGTGCTGAGATCAATTTTGCACAAAAGAGTCAATTTTTTTAATTTTCAGTTTAGCACATATAAGCAATTCAAGGACTCAAATATGGATCAAGCAAATTTCACCCAAGTTGCTATAGGGACTCTAGAGAATTCCAAAATTTCACAATTCATGGTAAAAGCTCTTAGAGAAGAAACTTAGTAAGTAAAAGCAACATGTTTCATCAAGTTTTCATTTAAAGCTTTTAAGTTTTTCAGATTTCAATGAACATTAGCTTGATAAATGAACTTGGACATATCTAAGCTAGTGATTTTCTTCAAAGATATAGCATGATGTATTTCACGAAGATTGAGTCAAATGCATAATAGACAAAGCTCATAAAACGAAAATGCAATCTAAATGCAATGCATGAACAGATTCCCAAACTCCCCTCAACAATTGAATCAATTTTAAGCTCAAATCTGGTTAAAGTTGGATTATTATCAAGATTAGGCATAAAGAAAACCCAAAGAACTCAATAATAACCGAAAAGCAGAATGAGGAGAAGAAGTCGAGAAACGCAACACCGGATGGCTATTGAGCATAGATAAGATAGAAGAGATTCACTATGGTTCGGACTCGCTCTTATCTTCCCAGAGATCGACATAGGAAGTCGACTCTAGATCTCAACTAAGGAGTGCACATGCACTCTGCCTACCTGTGAGGCCACAAAACCTACTAGACTTATAAGACCGTGAGGGAACTCAACCTAGAGAGAAGAGAGAACAACTAATCACGCATGATAGCAACCTAAAGCATAAGATAAGAGGTCCATGCGAGGCATGCCAAGTCTAAGTGAGTGAACTCAACTCAAGAAAACAAGCCCAAAGTCACCCGTAAGAAGAAAGGAGAATTTGGAAGAGAATATATAGTACATAATATACAAACCAGCTCCCCTCAAGATAAGCTATATGAGCTCATAAACCCAAGCTCAAATCCCCAAACACACTCTAAAACTCTCTCCTCACAAGAGATAGGTAGAAAGCTAGAGGAAAAGAGATAAGATCGAAAACCACATGGTCTCTAAGGAGCAAGACGGCTCAAGGTAAAAAGCAACCTAATTATGCTAGAAGTCCAACCAAAAGACTCTAGACAAAAAGGACACAAGCTCTACCTACAAAAGAACCACAACCTCCTAAGAGATCCATCATTATCATCAACATTTTCAGAGGTACTTACCTACTGCAGTGTAGAACAAGTAGTGGCAAAGGACCTGAAGTGGATCCTAAAAGCAGAGAAAGAGATATTCCGAGGATGATGGTCTCCTCACCAGAAAGCCTACACACATGCATCCAACAAATCTATGCTTTCGAAACTGGGTTAGGCAGATCCAGTTTCCTAGGCACGAATGGACAAGATACATGAAAAGTGTGGCAAATGATCATCTAGAGCATGAACATGATGCAGAAGGTAATGTAAGATCATGTTCACAACCAAGCTAAAGATAGCATCAAGATCCATATATCCATAGACAACAGTGAAAACATATCCACATGATAAACAACAGCAAGGTGCATCATAGCACTGTTATGCTGGCATAAGAAGCTAAGCAAGGTGTATCACAGCAACAAAATGCTAGCAGGGATCATGTGCAAGCCTAGAAATACATGGATCAAGATACTACCCTAAACATGGCAATGACCATGTAAATGAAGAAATACCATAATGAAGCACAACAACATGCTACTAGATATAACATGAGCAAGATAAATAAAGACAACCAAAGAGGATCATGCATAAAACAAACCAATTAGCAACATCAAGATCCATTTATCCATAGTCTCAATAACAATATTTACATGTCGAAAAGGCCCGTCAAAAGAAGACCAAACAAAAGGTCATGAGGACACAGCAAAGATGAAAGTAAATGGTGACCATGGACACAAAGATGAGAAGCTACTTATGGCAACACTCTATGCATGATGATGAATACATGCCATGAATGAAGAACACAAGCTCATGCAAAATAGGTATGAAGCATATAAGCATGAAGGACAATAAAAGGTGATCATGAACAATATAAGTCATATAATGGCAGCTAGATCATATAACCCTAATCTCATGAAAGGCACTCACATGTAGCACAAAGTCCGACAAACAAAGTCTAAACAAGGCTAATCATGGATGTAATAGAAAATCGTGTCATATAACCTAGATACTACTCATGACAAAATAAAGTAAATGATATATAGCACGTGCCCATAGTTAATACAAATGCTCATACCAAATGAACAATATCATGGACAAGATAAAAACAAGAAAATCACATGCTGGGAAAGAGCTCATGAATTTAGGATATAATACATGAAGCACAAAGATGGTTGGGGAAAACATGCTATGGCACAAAACAAGACAGATAAAACTAACAAGACCTAGCAAAGTACATATAATACACATGGGAGCAAGAGCAATCACAACATGTCATGGAAATGATGATCACAAATATAACCGACATGAGGGTATGAGATAGCTCACCATGGAAGTGAAAGACCCCAATGTCATTATCATGAAGCTCAACACTTGTGGAGCGAAACACGAGGCAAACAAAGTTGAAAGTACATGCGAGTTAGCATGATGCTCATGATGGTCATGCAGAAGATCCAATCCTCTAGAGACAAGTCGCAAAGGCCAACTCGAATTCACATCGAGTGCCAACATTGAAAAGCGACAAACGATCCTAGATGAGATTAGTAAGGATCAACATGACCAACATACTTACTCGCAACTCTTGCCGTGAGTGGGTACCTCGAGGAAAAACGAGGTCCACTACTTATGCACGGCGAAGATGATGCCTCAGGATAACTCATGGACTAAGAATCGAACTAAGAAAGGACAAGTCCACAAGATGACCCAAATCCACTCCACTAGGCAGTGATCATATCCTCAAGCTAGCCTCAAGCGACTCATACCATGAAAAAGGCAAAAGGCACTTAAAAGCATTATTGCATAGACATGACACAAGGAATTGACACAAGAGGGAAAGATGACTTAGTACTGGGATAGAGAGAAGATCTGGGAACCCAATACTGAGCCACACGACGCCTCAGTACCAATCCGAAGAAGATCGACTCGAGTGTCTCTCCGACGCCAACTCTCACACGATCGGGAGCAACTCGTAGATAATCTAGGAGTCAAAGCGGGTTGGCACGCCGTGGTGCAAAAGCCGACCATCCCAAGAAGGTTGCTCGATCTCCTACCGAAAACACCTCACGCCACGATATCTACCTCGATGGGAAAACGAGGAATATCAAGAGGACGGCGGAAAGACCGACTACGAACAGCTCCAGACTAAAACTCAAGAACTAGCATGAAAACCAAGTCCCGGGCCGCCCAAAACAAAGCGACTCTCTAACTCGTCTAGAAGCGGTGTGTGCCTTAGAGCACTCAAAGTCCGGGATGACCACGAATACCCTAAGAGCAGCAACACGCCACGCCGAGTGATCTTGGCATGCTCAAGCGTAAATCTACTAGGTGACCATCCTTCTTACGGAAGGTGCATGTGTGCTTCGCCTTGCTAGAGACAGTAGCACAGGAGTAACACCCTTCGGTCAAGTCCTATGGACAACCCCAGAGACCTAAACACGGTGGTGCTCACTCTGAGCTACCACAATCTCACCACTCTTGGAGCCGCACACAATGGTGGGAGGATGCGCCGAGCGTGCTCCAAGGATCAAATCCTAGACCTTGATTGAATCTACTAATTTTGGATTGGTCTAGAATAAGATTGAGCTTCTTCTTGCCTCCAACAAACTTCTCGAGAGTGCTCATAAGATACCGGCAATCTCGGAAGAGAGAAGCACAAGAAGAACAGGGGAAGGAGAGAAAGAAGAAGAACCGAAAGAGAAGATCTCTCAAAGACGTGTTTTTGTTCCTTAGCACGGCTGCCTCAATCTTGAGGGACTCACAAGAAACGCAAGAAGCATCTCTAATCCTATTGGCTTGGTCTTCTAATTTCTTTCTAAGCTCGACATGGATTTTATCCAAGTCATCCTTATCCCCAACACACAAAGAGCAACCAGCTTTTGACTTATCTAGTAAGTCCTTAGCAAGTTGATCACACTTGACATTCAAAGCATCATTGTCAAGTTTTAGTTGCCTACACCCTCACATGAGCCGACTGGTCCTTAGAAGCATGCAATTCAAGTTCATCATTTCTAGCGTAAAGCTTCTTAAGGTGTGAACTCATGGCATCAATTTCAGAAGCAATTTAGGGCAATTAGCACAAGAAGGAGTAGAGTGAGCATGAAGAAAACTAGCCTCAACAGAATATCATCAATAGAACTAGTGCTAGCATTCTTCCTCCTAAGACCATCAAGTTCAAGAAGCACACTATCATGTATGGTCCTTAGGTTCTCCAACTCCACAAGAACAAAGATCACAGAGAACACAACATCGGTGACTCGAGGGAGAAGATCTAAGCGAAGCTAACTCCCGAGTCAAGGTACCTACTTCCTTTCTAACTCGTAACACCTCGACCTAGCCTTAGCATGAAACTTGCCTAATTTACGTAAGGCGATTTAATTCGTCAGAGGTGGGTACCTCGTCCGAGTCATTTGACAACTCGAGTCGCTTGCTTCAATGGCGCTGCCATGAAGCACATGCCGAGAAGTCGTCGCGCTCTTCTTCACTTGCGGTTCATCCTCGCCTTCGTCGCTCCACGCCTCCGAGTCGGAGAGCTCGATATCATCTAGCGGCGAGGACCCGATGAAAGAGCTTCTTGTTTTGGCAAAGTTGTGGTACTTCTTCTTCGCGGCTCACGAGTGGGGCCTTCTTGTTGCGGTTCTTATCGGTGTAATCATTCTTGCCCGAACCGCTTTGTTCGCTTCGCCCTTCTCCGCCTTGGGATAGTTTGCTCGAATGTGGTTGGGGCCACCACACTCAAACAGTGATCATCCCACCTCTCTTCCTCTCTCTCAATCTTTTGTATGCATATGAAAATTTGCGAGCAAGAAGAGCAAGCTCATTTTCTCGAAATTTTCCAGCTTGGTCATCTCTTAGCTCGCAAAGGGCGGAGAGAGAAACCAATGTAAGAATCGAAAGAGAGGATCCAATGGGATCGGTGACCAAAGCCATCGATCGAGACTTCGTCTTCCGCGAGACGACGCCGATCTCATGAGTCTTGAGGCAGGAATAAAGCCCGCCAAGAGTCAAGGTCGACCAGTCGGTGGTGTCCTTGATGGTGGTCACTTTCATTTCCCAAACACGAAGATCGAGTGCGGTCAAGAAATGTCGAGCATTATCCGAGTCGGGTATATGCAACCGATCGCCGAGGTCGCCGTAATCTTTGTAAACCGACCAAAGCACTCGTCAAGACTCTCACCAACGTCTTTGTTCAAACTTGTTGAACTCACGCTTGAATTGGTCCTGTCGAACCGCCTTGATTTGGGTAGTGCCTCATGGTAAGCATCGAGGGTCACCCAAATCTCATGAGCAAAACGAAGGTGAGAAATCTGTCATACTCATCGCGCTAAGACCTGTATGAGGATGTTCCTTGCCTTAGCATTCGCCTCAACGCCACCATATTGCCGGCCGTGACGTTTCATCGCCAGAACCTCATACGGGAGCTTCACCTTCGCCATATCGAAGCCCAGGCGTGATGTACGACTCCATCCGAGGTTTCCAAAAGGAAAATCAACTCCAGAAAATAGGAGGCTTGGTGGAATACTTGTCCATCGCCATGGCTCTTGAGACCGGTCAAGATCTAGAAAGAGCGAGAACCGCTCGATACCAATTGAAAGATCGAAAAGGCGACTAGAGGGGGTGAATAGGAGCCAAATAAAATTTTTGAATAAATTCTCCCCTAGAATTCAATCCACCAAAAGACCGTAAAGAAAGAATCAACCATCGATCGTGCAAATTCATGAATGCAGGCTCACCGCTTAAGGTCGGATGAACAAGAAAAAAGCACTAGTCGGGTAGCTCGGTCTGATGAATAAGATCGCGAATCGGTCGTCAAGATCTTGGTCGAATGAATAATACTCCCGACCGAAGTGGTCGGATGAATAAGATACTCCCGACCGAAGTGGTCGGATGAACAAGATACTCGGGTGGCGAGATATCCGACCGACGAATAAGACGCCCGACCATGGAGGTCTGGATGAACAAGACTTGGTGTGAATAGTGCTCGGATGAATAGTACCTCCCGATCGATGAATAAAGACATCCGACCTACAGAGGTCGGATGAACAATACCGGGTCGGATGAACAGAAAAATCAGCACGATCTTAAAAATGTAAATCGATGTAACTTTTGATCGGTGATCCAAAACAGTGAAACTTGGTGTGCACCTCCCTAAGGATGTCAGAACCTATTTCACCATCAATCGAAGGAATTGATACCAAGGTTCCGTCCCTTTTCAGCTTTAACAAATGCAACACCCAAAACAGAGTCACGAACACGATTTCACTAACTTGTCGTGGGAGTTGATGGTCGAATATCCTTGGATAACTCTCCACAAATCACAGCAAGTAAGTACACGAAGAAACAACCCTTCAAACAGATAGAAACACTATCTCAAAACTAGGCACGTAAATTGGTTTCTTCCAAAACTGAATAGAAGAGGTTGTAGATTGCCTAGATGATTGGGATATGATCTATAGAAGATTCATCCAGAATCTTTCATCCTTGGCAATAAGAACCGAAGCCAATCAAGACTAACGAACGCAAGTCACACGCTTACGCACTTTAAGAACACAGATTTACAACTTGCAACAAGAACGCAAGGATTGCCTAAATGATTGAAAGCATCAATCCAGAGAAGAGTTCATCAATCATGAATTTCAAAAGGACTCAAAAGCATGTAGAAGGAGATGAGGCAAATCCAAATTACGTAAAGTAAATTGCAAGTAAGTAAATGCGAATTTAGATAATGTAATTTAAGTGCGTAATGTAAATACGTAAGAGAAATGAAACAAGAATATAAGTGAAGAACATTTCATTTCGAAGGGAGGTTTACAAAGCCTCACAACAAAGTGGGCAACACTCAAACGAGCAAAGAAAACCTCAGAACCTTCAAAGAGGGGAGGCTGCCCTACCCTCTATTTATAGTGACTCGGATCAATTCCCACCTTTGGATGTCCCGCTTCAATCCTAAGCTAACATCCAAGAGCCAGGATTTGATCCTTACATCGCTCCTCTCAACAACTCTCAACTACTCACGTAGACTTTCCTCACCGCTCACCCCAAGGAGTCACCCCTCTCCTGTCTATTCATAGCGTGCTTGGAACACCTACCACCCTTGGATGAGCCTCTAAACCCTAGAGCACTCCATCAAGGGTGAGATTTTACCCACTCACAAAGCTATGCATGGGCTCACCCAAACCCAACAACACAACGGGTTTTGCACGCTTTTCAACTCACACTAACTTGACCCGCTACTCTATCTTCCCGACCGCGATCCAACGGTCCTCCTAGATCGAGCAGCTCCAAGTTAGCATCTCATCCATTCCTTTGTCTTCTCGGCTTGCGCTACTCCACGGCCTCACCATCTTTGGCGACACCTTGATCATCCGGACCTCGGCTCTCCCAACTTAGTCCCGATCCCCTTCGCCTCACCATGACCTAGCTCCAAAGTCCCGCAACCATCATAGACAAGGAAACCACATCACATAGCAATGTCCAACAACACATATCCATCTCAACAGAAAGATATACACTATGTTGACCAAAGATAACCCCGACCACACGTGGTATGACCACCGGTCTCCATCCCGACCAACCAAGGTCGACCATCGGTCTCCATCCCGACCAACAATGGTCCGACCACTCGGTCTCCATCCCGACCACTCAAGGTCCGACCACCGGTCTTCATCCCGACCAACAATGGTCCGACCATCGGTCTCCATCCCGACCACTGAGTCGACCACCGGTCTCCGACAATGAGAAACCCGACCACTGGGGTCGACGACGGTGTCTCCGACCACCACACCCGCACCTCTCTGGGTCGGACAACCGGTCTCCGACCAACCAAAGACTGACCACTCGTGGTCGACGATCGTCTCCGACCAGCCAAAGCCTGCACCTCTCGGTCGGACAACCGGTCTCCGACCAACCAAAGACCGACCACTCAGTGGTCGACGACCGGTCTCCGATCAGCCAAAGCCCAGACCTCTCAGGTCGGACGACCCGACCACTCGGGGTCGGACGACTGGTCTGCAACACAGCCAAAGCCCGACCACTCAGGTCGGACGACCCGACCACTGGGTCGGACGACCGTCTCCAACCAAGAACTCAAATTGCTCTAGCTCGAAAAACAATCCAAATCAAACTCAAACTTGAGCACACCTTGCTCAGATAAAGTCAAATACTCATCACAAACATAGATGGACCTCCACATGGTCCTTCAGAACTTCACAACAATGTCTTCTCAAAAAATAGTACCTTGAATCTTGCTTAATCGCTGCTTCATAGCGTGACGATATGTGCCTTTTGGTTGCAGAATAGCTTTGTTATAGTTTCGATGATTCCACGAAGGAGACAGGAAAGGGGAAATTTACATGAAATTTGAGCTTAATTGTCGTGGTCCCCTTTAATTGGTGTTCTGTCTCTAAAGTAAAATGAAGTTGCAATATTTTGTGTTGGACTATTTGAAAAGATTTAGTTTAGTTATCATGCTTAAATACTTGTCGGTTCAGGGGACCTCAGAAATACTTAGGAGCTTAGTACGTGAACTACTCGTCATTAGTGTTGACTAGCTTCTAAAGGTTTGCCGCTATACATATATCTCTTGGTCCTCAACCACATTAGTATTTCACTATATATGTAGCTAGCTAGATTCTTGTTAAAAAAATTATATGTTTTGCTATTTGTATGCTGCCTTCAGATTTTTTTTTTGTGACCATTGTATTTGTATGAAGATTAATGGGTCCATTTATTGGATGCTGATCATTTGAATAAAAAATATGGTTTATATTTAAAAAAAAATCAGTTACCTTACAAATAGACAATCCCAACAAAAATTACAACTTACATTGAACTTACAGGACACCACCATGATCTGTCTCTGATCGATGCTACTGCTAGACCAAAAAAAAAAAAAATCTTCACCTGTCCTCATTCATAAACAAGGAAAAAGGAAACTGAAATCCTAAAAAATTAGGCTTCAGCAATGTATCCATAATCATTCATCTTCGATATCGAAATGTGTCTGTACAACACCGAATGCAATAGTCGGTGTGCAAATAGCTCGGCATGCGTGTGAACCGGGGACACTGACATGCATGCTCTGGCAAGCTGCATCCCTTCACTGACTACAGAGGTAACAAGATACAAGTCGAGAAGCAGCTAAACAATCGACACGGCAAATAACCAAAGTGCTCTTCTCGATAGAAACTGCCTTTTGTTAAAGATTTAAGTAATGACTCTCATGGAGCTATAATATTTATATATAGGCCAAGTTAGACCCCTTGATTTGTCAGTCTGTCACCACCCTTCGGCACTTCAACATCACCATGCCCTGTCACAAAATCTACGTCACTCAAAACACTACGCTTGAATCCTCCTTTCTCAACATCCATCAATTGCTGTCCCCTCTCGCTATATATACACCATTGCAGTGCACCTCTTGTACAGTTGTACGTAGCTCTTAATCATTAATTCACCATAGGATTATTTGTGCCCTGTTTACTTGATCTAGCCAGTACAAACATAGCACGCAGATCGGCAACAATGGCCGTCTGGAGAAGGAAGGAGAGTGCCAAACCCTCGGCGAGCTACGTCCGTGGTATCGCCGCTGACGGTGGGAGGATCCCGAAAGGGTACATCCCGATGGTGCTGATCGGCGACGGGGAAGACGGCGAGGGGACGACGCTGTTGGTGCATGTCAGGACGCTGAAGTTGCCAAGCATGGCAGAGTTGCTGGAGATGGCTGAGCAGCGGTTCGGGTACAGCCAGCAGGGTGTCTTGAGGATCCCCTGCGATGTGCAGCGGTTCGAACAGATGGTTAACACGGCATGCAAAGCCACATAGATAGACCGTGAAAGATATGGCATCTGCAGAACACTAGCTTCAATTCATTCATTATTTTGGATTTGATATCTAATTTGGGTAGTGGACAGGTTAGATGTATGGGGTATGCCAAACTGTTGTGCACCTTGCTCAGGTTTAAGCTTTGAACTATCTTAAGATCTCATGAATTACTTAGTTTCTTTGTGAACAAATGCAAACTAATATTAATCTTCTTCTTCTTTTTTTGAGAGGGTGGGATTAACTAATGTCTTGTATGAGCCTGGTTGTTTTCTGCTACTAGATCCTGGCCTCTTAACACTAATTACAACCCCCTATGCTGCACAAATATCTCGCCCAAACACAAAGTTTCCTCTTAGTATGCTTACGCTCTTCGTTTGTATCTTGGAATTCTCTTGTACTCCCAGTTTGCAAGTCGAACGGTAACTGCTGGTTCTAGTTCAACGTAAATTTTGATAGCTTTCAAGGATAATAAAAAATCTGCAAATATAAACAAGCCTCCACAGGCAGGGTTCAAATTATCGGTCGAAAATCGCCAAAAATTCGTTTTATCGGCAATCCCGGGTATAAATGCACACAAGGCAAAAAAAAAATCATCCTAATTTGAAGGGAAAACCAGCCAAAAATGGCCCATTTGACCTCCTCTACTGTTGCTCCCGTTCCCTGGTGGCTCAAAATTATTCCCCTCCCGAGTTCTGTCACTTCCTCCCCTGCTCCTCTCCATTCTTTGTCTCACCAAAATCGGCGGTGCATGGACATGGAGGGCAACATCCCTAGCTTGTGGCGACCCCACCCGAGCTCCTGCTCCCAAGCTCCTCCTCGGCTCCTCGCTGCAACCTCAAAATGACACATGGAGAGTGCTGTTGGCGGAGTCGCGGGTGTTAGATGGAATGGCGCTGGATAACCTCTATGGGTCACCGGCCTCTCATATATATAGAAAATGGATACATGAAATGTTACATGCGTGATCATTGGTACACGGCAACAAAGCAGGAGGGGAGGCGCAGCTCCAGGAATAGATGATTCCCCTACTATGTATAGATATAACCTTCTATGTTTAACACCCCCCTCAATCTGGACGATGTGACACTAAGTTCAGATTGCGCCTAAAATTGCTAAAGGTAGAGACTGGCAATGGCTTTGTCATGATATCGGCGAGCTGATCTTTGGACGATATGAAGCGCACATCAAGCTGGCGAGTCGATACGCGTTCACGGACGAAGTGATAATCAACCTCAACGTGCTTCGTCCATCGATGAAAAATTGGATTGGCGGACAAATAAGTGGCACCAATGTTATCACACCACAAACTAGGTGCTCGTGCCTGTGAAAACCCAAGCTCGCGCAAGAGCACTTGAATCCAAATTAATTCGGCAGTAGCATCAGCAACCGCCTTGTATTCTGCCTCCGTACTAGAGCGAGAGACTGTTGATTGCTTCCGTGAACTCCATGAGATAAGATTGCCACCGAAAAAGATAGCATAGCCGCCAGTGCTGCGACGATCATCAGGATTCCCAGCCCAATCAGCATCCGAGAAGGCACTAAGCAATGAGGAGCCCGATTTAGTGAAACATAATCCCATGTCAATGGTGTCATGAAGATAGAGTAGAATCCGTTTGACGGACGCCCAATGTACAGTAGTTGGAGATGACATAAACTGGCAAACTCTGTTGACACAGAAGGAGATATCAGGCCGTGTTAGAGACAGATATTGGAGAGCACCAACAACACTTCGATATCGTGTAGTATCCTCAGGCGAAAGCTTGTCACCACCATCCAGTAACAACTTCTCATTGGGAACCATTGGAGTGGACACACCTTTGGAAGTGAGCATATTAGTTCTGGACAATAAATCTTGTATGTATTTATGCTGTGTCAAAACAAGCCCATTGGAAGTATGGCGAACTTCTATCCCAAGAAAATAACTGAGGGTGCCGAGATCCTTGACGGCAAAATCATCTCGAAGTTGTTGAAGAAGTCTCTCAGTAGCCATAGAAGATGAGCTGATTATAATAATATCATCAACATAGATGAGAATATACATCTGAATGCCCGCCTTGTGAAAAATGAAAAGAGAGACATCAGCCTTTGAGGCTGTAAATCCCAGCTGCAAGAGTTTGGAGCTAAGACGAGAAAACCAGGCACGCGGTGCTTGTTTGAGACCATAAAGAGATTTGTCCAGCTTACAGAGATAATTAGGATGTCGAGAATCCACAAATCCAGGGGGTTGTTTCATGTAAACATCCTCATGAAGAAGGCCATGGAGAAAAGCATTCTGAATATCAATCTGCCGAATAGCCCAACCACGAGAAACAGCAAGAGACAATAAGAGTCGAATAGTAGTAGGCTTGACAACTGGACTGAAAGTATCATCATAATCAACTCTATACTGCTGTTTAAAACCTTTGGCAACCAGACGTGCTTTGTAGCGATCAATAGATCCATCTGGCTTTTGCTTGAGTTTGAAAACTCATTTGCAATCAATAACATTAAGACCAGCACGAGGAGGAATTAAGTGCCATGTTTTATTCTTGAGAAGTGCCTGAAATTCATCAGTCATGGCCTGACGCCAAAGGGGATTCTCCATTGCAGTAACATGCGAAGTAGGTTCAGAGGCAGAAGACCGGACCACAGAATATGTCACCGTTCCGTTAGTACGTACCTTGGGGCACCTGATATTATTCTTTAGCCGAGTACTGTATGGGTGAACCTGAGGAGCAGCAGGTACAGCATCTGTTTGTGCAGCAGTATCAAGAGGAACAGCCGGGGCCACATCATCAGATTGGGCAGTAGCCGATGACCCATCCAGACGCGCCGCACTCGGAGACGGGCCGGGAGACAGTGCCCTGAGATCATGGCCCAGCAAATCCGGAGAGGGACCAGGCAACGCAGGAATAGAATCATCGGACAGGAGACGAGCCGTTTCTTGAGGCTGTGGCACCGCAGTTTCTGCATCCAAAAAGTTAGCAGGCATAGATGCATGCATATGATCACTTTCCAAATTAGTACTGCTGTTATCCAAATGCAAGATGCGCAAATCAGAGTTGTTGGGCGTCGGGTGCAGAGATTGGGAAGGACTGGGTGGAGTTCTCTTGAAAGGAAAAACATTCTCATCAAATATGACGTCTCGAGAAATATAGATGCGACCGGAATCGATGTCAAGGCACTTATACCCTTTATGCAAAGCACTGTAGCCTAGAAAAACACATTCCTTAGATCGAAAAGAAAGCTTTTGTTTGTTATAAGGACGAAGATGAGGCCAACAGGCACACCCAAAATTTTTTAATAAAGAGTAATTGGGTGGTGCATTGAAGAGACGTTCTAAGGGACATTTGTTGTCGATGACACGAGTCGGAAGGCGATTGATGAGATATGTGGCTGTAAGGAACGCTTCATCCCAGAATTTAATAGGTACACCAGCATAAGCAAGAAGAGCAAGGCCAGTTTCAACAATATGACGGTGCTTGCGTTCAGCAGAACCATTTTGTTGATGCGTGTGAGGACACGAAACACGATGAGCTATACCAAGGGAACGAAAAAATGTGTTGTGAAGTTTTTGATATTCGCCACCCCAATCAGACTGGACACACTTAATTTTAGTATCCAGGAGGCGCTCAACGTGAGCCTGGAACTGCAAAAATATACAAGGGGCTTCTGTACGATCATGCATCAAATAGATCCAAGAAAATTTACTGAAATCATCGATGAAGCTGATATAATATTTAAAACCCCCAACAGATTTAGGTGCAGGACCCCAAACATCAGAAAAAATCAGTTCCAATGGTGACGAAGACCGATGAAGAGAACGAGTGTATGGCAATTGATGACTTTTTGCTAACTGACATGCATTACAAACTGGCGAAGGTGACTCGCTAGCACACGAAATATTATTGAGACGCAAAATTGATTGAACTACTTGGGATGAAGGATGTCCAAGACGTGCATGCCATTGGGTGTGACTAGTAGATCTGCTCACTAAGGCTTGCTTGAGAGCAACGACATCAGATGGCTTGATAGGGTAGAGGCCAGACTCACACCGCCCGTCCAGAAGACTTCTCCTCGACAGTCGATCCTTAATAGAAAAATGCCAAGGATGGTATTCAAAGAAGACATCATTATCACGAGAAAATTTATGAACAGAAAGAAGATGTTTGGAAATTTCAGGTACATGCAAAATATTACGCAATGCAAGAGGACGAGCAGCAATATTAATTGAAGAATGACCAATATGCATAATCTGCAAACCTGCTCCGTTGCCGACTTGAACTTGTTCACCTCCATGATAGCGTTCACGAATAGCAAGGCGATCGAGATCACTTGTGATATGATCAGTGGCGCCTGTGTCACTGTACCAATTAGGATCAACCTTGTAGGAGAAGGTAGCCGCCAAAGCTGCAGAGGGAGGTTCATCTTGATAGGAGTCATCCATCCTATACCAGCACCGGACAGCAGTATGCCCCCCCTTACCACATATCTGGCAGGAAGGACGGGAAGAGATGCTGCGGCGATCACCAAAAGGGCGAGAGGGCGCGCCACCACGAGTATACGCAGGACGGCCACGACCACGATCCCCACGCCCGCGGCTCCGCTACTGACCACCACGACCAGCATAATTGACCGAAGATACATGATTCAACTGAAGGTCGGCCTGATGTTGAAGTTGACGGGCTTCGAACGCCATCAGATGCGCGAACACATCATCAAGCGTGAGTGGTTCACTCTTGGTGGTCATCGAGGTGACAAAGGGATCGTAATCAGGACCAAGACCAGCGAGGAGATACGCAATCACCTCATCATCTCGCAAGGCAGAACCAGCGGCGGCCAACTCGGTGGCCAGCCCTTTGATCTTGCGAAAATAATCTGCAGCAGAGAGATCTCGTTTCTTGGACGTATCAAGCTCCACACGGATCTGAACAGTGCGGGCGCGAGTGGAAGAGGAGAACATGCGCTGCAGTGTGTCCCATGCCTCCTTGGACGTGGTAGCAGCGACCACATCTCGGAGGACCTCCTCAGAGATGGAGGAGAGAAGGCCACTAAGGACCTGTTGATCCTGATCATACCACCAGTCATAGGCCGGGTTTGGGACCAGGTCAGCACCAGCAGCGGTCGAAGATGCGATCTGCTTGGCGGGTGCAGTAATAGATCCATCAAGATAGCCCATAAGCTTCGTACTCTGGAGATAGGGGAGGAGCTGGACGCGCCATATGATGAAGTTATTCTTGGTGAGACGAATTGTAACGGCGTGGTGGAGGGGAATTGGGGCAAGGGCTGACGCCATGGAAGAGGATGTCATATTGGCTCTGATACCATGTTAGATGGAATGGCGCTGGATAACCTCTATGGGTCACCGGCCTCTCATATATCTAGAAAATGGATACATGAAATGTTACATGCGTGATCATTGGTACACGGCAACAAATCAGGAGGGGAGGCGCAGTTCCAGGAATAGATGATTCCCCTACTATGTATAGATATAACCTTCTATGTTTAACAGCGGAGAACGGCGGCAGGGGAAGAGGCCAAGATGGTGGCCAGAGTGGTGGGACAAGAGGCCAGGACGGCGGCGGGGGGCAACAGTGGTACGCCTACAGGAGGATCGACATCAACGACAGCGTTTGGAGGTGAGGATTGGGTATATGGATCTGTGTTGCAGGGTCTTGATGTGCTTGATGAGCTCTTTACTGAAGAGTATTCACTGACAGGGTTGTCTTGCGAGTTGCGACTCCTCATGTGAGCCCGGCCTGTTTGATCAACAAGAAAGGACTGAAGTGTAGTTTGCTGCAACCTTGTGTCAAGAATAATGTGGTTCTACCAAAATGTTTCTTAAAAATATGGTTTTATATAGTTTTATCAAAGTTAGTGTAGTTTTGAGAAATTTACTCAAAAAATAAAATTTTTTGTACAAATTATCACAAAACTATATATAGGTTTTAGTTTCTATTTTGCAAAACTATAGATTTTAGGGAAATTCGAATCACAAAACTATAGGTTTTAAAATTAATCTTTTCTTACAGTACAGACTCATGTTGCAACCTTACGTGTTACTCCTAAAAAGAAGAGAAAATGTCTTATTTTAGGAGGCAGTTTTACGTTACAGACATATTCTTAGGGATTATTTGACAGTAAACTGATATGTCAGAGTCAACATGCATCTCTTTGATCAGTTTACATCTCCACAGCTCAGAGGCCGTATTATTCGATTCCATGAACTTCGGCAGTGTCCTTAGAGCACGGCTCCGATACAAAGGAGATCTTGGCGTCTTTGAGGTGGTAGATGAACGGCGTGTCCACCTGTTGCAGTGCGCCGATCACCGTCCAGCGGCCCGGCCTCATGGCGAGGCACGCGATTTGTTGCTGCAGGTAGTCGATGAACAGCCTCGCCGTCTCATCCGCGAAGTGGTGCGACAGCGGTTGGAGGTGCTGCTTGATCGCCCGCACGCAGAGCCGTACCCGGTGGGCGAAATCGATATTTTGGTAAAATCTCCAAATTTTGAATGAAATCTATTCAAATTTCAAAAATTAAATTTGAAATCCGGAATTTTTGAAACGAAATTTCTAAAATTTCGGTTAAAATTGCCGAAATCTCGGCAAAATTCAAATGAGTGAAAAATAGTCAAAACGATGTTAAATTCTTTTGAAAATTGTTGGTCAAATGATGATCAAGCATAATGAATTTTAAAAAATTCTAATAGTGCTATTGTCCTGATAAAAGGCTAACAACTAAATTTCAACTAAATGAAAATGGTCAAAACCAAGTTTTAAATTTTTTTAAAAAAAATTGGATGGTCTTGACGCATCAATAATATTCCTATAAAATTCTCATATGATGATTAAGCCTGACGAATTTTCTACAATTCGAAAAGTGCCACTGAAGGCTGACCGACAAATTTCAACCGAATGAAAAATAGTTTAAATCATGTTAGAAATTTTTGAAAATTTTTGTTGATTGTCCTGAAGTACCATTAATGTTTTCATAAAATTTTCAGATGATGATCAATCCTGAGGAATTTTCAAAAAATGTGACAGCGCTACTGTCCTCATAAAAGCCTTACGGTGCTATATGTATTGCTTCCATAAATTCGATTGAGCAACCAAAATAAGTTTACCATATTTAAACTTTTAGAGTAGGGTTATGAGGCAATTCTTAAGTTCTCATAAAATTTTTGGATCATGATCATACTCGAGTGAATTTATAAAATTCTGACACGGTTACTGTCTCAATTATATTCATTCTGTTTTTGAATTTTTAAATATAAAAAATGAAGTTCAATTATTTTGGACATTTTTATGTATTATACTAGAATTCTAAATATGGTACCATTAATTTTTTAGAGCATTATCAAGCATGTACAATTTTATAAAAATCTAACAGTGTTTTTGCTATTTTTATAAAATGTCTTAAAATTTTGGTTTTTCAATAAATTTTCATGGAAGATGATATTCTTAAGGGTTATTGATCCAAATCTAGTCCTCAAAAGTCAAAATTAGGTCACAATACGTGTGATTTCAGTGAAATTTCAACCAAAATATTGAAAATACTGTAGCATTTTGATTTTATTTTTTAGAAATTATCTGGTCGAGATTTTGAATCTCATCCCCAGCCGAAATCCAAAATCTTGATGAAATTTCCAAAATTTCACTTGGATTTTTAACCTTGCCTTCCACACGGCGTCCTCCACAACCGGTACGCCTCCTCGATCATCACCGTCAGCGTCGTACTAGGGTAGATCACGCACCCACCATGCCCGTCGCCGTGGTGAGTGAACATTTTCGTGCGGGTGCCTCAAAGCTTATTTGCGAAAAGGCTGATGCGGTACGATGACTCATGGGTGTCGAGCATCGGCAGGATCTTGGTAGTCTAGAAGCCCGACTAGTGTGTAATGTCTGCGCCGAACTGGAGGAAGCCATGGTGGTGTTGGTTTTAGCCTTGGATCATGAACATACGCACACGAACTTAAAGAAGAACACAGAAGCTTTGGGGCAAATTTCTCTTCTGTTATATTTTCAAACTCATGGGATACATGCTTTTTTATAGTCGGCGAACCGCCTAATCGACTTGGTAGCCAAGGCAAACACTAAGTATGGAAAGCCTAACTAAGGAAACAAACCCAACTGATTTGATCCGATTGACGATTCCATCGTGATCTTTACTTGCCTCGCACGACACAACAAGTCAACAATTTCAGCAAGTCTTGATTAGTTTCCAACAATCTCCTCTCTAATCAAGACTTGCTGACTCTAACTCGTTGAGGCAATCGGTCTCAACCACGACTTGCCCAACTCATACTTGACATAGGATGGCGAACGCATCTCCAAAGAGTTTTGCCTTCTTCTTGCTGGCCATAACACCGGCGACACAACTTGTCCACGTCTTTCACATCTTTGCCACCGATGACACACCTCGCCAATGATTACGACCTTTGCCTTAGCTCCAATTGTCTTTTCACTGGTGACATAACTTGACGGTGATGCAGACTCGGATTAGACATTACCCATGAGAGAACTTGGACACACCTATAAGAACTCTCGTGCACACACACATGCATCATGCAGAGACTCTTCTTAGCACACAAACACATCTCTTCAATATCCTGGACTCCTCTTGGCACACGCAACAGCTTCCTTTTGATCTTCTTGTGTAGCATGATCTCTTCTGATATGTACGGCATCTCTCAAAGAACTCGCACATGTTTATCATGTGGACACAACTCGCACAAGAACTTACGTGATCACAGATAGTATCTCGTGGACACAACTGACACGAGAACGTGTAGCTTTGGCGTCTTCTTAATGAAACTCGTAGATATCCACCAATGCCATCTAGTCACACATCACACTGGTTGTCGATGACACTCGCTAATAACGGGTATCGGAGACACACGCCTTCTCCACCCTTTCAATGCCATATCTTCTTGGCAACTCTTCCCACTGGTGACACAACTTCGACTTGACTCGATGATGACTTGCTACCTCACCATCTCCTCCTGGTGGAAACAAAGTCATGCACAATGCGCCATCAGATCCCACTCAACACCGGGTCACTCAGCGACGATAGCCTGTCCTGAGGCGCAGTAGTGGTGGCCTCCCCGGGGCAAGCATGACACCAAGGTTAAAACCTCGCTCTAATACTAATTGTTGGGTTTTAGCCCTGGATCATGAACATATGCACACGAACATGAAGAACACAAAAGTTTTGGGTTAATTTTCTCTTTTGTTATATTCTCAAACTCATGAGATACTGAAAGACCATGTAGAGGTCTACCCATGTGTGTGATGAGTAATTGACTGTATTTGAGTTTGAGGTGCTCAAGTTTGAGTTTGATATGAATTCATTTTTGAATTTGAAGTAGTTTGAGGTGCTATCAAGATGGGCGACACTTGGAACAATGTTAGTGCCAGTCAGGCGGCACTACTGGCCTAGGAGAGGCGATAGTGCTGACCATGTGGTTCTATCGGCCTCAGAGTGGCCGTAGCTATTTTTCAGAGAGGGTTTCTCTAGGTTTTTAGCATAGTGGTACTACTAGCATGCTAAGGGCAGTAGTGCCAGGGGAGCGGTATTACCAGCCTATAGTAGCTGTAGTTATTTTCTAGAGTGTGGTTTCTTGGGTTTTTTAGAGGGAGAGCTACTAGGGAGTGGTAGTACCGGACATGCGGCACTACAGGCCTCTAGTTGATGGTAGTACCAGGTTTGACAGTGAATTGTGATTTTGGTTTTGATTTTGTGGTGATTATTGCATATCATTTTGAACAGTGCTACATGATGGTTCGGTTCTCTGTGTTGGTTGAAGGGCTCGAAGCTAGGTTATTGCGAGGCGGAGGAGGCCGAGACTAGTCTAGGAGAGTTGAGGTTCAGAATGGTCAAGGGACGCCGAAAGATGACTGAGGCTTGGAAGTGGTTGCGATCCGAAAAGACAAGGAGCTAGAACGTGAAGCATTAGTGATGGACATAGCGGGCAGTGGTATGGACCAGGACTAGACTCAGGGAGGAGTTGAGGTCCAAAATGGTCAAGGAAGTTGTAGTCGTCATGGTAAAGCTGTCAAGGACATGTAGTGCACCAAGTGACTTGGGCCCATTTTCAAGTGAGGATGGTTCAAGGGAGTCCAGATGGGTGAGAGGCTTGGCGGAAAGTCATTGGAGCCACATGGTGGATGACGAAGCAAAGGCAATGCTTTTAGGCGAAGGAAGATCGGTCGTGGGGCAAATTGGTAATTTGTCCAATAGCGGTGGCTAAGGCGGTTTAGAAAACTGCAGCGCTGGCCTGAAAATTTGGGCTCGTTGAGTCAATTGGTTGTTATGAAGAAGGCCGCTTTGAGAAGCGTATTTGTGTGAGTGTAAAACCCATTATGTGTGTTGGGTTATTAGGTTAGCCCATGTAAATATGGTTGTTATCCACTTGAGTGTCTAAGTTTTAGGGTTAGGGTTGACTCCTCTGTATAAAGAGATGTAAAGGGAGGTGAAGCCCTAGAAGCCTAGGAGAATTATTAGGGTTTCCAAAAGATTTTGATTTTTTTGTGTGGGTGAGTGCTCCTTGGGAGATTTGCTCTTAGGTTGTAAACATCCATCTTGTTCTGAAGTGAAAACAAATTTGTGCTCAAGTTTTACCTCTTGTTTTGATCTTCCCTCTTTTTGAGTGTTTAATCTTTCTTGGTGATTTCTTCTCCTCTTGATCTTGTGTTGCCAAAGATGAATGATTGATGGATGAATCCTCTATGGATCATATCCCAATCATCTAGGCAAGCTCTGATATGATCATCAAGAGATTTATCAAGAAACCGGTTTTTGGCTTGAGAAGGAAGGATTTAAGGTAGTTATTGACCGTGCACGTTAGAGAGTAATTTCTTTGGTGTTTCTTACTTACTGTGACATGTGAGAGGTCATCTAGGATCATCTTGATCATTAAATCCCCATGAGCAAGCTCAGGGTGAAGTTTTGAGTCTTGACCCATTTTTGGTGCAACCTAGATTAAATTTGAAACAGGTTAGAACTTTGATATCAATCCGTACGATTGAAGATTGGAATAGCTTCCTGACATCCTTAGGAAGGTGTATACAAATTTTCGCGAGTATTGGATCATCCAGTCAAAGGTTACATCAATTCTTGGATTTGAACTCGTGTTGATTTTACTATTCAACCTAAAATTACTATTCATCCAGCACTACCACCCTTTGCATTGCGGTAGTGCTGGCCGTGGGTGAAAATCTGAGAGAATTTTTATTTTAGCTTCTCTTTGATCTAGAAAGGTCTTGGTTGGTTTCTTTGGGGGGGGGGAATTATTTTGTGATTATTCACCCCATCTGATCGCTATTTCTGGTCGTTCAATTGTTGGAATTAATCTTGGGCTAACCACCCAACTAACAAAATTCCGAAAATTAGGGGATAAGATCCCATCTCTTGCGCTTTGATCGGGGGCGCAACCGGGAGATGGTTGTGATCCCAGGTCGTGCGGTGCGCATATAAAAAGGGAGGAGAGGCTAGCTTTTGTGATCATCTCTGAGAAAACGCAAAAGACTAAATCTCCTGACATACCCATTGAACTAAGAATCGATCCTTAGGGCGCACCGGATCGGCTTGAAGATCATCTACCGACGGCTTCTTCCTTCTACGTCACAGTCAGCGATCGCTGCTTCCACCTCTCTGTCACCGCCGATCCACCACTAATGGCTTCACCGAACAGTATATCTTCTTCCGCATTTTGGTGTTCAAGTATTGGCTATTGATTAATGTTGTTTAATGGCTTAAGAACCCAAAGTTTTAACTAACATTTGGTATCAGAGCAGCCAATAGCTTTTCTTGAACCGATTAGATCATATGACCTTGATTCGGTTTGTTGTAAACAATCTCAGTTTAACGTGTTTGTGGATTCGGTTTAAGCATTAAGAAGGAGATGAGTTTCGGAAAACTCTAAGAACCTAAATCCCCAAATCCGAATCTTGATGAACCCGAACCCTAATCCCCAAATCAAGCAAAACCTAATGTCTAAAAGGGGGTTTTTCGGGCTTACCTTTGGAGCTCTCGCCGTCGTCTCCTTCGCGGGCATTACTTTCGCCCGCGGTCGAGCCTTCGCCTTGGTGGAGCTTCTCCTTGGTGGAGTCGCGAGAAGCTCCCGCTCGCCTTGCGAGCACCTTCGTCGCCCTCGCGCCGGAGCTCCGCGCCTTAGCCCGCCGCCGGAGCCCCGCGCCTTAGCGCGCGCCGGGTGCGTCGCCTCCGCCCTTGCCAGCTCTCGCGTGAAAATCGGATCGAAATGAGCTAGGGTTAGGGTTTTGTCGCCCGCACGCGTTTTATGTCTTGGCTCGGGTTGATCTTAGCCGTCCGTTCGGCATCGGGAGCTGCATCGGGTGCCGTCGTCGCCTCGTTTCCTTCCCGGGCCGACGCTTCACGATCTGCACGGGCCGACCCCTCGCTTCACGCGTCGCCGCCGCTTCGCCTCTCTCACGCGCGCCACCGCCTCGTCTCCCGCGCGGGCCACGCGTGCGTTGCCTGGGCCATAGCGCGTCGCTAGCTGGGCCGCCACGCGTTTGCTTGGGCCGTGCGTCGTTTCGCTGGGCCGCGGGCGTGGGCTCAGTGCGGGTCTGGGCCGCTGTCATGTGGACCGGTTTTGTGCTTTGGGCCGAAATGTATAAGCTTTTTGGGCTTCTTTAATTTACAGCATTTTCTTATGTATTTAAATGCTGTTTTCATTTATGAATTGATGTTTGGGGTATTTTGCCCAAAATTAGACATTTGTGGGATTAGTTTAATTTACAGCATATTCTCAGAATTTAAATGCTGATTATTCTTTTAATATGATGATTGGACTGTTTTAAAAGTGTAAATTGCTGGATAAAATATTTAATTAAGTTGTCTCTAATTAAGATGGAACCAACGAGAAATCTTGATTAGAGATTTAATAATGTTTTGGGATTAATTTTATGATCATGATTATATTCTGACCAAAGTTGATTATATTCATGAGTCATACCCATTTAAATTAAAAGTTAAGTTCTTTTCATATTCTGCCCAACGGTGATTATGGATTAGAACTGTCATTAGCATATTATTAACCAGACCAACGTAGGGTTAATTTTGTGCCCGACATTAAAATTGCTTACTAATATTTGTATATATTTTATTCAGCTATGACCTCTACAAACATTGACAGTACTCTGAATAGCATGGAACAGCTTTCTGGCAATAACTTCCCCTCCTGGAAGGAAAAACTACTCATAACTCTTGGAATAATGGATTTAGACCTTGCACTTCGTGAGGCTGCTCCCACTCCTCCTACTGCTGATGATGAAAACTTCTCTGAGTTAAAGAAGTCCTATGAAACTGCAGTAGAGAAATGGGAGCGGTCTAACCGCATGTCCTTGATGATAATGAAGAGCACAATATCAGTAGGAATTAGGGGAGCAATCCCCGACTCCGAAGATGCTAAGATGTATCTGGCTTCAGTGGAGGAGCAATTCAAAGGCTCCTCAAAAGTCTATGCCAGTACATTAATCATGAAAATGCTCACTTCAAGTATGAGAGACAGGGCAGTGTCAGGGAGCATATCATGATGATGACCGATATGGCTTCCAAGCTTAAAGGAATGGACATGGCTATTTCAGAAGGATTTTTGGTTCATTTCATAATGACTTCTTTACCTTATGAGTTTGGTCCTTTTAAGATCAATTACAATACTCAAAAGGAGAAGTGGACCATGAGCGAATTAATTGCCATGTGCGTTCAGGAGGAGGAAAGACTGAAGGCCGATAAGAAGGACGTTGTCCACCTTGTTGGCAATAAGAAGAGAAAATTCCAGGGAGACCATAAGTCCAAGAAGAAACTCAATTTCTCTCCCAAAACTGAGTCAAATAAGGTGGAGCATAAAGGAAAAGCTCCTACAACACCCTCTTCATCCAACAGTGTCGTATGTCGCTTCTGCAAGAAAGATGGGCATATTCAGAAAAATTGTCCAGGATTTTTGAAGTGGCTCGCGAAGAAGGGTAATGATGAAATCACCTTTATTGAGGAATATCTTTATGCTGATTTTTCTCCTAATTCTTAGTGGATTGACTCATGTGCCTCTATACATGTTTCAAATTCTTTACAGGGATTCCTTTCCGTGAAGATGCTAAGAAAGGGGGAGCGAAGCATTAGAGTCGCTAATGGGAAGGAGGCTGAAGTTGAAGCCATTGGGACCTTACAATTAGTATTAGAAAAAGGCTTTGTACTTCATCTAAATAATGTTCTTTTCGTTCCTAGTTTGAGAAGGAACATTATTTCAGTTTCTTTATTAGATGATGAAGGTTTTCTTTGTAAGTTTGGGAATGGCCAATGCATAATAAAGTTTAAATCTAATGATGTTGGTCTTGCTATCAAACGAGATAAGCTTTATGTTCTTTCCCTTAAAGAATCCCCTGTGTTAATGAATGTATGTGATGGCACAAATAAGCGTAAAAGAATTGATGATGAGACTTCATCGAAATTGTGGCACTGTCGGTTAGGCCACATTTCGAAGGGGAGAATGGAACGTCTCATTAAGGAAGAGATACTCCACCCGCTTGATTTCTCAGACTCAAACCCCTGCATTGATTGTATTAAGGGTAAATACGTAAAACAAATAAAGAAAGGGGCTACCCGAAGCACAGGGATATTAGAATTAATCCACACTGATATTTGTGGACCTTTTCCTATGACATCAGTGGATGGTTTTGATTCTTTCATTACATTCACTGATGATTATTCCCGTTATGGTTATATTTTCCCCATTCGTGATCGGTCTGAATCGCTCGATAAATTTAAAATATTTAAGGCTGAAATAGAAAATCAGCACAATCTAAAGATTAAAGTGGTGCGATCAGATCGAGGAGGAGAATATTATGGTAGACATGCTCCTTATGGACAAATTCCTGGTCCCTTTGCTAAATATCTTCAAGAAAATGGCATAGTAGCTCAATACTCAACTCCTGGTGAACCTCAGCAAAATGGTGTAGCTGAAAGAAGAAATCGCACACTTATGGATATGGTGCGAAGCATGCTCAGCTATTCCAGTTTACCAGTAACCTTATGGATGGAAGCATTAAAAACAGCTGCCCACATACTTAATCGGGTTCCTAGCAAATCAGTCCCTAAGACACCTTATGAAATCTGGACTGGCAGAAAACCGAGCTTAAAATACTTACGAGTGTGGGGCTGTCCTGCTAAAGCTAAAGTCTTTAACCCACATATTGGGAAATTAGACTCTAAAACAGTGAGCTGCCATTTTATCGGATACCCTGATAGATCTAAGGGATACCGATTTTACTGCCCAGATCGTCATACTAAATTTGTAGAAACTAGACATGCTGTGTTTATGGAGAATGGTCAAATCAGTGGGAACTCAAGGGCCAGAAATATAGATCTCGAGGAGATTCGGACTTATGTTCCATCACCGATAATCCAAGAGACTTTTATTAATGTGCCGCAAATAATGACACCTCTAAATGATAACCCTGGTGTTGTAACCCCAGCTAATGATTCTGGGATTAGTAATATTGCTCCTGATGATGAACCTACATCAACAATTAATGAAGAACTTCAACAACCATTTGTGATACCTGATGAAACCTTAAGAAGATCACAGCGGGTTAGAAGATCAGCCATTCCAAGTGACTATGTCGTGTACATGAATGAAGATGTTAACGATATAGGGAAGGTAGATGATCCCATCTCATTTAAAGAAGCCATAAGTAATAAGAATTCAGACAAATGGCTCGAGGCCATGGAGGATGAATTGAAATCTATGAGCATTAATGATGTCTGGGATTTAGTAGACATACCTGATGGAGTTAAAGCAATAGGCTGTAAGTGGGTCTATAAAACTAAGCATGACTCCAAGGGAAACGTTGAAAGATTCAAAGCTAGGCTTGTAGCTAAAGGTTTTACACAGAGAGAGGGGATTGACTATGTTGATACCTTCTCTCCTGTGTCTAAGAAAGACTCATTAAGAATTGTCATGGCACTTGTCGCTCATTATGATTTGGAGCTACATCAGATGGATGTAAAAACTGCATTCCTTAACGGTGACTTGCATGAAAAAGTATACATGGCTCAACCGGAAGGTTTTGTCGTGGAAGGCAAGGAACAAATGGGATGTTACCTTAAGAAATCCATCTATAGACTAAAACAAGCGTCCAGACAGTGGTACTTTAAGTTTGATGAAGTAATAAGGAAATTTGGCTTTAAAGAAAATGAGGTGGATAATTGTATCTACATTAAGACTAAAGAGAGCAAATTTATTATTTTAGTGCTCTATGTGGATGATATCTTATTGGCTAGCAGCGATAGGAATATGCTGTATGAAACCAAGAGATTTCTAACCTCTAATTTTGACATGAAGGATCTTGGTGATGCATCTTATGTTCTGGGCATAGAAATACACCGAAACAGGTCCAAAGGTGTATTAGGCTTATCACAAAGGTCATACATTGACAAAGTGCTTAAGAGATATAATATGCATAAGCTTACGCTCGCTGCCCCAATTGTTAAGGGCGATAAGTTTGGATTATTCCAAAGTCCAAGGAATCAATTAGAAACTGATCAAATGAAGTCGATTCCTTACGCTTCAGCTGTCTGAAGCATTATGTATGCTCAAGTATGTACTCGTCCTGACTTAGCATTCAAATCGGATGCTTGGTAGATATCAATCTAATCCGTGTTTGGACCATCGGAGAGTCATAAGAAAGTCTTGCGTTATTTGCAGGGCACTAAGAACTACATGCTCACATATAAGAAGTCTGATGACCTTGAGGTTATGGGTTATTCAGACGCTGACTTTGCAGGATGTGTTGACTCTAAGAAATCCACGTCAGGTTATGTCTTCACACTTGCGGGAGGAGCCATTTTGTGGAAAAGCTCCAAACAGACCCTTACGGCATCTTCAACGATGCAAGCTGAGTTTGTGGCATGTTATGAGGCTACCGGACAGGCTGTATGGTTTAAGAATTTTATTCCCGGACTAATGGTGGTTGACAGCATATCAAAACCACTTACGATATTCTGCGATAATTTAGCCACAGTTTTCTATTCGAGTAACAACAAGTCAAGTGGTGCTGCCAAGCATATTGACATTAAGTATCATGTTGTGAAAGATAGAATCTAGGATCAAACTATTAATGTTAAGCATATAAGCACTAAGTCTATGCTTGCGGATCCGCTTACTAAAGGCTTACCACCCAGTATCTTTCGAGAACATGTTGCTAGCATGGGTTTATTGGAAAGCCTATGATTCTGAATTAATTATGATAGGAATTCAGAATCTGATCCTGGAAAATTAGGACCATAAGAAAATAAACCGACTCCCGTTAAGTTTAAGTGGCTATCCTATCGAGATGGAATAGTATACTATAGATGATGGGGTTTCAGTGGCATTAATTGACTGCTGTAAACGCATTATCTTGGTGTGCTGTTTTGTTAAGTGTGGACTTATGTTAGCCTTACGATTAAGTGCGAGAATGTTGGAATTAATCTTGGGTTAACCACCCAACTAACAAAATTCCGAAAATTAGGGGATAAGATCCCATCTCTTGCGCTTTGATCGGGGGCGCAACCGGGAGATGGTTGTGATCCCAGGTCGTGCGGTGCGCATATAAAAAGGGAGGAGAGGCTAGCTTTTGTGATCATCTCTAAGAAAACGCAAAAGACTAAATCTCCTGACATACCTATTGAACTAAGAATCGATCCTTAGCGCGCACCGGATCGGCTTGAAGATCATCTACCGACGGCTTCTTCCTTCTACGTCACAGTCGGCGATCGCTGCTTCCACCTCTCTGTCACCGCCGATCCACCACTAATGGCTTCACCGAACGGTATATCTTTTTCCGTATTTTGGTGTTCAAGTATTGGCTATTGATTAATGTTGTTTAATGGCTTAAGAACCCTAAGTTTTAACTAACATCAATTGGTATCAGAGTCCGATTTTGCTCTTCTAGATCTTGACTAGTCTCAAGAGCCATGGTAGGACAAGTTCTCCACTAAGCCTCCAATATTCTTTGGGGTGGATTATACTTTTTGGAAATCCAGAATGGAATCATATATCACTGCTCAGGGCATCATATATGGCGGAAGGTTAAGCTCCCATATGAGATTCCTGCCGATGAAAACGTAAATATTGGGAATATGGCCGATGTTGAGGCGAATGCTAAGGCAAGAAACATTCTCATACAGGACCTTAGCCGTAGTGAGTATGATAGGATCTCCTAGTTACGATCTGCCCACTAGATTAGGGTGATCCTCGATGCTTACCATGAGGGCACCACCCAAATCAAGATCATAAGGCAAGATCAGTACAAGTGTGACTACAATAAGTTTGAGCAGCGCGCGGGAGAGTCCTTAGATGAGTCCTTTAGGTGTTTCACAAAGATCGTGAGTGATCTCCGAGCTGTTAGTACATCTCCAAGCTGTTAGTACAATTTACTCTGACTTAGAGAATGCTCAGCATTTTCTTAGAGCATCTCCAAAAGCTTTCTCATCCTCTTCTCTACCGAAAAATTGGAAAACCCGTAGCACTGTAGCATCAAAATTGGACTCCAACAGCTTCCTTATTTCCATCCATATATTCGAGGATAGGAGAGAGAATCTCTCCCTTTCCCATCCTGCTCGGCGTCGGCTGGAGGCAACGGTCAGTCCGTCCCGCGCTCGCGAGGACCCCGTAGGAGGCCAGCGCTGCTCCGCGCCTCGATCTCGCCCTCTCCACCGCCCCGCGCGCATGATCCGACCCGGCCAGATCTCACTCCCGGCGCCGCGGCCATGGAGAGCCTGATCTCGCTCGTCAACAAGCTGCAGCGCGCTTGCACCGCCCTCGGCGACTACGGCGAGGAGAGCGCCCTCCCAACTTTCTGGGACTCGCTGCCGGCCATCGTCGGAGGCCAGGTGCCCACTCCTTTCCTCAGCAATGTTTTATTTTTCTGTTGTTCTTGATTGGATCTGGTGGTGCTGGCTCCTCGGCTGCGCGGTCTGGATCACGCGAGTTAGCGGTAGAACTGCACGGTCTAGTGGTGGATGTGGTTTAGCTACGCTTGGATCTGCGATTGCTGTGCGCGCAGGAAGCTAGATTTGGGCCTGTTACATGTGTGAATATGTTGGTTTCGTTGCGCCGAGTCGCCCACATGATTAGTAATTGTATAATTTCCAGTGTTGTCAACATATTACCAGTGTTGAATAACGTGTAGAACATAGGCTTGCTAATCTGTGAATTTAGGTTATCATATGATTGCTTGAACTGGATTTTCTTATCAAGTTAATTTCTGCAGATACTGGAAGGGAGATCTTACAGGCTCCAATTTCCATGGATTGGTGTCGTCAATTGATCCCAGCAAGATATCAACAAGAATGTGGACATGATTGCTACTAGGCGTAGAGAGCGTGACTATTTTTCAAATACACCAGAATACATGCACCTTGCTCATACGATGGGATCAGAACATTTAGCAAAGATGCTCTCGAAGGTGTCTTTCCTCTTTAATGTAGAATATGTGTAATGCTGTTTGGCTCTTTGACTTTAACTTTTTTGGTATATATGCAACATTTGATATCTGTTATTAAATCAAGAATCCCGGGGATCCAATCTCTTATAACAAAGACAATTGCAGAACTGGAAGCTAAACTTAATCGACTTGGAAAGCCTATCGCTACAGATGCTGGGGTAAGACTGGAATTCCATGCAAGCCAAGAAGTTTTTCACAGTGAGACAGATGCAACACCCGCAAAGATTGCATATTTCCAATTGACTCTGGCAATTCAGTGATCTCAGTTCGTGAAAGGTTGAAGTGCATCAAAAACTGAAGGTTGCCAATTGAATATGGTACAATCTCAATATCATTGTGAGAAAGATTGAGATAGGTTAATTTCTGTACCATATCAATTTCCGTTGGAACCCTCTTGATCCTGCAATTGCATATGCAGTACACTCAGAGCTGTCAGATGTTGGCAAAATTCTGCTGGGATGTCTGTGATTGTGCACTTCTTGTCAGACAAAAGCATCTTTTCATCTCTGAGCAAGATTAGTGTCCTCAAACCTCCCAATTCAAACAATTCTGGTGGAAGCTTACTGGTTTTAGTATCAACAAGTAAGGACAGTGACGAATACTTATAACAGGCCGTACCTCAACGGCCCAAAGCGATGAGCCGGCGGCCTCAAGCATAGCTCAAGCCCAACAGGCCGCTCCTAGCCCATTACCGACCGAAGCACCGACAAAGCCACGCGAGACATCCCTTCCCGACCGATCGAGGGAAGCGTCTCCGACCAAGCGGGGCTCCCGACCCCCGCAGCGGGACGAGACCCATCGGCTCCGACCAAGCAGAGCTCCCGACCCCCGCAGCAGGTCGGGATCCCCTGACTTCGATCGTGCCAAGACAACCCCTGCCAAGGGCCGCGTGTCAAAACTTCTACCAGCCAACAGCCACGTACCCCACGAACGGGGTCAATCGAAGCGACTATACAAGGGCAGGTGGCTCCTTCCCAAGAAGGTTTAATGACTGACCGAAGTCATGCTCCCAGTCCCATCAGCCGGTCACATACAGTACGAAGACGCACCCTCTCCCGAGGCAACACCCGCGCCAGGCGCAGCAACGTCAACACTCGAAAGGTTCGCAGAGGGCAGGTACGCCATTTCCCGGAAAAATACCTAACCGCTCTGACCCGCTAAGCTACCGACCTAGCACGGGCAAGACGGGCGATGATCAATCAGCAGAACGAAGGACCGAAGCTCCTAGTATAGGTCATCTCGTCCTCCCCCAATTCTCGATGTAACCTGCCCCTTCCTTTCGTATAAAAGGAGGCAGGAACCCCCGTAGGCAAAGGGGCGAAAGAGAGAGAGCGCTATCAAACCCATCTCGCTAAGCCATTGGCATTCTCGCTTGTAAAACTTTGTGCAGTCATCTGTACCAAGAGTAATACAACACCACCACACGAACTGGAGTAGGGACCTTCGGCCCGAACCAGTATACATCTTGGACTTCCGAGTCTAACCATTGAAGTGGAACGCGCACCCTTAGACTTACAAATTTACTTGCCGGTGCTCGAAACGCCGACAGTTGGCGCGCCAGGTAGGGGTCTTCGCGCGTCTTCATCACCATCTCCGGATTCCGCTCGCCTCCCTGATGGCATCTTTCATCCGCGACGGCATGACCGCGCCGGAGAGCCAGATCCGCTTCGGCTCCCTCAACTTTGCCGTCACCGCGGCGGGAGGGCTTACGCTCATCCCGCGCCGCCACCGAGGCCCGGCGCCCGCCCGCCCGGCGCCATCTCGGCGACCGCCAAGCTCGGCTTGGAGCACCCTGCGAGTCCCAAAGCCGAGCACGGAGAGCGCTCCGCCGCGTCGCGCGAAGCTCCGTGGGCCCGGCGGTGACCGTGTCACCTCCTGCGAGCTCACAACTTGTGGTGATGGTGGCTACATGCCGCCTCTATCCACGAGCCTTTGGAAGACTCTTCGACCACGACTCGGCTCGACACGAGTACCACGCATGAGCGGCACTCGCGAGTGCAACATGGCGGGCACGGCCGATTAATCATAACCCCATGTTCTGGGGCCCCATCCGGCGACCGAGGCGCAGGAGGAGGAACACCAGCATGAAGCGTCTTGAACGCGCTCAAGCTCGCCGCCGAACTCGGCGGCGCGAAGAAGAGCTGGACAAGCGCAGGTCGAGCTCGACCAGCTCGAGCTAACACAGGGCGGGATGAGCCCGAGACGGCAGTGCCCGACGACGCGCGAGCGGAAGAATCAGCGGCCTCGGTTCTTCCCCATGCAAGCCAAAGCGTGGCTGCACGTGCGATCTTTGCCGAGGCCTCCGGGCCGGCCGACCGGAGGCCAAAGCCACGTGCTGAACCTCCGGGGTGGTGGGCGTCGGCCGTGCAACACATGCAGCCCCGGCTCCTACCGCTCGGCGCCACCTCTGTCACCGGGCCCGTCTCGCCGCGCGGCCGGCTGGGTCCGCCAAGACGGCGCCACACCACGAACCGCCCGAGCCTCACGCGCCCGATGCGCTGCGCGCCGGCGACGCCTACGGCGTTCGCGCCACCTCGGCGCGCGAGAAAGCGGCGGAGGAGGCCGTCCACTCACGTGTTGTGGGCGGCGGCGCCACCGCCGCGCCCAAGCCCCGATGGTCCCGACCACGGGCTTTACGCCAGGATCCGCCAGCGGATTTCCTGCCAGTTCGGCGCCACCAACATCGCCAAGTACACGGGGCCACGAACCTGTGGGTTTGGCTCAAGACTACCGGCTCGCATGCGGGCGGAGGAGCAACGGATGACCTCTTCATCATCAATACCTCTCCATCTACCTCGCGGACTCGGCCGAGCTTGGCTCGAGTACCGCCCGCCGAGAACCATCGAGAATCGGGCTGACTGAAGAATCTCTTCGTCGGTAACTTCGTGGCACCTACAAGCGCCACGTAACTCCACAGACTGAAGGGCAGCAGCGGCCGGGAAACTCCCGGGACTACATCCGCGGTTTTCCGCCATGCAACGAGCTCCCGACATCTCCGACGCCCGATGTCGTGGGAGCATTCATATCGGCACCTCTGCAAGGCCACGGTGCACAAGCTGGGCTGCCTCAAGCCCAGAACCACCAAGGAGCTCCTTGACATCGCCACCAACCACGCCTCCGGCGAGGAGGCTGTGGGGGCTATCTTCGAAGGAGGGAAGGCTCAGCAAGAGCCCGACGTCCGAGTCGGATCCCCCTCCGACCGCTCCGACAAGCGGAAGCGGCATGGGAAACAGATCCGCGAACCTCAAGTGGTCGCCACAGTCGACCGCCCTAGCGGCCAAGAGCGACCGACCGTCGCGCCTGACCACTTTGAAAAATTGATGGACAGCCCGTGCCCGAACCACGGGTTCCCTGTCAAACACAAATATCGGGACTGCGAAGTCTGGCGCTTCCTCTCGGCGCCCCGCGGCGCCAGCGCGGGCAAAGGAAAGAAGCCGGCCACGGCCCCACGGGCCGCGGAGAAAAAGGCGGACGACGAGTTCCCCGAACTCGACGGCTGCCTCATGATCTTTGGCGGGCCGGCGTGTTACGCCGACAAGCGTCGGCTTAAACTCGCCTACCGCGAGGTCCACACCGTCGCGCCATGCGTCCCCCAATATCTCCGGTGGTCGGAGTTTCCGATCACCTTTGATCGGACCGATCACCCCGATCACGTCCCCCAGCCGGGAAGGTACCCGCTGGTAGTCGACCCCATCGTGGGGAAGAAGCGCCTCACCAAGGTGCTCATGGATGGTGGCAGCGGTCTCAACATCCTCTACGTGGAGACGCTCGACGCCATGGGGATTCCTCGCTCGAGTTTCCGACCGAGCAAGGCTCCTTTCCACGGCGTCATCCCCGGCCAGCAGGCCCATCCGCTCGGGCAGGTCGACCTGCCCGTCACCTTTGGGGAACCAGGAAATTTCCGCACCGAAACCCTCACTTTCGAGGTTGTGGATTTCCCCGGCTCCTATCACGCTATCCTGGGGAGACCATGCTACGCCAAGTTCATGGCGGTCCCCAGCTATGCTTACCTCAAGCTGAAGATGCCCGGACCTCGGGGAGCCGTAACCGTGGCATTGTCTTTTCAGCTCGCTTACAACTGCGAGCGCAGCAGTTGCGAGCTTGCCTCGGCAGTCATCGCATTCGCCGAGCTTGTCAATCTCAGGAGAGAAGCCTCCGAGTCCGCCCCCGAATCCAGCAAGTCGGGGGCAGGATCCTTCAAGTCCGCCGAGGACACAAAGAAGGTCGCGGTCGATCCCTGCGATCCGACCAAGACCGTGCGGGTCGGAGCCACGCTCCCCGCCAAATAGGAAAGCGCGCTCGTCGACTTTCTCCGCGCTAACAAAGACGTCTTCGCATGGAGGTCCTCCGACATGCCAGGAATCCCAAGGGAAGTCACCGAGCACTCCTTGAGCATCCGACCAGGCTCAAAGCCGGTCGCCCAACGCTTGCGCCGCTTCGACGAGGAGAGGCGCAAGATCATAGGGGAGGAGATCGCCAAGCTTCTGGCTGCGGGGTTTGTAAAAGAGGTGCGCCACCCCGAGTGGCTAGCCAACCCCGTACTTGTAAGAAAGAAAAATGGGCAATGGAGAATGTGTGTTGACTATACGAGTCTCAACAAAGCGTGTCCCAAAGACCCGTTCCCCTTGCCCCGCATCGACCAAGTCATTGACTCCACCGCTGGGTGTGAGTCTCTTTCCTTTCTGGATGCCTACTCAGGCTACCACCAGATAGCACTGAAGGAGTCCGACCAGCTCGTGACTTCCTTCATCACGCCATTCGGCTCATTCTGCTACGTTACAATGCCGTTCGGCCTAAAGAACGCGGGCGCTACATACCAGCGATGTATGCAAACGTGCTTCAACGACCAGATCGGCCGCAACGTTGAGGCGTACGTCGATGACATAGTCGTGAAGACCAAGAATGCGCTCGACCTTTTTGCAGATCTGGAAGAGACTTTCGCGAATCTTCGATGATTCTGTATAAAGCTCAACCCCGAGAAATGCGTCTTCGGGGTTCCCAAAGGGAAGCTGCTCGGCTTCATCATCTCCGAGCGAGGTATCGAGGCCAATCAGGAGAAAATCTCAGCAATCGCAAGGATGGGCCCGGTTCCTAACCTCAGAGGAGTCCAGAGGCTAACGGGTGCCTAGCGTCTTGAGCCGTTCGTGTCTCGCCAGGCGGCGTGGAATGCCGCTCTACAGGTTGCTCAAGAAATCCGACCGCTTTAGCTGGACCCAGGAGGCTCAGGAGGCCCTCACTCGCCTAAAGGCCTTCCTATCCTCACCTCGGTCCTGGTCCCCCCGGCACCAAGGCGAACCACTACTCCTCTACATCGCCGCCACGCCCAAGTCGTCAGTCGCGGCCCTTGTGGTGGAACGAGCGGAGGAAGGCCGTGAACTCAAGGTGCAACGGCCAGTCTACTTCATCAGCGAGGTGCTTTCCGAGTCCAAAACTCGGTACCCGCAGGTGCAGAAGCTGCTCTACGCGGTACTCATCGCCAAGAGGAAGCTCGTCCATTACTTCGACCAGCACGCCATCACCGTGGTGACCGCGTCCCCACTCGGCGAGATCGTCCACAACCGCGACGCCTCGGGAAGGATAGCCAAGTGGGCGCTCGAGCTCAGCGGCCACGGCATAACATACGTCCCTCGGACGGCGATCAAGTCGCAGGCCCTGGCCGACTTCGTCGCCGAGTGGACCGGCCCAGCGCCACCGGCAATAGAAGATCCCGAGTACTGGACAATGTACTTTGATGGGTCCTACACCAAGAACGGCGCGGGCGCAGGAGTCGTCCTTATTTCCCCACTCGGGAACAGGCTTCAATACGCCATCAGGTTGCTCTTCGACGCGACCAACAACATCGCCGAATCGGCTCGCCAACGGTCTCGGATCGCCGCCGACCTCGGTGCTCACCGACTCGTCCACGGGACTCAAGCTTGTTGTCGACCAGGTCATGAAGGCCGCAGAGCCCCGGGACGCCCGCATGGCCGCGTACTGTCAAGAAGTGCGCAGGCTCGAAGAACGGTTTAAGGGTTTCGAGCTCCACCATAGCTACAGACGCTACAATGGTGAAGCCGATCACCTAGCCAATCTTGCCTCCAGCAGAGGGCCAGTCCCGCCTGGGATCTTCGTCTGCGACCTCCTGCGGCCTTCCGTCCAACTGGGCTCAGTGGCCGAGCGACCTCGACTGCCCGGCCACGGTCACCCCGACCGCCGCACGGCCGGGCGTAGACTCGACCGGGTCAAACCACAGCGTGTTAGTAACTGAATCCGACTGGAGGAAGCCCTTCACCGACCGTTTGACGAACGGGTCGCTCCCCTCTGACCCGACCGAGGCCCGGCGCCTCGCTCGGCGGGCAAAAACCTTCGTCTTGGTCGGCCCAGACCTTTACAAGAGGAGTCCCTCCGGGGTCCTGCAGAAATGCGTTCCGGCCGACCAAGGGAAGCAGCTACTGCTCGATATCCATGGCGGGGTCTGCGGTCACCATGCTGCGCCCCGATCCCTCGTAGGAAAGGCCTTTCGGCAAGGTTTTTATTGGCCGACCGCCGTGTCCGACGCCGAGCGGTCGCGGCGCACTGCGAAAGTGCGATTCTTTGCCGGCGACACATCTGCCAGCTCAAGCCTTACAGACGATCCCCATTACCTGGCCATTTGCAGTTTGGGGACTCGATCTGGTCGGGCCCTTCAAGAAAGCGCCCGGGGGCTTTACTCATCTTCTAGTCGCGGTGGATAAATTCACCAAGTGGATAGAGGCCAAGCGGCGTGGCGTCACGTCGGCACAAGCGACCATCTTCTTCGCGACATCGTTTTTGGTTGGAGTTCCAAACTCCATCATCACCGACAACGGGCGCAGTTCACGGGGAAGGAGTTCCTCAAGTTACGTGGCGACTTCAACATCCGTGTCGATTGGGCGGCCGTGGCCCATCCACGAACCAACGGCGGTCGAGCGTGCCAGCGGCATGATCCTTCAGGACTCAAGCCACGAATCTTGATCGGCTCAAGCACTTCGCCGGTCGGTGGGTGGCGAGCTACCCTCCGTCCTCTGAGTCTGCGGACCACGCCCACCCGGCGGCCGGGTTTACACGTTCTTCATGGTGTTCGTGGCCAAGCCGTCTTGCCAATGACCTAGAGTATGGCACCCCAAGACTACAAGCCTTCGATGAGGCTCGGGGGCTCGCCTCGCAACAAGACGCCATCGACCAGCTCGACGAGGCGCATGACGTGGCCATCCTGCGATCGGCCAGATATCAGCAAGCTCTGCGGCGCTATCACAGCCGCCAGGTTCGAGGGCGATCCTTCAGCACCGGCGACCTAGTCCTGCGTCGGGTCCAAACCAGCAAGGACAAGCACAAGCTATCGCCACCCTGGGAAGGCCCCTTCACCGTCGTGGAGGTTCTCCGACCTGGCACCTTTCGACTCAAGGACGCCGACGGTCGTATCCTGCCAAATGCTTGGAACATAGAAAAGTTAAGGCGATTCTATCCCTAATCTCTTTTCTTCTTTCCTGGCTTGGTCTTTACTCTTACCCTTCCGAGCACCTGGTCGCCCTGCGACGCTCGGGGGCTGCCCCTTGGCGCCCCTGCTCAGGCTGCTCCTGGTCAGCGTTTATGTGGGTCGGTGACCCGGTGACTCTGAGGTCTCTCGGCGGTAACCCTCTCGACCGGCGTTACGGCCTCGCCCGGCGGCTACGGTTGCTAAGTAGCGCTTCGCGGAAGAAGGAAATGCCCGAGTGGAGCGACCTCTTAGTCAGTCGGGAACACTCCTCCTCCGCGCTAACTAGGCTAACTCACGCGCTCGTGCGGGTCGGTGACCAGACCGACCGCGGGGTCCATCGGCGGTAACCCTCTCGACCCAAGCGTTACGGCCTCGCCCGGCCTCGGTTGCTAAGTAGCGCTTTGTGGAAGAAGGAAGTGCCCGAGTGGGCGATCCTCCGTCGATCGAGAACACTCCTCTCCTCACAAGTGCGCATAATCTGGCGAGTAACCAAGATTCCTATCCTCTTAACCCCTCCCGAAGCAACCCGACCTACGCATAAGTGACCCCATGTCCTTAGGGCTATGGCTGGTCGGCGTTCACCAAAACACAAAGGGGCAAGAGGCATAGCGGAACTTGTTAAACTTAAGATTGTTTATAAACTTGACACCATTACAATCAATGAAAGGGATAAAATCTAACTACTTTTATTCTTCCTCGAGGCGACTGCGGCGAGACGTGGCTGGCGATCTCCCGGGCGTGCAGCTCAACCAAGAACTCGAACCTATCGACCTCGTCGTCGGTCCGGTTCCCGGCGACGCCGCTGCTCACCACTGCGAGGTCGATGCCATCATAGTGCGAGATGGTATTGGCCAACGCAGAGGAAGCTCCAAGCGCGGCGCCAACCGTCACCGCCCTCTCGATGCGTTACGCACTCGGGCCAGCGCGAGCGGCGCTGGGCTCGCATCGCCCGGGACGTGGGCGCGACCTCCCGACCAGCCTCGCTAAGTGCTGCACTCGGCGCCAATCGAGCCCCCGACCGCCTCGGCGACCTTGATCGCCGCGCCTCGTCGGGCGCGATCGCCATGTCGCGAGCATCTGCGCCGCCTTCTGCGCCTCCACGGCGATGCTCGAGATTCCTCTGTGCCTCTGCGGTTTTCGCGTTTCGGATAAGCTCGCTCGTGGGTCGCACCACCGAGTCAATTGAAGAATCAAGACACTTACCGGCAGCAGAGTTGGTCGATTGCGGCTTCTTCCTTAAGCGCCTCGTAAGAAGTCCTCGTGAAGGCTAAGTCCTACAGGCGGTCCCCGCTCGGGCGAACTCGGTCGGCGTCCCGAGCTGGTCCCGCTCGATCCGCGAGACGGGTCGCTGCACTGCGCGGTCCCCTCGCGGTGGCGGTGGCATCCTTGGCCTCGTTGGCCTCGCCGGAGGACTCGAGCTCGCCACCTTCGCCTTGAAGATTTGGCCCCAGCATTCATCGAAGAGGGCCTTCGTGGCCTCCTCCACCCTTGGCGAATCTCGCGCCTCCGACCACTGACCGCGAGCCTCTTGGGCGGCGTAGCTCAAGCGGCCGCTGCCTCCTCCTCGGCGGCGCCTCGGGCTATCCGAAGGCCGCAGAGCTCGGCTCGCCTTCCGGCGGGCGTAGATCTTTTAAGCGCGGCTATCCATTAGTGTCACCGCGGGTGAGTCGAATTTTACAAAGCCAGGCTTTTCCATCAACTTACCAAACAGATCGGCCAAACTCCCGGCCACCCGTCCAGCGCTTTGTTTGGAAGATTCGAGCAGTCGGACCCTTCGGATCTGCTCTATCTCGCTTCGGCGTCGAGCGCCTTCTTTGAAGGCGACCCACTCGCCCTCCTCTGTTCCACCCGCCGACTCCGACCCAAGGGCCACTCCCGGCAGCGGGCCCTCGGTCGTCTGCTCGGCGGGCGCCTGCGAGCACCATCGGCGCGATGGCGGCGTAATCGCCGGGGATCCCGTGGCGACTGCGCTGCGGGGCCTCGGCCGCGCCTCCCCAGGGCAAGGGTCGGGCCTCCCCGGCACCTGCGCCGTCTCAGCTCGCGCGATCGTCGACCGAGTTGTCGCATCCTCCTCTGTGAGGATGATCACACCGGCCGGCGGCAATGGCCGCCGAGGCGGCGGAGCCCTCGCCGACCTCGGCCTGCGGGCGAGCCCCATCCTCCGCAGAGCGGCGCGGCCTCGACCGCCAACGCCGCGACCGCGCCGGCTCAACAGCGTCCTCGAACCACCGCGCGCGGCCGCCGCGCGATTTCCGGCACCATCCGCGGAGGCCGACGCGGGACGCGCCACGGTCACACCCGTATAGGCGCTGCACGTCACAAAACACTTAGTGGCCGTTCGGGCGACTTGCTGCTAAATGTTCGAACAAAACAAAAAGGAAAGGGTACTTATTGAGCCGAACGAGTACGCGGCACGCGCGCCCTCTTCGCCGGCCCCCCTCCGAGGGGCAGATCTGCCGGTCGCTTCCCCGAAGCTGCCTCCCACGAAGGCGCAACGACGACGGCGACCACGCGGTCACCCCCTACCCGAGGCCCCCCAGCCGCTGAGCTTGTGGTGTCGCCTTCCGGCAGGTCCACGCCCGGACCGCCGCCGATCCGCGGGTCGGAGGGGAATCCGCAGTATGCGCCTCCGAGGGTGCTCCCGCTGCTACCGGAGGAGGTTGCCCCCGCAACAGTGGCCTCTGATATATCCTCATCGCGCGCTCCTTCTCCTTCCTCCTCTCCTCCTTCCGCTTCTTGCGGGAGGAATCGAGTTGTGCGCCCTCCGCTCGGGCCACCGCCTTTGCCTCCTTCTCTCCGGGGCGGCGCCGGAGATCGAACCCAAGAGCCCCTAGGAAGTGTGAGGCGCTGGTCGAACAAATACCAAAAAAGGAGGAAAGAAGCGAAAGGAAAATTCCATTAACCTACGGTTCGGGGTGCGCCACGAAGCGGTTCCGGAGGCCACCGCAGCCTCCATGGCGCTTCCACCCGTAACGGCGGCCACCGGGCTTCAATCTCAGTTGAGGCCAGCTCCAGCTCCGCCATCCTCATGCGGTCGGACGCCCCCTCGTACCGAAATAGGGGGCGAGGCCTGTGCATCAGAGGTTGCACGCGCATCCCCACGAAGGCACGGACGACCGCGCCCCCGGTGAGGCCAGCCTCCTAGGGCCCTGATTTGCTCCACAATCAGGGCCACCTTCTTCTTTTCCTTCTTCTCAGCGCCCCAGTTCCACTCCTCCCCCACGAGGGGTTTGCGATGAAGGCGGGCGGCGGCTCGACGTTCCGGCGTAGAACCACTCGGGCGCCACCCCTGTTGGACGACAGCGGCGACCTCGACATACTCCGCGCTCGCCGGACCGAGCTGGAAGGCGAGCGCCGATGGGTCTTCTTTGCGTCATCGGGCTTGTCCTTCCAGAGCCTTGCTTGGAAGAAATGCCTCCACAGCGCCCAGTGCGGCTCGATCCCCAGGAAGGCCTCGCATAGCGTGATGAAGATGGCGATGTGGAGGACCCCGTTGGGATTGAGGTGGTGCACCTCCGCCTTGTAGTAGAAGAGCATCCCCTGGACGAATGGATGCAGCGTCAAGCCAAAGCCGCGCTCGAAAAATGAGGCGGGCACCACGACCTCATCGTCCCGCGGCAAGGGATTGACGGCCCCCGTCGGCACCCTCCATCCGGAGAGATCCTGCGTGGGGAGGAAGCCCTTCTTCACCAGGCCGAGCGCGCGGCTAGCCTGGGCGGAGCACTCCGGCCACGACATTCTTGCGAGGAGAAGACGGGAAGGCGGGAAGAAGAGAAGGCTAAGTTTTTCTTTCCTTGGCTCTTTGTTATTCTTAGGAACAGGAGGCGAGGGAGGCAAAAAAGCGTGGTTGCGAAAACGTTCGAGCGTATTTATAGAAGACTAGCGGCACCAACCAACCGCCCCCTCGGCGAAGCGTCGCGTTCGCCTCGTCTGTCAAGCCCGCTGTAACTCCCGTTCCCAATTCCACCCAAAGATTTAATCTTGACAGGACAAGTCGTAAAGACGCCGCCCCCGGGCAGTGCGTCCTGTAACCTCTCGGTCTCCACCTTGAGGCCAGGACGGTTGCTCTGGGGCGCGTGCGAGAGGCCCGCTGGGCCGCTGCGGCCCCGAAATGGCAAAAGCTCTGTGGCTTGCGCCAGGGGCCCAGCTAAAAGCTGTGGGTTCAAAAAGCCAACCCCACCAGATGGGCATAAGGCGCCCCAGCGAAACTCGAGTTAGGGGCAAGTATGAGGTGAGCCCCGCGGTGGGCCCTCGGTTAGGTCGGCTGACGACCTAATCACCTCTACCCGCGTCCGAGACCATACTTCACACTCTCCCGGGAGCTCATCGATGAGCGACAGCCAGCTGTGCCCTGGGTCGGCGGACGACCTAGGGTCCATATGGGATTGAGTAAAGAAATGTTTTTATGGGTCGCCCACGCCAGGCCAGGACACCCTACTGCGGGACCGTCGCTCGGAAGGGTCCCCCTTGGGCGGGACCTCCCAGGACCCACTCGGACTACCCGTTATAAGCTCCACGAGCACGGCGTTCAAACCAACGCGGGTAAACGCGCGTCGCTCACCCCCTCCAGGTCCCACACCTGCGGACGGGGTATACGTGTGGGATAGACGGTGGCCACTCCTCTCGCAGCTACCCTAGCCAGACGAGGACTCAGGACGGATGCCCCACGTCCAGCTACGACGTAAAACGAGCCCACGTCCAGCTACGACGTAAAACGAGCCCACGTCCAGCTACGACGTAAAACGAGCCCACATCCAGCTACGATGTAAAATGAGCCCACGTCCAGCTACGACGTAAAATGAAGCCCACGTCCAGCTACGACGTAAAACGAGCCCGCGTCTAGCTACGACGTTAAACGAGCAATCGGACACCCGAACCTCGCGCAGAGGCATCGCGGTCGTCCCTGCCGACCAAGGCACGGTCTAGCTACGACGTTAAACGAGCACTCGGGCACCCGAACCTCACGCAGAGGCATCGCGGTTGTCCCTGCCGACCAAGGCATGGTCTAGCTACGACGTTAAACGAGCACTCGGACACCCGAACCTCGCGCAGAGGCATCGCGGTCGTCCCTGCCGACCAAGGCACGGTCTAGCTACGACGTTAAACGAGCACTCGGACACCCGAACCTCACGAAGAGGCATCGCGGTCGTCCTGCCCGACCAAGGCGCGGTCGGTCGTCCACGCCGACCAAGGCACGGTCCACTCACGACGTTAAGCGAGCACTCGGGCACACGAACCTCGCGCGAGAGGCATCGCGGTCGTCCCTATCGACCAAGGCACGGTCTATCTCGGCGTTAAGCGAGCACTCGGACACCGAACCTCGCGCGAGGCATCGCGATCGTCCTGCCGACCAAGGCGCGGTCTAGCTACGACGTTAAGCGAGCACTCGGACACGAACCTCACGAAGAGGCATCGCGGTCGTCCTGCCGACCAAAACACGATCGGTCGTCCACAGCACGATCTAGCTACGACGTTAAACGAGCACTCGGACACCCGAACCTCGCGCAGAGGCATCGCGGTCGTCCCTGCCGAAAAAAGGCACGGTCTAGCTACGACGTTAAATGAGCACTCGGGCACCCGAACCTCCCGCAGAGGCATCGCGATCGTCCCTGCCGACCAAGGCACGGTCGGTCGTCCCTGCCGACTAAGGCACGGTCTAGCTACGACGTTAAACGAGCACTCGGGCACCCAAACCTCACGCAGAGGCATCACGGTCGTCCCTGCCGACCAAGGCACGGTCTAGCTACGACGTCAAACGAGCACTTGGGCACCCGAACCTCACGCAGAGGCATCGCGGTCGTCCCTGCCGACCAAGGCACTGTCTAGCTACGACGTTAAACGAGCACTCGGGCACCCGAACCTCCCGCAGAGGCATCACGGTCGTCCCTGTCGACCAAGGCACGGTCGGTCGTCCCTGCCGACTAAGGCACGGTCTAGCTACGACGTTAAACGAGCACTCGGGCACCCAAACCTCACGCAGAGACATCGCGGTATGCCCTGCCGACCAAGGCACGGTCTAGCTACGACGTTAAACGAGCACTCGGGCACCCGAACCTCACGCAGAGGCATCGCGGTCGTCCCTGCCGACCAAGGCACGGTCTAGCTACGACGTTAAACGAGCACTCGGACACCCGAACCTCACGAAGAGGCATCGCGGTCGTCCCTGCCGACCAAGGCACGGTCGATCGTCCCTGCCGACCAAGGCACGGTCTAGCTACGACGTTAAACGAGCACTCGGACACCTGAACCTCGCGCAGAGGCATCGCGGTCGTCCCTGCCGACCAAGGCACGGTCTAGCTACGACGTTAAGCGGCGCTCGGACACCGAACCTCACGAAGAGGCATCGCGGTCGTCCCTGCCGACAAAGGCGCGGTCTAGCTACGACGTTAAGCGAGCACTCGGACACCGAACCTCGCGCGAGGCATCGCGGTCGTCCTGCCGACTAAGGCACGAATCTAGCTCGACGTTAAGCGGCGCTCGGACACCCAAACCTCAAAGGCATCGCGGTCGTCCCTGCCACCAAGGCACAAAGCAAACTCATTACAAAGACAATCACGAACAAAAAAAGATTTTATTATAGACCAACAGCTCAAGCTTTACGACTTTACATACGATGCTCGGCGGACACAAGAATAGCTACGCTCTGTTGCGGCGGCAGACCTTCTGCGCGCCAAAGCCTTTCAACATCCGTGCGGCATCGGTGGCACCGACGGCATGCTGGTAGGCATCGGCGGCACCGACGGCATGCTGGTAGGCATCGGTGGCACCGACGGCACGCTGGAAGGCCCTTGCCTGGTCGACGGGGCAGCTGCGCGGCCGCGAATCGTCGCCGATCGCCTCGCCGTTCAGCGACATCGACGTAGCGCATCAACTTCGATCGGCGCCCTCGCGCCATCGCCTCGAAGGGCCCCCTTGCTACCCCAAGCCTCGGGGCGACCCGAGCAGTAGCGTCGGCAGCAGCGGATCACGGGCTCTGACCTCTTCTTCCGAGTTCGCCATCGCCCGATCATACTCAGCCAAAGCTCGACCAAAGGGTCTTCTTTTACGCCACGACATCATCGCCAAAACCGAAAACTAGAGGTGCCCCAAGCCATCCCAAAGAGCAAAAGAAAGGTTTATCGTTTAAGGTTTATCACTCAAGCAGCCGTGGTATCATTTTATACCCGAGCGGAGGGAGATTAAACGTCTCGAGTAAATGCGGCGTCGGAAAACGGCGCCCTTCACCGAACCCGGCGATCCGAAGACGAAGCGGGCGGCGCGCTAAGCCGTCTTGCGACAGCGCAACGAGGTGATTCAAAGCCCCGCGTTCAATACCGGGCGGATTTCGGGACAACCGCCGGATCCGTTGGGGTACACTGGCGAAATCGTTTGACCTAATCGGTCGGGCCAACCGCTTAGGCCCGATCACTATTCTCTTCAAGCTCAACCCCAACCGATCTGCCAAATCACTCGGGGTTCGGGACTCTTGACGAATACTTATAACAGGCCGTACCCCAACGGCCCAAAGCGACGAGCCGGCGGCCTCAAGCACAGCTCAAGCCCAACAGGCCGCTCCTAGCCCATTACCGACCGAAGCACCGACAAAGCCACGCAAGACATCCCTTCCCGACCGATCGAGGGAAGCATCTCCGACCAAGCGGGGCTCCCGACCCCCGCAGCGGGACGAGACCCATCGGCTCCGACCAAGCAGAGCTCCCGACCCCCGCAGCAGGTCGGGATCCCCTGACTTCGATCGTGCCAAGACAACCCCTGCCAAGGGCCGCGTGTCAAAACTTCTACCAGCCAACAGCCACGTACCCCTAACGGGTCAATCGAGCGACTATACAAGGCGGTGGCTCCTTCCCAAGAAGGTTTAATGACTGACCGAAGTCATGCTCCCAGTCCCATCAGTCGGTCACGTACAATACGAAGACGCGCCCTCTCCCGAGGCAACACCCGTGCCAGGCGCAGCAATGTCAACACTCGAAAGGTTCGCAGAGGGCAGGTACGCCATTTCCCGGGAAAATACCTAACCGCTCTGACCAGCTAAGCTACCGACCCAGCCGCAGGCGGGGCGGGCGATGATCGATCGGCGAGCGAAGGACCAAGCTCTAGTATAGGTCATCTCGTCCTCCCCAATTCTCGATGTAACCTGCCCCTTCCTTTCGTATAAAGGAGGCGAACCCCCGTAGGCAAAGGGGCGAAAGAGAGAGAGAGCGCTATCAAACCTATCTCGCTAAGCCATTGGCATTCTCGCATGTAAAACTTTGTGCAGTCATCTGTACCAAGAGTAATACAACACCACCACACGAACTGGAGTAGGGACCTTCGGCCCGAACCAGTATACATCTTGGACTTTCGAGTCTAACCATTCAGGGAGTGGAACGCGCGACCCCTTAGACTTACAAATTTACTTGCCGGTGCTCGAAACGCCGACAGACAGGCACCTGGCATTGTATGAAGGCCAAACTATCTCCTTTCTGGCATCTATTGCTAAGTGGAATCCCGTGCTGATCCTTTGTGCAAGAAGTTGCATCCCAGGATGCATCTTGTAAACAGTGTTTCTCTTGTGTCGAGATTTCTGCACTACATCATAGAAGTGTTCTTTCATTATCTTCGAGAAGTACATATGCATGTCAGATTTGCTGCTTGGCAGTTTTATGAGGTCATCAGCAACAAACAAGTCAGTCAATTGTTCAGGAGTAAAGCTATGAACTGGCAACAGTGAGCAGTAGAGAAAGCATTGCTGTATATTTGGAGGGAGATGTTGATAGCTGACATAAGTTGCATCCAGCAGAAGTGAGTCCTCATAGAAGACTAGATCAAATATGCAATTCATAGGTGCATGGATATCTCTATGTTTGGCTGGGACTTGGATTATATATGTTTGTACATAGCAGTCTTGCAAGTTAGTTATTGCCTGTCTGATCTTATGACAATGAGACGGCGAAAAGGGAGCCTTCCAAGAATAACGAGCTGCGTACCTGAAACGCAAAAAGGCCCCCTTTGATCATGTAGCGCGACCTGTTATTTTGTCTTAATGACAATATTTTTTTTTGGTAGTTTCAAATTTCAAATTTTAAATTCCTGTATTTTGAAATAGCCATTCAAATTTTAAATTCCTGCTAGAATAAATTTTAAATTTCCATATTTAAAAATAGCCGTTCGAATTTTCCCGCTAAAAAATAAATGTTGCTCATATAGCGGTTATAAAATGTCATTATAATATAGGATGGAGAAAATAGGGAGTGAGATTTAGGGAATGCTGTTGGAGAGGGATGAGATATAGGAAAGGAATCTTTTTAGGGAATTCTGTATATGGGATATAGGGATCCAAATTTAGGGAATGCTGTTGAAGATGGCCTTACGGCACTCGATCTTAGAGTTTGAAAGATGAAGATGACCTCCATCAAGGACACCACTGGCTTGTTGACCTTGACTCTTGACGGGCTTTATTTCTGACTCAAGACTCATGACATTGACGACGTCTCTCTCAGCTCTCCACAAGATGAGTGATGAGCATTTGAAGAGTTTTCCAAAAATAATAAGCTTGCCCTCCTAGCCAGAAATATTTTTTATGCATACAAGAGGGTGAGAGTGAGGAAGGGAGGTGGTTTTATCACCTGCTTCGAGTGTGGTGGCTCTAACCACATTCAGGTAAACTGCTCCTAAGCTGGAGAAGGGAAAGAACGACTACAACAGTGCAAACAAGAACGACCACATCGACAATAACCGTAACAAGAAGACTCCAGTTCGTGATCCCGCGCGTGAGAAGAAGTATCACAGCTTTTTGAAGAACAAAAAGCTCCTCCATTGTGTTCTCACCGCACTCGACGACATCACCCTCTCCGACACCGAGACATAGAGCAACGATGATGGAGAGGATGATCCACAAGAGAAGGCCAAGGGAGACGTCATCGGTAGGGATGAAAATGGATCGGATAGTTTCCGACAGATCCAGATATTTTCGGATAAGGATTCTGTCGGATCGGATATTTGTCGGATAGTATCGGATCGGATACGGATTTTTTTTCGTCGGATACGGATACGGATTCGGTAGCTCACTATCCGTCGGATAAGGATATGGATTCGGATAATCCGGATATTGATGGGTCGGATATCCGGATATACATGTGGGCTAGGCCAAGACTACTCTTTTGGTCCAAAAAGGTTTCTTAATTTCAGAATTGTTTTCTAATTTAATTAATCCATAAAGAAACTTTCAATTATTAAAATTAGCAAACCAACTCCAGAAATTACAAATTTTTTTGAGAAATTTCCAGAAATAGTCTAACATTTAAAAAATTATTTTCAAGATTTTACCAGATTTTAAATTTTCTCAAAAATTCAAACACTCCTATTTTTAATAGGAAAATGTATTAAATAAGTAGCTAAAAATGCATAAAAACACATAAATACATAATTTATTATTTTAAACATAATTCAACAAAAAAATATAAATCTTAGGTCATTACATGTAAGTGTTATATACTTTTTCTAGAGACATGATATCTAAGTATTATGAAATTGTTAGTGTGTTATGTGTTTGCTTCTATTTGTATCTCTGAGTAAGGATTACCTTCATTTTGTGTTTTGATCTACGTGTATGATGAACTAATCATATGTGTGTGATAAACTAAGTCTTATATAATTTTGTTTGCGACATGGTATCTAACTATTATCTAAGTGAATGAAAATGCTTATATTTGTTCAATTTTCAACAATGTTTTGATCAAATCAACTAGTTATGTGTTTTCGTTGATTTTTTATGTATAATCTAAGGGGTTATCATGTTCCGATAAATATTCGTAACCGTATCCGATTTGATTCGTATTCGATCCGTATCTGTATTCGATATTATCTGTATTCTTATTCGTATCCGGACTATCCGTATCCGTATCCGTATCCGCATCCGAGAAAAAAATATAAAAACAATATGGTAGAGCTATTGTCCATCCGTATCCGATCCGTTTTCACCTCTATTCACCGGTATGTGCTTCATGGTGGATGAGAATGGTATTAGCGATGACGATCTCTATAGTGAGACTGATGAGCTACCTACCTATGATGAGCTCAATGATGCTTTCTGCAAGTTAGAAAAATTTAATACTAGAGCTAGAGCAAGTTGTTCGAAATTAGAGAGGGAGGTAGGTAGTCTATCAGGGGAGTTTGCTTCACTTAGATCTAGTTTCTCCTGTAATGCTAATGACTGTACGCTTTAGGATGTTTTGCTTATGTAGCTTAAGAACCTAAGGACCTTGTATGATAGTGTACTTTCTGAGGTAGAGCTTCTTAGGGTGAAGAATACTAGCGGTAGCACTCTTGTTGCTATTTCTGCTGATACGAGTTTTCTTCATACTCATACTAGTACTTCTTGTAACAATTGCACTAAATTGCTTGCTGAAATTGATGTCATGAGCACTCACCTTAGGAAGCTATCTTCCAGAAATGATGAACTTGAACAACATACTTTTAAGGACCTAGTCAACTCATGTGAGGGGTGTAGGGAACTAAAACTTAACAATGATGTTTTGAATGTCAAATATACTAAACTTGCTAAAATGCCAAATATACTAAACTTGCTAAGGACCTACTACCTAAATCACAAAAAGCTTGATTGTGATGTGCTGAGATTGAGGTGGACATGGGTAAAATTCATGATGAGCTTAGAAAGAAGCTAGAGGCCCAGACTGCTAGGATTAGGAAAGCTGAGTGCATTTCCTGTAAGGCCATCAAAATTGAGACAACCGTACATAGGGAGAGATGCACGTGTTGTCCATTATTCCTCTTCTGACTCTTCATCATCTTCTTCCCCCGATTCTTCACGTGCCTCTCTCTTTCAGGAGTGTGAGTACCTCATGAGCACTATTGAGAAGTTTGTTAGAGGCAAAAATCTTAATCTCATCCTAGACCAATCTAAGATAAGTATATTCAATCAGGCTCTAGGATTTGACTACTTGAAGCACATTCTAGCACATCCTCCTACTATTGTTTGTGACTCCAAGAGTGGTGAGATTGTGGTTACTCCTAGGTCTAACACCACTGTGTTTCGCTCAGCATATGTTGTCCAAGGGATATCTGAAGAGAAGATTGCCCCTCCTTGCAGCTTCTACCTCTGGTAAGGCGAAGTACTCTAGCACCTACAGTCAGAAGGATGGACATTTAGCTGACTTCTGTTTCAAATGTGTGAAGATTGTACAACGTGTGCTCTTAGGGGTATTCAGGGTTATCCCCAGGCCCGGAATGCTTTTAAGGCACCCACGGCATCTAGAGAGGGTAGAGTGTCTCCTGTTTTTAGACAGCATCTAGGACTTGGTTTTAAGGTTGTTCCTTCTGGATTTTGTCCTAGAGCTGTTCGTGGTCAGAGTTTTCGCCATCCTCATAATATTCCTAATTTTTTCCATCAAGGTAGGTATCTGTGGCATGAGTTTGTTTCTACCAGTAGGAGGTTTGGGCAGCGTTACTATGATGGTCCACCCTTGGCACATCGGCGGACCGACCCAGCTCCAGCTCCTAAACTTTCTACAGGTGCCACTTCTGGATTTGTGAGAGTTCAGTTTTAGAGAGACACTAGAGTTCAGTCTTTTTTTTCATATGACTGGTACTTCTGCTCGTCGTATGGCTCAATATTGGTTCCTAGATCTGCACTTATCTGCCTTAGTACTGAGTCATTGATCTCTCGCTTTCACTGATTCAGGTGCGTAGGGCTGGGAAGAGAGGTATGGATCATAGACTCCGATAGAGTCATCGCTATAGGTACCGTACGTATTAATGATAATTGCATTCTTTTCCTTTTTCCCCACCTAGTCGGACTTATCCCCTTCCCCATTCTTATCCTCTCCCTCATTTCTTTTCTCTCCCATGTTGCCGCTAACCTCGCTCTTGGCCGGCCCTCACCGATGGTGCCTCTAGTCATTCAACCTCCGTGCCGTGCTGCCTGGGCCATGGCCCCCGCAGTTCAGCCTCCCGTGCCATGCTACCTTGGCTGTGGGCCCCGCCATTCAGTCTCCCGTGTCACCTTGGCTCCACTGGCCTCCGGCCTCACCGACCTCAGCTCCACTGACCATGGCTCCACCAACCTCTAGCTTCAGCGCACTACCCCTTCCCTAGTTCTGGCCGCCACCTCCTTGGCTTTAACCCCAGGGTGCCGTCGACCTTTTCCCCTTCTCCTACTATGATGCTTACAAATTTCGATGTTTGTCTATTTTTCCATATTAGCATTCTTACTGGTTAATGACGATTATGGTTGATTCGCTATAGACTGGTGGTGCCGTGACAACATCTAGAGATCTCCCGTACACAGGGAGTGCGAGGAGGTCATCGGACACGCGTGGCGTCGCCTCTAGTGCGGTCACTCTCTGTACCCCGCACCATTACCACTAGTTATCCTCATTTCTTTCAATATGGATTCTATGTCTCTAAGGTTATTCAAAAGCATGTATGTATGACATAGTGTGACATACCTGGTGAAGTAAGTCTGAGAGGAATGAGGTTGTGTTAGATTGTGAGGTGGATGGTGAGGTGCTTGTGGCATTTGCTCCTTGGTTGGCTAGGGAAGAAGCTTTCGGCTGTGGTTGCTCCTGCGCCTTGTTCTTGGCTATTGACAGCTCTGGGCTCGCTTTTGGACTCCTCCTGGCTTTGGTGATTTTTGGTGTGGGGGAGGAAACGGGCTAGGGGCTAGTTCTAGCTTCCTTTCCTTTTTAATCTTGCTATTTTGTTATCTTTTTATCATGTAAATGTTTATCTTTTTACTAGGTGATATTTTGGCACTATTAACATCTGGCTACGATTACCCGACTAAAATAGGTTTGTATACCACCGGATGATGAAACCCTTTTTAGCGAGAGGTGCTGACTGACCCCATACGGTCTAGTATCTCGACGAGTGCTCACTACGGGCCTGATGGCACTTAATTTCTCTTTTAATTTCTTATTGTTTATCTCTCATTTATATTTGTGATAACTAACGATTTCAGGTGATCAAACACCAGAGGTCTTCCGAGGATTAGATTGTAGGTCATTTATAGAAGTATTGTATTTCATATGTTGTAATTGATAATTGTATATGATTCTGATGTATGAATTCTATATGGCACTGATGAATAATGGAAATGGTGGTTATTTTTGTTACATGCTGTAATTAATTATTTTATTACCCTGTTTATACATACTTTATATTTGCTAATCATCCGGGTTGTTTCATAGGGGCAGAGCGCTGTGCTGCCTGAGGCATGGCCTGTGGGTGTGCTTCATTGCTTGTGTGTGGACGGCTTCACGGGAGAGAGGCTTTGGGTGAAGCTGAATTAACAGATCATGTGGCCTCGAGTGACATCCAGGATCCAAAGCTCTGGATATTTCATATGATGGAGTCACTATCTGAATCTGAGTTTCTAAAAATACTCGTGATATGCTGGGCGGTCTGGACAGCAAGAAGGAAAGCTCTACCCGAGGATGAGTTTCAGAGCCCACTAACCACTTACGGTTTCATCAGAGGCGGATCCACCATATGAACATGAGTGTACACTTGTACACCCAAATTTTTTGACAAAAGATCTATTATATAATAAGTATATTATATGTATATATTAGTAAGTGAACTCAAAAATATGTATTTCAATCTCCAAGTATATTGCAGCCTGTCCCACCCACTCCATCTTCCAATCTTCCATGCATGACCCAATCGCCCAAGGTCTAGTCCTCCATTCATGAATCCAAACATACAACTCCCTCTGAATTCCGCACACCCCACGCTCTCTCGCTCTCTTTGTGGTGGCGGCAGTCTGACAACGACGGACGAGGGCCACGGGGAAGATGCAAGCCGGTAAGGAGCAAGGTAGCAAACGAGCGTCGAGCAACCATCGGCACCGACGAATGAGCGAAGACTGCAAGGTAGGTGGCGACATAAGGAGTGGCAGGGTAGTTTTGGCTCCTGTGGCTGCAACGAGCACCAACTCGGGAACATAGGGTGTGACACTAGTGACTATCAGTAGGTCAGGGTGGACGTGTCTGGTGGGGCAAGGAGCAGCGCACGGTGTGGTGCAGGGCAACCCTATGGGCGCGGCGAGCATGAGCTAGGGATGGAAGGTGTGACGCAAGTGTCGATCGGCAGGTCAGGGTGACGACACCCAACGGGGCAAGAAGCGGTGCTAAAACAACAGGCAGCAGCTAAGCATGTCATCGGCAATCACACAAGTGAATTTCATTCTTGATTCCCTAATTTGAAATCCCCAATTCACAAATCTCACTGTTATGTTGATTTATAACGGTGAATCGTGGTTTTTTGAAATGTAGCTTGTAGAGCATTCAAAAATGAAGAGAAAGCATGTATATTTTAAATACTCAATTCATAAATCTCTAAATAATTTCAGGTGTTGTCTCTAATAACAACAATTTGTACTTTGTATTTTTGCTATTATGAATATTTATGTTTTACATCGAACAATATTTTTGTAACTTCAAACACCCATTCTGAAAATTCTGGATTCACCGCTAGGTTTCATCAGCAGATTCATAGAGGATCTTGAGCGTACAGGATGTTGGTCAAAGGATTATAAAAAAATCCTGAACAGTGGAAAACAAAGAAGCCGAAGTGGATCCCTTCACCTGTGGATATGCTCAAGTTCAAGTTCAACGTGGATGAGGCAGTGTCGAGGTCAGGGAAGCATGGAGCAGTCGGAGTTATCTGCCGTGATATTCAAGGGCATCATGCACAGTGGTTTATCAGGGAATGACCCATATGCATCCGGAGACTTTTGTAGCGCTAGCTTGCAATGAGGCCATCCATGCCCTTGGCGATAGACCTAAATGCGACAAGGGTGTTAGTGGCCACGGACTGCTTGGAAGTGGTTAAACATCTACAGGAGAACAATTTATGCAGTTCCAAGATGGTTCTCTAAGATATCAAGAGCAAAAGTGCCGGCCTCCAGGTGTCTCTCCTGAAGCATGAAAGCAGGGAGTCGAATGGTGAGGTTCATCGTCTCGCCAAGGCGGCGATATGTGTAGGGTTCGGACGCCATGTTGGTTATCTCCGTCTCCCTGAGATTGCTATTGTACCCAGAACATTCTTATGAATCAACTAAATCACTGTCCTTTTTAATCTGTTCGTCGGTATAGCTTCATGCTGATAACGTGTTAGGGAACCTCGCTATCGAATAGTCTGGGGTTCCCGAACAATCTAATAATTATGGAGAACAGAGAGACAAGAGAGACACAGGTTTAAGGAGGAACGACGAAAGAATTCTTTATTGCTTTCAATTATGTATAATGGGGAACCCCCTCCTCCTTATATAGTAGTTACGTAAGGTTTTGGCTAAGAGACCATCGTAACCCTTCGTGGGCCACATGGTTTCCCAACAGCTAGTTCTTAATTCAGAGTTCCAGAAAGAAAAAACCACTAGCTCTGTTTCCCCAATTTTTTATTAATAATATATAGTAAATAGAAATTCACCAAAGTAGGAAAGGAATGCCGGAAATTGCAATTCTAGGAAGAATGCTAAGTGCAACTGTGCAAGCGCGTCCAGAGGTGAACCGCGACCAATGTTGGACGTTCAAGAGAAGAACTTTTTTTTTTAAATAATATTTTTTTTATTCAAATTGTAAAAATATATCACGATCTCAAAAAATTGCAAAAATATACCTCTGTCGCCAACTGAGGCCTCTGTCGCCCTCTGATTGAGCGATTTTGGCACTTGTCGCCTTTTGAATGGGCGACATGTCCCCTTTCATGTAGCCAGTTTCTTAAAAAAAATCATAGCCTTTTCATATGATCTCGGATGGAGATAAACTTTATATGAAAATTGTAGCTCTCGACAAGATCTACAACTTTGGTATATACATTTTTTTTCATTTGAATCCATTTGGACTACCAAAAACGAGATAGAAGTTTCAGATCTAGTGTAGATTTGATTTTTAGATCTGAACTTTTCATCCTATTTTTGGCCATATAAGTTGATTCAAATGAAAAAAAAATTATATATGAAAGTTGTAGATCTCGTCGAGAGCTACAATTTTCATATAAAGTTCATCTCCATCCGAGATCATATGAAAAAGTTATGATTTTCTTTAGAAACTGGCTACAGGAGATGGGACATGTCGCCCATTCAGAGGGCGACAAGTGCCAAAATTGCCCATTCAGAGGGCGACAGAGGCCTCTGTTGCCCCTGTCGCTCGTTCAAAAGGCGTCAGAAGTATATTTTTGTAATTTTTTGAGATCGTGGTATATTTTTGCAATTTAAATGAAAAAATATATTATTTTAAACAAAAATTCTACAAGAGAATAGCGTCTATTGCGCTGAAGGCCCATATCACCATACTAAAAGCTTGAGGTGCATTTGGCCTGTACTGAAGAAACAGCGTGGAGTTAGTTTAGAAAGAGAAATGTTTTGTGAATTGACTAATCCAGCGTATCCACCAAAATACCACTTCCCTCCGGCGCCTGCAATCTGCGACTCTGCGAGATTTGAGAAAATGCAAACCTTTATTTTTAATCTATATCTATATATTTATATATAATCTCGGTGATTCCACCCATAGCCTGCCACACGTCTATTTTTACTGTGGTTTCTACAGTACAATAGATATGACCTAATATAATTTGTACCCCTCACATTTCAGAATGACGTGTTTCTCAGTTGGTTAAAGCGCTTGCTTTGCTACCATACGGTCTTGGAACCCGGCTGGTGCATATCACTGTAGCTTTGCGAATACTGTAGCTGTTACAGTGTGTTTTCTGAAAAAAATAGAAACGCCTTTTTTTGTAGATAATCTTTGGTTTCCTTACCACTTTTTAGAATAGATTTCTACCGCAAATTGTTTTCAGAAAATATTTTACCGAAAAAAGAGAACCCAAAAAGATCCTCATGTTCAAACTTTTACGGTTTTTAAAAATTATTACTTTTATGGTTTTTAAAATTTATGACAATTTGTTTTCCTTTTTTTTCTCCGAGATGTTCCCAAAAAATATTCTTTATCTCTGTTAGAATCTCTGCATGCCTCGGCGATTTAGAATCTCTGCTTGCCTCGGCGATTCCTTTCACCCGTAGCAACGCGCGGGTCTGTTACTATCTAGTTTGCTTTATTTAATCTATTGTTATACTCAATGGTAGACTTCCAAAAAATGTTTTATGATCTATCAATGCAGCCTAATAATGTCATGAATATGAAAGACCGTGTGGAGGTCTAACCATGTTGATAATGAATATTTGACTGTATTTGAGTTAGGAATCTGATTTATTTTAAGCAATTGGATAATTATTGTATATCATTTTGGATATTACTATGTGATGGGTTTTCTTGTTTTTGATGGTTGCAGAACGATGGTGCTAGATCTTGGTGAGACGGAGGATGACCGAGACTAAACGAGGTGCACCGAAGGTCCAGACGGTCGAGGATCGCCGGAGGATGATCAGAGACGGAGTCGCTGCGAGCTTAGAAGACAAGGGAACGACTGAGATGCTAACTTGGGATGCTCGGATCAAGAAGAGCCGTTGGATTGTGGTTTAGAGGATAGAGTAGCGGTAAGTTAGCTTGAATGAATCTGCAAACCTTTATTTTTAATTTGCTTTATTTAATCAATTGCTATACTCAATGGTAGACTTCCAGAACATGTTTTATGATCTGTCAATGCAGCCTAATAATGTCACGAGCATATGGCATCACGGGATTGGAATTCTTCATGATCATTTGTGTCAATCGAGCACCACAGAATCTTGGATGATTGGATCCTATTCGATTGTAAAGATGAAAAAGAATCAATCACTACTACAGAAATATACATCACAATCGGTTCTTTTTCGTTATCACAGTCAGTTCTAATGGCGATACAAAATCATTAGACAGTGATGAGGCGGCGCTATCACAATCGGTTTTTGCCCGATTGTGATAAACGCATCATCACAATCGGTTCTTACTCAAACCGATAGTGATGAGAGCCTCATCACAATCACTTCTGAGATAGAACCGATAGTGATGAGGTCCTCATCACTATCGGTTCTTTATAAGAAGCGATAATGATGAGGTCCTCATCACTATCGCTTCTTATAAAGAACCGATTGTGATGAGGGGGTGTACTGTTTATCATTTGTCCACCTTCCTAAAAACAGCACATATTACATAGTATGCACACATATCACATTCATACAACCCAGATTACACACTGTATGCACATATTACATTCATAGAACATAAACACTTTATTACAACACGCATATCACATTCGTTCACAATATAGGACACAAATATACCTAACAGTCAATACACATGCATATCACATTCACATATGTAATATTTTTTACATATGGACTAGAACACAAATATATTTAACAATATAAAACACAAACATACTTAACGGTCAGTAAAATGGTCACCAAGCATTCCTACTGTTTGAAAAAGATCAACAGCCAGATTAAATGCTAATAGAAGTAATAACAGAGGAGCTGGGGCCACAAAGGAGAGAACATGGATTCATATGACCATAGGAACATATGCTCCATTGCCTCAAAAGGAGAGAGCATGGATTCCTGTGACCACATGAACATGCTCCATTGCCAATGCGTAGAAAATTCTACAGCAAACTGATGTCGAAGAAAGATGCCATGATTGTTCCTTCTTTATTATGGAAATTATTCAGATAGAGAAAACCTGCACCGCTTGATGATACTAGATGTGTGGGCGCGGCGCACGCCGCGCCAGCCGCCACGCGTCTATCGGGTAAAAATTACATACCGGATTTAATGTAAGGAGTATTCTCGGAAAAACGGATTCAATTGTAATTTTAGAAATTTTGAGAGGCCTTTGTGGGAAAGGAAACTAATTTTGGTTTTTTTTAGAAGGCCTTCTTGCAAGGAAATGGACTTGGATGTAACTCCGTAAATTTTCGAGGGACTTTTCACGAAAAAAACTGGCGCCACATGCTCTCAGCACGCGTCACACAGAGGGAAATCGCAGGGCGATGTGCATGCCTAGGGGCGGGGACTCGAGCACACGATCAACTGGTCGCGTGTGAAGTGTGCTACTGCTGCGGCACGCAGAGCGGCACATCTGCTCGATCGTGCAAATTAGGTAAGGTGTCCACGTGGGCGCGTAAACCTTCTATAATACACAAGTATGCATAAAATTGTGTCCCTGGAACTTTTTTTTTCCCAAACATACCTCATATGATCTTCAATTTTTGAACATGGCAAGACCAGACATCCCCACATATGAGAATGTTCAGGTCTTTTTGAAATACAAGACCACCAGTTCCTCCTAACCTTGCGGAAAACTTCGTAGTCTTCTCGGTTTCATCATCCCCATACTCAATGACATAATCTCCCGAACAATTCCATTGGGAACCCGAGCGGTATTGTGCTCGGGACATCTACAATATCGGAAGATTGCTGGAAGTTCTCCCAATCAACTTGCCTAGCCGATCAATTTCAAGGGCATGAATCGGATGCTTTTCTTTGTGTGTACTACGAAGCTCGTCGAAGTTATGCACCTTTAAACACGACGCTTGAGCGGATCGATCAGATCACAAGCAAATGATCTCAGAACCCTTCTCATAAGATGTGCACGCGGTGGGATCGCATTGCGAGGGTAGTCTAGATGATTGGGCAAGTAACATCCTCTCGTCCAACTTTTATCAAGCTATATGTCCAGATCAAAAGAGTGGGCCTCACCACCTTCTTCATCACCGATTTCCTGAACCCATGTCCAACTTCGAGCAAAAGTCCTAACTCCAACAAGTGCAACTCAGTATGATATCAAGAAGCAAAAGATCAGCTTATACTTAGCATTTCCATCAAAATGTACTATGATTCCTCGTAGTGTAGGACGCGTACAGACATCCTAATGTATCCAACCAACCCATGCAATCATTTTCCACAAGATCATTAAGCTATGTGGTGCTAACACGACCGAGACAATTCATACATGTAATGATTTGCTAAACCTGTCCAAACTCTAAAAGAGGCCAAGTCCAAATCACACAAAGAACAAAATCAACCACTCGCTCGTGCATTAGCATCTTCACCTCAATCCCCAAACCACCATACCCATCCGATTAGACTCAACCATTTATCCAATCAATCAAACGGCATAACCAGAACTTTGAATAGTAACAGATCACGTGGGAGCTACGCCTAAGAACATTCCAAGAGGAAATCCCAACATCAAAATTCCAGCCACCTCCAAGTACAAAGAAGTCAAATTAGCAAAGCGACTTCGATAAAACTCGATCCAAACCGATCGAAACCAATCCGAATCCCCAGTCAGTCCACCAGATCCAAACAGGGCATTGAAATACACCCACCAGCAACGAGCGCAAAGGAGATCGGAATAAAGCCCTAAAAATCACATCACATGAGCATTGTCACAGCTTAAACCTTGAACACACAAGAATCACACGAGTCCACTAACTAAAAATATCGGAGGGAACAAATAGCCTAAAATCCACACAAACCAAATCCGGCTCAAGAAATTTCTTCCAAAAACCAAATCAAATCACACAAACACGAGAAGAAAGAACAAGAAACATGACGATCGGCCAGGAGCACCTACCGGTAACTGGAATCCATTAGATAAGAAAAAAAACGTTAAGATCAAACGAGAATCTGAGGAGAAGGGGGGAGAAAGGGGAGAGGAGCCGTACCGCCACTGCCGCTAAGGCCTGGTAGGCGGTGGCGATGGGAGATGAGAGCTGAAAAACTGAACCCCTTCAACCGAGCGGCGGCGACGATGCGACTGCGACCAAAAAAATTTGCTCGAGGGAAAAAACAGGAGCATCGGTGCGGGGAATCGAACGCGGGACTATTAGGCGCAAGCCAAAGCCCTTACCGCTGCACCACACACCCCCACACGCAAGACGAGCGCAACAAAACAATGAACTCGCATACCATGAGCCACGCGGCGACGTGGGCAAGCGGCGAGGCAGCCGCATGCATTTGCGAGCGGCCATTTCCACGTACAGCGTCGCGACGCGGTGTTGGCAGCAAGGCCCACGAGGGCAAAATTGCGACGTGGAGCTGCTGAGAAGCCGTAAAACCTCCCAGGTTTAAATACGGTAGTATAAGGTGGCCGAGGCCTTGCTATAAAGGATAATGGCATTAAACATCCAATCTGCAAGAACATTGTAGGATCGATATATACTAAACTAGCAATCAGAGGGGGGGTGAATGATTGTGCGGAAGCTAAAACAAAATTTTTGATCTACTAAAAATTCACCCCAATTCGGACTCAAATAACTGCTTTCGTATTCAACAAAACAGAGTAGATACATTCGGTAAATCGTGAATTCCTGGAAATTCAACCGTAGGATTGACCTGTAATTTGCACTGCAGAAACTAGATTCCAATACAAATCTAACAAAAGAAGAATCAGCTCGATCGGACCTACGGATCAAACGTTATTAAACTCGCAAGTATGCTGTGACAGATTATGACGAGAATTGATCAAACCCTAATTTCGTGATTAATCACAATCACAAAAGATTAACCAACGAAACTTTGAGGAACACTAAATTAATGCTCTAGAAAGGTTTTGGATGGATCAAATCAAGATTAAACTTGTTGAATTAAGAGAGACAACGAATCAATCTATAAGAACCAAAACCGAGAGAGAAAACCAGAAAGTGATTACTGTAGCAAACCGTGTATGAACAATAAACTGCGCGATTACTGTAGCATCGTGGGTGCTGTAGCATCGCGTGGAGATTTCGGTTCCTGCGTCCAGCTGGCTGAGGAAAATCTGATTCTTTATTTTTTTCTTGCTAGTCTGGTTACAATACTCCCAACAAAAGAGTACAAACCCTAATACTTAGCTCTCTCATCTAAACAGGAGACATCACTCTCCTATTTATAATGAGCAACAGTTCGCATGCATATCCACCTGGCCCAGCAAGATCCAATACATGCAAACTACCCAAAATTCACACATGCACGCATACGGCCCACCTGCCGCTCTCGCGTGACTAACCAGCCTCCATGTGCACCATTCTCTAGCCCGAACGTCCCGCATGACATCCTTGACCACTAGGACCTCAGTTCCTCCTTGAACCTAGTCCCGAACCTCAGTTCCTCCATGAACCTAGTTCCGGTCCCGTCATCGATCACGTTCGCCCTCAAGCAACACCTGCACATGAATAAACACAAAACTGTGTACGAGCACAAGTCCACGACTTGACTCAAGATCAATCCATGCAACCACTCACACGAGCGCATTGCATAAAACAAAACTATTACCATGCTATCACAAGCATATCAAGTAAACATCTGAAACAGCACATGCCAAAACACCACACATGCCATGAGCACAACCACTTTGCAATGCCAATTTCATTACTAAGCCAATTTTTCAGCACATGATTTCACAAACATATCCAGAACTCAAAATCCTCAGCGGCCATACTTAACTCGTTTGCTGAAAATAAACCGAAGTCATAGATTAAAATTGAGAGGCCATGGAACAAATAAACCAGCGTGCAGTGCAGATCAAGTAGTCAAAACAAGAGAAGTCCATGCAGAGAGAACTAAGTTCTCAGAGTAGTACTCTCCCATCCAACATGAAGCTTCGAAACAAGCCTTAGAATCTTCACCCCTGCAGATCAATCCATATATTCACTGTCTTCATAGTAGTTAATTGGTTTTCTAACAAAATTAGAAAAGATAGAACTAAAAGATGTCCAAACAGATTCCACTCTGCATGATAGCATCAGATTGGTCTTGCAAAATTATTATCGACTAGACCTGCAATCCAAATATTAGTAATGTAGGGACAAAAAAATCGCTCCCATGAAGAAATCAAATGAGGGAAAGACTAAATCCAGACTAAGCATTGTAGCTTCTCCAGTTTTGTCCAATCTCCAAAACCATTTCTACCCTTCAATCCAATCACCAAAACCACTACCCGTCCTGCATCTAAATGAGCACAAACACATACCACAACCGAGCTTAGCTTTTACAATAAGAATCAGTCCAGTGTCTCAAATCCACCTCGTATTATGGGATAATGAACTGATGATTAGCCATTGGAGTGCACTCAATAACACGAAGGCAGAAGATTATATCAACAAATTAAATCTGAAATCACCAAATCCATGTGACCACACCAATGAACCGAACAGATTGTGCACAAGACACTGACCTGCCTCACTTTCGAGGCCGGTATTGCCATAGCTTCACCCAATCAACAAATCTTGTGCTGGTGAGGAGCAGTTGGTTGAGGTCATTGAGCCCACCGAGGGAGGAGGCGCCGGTGAGGAGACGTAGGTGGGGAGAGGAGGTGGCCGAGGTCACCGACCCCGCCGGGGGAGGAGGCGCCGGTGGGAGAAGAGGCTCAAAGACGTGGCGGGAACTAGCTAGGGTTATGACCTGTGTGCACGGAAACTAGCTATTTGGCGACTGCGGGCGACCAGATAGGTAAGAAGAAGATCAACGCTATTGGTTTTGGTTGAAAACCGACAGAACTCTAAGCTAAATCACTGTCGATTTTTATTAACACCCAACACAAATAAAAACCATATCTCTATCGATTCGCAAAAAAACCCGACACAAATGACACCAACAATCACTATCGGTTTTTTATTAAAAACCGATACAACTAAAAACCACATCACTATCAGTTTCCAAAAAAACCGACACAACTGACCAACAATAATCACTATCGGTTTTCAAAACAAACCGACACAAATTTCAAATAATCACTATCGATTTTTAACTAAAACATTGACACAAATGTAAATGAATCAGTATCAGTTTTTAATAAAACCTGACAGAAATGATTGCTAATCACTATCGGTTTTTAATAGAAACTGATACAAATATATACTAGTCAATATCAGTTTTGATTAAAAACCGACACAAATATGGTAGTAAGCACTATGGGTTTATAGCTAAAACTGACACTAATATATAATCCTAATCACTAGTTGGAATAAAAACCGATACAAATAGTGTTTCTTCACTATCCGTTATGGTTCAAAACCGACACAACCAAGATATGAGCAGAATAGGAGTGAAATGAGCGCAACTACACATTAGGATTTTCGAATAGAATGAATAGAGGACAATGTAATTCTAAACATCAGACAAATTATTGTTGAAAAAAGAGGGAAAGTTAGACCACCATGACAACTCTATCAAACAATTTTCTTATGGTATCACCTAGAAGAAACAAAGACAGATGAATAAATTCACAACACTGAAGAGCCCCCTGACGAGGCCGATCGACACCAACTTCGCCATGGTGCCCTGCAACGATAGACAGAAGCAAACACCATGATTAGACGATTAACCAAGAGAAGAGCACCCACCATCTAGTAAAGGAACCGCAAAATCAACGAGCGAATCCGAGTAACAACGAGCGAATCCGAGTAACAACGAGGTCGTGCTAAGCGCTTGTGCGAAATACCTGGCAGAGAGCAAAACCCTATGGTGGTAGGAGGCAGCGTCGGCGACGGAGACGGAGGAGGAGAGGGGGAATACGCAAGAAACGAGAGGCCAGCACGCTGACTTGGGCCACGGCATTAGTTCTATCGTAACGAAGTCCGCGGTGGAGGCGACGAAGGCAGCGATGAAATCGAGTGTTCAAACCCTAGTCGCCAAGAGTAGAATCGAGATATTGAGACTGGCTATGTAAGAGCAATTAATTTGTATCAGTTTTAACAACGAACCGACACAATTAACGCTAGAAATATCTATGTCGGTTTTAACTACAAACCGACACCATTAACTATCTGTGTCGCTTTCTAATTCCGAACCGGCACTATTAACTCCAATATCTGTATCGGTTTTGATACAGAACCGACCCAATTAAGCAGAGTATCTATATCGGTTTTCATTAACAACCGACTCTATTAATTCACTATCTGTGTCGGTTTTAAATATGAATCGACACTATTAAATCCAGTATCTGTGTCAGTTTTAACTTAGAACCGACACCATAAACTCTAGTACCTATATTGGTTTTAATTCAAAACCGGTTAACTCTATTATCTGTATCGGTTTTAATTAAGAATCGGCAACATTAATACACTATCTGTGTCTCTCTTAATTCAGAACCGACACCATTATTGAACCTATTACTTGTTTATGTTTGATGTCTCTCTTAATTCAGAATCGACATCATTAATACACTATATGTGTCTCTCTTAATTCAGAATCAACACACAATAATACTACGAAGATACTCAGTAACATGCCCTCAACTGGCCATTTTAAGGACATTAACCGAATATGAAATGTTGCATTAGGAGACATAATTTCAAACATCAATAATGATATCAAATAACCTAGTAAGGTACATTACAATCGGTTCTCACTTAAGAAGCGATAGTGATATGCACATACATCACAATCGGTTCTCACTTAAAAAGCGATAGTGAAGTGATCGTGCACATTACTATCGGTTCTCACAAAAGAAGCGATAGGGTTCTCACGTGATGTGCTCAGTGCTACATCACTATCGCTTTTAACTTGAGAAGTGATAGTGATTATTATTAACACCCCTCCTAAGTCATCTATCACAATCGTTTTTTTCCTAAAATCTTAAGAACCGACCCAGATGAAATGATAGTGATGTACCATTCTGTAGTAGTGAATGTCGGCAAATATTTGATCTGCACTGACGGAACGTTGGTGGCCTAAGACGAACACTTCTACCATTAGGTGACACTACAATTAAACTAAGATACATAGAGCCTGGGAACTAAGTTCGGGCACCTCAACATGGAGCCTAGGCTGCAGAACATGCTGATCTAGAACTTGGAGCTTAGATCGAAGACAGAACTTGGAGGCTACATTGCAGATCCATAAACATGGTGATCCATTGGTCCTCCACAATAGATTGTGATCAACTGATGTCGCAAGAAGACACGTGTTATATTCACTCTTGGTGATTTTGTCAAAGCTAGGTTGTTCCAGGGAAGGTTATGGAGCTTTTGAGAGCTAAAAATTTGTTATGTTTGATCTGCTGTGATAGCTATTTTGTTAGAACATGTGTTGTGAAGCTGCAGTCTCGATTCTTGTACCTGCATGCATTACTACCTAAGAACTGATGTGCCTCGTTTGGTTATTTATACCCTCGAGCTGAACTCTCCTCTCTTGTTGTTCCAAAGGCAAAAAAGACCGCTGCCCTAAAAAACACCACATATTCTGGTTGGAAGCAATACTTGGGTGAGAAATTATGAAATTATAGAGGTTGAGTGTTAAGAGGATAAAGTTGAAGCCCTATAGCTTGAGGAGATTTCCCCTCAATTTTCCTTCATTTGTGGTTTTCTTCAAAATATGAGCATTCTTCTAAATCCCTTAAATTTTTCACTAGATAATTCGATATGTCGCAAAGAGAGTTTAGGTTGCACTGGAATTATGTGTATCCTATCAGATTTCACACCCTTTATTTGACAAGCACACATCTATTTAATTATCTATGTAGTACTCCCACTACTAAAGAAAGGCTTATATTAGACACCTCAACACAGACGGTTAGGAAAAACCGTCTATAATAAAGAACATCACTGACGGTTCTATAGTGAAACCGTCAGTGAGATAATCACAAAAGTTACTTTTCATGAAGCTTCAGTGACATGCATCAATATCACATACAGTTTTAGTTAAAAACCATCTGTGACGAAAGTTATCATGCTCTGATTTATCTTCCACTTCATCCTTATCCCCGAATGAGAATACCATATGCGGCCTATTTTTACTATGATTTTGTATAGGAATAGGATCGGAGTGATCTTGTTAATATGGAATTATTGTTGCTATAATTTGATGAATGTTAGAGTTTAGGTTGCGTAACCTACGTCTCCCGTTCTAGGGTGTTTGTTTATAAATATATTGAAATGGTATATTTATAAGCAAGTACTCTCGAATTGTTCATGTTTTTTTAGACAATTCGAGGATATGTGGCTTGGGCTAGTTCCTAACCTGCTCTATAACTCTGGAGAAAGTTTCGACAGCATCTCCCTGGTGTTCTCCAGATACACACACCTCACTGTGGGGAGATGTTGCCGAAATTTTCTGTCGCTGAAGGAGGGTGACACGATGACAAATGAGGTGATCAGTTGGAGTGGAAATGCTTCAAGGTACAAGTGTCTAGCATCAGATTAATTTTTTCTGATATCTATTTTTCATCTCTTAATTTTGTTTTTTCACAGTGTCATCAATAGGGCAGTGATGACCTATGCGACTTCTACATCATGTATCACATGCTGATTGTTGTCAGCACATACCTTTTTCCTAAGGTATATGTACATGCATAATACACGCAAGGCTTTTATATACAAATTTTAAAACTTGAATTAGTGCACTCATTTCTATTTTGTAGAAGATCGATATCCCCCTCAAGAGCTTACAAACCAAAGATCTCAACAAATTACGAGAGTACATATGCCAGTAGTACTGGACAGAAGTTCTAGCGGAGGACGGTAGGTTTAGAGACCCAACAGACTCCTACTAGTTCATATGTAAACAATTTGATATGTGCACGGATTGTTAAGCATATATATGTTTGTATTCTATATTGTGAATGTAACACCCTAAAAATTTCATTAATTTAAATTTTGGAGTTATTTTGACTTTTGAGAATTTTTGGAGATTTATTGAAAAGAAATTTGGATTTATTCAAATATGGTTTCTTGAATTTAATTAAACTAATATAAAATTTAATGAAAAGTTTTGTTGAAAATATTTTATTTGAGTTCAGAATGTTCCAAAATATTTTTTCGAATTTTTCTGGGTATTTTTGCTATTTATTTTGGCTTTGTTTATTTATCTGATTTATTTTTAATCAGAAATATTTTAAAAATTGGATGAATAGTGTTTTGGCCAAAACCCTTCGGTCCAACCCAAGTCATCCCACGCGCCGTCGGCCCGCGCAGCCCGCTTCACCGAAACCCTAGCCGCAGTGCGTTTGGCCCATCGGATTGAGATCTAACGGTCAACGTTGCGCCGTGTTGCCCGCGTACGTGCGCCATCGGATCGTCGCTGCTTGGACGGCCGTGACGGGGCCCCGTCGGTCCGACTGGTTGTAATCGCCGGAGTTAACGCCGTCGAGCGTTTCCGCTCGTTTCGCCGGTGTTTGCGAGCACGTCGAGGCGTCTTTATAGTCGCCGCTGAGTGTGTCGTGCAGAGTTCTTCACGCCGCTCAGTTTGACTCCTCGCACGCACGCCGAGACCCCCTCTAGCTCCCTTTGTTGCTCGCTGTAGTTGCTTCCTCTCACCGCCGTTGTTTTTGCTTCCTCTCGCCGTCGTCCGAGCTGTTCCGCCGTGCTCCGACCCCGTCCCGAGTTAGCCAAAGGAAGCCGCATCGATTGGATCACTTCTTCACGATGGAGGATCACCGTAGCGCCGTCGTCTACGCCGTCTTCCCCAGCTCGGTAGCCTACTTCACCAACGTCGCCGTCGTCTTCACCGAGCTCCATCGACCATTCGATCGCCATCCAACCGTTGCGGTACGTCCACGTCGCTCTTCTCTGTTCTAAGCCTAGTTTAGATCATAACCGTTGGATCGTTTTTGGACGCGTGAGATAATGCCGCGTCACTCAGTTGCACAGTAAATCGCTTGGGTAATGTGCACCGTTGGATCGGATCTAAGCGGTAGAGATCTAGCTTGTCGTGTAGTTTTTGCCGTAGTCATTCGATCGTAGATGTGCGGCTGAGATGAGTACACACGTCAGCCGTTAGCTGCTTGCCAATTGAATCGGCACCGTTCATTTTTGAATGTGTGGCTGAGATGGCACCGAGCCCTCGCCGAATCACGTGCAGACGCGCGCGCACGTTGACTGAGGCAACGACCGGATCTCGGCCGTTGATTCAAATGGACCGTCGAGATCTTGCCGCGTGTCCGCACAATGATCGAAGCATCGCCAGTGCACGTGGAGGCGACCGTTGGATCTGTAAGGACCGACGGATGGTTGACACTTGGTGCACGGTCTCGAGTCGTCGCCGAAGCGAGCTGCGCGTGAGATATGACCGTTGAATCCTTTGACGGCCACGATTTCGCCACGTGGCTGAGATCTGGCCGTTGGTTGAACGATGGTCGAGATAGTGACATGTGTTTGTACATGAATCTCGAGGCGATCGGTGACGTCGCCGTGACGCTGATCTTGATTTCATTTGGTGGGGCCAGTGCATCAAGCTGTGGATCGGGTCCACTGTGGACTGAGCCGGTCTATGGACCGAGGCGACGTGGCTGCACCAGAGTGCGCTGCGTGTTGGCTGACGTCATGCTGACACTATAAATCGGTTTTTCTATTGAAAAATAATTATGTAATTCGGTTTATTCTTTTTAAAATATTTACAAACTTTGAAATTGCATTTGAACTCCGATTGAGGTGATTCCAGTTTCTAAAAATTTGTAAAATTATGCTCTTTTTAATGATGAATTTTATTTGAATTTTTGAGGTTATATAATCTACTATTTTGGCTATTTATTGTATATATGATTTTTACGCATAGACGCAAATTTGCCGGAAAGTTTCGAAGAAGAGTTCGTAGCTCAAGATCAAGCTTCGGATCAAGACCAGCAACTCTTTGAAGGCAAGTGATGCTTTGACCATTTTGATCTCAGTTTCTTTTAAATATATATTTTGCTTTAAAATTATGCATGCTAAATTAATTAAAATGTATTTAAATTAAATTGGGTAATGTAGCTAATCAACCCATATTGTTATTGTCACTTTGAAATTATTACTTGTATGCCCTGAAATCATTGTCACCCTAGGTTGCTTGTACTAGTTGGATGATAATATTGTGCCAACACGGGAGGCTAGACCGTGATTAGACGCTTAGCCCTGTAACGAGTCTTGCATGATCTTTTGGAAATACAACAATATTGACTAATGAAATACTGAATGTATTATGAAAAGTAGTGTGATGATGCTACATGATGAAATTGAAGTACGGAGACCTGTGCGGTTCCGTACTGATGTTGAGTTATTGCTGGCATGTGTTGCACAATAATCAACCGGGTGGGAAATGATTTAGACTGGGGCAAGTGGCATGAGGTCAGTGTGCTGTGGGCTTGTGTGGCAATGGGTCGATGAGTGATGTGAGTCTGTGTGCCACATTGGGTGTGTGCCATTGTTGAGTGTTGGAAGTCTTGCCTTGGTCAGTTAAGGACTTCACCTTGCAAGCATTTGATCTGAGTCACCCGTACAACCACATGTCTGATATGGGACAGACCTAGTTGATTAGGGTTCTGATGTCTTTCCTCTGAAACCTCGGGGTGGCAGTACACGGGGGTGTATTTTTGTGGGGGAGCGTACCTGTGCTTCGGCTTGGTGCCCATCCAACGGTGTTGGCCTGTCCTATACTTCGGCTCTGTGTGAGGGGAGTGATAGTGAAGGCAATACCGGAGAGGTTCTTTGGTTAAGGTAGAGGTTCCCGAAAGGCTTTGTTGCGGGCAATCACCTGTATGGTGAGCGGCTGTATCTTGTTTGTAAAGTGTACAACCTCTGCAGAGTGTCAAATCTATTCGAATAGTCGTGCTCGCGGTATTGAGCATTGCTCGGGGATTACAGTCAAGGGGTAGATCTTCAAAAATAAAATATGGAGAGGGTGGCTGTGTGCCAGTGCTAAAAATGAACTGTTTAAGGCTGTGTGCCGAGAATCTTTGAAGAAAAACTGTTTGAAGAACTTAGCATTATATATAGCTGTTTCACTGCTTTCAATCTAAATAAGATGCTAGTTTAAAAATGCTGTTTGATGCAAAAGAACCAAGTAATCCAATTCTTTGGAATAAGCCTTGCATGTAGTAATAGCACCGCATTCTGTGCATTACTCGCTGAGTGCCTTGAGTACTCACCCCTCCTTGCCTATCAACCCCAACATCAGTGGAGGAGTCCATGCCAGCCTGGGAGGAGTACATTGAAGAGCCAGACAATTAGGGAGCAAGCCCAGTCGGTTGCCTGTGGCAAGATGAAGGCTTCCACGAAGTTTATTTGTTTTCCACTGTTTTCTTTCTTACTCTGATAATGTAAGCCCTGCGTGGCTGATTTATGTAAGGAGACCATAAGGTCGTACAATTCAGTTTATATAAATGTTTGCACTATTTATGGTATCGTTGTAATGTCTGCAATGTGCAACGCTGTAAAGACTGTGTGTGCCAGCGTGATCCTGGACTGGCACAGAAGGCACAGAGGGTCCGGATTCTCAGAATCGGGTCCCGACAGTGAATGAATGTGATGTATATTATAAAATATTTGTGTTTCAACATATATTGTGAATGTGATATGCATACTGTGTGTAATCTGTGATATATATTGTGAATGTGATGTATATTGTAAAATATTTGTATTCTATATATATTGTGTAATATGTACTATTTTCGGAGGATGTACAAAAACCCTAAGCCCTCATCACAATTGATTCTTGCTCAGAACCGATTGTGATTATAATTTATCACAATCGGACGAGAACAGACTGTGATAGCACCTCCTCATCACTATCTAATGACTTTATATCACCACCAAAACCGACTATGATGACGAAAAAGAACCGATTGTGATGTATATTCCTGTAGTAGTGATGTTTCTCTTGTGAATGTGAACACAGGCTCTGAGTTTGAACTACCAGCTAGAAAATTCATGGATTTATCCCAATTTCTATCATTCTAGACGTTTGCTAAGCTAGGGGAGACTAGCATATGTACATGTGGAGTGCGTGTGTGGTGCTCTGTGTGTGCATGTTGTAACATCCTAATTTTTGTTTTTATTAATTTATTGTGTTATTTGTGCATGTTATGGTTTTTTGAATTTATTGGATTTTTCTAGATTTTATTTTAATTTATTTTAAATTAAGTATATTGGCTTTTTGTGAAAACTAATTAATTATAGATAAAATTAAAATAAATTTTAGGTAAAAATATTCTATTTGAGTTCAAAATATCTCAAAATATTTTTGAGATTTTTCTTAGATTTTTTCTAGTATTTTTAGTGCCTTAAACTAATTAGTTAAATTATTAGAATTATTTTAATTTGGAAAACCCTAGATAAACCCGAAAACAGTAATGGCCCGCAGCCCATCACTATGCGGATCTAGCCCAGTTCGGTGCGGCCCGGTATGGTTGTCCCAGCCTGTGTGTGTGAAACCCTAAGTTGATTTGGACTGTCAGATCGCGAATGAGCGGAGGAGATTAGATCGAAACCCTAACGCGTTGTGGCCATCCGATCTAAATGAACGAACGAGATTGATCGTGTAGATTTGAACTCTATCCAATCCCGACCATCTGATTCGTGTACGACTGGGATTGATCGGGTTGGTCGCATCCGCGCCATCGATGACGCCACATGGTTGGTTGGATTTCCTTTTGGCACCACTGTCGTCTCTGTCGAGGACTCAGAGTCCCGGGCGCCTCCGCCATGGGAATCCATCTTGAGCATGCCTTCTGAGGCCTTTTTAAGCCGCGCGAACCCCGTCCGAGACTCACTGTGTTCTACAGCTCCGTTTGACCTAGCTATTCTCCGCCGAGGCGCTTGTGCAGCCGAGTTTGAGCTGACTGTAGTTGGTGAAGAGAGCCGCCGCCGTTTTCCCATCGAATGTCCACTTCTATCGTGCCGTAGTCGAAGTTGAAGGCGTCAATGTGTTCACGAAGACAAGATCTATCAGACCTATGCCAAACCACTGCAGATCCGTGCCAGAATTGTTTTGTTCACCGTTGTCTTCTTCAAGTACGGTGAGACCTCGCCGTTCCGCCACCGCTCACCTTGGTCCTTGTTCACCGCTGTCTGATTTGTTGCAGACAATCACGGATGTTCGCCAAATGTCACGCAGCAGGAGAGGCCGCGCATGCTTGTTGACGTCACCAACATGATGTCATGCTTGCACCGGTTTGACCGACAGTCAACCTCCTGTGAACTGAGACCATGGTGGACTGGCCAGGCCTGTGGACTGGGTCCATAGATCGTGCCACATGTTGGCATCTGATTGGTCCGGCTCGTCGACGACATCATGCTGACATCAGCATGACACGATAATTGGGTTTTTCAGTTTAAAAATAATTTGGTTTACTATTTGATTTTCTAATTTTCTGATTTTTAGATATTTGAATCTTCCGAGATTCTGTTCTCCTGCATACGAGCTCCAATTGAGGTGATTAAAATTTTTAAAAATTGTAAAATTGAGTTCTAGTTAATAATGAATTTTATTTGATTTTTGGAGTTTATTTGCTCTCTATTTTAGTGTTTATTTTGCATTCTCTCTCGTTTCGCGTAGACGTCGAATTGCTCGGAGCATCAGAGGAAGATCCATTGACTCAAGAGCAGGTTCCAAAGCAAGAACAAGACCTATAGCTACCCCTATAGTCCTCTGCAAAGCACAAGATGTGCAACCTCATCCCTGGCAACCGCTATATATATGCCTCACTGACTTGTATTCCTGAAGCAGTCTTTTGCACTCTTGATCAACTACGCCCCACAGAGAAAATGAATCAACAGCTCCATAAGCACAGATACCATGGCAGCACTGTGTCTGTGCACAACCAAGACTGTAAATCTGTAATCCCCTCTCTTTTTTTTTATAAGCCTATATTTATAACATCTGGACATGCTAATGCTTCAATAATTGTGAACTGGGCAGCTTTGAGGATAGTGTTTGCAAATGCCTAAGAGGATTTGGTCCTCAAGCTTCTAGGAACATGCTGCATTCACGGAACTCCTTTTCCCTACAAAAAAACAGTAAATCCTTCACAAAATGTCTGATGGAGCCAGCTAGCTTCTCAGGTGTTAGAAGGCTCTATGATCTTTAAGAACCAATCATGTTAAATAGCCCAACGGAAAGCATGGCTAGCGATGTTTTTTATCTCCCCGGAGACAGGGTTTCTCATGAATCTGAAAAAGCTTGCCACTACAGGGCAATCGACCAGAGCTTTTGTTAGGTATGATTATTTTCATAATCTACTACTACATATCCCTTGCGCACTAATATCCAAAAAGTTGGTAAACTCACTCGGAATACCATTTTTAACTTTTTCAAAGAGAACACCATCATTTGTTCCTTACATCAATAACATAAAAGCCTTGTCCTTCACAAATCAACACCACCAGGTCCTTCTTGTGTACACAATCAGACCTTATTTCAAATGCATAGCAAACTCAAACCAAGTCCAACATAAAACACGACAAGTTGTGCGGACACGTAAGGCACAAAGCACAACACAGAAGTTATGCAGGTGCACAGGCACATGAACAACACTTTTATTCCAGGTTTTAGCAAGTAGCAGCTCCCAATCCCAAGCAGCACCAACATATATTGTTGAAGGCACATGCAGTGAGAAGTAACTATTTCAATGTCACCGCAACATCAGTCTGGTAGGTAGCAGCACACTGATCGATGTTGTAAGAATGCATCGCAGAGATCACCTGACTGTGAAAAACAGAAATTGGAACCATTAGAGCAATGTGATCGGCAGTTGAAAAGCAACAATTAGAGTGCAATTAGAGCCCTAGATGTTCACATAAGTACGTATGCTCTGTAAAAAAAATATTAAACAGATTTGGATAGGGATTGAACAAGAGAGAGATATTCTGACCTAACAAGAGAAACCTCTGGGCATGGCCTTCTCAAAGCAAGTGCCAAGCCACACAAATATAAATGCACAAACACACCAACTTATAACATTGCAAACACACGGTGATAAGTACTTAAATAGCCGCAGCAACATCCTGTAGGTAGCAAGCATATTGGCCCATGTAGTAAGCTTGCATCCGCTTGATTACCTGGATATAAAAAACGGGCCGGGAATCGAACATGCAAAACAAGTTGATCAGTAGTTGAAGATCGAACATACTTAGATTAGAGGCCGCGATGTTAATGATTCTAGTTAGATGCAACTGAAAGATATTTCCGGCACTGGAGATGTGTGCATACCTGAGAAGTGATCCTCTTGGTGTGGTCCTCTTGTAGTAACGCGAGTGTCGTGTTGTGAAGAGGTGGCGGCTCGCCTCCAACCCACCCCACTCCAGCTTGTCCCACCAGTCCTTCTCGCAGTCCACCATTGCCGGCAGCTGATGACCTCGACGACCACTGTGAATGGCTGGCAGCCGCCTGAGACCCCAACAGCCCCTGAGCTTGATGGTCTCCAGCGCAGGAGCGAACATATCGATTTCACATATATGCTGCAACATGGGGAGATCATGGAGATGGATGTGCTTGAGGCTTGGGAATTCTATGCGGTTAGCACATTCCCCTCTGTAAGGTTCCCCCTTTGGGAAAACATGTGTGAGCTCACCACAATATGTGATGTGGATGGTTTCCAAGCGAAGCAGGGTGGGGAAGGACCAGGGCAGTACAAACTTGAGCCTTCGGCAGGAGTGCAAGTGTATATACCGTAGTTTTTGAAAGGCAGTAAGAGGTTTTGTAGTCGTGTCTTCATGAAACCTGGTCTTCCTGCTCCAAATGCATCTGACTTCAGGTAGGTGAGACACCCAGATGGTCTCTAGGCTCTTGAAAGATGAAACTCTCATGGGAAATTTATCTAGAAGGAACACAGAATGCAGCTTGGGGCACCTATCAACACGACACCATCTCATATTACCAAATTGTTTTATATAGACTTGCGCACCAACATCAGTGGCACTGATGGACGAGTGGTCGTGCACATGCAGGGATTCAGCTCTCCCCATCAAGAGTTCCATATTTTTGCGATCCTGATTGCAGCCTCCTTCGGTAATTTCAATATGACGTTCTGAAGGTATTAGTTGTGTGAAAGCTTGCATTGGGAATCCATCTTCGCCATCCTTGTTGACAACCTTGTCAAGGACGTCTGCGTAGGGGAACTCTTCTCTTGGGCTAATTTCCTTTCGCTTGTTGGTTCCTTCAACTTGTGTATAATTGATAGTACGAGAGAGATGTAAATGGAATTTTACATTGTGGTGGCCCAATAATATATCGCTGTAGCCCCGAAGGAAGCCCCGAAGGAACCTTGCATCTGCAACAACCATATGTGCCAGCTGACCAGGGGTATCCTGTCGGACCTTGTAGTAGGAACAAGATCCCTGGCAGATGTCATCCAATGCCCTTGTTGTCTTGACTCGGGTGTCTACGAATAACAAATTTAGTGGCGGATTTCCCACATCATGCCATTGTACTCTGCAAAGGTTCTCACAACCCAACAACAAGAGGCGCTCAAGCTGTGGAACCTGCATAGCTTCGAGGTCAAGTTCTTTGATTGCTGTGTTAGAGAGGTTCAGCTCCTCGAGGTTTGGCAATCCACGCAAGAATACACTCTTCAGTCGTGCACAACCCTCTAAAGAGATCTTAGAAACTATTGCAAACTCTTGACTTGTACGAGCACTCGGGCGCACCTTTTCTTCTGGCATCTCTAGTGAATGCTTCCACCTAGATGCTGGTCCAAATCCATCGAAGCTGAATGACTCCAATGATGTAGGGAGGACATCAGCTTCAACATGTTTCAATCCAGCACAGCCATCAAGAATAAGCAACCTTAGTCTACTTGCCCCTGATATGTTTGGCAATACTTCCATGGCACTATTCCCAGATAAGTCGAGAAGCTCCAGGTTTTTCAAGCCCATGAATGAGTCCTGTACTACTGCTGTCAAGAAAGTAGAAGAGTCGATCACTCGGAGCCTTCGAAGATTACACAGCCATGTCAACTCAAGCATAGTCATGAGCCAGGCACACCTACTAGCTCCTGCAGCCTTCAGATTTAGCTCCCTGAGTTGAATCATCAGCATCATCTTCGAAGGGGATAAGATCCAGTCCCAGTTTGTATTGCGTATGTCCAGCACCCATAGGCTTTGGAGAAATGCCCATTTCGTCTCTTTCTTCACATCTCCTTCACTGTTTAACTTGACGCCTTCATCTCTGCAGTTTTCTATCAAAATAAATCTTAGGTTGCTGCAGCAGATAAAAGGAGGGGATGCAAAACTGAAGGTGCAGCAAGAGAGCCTTAACACACGGAGTTTGTTGGCTTGTTTGAACAAGTGCTTTGGCAATGCTGTCAGATTATCAGCTTTTTCCAAAGTCAAGAAATAGGATGTTGCCTCCTTGGGTATGGTCCGGATAGTATGGACCTCTACACTCTTCCATGTAACTGAAATCCATCGGCTCTTCTTTGCTTTGAGATCAGAAAACTGGTCAAACCACTCTCTAAGGAACAGTTTTGTAGGAAGATACTCTAGTCGCATCGCTTCATGAAGTCTGTTACCAATCTCCCATGCATTATCTCCTGGTATGATCCCATCACATACCCAATAGTTAGAAGCATGAGCGTTCTGATCGTAGTCAATGAAGTTGCCATAGTCATAATAATGCTGGAATGACGACAGATAGAACCAGCAGCAATCCATAATTATAGTTGGGTTGATCTCATGGCTAACTAGAGCAGCCTCTTCATGAACAACTTTTGACAGGTTAATCCAATATCCACCTACTGGACGTGCAGAAAGAAAAATATGAGCACTTTTCACTTTGCATTTGATTGTAGGATCAAGTCGAAAGCTTCCCCGGAATGTCCACAATACTTTATTTCTCGAATCAAATACAGGAACACCACAACTAGCTAAATCAATCTCTTCATCATGTCCATTGTGAAAAACCACCAAAAACCGACGGTCCTTTAAGATGTTATAGATCAACTTTCCAACATCTTCTATCTCAGCCCTAGAGCTTTTACGTATCCCGCTGAAATCATCATCCTCATCCTGCTTATCAAACAAGGCCATGCTGTCGAGCTTTAGCTCCTCCGCGATTCTCCTCTGCATTGCTCTCCTGCTTTCCCACATTGAGCAATCTACATGGATAACTGTGTCAAACTTGAATCTCGAAGACCTGGCAGATTCTGCTATGCCGGCAAGGACGGCAGATGCACCGAATCCACCCCAGCCATCAAAGTAAATATTTTGTCCACCCTGGTAATAAGGTCTATCGGTATTACTCAGATATTCTCTAAGTACCCAATCGACAGCTTCTCCAATGGTGTCGTCGACGATGTCCTGCAGCAAATTAACGGGGCTTAGCTTTTGTCCAACACACATATAAAAAGTTTGATTCAGAAGCGTATGCAACAACGTATTCCTGTCGGGTTTTTCGTCGACAAGTGTTGCACGACGGCAGTGTGCATAAACCCTTTTGGTGACAAAACCAAATTGAAGGACCGTGTTTGTGTTGCCAAATGGCAACATTTCCTTTACTTATTGCTCCAACTTACCACCTAAGCCTCGTCGTAATCCTCCTAACTACACCTACACCCATTAGTGGTAGATTTAGTTCTGTTCCTTTTAAGTAGGATTAAGATAACTTGCAGCAAGCAAGAAGGAAAAGCACTCCCGGCTATTCATATCGTGTGCCATTGATTTGTGCAATCTGTTGAAGTATAAGTGAATTGCCCACCTTTCCTCATCAGTTTAAGCTTTTGGGTGAATTAGCTGGTGCATGCAACTCAATATGGTATTAGAGCCAAGAGGTCTCAAGTTCAAGACCCGGTTGACGCAATTAAAAAAAAAATTGCAGTCCACTTCTATTTCACGTCATAGGCCTGAGGGAGCCTACACGTGAGAGGGATACTTGAAGTATAAGTGACTATCTTTTCTCATAAGCTTAAGCTTTTGGATGGACTGGCTGATGCATGCAACTCAATACAATCATGTCCGAATATTAGATAGAATACTCAACATTTCCGCATGGCGTGTGTAATCGAACTTATTGATGACCAAAGGACACTCGTAACCGAATTGCAGAAATTTCTAGTAGGAATGGTAGGTGATCCATTGGTTAGACAAACCAACGGGTTACCAACTGGGTGCTGCAGCTCACCGCCTCACACATTTGTCCAACAAGACGTTAACCCGTCCGACTACATTTTTTTACTATATATTGAACATAAATTATTATATTATTTTAATATTTGAATTTATGAAAATTTGTATTTGAATAATCTGAATATAATCCTTTAAAATTTAAAATATATTTTTTTTTGGTTTTGTTAGTTTAGCTTCGTGTTTCAATACAGTCATTTTTATGTCAATAGTTGGAATTTAAAGTTTTTAAAATTTGAAAATAAAATTTTTTAAGTTTTGTAATTTAGCTCTGTGTATAAAATATACTTGGATGTTATAGTTATTTTGGGGACCTTTTTATTTGGAAATTAAATGTTGGATATCCTTTTAATTTGGAAGTACTTCTCCGGATAAATACCATAATGTTTTCGAAATTTCAATGATAAAGTTCTATACATTAGTATACAATTTTTTTTTTTGAAAGATTACTTTAATGCTTACACATACGTTCGGATTGAACATTTTTTAATCTATATTTCTGATTTTACGTATATTTTGATACTGTAATTTTTTTGAAAAATTCAATTTCATGTCAACATGAATTTATGTGATTCGTAGCTCACTCACATCTATGCAATATTTGATAAAAGAAAACCAAAATTAACTTCCATGCATGCCACGTCCATCTTGAATGTGTCATTGCTGTCTCCTCCTCCATCTTCCGAAGTACTACTAGGATATATGCAGGGCAGCAAACCTTTCATGGACACGTGAGGGTGCGACATGTGGACAAGAGCGACGCACAACGAGCATCAATCCTCTCCCATAGGCGCGCATGAGAGGGTGACACATGGGAGACGCACAACAATTCAACCCACCATCCTCACCCATATCCTTCTTCCCTCTCCCTCCCTCACTCTCTCCTTCGTCTCCCAACACAACTACCACGTCTTCTCCTCACCATGTCGATGCCTCCTTCTCACCTTGCCCTATGTCGCACCGCAGCACCTCCTTCTCTCCACTTCCCTCTGCACCGCCGTTCCTCCTTACCACACGGCGGCCTATCCCCCGACACGGGTTCGATGGATCTAGTGAAGACAAGCCTATCCTTTCCGCTTCGATGCGCCATGGCCATGTCAGTGACTAAATCCAACCGTGGGTCTGGAAAGAAGGATGTATGAGAAAGATTTGACTTTTGAACCGAATACTTTAGAATGAATTTGAATTTTTTTGGATTGAAAGTTTCCAAAATGTTTTTGAAATAATTTGAAAGTTTTTGTATTGTGCATATGATAGTGAGATCTTCAAATCGTGGTGACCAATGGCGCCAGAGACTTAGGGGGAGTCGATGCCGAACTGTGAGTCATTGAGAGACCATGTGGTGGTTCACCTATTTTTGTGATGAGTAACTGACTATGTTTTGAGCCTTGGTGCTCAGGTTTGAGTTTGATTTGAGTTTGCCTTGGCTTTGAGCAATTTGGTTGGAGTGGTCAGGGCCTTTGTAACCTCTAGGGTGATCGTTTCCTTGAGAGGTCATGCTCTAGATTGGTCGTAAGTTTTTTGACCTCTAGGGTGGTTGTTCACTAGGGAGGTCATCCCTAGAGTGGTCGTGACTACTGTGGTAGTGGTCGTGATCTTTGTGACCATTAGGGAGGTTGTGGGCACTGTGACCACTAGGGAGATCATCTCTAGAGAGGTCGTGAACCACTATGACTACTATAGGAGTGGTCGTGACCTCTCTAGGAGTGATCGTGAGCTCTTGTGACCTCTCTAGGAGAGATCATGATCACTGTAGGAGTCATCGTGACCTCTGTAGGAGTGGTTATGAGCCACTGTGAGCTCTCTAGAAGTGGTCGTGAGCCACTGTGACCACTCAGGGAGTAGTCATGAGCCACTACGATCACCTAGACAGTGGTCGTGACCATTGTGGGAGTGGTCATGACCTCTCAGTGAGTGATCTAGACCTCTATGGGAGAGGCTGTGACCACTCTAAGAGTGGTCCAGATCACTGTAGAAGTGGTATTTACCTTTATGGGAGAGGTCATGTGATGTAAACCCGTTGGGTGAATTCCCGATCTTTCGATGAGAGGGCGTGGGATAACTCGATTGGTAGAGGAGACGACGTTCACGGCCCGACTACAGCCTTCTAAGGACGCTGCGCCTTAGCAACCGATACACCACCTCCTATGGGTGCCGCGATCTTGTGGAGCGCGACACCCCGGCCACTAGGGCACTCGTCCTGCAAGCAATCGAAGAACTAGCAAAAACAAGTAGAACAAGTACTAAATTACTAGATGTAAAAGAAGGTTTCAAACTCAATCTCCAATAAGGTGGGGTTTCGAAGACAAGAAGACGGGCGGCTAATCCAGCACGCGCGCTTACAAGCAAGTAGCGAGAGCTAAACTTGATCTAAACAAAACCCAAGTGTTTCTGGTGGCGGCTAAGGGGTATATAAACGTGGAAGGGTCGACCACAAGGGTGCCGGGTCGAACTCCAACCCTAGGACGCGTCCTAATGGACCCAACTTGATACACGGCCCATTGGGCCAAAATATGGTGGCGCAAAGACTCGAATGAAAAACCTCTCGGTAGTAATTTGACGATTGTGGCGCCTCGGAACAGATATGGACATGAGTCGGATCCATATGAAAATAGACTTCATCGAAATCATCGAAGTACTTGAACGCCTAATCCGAGTCCATATGCGACCATGGCGTCCGTCACAAGTTGGTCTTTGTCTTTGCAGTCCGAATCCAACTGCGCGAATCCGCTTCCCTTTCGGTCCTCTCCTTGGTTCCTAAGCAAAACAAGAGTGCACACGTCTCCACGGTCTAAACATGATGGACATGAACTCAAGAGTGAACTCACCTGATGATTAAGTTGACGAGCACGAGCACGAGTAATAGAACCAGTAACAAGTGGTACTTGTGTAGGCGTGGATGTATCTTGTGTAGGCATGGATGTATCGTTGGTATTGATGTCCTCATCATCATGACCACTATAAAAGTGGTCTAGATCACTATAGAAATGGTATAGAACTCTATGAGAGAGATCGTGACCACTATAAAAGTGATCTAGACCTCTAAGGGAGAGGCTGTGACCTTTGTAAAAGTGATCTATAGCATTGTGTAAGTGGTCTAGATCTCTAAGGGCCACTATGACAGTGGTCGTGAGCACTAAGGGAGTGGTCTAGACCTTTGTATGAGCGGTTTTAAGTGGTCACAGTTAAGTGTGGCTTTGAATGGTCATGGACTAAGGTGGTCAGAAGGCAACTTGCTTTTGTTCATTGCTATATGATGGTTTTCTTGTCTGTGTTGATTGCAGGACTACAATGCTAGGTCATGGTGAGGCGAAGGCGAGACTAGGACTAGGCTAGGAGAGTTGAGGTTCGAATACCAAGGAATGCCGAAGATGATGAGGCCAAGAAGTGGCTACAAGCCGGAAGACAAAGAACTAAAGTGATGGACATGGCAGCAATGGTATGGACCGGACTAGGCTCAAGAAGGAGTCTAAGTCTAGAACGGTCAAGGAAGCTAAAGCTGTCATGTTAAAGGGTATGATCAAAACCCGTGATGTTGTTGAGTTTCAGGTTAGTCCATGTATGAGAGTGGGGGTGAATCTGTACCCTTGATAGGTTTCTTGAGGTTCAAGAAGATCATCTAAGAGTGGAGATTGAGTGCTATAAATAGAGGGGAGGGGTGCCTCTCCCTATATGTGTCTTGTGAAGGATTTTGATATCATGATGCTCTCTAAGCTTTTGCCCACCTAATTGTGATGCTTTGTAAACCATCGTTTCTAGAAATAAAAATAGTTTCACTCAAGAATCTTGTCCATATTTGTGCTTACATTCTAGTTCTTGCTTTCCTCTTTTTGCAATCATCTCCATTAGCATTCTTTTGGTTCTTTTTGATGTTGAGCCAAGGATGAGTGAGTGATCATCTAGCTCTCTACAACCCTTTTTCTTTAAGTTCTTGTTCTTAAACCGATCTGATGTAGCAAGAAAGACCTTAACAGATCGCGTTCTCTTTATTTTGGGAGATGATCGTGTCTTGATCTAGCTTGCTAGGATGTGTGGGAGTTGATCCAAGATCACATTGATCGTTAACACCCCACGAGCTAGAATAGATCAAGATTCTTAGCCGATCCAAAGTTATCTCAGTTCTTGTTTTGAGATCATACTGTTCTTGTTGTTTATCTGAGTGCTTTGGACGCCTACCTGGTACTGCCCTAGTTGAGTACTTTAGTTGGTGCTTTAGGGAAAGTGACTAGAATACTCTTTTGTCCAAACTAGAGTAGTTGTTCCTTTTGGCTAGGCTTTACAGAAGAAAGGCTTGAATATTTTCGATGAGGGGAAGTTTTTATTTGGCTCCTATTCACCCCCTCTAGTCGCCATTTCGGTCCTTCAGCCATGAACCACGTATTAGCGCCAAAGCAGCGCCCTTAAATTAGGTGCCCTCATGTATTAATGAGTACGACTAGTTCGATGTTACCTTCAAACTAAAAAATTAAAGGACACTCTCGTAGGATGCCTTGTATCCCCACCACGCTTTCCCCTTCCCTATTCACTACTCCCTTCTCCTACCCTCCCCTCTTCCATCCTCTCTAACACAAAATTTTCAACTCTGAAATTTTAACTTCGAAAATTTTAAACATAATGTTTCAACTCGAAAAAATTCAACTAAGAAAAATTTGACTCAAAAAATTTCAATTCAAAAAATTTTAACTAGGAAAATATTCAAATTTGGAAATTTCAAATCAAAAAAATTCAACTTGATAAATTTTGAATCACTCCAAAAAACAAGAAAAATTTTAGCATAAGATATTTCAATTTGGGAACATTCAACTCAGGAAATTTCAATTCGAGGAAATTTTAACTTGAAAATTTTCAACTAGGGAAACTCAAATCAATAACTTTCAACTAGAAAAATTTCAACTCGGGAAATTTCAAATTAGAAAGATTTCTAGTGGTGAAATTTAAATTTTTTTGCTTCAATAACTTTTGATTCAAAAATTTTTGGTTAAAAATATTTCTTTGCAAAAAATTTAATTCAAAACTTTTGATTTAAAAAACTTTCGATTTGAAAAGTCTCAACTCAAGAAACTTACAGATTTGCTAATTTGAGAGTGCCCTCACCAAGATTTTGGTGAGGATGCCCTCGCGTCATGAAATGTGGCAGCACCTCCTTCCTTCCTTTACTTCCCTTCCCCTTCAAAGGCCCAGTTTGTTTCAACTTCTGGATTATGGGAGAAGCTGCTTCTGATTTTGGAAGAATCGGGTTAGGCCTGCTGTGACTTCTAGGTTCTGGACCAGACCGGTGAGAATCAATAAGAATCAGTGAAAATCAGGTTCTAGCGGGATTCTGATTCTATGTAGTGTACAACTTCCGATTGTTAGAGAAGCTATCCAGAATCCTTCCGTTCGGTAAACAATCCGCTTTTTTAAGCAGAAGGTGTGCAGAAGCTAAAACGAACGGGGCCAAAGGCTCTCTCATTGTGACACTTGGTAGCATCCCCTTTATCCCACTTTTCTTAGCCATTCCCTTCCCCTCAAACTAAATAAATTTTTTGTTTTCAAATTCCACCTATGTTTTTGAATAAGTATTTTTCTAACCATTTTCAAAAGTTTTTTGAACCAAAATTTTTCGAACCAAAAGTTTCTCTAGTTGAAACTTGGGTACGACTAGTTTGCAATTATCCTCAAATTAAAAAAATTTAAGGACCCTTTCCTAGGGTTTTGATGTGTCATCTTCTAAATACAACTCCACCCTTCCCTCTTCCGTCTTCACAACTCACTTCTCCCACCCCCTTCCTTCTTCTCTACACAAAATTTTCAAATTAGAAACTTTAACATTGAAAGTTTTAAAAATGAAGTTTCAACTAAAAAAACTCAACTCAAATAAAAATTCAAATAAAAAAATTTCAATTCAAATTTTTTTTAACTAGGCTAAATTTTCAACATTGGAAATTTCAAATCAAAAAATTAATTTCACCTCAAAAAAATTTGAATTGCTCCAAAAAATTTCAACTGAGGAAAATTCAATTTGGGAACTTTCAACTTGGAAAATTTCAGCTCGAAAAATTTCAACTCAGCAAAATTCAAATCGAGAACTTAAAACTAAGAAAATTTTAACTCCGAAAATTTCAAATCATAAAAATTTCATTTGGGGAAATTTATGAATGGGAAAATTCAAAAACTTTCTTTTCGAGAACTTTCTATTTTAAAAATTTTCGGTTCGAAAATTTTCTATTTGAAAAACTTTTGTTCAAAACTTTCAATTTAAAAAACATTTGGTTCGAAAAGTTTCAACTCAAAAATTGTTTGGATCAAAAAGTTTCGGCTCAATAAACTTTTGATTCGAAATTTATTTATTCAAAAACCTTTTGAAAATGGTAATAAAAATATTTCTTATTCAAAAACTTAGGTGAAATTGAAAACAAAAACTTTTTTGTGTTTGAGGAGAAGGGAATAGTAGAGGAAAGTAGGATGAATGAGATACCGCCACATGTCGTGACAAGAGAGCCTTTGAGGGGGAAAGGAAGTGTAGAAGGAATGAAGTCCCACCAAATGTCATAACGAGAGGGCATCCTTACCAAAGATTTGGTTAAGACGCCATCAGATTAGCAATTCTGTGTATTAATTGCTTATACCTAATTATATTTTGATTACATGCATGAAGCCAACCGGATAAGTGCAGCCATCCATGTATGCATGTGTTATATTTGTATCGGACACATCTCTTATACTGTACTAGCGCTTATGCGAAATCTGACAGATTGATGCTGAGCATTTTTTTCCTTTTTCTTCAATTAATTAATGTACAATTTCTTGCTATTACTTATTTTTTCTATTAATGGCTGTTCTAACGTTTTACATCCTAGAATTAATATGGGATCTTCAAAAAGCCTCTTTAATTAAACTTAAATAATATTAACAAATTTGTTTGGGATGTTTAAACTAGAATTCAGTCAAATTCAGAACTAAAATTGAATCAGTATCAAAATTTAATTCCAAAAAATGTACACACTCGTAAAACATTGCCGTGATTTGTGGCATTAAAATATATATACATACACATAAAAAATTTCCGTGATACTTGTATGAGTACCTTTTTCATGTCTAGTACAACTGTACAATTTGATTTGTATAGGATAACCTTTCCGTCGTATGTGCAACTTTTATATATATATATATATATATACATATATATATATATATATATATACATATATATATATATACATATATATATATATATATATATATATATATATATATATATATATATGACAATCGAATGGGGCACTATGGAGCCTAGGCTCCATGATTTCAAATACGCGGATTCAAGCCAAATTCGGTTATATTTTTCAAAACAAATTAGTTTTAGGGTATATACTCATCTATAACAATACAAATGAAATACATACCTTTGAAAAAATATACTTGAATTCAAAGATTTTAAATGAATTTAGATTGCATGCTTTGCTGATTTATATATATAATCAGTACATACCTACAAACAAACTATCATCAAAAAAGGAAACTCTAGCTTAAATTTCAGTTCAAACTTGTTTGAACTAGTTAGTAAACTAGTTAAACTCAACATCCTAAAAATTTCAAAAAATTGAACGTACAATACATAAGAGAATATACCCATTTTGTATTATGGAGCCCAGACTCCATGATGCCCCAAGTAATTATACTATATATGTATATATATTATATATATATATATAATTTATCGAAATATATGTATTATAGAATAATATATTCCTTTGTAAACAAGGACACATAGTCCTACAGCCATACTAACAACTGTTCCTCAGGTGGCGCCAAGTTTGCTTAGATATTAGACCTCTCTCTCCCGCCAAGTCGCCTAGGCCGATTTATCTGGCCTAGACGGTGATTAGTCTCTGGGTATTAGTCTGCTGCCTAACTAGCAGCTAGCGAATAGGAGAACACTGGTATTAACACCACAATGGTGATGTCGCTAGCCAGTGTGCTTTTTTCCGAATAGCAAAAAAACATGCTTATGTTGCGTATCATAAGGATTCAAATAATCCTCAGCCTTCAGCATGCACCGGCGCATTCTCGACTGTCACTCAAGTTTCGATCCATCTTTGAACTGTTTTCACCCGATTCACAGTTCGCCAATTTTTCTTTCAATTTTCATTGCAAACACGAATCCTGTACTATAAATCAGGTCTAGTTCGATGAATCCGATTCGCGATTCGCATGATTTATAGTGAATACGGTAACTATGGTGTCGAGGATCGGTCATCGTGACACGTATTCAGACCCCCTGGGGGCTGTTGACCGGCCCCCCTCGAGCTCGGATGGCTGTTCCCGAGCTCGGGCGGGGGTTTCCCCGAGCTCGGGAAGGGCTTTACCGAGCAGCTGTTGACTCCAGCGACCTCTTCAACCTCGACGCTCTCGGCCCGGCCTCCGGTGTAATAAACTATTTTTATGTGATCTCCCTCCCCTGCGCTGGAACTTGGGTCACCTGCTCCTGTCAAATCCCTTGCGTGGGAACTAGGGTCAACCACCCCGCACCAGCTCCTATCAGTTCCCCTGCGTGAGAACTAGGGTTAACTGCTCTTGTCAACTCACAGGATGACTACCCGATGTCAGCCTCGAGATCAACACCAAGGGTCTACAAAAGCACCAGACCAGCCCGATCGGGAAGGGGAGACAGCAGCAACAACGATAACAAGAGCACACAATGCAAACACCGCAGAAACCTAAGGGGGGTGCACAGATATGTCTGTAGATATACTTGTACACCACACCATCCACCGAGCTCCCTCGGCCAGCCGTCCCAGAGCGGTCCCGAGGTCGAGCCCCCTCTGTAGCTCTCCCCCGAAGGGCTTTATTCACCTTTCTCCTACGGGCAAGACTGGAGTAGAGCTATTACCAGGCCTAGGGGGCTGAACCAGTATAATCGTTGTGTCCCCTGCTCGATTGTCCTTCTTCCCCGTGCTGTGCAGCTACCGACGCTTCTTCCCGGACGAGCACGACTTTGGGCCTCGCCCCTTGCACGATCCTCCCCCTTTCTTCATGGTCGGTGGTTCCGATCGTCGACAGCTGGCGCCCACCGTGGGGCTCGAGGTTTTGTTCATCCGAAGTTCGTCGCCTGAGCGTCGTTAGCACCTTCAGCTTCACCGACAACATGTCGCGATCAGCGAGCCTGGGCTCTGACGCGATTCTCGAGTACCAAGGTTCCACCTCCATGCTTTCGCCCTCTTTGTCGCCTCGCGAACGCCGAGTCTTCATGGCCGGCAGCCGCGAGGTGACTTCGGGGGTGGATGACGGAGCCCCAGAGACTCCGCAGGAGGCACGTCGCCTCGCCGAGGTCGCCATCAACCAAGCCATCACCGCCATCCGGCGAGAAGGGCACGGGGCGGCCCGCTCTCCGTCCGGACAGCTCAACCCTTCCCGCCCGGACGAGCCCGGCCGAGAGCACCTGCGGGCCATCGCCTGGGTCATGGCTGACCCTACGCGGACCGGCTCAGCCCTCTTCCGGCGGTCCCTGGCCGAAGAGCTTAACAAAGCAACCGACGATGTCACGTCTCCGCGGCAGGGGCGGCGCCTGGGCTCCGAGTCTCGCCCCTTGGCGAGCAGTAGCGACCTACCGCATGGCCGCTAGCCGCTCCGCCAGCAGACTCCTTACCCGCACGCTGGCCCCCCATCACCGTCCCTTCCACCTCGCCAAGGTGAAGACGTGGTGCGCAGGCACGCCCACCGCCAGCCGAGCGGCAGTGATGCTTGCTCAAGCAGTAATGCTTCCGGGGGCCTCTCCCTGGACGTTTCGCCCTGTCGCCAAAAGTTCACGATCGCCCGCACCATCGTCCTGATGATGCTCTCACTGACCGTCGCGGTCGGCGCGGGGTGCGCCGTCGGCTCGAGTTCCCCCTGTCAGTGGACGGCGACTCCGACGCCAGCAGCGGTGGTAGTGGCCTCCCGGCTTACGGCTGCCCGGCGTACTCGGACGACCTCTATCAGGTGCACTGGCCAGCCCGGTTCAAGCCGATGATAATGGAGCAGTTTGACGGGACCAAGAACCCAGCGGAGTTTCTCTCCATCTAGTCCACCGCCATCTTGGCGACCGGCGGGGACGAGGCCGTAATAACCAACTATCTCTCCACCATCCTAGACAGAGCTGCCCGCACCTGGCTCTTCAACCAGGCGCCCGGCACTTTTCGGTCATGGCACCAACTACGGAGCACCCTCCACTCCAACTTCTAGAGCTGCTACGAGTGGCCTGGGCGAGAAAGGGACCTGGACCGTGTCATCGAGGGAAAGGGTGAACCCCTCCGAGACTTCGTGCGCCAGTTTACCCGCGCACAAAACTCGACACCCAACGTCTCCGACGAGACTGTCATCAAGGTCTTCAAGTTCGACGTCCACGACAGACGCCTTACGGAGGACCTCGAGGTCGCTACAAAGCTCACCGTCAATAAGCTATTCCGCATGGCGGAGCGATACGCGGATGCGGACGACACTGTCCACTTGAAACATGACTATGACCGAGGCAAGCTCAGCCTCACCTTTGGCGAGGCTGGGCCGTCCGGCGCTAAGGAAGGAAGTTCGTCCCCGCGCGACAAGAAGCGGGGGAAAGACCACGGCGCTGGAGGCAGCCAACTCCGCGTGGTCGCTGCGATCGACAGCAGGCGCAAGGGGGCAGAAGCACGCCAGCCCGACCACCGAGGGCCTCGGCCCCAGCAGAATCGCCCGCGGCCTCAGCAAGCACCGTGCTGGCCACAGCAAGGGCAAAACCAGGCCAGGCCCCCTCGGGCTGACGCCAGACCCTGGGGCGATGAGGAGCAGCTCCGCCTCAACGCTGACAAATTCTGCCCGTTCCATAGAATCTACGACCACGACCTGCGAAGTTGTCGGACGTGGTAGTACAGACTAGAGACCTTCTACAGAGGGCGTGGAGAGATGCCCAAGCTCCCGAAGGGCGGAGAGCTGCCCGATGGAGTCGATGCCGATGGGAACCAAGCTGGCCCCGACCTGGAGTTCCAACAGGGCTATCGCCGTGTTGACGTAGTCTTCGGTGGCTCTTTGGCATATCGGTCCCGGCGCGAGCTGAAGGACGCCGCGCGCACCTTGTACCAAGCCACCATCGGGAAGCCTACCGACCTACCCTGCAGGTGGGATGGTGTCCCCATCACCTTCTCCTGGGATGATTCTCCCCCGGGGATGTCCCGAGACTTCAAAACCGCCCTGGTCGTCGCCCCGACCATAAGCAACACCATCGTCGGGCGAGTCATGGTTGATGGGGGAGTTCTCTCAACCTGATCTTGGCCAGCGCGCTGGACCAAATGCAGATACCCCGGTCGAAAATCAAGAATATAGCGGTCCCCTTCTTCGGCATCGTGTCGGGAAGTTCGACCACTCTGGTCGGGCAAGTGGTCCTGCCCACGACCTTCGGGGACTCTACGAACTTCCGCACCGAGCTGATCACCTTCGAGGTGGTCGATGGGGACCTCCCCTACAACGCCATCCTTGGGCGGCCGGCCCTGATCAAGTTCATGGCCGCGAATCACTATGGGCACCGGTGTATGAAGCTCCCCGGGCCTGGCGGTGTCATAACGGTCCGTGGTGACCTTAAGGCGGCTCACAGTTGTGAGGAGAAGGCCCTAGCACTCGCAGGCATGCTGCCTCAGCAAGGTCCCGAGGCAACCCCAAAGAGCACCCGCCGAAAGGTGGCAATCCAGCCCGGTGGCCCGACCAAGACCGTGCAGCTGGAGGAGGGAAGCTCGGACAAGTGCGCCTGCATTTCTACCCAGCTCGACCCAAAATAGGAAGACGAGCTCGTCACCTTCCTCCGAAATAATAAAAGCATTTTTGCATTGGAACCTGCGGATATGCCGGGGGTCCCACGGGAGGTGGTCGAGCACAAACTGCAAACGAAGCCTGGGTGCAGGCCCGTGCGCCAGAAACTGCGGCGCTTCTCCCCTGAAAAAGCGGCAATAATCAGGGAGCACCTCGACAAGCTCCTAAAAGCGGGCTTCATTCACGAGATTAACTACTCCGAATGGCTTGCCAACCCTGTAATTGTGCAAAAGAAAGGCGAGAAATGGAGAATGTGCGTCGATCACACGGGCTTAAATGCTGCGTGCCCCAAGGATAACTTCCCTCTCTCGCGAATAGATCAAATTGTGGACTCTACCGCCAATGCCAAGATGTTGAGTTTTCTCGACGCCTATTCCGGCTACCACCAGATCAAGCTCGCCATCGAAGACGATGACAAGACCGCTTTCATCACGCCGTTCGGGACCTTCTGTTACACGGCCATGTCGTTCGGCCTCTCCAACGTGAGTGCAACATTCCAGCGGCTGATGGTCAAGACCTTTGACCCACAGATTGGCTGGAACCTTGATGTTTACGTCAACGACATCGTCGTCAAGAGCTCCTCCGAGGCTGACCACGTCAATGACCTGGCCGAGACCTCTGGGAAGGTGCTGGGCTACATGATCGGGGGCTCGGGTGTGGGCCCGAACCCGGAGAAGATCGAGGCAATTGAGCGGATGGCCGCCCCGGCTTCGGTAAAACAGGTCTAGAGCCTCACCGACCTCATCATCGCCCTCAGCCGCTTCATCTCCTGGCTCGGTGAGCGGGGGTTGCCCTTTTTCAGGATCCTGCGTAGGCACGGGGGCTTCGAGTGGACCCCCGAGGCCCAGCAATCCTTCAACGAGCTCAAGGCATACCTCTCAAGTCCTCCTCTTCTGACGACTCCGCAGCAGGGCAAAGTGTTGTTGCTCTACCTTGCGGTTGTGACCTAGGCCGTTAGTGCAATCCTAATAGCCAAGCGTGCCGGGTAACAGCACCTAATCTACAACGTCAGTGAGGTGCTCCATGGGCCAAAGGAGCGCTACCCTCTGGTCCAGAAGCTCCTCTACACCCTCTTCATGGCCTCGTGCAAGCTTCGGCACTACTTTCAAGCGCATGCGATGATTGTCCGGAGCGGGCTCCCGCTCGGAGAGATCCTCAGGAACCCAGAGGCCGGAGGTCGCATCGCCAAATGGGCCGCGGAGATGGCCAAGTTCGACCTTCGCTTCGTGGCCGCACCGCCATCAAATCGCCGGCGCTGGCCGATTTCGTGGTCGAGCAAATGAACGAGCCTGCCCCCGAGCCCGTGATCGAGGTCGAAGACCCCTGGACCATGTTTTTCGACGGGTCAAGGTCGTTTGAGCGCTCGGGCGCTGGCGTCCTCATCGTCACCCCTCAGGGCGACCACCTGAGGTATGTGGTCCGCTTCGGTTTTCCCGCGACCAATAATGCTGCGGAGTATGAAGCCCTCTTGGCCGGCCTACGGGCTTGCAAGTCCCTGGGCATCCGTCGTCTGATTGTCAAAGGGGACTCCCAGCTCGTCGTCAATCAATACAACAAAGAGTACCAGTGCTCGGATCCATTGATGGCCATGTACCTCATTGAGGTACGTAAAATGGAGAGATGGTTCCTAAACCAAAAGATCCAGCACGTGCCAAGGAAGGACAACTCCACCGTCGACCTCCTGTCCAGGCTCGGATCATTCGGCGATGAGCTCCCACCGGACGCATCCTCGAGACCCTGGCTGCACCATCCATCACTGACCAGCAAGAGCCGGTGGCCCTCCTCGAGAGTGTTCCCTCATGGATGAACCCGATCGCCAAGTTCCTCGACCGTGGAGAGCTCCCTGCTACTCCGGTCGAGAGGAGAAAAATCCGGCGCCGCGCAAGATCGTACAGGCTCATCGGTGGGCAGCTTTACCGTCGAGGAGCCTTGGGCATTCTGTCGAAGTGCATCACTCCCGAGGAGGGTAAGTACTTACTCAACGACATACATTCAGGCCTATGCGGCGCTCACTCATCTTTCAGGACTATGGTCGGGAAGGCATTCCGGATGGGATTCTACTGGCCAACGGCACTCGAAGATGCTCAAGACATCGTCCAAGCTTGCCAAGCCTGCCAGTTCCATGCCCGAAAGGCCCGACAACTAGCCTACGCCCTGCAGACCATCCCCCTCACCTGGCCATTCTCGACGTGGGGCCTCAACATCCTCGGCCCCTTCCCGAGGTCGGTTGGAGGTAAGAAATTCCTGTTCGTCGCCATTGACACTTTCTCGAAGTGGATCGAGGCAGAGCTGGTCTTCGCTATCACCGCCAAGGCCGCGGTAAGGTTCTTCCGTTCCTTCGTGGTCACGAGGTATGGAGTCCCTTGCAGGATCATCACCGACAATGGGACGCAGTTCACCAGTGAGTTGTTCCAAGAGTTCTGCGCAGACATGGGGACCAAGATCTGCTATGCCTCGGGTCCGTCCCGGCGGTCACGCCCGTGGGCTCGTCAACCTCGAGATACTCGAGTTTTGGCCCTCAAGCCCCTTGCTCGAGCTAGCGTGGCAGTCCCGCGGTTCACCTCCGGGGGTCGAATACACGGTAAGCCGATTATCATCGCAGTAAGCCAACCATTCCCCGGTTGAAGGGCGTAGGCTCGGGACCAACGTTGGTAAGGGCTTCGAGCTAAGGGGCTCAGCCTAGTTTTTCTTCACGATAAATTATGTTGTTTTATCGTTCCTTGTTTCCTCTTGTGCTATCCCGCGTCTCGGACGAACGTGTCCAAAGGTCGTGATGCGAGGATCGACGCCTGGGGCTCGAACGCGCAGTAAGCCAATTCTCATCGCGGTAAGCCGACTGTTCCCCCCGTCGTAGGAGGCAAGCTCAAGATCGCCCTCGCCTCAGGGGCGTCCGGATCGTTTAACTCTTATATCACCACGCCCTGGCCCAATCCAGGTATAGACCCGTGGTAAAAATCCCCTTTCATTTCCCATACTAACCTCTTTTGCCTCTGGAGGGATGTGGCGTCAAGTCACAGTCCTAAGTTGCAGGTTCTTCCGCCAAAGATCGCGCTATTTTAAGACCTCGGGCCCGAGGCTCCGTCTTCTTTTTCTTTCCGCCGAAAGTCTTCTTTTCCTTATGATAGGACGTCCCGAGCGGCACGACCTCGCAGCGTGGTCATGAGGGCAACCATAAGGTCACGTGGCGGGCTCGACCTCAAGACGTCCATGCGTGTTTTCTTTTGCAGCGCCCAGGGTCGTGTTCTCTAGGTTCGCCTCGGGGATGACTAAGCCTGAGCGTTTTTTGGCTCGGAGGCCACCATAAGGCGATCGTTATTGGGATAAGCCGGCCATTCCCCCGTGCTACCAACCATTGGACATTCTCAGAGGTCGCCCCGAGCCTGATGCATTCCCGGGCTCGGAGGTTGCAGTTTCTAAATTCACCACCGGGGATGATCTGGGTCGCGATAAGCCGGCCTACGTAATAAGTTGACCTTTCCCCTAGGGCTAAGTGGCCAGGTTCGAATTTCTAAACTGCCCTCTGAGGGAGCCCCCCGAGCTTGAGCGTTTCCGAGCTCGCCGGGCTGGACCCGGGGCCCAAACCTGGTCTGTGCCTGAGCAAATCCAGGCTGGCCAGTTCGAGTTGTGCTCGAGCCTGAGTATTTCCAGGCGAGGCCTTGGTTAACCTGACCTCAAGTGTTCTCAGAGTCAGCCAGCCGGTCCGAGTCGTGCCCAAGCCTGAGTGTTTCCAGGCGAGGCCTCAGTTAACCTGACCTCGAGTATTCTCAGACTCAGCCGGTTCGACCTAAAAGGCACAGGTAAGGTCTGCCTAATTTTCCATTAATGCTTGCACCTCGAGCAGCGTGGTCTCACAGCGTGACCATACGGACTGCCTCCAGGAGGTCGATGCTACTGGTGTAAGCCGATTCTCATCGCTTCAGGGCTCCCTCACGTCGTAGGTCCAGACCAGAGGTCACGCAGAACGGATCTCGGACCTCGAGACGCTGGTGCATATATCCTGCGTGTTCCTTTTGCAGCGCCGGAGGTCGCGTACTCTAGGTTCACCTCGGGGATGTCCCGAGCCTGATGCATTCCCGAGCTCGAAGGCCGCAGTAAGATGATTTTTATCGGAATAAGTCGGCTATTCCCCCGTGCTGCCAACCATTGGACGTTCTCAGAGGGCGCCCCGAGCCTGATGCGTTCCCGGGCTCGAAGGTCGTAGTTTCTAAATTCACCAACGGGGATGACTCAGGTCGCGATAAAGCCGGCCTGCGTGATAAGCGACCATTCCTCCGTGGCCAAGTGGCCAGGTTCGAATTTCTAACTGCCCTCTGAGGGAGCCCCCCGAGCTTGAGCGTTCCTGAGCTCGTCAGGCTGGACCCGAGGCCCAAACTTGGTCCGAGCCTGAGTGTTTCCAGGCCGGCCAGTCCGAGTTGTGCCCAAAGCCTGAGTGTTTCCAGGCTCGGTCTTGGTTTATCTGACCTTGAGTATCTCCGAACTCGGTCAACCTAATTCGAATTGTTCGGGTCAAAGGCAATATCTTGCCCTGCAAACCCCTCTGGCTGTTTTTGTTCTATACGTCTCGATCTGACGTCGCTCGGGCTCTTCTACAGAGTAGGCTAAGCAAGCTTACGAAGGCGATACAAGGCAAAAAGCAAGCTAAGTCTTCTGAGAAAACAATTTTATAAATCATGGCAAAACAATACATCGTCTTTACAAGGGGTGCGAGTTTTTCGCCCCGCCTATCTATTAACCCGACTACCTAGTTTACAGACATATCCCGAGCAAGTTTTTCCTGCTCGAGGTTGGAGACCCTTCTCCACAGCGCCAGCACCTCGGCCTCGGCCTTATCAACCCGACCGCGGTCGCTTTGGAGCTGGGCCAAGGCGCTCTTCCCCGCCTGGGTCACCCGGGCCAGCTTCTCCTCAAACCCGGTGACCTTTGCCTCGGACTCGGCGGCCTTCGCCTCGGCCGCCCGCGCCTCGGCTTTAGCGGCCCTCGCTCTGGCCTCGGTCGCCTCGGTCTCGGCCTCGGCGGTCCTCGCCTTCAGCTCGGCCGCCCTCTCCTCGAGCGTGTCCACCTTCGCCCCGGCCTCGATCAACCTGGCCTTGAGCTCGGCCACCTCGACCTCGAGCTCGGAGGAAGCCTTCCCCGGGGTAGCGGAGAGCTCCTCGCGCTGCACCCGGAGACCTGTCGCCTCTTCGCGCGTGGTCTACGCCTCCACGCGCGGTGGGCAGATCCGCCAATAGCACCTGGAGCCCCTCCACCTCCTTCCACGCCCGTGCGAAGTCTTCAAGCGCGACCGACGTGATCCCGTAGCTCTCCTCGCAGGCCATGAAGGAGGTCTTGAGGCGCTCCCGGAGATCCTGCGCCTCTTGTCGCGCTGACTCCGCCCTCGAGCGAGCGCCAGAGAGCTCAAGCTCGAGCTCGAGCTTGAGGCACTGGACCGTCGCCTCCGCGCTCGTGCGGTTCTCGTCAAGGGCGTCTTGTGCCTTCTGTCAAACGCGGGCGAGGGTCTCCTCAGCCCCCTTCCGCTCCTTTTCGAGGGCTTCAAAGAGCGCCGAGACGTGGATGTCCCTCTCAAGGTTCAGCTCACGCTCGACCTCTCGGGCCCCGTGCTCTCGCTCGACCTCGACGTCCCACGCGAGCTCGCGAGCTTGGGCCTACTTTAGGCACTGGACCTCCTCTCGCCTGCGTGCCCGTCGGCCTCGAGCTCGGGGGGGCCTTCTGATTGGCTTCGATTACATCCCAAAGGGCCCGAAAGCTGAGCTCGTGCCTGCGCACGGCCCCGAACCCTCGGGAAATCAGTCGCAAGCCCTGCAGAGACAGAATGGAAAGTATCATCGCCGCTCCAAGAGAAAGAAAAGGATAAGAAAAGGAACGAAGCCCAAGACAAGCACGCTTACCACCGCCAGCCGGTCCTCCAGCACCTGCAAGTCAATGGCATCGTCGGGTTCTCGGGGCAGGGCCGTGGAGTCCTCATCCTCGGTGGTCTCCATCGCTGCGGCAGCTCCGGTGCCCTCCGATGTCCCAGCTCAGTCCTCTTCGGCCAGGACGATGGAGACCGGGGGCGTCCGGCCCACGGTGGCGGCCTGCCCAAACTCAATCCCGCTCAGTGCGGCGAGATCCTCGGGGCTGACGCCCTGCTCGGGGGCTCCTCCACCACCCTTAGCTGCGCCCCCCTCGACCGCCTCGTCCTCCTCGGAAGCGGTGGCGACCAAGACTCGCCGCGCCCTGGACCGTGACACGAGGCGGAAGTCATCCTCGTCCTCTTCCTCCTCGGCCTCGCCCTGGACCACAGGAAAGGTCGGTGCCCCTCGGACGCTTGAGCGCTGCGGTGGGGCGGAGTAACGGGAAATATAAGGACGCCGTACATGGCACGTTGTCTCCACGGCGGCGGCAGGAAGGCTCCTTCCCCGGGTGCTCAGCACCAGAGGTTGTTGCTCCGGCTGCGCATCCGGAGCCCACGCGGCGGCTGCCGCCTCCTGTTGCTGACAGAGAAGCAAAGATCAGTAGAAGAAAAGTTGAAGGGAGACATCAGAAAGGCGACCTCAGGCTCGAGTGTTCCCGAGCTCGGGGCATTCGACTTACCATGGTCCGATCACCCCACTCGACGTGGGGCTTCTTAGCAACCGACTTCGGGGCGCCTGGGGCTGGCCTCTTGCTCCCCTTCTTGCCCTTGCTCAGCCCGGGGAGCGGCAGCATCTGCTTGGCCATATCCCTGAGCTCCTTGGTCTCCTGCACGAACTCGTCACGGTCAGCGCCTGAGCGTGGGTTCTTGGGGCCAAAGTCAAAGCAAGAGGCGTTACCTCGCTGCTCCGCCTCAAGATATTCTTGGGGACGTCACCGTTGAGGTCGTAAGAAGTGGTGGCCTTCCCGAAGATCTCCTACATCCTCGCGGCGATCCAGGCCGCCTTCGACGCTGCAAGGAAACAAGAAAAGAATGCTGAGAACAGGAAACTTCGGTCAGGGCTCGAAGGAGCTTGAGGTCGAAGAATGCGTACCTTCGTGACCTTCCTGGGTGGCATCATGCTCCCCGGCGATCTCGAAGAAAGGGTGCAGCCTCTTCCGAAGAGGGAGCACCCGGCTTCGCAGGTAGTCATAGACGACCACCTGCCCCTTTAGCCCGTGCGTCACGCAGATATGGATGAAGGCGATCGCCGCCTGGTCGGCCGCCGAGTCTTCGGGCTCTGGGGCCTCCTACTTGCCGTCGACGGCGGCGCCGTGGTACGCGAGGCCGCTCCCCTCGCCATTCTTCAGGTATAACCATTTCTCCGACCACAGCCCGAAAGAGTCCCAAGTCGGGATCTGGAGAAAGGCGCAAGGGACTCCCGCCCGCAGCCGAAAATAGAGACACCCGACGAGGGGTCCTTTGCGGTGCGGGACAAGGAATAAAAACGGAAAAACAAAGAGGGGGTGGGAAGGATGCCCAAGAACCCCTCGCAAAGATGAGCAAAAATAGAAAGATGGAGAAGAGAATTGGATACCAGATTCACGAGCTCGATCTCGCACTGTGAAAGGACCGCAGCTAAGAAGTTGCTCTCCGGGGTCCGCAGCCCGAAGAGCATGTACTGCTCCGTGCTCACGACCTCATCATCCCGAGGCTGTGGCACGTTCTCCCCGGCCAGAAGTCGCCAGGTGAATGGGTCCAGCAGCCCCAGGGTCTCCATCTCCTTCATCCGGTCCGCAGTGAGCGTGTTCTTCCCGAACTTGGCTATGGAGCCAGAGGGGAGAATGGGGTTGGAAGCAGAAGGCAGAGGCGACGGCGCAAAGAAGCAGAAAGGAAGGAGACAGAGGATACGAGCAATGGGGAAGAAAGGCTTCAGAGGATGGAGTCCCCCGGTTTTAAATACGCCTCGACTGCCGACATTACTGTCGCCTCAGAAGATGTGCCCACAGCCAACGGGCGGTGACCAAGGCGTTATGGCCCTTCGAAACCCTTGTACGGACGCGTCTTTTCAACGTACACTAACCAACCCTCCGACTTCTCTGCTCACGAGGCCCGGTGCCTCCAGGCCCCCTTCGTCCCCTCGAGGCGGAGAGGCGCGAGTACCCCGGACGCCATCAAGCCCGCTCAGAGGCGAGGCAGAGGAGCTCGAGAATTCTCGAGCTCGACCAAGGGGGCGATCCCTCCTCGAAGACTTCAGACTCAAGAACGCCTAGAGTCTCAGACCGTTTCTTGAGCCTCGGGGGCTGGTTGTCGGGGATCGGTCATCGTGACACGTATCCAGACCCCCCGGGGGCTGTTGACCGGCCCCCCTCGAGCTCGGATGGCTGTTCTCGAGCTCGGGCAAGGGTTTCCCCGAGCTCGGGAAGGGCTTTCCCGAGCAGCTGCTGACTCCGGCGACCTCTTCGACCTCGACGCCCTCGGCCCGGCCTCTAGTGTAATAAACTATTTTTATGTGATCTCCCTCCCCTGCGCGGGAACTTGGGTCACCTACTCCTGTCAAATCCCCTGCGTGGGAACTAGGGTCAACCACCCCGCACCAACTCCTATCAGTTCCCCTGCGTGGGAACTAGGGTTAACTGCTCCCGTCAACTCACAGGACGACTACCCAATGTCAGCCTCGAGATCAACGCCAAGGGTCTACAAAAGCACCAGACCACCCCGGTCAGGAGGGGTAGACAGCGGCAACAACGGTAACAAGAGCACACAACGCAAACACCGCAGAAACCTAAGAGGGGTGCGCAGATACGTCTATAGATATACTTGTACACCACACCATCCACCGAGCTCCCTCGGCCAATCGTCCCCAAGCGGTCCCGAGGTCGAGCCCCCTCTGTAGCTCTCCCCCGAAGGGCTTTTAGTCACCTTGGAGTAGAGCTATTACCCGGCTTAGGGGGCTCAAACCAGTATAATCGTTGTGTCCCCTGCTGGATTGTCCTTCTTCCCCGTGCTGTGCAGCTGCCGACGCTTCTTCCCGGACGAGCACGACCTTAGGCCTCTCCCCTTGCACGATCCTCCCCCTTTCTTCACGGTCGGCGGTTCCGATCTTCGACATATGGTTTGACCTCTGAGACAAAAGCTTTGATTCTAGATGAAGGGTTCCAAAATTCGAGTTGACAGTGTGGTCCCCCAATTAAAGTATTTGATTCCCACGGTTGGAAGTTTTAAAAATTTTGAGTTCAAAGTTTGTATTTGCTAATTGAAAGCTTTATGTTAATTTGCATTTGAAATATTTGAATTTCAAATTGAAAGCTGGTGGTGCAAGGGCGAGGAGTGATGTGGGAGCTCGGCATGGAGGAGTGGCAGCGTCTGCTACCTGCTTGCACGCCAAATAAATGTCCCCTTGGATATTTGGGCGTCGAACACATAATTTCTTTGTTAAAAAATGCTAGTATATATTATTTGTTTTTGGTGTGCTAACTTTTATTTTCAAATTATGTTTGTGATTCGTACAGGTGAAGATTTTTTTTAATTATAGTTTGTACAAGTTAAGATTTTTCAATCCCGACTACCATGACTCTTGTTCACAGTTTTGATGGGAATGTTTATTAGTCATAATCCAGCTATTATATATAGAGAGCTACTAGTGAACGCTATACCGTTGGAATTGATTCCAACGGTATAGCAGGTTCACAGGTTTCAGAAGCAAGTTTCGTAAGTTTCAGAGCAGGTTTCAGATGTTTCAGAAGCAGGTTTCATAGGTTTCAGATCCAGATTTCAGAAGCAGGTTTCAGAAGTTTTATAACAGGTTTCAGAGGTTTCATAGGTTTCAGAGTCAAGTTTCATAAGTTTCATCGCGAAAAAAAATTATACCGTTTGTACGGTATACCGTACGTTAGATTTTCTGTTATATATAACATCTTAAGCTGAGATTGCTAAGACAATTTGTCCTAAAATAAAACGAAACCTAATGAGAGTAATATTTGTGCATGCAGCTCTTAAACAGTAAAAGTTATTGTTAAATATGCATGTCGTGAACCGCACGATTCAGTAACGAATGTATTTAGTGACAACAGGGGTATTGAAATAACTAATATTTAGTAACGAAGTTAGTAGAAATCTTGGGTTGTTTTTCTTATGGCAGGGTTGTGACCCATTTTCTTTAAAATTTGAGGCTCGAGTGCTGGGAAATCAACAAATGTTGAGCCAGTCAACATAAATAATGGAGTTGGGGCTGTGGGAGAATGGAAGCTTCAAGAAGGTGCTTGCTGGTTTTGGAGGTGTTAGTTACTGCGAGAATGGTAGTTGAGTTCAAACATCTTGCATGTTACAAGTTTGACATACTAACACAATTTCTATATGCAAAAAGTTGAAAAAAAAAATTAATTAGTGTAAAACAAAGGTTATTTATAATTGTGAACAAAAGAGTAGCATTTCTTAACATAAAACTTATAAACAAACTTTTAGTCGACAGTGCTATTGTTATGTCCTTACAAAAAAATAATTACTTGAGTATCCTCAAGGCAATACAAAACGAATTATTTCTTCAGGAAAGAAAATACTTGTGAACAAAAGGAGTCGCATTCAAACAAATTTGGCATTCCTATTCACGTATTAAAGTACAAAATTCAATTGTTCCAGTATAAATGGTTGAGGTAGGTTTGGAATTTAGGTCTAGATGACTATATTAATGGCCGGCTGATCAATGTCCTATTTCCCAGTTAGCACATCCACTGGTCGACAATCATGAAAGTAATTCAACACAAACTCACTGATGAAATATATTCTCTGTTCCCTGAAATTTGCTGGTAAGATACAGAACATTACCGTATGAATCATGGTGAATCTCCTTAGAGAAGACCAGAAAGCAACGACAATGGCAGTAAGTCTCAACCCATGATATATATGATGTATCAGCCGAAGATTTACTCCTCCAGTTCCTGCACAGCATGATATGTAAATACTTCTTCGTCATTGTAAATCATTAGATACACAACTCTCTTTACAGAACAGAGCTGCAAATATGAAGATGGAAACAAATGCACAGGCAAAACGAATTGACCAGCATTCCAAACAGAAAACATGCAGCTATCTGAACTAGAAGATACTGGTAATTAAGAAGCAGAACATGCAGTACCTTCTCTTCAGAGAAGACCAGCTATCAGCGGAAACAGCAGCAAGTCTAACCCATGATTGGTAGTAAGTCCAACAATTCCTAAGAAGCACGATATGTTAGATCTCCGACATTGTTAAACTAATATATATTATTCCCTTTTCTTGACAGAAATATGCAGTCGGAGTAAATGAAACGTTTTTCATACCCAGGTGAATAGCAGCCCAGCAAACAGGTGGAATAGCAGACCAGTTGATACGGAACGCTCAGCTAACAAAGTACAGCATAGATCTTCGATGAGATTGGTCTCTGTCTGTATGCCTTACAAGCTGCTGCTACGCTTTAGGCATTGGCTTGGCCATGTTGCTTTCCTTTTCCTAATTAAAGCACGAATGAATCATATCCTTTGCTTGTATGCGGAGTAAAGAGGCATATAGTACATTTAAAGAAGGAAGAAATTTATTTAACGTCTCACATTTTAGTTAAAATTCCATCCAATACACCGAAATATGAAATCAGACATTACAATCCGGTTCAAATAATACCTTAACCTGGTTTCGCATAATTTGCCATATATAATGACATGCTATCTAAGTTAGATCAATAGCAGGTGAGGCTCGTATGTGCTTCTACCCCAGCGAGCTCCCAATCATGTTTCTATGGCCGATGGTCCTTGCAGCTCGCCCTCTTTATTTAGATTTGGAAGCTAAGGCATATAAGTCTCATTTGTCATTTATCTAAACTTGTCCAACGTGTCATCCTACGTGACAAAACTACTCACTCATCACGCCACGCGGGCAATATCATTATACGAAATCAGGTCAGGGAATTATTTAAACCGGATTACAAAGTTCGAATGATTAAATATCTAATTTCATAGTTTGACATGCTGGACGGACTTTCGAGCACAGTTCGGATATTATGCCAACTTTTTCCTTTAAAGAATAGAGCAGTAATAACAGTTGGGATGAGAACATCTTTACCGGTTGCCGAGCCATAGATTAATTGATTCATAAAGGTAGGAAATTGAAGGACAAGACAAGATGACGTATCTGTAGCTTTTGAACGTGAAAAAACAAAAGCTTCGCAGCTGCTTTTGAAATGCGTGGAGGAATTTCATAATACAAGGATGGAGGTTGGAACCAATTCATAATACATAATGCTGACTAGATCCATGGTTACAAATACACACTGAATAAATCATAATGCATTTCAAGGGCAACTGGACTTCTATATATAATCCACCTCAATAACCTTTGTCACAGAAAGCAAACTGTAACTAGAATATCAACAGATTTGATCTTGGCTCCAAACTGATGATTTTAAGTGCATCAGTTTAGATAACCGTTAAATGCATCAGAGAGACTGAGAGAACCAGGATAGTATGAACATTCAACACACGAAATTCTGCCCATTTTACATCACTTGACAAGTTCAATGTCATCACCGTTGCATACATGAACACTTAATATATTGGAATGTGCAACGAATTAGGGGACAAAAATATGAAAATTTGACCTGCATTATTGCATGAGTAGAAAATCCACACAAGAGAACACAACATGTTCAAAAAAAATCATGTATGTCAAAACATTACTGCAACGGATAAACACTAACTACAAAAATTTTTTCCCAAAAACAATAATACCAAACATTCGCTGCAAGGTATAATAATAAATTAATTTGAAGGGAAGAGGATCTCACACACTGCTTTCTAGTGATTTCCCAGTTTCATTATCTACCCAGAGTCCCAGAGCATTTTCAAGAGCCTGCATGAAACTAAGAAGTTGTCACATGCAAAGTGCAGTCTAAGAAATTTCTTGCGGGATATGTAGCAGAATTTGTAACCAAGTCCAAAACTCACCCGAAAATAATCTAAAAAAACAAATGCCAGATCCTAAACAAATGCCATGCCACATACTTAAATAAACAAATGCCATGCTACATACTTAAATAATCTAAAAAAACAATCCCGGTGGCATAGAAGTACCCTATTTTCGGAGCTTCATCTTCAACTGGTAAATTTTCAATAAGCAGGATGAGTACTTCCGTACTTCGCAAGACTTTTTGTAAATAATATTAACTACATGTATGGTCAGTCAAACGAAGGATATCTTTGTAGTTTGCTCAAAGCCAATTTCCAGATAAATTTGAATAATAGTAATTTCCAAAACAATAATTGTAAAATCATTACTTGAATAAAATGTAATTATAACACGAACAATAATGATTTATAATAACTTTGAGAAGGTATTGTCCATACCACTTTGCTAATATGGTAATACAAGTCTGTTAGTGTACCATATCCAAATATATCCATTTTGAGTCCAACAGCTTTGTTAATAATTTAGTTTTCAAAAACATCAAAATCTAACTAAGTGTGGTATTTCCTTGCAATGCCATGATCGAGAGTACGGCTATTCGAATAGATAGGTTTATTATTCTGTAGAGAATGTACAATTGTACTCATAAGATATAATTATCTCATGTTGTCTATGCAATTTACACTCAACAAGATATATATAGTGTGACCCGAGGGATTATAACAAGGCCTTTACAATGCTAAGCCCCAGTGGTGAATCTAGGATTTAAATCTAGGGTATGCCGATTAAATAATAATTCGGTAAATGATTTAAAATTTATCGAGCAATTCGGTATACAAGTAAAACATAATTAAAAACAAGATGATATATTTAAAAGAAGCTTATATGCCTATAATATTACTTCTTGTTGTTCGGTCTACACCTTCTAATGGCCATAAAACTCTTGATTATATCATCTTCTTCCACTTTGAAGAAAATATCTCGCTCAATGTTGCAGTTTGTGACCGGGGAGGAGGTGAAGCAGCAGTAGCCTTCTTTGCTGCATGTTTCCGAAAAAGAGATGCAATGTCTCCGTTCCTCTTCATAATTTAAAAACCTTGCAAATAAAATACGTCCATTGAGTGGTTAAAATACTAACTAAGATAAGCAATAAATAAAGATATAACTATGTCAGCTATAGTAGGAGTCGAATAAAGTATATGTGTAGGATCGAAATATACTAAACTAGCAATCAGAGGGGGGTTGAATGATTGCGCGGAAGCTAAAATCAAATTTTTGATCTACAAAAAATTCACCCCAATTCAGACTCAAATAAATGCTTCGTATTCAACAAAACAGAGTAGATGTGTTCGGTAAATCACATATTATCAGAGATCCAACCGTTGGATTGACCTGAAATTTGAACAAACTAAACTAGATTCCAATACGCATCTAACTAAAAAAGAATTAGCACAATCGGACATACAGATCAAAAGTGATAAATCCTGCAAAGTTGCTATGACAGATTATGACGAGAATCATATATGGGTTGGGCCAAATCTACAAGGTATACCGCGGCCCACCCGGCATACCCTGTAGATCCGCCCCTGCTAAGACCTAACATCACCCCACCTGATGACCCCTCAATGTATGGACGCCCATTACCGTCACAATGAGGTTTACGTCATTGTGTCAAACAGCCTTGCATTTACGATGCAAATGTGTCCTCAGACATGGACACCCTTTACCATTATCCACACACCCAAAACAACCTATAATCGATAGCCTGCGGGGATAATACTAGCTCTTAGTAAATTATTCAACTAGGTACCATAAAGGACATGTGGTTTGCACGATATATACTAGGATCAACGGCACTTGAGTTTGGTCCTTATGTGACTTGGGCAGGATAAACACATACCCGCATCTCGTGCTCCAGCACCGATCTCCACAACCATTCGCCCAAGTCCAAAAAATATTTTTCATTTTTCCCACCTAAGTTTTTCATAGTTTAATCATGTCCAAAAATATGTCATGAGAATGTTTTCCAAGGTGTCCCATCCTAAACTAGGATTTTCCAAAAAAAAGGCAACTATAAACATGACTAAGCATTTGCTAGATATATCCTTCTAAGTCCCACAAAATTTATTTTAGTAAGTGGGTAACTATTCGTTGTGTGACAATGGCAGGAGTATTTTGATGTCACGGTAGCTTTTGTTTCAATAGTTGGCAATAACTAATTACTATGCAAAGATATAACAACTTTATTTGAATTAAGCATGCACAAAATATTTATAATGAAACCCACATAGCCTTTAAAAAAATAGGATCAACATGATTAAGGGGGTGCTTTCCTTGATAGTTAATTGCTTGTTCTAGTTCAACTTCAATCGCATTTGGTACGTTAGCGTTTAAACGAGAAAACCAAATAGCACGAATAAATTCCAAATAATATCCAAACAAAATGTAAAATTTACAAAACAGGTTATGGGAGAAAGATACTGTACTTATAAAAATTTACAAACAAAAAGGAAGTCACTTAGAGTTTGTACGAGGGAGAACGAGTCATCGAACATTTTACTGGGAGAGAAAAACAAGAAAAAGAAGTGGGAAAATACTGTGCATAACAGTTCATAATTATTTTCTTTAATTCAGAAATTTTGATTTATTGCGTAGAAGCTTATGTGGGGCCATGGTTTAAGTGAACTAGTTTATTTAAACACCAAACCAAGCCGTGGGACCTATATGTCAGTGACTGAGATTTTGAAATCGGTTTTTAAAAGAAAACCGACATGTGGGACTGGCTTGTCAGTGACCGGGAGAGAGAGCGGAATGGCTAACAGACGGGGCCTGCTTGTTAGTGACTCAGAGTTGGGCAGCGGCTCGGGCGAGGATGCCAGTGATGGAATGGTGGCAGAACTCATGGCGTCGAGTCTCGGGGTAGCAAGAGGGCGTGGAGGGGGACCTTGGGGAGAGGTTGGCGGTAGTCAGGGATTGCCAAAAATGGTTGTGTTTGCAGCGATGGAGGTTCATCGGAGAAACCTGAGGCGGTGGAGGAAGGTGATTGTGGTGGCGGTATTCCAGTAGAGCAAGGCTGCCATTAAGGAGGGGAAGTGATCAGGGCATGGTGAGGAGGCTCAAGCTGAAATAAATTTGGAAATGGCTCACTGCGGAGGAAGATTGAGCTCGGCTTGGCTCAGTATATTTCAGGGCGAAGAACTTCACAGAGGCCTATATCTAATTTTGGAATGGCATATATCTAATTTTTGCCGTTTGTTACTCTTGAATAATGTCTGACAACCTGATGTTGCACGATTATCAAGAGCAGGATGCTACCCCCTTATAGTCCTCTGCAAAGCACACAAGATGTGAAACCTCATTCCCGGCTCGCGCTATATATGCTTCACTGAGTTGAAACACGATTGTATTCCTGAAGCAGTCTTTGGCACTCTTAATCAATTGCGCCCCACAGAGAATGAATCAACAGCTCCATGAGCACAGATACCATGGCAGCACTGTCTCTGTGCACAACCAAGACTGTAAATCTATAATCCCTTCACTTTTTTTATAAGCCTATATTTATAACATCTGGATATGCTAATGCTTCAGTAATTGTGACCTGGGCAGCTTTGAGGATAGTGTTTGCAAATGCTTTAGAGGATTTGGTCCTCAAGATTCTAGGAACATGCTGCACTCACGGAACACCTTTTCCCTACCAAAAAAAGGTAAATCCTTCACAAAACGTCTAATGGAAAGCCTGGCTATCGAGGTTTGTTGTCTTCCCAGAGACATGGTTTCTCATGAAACTGAAAAAGCTTTCCACTACAGCGAAATCGACGAGAGCTTTTCGTTAGGTATGATTATTTTCAAAATCTTCCACTACATATCCCTTGAGCACTAATATCCAAAAAGTTGGTAAACTCACACGGAATACCATTTTAACTTTTTCAAAGAGAACACAATCATTTGTTCGTTACATCAATAACATAAAAGCCTTGTCCTTCACAAATCAACACCACCAGGTCCTTCCTGTGTACACAATCAGACCTTATTTCAAATGCATAGCAAACTCAAACCAAGTCGAACATAAAACACGACAAGTTGTGCAGACACGTAATGCACGAAGTCAAGCCGCAACCGTGCAACACAGAAGTTGTGCAGGTAGGTTTTAGCAAGTAGCAGCTCCCAAGCCGCACTAATTTAAACACACCAACATATATTGTTGGAGGCACATGCAGTGAGAAGTAGTTATTTAATTTTTTGATTTTTGAAACTTTTGAGACCTCATTCTCCTTTATACGAGCTCCGATTGAGATGATTCAAATTTCTAAAAATTTGTAAAATTGAGATCTAGTTAATGCTGAATTTTATTTGACTTTTGGAGTTTATTTGCTCTCTATTTTGGTGTTTATTTTGTATTCTCTCTCGTTTCGCGTAGACGTCGAATTGCTTGGAGCATCAGAGGAAGATCCATTGACTCAAGAGCAGGTTTCAGAGCAAGAACAAGACCTATAGCTACCCCTATAGTCCTAGTATTTTATTTGAGTTCAAAATGTCTCAAAATATTTTTGATATTTTTCTAGGATTTTTCCTAGTATTTTTAGTGCCTTAAACTAATTAGTTAAATTATTAGAATTATTTTAATTCGAAAAACCCTAGATAAACCCATAAATAGTAATGGGCCGCAGCCCATCATTGTGCGGATCTAGCCCAGTTCAGTGCGGCCCGGTATGGTTGGCCCAGCCTGCTGTGTTAAACCCTAAGTTGATTTGGACCGTCAAATCGTGAATGAACGGAGGAGATTAGATCGAAACCCTAACGCGCTGTGGCCATCCGATCTAAATGAACGAACGAGATTGATCGTGTAGATTTTGAACTCTATCCAATCCCGACCATATGATTCGTGTACGACTAGGATTGATCCGGTTGGTCGCATCCGCGTCGTCGATCACGCCACATGGTTGGTTGGATTTCCTTTCGGCACCACCGTCGTCTCCATTGAGGACTGAGTCCTGGCCGCCTCCGCCATGGGAATCCATCTTGAGCACACCTTCTGAGGCCTTTTTAAGCCACTCAAACCCCGTCCGAGACTCATCGTGTTCTACCGCTCCGTTTGATCTAGCTATTCTCCGCCGAGGCACTTGTGCAACCGAGTTTGAGCTGGTCGTAGTTGGTGAAGAGAGCCGTCGCCGTTTTCCCATCGAATCTCCACTTCTATGGTACCATGGTCGAAATTGAAGGCATCAATGTGTTCACGAAGACAAGATCTATCAGATCTATGCCAAACCACCTCAGATCCGTGCCAGAATTGCTGTGTTCACCGTTGTCTTCTTCAAGTGCGGTGAGACCTCGCTGTTGCGCCACCGCTCACCTTGGTCCTTGTTCACCGCTGTCCGATTTGTTGCGGACCATCACAGATGTCCACCAAGTGTCACGCATCAGGAGAGGCCGCACATGCTTGTTGACGTCACCAACATGACGTCATGCTTGCGCCAGTTTGACCGACGGTCAACCTCCTCTGAACTGAGACCACGGTGGACTGGCCAGGCCTGTGGACCGGGTCCATAGACCGTGCCACGTGTTGGCATTTGATTGGTCCGGCTCGGCAATGACATCATGCTGACATCAGCATGACATGATAATTGGGTTTTTCGGTTTAAAAATAATTCCGTTTATTATTTGATTTTCCAATTTTCTGATTTTTAGATTTTTGAATCTTCTGAGACCCCGTTCTCCTTCATACGAGCTCCGATTGAGGTGATTCAAATTTATAAAAATTTGTAAAATTGAGATCTAGTTAATGCTGAATTTTATTTGATTTTTGGAGTTTATTTTCTCTATATTTTGGTGTTTATTTTGTATTCTCTCTCGTTTCGCGTAGACGTCGAATTGCTCGGAGCATCAGAGGAAGATCCATTGACTTAAGAGCAGGTTCCAGACCAAGAACAAGACCTACAGCTACCCCTATAGTCCTCTGCAAAGCACAAGTTGTGCAACCTCATTCCCGGCAACCGCTATATATATGCCTCACTGACTTGTATTCCTGAAGCAGTCATTTGCACTCTTGATCAACTGCGCCCCACAGAGAAAATGAATCAACAGCTCCATAAGCACAGATACCATGGCAGCACTGTGTCTGTGCACAACCAAGACTGTAAATCTGTAATCCCCTCTCTTTTTTTTATAAGCCTATATTTATAACATCTGGACATGCTAACGCTTCAATAATTGTGAACTGGGCAGCTTTGAGGATAGTGTTTGCAAATGCCTAAGAGGATTTGGTCCTCAAGCTTCTAGGAGCATGCTGCATTCACGGAACTCCTTTTCCCTAAAAAAAAAACAGTAAATCCTTCACAAAATGCTGATGGAGCCAGCTAGCTTCTCAGGTGTTAGAAGGCTCTATGATCTTTAAGAACCAATCATGTTAAATAGCCCAACGGAAAGCATGGCTAGCGATGTTTGTTATCTCCCCGGAGACAGGGTTTCTCATGAATCTGAAAAAGCTTGCCACTACAGGGCAATCGACCAGAGCTTTTGTTAGGTATGATTATTTTCATAATCTACTACTACATATCCCTTGCGCACTAATATCCAAAAAGTTGGTAAACTCACTCGGAATACCATTTTTAACTTTTTCAAAGAGAACACCATCATTTGTTCCTGACATCAATAACATAAAAGCCTTGTCCTTCACAAATCAACATCATAGGTCCTTCTTGTGTACACAATCAGACCTTATTTCAAATGCATAGCAAACTCAAACCAAGTCGAACATAAAACACGACAAGTTGTGCAGACACGTAAGGCACAAAGTACAACACAGAAGTTATGCAGGTGCACAGGGACATGAACAATGTTAGAAATGAGGCCCAAGAGGCCCATTTATCTCTAATGCCAAAGCTACAAATAATAGTACTATATTGCTAGTTGAGAGGGGAGAATACCAATTTAAAAGGGAGAGCTCCCACCATATCTTGTAATGAGACATATGAAGGGTGAGGAGATGGCTAAAGTCACACGCACGCGCGCGCGCGTATTTCCGCGTGTTTTTCCCGTGTGACTTGTGACTTGCAAGGAAAGACAAGGGAATGAGGCCCGTTTGAGTTACACCACAACGGTAACCCTTATCTTCCTGATCGGAGATCCCGTGAATTAGATAATGGGAAAAACAAGTTGATGTTGTAACAAGAGAGTACATATTATTAAATTTGTACCTGTGTCCAAATAGACAAAGTACTCTCGACTGTATGGAAGGTTGGCTTAAATCCTTAATGTATTCTAGTGTCAAAGGAAAAAGGTATTGGCCTACAGGATACCTCAAAATGAATACACCTACTTGAGCCTAACTGTGAGGTCGCAGTTCACGAGAAAGGGGCATTCTCTAGAAAGCTCATGAGAAGATTAGGGAGCATGACTATTTAACGCTCCGTTGAGGTGAAGTTCTTTGGTAGCCTAGTATCAGTTAAGATTTCAGGTGAAATCAAACCACACAAAGCTGTGAATTCAAGGCTTAGTCCATTCATTAGCTGTGAGAGGATGGACCACGTTATTCTAGGTGAAAGTTCAACCCGTATGGGACTTACACCAAAACACTGATATATTAAACGAAGATTCAGCACAGTGACCAAATTGTTTGAGCCTTTGTCAACTTCGGCATTGGTGGGGGATTGTTAGAAATGAGGCCCAAGAGGCTCATTTATCTCTAATGCCAAAGCTACAAATAATAGTACCATATTGCTAGTTGAGAGGGGAGAATACCAATTTAAAAGTGAGAGCTCCCACCATATCTTGTAATGAGACATATGGAGGGTGAGGAGCTGGCTAAAGTCACACGCACGCGCGCGCGCGTATTTCCGCGTGTTTTTCCCGCGTGACTTGTGACTTGCAAGGAAAGACATGGGAATGAGGCCCGTTTGAGTTACACTACAACGGTAACCCTTATCTTCCTGATCGGAGATCCCGTGAATTAGATAATGGGAAAAACAAGTTGATGTTGTAACAAGAGAGTACATATTATTAAATTTGTACCTATGTCCAAATAGACAAAGTACTCTCGACTGTATGGAAGGTTGGCTTAAAGCCTTAATGTATTCTAGTGTCAAAGGAAAAAGGTATTGGCCTACAGGATACCTCAAAATGAATACACCTACTTGAGCCTAACTGTGAGGTCGCAGTTCACGAGAAAGGGGCATTCTCTAGAAAGCTCATGAGAAGATTAGGGAGCATGACCATTTAACGCTCCGTTGAGGTGAAGTCCTTTGGTAGCCTAGTATCAGTTAAGATTTCGGGTGAAATCAAACCACACAAGGCAGTGAATTCAAGGCTTAGTCCATTCATTAGCTGTGGGAGGATGGATCACGTTATTCTAGGTGAAAGTTCAACCCGTATGGGACTTACACCAAAACACTGATATATTAAACGAAGATTCAGCACAGTGATCAAATTGTTTGAGCCTTTGTCAACTTCGGCATTGGTGGGGGATTGTTAGAAATGAGGCCCAAGAGGCCCATTTATCTCTAATGCCAAAGCTACAAATAATAGTACCATATTGCTAGTTGAGAGGGGAGAATACCAATTTAAAAGGGAGAGCTCCCACCATATCTTGTAATGAGACATATGGAGGGTGAGGAGCTGGATAAAGTCACACGCTTGCTGCTGTGTTTTCGCGAATTACCGCGTATTTCCGCGTGTTTTTCCCGCGTGACTTGTGATTTGCGACGTCGCGAGTCGCCGTGCCGTGGATTAAATTCCTAGTACGTTTAAATCCTTTTTAAATTTTCGGTTTCTCTCTATTATTAGTGAATTAATTGGGTCATTTACTGAGAATTGAAACAGCCATGATAATGGCGTCAGTTTCTAATAGAAACTGTCAATTGAATGACATGCAGTTACTAGCATTTAATGGTGACCGTTACTGGTGTGAGGCTATAAAATGCAGACGCCCGCATGATAGAGGTCTGTTGATTTTTGGCTCTGATACTCGTGTTCATCGACGGTGATCTGTGTTGCGTTTTTGTGCTGCGCTTGTTCTTCACCGACCTTCCTCTTGGCGTGCACCGCGAGGCAAGGAGAGCGGGATCTCCGAACCGTTGCCGCTGAGAGAACCTGCACGGGGGCGGCAATAAGGTTTCTGGGCAGCGCAACTGCGCGACCGCTCGAGCTCTTCATCTTGCGATCCACGACGTCGACTACTTCCTCTACGGCCGGTCGCTACTGCGCTGCTTCCTTTTCGTCATCAAGCCTATCGTAAGAATTTTCCTATTCTTCCTCTGTGGACCGATCTACTTTATAGAAATATGTGGTGTCTTTTATCTTACCTATTGTGTTTAATCATTTTGGAAATTAGCTTAATTTTTAAATCTAAAACACAAATAATACCTAGTTGTTTAACAATCCAGAAACCTTAGTGGTATTATTTGTGTGATTGTGATTCAGCAATGGCTGGTGCAAGTGATGCCATGAAACCTGAGAGGTTCAATGGTCAGAACTTCCGTAGGTGGCAGACTAGAGCCAAGTTTTGGCTCATGTCTCTGGGTATGTGGTGGGTGATTTTCCCTCAATACCCGCTTACGGATGAGGAAAATACGCAGTTTGAGAATGCGAATAACACCGCATTGGGCTGCATTCTGACCATCTTGGCAGATCAGTTATATGATGTGTATATGAGTTACACATCTGCCACTGAGTTGTGGTTGGCTCTTGAACAAAAATATGCGAGAGCCGAGGTCGGTCATTGGTTGTATACGTGCGAGCAATTATTCGATTTTACCATGGATGAGTCTAAATCGATTGTTGCTCAAGCGCATAAGTTTCAGCTACTAGTGGGCGAGATTGCACATTTGGGATGTGCTTTACCTGCAAAATTTGTGGTCATGGGCATTGTGGCTAAACTTCCCCATCTTGGAGGAATTTTGCCATCGGTCTAAAACACAAGAGGAAGAGATTTCTATTGAAGATCTCATTGTTGCCCTCGATGTGGAAGAAAAGCGAGCCAAAGATGCGCCAAAAGTTCTTCTCAGAACCAAACAACGCAAATGTGATTGAGAAGAAGGGTGGCAACAACAACAAAGGCTTGAAACCAAACAAAAATACTAGCTTCAAGAAGAAGAAGTTTGAGCAGAAAGATATGAAGAACATTACCTGTTATGTGTGCGGAAAAAATGGTCACATGGCTAAAGACTGTCATTTCCGCAAGAACAGGTCAAATGAGCAAGGCAAGAAAATTGCCAACGTGACCATAAGTGAGGGAACTACTTCAGGAGGGTATGGTAATTCTCCTGTTGTTTTTTCAGCATGTCAATCCACTGATTGGTGGGTTGATACGTGTGCAAATGTTCACGTATGTTCTGACATATCTCTATTTTCTTCTTACTAGGCAGCAGGGGCTTCCTCCGTCCTAATGGGGAACGAGTCGCATACTTTTGTTCTTGGTGTTGGCACGGTGGATCTGAGGCTTACTTCAGGGAAGATTGTCCACTTAAAGAACGTGCAGCATGCGCCAACAATAAATAAGAACCTTGTCAGTGGTTCCCTATTATGTCGAGATGGCTATAAGCTAGTATTCGAGTCTAATAAAGTTGTAATGTCCAAGTTTGAAAACTTTATTGGAAAAGGTTATGAAAGCAGAGGCCTGTTCCGCTTAAGTGTACTAGAGCCTTGTTTAAATTTAAATGTTGCTACTCAAGTTAATAATTGCGAATCCAATGTTTGGCATTCTCGTTTATGTCATATTGGTTATGATACCATTGCTCGAATGTCCAGATTACAGTTAATTCCAAAATGTGATATTGTCAAAGGATCAAAGTGCCATTCTTGAGTGCAAGCAAAGCAACCTAGAAAACCCTTTAAGGGATTAGAGGAAGAAAAGAACTTGGCACCACTAGATCTTGTCCATTCTGACCTGTGTGAGATGAATGGATTGTTGACAAAAGGAGGCAAAAGATATTTTCTAACTTTTATAGATGATGCAACACGTTATTGTTATGTGTATTTGCTGAAAACAAAGGATGAAGCTTTAAACTACTTCAAAATTTATAAGGTCGAGGTTGAGAACCAACTAGAAAAGAAAATTAAACGACTAAGGTCTGATCGTGGAGGAGAGTATATCTCTCATGAATTCTCCCAGCCTACATTACGAGCATGGTATAATCCATGAAGTTACACCACCATATTCTCCCCAATCAAATGGGATAGCTGAGAGGAAAAACCGAACACTAACAGACTTGGTGAATGCCATGTTGGAGAGTGCCGGTATGCCTAAAATGTGGTGGGGGAAAGCTATATTAACAGCAAATTTTGTCCTAAACAGAGTAATCACTAAAAGGTGTGAGATTACTCTGTATGAGGGATGGAAGGGGAGAAAACCCAATGTCACTTTTCTGCGAACTTGGGGGTGTTTGGCAAAAGTCAATATACCATTGCAGAAAAAGAGAAAGTTTGGACCTAAAACAGTCAATTGTATTTTTCTAGGATATGCACATAACATCACGGCCTATAGATTTTTAGTAGTAAAATCAGAAACTCTTGAGATTATTTCTAATACAATAATGGAGTCCAGAGATGCTTCATTTTTTGAGGATATTTATCCTATGAGAGCAGGTAGTACTTCAAGAACTGAGAATAATCAATCTGATAATAATAATAATAGTATTGAACCTACCACTATTTCTAAACCAATAAGTGATACACTACCAGTAGAAGATAATTCTGAGGAGGATAACAATTTAGTCACAGAGGCTCCTCGTAGGAGCAAGAGACAAAGGGTTGAGAAAACCTTTGGCGACGACTTTATTGTATACCTCGTGGATGATGTGCCAAAATCTCTTTGAGGCTTATGCACTACCGATCTTTGAGTATTGAAAGAGGCGGTCCGTGGCGAGATGGATTCCATCATGGCTAACGGGACTTGGGAGATCACTGATCTTCCTACTGGGTGCAAACCTGTTGGATGCAAGTGGATTTTCAAAAAGAAAATGAGGCCTGATGGTACTGTTGATAAGTACAAGGCAAGACTTGTGGCCAAGGGTTATACCCAGAAAAAAGGAGAGGATTATTTTAATACTTATTCTCCTGTAGCCAGATTAACCACCATTAGAGTGCTCATAGCATTAGCTGCTTCCCATGGTCTACACGTCCATCAAATGGATGTAAAGACAGCTTTCCTTAATGGAGAGTTAGAGGAAGAAATCTATATGGAGCAACCAGATGGTTATGTGATTACTGGATAGGAAAATAAAGTGTGCAAATTATTAAAATCCTTGTATGGCCTAAAGCAGGCTCCTAAGCAATGGCACGAAAAGTTTGATAAAACTTTGACATCTGCTGGTTTTGCTGTTAATGAGGCAGATAAGTGTGTATACTATCGTTATGGTGGGGTCAATGTGTTATTTTGTGTTTGTATGTTGATGACATACTTATATTTGGGACAAACACTGCTGTAATTGACGAGGTCAAAACTTTCTTATCTCGATGCTTTGATATGAAAGACTTGGGAGAGGCAGATGTTATTCTGAATATTAAATTGATCAAAAATGAGGATGGGATCATTTTGCACCAATCCCATTATGCTGAGAAAATTTTGAGTCAATTCGGGTTTGAGAATTGCAAAATCTCCCCAACACCTTATGATCCAAGTGTTAAGCTTCGGAAAAATCAAGGGTTAGGAAAAGATCAATTGAGATATTCACAAATTATTGGGTCCCTTATGTATCTAGCTGGTGCCACAAGACCTGATATCTCATTTGCTGTGAGCAAATTAAGCCGGTTTACATCTAACCCGTGAGATGATCATTGGGAGGCACTTGAAAGGGTGTTGCGCTACTTGAGAGGAACAACATCTTATGGAATGCACTATCTGGGTATCCATCTGCTTTAGAAGGATATAGTGATTCCAATTGGATCTCGATGCGGATGAGATCAAAGCTACAAGTGGTTATGTTTTTCTTTAGTTGGTCTTTGCTTTCATGGAGGTCTTGCAAGCAGACCATATTGACGAGGTCAACCATGGAAGCTGAACTTGTAGCACTAGACACGACCAATCGTTGAGGCCGAATGGCTTAGAGAGCTATTGTTGGACTTGCCATTGGTTGAGAAACCAATACTGCGATCTTAATGTATCTGCGATAACCAAACAAAGTTGACTAAGGTTATGAGTACTAAGGATAAATGAAGTCCTCCACACATGTGAAGCGTAGGCTTAAAACAATCGAGAAAATTGAGAAACTCCGGAGTTATTGCTGTGAATTATATTCGTACTGAGAAAAATCTGGCAGATCCTTTTACAAAAGGACTTGCAAGGAAAGCGATTTCCATTGCGTCTATGGACATGGGAATGAGGCCCGTTTGAGTTACACCACAACGGTAACCCTTATCTTCCTGATCGGAGATCCCGTGAATTAGATAATGGGAAAAACAAGTTGATGTTGTAACAAGAGAGTACATATTATTAAATTTGTACCTGTGTCCAAATAGACAGAGTACTCTCATCAGATGGAAGGTTGGCTTAAAGCCTTAATGTATTCTAGTGTCAAAGGAAAAGGTATTGGCCTCAGAATACCTCAAAATGAATACACCTACTTGAGCCTAACTGTGAGGTCGCAGTTCACGAGAAAGGGGCATTCTCTAGAAAGCTCATGAGAAGATTAGGGAGCATGACCATTTAACGCTCCGTTGAGGTGAAGTTCTTTGGTAGCCTAGTATCAGTTAAGATTTCGGGTGAAATCAAACCACACAAAGCAGTGAATTCAAGGCTTAGTCTATTCATTAGCTGTGGGAGGATGGATCACGTTATTCTAGGTGAAAGTTCAACCCGTATGGGACTTACACCAAAACACTGATATATTAAACGAAGATTCAGCACAGTGATCAAATTGTTTGAGCCTTTGTCAACTTCGGCATTGGTGGGGGATTGTTAGAAATGAGGCCCAAGAGGCCCATTTATCTCTAATGCCAAAGCTACAAATAATAGTACCATATTGCTAGTTGAGAGGGGAGAATACCAATTTAAAAGGGAGAGCTCCCACCATATCTTGTAATGAGACATATGGAGGGTGAGGAGCTGGCTAAAGTCACACGCACGCTGCTGCAGATTTCGCGAATTACCAGCGTATTTCGCGTGTTTTCAGCGTGACTTGTGACTTGCGACGTCGCGAGTCACCGTGCGTGGATTAAATTCTGATGCGTTTAAACCCTTTTAAATTTTCGGTTTCTCTCTATTATTAGTGAATTAATTGGGTCATTTATCGAGAATTGAAACAGCCATGATAATGGCGTCGCTTTCTAATAAAGCTGTCAATTGAATGACATGCGATTACTAGCATTTAATGGTGACCGTTCTCGGTGTGAGGCTATAAAATGCAGACGCCCGCATGGATAGAGGTCTGTTGATTTTGGCTCGATACTCGTGTTCATCGACGGTGATCTGTGTTGCGTTTTTGTGCTGCGCTTGTTCTTCACCGACCTTCCTCTTGGCGTGCACCGCGAGGCAAGGAGAGCGGGATCTCCAACCGTTGCGGCGAGAGAACCCGCACGGGCGGCAATAAGGTTTCGGCAGCAAGAATCGCGACCGCCGAGCTCTTCATCTTGCAATCCACGACGTCGACTACTTCCTCTACGACCGGTCGCTACTGCGCTGCTTCCTTTTCGTCATCAAGCCTATCGTAAGAATTTTCCTATTCTTCCTCTGTGGATCAATCTACTTTACAGAAATATGTGGTGTCTTTTATCTTACCTGTTGTGTTTAATTATTTTGGAAATTAGCTTAATTTTCAAAATGAAAACACAAATAATACCTAGTTGTTTAACAATACACTTTTATTCCAGGTTTTAGCAAGTAGCAGCTCCCAATCCCAAGCCGCACCAACATATATTGTTGAAGGCACATGCAGTGAGAAGTAATTATTTCAATGTCACGGCAACATCGATCGGTAGGTAGCAACACACCGATCGATGTTGTAAAATGCATCACGAGATCACCGACCGTGAAAAATAGAAATTGGAACCATTAGAGCAATGTGATCGGCAGTTGAAAAGCAACAATTAGAGTGCAATTAGAGCCCTAGATGTTCACATAAATAGGTATGCTCTGTAAAAAAAATATTAAACAGATTTGGATAGGGATTGAACAAGAGAGATATTCTGACCTAACAAGAGAAACCTCTGGGCATGGCCTTCTCAAAGCAAGTGCCAAGCCACACAAATATAAATGCACAAACACACCAACTTATAACATTGCAAACACACGGTGATAAGTACTTAAATAGCCGCAGCAACATCCTGTAGGTAGCAAGCATATTGGCCCATGTAGTAAGCTTGCATCCGCTTGATTACCTGGATATAAAAAACGGGCCAGGAATCGAACATGCAAAACAAGTTGATCAGTAGTTGAAGATCAAACATACTTAGATTAGAGGCCGCGATGTAAATGATTCTAGCTAGATGCAACTGAAAGATATTTTGGCACTGGAGATGTGTGCACACCTGAGAAGTGATCCTCTTGGTGTGGTCCTCTTGTAGTAACGCGAAGTATGCTCAGCTATTTCAGTTTACCAGTAACCTTATGGATGGAATCATTAAAAACAGCTGTTCACATACTTAATCGGGTTCCTAGCAAATCAGTCCCTAAGACACCATATGAAATCTGGACTGGGAGAAAACCGAGCTTAAAATACTTACGAGTATGGGGCTATCCTGCTGAAGCTAAAGTCTTTAACCCACATATTGGGAAATTAGACTCTAAAACAGTGAGCTGCCATTTTATCGGATACCCTGATAGATCTAAGGGATACCGATTTTACTGCCCAGATCATCATACTAAATTTGTAGAAACTAGACATGCTGTGTTTATGGAGAATGGTTAAATCAGTGGGAGCTCAAAGGCCAGAAATATAGATCTCGAGGAGATTCGGGCTTATGTTCCATCACCGATAATCCAAGAGACTTTTATTAATGTGCCGCAAATAATGACACCTCTAAGTGATAACCCTGGTGTTGTAACCCCAGTTAATGATTCTGGGATTAGTAATATTGCTCCTAATGATGAAGCTACATCAGCAATTAATGAAGAACTTCAACAGCCATCTGTGATACCTGATGAAACCTTAAGAAGATCACAGTGGGTTAGAAGATATGCCATTCCAAGTGACTATGTCGTGTACATGAATGAAGATGTTAATGATATAGCGAAGGTGGATGATCCCATCTCATTTAAAGAAGCCATAAGTAATAAGGATTCAGACAAATGGCTCGAGGCCATGGAGGATGAATTGAAATCTATGAGCATTAATGATGTCTGGGATTTAGTAGACATACCTGATGGAGTTAAAGTAATAGGCTGTAAGTGGGTCTATAAAACTAAGCATGACTCCAAGGGAAACGTTGAAAGATTCAAAACTAGGCTTGTAGCTAAAGGTTTTACACAGAGAGAGGGGATTGACTATGTTAATACCTTCTCTCCTGTGTCTAAGAAAGACTCGTTAAGAATTGTCATGGCACTTGTCGCTCATTATGATTTGGAGCTACATCAGATGGATGTAAAAACTGCATTCCTTAACGGTGACTTGCATGAAAATGTATACATGGCTCAACCGGAAGGTTTTGTCGTGGAAGGCAAGGAACAAATGGGATGTTACCTTAAGAAATCCATCTCTGGACTAAAACAAGCGTCCAGATAGTGGTACTTTAAGTTTGATGAAGTAATAAGGAAATTTGGCTTTAAAGAAAATGAGGTGGATAATTGTATCTACATTAAGACTAAAGAGAGCAAATTTATTATTTTAGTCCTCTATGTGGATGATATCTTATTGGCTAGCAGCGATAAGAATATGCTGTATGAAACCAAGAGATTTCTATCCTCTAATTTTGACATGAAGGATCTTGGTGATGCTTCTTATGTTCTAGGCATAGAAATTCACCGAAACAGGTCCAAAGGTGTATTAGGCTTATCACAAAGGTCATACATTGACAAAGTGCTTAAGAGATATAATATGCATAATTGTTCTGCTACGCCTGCCCCTATTGTTAAGGGTGATAAGTTTGGTTTGTTCCAAAGTCCAGGGAATCAATTAGAAATTGATCAAATGAAGTCGATTCCTTACGCTTCAGCTGTCGGAAGCATTATGTATGCTCAAGTATGTACTCGCCCTGACCTAGCATTTGTAACCGGGATGCTTGGCAGATATCAATCTAATCCAGGTTTGGACCACTGGAGAGCTGTTAAGAAAGTCTTGCGTTATTTGCAGGGCACTAAGAATTACATGCTCACATATAAGAAGTCTGATGACCTTGAGGTTATGGGTTATTCAGACGCTGACTTTACAGGATGTGTTGACTCTAAGAAATCCACGTCAGGTTATGTCTTCACACTTGCGGGAGGAGTCATTTCGTGGAAAAGCTCCAAACAAACCCTTACAGCATCTTCAACGATGCAAGCTGAGTTTGTGGCATGTTATGAGGCTACCGGGCAGGCTATGTGGCTTAAGAATTTCATTCCCGGACTAATGGTGGTTGACAGCATATCAAAACCACTTACTATATTATGCGATAATTTAGCCGCAGTTTTCTATTCGAGTAACAACAAGTCAAGTGGTGCTGCCAAGCATAGTGACATTAAGTATCATGTTGTGAAAGATAGAATCCAGGATCAAACTATTAATGTTAAGCATATAAGCACTAAGCCTATGCTTGCGGATCCGCTCACTAAAGGCTTACCACCCAGTATCTTTCTAGAACATGTTGCTAGTATTGGTTTATTAGAAGCCTATAATTCTGAATTAATTATGATAAGAATTCAGAATCTAATCCTGAAAAATAAAGAACCATAAGAAAACAAACCAACTCCCGTTAAGCTTAAGTGGCTATCCTATCGAGATGGAATAGTATACTATAGATGATGGGGTTTCAGTAGCATTAATTGACTGCTGTAAACGCATTATCCTGGTGTACTGTTCTGTCAAGTGTGGACTTATGTTAGCCTTACGATCAAGTGGGAGAATGTTGGATTTGCTCTTGGCTAACAGAACCAAGAGATATCAGGGGAGATAAGTCTCACCTTTGCGCTTTGATCGGGGGTGCAACTAGCAGATGGTTGTGATCCCAAGTCGTGCGGTGCGCATATAAAAAGGAATGAGAAGCTAACTTTTGTGATCATCTCTAAGAAAAACACAAGAGACTACAACTCCTGACATATTTACTAAACTAAGAATCGATCCTTAGCGCGCACCGGATCGGCTTGAAGATCATCTACCTTCTACTGCCGTTTTCATCCGGTGGCTACTGGGACGACGGCTTCTTCATTCTACGTCACCGTCGACGACCACTGCTTCCACCTCATCACCCCTACCGACTTACCTCTAATGGCTTCACCGAACGGTATATTTCTTCCGCCTCTTGGTGTTCTAGTTTTGGCTATCGGATTAATGTTGTTTAATGGCTTAAGAACCCTAAGTTTAATGCTATCAATCGAGGTTTGTTGTCTTCCCAGAGACATGGTTTCTCATAAAACTGAAAAAGCTTTCCACTACAGCGCAATCGACGAGAGCTTTTCGTTAAGTATGATTATTTTCAAAGTCTTCCACTACATATCCCTTGAGCACTAATATCCAAAAAGTTGGTAAACTCACACGGAATACAATTTTAACTTTTTCAAAGAGAACACAATCATTTGTTCGTTACATCAATAACATAAAAGCCTTGTCCTTCACAAATCAACACCACCAGGTCCTTCCTGTGTACACAATCAGACCTTATTTCAAATGCATAGCAAACTCAAACCATGTCGAACATAAAACACGACAAGTTGTGCAGACACGTAATGCACAAAGTCAAGCCGCAACCGTGCAACACAGAAGTTGTGCAGGTAGGTTTTAGCATGTAGCAGCTCCCAAGCCGCACTAACATAAACACACAACATATATTGTTGGAGGCACATGCAGTGAGTAGTAGTTATTTAAATATCACGGCAACATCAATCTGGTAGGTAGCAGCACACTGATCGATGTTGTAACCATGAATTGCAGAGATCACCTGAGTGTGAAAAAAAGAAATTGGAACCATTGGAGCAATGTGATGAGCAGTTGAAAAGCAACAAGTAGAGTATAATTAGAGGGCTAAATGTTGACATAAGTAGTTATGCTCTGTTAAAAAAATATTAAACAGATTTGGATAGGGATTGAACACGAGAGAGACATTCTGACCTGACAAGAGAACCTCTGGGCATGGCCTTCTCAAAGCAAGTCCCAAGCCACACAAATATAAATGCACAAACACACCAACATATAACATTGCAAACACACGGTGATAAGTACTTGAATAGCCGCAGCAACATCCTGTAGGTAGCAGCATATTGGCCCATGTAGTAAGCTTGCATCCGCTTGATTACCTGGATATAAAAAACGGGGAATCGAACAAGCAAAACAAGTTGATCAGTATTTGAAGATCGAACATACTTAGATTAGAGGCCGCGATGTAAATGATTCTAGATAGATGCAACTGAAAGATATTTTCGGAACTGGAGATGTGTGCATACCTGAGAAGCGATCCTCTCGATGTGGTCTCCCTGTAGTAACGCGAGTGTCGTGTTGTGAAGAGGTGGCGGCTCGCCTCCAACCCACCCCACTCCAGCTTGTCCCACCAGTCCTTCTCGCAGTCCACCATTGCTGGCAGCTGATCACCTCGATGACCACTGTGAATGGCTGGCAGCCGTCTCAGACTCCAACAGCCCCTGAGCTTGATGGTCTCCAGCGCAGGAGCGAACATATCGATTTCACATATATGCTGCAACATGGGGAGATCATGGAGATGGATGTGCTTGAGGCTTGGGAATTCTATGCGGTTAGCACATTCCCCTCTGTAAGGTTCCCCCTTTGGGAAAACATGTGTGAGCTCACCACAATATGTGATGTGGATGGTTTCCAAGCGAAGCAGGGTGGGGAAGGACCAGGGCAGTACAAACTTGAGCCTTCGGCAGGAGTGCAAGTGTATATACCGTAGTTTTTGAAAGGCAGTAAGAGGTTTTGTAGTCGTGTCTTCATGAAACCTGGTCTTCCTGCTCCAAATGCATCTGACTTCAGGTAGGTGAGACACCCAGAGGGTCTCTAGGCTCTTGAAAGATGAAACTCTCATGGGAAATTTATCTAGAAGGAACACAGAATGCAGCTTGGGGCACTAGGGAGGTCATCCCTAGAGTGGTCGTGACTACTGTGGTAGTGGTCGTGATCTTTGTGACCATTAGGGAGGTTGTGGGCACTGTGACCACTAGGGAGATCATCTCTAGAGAGGTCGTGAACCACTATGACTACTATAGGAGTGGTCGTGACCTCTCTAGGAGTGATCGTGAGCTCTTGTGACCTCTCTAGGAGAGATCATGATCACTGTAGGAGTCATCGTGACCTCTGTAGGAGTGGTTATGAGCCACTGTGAGCTCTCTAGAAGTGGTCGTGAGCCACTGTGACCACTCAGGGAGTAGTCATGAGCCACTACGATCACCTAGACAGTGGTCGTGACCATTGTGGGAGTGGTCATGACCTCTCAGTGAGTGATCTAGACCTCTATGGGAGAGGCTGTGACCACTCTAAGAGTGGTCCAGATCACTGTAGAAGTGGTATTTACCTTTATGGGAGAGGTCATGTGATGTAAACCCGTTGGGTGAATTCCCGATCTTTCGATGAGAGGGCGTGGGATAACTCGATTGGTAGAGGAGACGACGTTCACGGCCCGACTACAGCCTTCTAAGGACGCTGCGCCTTAGCAACCGATACACCACCTCCTATGGCTGCCGCGATCTTGTGGAGCGCGACACCCCGGCCACTAGGGCACTCGTCCTGCAAGCAATCGAAGAACTAGCAAAAACAAGTAGAACAAGTACTAAATTACTAGATGTAAAAGAAGGTTTCAAACTCAATCTCCAATAAGGTGGGGTTTCGAAGACAAGAAGACGGGCGGCTAATCCAAAGACGCTGCTGCTTACAAGCAAGTAGCGAGAGCTAAACTTGATCTAAACAAAACCCAAGTGTTTCTGGTGGCGGCTAAGGGGTATATAAACGTGGAAGGGTCGACCACAAGGGTGCTGGGGTCGAACTCCAACCCTAGGACGCGTCCTAATGGACCCAACTTGATACACGCCCATTGGGCCAAAATATGGTGGCGCAAAGACCGAATGAAAAACCTCTCGGTAGTAATTTGACGATTGTGGCGCCTCGGAACAGATATGGACATGAGTCGGATCCATATGAAAATAGACTTCATCGTAAATCATCAAGTACTTGAACACCCTAATCCGAGTCCATATGCGACCATGGCGTCCGTCACAAGTTGGTGCCTTGTCTTTGCAGTCCGAATCCACTGCTGCGAATCCGCTTCCCTTTCGGTCCTCTCCTTGGTTCCTAAGCAAAACAAGAGTGCACACGTCTCCATGGTCTAAACATGATGGACATGAACTCAAGAGTGAACTCACCTGATGATTAAGTTGACGAGCACGAGCACGAGTAATAGAACCAGTAACAAGTGGTACTTGTGTAGGCGTGGATGTATCTTGTGTAGGCATGGATGTATCGTTGGTATTGATGTCCTCATCATCATGACCACTATAAAAGTGGTCTAGATCACTATAGAAATGGTATAGAACTCTATGAGAGAGATCGTGACCACTATAAAAGTGATCTAGACCTCTAAGGGAGAGGTTGTGACCTTTGTAAAAGTGATCTAGAGCATTGTGTAAGTGGTCTAGATCTCTAAGAGCCACTATGACAGTGGTCGTGAGCACTAAGGGAGTGGTCTAGACCTTTGTATGAGCGGTTTTAAGTGGTCACAGTCAAGTGTGGCTTTGAATGGTCATAGACTAAGGTGGTCAGAAGGCAACTTGCTTTTGTTCATTGCTATATGATGGTTTTCTTGTCTGTGTTGATTGCAGGACTACAATGCTAGGTCATGGTGAGGCGAAGGCGAGACTAGGACTAGGCTAGGAGAGTTGAGGTTCAGAACAGTCAAGGAATGCTGGAAGATGACTGAGGCCAAGAAGTGGCTACAAGCCAGGAAGACAAAGAACTAAAGTGATGGACATGGCAGGCAATGGTATGGACCAGGACTAGGCTCAAGAAGGAGTCTAAGTCTAGAACGGTCAAGGAAGCTAAAGCTGTCATGTTAAAGGGTATGATCAAAACCCGTGATGTTGTTGAGTTTCAGGTTAGTCCATGTATGAGAGTGGGGGTGAATCTGTACCCTTGATAGGTTTCTTGAGGTTCAAGAAGATCATCTAAGAGTGGAGATTGAGTGCTATAAATAGAGGGGAGGGGTGCCTCTCCCTATATGTGTCTTGTGAAGGATTTTGATATCATGATGCTCTCTAAGCTTTTGCCCACCTAATTGTGATGCTTTGTAAACCATCGTTTCTAGAAATAAAAATAGTTTCACTCAAGAATCTTGTCCATATTTGTGCTTACATTCTAGTTCTTGCTTTCCTCTTTTTGCAATCATCTCCATTAGCATTCTTTTGGTTCTTTTTGATGTTGAGCCAAGGATGAGTGAGTGATCATCTAGCTCTCTACAACCCTTTTTCTTTAAGTTCTTGTTCTTAAACCGATCTGATGTAGCAAGAAAGACCTTAACAGATCGCGTTCTCTTTATTTTGGGAGATGATCGTGTCTTGATCTAGCTTGCTAGGATGTGTGGGAGTTGATCCAAGTCTAAAAATTTTCGTAAATTTTTAGACTTTACGAAAATTTTAACAAACTAAACACCGACGAACTAATCTCCCGTTTTCGCGCTCTCGGTTCTGCTTTGCTCTCTACTACTATCTTGTGAATGCATTGCCGCTCTCTGCGTTCCCTCCGATTTATATCGAGAAAAAGTGCTAATGAGGGGACATCGACTCGACCTGTCTTTGCTTTCGGTGCTGGACGCATGCATCTGGCTGCCAAAATACCAATAATCATGAGCCCTGCCAACCAATCGAGGCTAGCCCCGTCTTTCACTAATTATACTTTTCACTAATCATTTTACTAATTGTACTTTTACTGATTATACTTTCTACTAATTATTTTACTAATTATAATTTTTACTAATCAGCATGTACTTTGCACTAATCATCCGCATGCACTTTTGCCTAATCAGCATGCATGCATGCATGGAATCTTGGCCTTTCGAGACCAATCAGCATGCATGCATGTCACTTTGTGTCTAATCAGCAGGAATGCATGTGAATTTGTGCAGGTAGCTTAACCGGATTTTGAAAAACCGGGTATGGGGGGCCCACCCCATACCCGGTTTTTGAAATTCCGGGTATGGGGTGGGGCCCCTATACCCGGAATTTCAAAATCCGGGTATGGCTTAACCGGGTTCTGGCGTCTCGGGTATGGTTAACGGATTTTCAGATTCCGGGTATGGTAGGGTTTTTCGTAAATACGCAAACATGTTATATCATTCTCTAATTTCCGACAGTATTTTGTACTGTATTCAAAAATTTCCCAGTAACAGGTTCACTCCCTACGTAAAACATGGCTCTCCCACTATTCCTGCTCCAAATGCATTTGACTGCTGGTAGGTGAGACGCCCAGAGGGTCTCTAGGCTCTTGAAAGAAGAAACTGCCATGGGATATTCATCTAGAAGGAACACAGAATGCAGCTTGGGGCACCTATCAACACGACACCATCTCATATTACCAAATTGTTTTCTATAGACTTGCGCACCAACATCAGTGGAAGTGATCGACGAGTGGTCGTGCACATGTAGGGATTCAGCTCTCCCCATCAAGAGTTCCATATTTTTACTATCCTGATCGCTTTCCCAATTACAGCCTCCTTCGGTAATTTCAACATCAGTGTGCAAGCTTGCATTGAGAATCCTTCTTCGCCATCCATGTTGACAACCTTGTCAAGGACATCTGCGTGGGGGAACTTCTCTCTTGGGCTAAATTCCTTTTGCTTGTCGGTTCCTTCTACTTGTGTATGGTTGATAGTACGGGCGAGATGTAAATGGAATTTTATATTGGAGTGATCAAATATATTCCCAATATCGAAGCCCCGAAGAAACCTTGTATCTGCAACAACCATATGTGCCAGCCGACAAGGGGTATCCTGTTGGCCCTTGTAGTAGGAACAAGATCCCTGGCAGTCATCATCCAATGCCCTTGTTGTCTTGACTCGAGAGTCTACGCATAGCAATTTTAGTGGTGGATTTCCCACATCATGCCATTGCACTCTGCAAAGGTTCTCACAACCCAGCAACAAGAGGCGCTCAAGTTGTGGGACCTGCATAGCTTCGAGGTCATGTTCTTTGATTGCTGTGTTAGAGAGGTTCAGCTCCTCGAGGTTTGGCAATCCACGCAAGAATACACTCTTCAGTCGTGCACAACCCTCTAGAGATATCTTAGAAACTATTGCAGACTCTTGACTTGTACGAGCACTCGAGCGCACCTTTTCTTCTGGCATCTCTAGTGAATGCTTCCACTCGGATGCTGGACCAAATCCATCGAAGCTGAATGACTCCAATGATGTAGGGAGGACATCAGCTTCAACATGTTTCAATCCAGCACAGCCATCAAGAATAAGCAACCTTAGTCTACTTGCCCCTGATAAGTTTGCCAATACTTCCATGGCACTATTCCCAGATAAGTCGAGAAGCTCCAGGTTTTTCATGCCAATGAATGAGTCCTGTACTACTGCTGTCAGGAAAGTAGAAGAGTCGATCACTCGGAGACTTCGAAGATTACACAGCCATGTCAACTCAAGCATATTCATGTGCCAGGCACACCTACTAGCTCCTTCAGCCTTCAGATTTAGATCCCTGAGTTGAATCATCAGCACCATCTTCGAAGGGGATAAGATCCAGTCCCAGTTTGTATCGCGTATGTCCAGCACCCATACGCTTTGGAGAAATACCCATTTCGTCTCTTTCTTCACATCTCCTTCACTGATTAACTTGATGCCTTCATCTCTGCAGTTTTCTATCAAAATAAATCTTAGGTTGCTGCAGCAGATAAAAGGAGGGGATGCAAAACTGAAGGTGCAGCAAGAGAGTCTTAACACACGGAGTTTGTTGGCTTGTTCGAACAAGTGCTTTGGCAATGCTGTCAGATTATCAGATTTTTCCAAAGTCAAGAAATAGGATGTTGCCTCCTTGGGTATGGTCTGGATATTTTGGACCTCTGCCCTCTTGCATGTGACTGAAATCCATCGGCTCTGCTTTGCTTTGATATCGGAAAACTTGTCAAACCACTTGCTATGGTCCTGTTTTGTAGGAAGATACTCTAGTCGCATCGCTTCATGAAGTCTGTTACCAATCTCCCATGCACTATCTCCTGGTATGATCCCATCACATACCCAATAGTTAGAAGCATGGGCGTTCTGATCGTAGTCAATGAAGTTGCCATGGTTATAATGCAGGAATGACAGATAGAACCAGCAATCCATAATTATAGACGGGTTGATCTCATGGCTAACTAGGGCAGCCTCTTCATGCACTAATTTTGACAGGTTACCACTGGCTAACCAATAAAGACTTTCAGCATAAAGAAAAACATGTGCACTTTTCACTTTGTCTTTGATTGTAGGATCAAGTCGAAATCTCCCCCGGAATGTCCACAACACTCTTGTTCTCGAATCAAATACAGGAATACCAGATCTTGCTAAATCAATCTCTTTATCACTCCCGTTGTGAAAAATCACCAAAACCCTACGGTCCTTTAAGATGTTATAGATCAGCTTTCCGACATCATCTGTCTCAGCCCTAGAGCATTTACGTACCCCGCTGAAATCATCATCCTCATCCTGCTTATCAAACAAGGCCATGCTGTCGAGCTTTAGCTCCTCTGCGATTCTCCTCTGCATTGCTCTCCTGCTTTCCCACATTGAGCAATCTAGATGGATAACTATGTCAAACTCGAATCTCGAAGACCTGGCAGATTTTGCTACGCCGGCAAGGACGGCAGACGAACCGAATCCATGCCAGCCATCAAAGTAAATAATATTTTGTCCAACCAGGTAATAAGGTTTATCTGTATTACTCAGATATTTTGGAAGTATCTCATTGACAACTCCTCTAATGGTGTCCTGGTAGATCCACTGCAGCAAATTAAGGCAGTTCAGCTTCTATCCAACACACATCTAAAAAGTTAGATTCAGAAGCGTATGCAACAACGTATTCCTATCGGGTTTTCCGTGGACCAGTGTTGCACGACAGCAGTGTGCATAAACCCTTTTGGTGACAAAACCAAATTGAAAGACCGTGTGTGTTGCCTAAGGTAATAGCCAAACGTTAACATTTCCTTTACTTATTGCTCCAACTCACCACCACTAGCCTCGTCGTCACTACTACAGAACACCATATCACTGCCGGTTCTAAACTGGCATCAATGCCAGATATTGGAACCGACAGTGATTGGTCGGCAGTGATAGTCCAGTTCGTAAATCACTCGGTAAAATAAAAAAAAATTATTTACATCCGGACCGACCACCCGTATTCTACGCACGACCACGCGTCGTAAGCTACAAGTCACTCGATTTTTTTCGCGAGCGTGTGGTTGCTAGGACTCAATCTCATGACCTACTGCTCCACTCGTGTGCCTCTTACCATCTCACCCATCACTCAATCCTCAACTAATATAGGATATATTTTTCTTTTGACCCTTTGTCTCCGAAACTTTTGATGATTATTTGGATATGTAATGACTTCAAATGGAAAGATTGTCAACTACAAAGTTGTAGATATTGTCGAGAGCTACAGTTTTCATGTAAATTTTATCTCCATCCGACTCCATATGAAAATTTATCATTTTTCAAAAAATGGTTGATAGCATTATTACTGCCGGTTGGTAATACGAATCGCCAACCGGCAGTGATACCATTATTTGGATATCTAAATTACTTCAAATTAAAAAGTTGTCAACTACGGAGTTGTAGATCTCGTCGAGAGCTATAATTTTCATATAAATTTTATCTCCCTCCGGCTCCGTATAAAAAAGTTATGATTTTTCGAAAATATTATCACTGTCGGTTCTTCTAAAAAACCGACAGTGATAGTATTACTGTCGGTTTTTATCCGAACCGACAGTAATAAGAGATTTATCACTGCTGGTTCATCAGAAAAAGCTGTTACTACCGGTTTTCCATCCGAACCAGCAGTGATAATATTATTACTGTCGATTTTCAATAAACTAGCAGTGATATGATGACAAGGATCACTGATTTTGTAGTATTGCGTAATTCACCTAGCTAAACCTACACCCATTTGTGGTAGATTTAGTTATGTTCATTTCAAGTGGGATTAAGTTAATTTGCAGCAAGCAAGATATCGTGCGTGCCATTGATTTGTGCAATCATGTCCGTATATTAGACAGAATACTCAACATTTCTGCATGGCGTGCGTGCCATTGATGACCAAAGGAACCGAATTGCAGACAAGCCAGCAGGTTACCATTCCCACAACAGTTAACGACAGTAGCTTTACTAGGTGGCACGGTGCTGCAGCTCACCGCCTCACAAATCATACCTCTACTAAATGTCGAAGGATTCCTGTACTCTGGTTGCTTTGAGTCGGCTCAGCTCACGGCTCGATCCGAGCCGCGAAAAAAATTTACATTTAGGTCCTTTTTTCGAAAAAAAAATACGGTTAGGTCTTTTTAAAAAGAATATATATTACATTCAGGTCCTTTATACGTTTTTAGGCATTGCGCTTGGGTCCTTTTACGGAAAATCAAAATTACGTTTAGGTCCTTTTTAGGGAAAAAAATACGTCCAGATCCTTTTTTTCGAAAGAAGATATACATTGCATTTAGGTCCTTTTTGCATTTTCTAGCATTACGTTTATGCTCTTTTTCGGAAAACACAAAATTCTGTTTAGGTCCTTTTCCAAAAAAAAAGTTTATGTCCTTTTCTCCATTTTCCTTTTTCCCGAGGCGGACCTTCTATTCCAGCGAAATCACGGATTGTATCCTTTCAACCGTTTCATGTGTTTGCTCGATTTGCTCGTGTAGGGAGCAGCAGTTGCACGTATTCTCCATTTTCTCGCATGGGGAGCGGCGCCCGCGGCATGGCACGCCGTGTATGATTATCTAGTTTGTCCAACAAGACGTTAACCCGTCCAACTACTTTTTTTACTATATATTTAACATAAATTATTATATTATTTTACTATTTGAATTTACGAAAATTTGTATTTGAATAATCTGAATTTAATACTTTAAAATTTAATATATATATAAATATATTTTTTGTTTTGTTATTTTAGCTTCATATATAAATACAGTCATTTTTATGTTAATAGTTGGAATTTCAAGTTTTTAAAATGTAAAAATATTTTTTTAAGTTTTGTAATTTTAGCTCTGTGTATAAATATACTTGGATGTTATAGTTCTCTTGGGGACCTTTTTGTTTGGAAATTAAATGCCCTTAATCACAATTTTAATTGGATTATGCATTTCGAGTTTTATACATTTGTATACCAGATTCCTTTTAATTTGGAAGTACTTCTTAGGATAAATACCATAATGTTTTCGAAATTTCAATGACAAAGTTCTATACATTAGTATACAATGTTTTTTTTAAGATTACTTCAATGCTTACATATATGTTCGGATTGAACATGTTTTAATCTACATTTCTGATTTTACATATATTTTGATACCATAATTTTTTGAAAACATCAAGTTCAAGTCAACATGAATTTAAGTGATTCGTAGCTCGCTCACATATATGCAATATTTGATAAAAGAAAACCAAAATTAACCTCCATGCATGCCACGCTAATTGGATGCGTGCCAAGAGTGTGGATGCTTGTAGCCATGGCAGGCTTAAATTGAACTTTATTTTACTAGTACCTGTTTCCTTGCATTTCACAAAATGTACAATACACATGCATTTATTTTTAGATCCAAACTCTTAAATGAACAGGCTTGTAATTAATATTGGTGATGTATAGGTGAAATCTCTGGTTAGCGCCAGAATATTTAGCTATTTCATTCACTACTACACAAAGATTTATATTAGACCCCTCATCACTGACCATTCTAGCAAAAAACCGTCAAGGTTTGTGGCTAGAAGGGTCAGTGATGAGGACTACATAACAGATGGTTCTAGCAAAAAACCGTCAATGATGACTATGATATTTATCACTGATGGTTTTTGGTTTGAACCGTCTGTGATGTGATCCTCATCACCGGCATTGTCATCACTGACGGTTTTTGGCTAGAACCATCTGTGATGAGGACACCTATCACTGAACTCACTAACGATTTTTGGCTAGATCCGCCTATGAAGAGGTGTTATCACTGATGGTTTTTGACTAGAATCGTCTGTGATGAGCATTTTCTGGAAATAAGTACAAAGCGCCACGAGGCCCCTGACCAACTTAGGGTTTTCCAAGCTTTTTTGATGTGGGTGTGATTGTGAGGCGATCTGGTCCGACATCAAAAATAGCTCGAGAAACCCTAAGTGGGTCGAGAGCCTCGTGGCTCTCTGTACTTATTTTCAAGAAATGTTCATCACAAACGGTTCTAACTAAAAATTATCTGTGATAGCACCTCTTCACAGACGGTTCTAACAAAAACTATTACTGAGACATCACTGACGGTTTTTGGTTAGAAGGGTTAGTGATAGGTGTCCTCATCAAAAACTGTTCTAGCTAAACATCGTCACTGATGACAATAGTACTCATCACTTACGGTTTTTAGCTAAAAGGGTCAGTGATGAGGACCACATCACAGACGGTTCTAACAAAAAACCGTCAGTGATGAGTACAATAGTCATCACTGACGGTTTTTTGATAGAACCATCTATTATATAGTCCTCATCATTGACCCTTCTAGCAATAAACTATCAGTGATGAGGGGTCTAATATAAGCCTTTCTGTAGTAGTGCACATGGATGTGTGGTTCAAATAAAAATTTGTTGGTGTTTAGGAGCACTTGCGTAATCTTTATTTCAAAAGTACTCATATCTTGGACTATGAGATAGATCATCATCCAATGGATCTCAACCCTCCCCTGAAATCATTTCTTGAAAACTAATTGAAGAAGAGCAAAGTTTTGAGTTGAATTTTGTTTTTCAAATCACATGAAAGTTTTTCGCTTCAGTTAAAGTTTTGCAATATTTTTTTTTCAATCATTTGAATGTTTTTTAATAGAATGTTTTTAACCAATTGGAAGTTTTTGAATCATTTGAAGTTTTCAAATTGAAAAGTTTGTTTTGAACTAGTTGAATGTTTTTTTGAATCATTTGAAGTTTTTTTGAACTATTTTGAGCACACATCTTGATGAAGATCCAAGGTCAAATAATCGAGTACTCTCAACGTCAAAAAACACCCGAGTACTCTTTAGCAATTTCCAATTTGTAGTTAGGCATTGATATTTTGTGTTTACTATTGTAATGGGAAAGTTGTATGGAAAAATAGTACGAGACCATAATGTGAATGGTATATGGTATTTAGCAATTCTATTTTGTGAAATTTGCTTGAATGTATCATTGCTATCTCCACCTCCAACTTCCGAGGTACTACTAGGATACATGCTTAGCAACAACTTTTCATGGACGCATGTGAGAGTGCGACATGTGGACAAGAGAGATGCACAATGGACAATAATTCTCTCCCACAAGCACGCATGAGAGGGAGACACATGGGAGTCGCACAACTCAACCCACCATCCTCACCCATATCCTTCTTCCCGCTCCCTCCCTCACTCTCTCCTTCGACTCTCTACCAACACAGCCGCCACGTCTCCTCCTCACCATGTCGACGTGCCTCCGTCTCGCCTTTCCCGATGCCGCACCGCAAGAACTCCTTCTCTCCCCTTCCCTTTGCGCCGTTGTTCCTCCTTATCGCACAATGGCCTACCCCCACACAAGTTTTGATGGATCTGGTGATGACAAGCCTGTCCTTTCCCCTTCGATGTGCCGTTGACATTTCGGCGACTAAATCTGACCGTGAGTCCAGCAAGGAGGATGTATGAGAAAGATTTGACTTTTTAATGAATTTGAAATTTTTTTGGATCGAAAGTTTCCAAAATGTTTTTGAATCAATTTGAAAGTTTTTTAATCTTGCAGACGGTAGTGAGATCTTCAAGTTGTGCTGACTAGTGGTGCCGAAGACATAAGGGGAGTCGGTGCCGAACTGTGAGTCGTTGAGACCATGTGGTGGTCTACCATATTTGTGATGAATAATTGACTGTGTTTTGAGCCTTTGATGCTCAGGTTTGAGTTTAATTTGAGCTTGTCTTGGCTTTGAGCAATTTGGTTACAGTGGTCGGGGCCTTTGCGACCTCTAAGGTGGTCGTTCCCTAGAGAGGTCGTGCTCTAGAATGGTTATTCCCTAGAGAGGTCGTGCTCTAGAATGGTCATAGGCTTTGTGACTTCTAGGATAGTTGTTCACTAGGGAGGTCGCCTCTAGAGTGGTCGTGACCTCTGTGATCACTAGGGAGGTCATCCCTAGAGAGTTCGTAGGCATTGTAACTACCAGGGAGGTCATCCCTAGAAAGGTCGTGAACTACTGTGACCACTATGGGAGTGGTCGTAACCTCTCTAAGAGTTATCGTGAGCCCTTGTGACCTTCCTAGGAGAGGTCATGACTACTGTGGGAGCAGTCGTGACCTCTCTAGGAGTGATCGTGAGCCCTTGTGACCTTCCTAAGAGAGGTCATGACTACTGTGGGGGCAGTCGTGACCTCTCTAGGAGTGGTCGTGAGGCACTGTGACTTCTCTAGGAGTGGTCCTGAGCTCTCTAGGAGTGGTCGTGAGCCACTGTGACCACCTAGGGAGTGGTCGTGACCACTGTGGGAGTGGTCTTGAGTGATCTAGACCTCTATGGGAGAGATGTGACCACTTTAAGAGTGGTCTAAATCACTATAGGAGTGGTCTATACCTCTCTAGACTCCTATGGGAGAGGTCGTGAACACTGTAGGAGTGGTCTAGATCACTATAATAGTTGTTTAAACCTCTATGAGTTGGTTGTAACCACTGTAAGAGTGGTCTAAACCTCTAAGTGAGAGGTTGTGACCTCTGTAAGAGTGCTCCAAAGCACTGTGGAAGTAGTATAGACCTCTAAGGATCTCTATAGGAGTGGTCTAGATCTCTGTATGAGTGGTCTTAAATGGTCACGACCAATGTGGTTTTGAGTGGTTGTGGACCAAGGTGGTCAGAGGCTATATGATGCAAGTTGGGATCTTCTAACATGATTTTGGACATTGCCGTGTAATAGTTTTCTTATCTATGTTGGTTGAAGGACTTCGGTGCTAGGTCATGGTGAGGCGAAGGTGAGACTGGGACTAGGCTAGGAGAGCTGAGGTCCAGAACAGTTAAGAAACGTTGGAAGATGACTAAGGCCAAGAAGTGGCTGCGAACCAGGAAGACAATGAACTAAAGTGATGGATGTGGTAGGCAACGGCATGGATCGAGACTAGGCTCAGGGAGGAGTCTAGGCCTAGAACAAATATTGTTGGATTTCAGGTTAACTCATGTATGAGAGTGGGGGTGAATCTGCGCCCTTGATGAGGTTTCTTGAGGTTCAAGAACATCATCTAAGGGTAGAGATTACTCCTAGAGTGCTATAAAAAGAGGATAAGGGGTGACTCTCCCTATGTGTGTCTTATAAAGGATTTTGGTATCCTGATGCTCTTTGAGCTTTTACCCACCTGGTTGTGAGGCTTTGTAAACCATCATTTCTAGAAATAAAAATAGTTTCGGCACAAATTTTTTTTTATGTTTGTGCTTACATTCTACTTTTTGCTTTGCTTTGTTTGCAATCATCTCCATCTACATTTTCTTGGTTCTTTGTTATCTTTCTTGTTTGATCTTAAGCCATGGATGAGTGATTGATGGACGTCGTATCTTTGGAACACATATCAATCATCTAGGCTCTCTTCAACCCCTTTTCTTTAAGTTCTTGTTCTTAAACTGATCTGCTGTAGCAAGAAGAAAGACCTAAACAGATCGCGTTCTCTTTGTTTTGGGAGTTGATCTTGCCTTGATCTAGCTTGCTAGGATGTGTGGGAATTGATCTAAGATCACGTTGATTGTTAATACCCCACGAGCAAGAACTTATCAATATTCTCAGTTGATCCAAAGTTATCTTAGTTCTAAATTTGAGATCGTGCTGTTCTTGCTGTTTATCTTAGTGCTTTGGTCACATATCTAGTACTATCCTGGCTGAGCACTTTAGTTGGTGCTTTAGGGAAAGTGATTAGAATACCCTTTTGTCTAGTACTAGAGTAGTTGTTCCTTTTGGCTGGGCTTTACAGAAGAAAGGCTTGAATATTTTCGAAGAGGGGACGTTTTTATTTGGCTCCTATTCAACCCCCCTCTAGTCGCTATTTCTGTCCTTCAGTTGTGAACCACGTGTTAGTGCCAAGCGACACCCTCATGTATTAATGAGTACGATTAGTTTGAGGTTTTCTTCAAACTAAAAAATTAAAAGACACACTCATAGGATGTCTTATATGTTCTCCATCCACCTCCACCCTTCCCCTTCCCTATTCACTACTCCCTTCTCCCAACCCCTCCCCCCCTTCCTGTCTAACAAAAAAATTCAACTCTAAAATTTTGACTTCAAAAATTATAAACATGAAGTTTCAACTAAAAAATTTGACTTGCTCCAAAAAATAAAATAAAAATTCAACTTAGGAAAATTCAATTTGGAAAATTTCAACTCAGCAAAATTCAAATCGAGAACTTTAAACTAAGAAAATTTTAAATCAAAAAATTTCAAACCATAAAAATTTTATTTGGAGAAATTTATGAATGGGAAATTTCAAAAACTTTTGGTTCGAGAACTTTCTGCTCAAAATTTTTTGGTTCAAAAAATTTCTATTCAAAACAATTCTGTTCAAAACTTTCAATTTGAAAAACATTCAGTTCGAAAAGTTATAACTAAAGAAATGTTTTGATCGAAAAGTTTCGACTCAATAAACTTTTGGTTCGAAAAATTTTTATTCGAAAAACTTTTGAAAATAGTTAGAAAAAAACTTCTTGTTCAAAAACTTTGGTGGAATTTGAAAACAAAAACTTTTTTGTGTTTGAGGAGAAGAGAATAGCGAAGGAAAGTGGGATGAATGAGATACCGCCAAGTGTCATGACGAGAGAGCCTTTGAGGGGTAAGGGAAGTGTGGAAGGAATGAAGTGCCGCCAAATATCACAACAAGAGGGCATCGCCCCCCTCAGATTAGCAATTCCGTATATTAATTGCTTATACCTAATTATATTTTTATTACATACATGAAGCCAACCAGAAAAATGCAGTTATCCATGTATGCATGTGTTATATTTGTATCGGACACATCTCTTATACTGTACTAGTACTTATGCGAAATCTGAAAACAGATTGATGCTGTACATTTTTTCCTTTTTCTTCGATTAATTAATGTACAATTTCTTGCTATTACTTATTTTTTTTCTATTAATGGCTGTTCTAACGTCTTACATCCTATAATTAATATGGGACCTTCAAAGAGCCTCTTTAATTAAACTTAAATAATATTCACAAATTTGTTTGGGATGTTTAAACTAGAATTCAGTCAAATTAAAAATTAAAATTGAATCAGTATCAAAATTTAATTTGTAAAAATGTACATACTCATAAAACATTGCCGTGATTTGTGGCATTAAAATATATATTCATACTCACAAAAAATTTCCGTGATACTTGTATGAGTACATTTTTAATGTCTACTAGTACAACTGTACAATTTGATTTGTATAGGATAACCTTTCCATCATATGTGCAACTTAAAGATATAAAATACAAATATATTGGTTGATCGAAATATATGTATTATGGAATAATTCCTTCGTAAACAAGGACACAAAGTCCTACAACCATACTAACAATTGTTTCCTAGGTGACCGCCTAGCTCGCTTAGACGCTAGGCACCTCTCTCCCACCTAGCTGTCAAGGCCAATTTATCCCACCTAAAAGGCAATTAGACTCTAGGCGTCAGTCAATCGCTTGACTAGCGGCTAGTTGATAAGGAGAACACTGGAACTAACACTACAACGGTGATGTTTCTAGCCAGCCTACTTTTTTTTCCGATTAGCGAAACATGCTTTATGTTGCGTACCATAAGGATTTCAAATAATTGCTTCAAATACGGTGTCGGTACATCAGCTCCTTCCCCTCGTGCCATTAGTGTCACGAACTGACTTGTGCAATCACGCTCCTCACTCCGAAACCCTAAAATCGCTACCCAGCCACCTCCACCACGGCTGTGCGACACCTCGCAGCCTCTCAGTGCTATTTCCCCCACCTTGTCATGCTTCATCCTCAGCCTTGATGGAAGTGCTATTTCTCGACCGTCACTCAAGTTGAAAGTCGATCCATCTCCGCTAATTCGTATCGAACGTTTTGATCTATAGTTATCAGAAACGCGGTTTTCTGATTTCGGTTCGCAGTTTGACAATTTTTCTTTCAATTTTCATTGCGAACACGAATCCTGTACTCTAAATTGGTTCTGGTTTGACAAATCCGATTCGCGATTCGCATGATTTATAGTGAATAAGGTAACTATGGTTTGACCTCTGAGACAAAAGCTTTGATTCTAGGTGAAGGTTCCAAAATTCGAGTTGACAGTATGGTCCCCCAATTAAAGTATTTGATTCCCACGGTTGGAAGTTTTAAAAATTTTGAGTTCAAAGTTTGTACTTGCTAATTGAAAGCTTTAATTAATTTGCATTTGAAATATTTGAATTTCAAATTGAAAGCTGGTGGTGCAAGGGCGAGGAGTGATGTGGGAGCTCGGCATGGAGGAGTGGCAGCGTCTGCTACCTGCTTGCACGCCAAATAAATGTCCCCTTGGATATTTGGGCGTCGAACATATAATTTCTTTGTTAAAAAATGCAAGTATATATTATTTGTTTTTGGTGTGTTAACTTTCATTTTCAAATTATGTTTGTGATTCGTACAGGTGAAGATTTTGTTTTAGTTATAGTTTGTACAAGTTAAGATTTTTCAGTTTCCAAATGTGATTTATCATAAAACTAACAAAAGTGTTAGCTTTTTCAACTCAGGGTGTTCTGATTCTAATCCGAATAAAGTTCGTCACACACTAAAACATATTTTTCAATCCCGACTACCATGACTCTTGTTCACAGCTTTTGATGTGAATGATTTTTAGTCATAATCCAGCTATTATATATAATAGCTTAATTAAGCTGAGATTGCTAAGACAATTTGTCCTAAAATAAACCGAAACCTAATGTGAGTAATATCTGTGCATGCATGCTCTTAAACACTAAAGATTATTGTTAAATATGCAGGTCGTGAACCGCACGATTCAGTAACGAATATATTTAGTAGCAAAAGGGGTATTGAAATAACTAATATTTAGTAACGAAGGGAGTATAAATCTTTGGGTGTTTTTTCTTATGATAGGGTTGTGACACATTTTCTTTAAAATTTGAGGCTCGAGTGCTGGGAAATCAAGCAATGTTGAGCCAGCCGACTTATATAATGGAGTTGGGACTGCGGGAGATTCAAGATGTTTGTTGGTTTTGGAGGTGTTACTGTGAGAAAATGGTTGTTGAGTACAAACATCTTCCACGTTATAATGTTAACATACTAACACAATTTCTATATGCAAAAAGATGAAGACGTTGTGAACAAGAGAGTAGCATTTCTTAACATAAAACTTGTAAGCAAACTTTTAGTCGACAGTACTATTGTTATCGAAGGACCACGTGGAGGTCCATCCTTGCTTGTGATGAGTATTTGAGGTTATATGATCTAGGATAGCTTAGATTTGAGTTTGTATTTAAATGTGATTCTCATGTGTTGGCCGGACCAAATTTTTATGATCTTCATGTGTAGGCCGGACCAAATTTTTGTGATCTTCATGTGTAGGCCGGACCAAATTTTTATGATCTTCATGTGTAGGCCGGACCAAATTTTTGTGATCTTCATCTGTAGGCCGGACCAAATTTTTATAATCTTCATGTGTAGGCCGGATCAAATTTTTGTGATCTTCATGTGTAGGCCGAACCAAATTATTGTGATCTTCATGTGTAGGCCGGACCAAATTTTTATGATCTTCATGTGTATAACGGACCAAATCGCGATGGTTCTCATGTGTACTACGGACCAAATCGCGATGGTTCTTATGTGTACTACGGACCAATTTTACTCGCGTGTAGTAATATGCATTTTTGAAAGTTTTTCCGTGCTCAAAAAATTATTTGGTCTACATGAAAGTTGTAGAGAATTTCAAGACGCATCTTTTTCATGTTGACAAGTTTTTCATTTGAGCAACATCAAAAATCATATAAAATCGGAAAGGTTAATAGAGATTCTCACGTGTACTACGGACCAATTTTCCAGTGTGCAGTAATATGCATTTTTGAGGGTCTTCTCGTGCTCGAAAAATTATGTGTTCTACATGAAAGTTATAGATAATTTCGAAACACAACTTTTTCATGTTGACAAGATTTTCAGTAGAACAACATATAAAATCATAACAAATTGAGAAGATCCTGTTGTATTGAAAACAGCTTGTCTGCATTTGGTTGAAATGCTTTGGTCCGTTTTTTGGTTTTTCTTTTCTAACCCCAACTCGTGATCGAATTGTTGTGATGGGTTCATGGTGGAACCAAGAAGGGATTTCTTGTCTTTGTGAATGTAGGACTTCATTTGGTGGTCATGGTGAGGCGAAGGGAGGCTGGAGCTAGGCATGGGATGGTCGGAAGTTCAAGTTGGCCGAAAGTTCGCCGGAAGATGGCCGGAGATGAAGTCGGTGCAGTTCCAAGAGACAAGAGATCAGTGGAGAAGCTAGCTTATCACTACTTGGATCAAGGAAAGCTGTAGAGTTGCAGTCTGGAAGATAAAGTAGTGGATAAGTATAACTTGCTTTCAGGTGTACTAGAAAGTACCTGAGTGTAGTTGAGAGTTGTTGAGAGTGACAGTGTAAGGATCAAATCCTGGCTCTTGGAAGTTGGCTTAGGATTGAAGCAAGACATCCAAGGGAGGGGATTGATCCCAGGTCACTATAAATAGAGGGGTAGGGCAGCCTCTCCTCTTGGAAGGTTCTGAGGTTTTTGCTGCTCATTTGAGTTTTGCCCACTTTGTTGTGAGGCTTTGTAAACCTCCCTTCCAGAAATGAAATGTTCTTCATTTATATTCTAGTTTCATTTCCCTTACGCATTTACATTACGCACTTAAATTCTGTTATCTAAATTCCGCATTTACTTACTTGCAATTTACTTTACGTAATTTGGATTTGCCTCATCTCCTTCTACATGCTATTGAATCTTTGTTGAAATTCATGGTTGATGAACTCTTCTCTTGATTCGATGTTTTCAATCATTTAGGCAATCCTTCTGTTCTTGTTGCAAGTTGTAAATCTGTGTGTTCTTGAAGTGTGTAAAACGTGTGACTTGCAGTTCTTTAGTTTTGATTTGCCTCTGGTTCTTGTTGCAAAGAATGAGATATTGATTGGATGAATTTTCACTCAGAGCATATCCAAATTCTCTAGGCAACCCTGGTTCAAGTTCTGCAAAGACTGATCTTTTGTTCCTTCATGATGAATTCTTAATTGATCGAGTTTTGGTGTTTACTCTTGTGCTATCTTGCTTGCTGTGACGTGTGAGAAGGTATTCAAGTCTATCTTGATCATTAGAATCTCACGAGCAAGCCAAGATCACAGATTGGCTTTTGGAGTCGTGCTGTTTTCTGAACACTGCTTGTGTTTTTCTAGTTTTTGTTCTTTCAAGCAGTATTGAGTCTTTTGACTAGTATTTGTCCAAGAGGTGGGAAAATTTATTTTGGGACCATTCACCCCCCTCTGGTCGCCATCTCGGTCTTTCAGTTATGTCCTTTTAAAAAAATAAATAATTAGTTGTATCCTCAAGGCAATACAAAACAAAAATTACTTTTAGAAAAAGATACTTGTGAACAAAAGTAGTAGCATGCCATTACATAAGCAAATTTTTTAAGTTTTGTCTTTTTAGCTCTGTGTATAAATATATTTGGATGTTATAGTTCATTTGGGGACCTTTTTATTTGGAAATTAAATGCTGGATATCACAATTTTAGTTGGATTATTCATTTCGAGTTTTATACATTTGTATGCCATATTCCTTTTAATTTGGAAGTACTTCTCAGGATAAATACCATAATGTTTTCGAAATTTCAGTGACAAAGTTCTATACATTATATACAATTTTTTTTGAAAGATTACTTCAATGCTTACATATACGTTCGGATTGAACATTTTGTAATCAATATTTCTGATTTTACATATATTTTGATACCATAATTTTTTGAAAATGTATATTCAAGTCAAGATGAATTTAAGTGATTCATAGCTCGCTCACATATATGCAATATTTGATAAAAGAAAACCAAAATTAACCACCATGCATGCCGCCTTAATTTGATGCGTGGGAACAGTGTGGATGCATTTAACCATTGCAGGCTTAAATTGAACTTTGTTTTACTAATACACATGCATTTCACAAAACGTACTATACACATGCATTTATTTTTATATCCAAACTCTTATATGAACAGGCTTGTAATATTGGTGATGTATAGGAGAAATCTCTGGTTGTTAGCGCCATAATATTTAGTTATTTCATTTTTTTCATTAATGTATCCATTAGGATATTCATCAACACCAATATATGTGTGGTTCAAATAAATTTTTGTTGGTGTCTAGGGAGCACTTGAGTAATTTTCTGTTCAAAAGTACTGAAATTTTGGACTATGAGATCATCATCCGATGGATCTCAACCCTCCCCTCAAATCATTTGTTGAAAACTAATTGAAGAAGAGCAAAGTTTTGAGTTTAAATTTTTGAATCATTTGAATTTTTTTTGAATCACATGAAAGATTTTTTGCTCTAGTTAAAGTTTTCCAATGGAAATTTTTCAATCATTTGAAAGTTTTCGAATAGAATGTTTTAACCAATTGGATGTTTTTGAATCATTTGAAGTTTTCGAACCAAAAAGTTTGTTTTGAACCAGTTGAATGTTTTTTTGAATAATTTGAAGTTTTTTAATAGGATGTTTTTTGAACTATTTTGAGCACACGTCTTGATGAAGATCCAAAGGTCAGATAATCGAGTACTCCTTAGCAATTTCCATTTTGTAGTTAGGCATTGATCTTATGTGTTCACTATTTTAATGGGAAAATTGTACCGAAGAAATAGTAAGAGACCATAATGTGAATGGCATATGGTATTTAGCAATTCTGGTTTGTGAAATTCGGCTGAATGTATCATTGCTATCACCACCTCTATCTTTCGAAGAACTACTTGGATATATATTGGGCAGCAAACTTTTCACGGACGTATGTGAGAGTGCAACATGTGGACAAGAGGGCCGCACAACGGGCAACAATTCTGTCCCACAGGAGTGCAAAAGAGGCCAACACATGGGTGATGCACAGCACCACACCCCTATCTTTCTTCCCACTCCCTCCCACATTCTCGATCTCCTTCGATTCGCACAGTTGGAACTTTAGAAATCTTGAGTTGAAAGTTTGTATTTACTAATTGAAAGATTTAATTTAATTTGCATCTGAAAGATTTGAATTCAAGTTGAAAGCTGGCCGAGCGGGGCAGCGAGCTCCTCACTAGCGGTGCAAGGGCGAGGAGTGATGTGTAGGTTCAGCATGGAGGAGTGGCGACACCTGCTACCTGCTTGCCCCCTTGGATGTTTGGGCATCGAGCATATATTTTCTTTTTTAAAAATGTTAAGTATATATAATTTCTTTTTGGTTTGGTAGCTTTTCTTTTCAAATTATTTGTGTGATTCGCACTGGTTAAGATTTTGGATTTATAGTTTGTACAAGTTTGCATTTTTTCAGTTTCCAAATGTGATTATGATAAAACTACCACAAGTGTTACCTTTTTCTACTCAGGGTGTTATCATTCTAATCCAAATAAGGTTCATAAAACATATTTTTCAATCCCGACTATCATGACTCTTGTTCACAGCTTTTGATGCGAATGATTTTCTTTAAAATTTTGAGGCTGGAGTGCTGGGAAACCAAGCAATGTTGAGCCAGCCGACATAAATAATGAAGTTGGGACTGCAGGAGAATGCAAGCTTCAAGGTGTTTGTTGGTTTTGGATGTGTTACTGTGAGAAAATGGTAGTTGAGTTCAATCATCTTCTACGTTATAATTTTAACATGCTAACACAATTTCTATGTGCAAAAAGATGAAGACGCGGGAGGTGTGGGGAATTGAGAATTTTTAATTAGTGTAAAACAAAGGTTATTTATAATTGTGAACAAAAGAGTAGCATTTCTTGACATAAAACTTATAAACAAACTTTTAGTCGATAGTGCAATAGTTATGTCCTTATAAAAAAATAATTAATAGTTGTATCCTCAAGGCAATACAAAACAAATATTACTTTTGGAAAAAAAATACTTGTGAACAAAATTAGTAGCATGCCATAACACTAAAACCTTATATACATAAACAAATTTGGCGTTCCTATTCACGTATTACAGTACAAAATTCAATAGGTTCAGTATAAATGTTTGAGGTAGCTTTAGAATTTAGGTCTAGATAACTAATTAATGGCCGCCTAATCAATGTCCTATTTCCCTGTTAGCACATCCATTGGTCGACAATCATGAAAGTAATTCAAACTCAAAACTCACTAATGAAATATATTCTCTGTTCCCTGAATGTTGCTGGTAAGATACAGAACATTACCTGATGATTCATGGTGAATCTCACCAGAAAGCAACGACAATGGCAGTAAGTCTAACCCATGGTATAAATGATATATCAGCCGAAGATTAACTCCTCCAGTTCCTGCACAGCATGATAATGTGAATACTTCTTCGTCTTGACAAAACAGAGTTGAAAAGATGAAGATGGAACCAAATGCACAGTCAAAACAAATTGACTAGAGTTCCAAACAGAAAACATGCAGATATCTGAACTATAAGATACTGGTAATTAAGAAGCAGAACATGCAGTACCTTCTCGTCAGAGAAGACCAGCTATCAGCGGAAACAGCAGCAAGTCTAACCCATGATCAGTGGTAAGTCCAACAATTCCTAAAATGCACGATATGTCAATTCTCCGACATTGTTAAACTAATACGTATTATTTCAGCTTCTTGACAGAAATATGCAGGTCGAAGCAAATGAAATGTTTGTCATACCTAGGTGATTAGCAGCCCAGCAAACAGGTGGAAGCACGGAGAATTTCCAGAAGACCAGTGGATAGGGAACGCTCAGTTTACGAAGTACTAGCATAGATCTTCAATGAGATTGATCTCTGTGCGTGCTTTAGGCATTGGCTTGGCCATGTTGCTTTCCTTAAATATAGTAGTATTAACAGTTGGGATTAGAACAACTTTACCGGTTGCCGAGCCAATAGATTAATTGATTCGTAAAGAAGTTGGGAAATTAAAGGACAATACAAGGGAACGTATCCGTTGCTTTTGAAGTGAAAAAACAAAAGCTTCGCAGCAGCTTATGAAATGCATGGTGGAATTCATGGCCCAAGCTTCCCAAAAACAATAATATCAAACATTAGCTGCAAGGTATAATATATTAATTTGAAGATAAGAGGATCTCACACACTGTTTTCTAGTGATTTCCCAGTTTCATTATCTACCCAGAGCATTTTCAAGAGCCTGCATGTAACTATGAAGTTGTTACATGCGAAGTGAAGTCTAAGAAATTTCTTGGCGGATATGTAGCCAAGTCCAAAACTCACCCGAATATAATCTAAAAAAACAAAATGCCAGATTGTTCAAATTAGAGCAGGCCATGCCACATACTTAAATAAGTTCTGGTAGGAAATCACCAAAAGTTCCACAAGATCTTAAACTATCAGAGACCAGAGCGAGATCTCATAAAACAGTATAAGAATAGCAAACTTAGGTCTTAAGAACAAAGAAGCAGGAGCATATACAGTACTTTTTTAAAAAATTGGCGAGAGCACTGGTATTTATTAAAAAAGAAGTAACACCTAAGCTGCATACACACACCTGCACTCGGCTCATATGATCGAATGCGGGCGGGCATGTGCTCGTGCCGGCCCACACACCAACCGAGCAACACTCCGTCCTCGCATATAAACTCTTTAAGAAATAGCAACAAAGACTAGGTCACAGATTAAACACAAGCCAAGTAGGGCAACATGAGCTGCGCTAGCTGGAAACATGCATTTTGGGCACTGCTCCAATTGTTCAAACCATGCAGGTCAAATCCAAGGTGAATGGAAAATTGGTGCATCCCAAAGGGAGCACGCTTAACAAAGGCCTGCGCATCTATATGCATAGTTAGGAAGCCAAAGGTTTACACTATGTATTAGTTTAGTCCCATCTAAACCATAAAGTTTAACAATTAGTTTTTCAAATTGATATTAGGCCAGCCACCAACAATGTCAGCAAGAGGACAACCAATAAGAACATTTTACCAATTGACGAACAGAGATGTTGATAGCAATTCTCTTTTTGTGAATGGTAGTTCAACAAACATAAATAGCATACTCCTAGTCCAACAGACAACTATTTGCAGTATCTAGTTACAAAATGAAGAAACAAGGACTTGTTGCTTTGCATCTAATAAAGCTGAAGGACCATGTGGAGGTCCATCTATGTTTGTGATGAGTATTTGACTTTATTTGAGCATGGTGTGCTCAAATTTGAGTTTGATTTAGATTGTTTTTCGAGCTAGAGCAATTTGAGTTCTCGTTGAGACTACCGTCCGACCCCGAAGTGGTCGGGTCGTCCGACCCGAGTGGTCGGGCTTTGGCTGGTTGGAGACCACCGTCCGACCCCAGTGGTCGGGTCGTCCGACCGAGTGGTCGGGCTTTGGCGTGTTGCGCATCACCGTCGTCGACCCGAGTGGTCGTCTCTCGCTGGCCGGAGACCGGTCGCCGACTCAGTGGTCGGAATGGAGACTAGTGGTCGACCTCGAGTGGTCGGGATGGAGACCGAAGATCGCACCATGGTTGGTCGGGATGGAGACCGCTGGTCGGACCATGGTTGGTCGGGATGGAGACCAGTGGTCGGACCACGTGTGGTCGGGCTTTCCGGTCGGCGTAGTGTATATCCGTCTGCTGAGATGGATATGTGTTGTTGGACATTGCTATGTGATGTGGTTTCCTTGTCTATGATGGTTGCGGGACTTTGGAGCTAGGTCATGGTGAGGCGAAGGGATCGGGACTAGGCCGGGAGAGCTGAGGTCCAGATGATCAAGGTGTCGCCAAAGATGACTGAGGCCAGGGAGTAGCTGCAAGCCGAGAAGACAAAGGAATGGATGAGATGCTAACTTGGAGCTGCTCTGATCAAGGAGGACCGTTGGATCGCGGTCAGGAAGATAGAGTAGAGGTCAAGTTAGTGTGAGTTGAAAAGCGTGCAAAACCCGTTGTGTTGTTGGGTTTCGGGTGAGCCCATGCATAGCTGTGTGAGTGGGTAAAATCTCAGCCCTTGATGGAGTGCTCTAGGGTTTAGAGGCTCATCCAAGGGTGGTAGGTGGTCCAAGCCTGCTAAATAGACAGGGAGAGGGGTGTCTCCTTGTGAGCGTGAGCAGGTGAGGAAAGTGTACGTGAGTAGTTGAGAGTTGTTGAGAGTGACAAGTAAGGATAAAATCTCGCTCTTGGATGTTGGCTTAGGATTGAAGCAGACATCCAAAGGTGGGAATTGGTCCCAGGTCACTATAAATAGAGGGGTAGGGGCAGCCTCCCCTCTCTGAAGGTTCTGAGGTTTTTGCTGCTCATTTGAGTTTTGCCCACTTTGTTGTGAGGTTTTGTAAACCTCCCTTCCAGAAATGAAATGTTCTTCATTTATATTCTTGTTTCATTTCCCTTACGTGTATACATTACGCACTTAAATTCTGTTATCTAAATTCCGCATTTACTTACTTGCAATTTACTTTACGTAATTTGGATTTGCCTCATCTCCTTCTACATGCTATTGAGTCTTTGTTGAAATTCATGATTGATGAACTCTTCTCTGGATTTGGTGCTTTCAATCATCTAGGCAATCCTTGCGTTCTTGTTGCAAGTTGTAAATCTGTGTGTTCTTAAAGTGCGTAAACGTGTGACTTGCAGTTCTTTAGTCTTGATTGGCTTCTGGTTCTTGTTACCAAGGATGAAAGATTGCTGGATGAATCTTATATAGATCATATCCTAATCATCTAGGCAATCTACAACCTCTTCTTTTCAGTTTTGCAAGAAACCAATTTCTGTGCCTAGTTTTCAGATAGTGTTTCTATTTGTTTGAAGGGTTGTTTCTTCGTGTTCTTACTTGCTATGATTTGTGGAGAGTCATCCAAGGATTTCTGACCATCAACTCCCACCAGTAAGTTAGGGGTGAAGTCTGTGTTCGTGACTCTGTTTTTGGTGTTGCATTTGTTAAACTGAAAAGGACGGAACCTTGGTATCAATTCCTTCGATTGTTGATTGAAATAGGTTCCTGACATCCTTTGGGAGGTGCACACCAATTTTCACTATTTTTGGATCAGCCGATCAAAAGCTACATCGATTTCTGTTTTTGAGATCGTGCTGATTTACTGCTCACCCGAACACTATTCACCCGAGTACTGTTCATCCGACCTCCGCAGGTCGAGGGTACTGTTCACCCGAACACTATTTACCCGAGTACTGTTCATCCGACCACTTCAGGTCGGGAATATCGCTCATCCACCAGGCCGGTCGGGGTACTGCTCACCGAACTCTATTCATTCCTTGTATTGCTCATCCGACCTCTGAGGTCGGGGTACTGCTCATCCGACTGAAATACCCGACCGGCGCTTTCTTCCGGTCTTTTGGTGGTTTGAATTTTAGGGGAGAGTTTATTCAAAATTTTATTTGGCTCCTATTCACCCCCTCTAGTCGCCTTTTCGATCTTTCAATTGGTATCGAGCCGTTCTCGCTCTTTCTAGATCTTGACCGGTCTCAAGAGCCGTGGCGATGGACAAGTATTCCACCAAGCCTCCTATTTTCTCCGAGTTGATTTTCCTTTTGGAAATCTCGGATGGAGTCGTACATCACGCCTGTGGTTTCGATATGGCGTAAGGTGAAGCTCCGTGATGAGGTTCCCGCCGATGAGAACGCCACGACCGCAATATGGCTGATGTTGAGGCAAATGCTAAGGCAAGGAACATCGTCATACAGGGCCTTAGTCGCAGTGAGTACGATAGGATCTCTCACCTTCGTTCTGCTCATGAGATTTGGGTGACCCTCGATGCTTACCATGAGGGCACTACCCAAATCAAAACGGTTCGACAGGACCAATTCAAGCGTGAGTTCAACAAGTTTGAACAACACGCTGGTGAGAGTCTTGACGAGTGCTTTGGTCGGTTTACGAAGATTTTGAGCGACCTCCGAGCAGTCGGTTGCATATACCCTGACTCGGATAATGCTCGACATTTCTTGATCGCACTTGATCTTCGTGTTTGGGAAATGAAAGTGACCACCATCAAGGACACCACCGACCTGTCGACCTTGACTCTTGACGGGCTTTATTCCCGCCTCAAGACTCATGAGATCGATGTCATCTCGCGGAAGACGAAGTCTCAGTCGATGGCTTTGGTCACTGATCCCATTGGATCCTCTCTTTGTGATTTTTCTGTTGGTTTCTCTCTCTCCGCCCTTTGCGAGCTAAGCGATGACCAATCGGAAAATTTCCGAAATGAGCTTGCTCTTCTTGCTCGCAAATTTTCATATGCATACAAGAGAGTGAGAGAGAGAAGAGAGGTGGGATGATCACTGCTTTGAGTGTGGTGGCCCCAACCACATTCGAGCAAACTGTCCCAAGCTGGAGAAAGGCAAAAACGAACAAGGCGGTTCGGGCAAGAATGACTACACCGACAAGAACCACAACAAGAAGGCCCCAGCTCGTGAGCCGGCGAAGAAGAAGTACCACAACTTTGCCAAGAACAAGAAGCTCTTTCATCGGGTCCTCGCCGCGCTAGATGATATCGAGCTCTCCGACTCGGAGACGTGGAGCGACAAAGGCGAGGATGAACCGCAAGTGAAGAAGAGCGGCGACTTCTTTTCTAAGATGTGCTTCATGGCAGCGCCATTGAAGCAAGCGACTCCGAGTCAGACAAATGACTCGGACGAGGTACCCACCTACGACGAATTAAATGTCGCTTCAGTAAATTAGGCAAGTTTCATGGTAAGGCTAGGTCGAGGTGTTCGAGTTAGAAAAGGAAGTAGGTACCTTGACTCGGAGTTAGCTTCACTTAGATCTTCTCCTCCCGAGTCACCGATGATCTGTACTTTGTGTGATGCTTTGCTTGTAGAGTTAGAGAACCTAAGAACTATGCATGATAGTGTGTTGTCCGAACTAGATAGTCTTAGGTTGAAGAATGCTAGCAATGAATGTTGATACTCATTCTGTAGATGCTAGTTTTCTTCCTGCTCACTCTACTCCTTCTTGTGCTAATTGCCCTAAATTGCTTGCCGAAATTGATGCCATGAGCGATCACCTTAGGAAGCTTTCTTCTAGAAACGATGAACTTGAAATGCATGCTTCTAAGGAACCAATCGGCTCCATGTGAGGGTCAGAGGCAACTAAAACTTGACAATGAATCCTTAAATGTCAAGTGTGCTAAACTTGCTAAGGACTTACTAGATAAGTCACAAGAAAGTTGCTTGCGATGTTCTGTGATTGAGGGGGACTTGGATAAAATCCATGTCGAGCTTAGGAAGAAATTAGAAGACCAAACCAATAGAATTAGAAATGCGTCTTGCGTTTCTTGTGAGGCCCTCAAGATTGAGGCAGCCGTGCTGAGGGAGAAAAATGCACGTGCTGAGAGAGCTCATCTTTCTAGTTCTTCTTCTTCTTCTTCTTCTCCCTGTTCTTCTTGTGCTTCTTTCTTTCGAGATTGCCAGTATCTTATGAGCACTCTCGAGAAGTTTGTTGGAGGCAAGAAGAAGCTCAATCTTATTCTAGACCAATCCAAGATTAGTAGATTCAATCAAGGTCTAGGATTTGATCCTTGGAGCACGCCGGGCGCATCCTCCCACCATTGTGCGCGGCTCCAAGAGTGGTGAGATTGTGGTAGCTCCCAGAGTGAGCACCACCAAGTTTAGGTCTCACTGGGTTGTCCATAGAACTTCGACTGTAAGGGTGTTACTCCTGTTGCTTCTGCCTCTAGCAAGGCGAAGTACACATGCACCTTCTGTAAGAAGGATGGTCACCTAGTAGATTTCGCTTCAAAGTAGCTAAGATCACACCTGCGTGAGCGTGTTGTTGCTCTTAGGGGTATTCGTGGTCATCCCTGCACTTTGAGTGCTCATAAGGCACACACGCTTCTAGACAAAGTTAGAGAGTCGCTTATTTTTGGACAAAGTCCCAAGACTCGATTTCATGCTTTGGTTCTTCGAGTTTTAGTCTTGGAGCTGTTCAGAGTCGATCTTTCCGCCGCCCTTTGATATTCCTCGCTTTTCCCTTCGAGGTAGATATCAGTGGCGTGAGGTGTTTTCTGGTAGGAGATTTAGGAAGCCTCACTGGGGTGGCTCGGCTTTTGCACCACGGCATGCCAATCCAGTTTCAGCTCCTAGATTATCTACTAGAGTTGCTACTGATCTTGGTAGGGTTAAACATCAGAGAGACACTCGAGTCCAGTCTTCTTCTGTGACTAGTACTCTGAGGCGTCGTGTGGTTCAGTATTGGGTTCCCAAGTCTTCACTCTATCCCAGTACTGAGTCATCTCTCTCTCTCGTATCTTGATCAGGTTCGTCGGATGGGGAAGGGAGATGTTTGGATTGTCGACTCCGGTTGTTCTCGTCATATGACCGGAGATTCTCGATGGTTCTTTTCCCTAGTCCGAGCCCCCGGTGATGAGTTGATTACTTTCGGGGAAGCTTCTTCAGGTAGAGTCATTGCTAAAGGTACCATCTGCATTAACCAAAATTTCATTCTTAAAGATGTTGCCTTAGTTAGTAAGCTGCAATACAATCTGCTCTCTGTTTCTCAGCTTATTGATGACTCTTTCGAGGTAAGCTTCAAGAGTAATGCCTGTAGAATCCTTGATTCATCAGGAGGGTTAGTTTGCAGGATTTCTAGATTTGGGAGAGTCTTTCGTGCTGATTTTTCTGCTTCTTCTGGAGACTCTCTTCGATGTTTGATTGCTTCTGAGTCCCGTGATCTCTCCTTCTGGCATAGGAGACTTGGTCACATTGGTTTTGATCATTTGACTCGAGTTAGCAGCCACGATCTCATTCGGGGTTTGCCCAAACTCAAGATGGTCAAAGACTTAGTTTGCTCTCCTTGCCGACATGGCAAGATGGTTACCGCTTCTCATCCTCCAAAGGACCGTAGTGATGATGATGCACCAGACAGCTTTTACATATGGACACCGTTGGTCCAGTTAGAGTGCAATCGAGAGGAGGAAGTGGTATGTTCTTGTCATCGTTGATGATTTTTCTAGATTCTCTTGGGTATTCTTCATGGCCTCAAGGATGAGACTTTTTCTCACTTCAGGGTTTGGTCAAGAGGTTGTCTATTGAGCTCCCGTGTGCATTACGAGCTATATGCGCAGTGATAATAGCACGGAGTTCAAGAATTCCTACTTTGAGAGTTTTTGTGTGGAGTCCGGTTTAGAGCATCGCTTCTCTTCTCCTACGCCTCGTGAGAATGGCATAGTGGAAAGGAAGAACAGGACCACGGTTGAGATGGCTAGTACGATGCTAGATGAGTACAAGACTCTAGGAAGTTTTAATGAGGCTATAGCTACCGCTGCCATGTTTCTAATCGCGTGTTTTTGAGAGCAAATTTGCATCGCACTTCTTATGAGTTGAGGTATGGGCGAAAGCCCAGTGTGTCTCATTTTCGTGTTTTTGGTTGCAAGTGTTTTATCTTGAAGTCTGGTAACCTAGATAAGTTTGAGTCTCGCTCTTCTGATGGTATCTTTCTAGGTTACTCGTCTTCTTCTCGTAGCTATAGGGTCTGGAGTGTTGATGCACATAGGATCATAGAGACCTGTGATGTGACCTTTGATGAGGCTAGCCCAGGAGCTAGACCTGATGTTTCAGGCTCTTCTTATCCCTCTGAGACCATCTTTGAAGAAGATAAGGATGATGGAGATGATGGTGTTCCACCGGATCCAGTCCCCTCTCCACCTGAGGTGCCTCCTGTTTCCATTTCTGCACCTCAGGGAGACCAGCCTTTGCCTTCCGACTCTCCTTCAGCGAGTGGCTCTGTTCCTACCTCTTCTGTTCAAGAGGTAGAGGTGAAGGACCGAGATGGCGAACAGAGGGGGGGTGAATGGTCGCAAATAAAAATTCCCCCAAAATACTCCAACAAAAACCTTGACAAGATCGCTCAAAAGGAATTGTGAAAAACCCGAAAAACTAGACAACTATGTGTACCCCAAGCTTGCATGGATAAGTACCATAAAATATGTGGGGATTTTTGAGTCACAATCCTGGTTGTCTAGTGTCCAAAATAAAGAGGAATCAATTCAAACTCTTGCTTTTAGAAAGGACATCAATTCAAATCACAAAAGTCACTTTCAGAAAAGCAAAAGCAGGATTTCCAGAACTTGTCCTCAATTTGCACAGGAGGTTGGTGGGTTTCTGTAGCTCAAAAAATTTTGAGACTTTTTCTCCCTGTGAGAATTAGAGTCTTGAAGAACTCCACCAAATTTCTCCTCAAAAAGCCTTACAGAAAAAACAGGAAAAATCGAAGAACACAGTCTGGTCAAAAACATCGAGCAGAAAGTTTGGGGCTCGGTTTTCACCTCATGACACCCAAACGGTGCAACAAGTGAACTCCAAAATTTTTCTGTAAGTGGATATCAGAGTCCCGCACCTCGTCCAACAAGAATCACTCAAAAAGGATTTTTCTATATTTTTACAAAAATCAAACACAGACTGCTGCGCGAAGAACAAGTTCAGAACAAAGTTGGAACTTGAAAGAAAAGATGTTCTCTACTCAATCCAAGAGTGCAAAAGAGATGTAAAACCATATGAACACACTCAAAACATCCAAGAACAGCAGCATTTAGAAGGAGGGGAGGCAAATCCAAATTACTTGAAAGTAAATTGCGGAATGTAATTATGGAAAGTAAATGCTGAATTTAAATTATGTAAAGTAAAGACATAATGTAAATGCGCAAAATAAATTCAGAGGTGGATGAATAAAACTTTCATTTCTGGAAGGGAGGTTACAAAGCCTCACATTCATGTGGGCAAAGCTCAAATGAGCATCAAAACCTCAACACCTTCAAGGGAAGGAGGCTACCCTCCACCCCTATTTATACTACTCTTGGGCCACCTACCACCCTTGGATGAGTCCTCAACCCTAGAGCACTCATCTAAGGGCTAGGATTAACCCACACACACAGCCATGCAAGGGCTAACCAAAACCCACACACATACCGGGTTTTCTTGCACGGTTTTCAAAGCATACTACCTAGACCCGCTAACCTATCAACTAGACCTCAATCCGACGGTCCTCATTGATCCACGCGCATCTAGCTAGCATCATCTCCTTTCCTTGTCTTCTTGACTTGCCCGACTCCGCCTCCGATCATCTTCCGCGATCTCCCAACCGTCTGGACCTCCGACGCCTCGCCTAGTCCCGGCCATCCTTCGCCTCACCATGACCTAGCACCGTCGTCCTGCAACCATCAAAAACAAGGAAACTCCTCACATAGCAATGCCCACAAAGATGTGCAATAAACCATCCAACTCATCACTACCGTGTTCATACGACCGGTACTGCCACTCCTAGCAGAGACAACTCAAATTGCTTCATTTTGAAAATCAATCCAAATCAAACTCAAACTTGAGCACACCTTGCTCAAATAAAGTCAAATACTCATCACAAATATGAATGGACCTCCACATGGTCCTTCAATCTCCCCCTTGATGAGTATATTGACAAACCATACAAAAGGCATAAATTTGAGTTTGAAGAAAATGAAGAAGAAAGCAATTTTCAGTTGCAAAGTCAAACTTGGTCCAAAGATAGAAATTAGAACCATGACCAAGTTGACGAAGAGGAATTCAGATTTTAGAGTTAAATTTAAGAAAGAGTAGGTTTTCAACAAAAACTCTAAAATCCAACTAAACATGTCAAATGTGATTATGAGATTATGATCCAAATGTATAGTAGCATAGTTTTACAAAGATCATAATAACCAAATAAGCATTCACATTCACATTTTTATCTTTTTAGTGATTCCTTTTCTACGTTATCTCCCCCTTTTGGCAATATAGGCATCAATTTTTTTTTATGTATGCATGAAATGCAATCGAAAAAGCTTTGAGGATTATCCAATTGATCAAAATGGAAGGATATTACACCAAGCTTGTCAATTTCAGAAGATGACTAAACTAAGACATGTCCAAGTGCAAATACGAGCTTAGTTTTGAATATTTCATTTTTAGCAAGATTTGACAAGTGCAACACTTAGCTTTAGTTTCAAAAATAGAAGAATAGCCACTCTAAGGATCAAAAGGAAAACCTAGAGTTCAACCTACTCAACACGTGGGGAATCTAGAAGAGCATACAAGGTCCTTCGGGCTCATTTATCACTTAATGCAAATTTTGATTTATCATCATACAAGACATAGCGGGGTGCAAATGTTTGACATTATTTGCATTCTTTACCCACATATGTCTTTGTTTTTAATTTATTTGCATTTTCATTTGACAACCAATTGACTCAAGCCGTATGCGACCATCTCAAGATGAGCTCTTAAGAGGATGGTCTAGGTCAAACACGATGTATTCCAAGTTCATCCCAAGTGCAATGGGAAGCGGTCTTGTGAATACAAGGTGTTGAGTCGTATGTGCACAAGAAGAGTCAATTTTGTTTAATTTTCATTTTTAGCACAACGATTCATGAGCAATTGAAGGACTCTGCATGGATCAAACTAGTTTCACCCAAGTTGCTATAGGGACTCTAGAGAACTCCTAAATTTCTCAAATTATGGCACAAACCTCTAGAGAAGAAACCTAGCAAGTAAAAGCAACAAGTTTCATCAAGTTTTTCATTTAAGGCTTATTTCATTTTTAAGCTTAGCAAGTTAAATGAACTTGGACATACCTAAGCTAGTGATTTTCTTCAAATGATGTAGCATGGTGTATAGCATGAAGAAGAAATCAATTGCATAATAGACAAAGCTCATAAAATGAAAATGCAGTCTAAATGCAATGCATGAACAGATTCCCAAACTCCCCTCAACAAATGAATCAATTTTAAGCTCAAATCTGGTTAAAGTTGAGTTATTATCAAGATTAGGCATAAAGAAAACCCGAATGAACTCAATAATAACTAAAAAATGAATGAGGAGAAGAAGTCGAGAAACCGCAAAACTGGATGGCTATAGAGCATAGAAAAGATAGAAGAGACTCACTACGGCTCGGACTCGCTCTTATCTTCCCAAAGGATCGACATAGGAAGTCGACTCTAGATCCCAACTAAGGAGTGCACATGCACTGCCTACCTGGAGGCCCAATACCGCTAGACTTATAAGACCGTGAGGGAACTCAACCTAGAGAGAAGAGAGAACAACTAATCACGCATGATAGCAACCTAAAGCACAAGATAAGAGGTCAATGCAAGGCATGCCAAGTCTAAGTGAGTGAACTCAACTCAAGAAAACAAGCCCAAAGTCACCCGAAGAAACACAAAGAAAAGAAAAGCTGGAAGAAAACATATAATACATAATATACAAACCACTCCCCCTCACGAAAGGCCGTAAGGGCTCACGACTCCAAGCTCACTCCTCAAGGCAACAACTGAGCTATCCAAAGGCTTGGTGAAAATATCGCTAATCAAGGTCACTCTCGAATCAAGCGCGATATCTCCTTCTCCACATGGTCTCTAAGGAAGTGATATCTAATATCAATGTGCTTGGTCCGGAATGTTGCACTGGGTTTTTAGCAATGCAAATAGCTGAAGTGTTGTCACGTAAAAGTGGCACACTCTCTATCTCTAACCCATAGTCCCGTAAGGTCGATCTCATCCAGAACACTGCTACAAAGAACTAGTCTGCAAAGAACATACTCGGCCTCGGTGGATCAGGCAACTCCTGATCGCTTCCTAGATGACCAAGAAACAAGAGAAGTGCCAATGAATTGGCAAGTGCGAAGTGCTCTTCCTATCTATCCTACAACCAAAGAAAGTCGGCATCGTAAAAGGCTCTAAGAGATAGATAAGAAGACGAAGAGTACCAAATACCATAATCGGTGGTAGCACGAAGGTACTCAAGATGCGCTTGATCACCAAGTGAGAGGCGCGAGAGAAGCTTGAAATCGAGCGCACGCACACACAGAAAATGTATGTCCGGCCTCAAGTAGTGAGGTACAAGAGGGAGCCGATCATGCTCAAACTCCTTTTGATCAGCGAGCTCACCATCCTCATCGGGCTCGAGGACAGCAGTGGTGGCCATAGGAGTCATCACCGGCTTCCCATCGACATGTCGAACGCCTCAGAGGTCACGTATATTTGCCTTGATGCAAGAAAGTACCCTCCGAGTCCGCTTGATTTGGAAGCCAAGAAAGTAGCTCAACTCGCCCATCATACTCATCTCAAACTCAGGCTCATCACCTCGTAAAACTGAGACACAAGCGAATGAGATGAGCCACCAAAATTATATCGCCCACATAAATCGACAAGAAGAAAATGAGACTCATGGTGTCGATGAATGAGTTTTGTCTACTATGCCCATTTTGAAGTCATGTCCGAGAAGATAAGACTTGAGCCTCTCATACCATGCTCTGGGGGCTCGCTTGAGTCCATACAAAGCTTTGGAGAGCTTGTATACATGACTCGAAACTTGGGGTTCTCGAATCCTGGAGGTTGTTTGACATAAACCTCTTCCTCAATATAGCCATTGAGGAATGCACTCTTGACATCCATTTGATAGAGCTTGAAGCCCCGGGATGCAGAGAATGCAAGTAGGATCCTAATAGCCTCTAGTCTAGCTACAGGGGCAAAGGTCTCCTCAAAGTCAAGACCCTCAACCTGAGAAAAGCCCTGTGCAACTAGCCTAGCCTTGTTGCGAATGACAACCCCATCCTCACTCTGCTTGTTTTTGAACACCCACTTGGTCCCAATGACATTATGACCAGATGGGGGCTCGACAAGCTGCCATACCTTGTTCCTCTCAAAGTTCTCAAGTTCTCATGCATAGCATTAATCCACGATTCATCTGATAATGCATGAGAAACATCTTTCGGCCAAAGGAGGCAACGAAGGCAGAGTGGAGGCAGAATCGGACAAACCTGATTTTGAGCGAGTGACGCTCAAACAGATCACCAATGATCCGATCGGTGGATGAGCTCGGATATGACGGGAGGACCGTAGCGAGTGGCCTCTACCTCATGCATGTAAGAGGTAGGAGCAGAGCCACTCACTGAAGGAGAGCTCAAGGCAAGGGTTGGTCTCCCGAGGTGCGAAAATGGAAACAGGAGGCACCTCGGGTATAGAGGGAACTGGATCCGGTGGAACACCATCATCTCTATCATCCTCATCTTCTACAAAGATGGTCTCGAGGATAAGAAGAGCTCAAACATCGTGTCTAGCTCTGGGCTAGCCTCATCGAAGGTCACATCACGGTCTCTATGATCCTATGCGCATCAACACCTGCACTTATAGTTACGAGAAGAAGTCGAGTAACCTAGAAAGATACCATCGGAAGAGCGACTCAAACTTATCTAGGTTACTGGACTTCAAGATAAAACACTTGCAACCAAAACGCGAAAATGAGACACACCGGGCTTTCGCCCATACCTCAACTCATAAGAAGTGCGATGCAAATGTGCTCTCAAAACACGCGATTAGAAACATGGCAAGCAAGAGCTATAGCCTCACCCAAAACTTCCTAGGAGTATCAGACTGCCTAGCATCGTCCCGCCATCTCAACCGTGGTCCTGTTCTTCCTTTCCACTACGCCATTCTCACGAGGAGCGAGGGAGAAGAGAACCGATGCTCTAAACCGCACTCCACACAAAACTCTCAAAGTAGGAATTCTTGAACTCCGTGCCATTATCATCACAGATAGCTCGAATGCACAGGAGCTCAATAGACAACCTCTTGATCAAACCCCAAGTGAGAAAAGTCTCATCCTTCGAGGCCATGAAGAATACCCAAGAGAATCTAGAAAATCATCAACGATGACAAGAACATACCACTTCCTCCCGCCGATCGCACTCTAGCGGGACCAACAAAGGTCCATATGTAAAAGCTGTCCGGTGCATCACCATCACTACGGGATCGGAGGATGAGAAGCAAGAACCATCTTGCCATGTCGGCAAGGAGAGCAAACTAAGTCTTTGACCATCTTGAGTTTGGGCAAACCCGAATGAGATCGTGGTCGCTAACTCGGTCAAATGATCAAAACCAATGTGACCAAGTCTCCTATGCCGAAGGAGAGATCACGGACTCGAAGCAATCAAACATCAAGAGAGTCTCCGGAAGAAGCGAAAAAATCAGCACGAAAGACTCTCCCAAATCTAGAAATCCCAAGAACTAACCCTCCCGATGAATCAAGGATTCTACAGCATTACTCTTGAAGCTTACCTCGAAAGAGTCATCGATAAGTCGAGAAACAGAGAGCGATTGTATTGCGCTTACTTACTAAGGCAACATCTTTAAGAATGAAATTTTGGTTAATGTAGATGGTACCTTTAGCAATGACTCTACTCAAGATGCATCCCCAAAAGTGATTAACTCATCACCGGGGCTCGGACTAGGAAGAGAACCAACGAGAATCTCCGGTCATATGACGAGAACAACCGAGTCAACAATCCAAACATCGCCCTTCCCCATCCGATTTAACCCGATCAAGACACAAGAGAGAAAGATGACTCAAGATCGGGATAGAGTGAAGACTTAGGAACCCAATCTCAACCATACGACACCTCCGAGTACCACCACGAAGAAGATCGACTCGAGTGACTCTCTGACGCCAACTCTCACACGATCAGAGCAACTCGTAGATAATCTAGGAGTCAAAGCGGGTTGGCACGCCAGGTGCAAAAGCCGACCATCCCGAAGAAGGTGCTGGATCTCCTACCGAAAACACCTCACGCCACGATATCTACCTCGATGGGAAAACGAGGAATATCAAGAGGACGGCGGAAAGACCGACTACGAACAGCTCTAGGACTAAAACTCAAGAACTAGCATGAAAACCAAGTCCGGACGCCGCCCAAAACAAAGCGACTCTCTAACTCGTCTAGAAGCGGTGTGTCTTAGGAGCACTCAAAGTCCGGGATGACCACAATACCCCTAAGAGCAGAACACGCCACGCCGAGTGATCTTGGCGCTACCAAGCGTAAATCTACTAGGTGACCATCCTTCTGTGGAAGGTGCATGTGTACTTCGCCTTGCTAAAGGCGTAGCAATAGAGTAACACCCTTCCGTCAAGTCCTATGGACAACCCCAGCAGACCTAAACACGGTGGTACTCACTCAGAGCTACCACAATCTCACCACTCTTGGAGCCGCAGACTATGGTGGGAGGATGCGCCCGAGCGTGCTCCAAGGATCAAATCCTAGACCTTGATTGAATCTACTAATCTTGGATTGGTCTAGAATAAGATTGAGCTTCTTCTTGCCTCCAACAAACTTCTCGAGAGTGCTCATAAGATACCGGCAATCTCGGAAGAAAGAAGCACAAGAAGAACAGGGGAAGGAGAGGAAGAAGAACCGTAAAGATGAGCTCTCTCAAAGACGTGCATTTTTCTCCTCAAAGACGGCCGCCTCAATCTTGAGGGCCTTACAAGAAACGCAAGGAGCATCTCTAATTCTATGGGCTTGGTCTTCTAATTTCTTCCTAAGCTCGACATGGATTTTATCCAAGTCCCCACAATCTCAAGACATCGCAAGCAATATTTTTGTGACTTATCTAGTAAGTCCTTAGCAAGTTTAGCACACTTGACATTCTGTGGTTTCATTGTCAAGTTTTAATTGCTTACACCCTCACATGAGCCGACTGGGTCCTTAGAAGCATGTGATTCAAGTTCATTGTTTCTAGCGTAAAGCTTCCTAAGGTGTTCGCCATGGCATCAATTTCGCAAGCAATTTAGGGCAATTAGAGCATGATAGAGTGGAGTGAGCATGAAGAAAACTAGCCTCAACAGAATAGCATCAATGTAACTAGTGCTAGCATTCTTCAACCTAAGACCATCAAGTTCAACAAGCACACTATCATGTATGGTCCTTAGGTTCTCCAACTCCACAAGAATAGCATCACACAAAGAGCAATCATCGGTGACTCGGGAGGAGAAGATCTAAGTGAAGCTAACTCCGAGTCAAGGTACCTACTTCCTTCTCAAGCTCAGTACACCTAGCTCTAGCTCTAGCATGAAATTTTCCTAATTTGCGTAAAGCTTCGCTGAGCTGGTCATAGGAGGGTACCTCGTCCGAGTCATTTGAGAGCTCGAGTCGCCGATGTCGTTGGTGTCGCCATGAAGCACATGCCGGAGAAGTCGCGCCGCCTTTCTTCTCTTGCGGATCATCCTCGCCTCGTCGCTCCATGTCTCCGTGTCGGAGAGGTTGATGTCGCTGCGCGGCAAGGACGCGTGGAAGAGCTTCTTGTTCTTGGAGAAGTTGCGGTACTTCTTCTCGTCTGCCGGTTCACGAACCGAGGCTTCTTGTTGCGGTTCTTGTCGGTGTAGTCGTTCTTGCCCGAACCGCCAACGCTATTCTTGCCCTTCTCCGCTTGGGATAGTTCGCGAATGTGGTTGGGGCCACCACACTCAAGCGGTGATCATGCCACCTCTCTTCCTCTCTCTCACCCTCTTGTATGCATGAGAAAACTTGCGGCGAGAAGAGCAAGCTCATTTTCTCGAAATTTTTCCAGCTTGGTCATCGCTAGCTCGCAAAGGGCGGAAGAGAGAAACCAATAGAAGGATCAAGAAGAAGATCCAATGGGATTGGTGACCAAAGCCATCGATCGAGATTTCGTCTTCCGAGAGACGACATCGATCTCATGAGTCTTGAGGCGGAATAAAGCCCGCCAAGAGTCGAGTCGATAAGTCGGTGGTGTCCTTGATGGTGGTCACCTTCATCTCCCAAACCCGAAGGTCGAGTGCGGTCAAGAAATGCCGAGCATTGTCCGAGTCGGTATATGCAACCAACCGCCGGAGGTCGCTCAAAATCTTTGTAAACCGACCAAAACACTCGCCGAGACTCTCACCAAAGCGTTGATCAAACTTGTTGTACTCGCTTGAACTGAATCTCGCTCACGCCTTGATTTGAGTAGAGCCCTCATGGTAAGCATCGAGGGTTACCCAAATCTCGTGAGCGAGCGAAGGTGAGAAATCCTATCATACTCACATGGCTAAGACCTCAGATGAGAATGTTCCTTGCCTTAGCATTCGCCTCAACGCCAACCATATTGATGGCCGTGACATTTTCATCGCAGGAACCTCATACGGAGTTTCACCTTCGCCATATCGTAGCCTCGGCGTGATGTATGACTCCATCCGGACTTCCAAAAGGAAAATCAACTCCATTAAAGATTGGAGGCTTGGTGGAATATTTGTCCGTCGCCATGGCTCTTGAGACCGGTCAAGATCTATGGAAGAGCAAAACCGCTCGATACCAATTGAAGGACCGAGATGGCGAGCAGAGGGGGTGAATGGTCGCAAATAAAAATTCCCCAAAATACTCCAACAAAAACCTTGACAACATCGCCAAAAGGAATTGTGAAAAACCCGAAAAACTAGACAACTATGTGTACCCCAAGCTTGCATGGATAAGTACCATAAAATATGTGGGGATTTTTGAGTCACAATCCTGGTTGTCTAGTGTCCAAAATAAAGAGGAATCAATTCAAACTCTTGCTTTTAGAAAGGACATCAATTCAAATCACAAAAGTCACTTTCAGAAAAGCAAAAGCAGGATTTCCAGAACTTGTCCTCAATTTGCACAGGAGGTTGGTGGGTTTCTGTAGCTCAAAAAATTTTGAGACTTTTTCTCCCTGTGAGAATTAGAGTCGTGAAGAACTCCACCAAATTTCTCCTCAAAAACCCTTACACAAAAAACAGGAAAAATCGAAGAACACAGTCTGGTCAAAAACTTCGAGCAGAAAGTTTGGGGCTCGGTTTTCACCTCATGACACCCAAACGGTGCAATAAGTGAACTCCAAAATTTTTCTGTAAGCGGATATCAGAGTCCCGCACCTCCTCCAACAAGAATCACTCAAAAAGGATTTTTCTATATTTTTACAAAAATCAAACACTGACTGCTGCGCGAAGAACAAGTTCAGAACAAAGTTGGAACTTGAAAGAAAAGATGTTCTCTACTCAATCCAAGAGTGCAAAAGAGATGTAAAACCATATGAACACACTCAAAACATCCAAGAACAGCAGCATTTAGAAGGAGGAGGCAAATCCAAATTACTTGAAAGTAAATTATGGAATGTAATTGCGGAAAGTAAATGCTGAATTTAAATTATGTAAAGTAAAGACATAATGTAAATGCGCAAAATAAATTCAGAGGTGGATGAATAAAACTTTCATTTCTGGAAGGAGGTTACAAAGCCTCACATTCATGTGGGCAAAGCTCAAATGAGCATCAAAACCTCAACACCTTCAAGGGAAGGAGGCTACCCTCCACCCCTATTTATACTACTCTTGGGCCACCTACCACCCTTGGATGAGTCCTCAACCCTAGAGCACTCATCTAAGGGCTAGGATTAACCCACACACACAGCCATGCAAGGGCTAACCAAAACCCACACACATACCGGGTTTTCTTGCACGGTTTTCAAAGCATACTACCTAGACCCGCTAACCTATCAACTAGACCTCAATCCGACGGTCCTCATTGATCCACGCGGCATCTAGCTAGCATCATCTCCTTTCCTTGTCTTCTTGACTTGCCCGACTCCGTCTCCGATCATCTTCCGCGATCTCCCAACCGTCTGACCTCCGACGCCTCGCCTAGTCCCGGTCATCCTTCGCCTCACCATGACCTAGCACCGTCGTCCTGCAACCATCAAAAACAAGGAAACTCCTCACATAGCAATGCCCACAAAGATGTGCAATAAACCATCCAACTCATCACTACCGCGTTCATACGACCGGTACTGCCACTCCTAGCAGAGACAACTCAAATTGCTTCATTTTGAAAATCAATCCAAATCAAACTCAAACTTGAGCACACCTTGCTCAAATAAAGTCAAATACTCATCACAAATATGAATGGACCTCCACATGGTCCTTCAATAGGCTACTTCTGTTGCTGGACCTCCCCGTCATATTCAGAGACGTCATCCTCCTGATCAGATGATTGGCGATTTGTTCGAGCATGTCACCCGCTCAAGAACGGGTCTGTCCTCTTTCTGCCTCCACTCTGCCTTCATTGCCTCCTTTGAGCCGAAGGATGTTTCTCATGCATTATCCGATGAGTCATGGATTAATGCTATGCATGAGGAACTTGAGAACTTTGAGAGGAACAAGGTATGGCAGCTTGTCAAGCCCCCATCTGGTCATAATGTCATTGGGACCAAGTGGGTGTTCAAAAACAAGCAGAGTGAGGATGGGGTTGTAATTAGAAACAAGGCTAGACTAGTTGCACAGGGCTTTTCTCAGGTTGAGGGTCTTGACTTTGAGGAGACCTTTGCTCCTGTAGCTAGGCTAGAGGCTATCCGAATCCTGCTTGCATTTTCTACATCCAAAGGCTTCAAGCTTTATCAAATGGATGTCAAGAGTGCATTCCTCAATGGCTATATTGAGGAAGAGTTTTATGTCAAGCAACCTCCAGGATTCGAAAACCCCAAATTTCCGAGTCATGTATACAAGCTTTCCAAAGCTCTGTATGGACTCAAGCAGGCCCCCAGAGCATGGTATGAGAGGCTCAAGTCTTATCTTCTCAGCCATGACTTTAAAATGGGCATAGTAGACAAAACTCTGTTCATCAGACACCATGAGTCTCACTTTCTTCTTGTCCAGATTTATGTGGACGATATCATTTTTGGTGGCTCGTCTCATTCTCTTGTCTCTCAGTTTTCTGATGTGATGAGTACAGAGTTTGAGATGAGTATGATGGGCTAGTTGAGCTACTTTCTTGGCTTCCAAATCAAGCGGACTGGAGGGTACTTTCTTGCATCAAGGCAAATATACCTGACCTCCCGAGGCGCTCGACATGTCCGATGGGAAGCCGGTGATGACTCCTATGGCCACCACTTCGTCCTCGAGCCCGATGAGGATGGTGAGCCTGCTTGATCAAAAGGAGTTTGAGCATGATCGGCTCCTCTTGTACCTCACCGCTTGAGGCCGGACATGCATTTTGTTTGTGTGTCCAGGCGCTGCGTTTCAAGCTTCTCCTCGCGCCTCACCACCAAAGGTCAAGCGCATCTTGGTACCTTCGTGCTACCACCGATTATGGTATTTGGTACTCTTCTTCTTCTTGTCTATCTCTTAGAGCCTTTTCCGATGCGACTTTGTCGGGTCAGAGGTTAGATAGGAAGAGCACTTATGGCACTTGCCAATTCATTGGCACTTCTCTTGTTTCTTGGTCATCTAGGAAGCGATGCAGGGTTGCACCCCACCACCGAGACCGAGTATGTTGTCGCAGCCGATTGTCAGAGCAGTGCTCTGGATGAGATCGACCTTACGGGACTATGGGTTAGAGATAGAGAGTGTGCCACTTTTCTGTGACAACACTTCGGCTATTTGCATTGCTAAAAACCCAGTGCAACATTCCCGGACCAAGCACATTGATATTAGATATCACTTCCTTAGAGATCATGTGGAGAAGGGAGATATCACGCTTCAGTTTGTAGAGAGTGACCTCCAGTTAGCCGATATCTTCACCAAGCCTTTGGATAGCTTCAGATTTGTTGCCTTGAGGAGTGAGCTTGGAGTCGTGAGCCCTTACGGCTTTTCGTGAGGGGGAGCTGGTTTGTATATTGTGTACTATATATTTTCTTCCAGCTTTTCTTTTCTGTGTGTTTCTTCTGGGTGTCTTTGGGCTTGTTTTCTTAAGTTGAGTTCACTCACTTAGACTTCTGGCATGCCTCGCATGGACCTCTTATCTTGTGCTTTAGGTTGCTATCATGCGTGATTAGTCGTTCTCTCTTCTCTCTAGGTTGAGTTCCCTCACGCCTTATAAGTCTAGCGTGTTTTGTGGCCTCCTGGTAGACAGGTCCATGTGCACTCCTTAGTTGGGATCTAGAGTCGCCTTCCTATGTCAGTCTCTCGGGAAGATAAGAGCGAGTCCGAGCCGTAGTGAGTCTCTTCTATCTTTTCTATGTTCTATAGCCATCCAGCTTTGCGCTTTCTCGACTTCTTCTCCTCATTCTGCTTTTTCTCGTTATTATTGAGTTCATTCGGTTTTCTTTATGCCTAATCTTGATAATAACTCAACTTTAACCAGATTTGAGCTTAAAATTGATTCAATTGTTGAGGGGGAGTTTGGGAATCTGTTCATGCATTGCATTTAGACTGCATTTTTCTGTTTTATGAGCTGTCTATTATGCAATTGATTCAATCTTCATATGCACCTTGCTACATCTTTGAAGAAAATCACTAGCTTAGGTCTATCCAAGTTCATCTATCATACTAAGCTTGTTAAAATCTGAAAATTGAAAATCTTAAATGAAAAACATGTTGCTTTTTCTTGTTAAGTTTCTTCTCTAGAGGTTTTTACCATGAATTGTGAATTTATGGAGTTCTCTAGAGTCCCTATAGCAACTTGGGTGAAACTTGCTTGATCCATATTTTAGTCCTTCAAAATTGCTCATATGTGCTAAATTAAGAAAAATTTGACTCTCTTTTGTGCAAAATTGAACTCAACACTATATATCCTCGAGACTGCCTCCCATTGCACTTGGGATGAACTTGGAATATATCGTGTATGACCAAGATCATTCTCTTAAGAGTTACTCTTGGGGTGATCGAACATGGCTTGAGTCAATCATTAAGAAATGCAAATAACAAAAACATAAGTGGGTAAAGAATGCAAATAATGTCAAACATTTGCACCCGCTATGTCTTTCAAAATATCAAAGAAGAAGAATTTGCATGAATTGAAAAATGAGCTCAAGGACTCTATATGTACTTCAAGATTCCCCAAAGTGTTGAGTAGGTTGAACTCTAGGTTTTCCATTTGATCCTATGAGTGGTGTTGGCTTCTAGCTTTGAAACTTTTGCTAAGTTTTGCACTTATTCAAATCTTGCTAAAATAAAATCTTGTAAACAAAGCTTATGAGCAAAATGAATTTGTTTTTGAAGACATCCTAGTTCAGTCATTTTCTAAATTGACTAGCTTGGTGTCATATCTTGCATTTATGATCACTTGGATAATTCTCAAAGCTCACTTAGGATGCATTTCATGCATACATATATAAAGGGGGAGAAAACAAAAAAAAAATCTTGATGCCTATATTGCCAAAAGGGGGAGAAAATGTAAGAAAGGCATATTCAAAGGAAAAATATTAATCCACTTTGGTTCTTATGAGTGAGTTTTATTGGGTCTTTTAGAGTTTTTGTTGAAAACTTGCTCTCTCTAAAGTTTAGCTCTAAAAATCCCTTTTCTGCCAACTTGGTCATAATTTTATATCTTTCTCTCTGGACCAAGTTTGGCTTTGCAATCAAATTGCTTTCTTCTTCTCTCATTCAAACTCAAATTTATGCCTTTTGTGTGGTTTGTCAATATACTCATCAAGGGGGAGATTGAAGGACCATGTGGAGGTCCATCTATGTTTGTGATGAGTATTTGACTTTATTTGAGCATGGTGTGCTCAAATTTGAGTTTGATTTGGATTGTTTTTCGAGCTAGAGCAATTTGAGTTACTGGTTGGAGACCAGTCGTTCGACCCCGAGTGGTCGGGTCGTCCGACTTGAGTGGTCGGGGCTTTGGCTGGTTGGAGACCAGTCGTCCGACCCCGAGTGGTCGGGTCGTCCGACCTGAGTGGTCGAGGCTTTGGCTGTGTTGCGCATCACCGTCCGACCGAGTGGTCAGTCTCTCGCCGGCCTGGAGACCGGTCGCCGACCTCGAGTGGTCGGAATGGAGACTAGTGGTCGACCTCGAGTGGTCGGGATGGAAACCGATGGTCGCACCATGGTTGGTCGGGATGGAGACCGGTGGTCGCACCATGGTTGGTCGGGATGGAGACCGTTGGTCGCACCACGTGTGGTCGGGTTTTCTTTGGTCGGCCGAGTGTATATCCGTCTGCTGAGATGGATATGTGTTGTTGGACATTGCTATGTGATGTGGTTTTTGTCTATGATGGTTGCAGGACTTTGGAGCTAGGTCATGGTGAGGCGAAGGGGATCGTGGACTAGGCCGAGAGCCGAGGTCTAGATGATCAAGGTGTCGCCAAAGATGACCGAGGCTGTGGAGTAGCCGCAAGCCGAGAAGACAAAGGAATGGATGAGATGCTAACTTGAGCCGCTCGATCAAGGAGGACCGTTGGATCGCGGTCGGAAGATAGAGTAGAGGTCAAGTTAGTGTGAGTTGAAAAGCGTGCAAAACCCGTTGTGTTGTTGGGTTTGGGTGAGCCCATGCATAGCTTTGTGAGTGGGTAAAATCTCACCCTTGATGGAGTGCTCTAGGGTTTAGAGGCTCATCCAAGGGTGGTAGGTGTTCCAAGCCTGCTATGAATAGACAGGAGAGGGTGTCTCCTTGGGGTGAGCAGTGAGGAAAGTCTACGTGAGTAGTTGAGAGTTGTTGAGAGTGATGTGTAAGGATCAAATCCTAGATCTTGGATGTTAGCCTAGGATTGAAGCAGACATCCAAAGGTGGGAATTGATCCTGTGTCACTATAAATAGAGGGGTAGGGCAGCCTCCCTCTTTGAAGGTTCCGAGGTTTTTGCCGCTCGCTTGAGTTTTGCCCACTTTGTTGTGAGGCTTTGTAAACCTCCTTCCGTAAATGAAATGTTCTTCATTTATATTCTTGTTTCATTTCCCTTACGTGTATACATTACGCACTTAAATTCATTATCTAAATTCCGCATTTACTTACTTGCAATTTACTTTACGTAATTTGGATTTGCCTCATCTCCTTCTACATGCTATTGAGTCTTTGTTGAAATTCATGATTGATGAACTCTTCTCTGGATTCGGTGCTTTCAATCATCTAGGCAATCCTTGCGTTCTTGTTGCAAGTTGTAAATCTGTGTGTTCTTAAAGTGCGTAAACGTGTGACTTGCAGTTCTTTAGTCTTGATTGGCTTCTGGTTCTTGTTGCCAAGGATGAAAGATTGCTGGATGAATCTTATATAGATCATATCCTAATCATCTAGGCAATCTACAACCTCTTCTATTCAGTTTTGCAAGAAACCAATTTCTGTGCCTAGTTTTCAGATAGTGTTTCTATTTGTTTAAAGGGTTGTTTCTTCGTGTTCTTACTTGCTATGATTTTTGGAGAGTCATCCAAGGATTTCTGACCATCAACTCCCACCAGCAAGTTAGGGGTGAAGTCTGTGTTCGTGACTCTGTTTTTGGTGTTGCATTTGTTAAACTGAAAAGGACGGAACCTTGGTATCAATTCCTTCGATTGTTGATTGAAATAGGTTCCTGACATCCTTTGAGAGGTGCACACCAATTTTCATCGTTTTGGATCACCGATCAAAAGCTACATCGATTTCTGTTTTTGAGATCGTGCTGATTTTACTGTTCACTCGAATACTATTCACCCGAGTACTGTTCATCCGACCTCCGCAGGTCGGGGGTACTGTTCATCTGGTCGGGGGTACTGTTCACCCGAATACTATTCACTCGAGTACTATTCATTCGACCACTTCAGGTCGGGAGTACTGTTCATCCGACCAGTGCTGGTCGGGGGTACTGTTCACCCGAACACTATTCATTCCGGGTACTGTTCATCCGACCTCTTTAGGTCGGGGGTACTGTTCATCCGACCAGAAATACCCGACCAGTGCAGTTTTTTCTGGTCTTTTGGTGGTTTGAATTTTAGGGGAGAGTTTATTCGAAAATCTTATTTGGCTCCTATTCACCCCCCTCTAGTCGCCTTTTTCGATATTTCAAAAGCAATGGAAGCAACACAAGCTAAATTCCATCATTAAAATTATTAATTACATCGATGATCAAACTCCTAATCTACCAAATAGAAGCAAGGATACGCAACAAAATAATCAATAATAGCATTTACTGGAGGTAGAAAAAAACATAAGTAAATGCATTATTCCAGGATCACCTCTGGGATGACCGATGTAGAATGGAACGAGCTTAGGACTCATAATATTTTAGGGTCCGGACTGTGCAAAGCGAGGACGTGTGGGTCGGTGTCAGAATTTGTTCAAACATAAATTTCATGCTAGCGAATTTTAAAATATGCTTTCGTAGGAGATTAAAGTCCTTCTTTGTTTGGTGGGAGGAACCACTGGGTTTATTATCATTAGTGCTATCCATTGGAGATATTTACAATAGAATGATAATAGTGCTATCCATTGTGTAACAGATACTAGACTATAAGCTGAATTTTGCCCACCACTTGCATCGACCCTGTCTCACCTAAAATTCTGAATCAAACCTGTCTCCCCTAGCTAGCCGCATCAAAATTTCATCAAGGCCTGAAAAAAAAAAGTGACAAACCAAATAAGGGCCGGTTCATTGGCCACCAAAATTTGGTGGCTAATTTAAGGACCACTTGTCATGACACAGCGATATTGGGTAGCCAAAATATGGTGAGGTGAAGGAATATTCAATGGCCACAAAAAATTGGAATAATTGATGATTTACTCTTATTTACTTGTGCCATTGATTATTTTCTTCGTAATATCTCACTGACATGCGGGGCATGAGGCTATATATGGAGCAAATGATCAATTCTTCGATTATGGACGAGATTTGAAACAAGATAAGATTGCACCAACTAAAATGGAGCAAATGATCAATTCTCCCTTGAAAATTACATCTCACCTGCCCTCTACTATCGTCCTCCTCTTTCATGACCATTCTACGGTTCTCCCTATGTTCCTTCCTTACTTTCACCCAATTTTTATCCTCTTGTTCACCACAAAGTCTGATCTCCAGAATAGTTATTCTCCAAAAAGCACAAATCATTGACGAACATGCACGTTAAGCTCTGACAAGCTCATTCCAAAACCGATCAACAAGCAAAACTTTGGCCTCAAAGTCCTAAACACGAAATGGAAATGGGAGAATTAGGTGGGGCCCCTGTCAGAGGAAAACGGGATGCGTATCATCAGCCTTTGAAGTGTGAAGGCAAAGTTTGCCATTTCCATAGACATCCGCTGTCCACTGAAATCCAACATTCATCGTTTCGTAGTCCCACCATCCAAATAAACAACGACCTTTTCCTTCCCCAATGAAACTAGGAATCGTAGCTTCTTCCTACCTGTCCAACGATTGAGCATTTGAGGGCGCGCTCTCTCGCTCTCTCTCCTGCTCTTGCTACTTCATGTAGTGCTTTCCATGCATGTTCTTCGTCTCACCCTTCCATATTTCGTTGTGATTTCCTACATTCTACTACCTTTTCTTGAATCAAGCAGGAGCTTAGCTTTTATTCAGCCGTAAGAGAGTTACAATCATGATGGATTCATCTAGATTTTATTTCCTACCTTCATCTACTGATAAGCATAGCAAGTAAAGGGAAATTTTCACTTCCCATGCTTCCAGCATGGATATATTTTTGGTGCTGCATCGGTGATGGGGTATGAGTCTAATTCTGATATTGTCGCCTCGCCACCGTCATATATCAACTTGTCCTCGCTGTCAATCGCCACCAGAGACGCGCGCCGTCTACTGTGTTGTGCTCCACTGGTGGTTGCGCCTACTCCGTTGAAGGCAGCCGCAAGAGAGTTGAGATGTGAAGCCAGTGCAGTGCAGGAAGGGGCTCGCCACGGTTGGAGTCGCAGCCTCGCAGGAACGGGGGAAGATGGAAGGAAATTTTATTTTAATCGGGGAATGGTGGGCCATACAACTGCAGGCTAAGTTGTTTGCACGATGAACGGGTGGGATTGAGGCAATGGCAATTTTTGCCGTCAAAACGTAAGGGCAGAGGATACAGAAAAACGAAGGGATAACCGTTTTTATGCCAATAAAAGAAAAGGAAAGTCGGAAATTACGCAGTCGCACATGCCGGTGATGCCTCTCGGTTCTTCGCGGGACCTGATATGGCATGATTTCGGACCCTTCCGTGTATTTACATGCTAGTCTCTTCAGTGGTTAGTACACATAGTTACTCAAAATATAGCATTATTATCCATGTATAGATAAAATAAAGAAGTACATTAATAATATTTAAGTAGTCTTACATATTAGGCCTTGAAGGCTATGTACACTAAACAAAGTCTACAGTGAATAGGGGTGGGCAATCGGCAAATTCGGTTTTTTTGGTTCTCAAAACCGAACTAATCTAAAAACCGAACCAAAATGATTCGGTTAATTCGGTTTTTGGTTTAACCGAATTAACCTGTGCAACCATTTAGCCTTTCTATGGAAACCAGTTTAGTCTTTCTATCTTGCAACCATTTCATATCACAAGTGGACCTTAGTATTCAACCAGTTTAGCCTTTCTATCTTGCAACCATTTCATATCAAGAATTGAGAACAAGAAAACAGAACTAGATAATGCCTAAGCAAAGATATTGTAATACTGACAGCAAGTGCGAACAAGTAACACATGTACCCATATTACCTCAAGAAGAAAACAGAACAGGGTCAGGGTAGGAAGTTCGCGAACCAGGACAAACGCCAGTCACAAAATCACAGAGACCACATTGTCCCTAATTTGTACACACTACACACCAGTTCATTTGCAAAGAAGTCCCGAAGAGAATACAAAGTCATGGCTACATATTATTGTTCTACAAAGTCCCACAGCAAAGTGTAATAAACTGCAGGAAACCCGTAACTGTAAGCAATTCATACAAGTTCCACTTCCAGGTAGCAGCTTATACAACAAGCGCATTACAGATATATTATGGGTTTGGAGGCACACAACAAATTACTAGCCACTAGGGAAAGCATTTCAGTGATGCACAGTGCACACAATAATCACTATCCACTAGGGAAAGCATTCAGATAATCACATTTCGGATTTTCGAGGGAACAGGGAGGAGTCAGGAGATGGGGGAAGAACTAGGAAGAGAAGTTATACCGGATGGGAGGGCGGCGATGCGCCGATGCCTGGGGATGGGAGCCAGGAGGACGACGATGGTGGCGGGGGCTGTGTCGGCTCAGGTAGAGGTAGAGATGGCCAGACCGTCGGTCGCAGGATGGCGGAATGGGATGGCGGGACTCGAGAGGGTGACGAGCCGGCGACGCTTGGAGAGGCGCCGGTAGGTGTCAGGGTGCCGACGCAGCAACACCACTGGACGCTGGTAGCCCTAGCCGTAGTCAAGTGCAACCGTGCGGGTAGGCTAGGGTTTCATGGGGAATTGAAGTTGCTCGGTTGAATGGTGATTCAATTGGGTGCGAGGTAAAGGTTGGGGGAAGTCGCTCGGTGCGAACTGCGAAGCAGAACAGTGGAAGTGCACACTGCGTAGTGCGGCTGGTTAGAGTATTCGATTTTCGGTTTGGTTCGGTTTCCAAACTTAAAAAACCGAACAGAGAACCGTAAACCGAAAAGCACTAAATTAAAAACCGAATCGAAAACCGAAAAAAATGAAATTTTTGATTAATTCAGTTCGGTTCGGTTTTTCGATTTCGGTTTAAAAATACCCACCCCTAATAGTGAAACACTACTACAGAATGATACAACACTATCTCTTTACCTGAGTCGGTTCCCAACTTTTCAGAAAAAAAAACCAATAGTGATATAAGATTCGGCGTGGGTGAGAAATATGACATAAAACATCACTATCGGTAGTATCGGTTCTAATATCAGAATCGATAGTGATTACTTGGTCATCACGATCGGTTTTTAAGGTTAGAACCGATCGTGATAGTACACATACCAAACGTCCTCAAGCTTGACTTCTCGGCTTTTCCTCTCGCGCTTAACCTCTTGGTTTTCCCTTTGTTCTATAAAAAAAGGAGTTTACTCCTCTCTGCCCTCATCACCCCTCTGCCTCCCATCGTCCACGTCTCCCATCTGCCTCCCCGAGCATGTTGCCCATCTGCCTTCCCTAGATTGCGTCGCCCATCTGCCTCCCCGAGCATGTCATCACCTCCTCACCAGGCACGTCACCATTGTCTCCTCCCCTGAGCATGTCATCACTGCCTCTTCTCTGAGCAGTGTTAGCTGCATTGACTTTTTAGTTGGTGCTTCATGAGTATAATCATCTCCGTGTAAATAATTTCTTTACTGTTCTTGTAAAGGAGCTAGATAATTTACTTGTCTTAGGACCTTGCATGTAGGGAGGCATTATTCGATGAGGAGTAGAGTTGGTTAGACTGTTTGTGACAACATTGATTAATTTTTTTACATCGTGCAATACTTGATTAGTTCAATTGGTGTCGTCTACTAAGTGGTACTAGATATATGTTCATGCTCTTTGTGCTTACTGTTTTACTTGTTCTTGATTGTTATTGTTTTGTTTATGCTATTGTTGGCTGTTTTTAGCATCTGAATTGTTGTTGGCAGCCTCTGTTTACATACTTTTGCAGTTTGTATTGTTGTAGTTTTAGTAAACATTCTTAAGTATTGATTCTCTTAAATATATCTTGATCTAATTGATTAGATTTTATAAACTTTGAACTATTAAATCTATTTTTAAAGGCAAGGTTGTCACAAATCAATCTAATGTCTTATCCCTAGTGGTGAGGAGGCCATTCTGATGCAGCCCGATATCTGAGAATACCTTAAAATCAATTTGATCTTAATTGCTAGTTGTCTGCCTTTATTAATGTTAATTGTCATGCATATACTTAATTACCTGATTATGAGTATATTTATTTTGATATTGTCAAGTATCATATATACAATAGAGCCTACAAACAAGACAGTTGACACAGAAAAGTTATTGGATGGTAAACGAAAACTTGAGGTGAAGATAGAACAATTAAAGGGAAAGGCTGAGTTAACAGAAAAAAATTTGTGAGATGAAAACAAAAACTGAAATGCATAGAAGACAAATCGCATGGTATTGAATCTCTTAAACATATACTCATCATTAAGAAGTGCAGGGAGAACGTAAAGTTAGAAAAAGCCAAAACTAAGCTTATAGAGATTTCTAGTATTTAATTCGACGTAGGAACTGATAATATACTAAGATAGCCTATTTTTACAACAAGATAGCCTATTTTCACAACAAGATAGCCTATTTTCACAACAAAATGTTCGCTTTTGTAGGGATTAATAGATATGACTGAAAGTCAATCAGTTATTGGTGTCAAACAAATAGGTATTATACTAGAGTTGTGGAACTACGACGATAACCGAAAAGTCTCTGTTGCGAAAGCTGTGGCACATATGATGGCAGACATGAAAAATCCCTAAGGTCTCCTTGTTTTGATATATCAAATAATGTTATTTCTTAATGTATGCTTGTTAATATTTTAACTAGTTTATTGTATCCTTGTAATATAACAGAAAATACTTTAGACAAAAGTTGGCTATAAAAATGATATGAAAGGTTGCTCTTGTGCTAAGAGTTCTGCATAGAAAAGGCTGACAGAGGATTGTGCCACTGATTTTTGCATTGAGTATATTTAGTAGAAAATCTCTATGGTACTCTAGATGCAATTGCTTGGGGCAAAAAGCCTTCTATTAGGACATCGGGGCTCCTAAGAAGAGTTATGTTAGAGGATTACGCTATTGATTTCTACATTGAGTATGTATATTGTCAATAATACAGTGAATGTGAATATATTATGAATTTATCAATTTGTGAATATACTGTGAATGCGAATATACCGTAAATTTGTCAATTGTGTATTTATTGTCAATCTGTGAATATATTGTGAATTTGTCAATCTGTGAGTGTGCATATACTGTGAAGGTGATATCTGGGATTTATCTCTATCGGTTCCATGTTTAGAACCGATAGAGACGTGTAATCTTTATCGGTTCCGAGTGTGGAACCAATAGAGATAATTCACTAATCACACTAAAAACCGATAAAGATCATAAAGACTTATCTGTTGGTTCTGATCGTAAAACCGATATAGATTTGTAATTATCTCTATTAGTTTCTAACTCGAAACCGATAGAGATAATAGATCTTTCTAATTATTTCTTGAAAACTAATTAAAGAATAGCAAAGTTTTGAGTTGAATTTTTTTTCAAATCACATGAAAGTTTTTTTTGCTTCAGTTAAAGTTTTCCAATAAATTTTTTTTCAATCATTTGAAAGTTTTTTAATAGGATTTTTTTTAACTAGTTGAATGTTTTTTGAACCATTCGAAGTTTTTTTTTGAACTATTTTGGGTGCACATCTTGATGAAGATCCAAAGGTTGGATAATCGAGTACTCTCACCCTACAAAAACACACGAGTAGTCTTTAGCAATTTCCAATTTGTAGTTAGGCATTGATCTTTTATGTTTACTATTTTAATGGGAAAATCGTACGGAAAAATAATACGAGGCCATAATGTGAATGGTATATGGTATTTACCAATTCTAGTTTGTGAAATTTGCTTGAATGTATCATTGCTATCTCCACCTCCATCTTCTGGGGTACTACTAGGATACATGCAGGACAGCAAACTTTTCATAGTCGCATGTGAGAGTGTGACATGCGGACAAGAGCAACGCACAACAAGCAACAATTCTCTCCCATAGGCGCACATGAGAGGGTCACATGAGAGATGCAGAACTCAACCCACCATCCTCATCCATATCCTTCTTCCTGCGCTCTCTCCCTCACTCTCTCCTTCGACTCTCTCCCAACACAGCCACCACGTCTCTCTCCTCACCATGTCGACGTGCCTCCTCCTCGCCTTGCCCAATGGCGCACCGCAGCACCTCCTTCTCTCCACATCCCTGTGGATAGGGAACGCTCAGTTTACGAAGTAAAGCATAGAGCTTCAATGAGATTGATCTCTCTCTGTATGCCTTACAAGCTACCGCTACGCTTTAGGCACTGGCTTGGCCATGTTGCTTTCCTTTTCCTAATTAAAGAACGAATGAACCGTATTCTTTGCTTTAATGTGGAGTAAAGAGGCTTACAGTACTATTAAAGAATAGAGTGGTATTAGCAGTTGGGATTAGAACATTTTTACCGGTTGCCGAGCCAAAATATAAATTGATTCGTAAAGAAGTTGGGAAATTAAAGGACAAGGCAAGTTGACGTATCCGTTGCTTTTGGACGTGAAAAAGATAGCCTTCATCCGGATATTTTATTTCTTACAAACATCCAAATTTTAGACCCTTAGATCAAAGTATCAGACCATCCATTAAAACACAACCTGATTTTCCTTCATGTCTTACGGATCTCACCGCAGATTCAATACTCCAAAATTTAGATGTTTTTTGCTAAGAAAACATCTAAGTGATGTTTATCAAAAACCCAAAAACAAAAGCTTCACAGCAGAGTAGCTCATGAAATGCATGGAGGAATTCATGACCCAATATATGTATACTCCTCTTTAAAGCCGTGGAGAACGCAGGGCCTCTCTGGCAAAAAATAAAAGACCATCAAGACCCTTCCAGCCGCTCTTTTGCAAAAAGACCATCGAGGTTCCATAAATTCGCACCCAGGTCCGTACCAAGCCATTTCGCAAGCAAAGTCTCATGTTTCCAGAAAATTGCAGTCAAAGCCAGCTAGGCTCATTATGCAAAGAAGACCCTATGATTCCGCAAATTCACATATGAGTCCGGACCTAGCCCTTTGGGAAAAAAAACCTCATGATTTCGAAAAATTGCGTCGATGTTGTTCTTACCATGTGAGCAAACCTCATGGTTTCAGAAAATTGCGTCGATGTTGTTCTTACCAACTAAGCACTCTATCAAAATTCACCCGCACAACAAAGTGCGCCGGTCTACTAAGTGAACTTTGGTCCACTAGCCTTTTGCAGCATCCTTGGTGGAGGTTAAAACAATATATGGTGATACAGACAAGAAAAGGATAGAGGTTGGAACCGATTCATAATACATGTCATCTTTCCACGCTGTTGACAAGGTCCATGGTTACAAATACACACTGAATAAATAATAATGCATTTCACAGGTAACTGGACTTCAATATAATCCACCTCAATAACCTTTGTCACAGAAAGCAAACTGTAACTAGAATATCAACAGATTTGATCTCCTCTCCGACTGGTGATTTTAAGTGCATGATTTTAGATAACCATTAAATGCATCAGATCGGAGAGCTTCAAAGCAGTAACTGTCCTCTACTCTGGTATGACACACATTTTGAACAAAATGAGAAATATCAAAAACCAGGGTAGTATGAACATTCAACACACGAAATCCTGCACATTTTACTACACTTGACAAGTTCAATGTCATCACCGTTGCGTACATGAAAACTTAATATATTGGAATGTCCAACAAATCAGGGGAAAAAATATCTGAAAATTTGGCCTGCATTATTGCATGAGTAAAAAGTTAACACAAGAGAACACAACATGTTCAAAAATATCATGTATGTCAAAACATTACTGAAATGGATAAACACTAACTAAAAAAATTCCCGAAAACAATAATATAAAACATTAGCTGCATGGTACAATGTATTAATTTGAAAATAAGAAGATCACACACAATGTTTTCTAGTGATTTCCCAGTTTTATTATCTACCCAGAGCATTTTCAAGAGCTTGCATGTAACTAAAAAGTTGTTACATGCAAAGTGCAATCTTAAGAAATTTCTTCGGGGATATGTAGCAGAACTTGTAACCAAGTCCAAAACTCACCCGAAAATAGTATAAAAAAACAAATGCCAGATCGTACAAATTAGGGCAGGCCATGCCACATACTTAAATAAGTTCTGGTAAGAAATCACCAAAAGTTTCACAAGATCCTAAACTATCTGAGGGACTTGGTCGGCGGGGCCGGAGTGGATGGCATTGGTGGCGACGGGAGGTTGGAAGTCTGGACAACAACGGGAGTGGAAGGACCCGGCGATGGCGGGAGAGAGGGAGTGAGGGACTTGGTCGGCAGAAGCGGGAGTGGAGGATTGGATGCCGGTGAGGCCAGAATAGCCAACCATGGCGGCGCAGGTCTAGGGCTTGAAGAAGGGGATGAGCTTGAATAGAATGAGTTGAAAATCGAAATTCGATTTTGGACCGATTTTCGTCCGGTCAGAAATCAGTCGAAAATGAACGAGTTGGAAGTCATTTTTTTTAACTCAGTGGTTAAACAAACACGAAAAAAAAATCAAAAAACGATCAATTTTACTGATTTTTTGAGAGATTTTCATCAATTTTATTCGATTTTTTGACCCACTTAATGAAAATTAAAAAAATCAAGAAAAAATAGACAAAAATGCAGAAAATCTAAATAAATCTCAATTAAACTATAAAACACCTCAAAGAAATTTCAACAATTTTTTAATTTATTTAGTGCTTTTGGAAAATAAAAAATAGTAATTAATGAAAGGAACAGAGATATTGTCAGATGTTTATAAAAATTTACAAGCTTGATAATTTTATAATATTTTAATGGTACTTTTTACCCAAGGGTCATGTAAAATTTTTAGAAATATTAGATTTCATTTAGTACCCCTAGAAAATCAATTAATAAAAAGGAACAAAGACACTATCAGATTTTATAAAAATTTACAAGTTTGATCATGCTCTGAAATTTTATGATATCAAAATCAGTACCCAAGGATTATGCAGCAAAATTTACAGAAATATTAGACTTAATTTAGTGCCCTAGAAAATAAAACAGAAGAACATATATAAAGACACTAGCACTGTCAGGATTTTTTAAAAATACACTGGTATAATCATCATTTGAAAATTTTACATCATTATTATCAATAACTCAGGACCTCACACAAAATTATCAAAAATTTATAACACTTCTGGATAAATTTTTTCAAATTGAATTAATTGATTATCACTGATATTTGAAACCCTGGAATGAGTTGTGTGCGCATCTGGTTTGGTCGACTTGATTACATGCATCCCGAGGTGAGGGTATTTTGGTCCATACAAGAATATGGAAACAGATACTGTAGGTGTATTAGGGGGAAATGGCATGTAATCCTCCATAATGGCATATTTCAAAACAATAGTGGTATGTTTCGAAGAAGAAATGAGGAGTGGCATATCTCTAAAATAGGCATAAGAAGTAGCATATATCATAAGGATGAGCTCGAATAGAATGAATTGAAAATCGAAATTCAATTTTTGACCATTTTTGTCCGATCACAAATCAGTCAAAAATCGATAGAAATTAAATGAGTTGAAAGTAAAAAATTTTGAACTCGATGATCAAACAACGGTGAAAAAAAAATCAAAAATCAAACAATTTTTGAGCGATTTTCGCTGATTTTTTGCGATTTCCAACTAATTTTATTCTATTTTCGACACACTTAAAGAAAATTTTAAAAAATTCAAAAAATAGAGAAAAATGCAAAAACTTAGAAACAATGCAGAAAATATGAATAATTGAAATTAGTCTATAAAAGAACTCAAATAAATTTCAAAATTGTTTAATTTATTTAGCGCTTCTGGAAAATAAAAAATAGTAATTAATGAAAGGAACAGAGACACTGCCAGACATTTATAAAAATTTACAACCTTCACCATGCTCTAATGTTTTAATGGTATCATAAAAAGTGCCCAAGGATCATTTAGTAAAATTTTTAGAAATATTAGACTTCATTTAGTGCCCCTAGAAAATCAAAAACATTAATTAATGAAAATGAACAAAGATACTGTTAGATTTTATAAAATATTACAAACTTAATCATGCTCTAAAATTTTATGGTATCATAAGTAGTACCTAATGATCATGTAATAAAATTTTCAGAAATATTAGCCTTCATTAGTGCCCCTAGAAAATTAAAAACAAAAGAGTATATACAAAGACAGTAGCACCATTAGAATTTTTAAAAAAATACACTGGTCTAATCATTATCTGAAAATTTTACAGCATCATTAACATTGCCTTAGGGCCTCACACAATTTTTTTAACAAAATTTATAACACTTTTGGACATTTTTTTTCAAATTTTTCGAATTTTTTAAATTTGAATTTGTATTGGATCGGTTTATGTCAGGGATCGGTACCCTCATCACGTGTAAGCGTCCCCCAGGGCCTCGTGGCGGCTTTTTGCGGGCCCAGGGGCTCATCTCTGACCTGGGAGGCGCTCTCCCGATGCTCGAGCTCAGGCACAGGCGCAAGGGAAGGCACCATCCACCTTGACCTCGACGCCTCGACTTCAACGCCCCCACAACCTTCAGAGAAAAAGGCATATGTAACGTTTTATTTATCTCGTGTAAAAACTCTTCCCTGCGTGGGAATCAGCGTTCTACCTGCCCCTGCGTGGGAATTAGGGTTCAACAGCTCCAGTCAAGCTCTCAACAGCTCCCGTCAGGCACCAACGGCTATTGACGTCTCTCGTCAGCACCCATCAACTCGCCACGGGCTCCTGACGTCAGCCTCGGGACCAAGCAGCAAGGCTCCCGGAGGGCTACAAAAGCAACAAATCGCCCCGACCAAGGAGATGAAGACACCCCCAGACCCAAAAAAAGAAGAAGAAGCAACAAGACGCAGAACGCGCAACACACGCCAAGAAAAACAACAGAGTGACCTCTGGCTCGGGCCCTGTTTGTACCCCATCACAGAACCACATACACACCTTTCGCCTCAGGGCAAGACTGGAGTAGAGCTATTACCCGACCCCAGGGGCTCGAACCAGTATAAACCTCGTGTCTGGTGTCTCTTCCTCGATGATCTTCCTGGCGACGCTAGGCGCATCCGAACGAGCACGACTTCGGGCCCCACTCCCGAACGATCTCCTTGCATCCCCCTTTCTGCGGTCGATGGTCCCGATCGTCGACAGCTAGTGCCCACCATGGGGCCCGAGTTTCGCTCGTTCAGAGTTCCCTGCTCCAGCGTCGTCGACACCTTCAGCTTCGACGACGGCATGTCACGATCAGCAACCGAGTGTGAAGGCTCCACCTCCATGTTCTCGCCTTCACTGTCGCCGCGCTAACGCCTGGCTTTCATGGTCGGTAGCCACGAGGCGAGCACGGGGACGAGTGATGGTGGCCTAGAATCCCCGGAGGAGGCGCATCGATTGGTCCAGGTTGCCATCAACCAGGCCATCAAAGCCCTCCGACAGGAGGGGCGCGAAGGGCTCCGCCACTCGTCCGGGCACCTCAGCCCTACTCGCCTGGACGATACCAGCCGGGAACGTTTACGGGCCATCACTCGGGCATGGCTGATCCTACCCGGGCTAGCTCGGCTCTCTTTCGCCGGTCCCTTGTTGAGGAGCTTGGCAGGGTGGCCGATGATGTCATGCCCTCGCGGCAGGAATGGCACTGGCTCCCCGAGCCTCGCTCCCTAAAAAGCGATGGCAGTTCATCGCACGGCCGCCGCCGCTCTCGCCGACCAACTCCATATCCGCGGGTCCAGAGCCCATCGCAGCCATCCCCGCCTCACCGGGACTCGAGCCCGACGCGGTGTCCTCGAGGTCGGGGAGCGGCGATGGCGCTTCGCTCAGCGGCTACGCTCGAGGCTCGCTCGACATTCCACCCAGCGCCGAAGGTTCGCGATCGACGCCGTCCTGACGATGCCCTCCTTAACCGCCAGGACCATCGCGGGGTGCGTCGTCTGCTCGGGTTCGATCACCTCACCGATGACGACTCCGACCATAGCAGCGCGAGAAGCAACCCGACCTCGGTTGCCCAACAGACTCCGTCGGCCTTGTCGGTGTGCGGCGGCTTCGGTTCAAGCCTGCCCAGATGGAGCGGTTCGACGGGACCAAGAATCCCGATGAATTTCTCTCGATTTACTCCACCGCGATCCTGGTGACCGACGGGAACGAGGCTATAATGGCCAACTACCTCCCTACCATCCTGGATGGCGCTGCTCGCACCTGGCTCTTTAACCAGGTCCCCAACACCTTCCAGTCATGGCGCCAGGTGCGAAGCGCCCTCTGATCAAACTTCCAGAGCTGCTACGAGCGCCCTGGATGAGAAAGGGACCTGGATCGCATCATCCAGGGCAAGGGTGAACCTCTTCGTGACTTCGTTCGCCGGTTCACCCGCGCAAGAAACTCAATCCCAAACGTCTCCGGTGAGGTCGTCGTCAAGGCCTTCAAGTTCGGCGTTCGGGACAGGCGCCTCACCGAGGACCTGGAGATCACCGCCAACCTCAATGTCCACAGATTCTTTCGGATGGCGGAGCGTTACGCGGACGCGGACGACGCCGTCCATTGGAAACGTGACTACGATCAGGGCAAGTTCGGCCGCATCCCTAGCAAGGCCGGGCCGTCTAGCGCCAGGGACGCCGGCCCAGACCCGGGCAGCAAGAAGCGAGGGCAAGGTCACCGCAATGGTGGCGGCCAGCTACACGTGGTCGCCGCGGCGAACGCCGGGCGCGAGGTGATGGAGGTGCGGCTACCCGACCACAATGAGCCTCGGCCTCAGCGCGGTCAGCCGCGACATCCGCGAGCGCAACGTCAACCCCAACAAGGGCAGCGTCGCGCCGCACCGCAGTAGGGACAGCAGCGGGCTGATCTCCATCAGGGTGTCACTCGACCTCACGCCAATGAGGCTAGGCCCAGGTATGACTCGGACAAGTTCTGCCCGTTCCACAGAGCCCACGGCCACGACCTACGGAGCTGCAGAATGTGGCAGTTCAAGATGGACACCTTCTATGACGGGCATGGAGAGATGCCCACGCTCCCGAAAGGGGACAAGCTGCCTGACGGGGATGGCACCCGTGAGGGTCTAGAGGGCCTCGACCTGCAATTCCAGCAAGGCGATCGCAGCGTCGACATGATCTTCGGAGGTTCGTCTGCATACCAATCCCGGCGCGAGCTCAAAATGCCGCGCGCACCGTATATCAAGCTTCGGCCAGGAAGCCCGATGACCAACCATGTAAATGGGCTGGTGTTCCAATCACCTTCTCCTAGGACGATGCTCCCGGGAATGTCCAAGGACCTTAAGACCACCCTGGTCGTGGCCCCGACCATGAGCAACACCGTGGTCAGGAGGGTTATGGTTGACGGAGGGAGCTCCCTCAACCTGCTCTTGGCTAGCACGCTGGACCGGATGCAGATTCCCCAATCGAAGATCAGGAGCATAGCGGTCCCCTTCTTCGGCATCGTGCCGGGAAGCTCGACCACTTCGCTCGGGCAGGTGGTCCTGCCCGTCACCTTCGGTGACTCGGTGAACTTTCGCACCGAGCTAATCTCCTTTGAAGTGGTGGACGGGGATCTCCCCTACAACACCATCCTCGGGCGGCCGGCTTTGATCAAATTCATGGCGGCGAACCATTACGGCCACCGTTGCATGAAACTTCCCGGGCCCTAGGGTGTCATAACCGTTCGTGGCGACCTCAAAGTGGTGCACTACTGCGAGGAGAAAGCCCTGGCGATTGCGAGCATGCTCCCCCAGCGGGGCTCGAGATAACGCTAAAAGACACCCACCAGAAGGCGGTGATCCAACCCAGTGGCCCGACCAAGGCCGTCCAGCTCGAAGAAGGCGACCCGAACAAGCGCGTCCACCTCGCCGCCTAGCTCGACCTAAAATAGGAGCTCGAGCTCGTCACCTTCCTCCGCGCCAATAAGAACATATTCGCATGGGAACCGGCAGACATGCCGGGGGTCCCGAGGGAGGTGATTGAGCACAAATTTCAAAAAGGCCTGGCTGCAAGCCCGTGCGCCAGAAGCTACGGCGTTTCTCCCTCGAGAAGGTGGCAATAATCAGAGAACACCTCGACTAGCTCCTGAAGGCCAGTTTCATTCGTGAGATTAATTACTCCGAATGGATGGCCAACCCGGTGATCGTGCAAAAGAAAGGCGGGAAGTGGAGGATGTGTGTCGACCACACGGGTTTGAATTCGGCGTGCCCGAAGGATAACTTTCCTCTTCCGCGTATAGACCAGATCGTGGACTCCACCGCCAATGCTAAGATTCTAAGTTCCCTCGATGCCTACTCTGGCTACCATCAGATCAAGCTCGCGGCAGGCGACGAAGACAAGACGGCCTTCATCACGCTGTTCGGAACGTTCTGCTTCACCACTATGTCGTTCGGCCTCCGCAACGCGTGGGCGATGTTCCAGCAGCTGATGTCCAAGACCTTCGACCCCCAGATCGGGTGGAATCTCGAGGTCTATGTCGATGACATCATTGTCAAGAGCTCTTCTAAAGCCGACCACGTTGATGATCTCACGGAGACCTTCACCAATCTGAACAGGCATGGAGTCAAGCTCAACCCCGAGAAGAGCATCTTCGGCGTGACCTCGGGCAAGGTACTTGGCTACATGATTGGGGGCTTGGGGGTAGGCCTGAACCTGGAGAAGATTGAGGCGATCGAGAGGATGGCTGCCCCGACGTCAACGAAACAGGTTCAATGCCTCGCCGGCCGCGTGGCCGCCCTCAGCCGATTCATCTCAAGGCTCGGGGAGCGCGGGTTGCCATTCTTCAAGGCCCTGCGCCAACATCGGGGTTTTGAGTGGACCCCGGAAGCCCAGCAGTCCTTCGACGAGCTGAAATCGTATCTCTCTAGCCGCCCGCTCTCATGACCCCGCAACCGAGCGAGGCACTGCTGCTCTACCTCGCGACCGTGGCGCAGGCCATCAGCGCCGTCCTGGTGGCCGAACGGGATGGCCGGCAGCAGCCGATCTACTATGTCGGCGAAATGCTCCATGGACCGAAAGAGCACTACCCCCAGGTCCAGAAGCTACTCTACGCTCTCTTCATGGCCTCGCGCAAACTCCGGCATTACTTTCAGGTGCATGCTGTGATCGTTCCGAGCGGGTTCCCGCTCGGTGAGATCCTGAAGAATCCGGAGGCAGGAGGCCGCATCGCCAAATAGGCCATGGAGTTAGCCGAATTTGACATTCGGTTTGTGGCGCGCTCCACCATCAAGTCGCAGGCGCTCGCCGACTTCGTGGTCGAGCAGACGGCGGAGCCCGCCCCTGAACCCGAGGCCAAGGAAGAAGGTCCCTGAACCATGTTCTTCGACAGCTCATGGTCATTTAAGTGCTCGGGGGCTGACGTCCTCATTATCACCCTTTAGGGAGATCATTTGAAGTATGTAATTCGCTTTGGCTTTCCCGCGACCAGCAATGTCACGGAGTATGAGGCCCTCTTGGGCGGCCTTCGAGCATGCAAATCACTGGGCGTGCGCTGGCTGGTCGTGAGGGGAGATTCTCAACTCGTCGTCAACCAGTACAACAAAGACTACCAATGCTCAGAGCCTTCAATGGCGAAGTACCTCGCCAAGGTACGCAAGATGGAGAAGTGGTTTAAGAACCTTGAGATCGGGTATATTCCTAGGAAGGACAACTCTGGTGTCGATCTCCTGTCCAAGCTCGGGTCGTTCGACGATGAAATCCCGTCGGACGTCATCCTCGAGACCCTGCCGACCCCGGTCGTCGTCGATCTGGAGGATTCTGTGGCCCTCCTCGAGAGTGTTCCCTCGTGGATGGACCCGTTCATCAAGTTCCTCAACCTCAGTGAGCTCCCGCCTGACCCGGCCGAGGGCAGTAGGCTCAAGCACCGTGCAGGCTCGTACAGGCTTATCGACGGACAGTTGTATCGACGGGGCACTTTGGGTGTCCTCGCCAAGTGCATCACACCGGAGGAAGGTAAATACTTGCTCAATGACATCCATTCGGGCCTCTCGGTGCTCACTCTTCTTTCAGGACAATGGTCGAGAAGGCATTCCGAATGGGCTTCTATTGGCCAACGGCGCTCTAGGAGGCTCGGGACATCGTCCACGCCTGTCGAGCTTGCCAGTTCCATGCTCGGAAGGCACACCAGCCGGCCTACGCCCTCCAGACCATCCCCCTCGCTTAGTCGTTCTCAACCTGGGGCCTCGACATCCTCGGCCCCTTCCCCCGGGCGATCGGGGGAAAGAATTTCCTGTTCGTCGCCATCGACACCTTCACGAAATGGGTCAAGGCTTTGTGCTTTTCTCGCAAGTTAAAGTTATTCTTTATTGTTGCCCGCATTTATGTCTCCTCACACCTCGAGCGACACGGGCACGAGGCGTGATCATAAGGACCACCTCCAGGGGGTCGCAGCCAGCTGTAAGCCGATTCTCATCGCGTCTCGGCTCCCCCTATAGCATGGCTTGGACCAGAGATCACGCCAAGAGCCTCCTAACCTCGAGGTACCCAGAGGTTTTTTCTTATTATCTATGTCTGTGAATCTTTCCCCTGCACTCCGCGTGCCCTGGCCTCAGGTCGCGGTCTCTAGGTCCGCCTCGGGGATGCTCTGGTCGCTGTAAATCGATCTTTATCGGGGTAAGCCGACCATTCCCCCACAGTATGCCGACCAGAGGTCATCCTTAGTGGGCACCCTGAGCCTGATGATGATTCCCAGGCTCGGCGGATATGGACTTTAGATTCACCTTCGGGGATGCTTCGGTTGCAGTAGGTCGATCCTTATCGCAGTAAGCCGACTATTCCCCCGCAGTAGGTTTCGAATCAAAGGCCGCCCTCTGGGGAGCCCTGGACTCGATGCATTCCCGAGTTCAGCTATCTCGACCTGACGCCCCAAAACTTGGCCCAAGCCCAAGTGTTCCCGGGTTCGGCCGTCTCTACCTAACACCGAGCCTGAAGCTTTCCCAGGCTCGGAGGTCACGGAATTCTAAAAAATTCCTCCGGGGATGCTCTGACCGTAGTAAGCAGATTCTTATTGCCACAAGCTGACTATTCCCCCGTCGAGTGATTGGATGGGAGGTCGCCCACCGAGGGGGCCCCAAGGCTCGAATGATTCTAGGCTCGCCCATCCCGACCTGGCGCCACAATTCAGGTTTATCCTCGATCGAAGGCATATCCAATGACCTGACTCCATCACGGGCCCTCTTTTTTCAGGTCAAAATATTGGCTAACCCTCAGGCCCCGGCAACTGGCTCCAGCGCCCCGGGATCGGCGGCGAGGACGCAGAGATGGGGTAGGACCAAGAGTTTCCAGACTCGGCCATTTCGACCTAACGCCATGATCAAGGTTCGCCCCTGACCAAAAGCACATCCAGTGACCTGACTCTTTCATGGACCTCCTTTCTTAGGTCGAGACTGTTGGTTAGACTCCGCGCCCCGAACCGCCGACTAAGGTAGGGCGGCGAGGCGAAGGCCATCTAATCTCGAGCAGGATCTCTAGTTACATCTTGGATTTTTGGCTAAGTCTTGGATTTCTGGCTAAGTCTTGGTAAGTCGCCATCTGATTTCGAGTAGGATTTCTGGCTAAGTCTTGGATTTCTGGCTAAGTCTTGATAAGATGCCATTCAACCTCAAGCAAAGATTTCCGGCTAAGTTTTGAGAAGACATTCGATCTCGAGCAAGACGCATTCAATTTCGAACATGAAGGGAGTTTATTTCTTCTAATCAAAATTTACATAACTAACATTTACAAGGAGGTCGAGTCCCCTCGCCCCCTTTTCCCTACCTACTAACCTATCTACAGGTCGGCCATCTCCCGCGCAAGCTTCTCCTGCTCGAGCGCGGCGACCTTGGCTCTCAAAGCCAGCGCCTCGGCCTCGGCGTTGGCGACGCGACTCTGCTCCTCTTGGAGCTGAGCCAGGGTGCTCTTCCCCGCCCTGGTCGCTCGCCCCAGCTTCTCCTCGAGTTCGGCCATCTTCGCCTCGAGCTCGGTGGGGCGGAGGAGAGCTCTGTGACCCGTTTACGGAGCGTCTCCACCTCCGCGCGAGCAGCCTCAACAACCTCCACGACCGCTGTGCGAGTCTCCTCGTGGACTTCCTCAGCATTCGCACGAGTGCTCGCGAGGGCCTCAGCCGACCGCTTCTACTCGGCCTCGACGACCTTCGAGAGCTTGAGATCGTGCTCCACCTGCAGCTACTGGATCTCCTCCTCTATCCGCGCTGAGCTCTCCTCGAGGCCGAGAATATACTACTCCCGTTCCTCGACCAAGGAGCACAGTGTCCGGAACTGGTTGGCGTGGACGCGCATGGTCCTAAGCCCACTGGCGACCAAGTCCAAGCCTTGAAGAGGTGTGGAAAGTGTCACGGTGACCCCACGGGTGCAAAGCAAAGCAAAGAAGCATGAGGGTGAGCTCGTGCTCGACTAACCTCCTGAAGACGGCTTTCGAGTCTCGCGCGACTGCTGCTCAGAGACGAAGCGCGTTCCTCGGGGGCTCCCTCTGGTGCCGGGTCAGTGACGCTGGGGTAGGCACCAGCCCGAGCTGACTCGTGTGAAGTGCGGGGCGACGCGGGAGGAACTGAGCCTGCCAAGGAAGACGAAATTACGAAGAAAGCCGAAGTACAAAGGCAAAACGACAACCAATGAGGGGGGTCGGCATACCTGATGCTCCGCCAAGCTCGGTGGCGATCACAAGCCCCGCCGACCCTCTGCGTCTGGGCCAAAGAATGTCGAGCTGTGGAGCCCTGGTCGGGCCCCCAGTCGCACCGTCCTCTGAGGGCGCCGCAGTAAGCTGGGCGCGCTACGACCTTGCTCGGGGGGCTAAGAGGTAGTCCCCTGTATCCTCCTCCTCATCCTCGGACTCGCCCTGGACAACAATCAGAGTCTATAACGCAAAGTCTCTAAGACTCGTAAGAAGGGAAACCCACACTCATGACCCCGGGCAAAAGATGGGCGCTACCTGGGTTACGAGTCTCCGTATCCTGGGTGGCGGGGGTGTGGCCCGACGCCCCGCTCCCACGGTGGCTGGGGAAGCGTCTTCTCCCTGGGCGCCCTGCGTCCGCGATGCCGGGCATGGGCTCGACGGCCGCCGCCGCCCGTTCTTGCTGCGAGAAGAAGAAAAGAAGGTCAAACAAGAGAAAACAGTCGGGGATGACAAGAGGCTGAGGTCGAACCCGGATGTCCCCAGGCTCGGTGAAAAATGACTTAGCATCGCGTGGTCACCCCACTCGACGTGGGGCTTCTTAGCAGCTGGGCCTGGGGCGTCCGTTGCAGGCCTCTTGGCGGTCTTCTTGCCCTTGCCCAGCCCGGGCAGTGACAACATGCCCCTCATCGTCTCCCGTAGCTCCTGGCTCTCCTGCGTGGCTCGACGCGGTCAGAGCAGGCCTGAACCCGAGTTGAACTCGACGAAAGGGGGTGGAAAAAGGGTTACCTCGCTGCTCTGCCTAAGATGTTCTTAGGGACGGGGTCGTTGAGGTTGTAGATGTGGGCTGCCTTCCCAAACATCCCTTGCATACGCGTCGCCACCCACGACTCCGCTGGGGCTGCAAAAAAACGAAATGAGGATGAAAGGCAATCAAAAGAATGAGTTCGCCCGAGCTCGGGAAAAAATGATGTCGAAGAAATTTTACCTTTGGCGCTTTCCCGAGTAGGGTCGTCCCTCCCTCGGATCTCGAAGAACGGGTGCACCCTCTTCCGTAGAGGGGACACCCGAGCCCACAAGTTGTCCACGGCGACGGCCTGACCATTAAGGCCGCGCGTCGCGCAGATGTGGATGGTGGCGACGGCCTCTTGGTCGGCCGCCGAGTCCTCGGGCTCCAGGGTCTCGTGCTTGCTGTCCACGGCAATGCCGTTGTACACGAGCCCGCTCCCCTCACCCTTCTTCAAATAGAACCACCTTTCCATCCACGGCCCGAGGGAGTCCCGGGTCAGGACTTGAAGAAAGGTGCAAGGGAGCCCGGTCTGCAACCGGAAGTAAAGGCAACCAACGACGGGGTCCTTCAAGGTGCGGAACAGGGAATAAAAATGAAAGAAAAGAGAGGGAATGGGAAGGATCCATAAGAATCCCTCGCAGAGATGAGAGAAGATGGAAATAAGAAGGATAGAATTCGGAACCAGGTTGATAAGCTTGATCTCGCATTGCGCGAGAATGGCTGCCATGAAGTCGCTCTCCAGGGTCCGCAGCCCGAAGAGTGTGTACTGCTCCGTGCACACGACCTCGTCCTCCCGGGGACGTGCCTCGACCTCCTCAGGCGCCGGAAGCCACCAGGTCGTTGGGTCCAAGAGCCCCAGCACCTCGAGCTCTTTCATCCTCTCCATGGTCAAGGTGCTTTTCTCAAATTTGGCCATAGCGCTCAGAAAGATCAAGGCGGGTCGGGGGAACGAAAAGGCAACAAGTAGGGAGGCTAAAGCGTAGCGCAAGGGTAGAGGACTTCAGAGGTATGAGGCTTCGAGCTTTTAAAGAGGCTCGATCTCTGATAGCTAGCATCAGTTACTCCTCAAAAGGCGCGCCAGGACTTTCAAGCAGGGAACGTGAAGTGCCACGGTCACGTCTCCTCGAACTTCCCCCCGGAGACTCGAGGCGTCGCATCCCGTGTCCGCCACCCTTCCTGCCAGAATGCGAGGCGTTACAGATCGCCTCCTCGAATCCCCTGTAGGGAACCGAGGCGGCGAAGACCAGACGTCCCCCATACACGATTTCCAATTTAATGTCGTGAAGGCGAAAGGGAATTTCTGAGCAACCACGACGAGGGCCTTTGGAGGGTTTCGGTGTGCGAGGTCGACCTCGGGGGCTGCCGAGCTCAACCAAAGAGTCGATCCCTTCTTAAAGAACGAACAGACTCAAGAGCGCCCCGAACTTTAGGGCCGTCCCTTGAGCCTCGTGGGCTTGCTGTCAGGGATCGGTACCCTCGTCACGTGTAAGCATCCCCCCAGGCCTCGTGGCGGCTTTCCGCGGGCTCAGGGGCTCATCTCTGACCTGGGAGGCGCTCTCCCGATGCTCGGGCTTGGGACAAGCGAGCTCGGGCACAAGCGCAAGGGCAGGCACCATCCACCTCGACCTCAATGCCTTGACCTCAACGCCCCCATGACTTTCAGAGAAAAAGGCATCTGTAACGTTTTATTTATCTCGTGTAAAAACTCTCCCATGCGTGGGAATCAGCGTTCTACCTGCCCCTGCGTGGGAACTAGGGTTCAACAGCTCCCGTCAAGCTCTCAACAGCTCCCGTCAGGCTCTCAACGGCTATTGACGTCTCTCGTCAGCACTCTCAGCTCGCCACGGGCTCCTGACATCAGCCTCGGGACCAAGCAACAAGGCTCCCGGAGGGCTACAAAAGTAACGAATCGCCTCGACCAAGGAGACGAAGACACCCCCCGGACCCAAAAAAAGAAGAAGCAACATGACGCAGAACACGCAATACACGCCAAGAAAAACAACAGAGCGACCCCTGGCTAGGGCCCTGTTTGTACCCCCTCACAGAACCACATACACACCTTTCGCCTCAGGGCAAGACTAGAGTAGAGCTATTACCCAACCTTGGGGGCTCGAACCAGTATAAACCTCGTGTCTGGTGTCTCTTCCTCGACGATCTTCCCGGCGACGCTAGGCGCCTCCGAACGAGCACAACTTCGGGTCCCGCTCCCGAACGATCCCCTTGCATCCCCCTTTTCTGCGGTCGACGGTCCCGATGGTCGACAGTTTACCAACCGATTTCAAAAGCCAAACGGCTCGATAGGGTCGATTATCATTGATATTTGAAACCCTGGAATGGGTTGTGTGTGTGCATCTGGTTTGGTCGACATGATAGCATGCAGCCAGAGATGAGGGCATTTTGGTCCATACAAAAATATGGGAACAAATACGTTAGGTGTATTAGGGGAAAATCGCATGTAACCCTCCGTAATGGTATATTCCTAAACAACAGTGGTATGTTTCCATGAAGAAATGAGGAGTGGCATATCTCTAAAATAGGCATAGGGAGTGGCTTATATCATATTTTCCCCAATATTTTAGAGCCTGGACTGTGCGAAGGGACGGCGTGTGGGTCGGTGTTAGAGTTTGCTCAATCATAAATTTCATGCCGGTGAATTTTAAAATATATTTTTTCAGAAGGTTAAAGTCCTTCTGTGTTCAGCGGGAGGAACCATCGGGTTGATTATGATTAGTGTACCCGATAAGGACATAAGGTAGATGTGGATGTCAATTTGTACTTATGATATGTGGACATCACTTTTAATAAGATATATCGAAACCATAACCACCTAAATGAGAGGCTGAGACACATAAGGTTTTAAAAAGCAATACTATATTTAGGTCCTGTTTGTTTCGGCTTTTTCACCGGTTTAAAAGCAAAAAAGCCAAAGCCGAAACAAATGACTGACTTTTAAGCTAAGTTTAAAAAAACCAAAAGTCTTCATATAACTGTAAGCCAAAAGCCAGGTAAGAGATGTTTTTTTGAGCTTTTTTAAGATGAAATAACCCTTTGCCACTGGAAGTCTCTAAAATTACCCACTAAATGCCATCTTACATAGACTCAAGAATCCTTCTTTCATCTCCACATTTCTTCTCCTCTTCTCTTCTCCTGAGTGACGTGCCTTCTTCCAATGCTACCCTGGTCTTTGCCATCCCTGACCTCCTCCCTCCTTCGTTGTCCCTAGTCTCCTTCCTCCTTTGCCAATCCAGATCTGGTGTAGCGCGGGTTGAGGCGACCGGACCAGAGCTTGGAGCGGCAGGCGGCTACAGGGTTTGGGCATGGCGCAGGTGGAGCCTGCGCGGTGAGAGATAGTCTGATTCGGTGTGGAGCAGGTGTAGGCGACCGGACCTGAGGGTGGAACGGCAGGAGGCGGCATGAGGCGGTCGAATCAAAAAGCTACACCATCCAACCCATTAAAAATTCAGGATACCAAATAGCATGTCTTGACTTAAAAGCAAACGGCTTAAAAGCTCATTAAGCCAAAAGGCTAGATTTAAGCCAAAAGCCAAAAAGTCTAAGCCAAAACAAACTGGGTCTTAGAAACTTGTTGAGCATATATCATGCTCTGAATTTGTTTTGTACATATCATACTCTGAATTTGTTGTGTACATATCATGCTCTTTCTTTTAGACGATGCTCTATTATATGTTGGCATCTCTGCTATCACTATAGTCATAAGTGTTAAAGTGTATGCTATGTGACTGAGTTAAATACAGGTCAATTAACTTTCCTATCTTATCTTAGTTATTGAATGAGCTTACATATCACTGTCCCATATTTTACTCTAATGCTTATCTTGTTCATCAAATCCAAATACAATATCTATGAAAGCACATTTGTTTCTATGAAAACATTATGGAATGGTGTAGTATTTGCCATCAAATATCTTATATGTACTCACTTGAACTTGTAGTATCATTGGTCACCTATAGACCACATGATGTGCTAATTAAATGAAATAAGCTGGAGTATTATTGGTCACTTATAGCTAATGTTAACTCTCTGTTTTCAGTACAGCTTGCTACCCATGGGTACCCATTAGGTATTGGGTACCCATCGGGTTTGGATATGGGCATAGATCTGTGCTCGATAAGTCTAATGGGTTTAGGTAGACAACATGGTTTTAGGTTTCAGATTTGGACGGACGGCAGTTATACCCAGAGGTACCCACTCGATTACCATCCTTACCCACAACATACATCTTTTGTGTAGATTAAACAACATAAAAATTCTGAACCAAACCTGCCACCCCAGCTAGCCGCATCAAAATTTAATCAAGGCCTAAAAAGTTTGATAAACCAAATAAAGGCTAGTTCATTGGTCACCAAAATTTCGTGGCTAATTTAGGACCACTTGTCATGAGAGCGCGATACGGGGTAACCAAAATATGGTGAAGTGAAGGAAAGTTCAATCTCCACATAAAATTTGGTCACTAAGGCTCTATTTGACAGAGTTCTAGATTCCAGCTTCATTTCAAATTTAAAACTTGTAGGTTAAAATAAAGTTGTTTGCACCAAAATTCGGCAAGTTTAGCCAAATCAGGCAATAAAATCGAAGATACGGAAACTAACAGACAGGATTGGAAAGATTTCAAGATATTTGGGAGCTACAAGATTTTTGAAGGAAACAACTGTCCGAGATAAGGCCGATACGGATCAGGACTTGAAAAACGTGTTGTACTAGGACACGATCGGCCGAAGGGTATAAGAGAAGAGCCAAAGCGAGCTGCGAAAGGAGGAGAACACAACACAACCAACCAGCTTTTACTTACTTTTTCCTGTCGACTAGGAGTAGCTCCTGTAATTTAGCCTTTGTAATCGATCTTGATCAATAAAGTTGCGCATCGCCGATTGTTGATCTTCGTCAATTACGCCCAGGTTCGATTTGTTCTGATTTTGTTGCGCATCGCCTTCTTCAGAATCGATCTGCCTTTATCATCTGGTTAGCCTTAATCGGCTAATTAGACTTATCCTGTTACTTTGATCTTAATCGGCTTCAAGCTGATTAAATCTAAGCCGATTGATTCTTACGATCGGCTTCGTGTGGATTTCATATTTTTACCTTGTCGATTACAGGTCAAATCGACTGGCACGCTCTGAACCCGGTGTTCGTCCGGTGTGTTGCTGTCAGAAACCCTACATCAAGTTTTTGATGCCAACACACTCTTGGCACGCCCAGTGGGACCGCAATGTCTTCGTCAGGGAAGTCGATTTCACCATCAGATCTCAACGCAGAGGCCATAATCGTCCCAACAATAGACGATTTGACGGCGGAACAACGTCAAGAAATTGAAGCCCGGAAGGCTGCGTTGGAGGAGATGATGCTAGGCTGTTATCAGAAAACAAGACGCGGCGTCACTCAAAAATCCGCCCTTCCGACGGTCAACGCCCTGGGAGATGCGGGTGTCACAGAACCGGTAAGCCGATATCTGCCTGCTCAAGCTGAATTATCGGCTATGATTAATCAATCTGTGCACCACGCCTTAATAAATCAATCATCGGCTCTAGTGACAACGCTTAAGCCGATGATAGCAAATAGCGTCAAATCTATAGCCCAAGAGTTGGTCTCGTTAGGAAGTCTACTTGACCCATTGCTTGCTTTGCCAAATTATCCTGTTTTTTCAGTACAACAAAGCACGCAGAGCACATCGGTCGATCCTAAACCATCGGCTATAACCTCACCCCCCACCATGATGCCCACACAACCCACGGTCATATTGCCTAGGGACCCTCGGTCAAGTGGGGTGAGTCATTACCAATCCTATACCGACGCCGCTAAGTTGGATGCATCAATCAATTTGCCGCCGTCGGCCTCGTTCTATGCTTTTCCCCAATCGGTTTCACAGCCGATTGGCTCCGAGAGGTTCTCACAAGAGCCTACTCTGCTTAGAAACCCAGGTCCACACAGGGTAGTGACATACTCAGAACCATTTGTTCCAGTGCCGGAACCTCAAGTCAGACGCAATCAGCACGAGCAGTATGATCGCGTACCAGCGGCACAGCGTAATTGGCAACCCGAGCTTGCACTCGGGGGGCAGAATGCCGATTATGACAGACATTATCAAAGGCCTGCTATGGTCGATAATGCTAACTGGGCCGATCAGATCTCTGCCGTTTTGAGGGACCAATTCGGCATACAACCAAAAGGGAGGATTATCGGCTATAGGAAGCCGTATCCCGATTACATAGATCATATGCCCTACCCTCAAATTTCAGAGTCCCGGATTTTGCCAAATTCTCTGGGGATGATTCTGTCACCACCCTGGAACACGTCGGACGCTTTATCGCACAATGCGGTGAAGCGGCCCAGTCCGATGGGCTAAAAATTAGACTATTCCCGTTGTCTTTATCTGGGGCAGCGTTCACTTGGTTCACTTGCTTGCCTTCGAATTCGGTCCATTTATGGAACGATTTGGAAAGCCGATTCCATGAATACTTCTTTTCGGGCAGTTTGGAGCTCAGGATTTCAGACCTAAGTTCTCTCCGCCAAAAGTTCGGGGAATCGGTAATGGATTACATTAAGAGATTTAGAGAGATTAGGAATCGGTGTTTTAGCGTCACACTACCCGACAATCAACTCGCCGATTTAGCCTTTCAAGGTTTGATCCCGCCGCTTAGGGAGAAATTTGGAGGGCAAGAATTCACCGACCTTAGCCACTTATTGCATCGCGTATCGGCTCAAGAAAGCCAATTCATTGATAATAAAGTGTTCAAAGATAGGTTCAAAAATAGCAATAACAAAGAAAAGGACAAAGCTAAAGTCAATATGGTTGAATATTGTCCAAGTGATTCCTCGGAAGACGAGGAAGCAGAAATAAACATAGCCGAATGGGTAAAAGGATCCAAGAAATCCTTAGTCTGTTCTTGGCTTAAACTGACTAGGAACAAGTCGGAGGTTAAGTACTCTTTTGATGTTTCTAAATGCGATCGTATTTTCGATTTACTTCTGCAAGAAAAGATAATATGATTGCCAGAAGGGCACGTGATACCGTCGCCTGATGAGATCAAGAAACGCAGGTATTGCAAATGGCATCACTCTTTTTCGCATAACACTAACGACTGCAATATCTTTCGTCAACAGATCCAATCTGCTATTGAAGATGGTCGGTTGAAATTTGCTGATGAGCCGACCATGCAAGTTGATGTTGATCCATTCCCTATCAACGTGGTTTAGTGCTCGACTAAGGGAAAAGAGCCGATGCATGATGAACCAAAAAGGGATCGACAAGTCGACATTCAGCCAAGTTCAAACGGCAATCAGACGCTAAAGATCACAATCGGCTCTTTACAAATAGAAGCCAATAGTGAAGGAAAAAACTCGAGAACCATTAAACCCAAGGGAAATCCTCAGGTGGGTATATGGTACAAAGCGGAAAAGTCTCCATCAAGGCAGCCAGCAAAAAGGTTAGGACCAACGTTCTCACAATTAATGGAGAAATATGTGAGGAGGAATAGCCGACCACGATATCCTACTCCCCGGTTGGATAATTTATACAGAACCGAGAATGTGGAGAGAGCACATAGGAGATGTCCCTTTTGGCAGTTTTGCTGGGAAAGGGGAGTGGCGTTGCCATCACCATATACCTGCCCGATGGAGCATTACCCCGCGACGATTGGCCAAGGCAATCGGCTAAAGATAGGCTGTCTGGGCCGATTCGGGATCACAACAAAGGTTTTAGAAGGTCTGTCCACGAAAGGATATCCAAACCGGATCAGGAGCCAGGCCAAGCCAAGACATACAAGCCCGATGCTAAACAGGAGGATTTGGCTGGCCAGATTCGGAAGCCGGTGGAGCCCAAGCCTAAGTGGTGTCCATCTAGCCTTAGCCGATCACAGCGTCGACGGCTTCAGAGGCTAAGGACGCAAGAAATCCGTGAGGCCGATGCCGAAAAGCAGAGGGACGAAACGTTTAAAGAACTTCGTCCGATCAAAGGCGTTAAGAAAGAATGGAGAAGAAAAGAACAGACCGAAGAAGATTTTGAATCGACTGACGACTTGGATTCCCCCATGATTCGGGATGACACACATCCCATGGATATTAACATGGTGTTCACATTGCCGGCCGAGTTCAAAGTCAGAACAGAATCGGCCAAAGAGGCGGTTGCTCAGTTATGTTCCGGCATTCAGAGTGCCATCTTCGAGAAACCTAGAGATGATCATCGGCATCTGAAACCATTATATCTAAAAGGATATATAAATGGCAAGCCGATATCAAGGATGCTGGTAGACGGAGGAGCTACGGTGAACCTGATGCCATACACGACGTGCAAGAAATTGGGTAAGTCTGATGGAGACTTAATTAAAACTAACATGGTTCTAAATGACTTCACAGGCGACCCCACAGAGGCAAAAGGTGTCATGGTCACAGAACTAACTGTCGGTAGCAAGACTTTGCCGACAACGTTTTTTGTAATCGACGCTAAAGGAAATTACAGCGTACTGCTCGGTCGGGATTGGATTCATGCCAACTGCTGCATCCCATCGACCATGCATCAAGCGCTTGTCCAGTGGAACAGAGAAGAAGTCGAAGTCGTTACAGCCGATACATCGGCCCATATCGCCATGGCTAGCTCCAATGCGAATTGGCAACACGAAGAAGCTGGCTACATATCGGGAAAAGCGCTGGACGACTGTGACTTCATCTGTGTAAGCAAATCCAGGCTCATGCCGATCAGCGTCAAGCCGGGCACATTTGATCGGGAAAACGAAGTATTACGCCGATGGGGACAAGAAAAACACTGAAGGTGTTGCAGGATAAAATGCAAAGCTATCGACAAATAACAGATAGCTACGAAGCCATAGAAGACTTTGAAGAAATTGAAAAGTTTGGTCAAGGTTTCACATCCACCGATCTGCTGGAAGAAGTCAATATAGGTAGCGATGATAGAAAAAGACCAACTTTTGTTAGCGCAAATTTAGATGTAAAGTACAAAGAAAAACTGATAAAAATCCTTAGGGATTATAAGGATTGCTTTGCTTGGGAATATCATGAAATGCTCGGATTAAGCCGTCAGCTGGTGGAACATCGGCTACCTATAAAATCGGGCTATCGGCCGTTTAAACAGTATCATAGGCGTTTCAATCTGGCCTTGTACCAAATTATAAAAGAAGAAATAGAACGATTGTTGGAAGCAAAATTTATCAGGCCTTGCCGATATGCGGAATGGGTTTCCAATATCGTGCCAGTAATGAAGAAAAATGGAAAACTTCGAGTATGCGTCGACTTTAGAGATTTGAACAAGGCGACGCCGAAAGATGAGTACCCGATGCCTATAGCCGATATGCTTATCGATGCCGCATCAGGGAACAAGATCATAAATTTTCTAGATGGTAATGCCGGGTATAATCAGATACTCATGGCAGAAGCCGATATACCAAAGACAGCTTTCAGATGCCCTGGTGCAATAGGATTGTTCGAGTGGACAGTGATGACTTTCGGCTTGAAAAACGCTGGAGCAACATATCAGTGAGCAATGAATCTGATCTTTCACGATTTAATCGGCCACATTGTCGAAATTTACATAGATGATGTAGTAGTAAAATCCGCAGAAGATTTACAGCACTTGGCCAACCTGGAAAGAGTTTTTAAGAACATAAGATCACACGGCTTAAAGATGAATCCTTACAAGTGTGCATTTGGCGTGTCGGCTGGGCAATTTTTGGGTTTTATGGTGCATGAGAGGGGGATTGAAGTCAGTCAAACAAGGATCAAAGCTATAGCCAATACCAAACCACCGACATGCAAAAACGAATTACAAAAGTTGATCGACAAAATTAACTATCTCCGTAGGTTTATCTCAAACCTCTCTGGTAGGATTCATGCTTTTACTCCATTGCTAAAATTAAAGGACAATGAAGAATTCAGATGGGGAGCCGATCAGCAGAAGGCTTTTGACGAAATTAAGAGATACTTATCCAACCCCCCAGTTTTGGCTGCACCTCAAAAAGGGGTTCCTTTCAGACTATATGTTTCGGCTGAAGAGGATACCATTGGAGCTGTTCTGGCACAAGAGGTTCATGGTAAGGAAAGAGTTATCTTTTACTTAAGCCGATGGTTGCTAGATGCAGAAGTCAGGTACCCTTTTATCGAGAAATTATGTTTATCTTTGTACTTCTCGTGCACAAAGCTAAGGCACTACATATTAGCATCGGCCTGTAAAGTAATATGCAAAACCGATGTTATAAAATATATATTGTCAGCTCCTATCCTGCGAGGTCGACTTGGCAAATGGGCTTACGCCTTGGTTGAGTTCGACTTATCATATGAATCGGCCAAAACAGTCAAAGGACAGGCCCTAGCTGATTTTATAACAGGACACGATACTGCGGCAAATTTAGTCTTGGTCGCGCCTTGGCAACTATTCTTTTATGGATCAGTATGCGGTGAAGGTGATGGTATTGGCATTGTACTCACCGCACCCAAAGGGCATAACTTTGAATTTGCATTCCGGCTAAATAGCCGATGCTCGAACAACCAGGCCGAGTACGAAGCATTACTCAAAGGCTTGCAATTGTTGGAAAATATTGGAGTAAGTGCTGTTGAGGCGTATGGTGACTCGTTGTTAGTTGTACAGTAAATAAAGGGAGAATACCAATGTCGAGATGAAACGTTACTGAAGTATTTAGAACAATGTTTAAAGATTATCGATTCTTTTGCATCATTTTCTATCGGTCATATTCCTCGAGAATTAAACGATAGAGCTAACGCTTTAGCCCAACAAGCATCAGGATATAAAGATTTTTGGCGAAAGCAAGAGACTGAGCTGGTAGACAAGGCAGTCATGTGCACAGATATTGTCGATTGGAGAACGCAAATAAAAGATTATCTGGTCGATCCATCCAAGCCGACAGAACGCAAAATACAGCAACAAGCATTGAAATACGTTGTTATAGACGATATGCTATATTATCGGACTATAGAAGGTTTGTTGTTAAGATGTCTTGAGGCCGAAGAAGCGCGGGTGGCAATGGGTGAAGTACATGAAGGCATTTGCGGTTCTCATCAATCGGCACATAAAATGAAATGGATGCTCAGACGAACAGGTTATTTTTGGCCGACGATGCCAGAAGATTGTTTCAAGTATTATAAAGGGTGTCAGATGTGTCAAAAGTTTGGCAATGTACAACTAGCACCAGCATCGGCTCTACATCCAATTATCAAACCTTGGCCATTCAGAGGTTGGGGGATAGATGTAATTGGCCAAATATTTCCTGCTTCGAGTAAAGGCCATAAGTTTATTTTGGCTGCAACCGATTATTTCTCAAAGTGGGTCGAGGCTATACCACTTAAAAAGGTGACCAGTGTAGAGGCAATTGGTTTTGTAAATGAACATATTGTCCATCGGTTTGGAATACCACAAACAATCATGATCGATCAAGGTACGGTATTCATGTCCAACGAGTTTCAGAATTATGCAACGAGTCTAGGGATCAAACTGTTAAACTCTCCCCCATACTACGCTCAGGCTAATGGACAAGCCGAGTCGTCCAACAAAACGCTAATTAAGTTGATCAAAAGAAAAATTGATGAAAAGCCAAGGAATTGGCACTCGACTCTATCGGAGTCGCTTTGGGCGTATCGGCTATCCTATCATGGAGCGACGAAACTTTCACCTTATCAATTGGTGTATGGACAAGAAGCCGTTCTACCCATGGAGATCAATATTGAATCAATACGAATAGCCAGGCAAAACGGCTTGTCGGCTCAAGATTACAACGATGTAATGATCGTCAACTTGGATGAGCTAGCAGAGTTACGTTTGTCTACACTTGATCGGCTTAAGAAAAATAAAATCAGAGTCGCAAGAGCATATAATAAAAAAATCATGCCCAAGTCTTTCGATCAAGCCGATTTGGTATGGAAAACAATATTACCCGTTGGTTCGAAAGATAACCGATTTGGAAAATGGTCACCTACGTGGGAAGGGCCATACAAGGTTAATCGGCTAGTCGGCGGGAACTCATACTTACTGGAAACATTGGAAGGGTATGTTTTGCCTAAATCAATTAATGGGAAATATCTAAAGAAGTACTATCCTAGCGTTTGGATTGGAACCTAGTCGACTAAAAGATTTCGTCCAGAAAGTCTAAGGTTAACACGATGCTGTTGATTGGCTCGGAGATTGCAGAATAAGATTGCAGAAAGATGAAAGTAAATCGGTTAAACAGCCGATTACAAACATAGCAAAATTACACAATATTCGAGTAAGTGTTTCTGAAAGGAATAGCCAATAAAGTGTTTACATCCCAGAACTTGGGAGTCGTGCACCTAAAGCCGATAAAGCTCCAGTCGCCTTGGCTATAGTTTCCTGCACCTCATCCAGGATTCTGTCATCTTCTGTCGCACTACCTGGGATGGGTACAAGTTTGGCTGATTGCTCTTTAAAGGCTGCCACGGCCAACGCTATTTCTATCTTTTGCTCCTTAGCGGCCGATGAATTTTTTTCAAAGGAATCTTGGCCTTCAGCAATGAGCTTCATCGTCTTTGACAGTTCTTCCTCAAGAAATTTTCTAGTAGTCTCCAATTTCTGGAGAGAAGTTTTGTTAGCCTTCAGAGATTCCATGGTTGCATCAATTTTTTTTCTTTTTTGCCTTTGTCTCTGCAACCATTTTGTCAAGGATCCTCTGGTCGGCTTCCTGGGCTGCTCTCTTTGATTTTCTTTCTTGAGCTGCCTCCACCAAAGCCTTCTTCTCGTCTAGATGGCACACTTCAAGCAGTGCAGTCATGGCCTCTGGTGGTAGGTTAGTTTCAACTGCAGCCATGGCGTCTCGAATCGGCTGATTATTATTCAGGATCTCCGATTGCGATCTTGACACCAAATCAAACAGCTTGTTAAAACGCTCTTGAATTCCAGGAGCCGATGAGACTGCGGCTGATGCGTCTTTTGAGGCCACGATGATTTTCTGAATTTCAGAAATATAATCATCGGTTACAAAGATCTCTGGATCATCCAAGTCAGATAAGTTGAAGCCGAGGATGTTGGATGGATCAGAGGTTTCTGGAGCTGCGGCGGTTGCTGGCGCTTGTGTCGACTGAGGAGGCAATAAATCTTTAGCCGATATATCCGGTAAGTCGGCCAGAATGTTGGCCACTTGTACTAATGCGGTAGGCTAAAAGAAGTAAAAATATAATGAAAGCTGATGGAATAAGTCAGATCTAAAATTCCTTGAGATGGAAAAGTACCTGAGCAGTAGCCGATCCGTGCGGTGAACTTTCGCCACTTTGTTCCTGTGGTTTGGAGTATTTTTTCTTGACAGGAACTTTAGTGGACTTCGGCTTCTTCTTTTTTGAAAATCCATCGGCTGGAAAGTTAGTTGATGAAAGAGAATGGAAAGGAACAAAAGATAATCGGGTATAACTTACTTGGTTGTTGTTGCCTTTCTAAATCAGACAAAGATGGACTTTGAATGCCCAAGGAACCAGAAGTATTGCCGGTGAGTGCAGTTGCCTTGTGCGGTTGTTTCTCTTTACTAACTACAGGAGCATCCATCGGTTTCTTACCAGCGGCTTTAGTCTGCAAAGAAAAGGATAAAGCCAATGAGATAAATTCATATGGGCTACGATGAAGAGTAAAATCGACTAATACCTCGCCAGTAACATTTATAAGACTCGTATTATCATATCCAGAGCTTGATTCATCGCTTGAATCGGTATCTGAATGTACCATCGGCTCAGGAAGGTCTGGGAAGAGGGCATCGATAATAGACGATGGAGTACGATCAAGAAGAAGTGCTTCTGCAATTGAAGACCACCATGCAGAGAATCGGCTAGATCGACGATTATTCAAAACAAAGTGAGGCAAAGATTTGAGTTGCAAGTCATCGGCTATTTCCAAGACCATATTGACTGCAGCTAAAGATCGTACTCTGGTCCTAGGCTGAACCAAGTCAAGGAGTGAAAGGCTGGGAATCATTTGACCGAAACCCAACTGTCTGGCAAAGGTGGATGGATGATAGAATTCATAAGAAGGCTGAAAGGTACGATTTCTTGTGTTGAAGCCAACATGCAAGATACTCGGAGAAATGAAGATTTTGAAGAAGTCTAAAGTCGATTCAGGCATCTCAGAACTGTCGGAATCTAGATGAAGAAACGATGGCCATTCAAAATCGGCTGTGCTGGTATAACTGAAGAAATCTTGTTGGCTAAAATCATTATTATCCAAGTTTAGAAAGAAAGATAAGTATTTTCTTAGGCCAATCGGAGAAATCTTTTTGCTACCAGAACACATGATGTATCTTTCCCCATAAGATCGGCTTCTTCTGAACTCTGGGATTGCATTTTCTGGTGTGTCTTCGCGAGGAAATGCCGAGTCTTCCGAGGAATCCATTTTGAAAGATCGGCTAAATAAGAAATATAACCATACTTGGATGAACCAGAGAGGACCACCTACATTGCCGACGCAAAATCTGGCAAACCCAGTAAATAGCCGACTCCTAATCACATGCATCATCTGACAAACTGCTCCAAGAAACATTTTTCCCAATGCTAACCGACGACCCTCTACCAACCGCTCTGCTATTAGCTGATATACTTGTGTTGGTCCCAAAGAAGCACCGCAAAACAAAAATCGATCTAACCACAAGTTCAGGAAGGCAACATGTTCCTCATCCGATACCAGCCCATTCACTTTATTATTGTTATTGATATACTTGCGCCAGCCTTCTCCTTTGGATTGAATAAGCTTGTACTTCGGTTTGCCACTATAAGCCGATATCTGTTTGCTATCTGGCCTAAGGCAACACAATTGGGCTATATCCATAAGGGTCGGGCCGATAGGACCAGTACGGATCAGAAAGGCGTTGAAGGTCTCCGACCAGAAATATGAAGCCGTGGCCACTAAGGGCTCATTGGTTTCTGGATCGGCTAACGAGAGAGGGATACACTCAGCTATACCCATCCTTTCCCACTCTTCTTTTTTCTGAGCAGCCACGCGAATGTACCAGGATCTCCATCCTTTGAGCGCTATCGGCCATGCCCTGAAGCTTTTTTCCCAGCTCTCTATATTAAATCCAATAGCCGATATAGGAAGGCGAGGAATGTCCTGACTAATAACTGTGCTAGCATCTATATTTCCTATCGGGCCAAGGAAATACTGATCTTTACTGTTAGGGATTGGAATAAGTACCTGACTCGCGTCCATTTCAGCTGATCTTAGCAAGCCGATTGATGAAGATTGAGCAACGGACTAGACAAAAGCCGATTTTTAAGAATCAGAGAACTTGTGCGCGTGAGGAATGACCGAGGTGGAGGCTGCATTTTATAGCGTGGTAAAAATTTGAAACGGCGAGAAGTAAATTTCAAAGGGCGCGAGCAGTTAAAAAGCACTACCTGCATGTAAGAGAATTACGACGCGAATAAAGCAATAGTTACTGAGTGAAGTTCAAACGTTAGCCGATTGAAAAGCCGATAATTGTGGTTTTTGACAGATGACAAGTCATTTCTCAAAAATAGGGGCATATGTTTGCACCAAAATTTGGCAAGTTTAGCCAAATCAGGCAATGAAATCGAAGATACGGAAACTAACAGACATGATTGGAAAGAATTCAAGATATTTGGGAGCTGCAAGATTTTTGAAGGAAACAACCATCCGAGATAAGGCTGATACGGATCAGGACTTGAAAAACGTGTTGTACTAGGACACGATCGGCCGGAGGGTATAAGAGAAGAGCCAAAGCGAGCTGCGAAAGGAGGAGAACACAATACAACCAACCAGCTTTTACTTGCTTTTTCCTGTCGACTAGGAGTAGTTCCTGTAATTTAGCCTTTGTAATCGATCTTGATCAATAAAGTTGCGCATCGCCGATTGTTGATCTTCGTCAATTACACCCAGGTTCGATTTGTTCTGATTTTGTTGCGCATCGCCTTCTTCAGAATTGATCTGCCTTTATCATCTGGTTAGCCTTAATCGGCTAATTAGACTTATCATGTTACTTTGATCTTAATCGGCTTCAAGCTGATTAAATCTAAGCCGATTGATTCTTACGATCAGCTTCGTGTGGATTTCATATTTTTACCTTGTCGATTACAGGTCAAATAGACTGGCACGCTCTGAACCCGGTGTTCGTCCGGTGTGTTGCTGTCAGAAACCCTACATCAAGTTTTTTATGCCAACAAAAGTGAATTAAGTTTATATTTTTAGTCTAAAATATAAAGATGACCCACCTAAACACTCTTAATATATCCACAGCTCCAGTTCTATATATCTGCTGGAGCTAGAAATATCTAGTAGAGCTGAAACTACACTAAACACAACCTAACTTGTGGACGAAATTCCATTCTCATGCCGTTCTTTCGATGTTCCTTCCTTACTTTCACCCAATTTTTAACCTCTCGTTCACCACCAAGTCTGATCTCCTGAATAGTTAATTCCCAAAAGCACAAACCATTGTCCAACATGCACATTAAGTTCTGACAAGATCATTCGAAAACTGATCAACAAACAAAACATTGGCCTCAAAGTCCCAAACACGATCTCTACCTCACAGATTACTCGACCAAGTGTGCTCCATCTCTCCGATGGCATGTATCTTTCAAAATACCAGCACAGAGGCAGCATATCATACTACAGAAACTTATAGCCGTGCTTAAGCCAGATTAGGAGGCTCAACATCTATATAAGAATTAGTAATATTTTTTCTTAGATTAGAACTAGTAATCACTCTATTATACTTGAAAGACTTCCGCCCCTGGGAGAGATTTGAGCCGGCTCGAGCCGAGCCGTCAAAAAATATTTACGTTTAGATCTTTTTTTAGAAAAAAATTACATTTATATCCTTTTGACATTTTTTACGAAAAGTAGAACCTCGAGCCGAAAAAAATACATTCACTCTATTATACTTGGAAAACTTTCGGCCCTGGAGAGATTTGAGCTGGCTTGAGTCGGCTCGAGCCGAGCCGTCAAAAAAAAATTATGTTTAGATCTTTTTTTAGAAAAAAATATTACATTTAGATCCTTTTGACATTTTTTACGAAAAGTAGGCTCTCGAGCCGAAAAAAAAATACATTTAGGTCCTTTTTCAGAAAAAAATTTATTACGTTTATGTCCTTTTGACCATTTTTTGCGAAGAGTAGTTTTTACCTTTTTTGCGAAAAGGACCTTTCGTTTCGGCGAAATCACGGATCCTTCACGAGAGAACCCCGAATAAATGTAAAAACACAAATACATTTATATCCTTTCAACCGTTCCGCAGAATAAATGCGAAAAAAACGCAATTACATTTGTATCCTTTCAACCGTTTCGCGTGTTTCCTCGATTTGCTCGTGTGGGGGGGCGACAGTCGCGCGTTTTCTCGATTTGCTCGTGTGGGGAGCGGCGGTCACGGCGTGGCATGCTGCGGTCACTCATCTAATATCTTAATTGGAAATTCAGATGGACGCGATGGAGGAGCACCGCACCAGGCGCGACTTCTTAGCATCCCGTGCCAGGTCAGCACCAAAGCAACCAATTGGAAAGGGGAACAAGCGTCCTGAACCGAATGGTCCGGGCGATTTCGCCGAATGGGATGATACAATATATTTGAGAAATATTCTAAGAATTTGTATCAGCTCGTCCCGTATCAAATGGTTCCGTTCAGCCAACCAAACGCATAGACAAGATCAGATCCTGTACGGAACAGACCCTGGTACAGCTAACCAAACGCGCCCCCAAATAAATGACTTTTTCCTTCCCCAATGGAACTCAGAATCGTAGCTTCTTCCTCTCCGTCCAACGAAGGGGCGGCGGCCATAAATCGGCACCACATAATACTTTCAATCTAGTTTCTACAGCAACTAAACAATTGAGGATCCGAGAGCACGCTCCAGCCTGTCTCTCTCTCTCCCCTGCTCTTGATACTTCGTCTAGTGCTCCTAGTCTCCGGCCACGCATGTAAGTCAGATCGTGAAAGTTATAAGATTATTTAGCAAAATTTAATTTAATCGAAAATAATAATTTTTATATGTGCCTAAGCATAAACCCAAGATATACTGACTCCTTACGTATCAAATTTCCTCTACTCTCTACCTTCATCTATTATATATTAAAAGCTCACGAGAGTCGTTAAAAAAAAAGAAATAGACTAGAAATTCCCACAAAAAAAGCAAAATATCTATCCCTTAATCTTATGGGACTTATTTACAATTGTCATTGGATATTTGAGAAATAGACTAGAAATAAAGCCCATGAGAGTTAGACTAGAAATTCACACAAAAAAGCAAAATATCTAGCCCTTAATCTGGTGGGCTTTATTTACAACTGCCATTAGATCTTTGAGAAATAGACTAGAAATTCTCACAAAAAAGCAAAATATCTAGCCTTTAATCCGGTTGACCCTAATTAAAAATGCATCATATTGACCATTAGATGCTATTGAGTAGATATATATATTACTTTGTAGTATAAAATCAAAATAAAAGACAAAACTTACATGGTAGGGGTGGATCGATACATCTGGATCTCATGCGTGATTAAGCCTAATTATAATTTTTATTAGTAAATCATAACCAATAAATCAGCACATGAACTCTGACATTACATTGGACGCACCTTGGCCTTATACAGACAATACACACCGATGTGACTCAATGCATGCAATTAAAGAAAATACAAATGGCCTCATCTTGGTTTAGCCATAACATAAAAGTCACGCAGCCCCAAAACTAATTTGTATTTTTAAGAACTCCCTAAAAGTAGATCGGTTTTGTCGAGAAACAAATAAATCAAGACATTTACTGTATATAGTGTTTTGGGCTTCATCAGAAGGCATTACACCCATCCTATACTGGGTCACGGGGTCAAGACCGGTCCTACGACGCTTCAATAGCATATCATGTAGAGTTGTTAAGAAAATAAAATGCTAGAAATTCTCATAAAAAAGCAAAACATATAACCCTTAATTTAGTGAACCTTAACTAAGTTGAACTATAATAGCCATTAGATTTGATGTTACTATTCCAAAAAACGTCTAACTATCTATCTAGCGGATCCGAATTATAACGGCTTAGATTAAAAGAAAGAGTCTATGTGAAGTACAACAAAAAAATTAACAAAAATTCGGAATAAAAATAAAAAAAATTAGAAATTTGATTTTCATATGAACTCTAAATTAAAACACGTACATTACTAAAATTCAGAATAAAAATTAGGTAAAAATTAGCAATTGGATTTGTATTATTAATTGTAATCGAAAACTAATATTCAAAACTAAATAAAAATAAAATCAATGGCTTAGATTAAAAGAAAGAGCCCATACTAAAAACAATAAAAATAACAGAAATTCAGAATAATAAATAAATAAAAATCAACCATTTAACTTTCATATGAAGTCCAAATTAAACATGTACATTGCTAAAATACAGAATATAAATTATATAAAAAATAGTGATTGGATTTGTATACGATTTCTACAGTACAACCGATATGCAAAATTAAATAAAAATTAATATAAATTTGGAATAAAAAAATAAAATGAAATTAGTAATTTGATTTTCATACAAATTCTAAATCAAAACTTAAAATTCGAAATTAAATATAAATAATATCAGAATAAAAATAAAAAGAAATTAGGGATTATTTTTTAATTCCATACTAAGTGAAAAATATAATTTTCATTTTATTCAGAATTAAAATTTTAGAAATATGCTAATTTAAAGGGGGAAATAAAATAAGGTAAGTAATTTGATTTGTATATATATATTATTAACTATTATGTAATAAAATTCGATTACATGTTTTTTTATAGTCGCTAAAATAATATAGAATATACTAAAAATTCTAAAAAAAAATCTAACTCTTTATTTGGTGGATCTCCATTGGACAAAGAGATTAAGAGGGTGATACATCGACAGTTGTTCACTCAGTTATACCGGTATGAGCAATATGATGTGCAATAAAAGAAGTACCGAAAGAAAGAGACAAACATTATAATAATGAAATTAAGAGATGATGATATAAATAGAAAATATTATGTTATGCTATGTTTACTATTTTCTATGCAAGTATTCGTAGAAGAAAGCTTCGGTCACATGTGATAAGTACTGAGAAACGGAGTAGATATATTCTCTCCTATAATATACAATATCAAAATATCACAAATTGTGTTTTGTATTGATCTATTTTTGAAAAAAGAATCGCATATATATTATCAAGTCATTTAAACATACTTTAAAAATGATGCACGTGCAAATGCGCGGGCCATCTTGCTAGTAGTTCCATCAACAGTCAAAGAACTACTGTTATTTATGTACTAGATTGGCTTAGGCTGGCTTAGGCTCAATTCATGTCTCTCAATTGCCATAACCTTGTGCGTATATATAGTCACAAGCCATGTAACTCTTCCATTTGAACTGAACTGTTATTCTTCAATTGGCCCGGCATTTTATATTGCCCAATTAAAAAGTATCACCACACAACTCAGTTGATACAATGCTCGAAACTAAAGCGTGCAGCAAAACAGTATCACTAGTAACTTCAACGTTATAAAGCATTCAGCACTCATAATAACTTCAACATTTACGAAGCATAATGTATAGCACTAGTAACTTCAACATTTATGAAGCATTTAACACTTGCAGTAACTTCAACATTTATGAAAAATTCAGCACTTGTATGTGCATGTCTACATAAACCGATCTTGTACGCATGTGACTGTTATTAGCACACAAATTATTTGTTATATTTTTTAAGAGAGAGGAGAGAGAATTACACCTATAAGTTCTCAATACTTTTAATCTAGCAACCATCGTACTTAGACCTTTTATTATAGGAATAATTGCTTATTTGTCACAAAGTTGATGTGCATTTGATGAATGCATATCAATTTTATGGCAAATAATCAAATCTCCCTTTATTATAAGAGCTTTTCTGTAATTTACATGGACTATATTATATTAAAATAACTTAACATTCAAGTCCTTCGTCTCACCCTTCACATCTCGTTGTGATTTTCTACATTTGTCTACATTTTTCCTGAATCAAGCAGGAGCTTCAATTTCATTCATCCATAAGAGAGTAGTTACAATCTTGATGGATATATCTAGATTTTGTTTCCTACCTTCATCTACTGAAAAGCATTGCAAGTAAAGGCGAATTTTTTCACTTCGCATCTGTCCAGCATGGATATTTCGGTGCTGCATCGGTGTGGGGTATTAGTCTAATTCTGCATGTCACCACCGTCATATAGCTACTTGTCCTCACTGGAAATCACTGCCAGGGACGTTGTCCCCGTTGCCACACCACCGTCTACTACGTTGCGTGCGCTGCGGCTGCCTCCCAGCTTGCACTAGTGGTTGCGCCTACTCCTTTGACGGAGTTGCGACGTGTGGAGTGGGCTCCCACGGGCCACGGTTGGAGTCACATCCTCGAAGGAACGGAAAGATGGAAGAAAATTTATTTTAATTGGGTTATGGTGGGCCATAGAACTGTAGCCTATCCAGCCTCAGAGGTTGTTAGAGAGCTGTGCCTCAGCTTTAGACTAAAAATTCCCCTAAACAGCATGGTTGAAAAACAGCTAGGAAACTAAGGCACAGCAGAAGCACCCTCAAAAATTGCAGTCACTAAGGAAGAACTTTTCAGTTATGACTTCGCTCGACCGTCTCCCATCTCACTCACTTCGCCTCCCCGACCTCCACCACCCTGCCTCGTCACCTCTCTACTCGTCCTCGTCCGCCGCTGTGCTTCGCTAGGTTAATGCCTTCCCGCTCGGTTGCCCTCTAAAAACTACAGTTACAGCACCCAATTTGCCAAAATTCATAATAAGAAAAGTCACAGCCGTTAGTTACAACTGCTTTACAGTTCAACAAACTTAAAAACAGTTTTTTATCCTAGCCACAGCCCCAAACAGACCCTTAGTTTAGTTTACACGATGAACGGGTGGGATTGGGGCGATGGCAATTCTTGCCATCAAAACGTAAGGGCAGAGGATACAGAAAAACGAAGAAATAGCCATTTTTATGCCAATAAAAGAAAAGAAAAGTTGGAAATTTCGCAGCCGCACGCGCCGGTGGCGGTGATGGCTCTCGGTTCTTTCACCGATAATCGCTAGCTAGCTCCTCGCCGCTCGGAGAGGTCCCCCATTTGCAACGATTGCACGGCCGCAGAGGTCACCGCAGGAAGGCTTCCTCTCCGTTTGTGATGATGGGCCTCCCGCCGGACGCGATGGCGACGTGCTCGTGGGGAGGGAGTTCGTCGTCGGGGAGCCTGCTGCCGGCGTGGTCGCGGTCGTCTTCAAGGTCAAGGTTGTGGTCGCTGTGGGATTATGGCCGTGAATCGGGCCGCAGGGTCGTTTACGGCGAAATCAGAAAAGAAAGGACTAGAAAAAGTCCACCAAGGCGGGAAGACTTCTCAGTTTTTTCCAATTTGATGCTAAAAAGAGATACCTCCCATTTTGCTAGCTATGAAACAACCCCGCAACTGCGCCCTACTCGGCTTGACAGAGGTCACCAAAACATATGGTAAATAAAAGGGCATGACAATCTTACATATGGTAGGTTCAGCTGCCTTTTTATCGAAGCTCTCTCTTTTGTGACTCCATAGTCCGTACTCTGAATTGTGTGATGCATCTCATGTTTCTCCAAACTCCAAGCAGTAGTGCAATCTGCATATTCTATCTAACCTGGTTTGGTGGATTTCTCTCTGCAAATTCTCTCCCTCCACCATCTTAGTGATCTCTCCAGCAAACTGCAAAACAGCCACCTCTTGTTTGATTATCTGTAGAAAATAATTGGCCATGCAGCCATTACATTTGTTGATTACCACCCTCTTCTGCCTTGTTTACTCCTTCCTCACCTTTCCTTCTGCCCATGCGTTATCTAGCTCCACTGTGAATAACGCAAGTTTCTTGAAATATACAATTAGCAGCTTGAGCGGGAGCTCCAGCGCTCGCATATTCCTCCAGAACAGAAGCCTTGACACGCTTGCTAGTTTTGGCTTGTATAGCACTGGTGGTTCTGTGTTTATCCTTTGCATCATGATGACACACTACAGCGGCTATGCGGATCTTCTTGTTGGCCAGCCCCAGGTTATCTGGTCTGCAAACCGCCACTTCCCAGTAGGCAACAAGGCCATCCTTTCTTTCACTGGGGAAGGGGAGTTACTTCTTCACAACAGTGATGGCACCTTGGTCTGGTCCACACCCACAAAGGGCAGGTCTATTGTTGGTATGCGCCTTGATGGTTCAGGAAACCTTGTGCTTTTTGATCAAAATAATTCCTCTGTCTGGCAGTCCTTTGACTACCCAACAGATACATTGGTCATTGGGCAGTCACTCTGTGTGGGAGTCAATCTCACTGCCAATTTTTCACTCGCCAGTTGGGCATCGGGTCAGATTAATCTTCATACCCTGCCAAATGGATTGCAGTTTTATTTCCGCTCTGCTGCGTACACACAAGTGTTCCAACCAACTTTTCTAGGCAAAGGAACATCAAATTGTTTTGCTTTTGTCAATGGCAGCCTTGGATTTCCCAGCCAGATCTTCTCATTACCCCTTGCGAGATCATTGCAGTTCATGCGGTTAGAGTTTGATGGGCATTTGCGTCTTTATGAAATGAAGGAAGCCGCCTTCCAGGTGGTGTTTGATGTGCTGAGCAATGATGTAAAGTTCTGTGATTACCCTCTGGCCTGCGGTGAGTACGGTGTTTGTATTAATGGCCAGTGTTGTTGTCCCAGCTCTAGCTATTTTAGGTTCCAAGATGAATGGAGTCCAGATGGTGGGTGCATACCACTGACTAATCTGTCTTGCAATCATATGCACTATCATTGGCTTTTACCAGTTGCCAACATTTCTTACTTCAGTGATAATGGTTTCCAGTCATTGGCCACTTCTACTACAGATGAGGATTGCAAACAATCTTGCTTGAAGGAGTGCTCTTGCAAAGTTGCGTTGTTTCAATATGAAAGCCGTGATGGCAACACTGGCTCCTGTTTACTTTTATCACAGGCGTTGCTACTTTCTCACACTAAGAGTTCTGTCAATCGTACTTTGGCATTTTTCAGAATACAGGGCAGCTCATCAGTGGAAAGAAGGACCAGGATTGCAGTTGGTTCGGCAGTTGGGAGTTTTGCTTTATTTTCAATTGCTATCTCTATTGTCGTTTGGAGAAAATGTAAGACAGGGGAAGAAGAAGAATACTTTGGCGGGATACCTGGAGTACCAACACGGTTCTCCTATGATGAGTTAAAGATAGCTACAAGGAATTTCTCCATCAGGCTTGGAGCTGGAGGGTTTGGATCCGTTTTCAAAGGTAAAATAGGCAAGGAAACTATCGCTGTCAAACGTTTAGAAGGTGTTGATCAAGGAAAGGAGGAGTTCCTAGCGGAGGTTGAGACCATCGGCAGAATTCATCACATCAATCTTGTTAGGCTAGTTGGATTTTGTGCTGAAAAATCACACAGGCTTCTTGTCTATGAGTACATGAGCAATGGTTCACTGGATAAATGGATATTCCACACATCACCAATTTTTACTCTTTCTTGGAATACCAGGCATAACATTATCATGGGTATTGCTAAGGGATTGTCATACCTCCATGAAGAGTGTAAACAAAGGATCGCTCACCTAGACATCAAGCCGCAGAACATTCTCCTAGATGACAGTTTTAATGCAAAGGTCTCCGATTTTGGATTATCAAAAATGATAAGTAGAGACGAGAGCAAAGTCATGACTCGAATGCGAGGGACACGTGGATATCTTGCACCTGAATGGTTAGGTTCAAAGATCACTGAGAAGGTAGACATCTACAGCTTTGGAATCGTGATAGTGGAAATCATTTGTGGGCGAGAGAACTTGGATGAGTCGCAGCCTGATGAGAGAATTCACCTAATTAGTCTTCTGCAAGAAAAGGCTCGGTCTGGACAGTTGTTTGATTTAGTGGACAGCAGCAGCGATGATATGCAATTTCACGGGGAGGAGGTTAGGGAAATGTTAGATCTTGCAATGTGGTGCTTACAGGTTGATAGCAGCAAAAGGCCTCTAATGTCCACAGTCGCCAAGGTGTTGGAAGGTGCAATGAGTTTAGAGGCCACACCTCACCACAACCTTGTTGCTAATTATGAACCAAACCATAGCAATGTTGCGGGACCAATTTCTTCGTACCTGCCTTCAGAAACACATTTGTCAGGGCCTAGGTGATAGTTTAATTATAGCTTCTCTAAATACACCAGTAGCATGGCCAATGGCTGGCTAATCTGTGTCATCAGTCTGATGTGTTATCTAGCTCTAAAATTCTTGTCAACTTGCATACTCTTTGATTTCTAAAATGTTTTGTAATTTTTGTTGTATTGGAAGTTCACCTCTTTGTTAACCGTTCCATGTATTTATACTAAATTATGTTTGTTTGTGTAACGATCACATTATACAATTTTTTACTTCAGTGCAAATTGGGCTTCCCGATGGACCCAAATGGATTCCGTTGAAATCTCGTGTTATTTCCACCATCTCTTTATTCATCGTTAAATCCAGTGAATGTTTCTTTCCTTAAGCAATTTCAGAGACTGTTTATAGTGAAGAAGACTATTTCAGAGTAAAAAAATACGTAGTGACTATGTGGTACAAGTTTATCATGATTTACTTGTATAGCGTAAGGATCCTAATTCTACTTCCACCTTCAGTCAGCACATGCACGAATGCTTTCCTTGTTGCCTTGCTCCCAAATAAAAATTAGATTATTATTCGTCAGGGTTTTAGTTAAGGACTTTTTAGAAGTTGGAAGCGCTCCTATTGTATTCGATAATTTTCAGCTGTTTCTAAGTTCTGCCTTAACTTTCCAATAGACTAACAGACATACCTGGAGAGTGTTAGAACTAATCAAAGCTCTATTTTACACCCTCTCGCAACATGCAGAAAGATGAGCGCACATGCTGGGTTTTACAACGTATGGATGCTGTAACTGAACAGAGATAGGCTTTGCTACAGAGCACAGGTCATTCTTATTGTTGATCATCCGATTGGCAATCCATCTGGTCTGAGAAGCTCCCTTAGTATATTGCCACTTCATGCAGAAGAGCTATGACATCGTTGGGTGTCGAAGGGTCCAATGTGCTCTGGTTGCATAACTGGTAGAGGGCATTTTCCACACACGGCAGTACTGCAAGTGTGCCAAGCATGTACGGTAAATTCTCTTCCCCGAAGTGGTTGAATGGAACCTGCAAAACACGTCGAATTTGAATTTCAGTGCAGGAACAGGTGGTACACCAAAAAGCAAAGTGTAACTGCGATTGACCTATGGACGATCTGGACAACATGTAATTGCAATTGCCCTATGGGCGATCTGGAGTATCATGAGCAAGTAAGGTTACCTGAAGATTCTGGAAATGGAGCTACGGGTGGAATAACTAGGGATGATGAGGATAGTATGTTTCTTGATTTTGCACACCTCAAATGTCACATGCTGAATGCTGATGCAACAGGAGGTCTACTGCTTGTTCTCCATGTGGGGAACCGGAAACTTGTTATGGAAGTTGGTAGCTCCATCCTGCCTGCGTCTTCTTTGAAAGAACAAGAGGTCTACTGCTTGTTCGCCATCCTTGCAGAACTTGAAGTGGCAGAAGATCAAGGACACGTGGTGTGCAAGAGATTTGGGCTCACTTGCAAGCGAGGACAGTTTAGGGGAGTCCGGACGTGAGAGATGCACGTAGAAAACGCAAAGCATGGCGATGCTTCGAGAAGAAAAAAGTCTAGTCAGTAGGGTAAATTGGTAATTTATCCAATACTGATGGTCAATGCGGTTTGGAACACCACGGTGCTGGCCTAAGTGGTTTAGGTCACGCTAAAGTAGAGTTGGAAGCAAATTTGGGCTCGCGGAACGGATTTGACGTCAATATAATGGTCACTTTGAGGAGCGTGCTTGTGTGAGTGAAAAATCCATTAAGAGTGTTGGGTTTCGGGTTAACCCATGTAAATGTGGATAGTATCCACTTGTGTGTCAAGGTCTAGAGTTAAGATTACCTCCACTATATAAGAAAATATAGAGAGAGGAGAACCTTGAAGCTCTAAGATTAGGATTAGGTTTCCTACAAGATTTTGCATTCTTGTGTTGTGTGTGTGCTCCTTGAGAGTTTTTGCATAGGTGACACGCTTTTTAATCATCCATCTTACTCCGAAATGAAATCTAAATTCGCGCTCAAATCTTGCCTCTTGTTTTGATCTTCCCTCTTCTTGAGTTTTTGATCTTTCTGGGTGATTTCTTCTTTTCTTGACCTTGTGTTGCCAAGGATAAATCCTTTATAGATCATATCCTAATCATCTAAACAAGCTCTTACATGATCATCAAGTGATCTTGCAAGAAATCGGTTTTTGGCTTGAGAAGGAAAGTTTTGATGTAAATCTTGGTCTTGCTCATTTAAGAGCAATTTCTGTAGAGTTCTTGCTTGCTATGATATATGAGAGGCCATCTTGACCATCAAATCCCCATGACCAAGCACAGGGTGAAGTTTTGATTTTTAACCTAATATTTGTGCCACCTCCACTAAACTTGAAAAAGGTCAGAATTTTCACATTAATCCTTGTGATTGAAGGTTGGAATAGGTTCCTAACAACCTTAGAAATGTGCACACAAAGTTTCACGAGTTTTGGATCCTCCAATCAAAAGTTACATCAATTTTTAATTTGAACTCATGCTAAAATTATTGTTCATATGTCTGTTTTTATTGTTCATAGCGGTAGTGCCACCCTAGGCTAAAAACTCTAAAAATTATTTTCTTTGCTTCTATCTGATCTACTAGGGCTTTAGCTTAGATATTTAGAGAAAAATTTATTTATGATTATTCATCGCACTTTGATCACAATTTGGGGTCCTTCAAAAACAACCCCGGACATTTTTTAAGAACTGGAAGGCTGGTTCTTGCCCTATGTTGCTGACAAGTGTCCAGCGGAAGAATGTATACCAACAGCCTTGTGAGTTGTGACTCACCGATTGTAGAATCTTCGGTTCAGTATAAATCTGTTGATTTATTGGTGAATGGTAGTGTTTCTCTTTTCTTCCAATGCTTTCAGATATTCTCAGTAACGAACGATGACTAGCAGGGCCACACGTTACGCTACGTCGTGTAAAATTTGAAAAATTCAGTCGTGCGAAATTTTGCACGACGCTGCGTCGCGCGAAATTTGGTCCGACGAATATTACTAAAAAATTGGGTATTTTTGCCTTTCTTGTTTTTTTAAGAAAAAAATAGGCTACTAGAAACCGTAGGTGAATCTGCGGATTGCTAAGAACCATTGGCGAATATGTGTTTTTTTTAAGGAAAATGTGGAGGGACTTAAATTTTTTTTTCGTAATTCTTGATTTCATTTTTTTAAAAAAAATGGGTCGCTAGGACCCATCGGCAAATATGTAGTTTTTTTGTTTTGGGGGAGAAAACAAACGTATTTTTTTCTTTTTGCATAATTCTAATTTTCTTGTTTTTTAAAAAAACAAATGGGTCACTAGGATGCGTCGACGAATCTGTGGGTTGCTATAAACTGTTGGCAAATCTTTGGGTTTTTTTTAGAAAACCGTGGAGGGACCTAAACGTATTTTTGTTTATTTTGCGTAATTTCAATTTTTTTATTTTTTAAAAAATAGGTCGATAGGACCTGTCGGTAAATCTGTGGACTGCTGTAAACCGTCAGCGAATTTGTGGTTTTTGTTTTTGTGAAAATAAACGTATTTTCGTTTTGCGTAACTCTGGTTTTCTTTTTTTTAAAAAAAAATTGTTCACTAGGACCCATCGGCGAATCTGTGGACTGTTATAAACCATCGGCAAATCTGTTGTTTTTTTTGGAGAAAACCGTGGAGGGAGTTAAATGTATTTTCGTTTTTCTTCAGGTCTAATAAGGTAAAAACTAATTTCTTGGGACCCAAACATAATTTTATTTTTTGTGTCCATTCTGCTAAAAATTGCCGAGAGAACATAAACGTAAACCGTGGAGGGATCTAACGTAATTTTAGTTTTTTTGGTTTTTATGTTAAAAACCGATCGGAGGAATTACACGTGATTTCAAACTTTTGGAAGACCTCATCGTGAAAAAGCTGACGTGGCCTTTTTTTTTTCTTCCTAAGGATTCATTTCACTTCAGAAAAAAGTACACATACAAAATAAAATAAAATGACAAGAGAACATCTAGGAGGAACTATGTGTCTTTAAAATTAAGAGATGAGGTTCGAACTCGGTATCGATCGGCACAGCTATGTCCTATATCACCACGGTATATGGTCTCCTCGTTTCAACTTTCCCATTGGACGATTTATACATGTAAGCAAAAGTATACTCCCTTCAAAAATATACGATGCTTTAGAATGTACGCAGTAAAAAATTGTATATTTTACGGTTAACCAGATGTGTTGCCAATGCAATTGCACGGCTAACACTTTTTCATATCTTCTTCCAAATTTTAGTCTCTATATACCTTAAAATTTCACTAATTGTTGTAATATGAACTGTGCAGCAGAATATCCCTTACCATTGTCAATTTTTAAGAGGCAACTATTACACTACCTCCATGGCAGTCAACCACAGAAAGGTCCTCAATAAACAGATCTAACTAAACCTCGTTGTACATCACTTCTCTCTCTGTTTTCTCACTTTCTTATCAAATGGTTCCTCAGCTTGTCTCATGCAGTGTTTTGGATTTCGGTTTCGGATAAAATACCGTTCATGCCCGGAAAACAAAATTTCGGCGAAATTCGGTAATTTCGGACAAATCTCGTCCGGAAATTCAAATCCAAATTTTGAATCCGGTTTTTTCTACGGAAATGCGAATTTCGCGAGAATTGGCGAGATCTCGCCGAGAAATGGCGAAATTTCGCCAGATTGACAAGCCGAAAATTGGTCCAAAAGATGGAGAAAATTTGAATTTTTTGGAGAGTTCGACATATTATTAATGTTGTCATAAAATTTCAGATTTTTTGAATCATGTAAATTTTTTAAAATTGAAACATTGGTACTGTCGTAATGAAACGCTCACGGCAATTTTGAACTGAATGAAAAATGGGACAAAGCATGTTATAAATATTTGAAATTTTAATAGCATGATTCGACATGTGAATAATGTTGCCATAAAATTTTCAGTGAGTTCTGAAGCTCGAGGAATTTTTAAAAATTGGGGAATTCGGGTATACGTCGTGAAGTATGAAATTTCAAGACATTTTGATGAAAATCGAAGATTGAGAGTCACAATTGAAACAATTAATGTATATTGGCATGACAATTATTAAGAATGTAATAAAATCGATACACACAACAAGTCTTCACATATTTGCATATGACAACTAAATGAATGTATGTTTGCATCACATACCTATGAGTAGAAAAGCGCCCACAGTGCAAACTCCACCTCGCGTTATCGACAATGATCTCGTGATACCTCCTCTCGTGTTATTGCTTGTATTCCTCCCAGTCATGTCTCGTGGTAGCCAGCGGACTTCCAATGTTGGTAATGAGACTCCTGTATCGTGTTTCTGGTGGTGAAGGTACATGACATTAGCGGATGAGTGCCGTGCGTATGGATCGACATATGGATCATTGTAGTCAAATGGCAAAGAGATGCTCGATCCGTCATAACTCTGTCGGTAATCGTACCCACCCTGATCCCATCCGTACCCACCCCGATCCCATTCGCATGCGGCATTTGACTATACCCGTATGTTCAACTGGAATGCCCAAATGGCCGGAGGACTCATTGCTACACCATGATTGAGCACCATCCGTGTGGTTGTCCGCTTTGCTGGCGTCCACCCCCACCACGCGACGTGCCCTTCCCGCTAATGCGGTCTGCGTAGAGTCACCTCTCGGCGATACCCTCGATGCGATCCTCCGCCGGTGATTGTGATTGTGGATGCGGGGCGGAGGAGTACCGGTCGACTTCCGTCCCGTCATCGCCAGAGAGTGCATCGCGATCACGAGCTACTCTCGAGGCACCGCACATTATCGGAAGGTGTTGCTTTGTGTCGTCCTCACTGCCGACAATAGGCTCATCATCAATTCGGCCTTTTCCTTTTCCTTACCACTCGGCTGCCCGATAACTTTTGTAATCCGCCTAAAGCTCCTGCTAGAGTGTCGTCATCCTCGGCGTCGGTATCACGCTTTCTCTTCCCTGTGTGCGTGTCTCCGATGTTCCACTCCGCCCAATCTGGGAGGCTCTTCCCTCCTGTGGCCAATTAGAAGTAAGGTTAACATTGTTCTCAGGTTTGGACATACATGGTTAAAAAGTGGAATGGAAAACAGTTGCATAGTTTACCTGTTGCCTTATCCATCTCTTCCGCTGGGATGGAGTCAACCACGAATCTCATTTGGGAGGGTGGGTCGTGCGCACTGTCCTCGTCGAGTAGAGGCTCCCCAGTAGACCTGGATGAGTCGAACCACTCTGCAATTGGGTCATGGCCAGGATGCATCGCATCCTCGATCAGGCGATCCACAGGGTCTTCATCTTGGGTCTGGCGAGTGGATTCATAGTCTCGGCGAAGTCGCGAGTTGTAGTGCGAACACGAGCTGTTGGAGCTTCGCATAACTTAAACGGTTTCGTAGCTGCGTGTGCACCAAAGCAAATGTGCTCCAATTGCGTTCACACCCACTCGACGATGCGCACTGGGACACCAACCTCAAGGCGAACTTTTGCAGCGCTGGCGTCTCATTCCCGAAGGCCATCCACCATTGAGCTGTGAACAACACGAAGAAAGAAAAGTCAGTGAGTGCTACAGAACAACATACCAACCAACCTCAATTTATGTACTTACCTGCCGTCATTTGGTTATCGACGGCGCTGGTCTGTGCGAGCTGGGTGGCAAAACGTCCCCGTCTAAGACGGTATGTGTCTGCTTCTCGTAGAGCCTTCACCGCGATAGCGTCGTCATCGACCATAATGCTTAGTGCGATCGAGCGCTCCATGTATGCTGGAGTCTGCATATGTTGTATGAGAACGGGACTTGGTCCGGGGCGGATCTTGCAATTGATGAAAAGATTGCATAGTTAGTATAATAGACGCGAACATTGCATACTTAGCATAATAGAACCGAACATGTTAATTTCACTTACCAGCTTGCACAAATGTGGTTTCCCTTATTTCGGCAAATCTCTTTTCCATGACTTTTAGGAATATCCTATCTTTATTCTCCATGCTCCCGTAAGTTATTGTTGTACTCATTCCGTGCAATTGCGTACTGCATCATTACACCGCTGATTGTTGGTAACTTGTCTTGATCCGCGAACCTCAACAATTTGTACAAGGGTTCTACGGCCACCACGGTCCACTCCACCCATGTCCAGAAATCCCTGCCCACGAGGTGGTCATATGCGTACTTGCCCTCCGCCATTTGAGCCCACCTACTACCTGTCCAGTCAGGATGTGTCATCCACTGCTGGAACTTTTCCTTTTTTTTGAAGAAGCTATCAAGGAAAACAAAGGTCGTCCCAAATCTAATGGTATTTGGCCTCACCAACTCTCCACCAATATGTTGCCTCATCTGCGCATGTAGATTCTTGTGGTTGTATAAAAATCTGCAGATTCTCTTGGCCTGTGCCACAATATCTTTGATACATTCATCCTCACACACGTCTTTTAGCATAAGATTTACGGTGTGTGCCAAGCAAAACTGCCATACTATATGAGGGTCTGCACTCGTAACATCTGGCATGCTTTCTTGAAGTTGGCACCATTGTCAGTAACCACCTGCACAACATGCTCCGCCCCAATCTCCTCGGCCACCACCTTTGTTATCTCGGCTAGTAGGTATTTGTGGTCCTGGACCTTAGCTGTGAATGAGCAAGCAAGAAGTTAGTATGTGTGGCAATGACGATCATACGGAATAGGAAAAATAAATGAATTTTGTACCTGTGGCATTTACGGTCTTATGGAAGAACATCATCCCATTGCAGTATACCATGAAGTTGATGATACTCTGCTGTGTAGGTCCCGTCCAGGCGTCGCACATCACTGTAACACCAAAGGTGGCCCAGTCGTCCCTGAACCTCCGAAGGTACTTCACAATCTCCTGCTCATTCGCGTCCAAGTACTTAGCATCGATCTCGTATCCTCGTGGTGCACGAACCCCTGGGCCTAGCTCCTGCGTCAGCTTAATTGCAGCTATGACCGCATGCACAACAGATTAGTACAATCATCACATGACGTGTAACTTACAAACATACAATTGTTTCATACCTGTGAAATACGGGCAGTCCACCTTCCTTCCGGGAATTGCATTAGCATGTAACCACTTTGACCATCCCCTCCCTAGCTTCTCCCACTTCCCCTGCTGGAATGCAGTGTCAATCTGAGGTTGTTTGCGGGGCACTAGCCCGCAAGGTCGACATCTATGGAGGCATGGCTTTCCCGTGTCGACTTGGACCGACCGAACATTTTGCTGATAGTCGACTGAATTGAAGACTTCCGTGCACCACTCCCGGAACCCGAACCTTGCGTCAAACCTTGGCTCCTGAGGTAGGCCTCTTCTTTAGAGGCCTTTATGGCCATCTTAAGCTGCTCATCCTCCGTGGCCATGGTGGCCCATTCGGTGCAAGCCTCCTCCTGACGCAGGCGAATCGCCTGCTTCTCCTTCTTTCTGTCACGGCCACCACGGAGGTCCGCGATCATGGCCTGCCTAATCACTTTAGGCACGTTGGGGCAGGCCTTCACATCACCGGCGCGGCCAGCCAAATGTTCCTTAAGACGGGTCGCCCCTCCACCCTTCATAACATGCGCGATGGTTGCACCTCGACCAACCGACAATCGCTCCCGTGGTCCCATACGGTACCCTGAGGCTCCGCCATCACAACGACCTACAGCCTGCATCATTACGAACAAATGCATGATATATAAGCTTGTATGGCCATGTGCTTGTTTGCATGTAGTCAACAATCTTAACTCATTGATGTTTGCTAAAATGCATGATATATGCCTTTCGTTGTGAGGCTTACTAGCTGTACCATACTACCATAAGTGACCAAGTGAGTAAGTGACATGGAATTTTGAGTTTTGAATACATCTTGACATATGAATCCCAATTCCACATGAGTACATGCATTGTTAGTTCTTACTAGACTATATCCCACATGAATACATGTCTAAATAAGCAAAAAATTACAATGCACTTAAAATCCAACAAATCAATTTGTTCATACCAATTTTTTTGGAAGCCCGAAATTTCGCCTTCAACTACCGAGATTTCTCCTTCAAGAACCGAAATCTCGCCCTGGGAGGCCGAGATTTGCCTCCTGAGCCTTGGAGCTGGCCGGATTTGGCCGGAGCTTGGCCGGACCAGAGAGGGAGGAGGTCGAGAAGGAGGCTGCAGGGAAAGTAAAATAGCGACTCTCTCGGTGGGATGAAGTGTGAAGGAACTTCAATGATTGACGATGTATTAAAACCAGTGAAGTGTGAAGGAACTTCATGATTGACGATGTATTAAAGCATCCGACAGCCGGTCCTTCAACGCATCCCACAGCTCCCTCATCTGCGCCCACATCTGTAAGCCCTGCAGTAAAACCAAGATAATCTTACATTTAAGGAAATGTGACAATGTTGTAAGATTTGGCAGCTCGTTAGGCCATCTCCAGCGTTCCTAAATCGGATCCCTACATCCACATATCTGAAATTCCCTTATGGCAAAGTTATGGAGGGGTGTAATTCAACAGTGTTTTAATTATGTACTAACTTATATGTTATATATGTTGTAATAGGAATCTTTAAATGAAGAAGTTTATGACTCCGTGACCTACTAATCTTATTGTATATGGAAATCTTATTGTATATTGAAATCTTATTCATATGACCTACATTGATTCTACTTGTGTTTTGAAAAGTTTTTTATCAAAATATCACATTTAGGGGGAGTCAAGTTTGCTACATGTGCAAATTTCGTCCCTGTTTCTTCTATATGTTTTCTTGAAAAGGTTCATCGAAAATGTCTTATAACCAATTAGAATTAAATTTCTCATAATTCTCGCGGACCACTTGAATTCTTTGTCCGAAGTTTTTACTTCTCACGGGACTAGTTAGCGATACTAGTCAGTTCACGCGGACTACTTACAAGTGGTCCGGCGTGAACGAACTTTGCTTTAACCATTTCCAAGTGGTCCGCGTGAACTCGATGTTTATCCTATTTCGATTTTTATTTTTAAAACATAACAAATGATGTTAAAATATTTTCATAAATTTTATGTATTATCCTACATATCTTATGATACTCCCATAAATTTTTCATAGCATGAAAATGCAATCTCAATTTTTAAAATTCAGAGAGTGTTTACTGAAATGCCAAAAGTCTAAAAATAAACTTTTTCAAACATTATCATTGAAGATCACTTCACGAGAACTTATTGATATAATTCGGTCGATCCGCCAAAAATTCAAATTCGGTTTAAAATTCCGAAATTTACGGTTTTGCGAAATCTCATGAAAAATAAAAATCCGAAATATACTGTAGCAATTTCAAATTTTTTTCGGATTTTTACATCCGGCCGGTCTATGCAAACTCGCTGGGGTCCGAAATCCGAGATTTCGGCGAGATTTCGCCGAATTTCGGCGGTTTTTGTAACCTTGGTCTCATGTGCTGAACAACAGTATAAGATTATCTAATTGAAACTTTTGAACACGTAATGCTTACAATGGATTGCTTGTAACGTCTGGACGTGACTGCATTCCCTCATATGTGAGTAGAATTCTAATATGTTTTCCTCTGTTTCGGCCATCGTGCTTCTGTGTTAACATCATGTGTCATGAGTGCAGCGAATAAACTCTCATGTACTCTGACGGCCACAGGACTGTCAATGGCGTAGGATGAAGCCTTCGAACACACTCGCTTTCTCCTTTTCTGACATGAATTATTTTGGTGATTAGCAGAGTTAGATGGTTTCTAAATCAAATAAAATATGAGAGATTGAGAAAGATTGTCTTCTACTTCAGTTTTAAAATTACCAAGTAAAATATCTTAAGCAATGATATCCAATGGCTATAGTTAAGTCATGATTAGGGTCCATCGGACTAGAGGTGGGTGTCGTGCCGTGCCGGGCCGGCCCGGCACAGGCCCATCATGCTTCGGGCCGGAACCGTGCCAGGCCGTGACGGCCCATCATGCCTGCCGTGTCGGCCCGGCTCGCCTTCGACGAGCCCAGGCACGGCCTATTTACGCTTCGTGTCTGCATCGTGCTGTGTTGGCCCAGACCCGACCCATTTGCACTATTTTGACGAGAGGAAAGGTGCATCGATCGATGCGGTCATCGGAATTGGATTGAAAGGGTGGGGCATCTGTGGTGGTCGACGGGGTTGATAGGGAGGGAGGACAAGAGGATGGCGGAGGCGGAGAGCGTGGTGTCGAGGAAAGCAGAGGGTGGTGGCATAGCAAGGAAGACAAAGGAGATGCTACCACGACATGGGTGATAGTGTAGCACAACTAGCAAGAAAGATAAAGGAGAGGCTACCACGACGTGAGTGATAGTGCAGTATAACTAGCAAGAAAGACAAAGGAGAAGCTACCATGATGAGAGAGACAGAGAGTGATGAACGAGCAAGTAGTGATATTAGTAGAGATAGCTAGGCACGGTGCCGACCGAGAGGGAGAGAGAGGGACTGAGAGAGTGACACAGAGAGTTAGACGGAGAGAGAGGGACTGAGAGAGTGACATAGAGAGTCGGAGGGAAGAGAGAGGGATTGAGAGAGTGGGAGTGAGCCTGAGAGAGTGACACAGAGAGTCGGAGGGAGAGAGTGAGAGAGAGTCGGAGGAAAGAGAGGGACTGAGAGAGTGAGAGTAAGCCTGAGAGAGTGACAAAGAATCGGAAGGAGAGTGACATAGATAGTCGGAGGAAGAGAGAGGGATTGAGAGAGTGAGAGTGAGCCAGAGAGACTGAGCTACAGAGTGTGATATAGAGAGTCGGAGGGAGAGAGAGTGATATAGAGAGTGGTTGTCCAATTACTTGAATTTTACGTTTTTATTTTGTTTTCTGTTTTTTCCATTCCCTACATTTTTTCCATTTCCTTGAGAAAGTGATTGGAACCAGTTGAATAACAAATTACAAAATTGGTACTTACATTTGTCAGTATAACAGATTTAATTCAAATCACGATAAAACTCTATTAACGGATTTAATTTGCAATAAAAAAAGAAAAAAATTATTTACTCAAATTGAAATTTTTTAATCTTTTCTTTTTTTTCTTCTTCTTTTTCCTTTGTCCCTCTCTTCTTTTTCTCCTTTCTTTTCTCCCCCACCTTTCTTTTCTTTCTCTCCATCTTTTCTTTTCTTCCTCAAGGCTCTCACTCCATTCTCCAGCACCCCTTCTCCCCCGACTGCCCGAGCGCCCCCTCGGGCCCCGCCCCACGCCCCCTCTCCCCTCCCCGCGCTGGTGCGCCCCTCCCATTGCCGGCTCTCCCCTCCTCGCTCCCGCGCCCCGCCCCTCCCCACCGGGCGCCCTCTCGCGCCCTTGCTCCCCTCCCACTGGCCGCGCCCCTCCCTGCTCCCCTACCCATGTTGGCTTGAGCCGTGCGACCCTCCCAGCCCCACGCCTCTCCTCCCACGCCGGGCGCCCCGCCCGCGCCCTGCTCCCCTCCCACAAGGCGCGTCCCTCCCAGCCTCCCAACCTCGTCGGCGTGAGCCACGCAGCCTCCCTCAAGCCCGGCCTTGAGCCGCGCCTCCCCGCCCGCGCCTCTCTCCCCTCCCCGCGCGTGTGCCCCTCCTGTTGCTCGATCTCCCTCCCACGCCCCGCTCCCCTCCTCCCGCGCTCTTGCTCCCCTCCGCCACGCACTCCTCGCCGCCGCCGCCATGGCCATGGGCGATGACATGGCGCGGCGAGTCTGTGGCGGCCTCGAAGTCGACGACGACGGCGTGGCGCGGCAATGGCGGAGGCGAAGACTAGCCTATCTTCGCATGCCATGCCCCGCCGCGCGGGTGTCTTGAAGGCCGTCGTCTTGCCGCCATGCCGGGCAAGACGGCATCGCCCAAACGGCCGTGCCAGGCCGTGTCGCCCGTCGTGCTCCGTTTTTGGGCTCGGCACGGCCCGAACTACAGTACCGAGCTGGTACGGCATAGCCGTCTAACGTGCCGGGCCGTGCCGTGCCCTCCGTGCCTCGGGCCGGCCCACCAAGGCACGACCCATGTGCCCACCTCTACATCGGACTAACAGTTATATTTTTTTTGTTAGATTTTCTAGTATATTTCTCTTTTTTCTTAGAAGCCTTAGAACATCTCTTGTCAACTTTTATTATATAATAATGATTACGAAATAGTGTGTTTATCATTTTCTATGATAGAAAATAGTAACAGACCAACATTTTTTTCTCTTTTTAATTATGATTAACATATAAGTTATGTGTTTCTGAGTTTTCCTCATTTCTTGACTAATTATTTAAAATACTTTCTTATTAAAGACAATAGCGCTTGATTTAAGGACAATTGAAAGCTGGAAAAATATTGAAAATAATTTATAAAAATACTAGGTTGTGTCAGAACCTCTCTAAAATGTTTCATAATGTTTTGAGCTAGTTTGCTCCTTTTAAAAGTTAAAAGTTGATTTATGGAATTATTAAATCAAAAAATAATAAAATAATCTTCTCCTTCTTGGGTCAGAACAGTACCCTCGGCCCGGCCCAGTCCAGCATTGCTTCCAGCCAATGGATGGTCCGCATATCATCCCTACTGAAGCCGCCTCCGCCTTCTCTTCTTTTTGCCTCCCAGTGTGAAAACGTAATTTATTTGAATTTCAGGCATTTTCTTTAATTTAGAAATCCTTTCAAAGTTCCTGAATATCTCTCGTCCCAAATACTTCTTCCGGCATATTTCTTTCCCAAGCCATTGGCCTGCCCGCCCCTCTCTCTCTGGCCCACCTCTGTAACATCTCAATTTTTGCATTTGAATTGATTTTATGTATGTTAGCATTGTTGAGAATTTTGAGAATTTTTACTGTCAATTAAATATTAATATGGATTTTAAGATTAAAAAATAATTTAATATGATTAATTCTCAAGTGAGCAATTATTAAAATTATTTTATTTGGTTTATTTATGCTCTTAAGTATTTTAAATAATTTTATACGATTTTTATGAGCTTATTTGCTATTTATTTGTATCCCATTTGTATTTTTGTATTTTCTAAAAAGAAAAGGTCTTTCTAAGACCTGAAAAAGCTTTGGGCCGAAACCAGCCCATTCTAGCTCAATTCAGCCCACAGCCTAGCTCAGCGTCATAGCCTGCTAGCCGGCCCACTTGTCAAGGTCTTCCTCTCCATGTCTGAGCTAGACTCCGCGAGCTTGTCGTGTCCGACGTGGATTACCGCTACCATCTGTGCGCTACACAAACTCCTAGGGCTATATAAGGGGCGCATCGTGATCGTTAGGAGCCAGCAATCTAAACCCTAGATCTATTTGCCTCGAGCCGTCGCCGTGTTAGCTGTGATCTAAAGTTTTGTTTTAGCGCTGCCACGGGAGAAAGGAGCTTGATTCGCCGTCATCGGTAAGCCTTGGAGCTCTTAGACTCTACCACCTTGCTTGCCGTGATGTGTTCTAGCCTGAGCTAGCACGATCTCGTCGAGAGCATGCTTAGAGGTCGCTGTCATCGTTCAAGTCGTCGTTGATGCTGGTAACCAAAAGCACGCAACATCTGCGTCAAAATCATCGCCTCACCAAGATCTTGCTAGTGAGAACATCCAGAGCATCGGAGGTTGCCAGAGTTCGTTGTCGTCGACCTTTTGTCCATGCGCCCGGCCGTGCCAACGTGGCCGCTGATGTGGCATGCCACATAGTGCTAACGTCGATGCCACATGGGTGTGAGGTTGTGTGTGGGCTTGGTCCACCACAAGCCCAGTAAATGACATGTTGGGCCCACATGTTGGTGAATCAAAGCCATGAGCTAGTTCTACCGTGGACCAGAGATATGAGCCGTGGACTCGGTCTATGGATCGGTGGCCCACAAGTCAGCCTTTGTGTTTTTATAAAATCCTAACAAATCAATTTTTAATTAAAAAAAGGGCCAAGCCGACATGTCAGTCTCTCAAGAGGGAATATTCCAAGAATATTCTATTTTCTTTCTCTTTTTTCAGATTTAGTTCTCCGATGAATCTTTTGAGAGTCCGTTCTTCCTCATACGAACTCTGATTGAGTCTATTCAAATTTCTAAATTTTTCTAAATTAAAGATATACACTTTGGTGAATTTTATTTGATTTTTGGAGTTTATCTTATCTCTATTTTGTATTTATTTTGGTTTTTGCTGTTTGTTTCACTTAAACGTTGAAGTGACGACAACGTTTGAAGGTGAAGAGTTGACTTAAGTTCAAGGTCTAGATCAAGGGTGTGTTTGGTAGAGCTCCAGCTCCACCAGATTTGTGGATCTGATGGAGCTAGGTATTCCTAGCTCCATCAGATCCGTGGAGCTGGAGTTGTGAGTATATTAAGAGTGTTTAGATGGATCATCTTGTTTACATTTTAGACCAAAAATATAAACTTAATTTACTTTATTTTAGCTTACAAGTTTCAGATCTCAGGTGAAGCTGGGATCTAGAGCTCTACCAAATAGGCCCTAAGATCAAGAATTATTCCAAGGCATGTTTTTCTTTGATCATATTGAACTCAGTTTTATAAATTATATTTTATTTTAATCTATTGCATGTTATTTCAAGTTATACCATTTTCAAGTAATTTGAAAATTAGTTATTCAACCCATTTGAATTATGGTTGGTTTGCTTAGCCATGCCACGAATAACTGATATCTTTTAGAAGTGCAAATTCAAAATTGACAAATGATGCATGGAACATATTTATAAAAAGAGTGTGTCATGTGTTGTCACATAAGGATGTTGATTTGTTGATGGCATATGTTGCATGATAATCAACTAAGGGTGGTAAATGATTTAGATTGAGGCAAGTAGCAAGAGGTTGTGTGCATGGTGGGTCTATGTGACATTTAGGTTGGAGATTTTGTATGAATCTTTTGATATTGGTAATTAAGATTTGTTGGAAGTCTTGTCTCAGTCAATTAAGGGCTTAATCTTGTAAGCCATTGAACTGAGCTAATCATACAACCACATATTTGTTATAGGCCAGACCTAACTCAGTAAGTTACCGAGTTTTAACATATAATATTTTATGAGGATAACCAAGCTATGTGTGTGTTTCAAGAAGGTGTGTACTGCAGTGGTTCCATATCTTGAATAGTGATTGTTCCTAATCCAACGATAAGTCCCTTTTATTCTTTTTCTCTGTGTGAGGGATAGATGGTGATGGGTAAAGCCTCACTAATCTATTTATATTGTCTACCATTGGTTTAATAGTTATTTATTATCTTTTCTTAAATACATTTGGAATCTATTTATTGCATTTAAATTCAAGTTATTAATTTCTGCAAAAGAACCATATGACTATTTCTTTGTCAAGCCTTACATGAATATATTTGCATCATTATTCCCTACGACTTGCTGAGTAGCTTATGTACTCACGACTATATGCATTGTCGATCAGTTGCTAAAGACTTCGTCAAAATAAGAGATAGTTAATGAGGACTATTTCTTAGAGAATCATGGAGAACTAGGTCGCGCTACCCTAGCTAGTTGATTGCTTGTGGCATATGAATAGGCTACAAGTGAAGTTATCTTAATTTCTTCCACTGTATTTCAATCGAGTTGTTCAGCCTCGGAGGCTATTAAGTATAAGCTTTGGTCATAAGGTTGCTACTCTGATTTATTAATGATAATTGCCATATTCATAGTCATCCGTCTGTATGGTTGATATTTCATCTATGTTTTTACTGTATGCACTAGCTTGATCATGGACTAGTGTAGTATACATGGAGGGTTTTGGATTCGGACATCCAGGTCCTGACATGCGACTAAACTAGTTGCACGATCGTAACGTGAGAGATGCCAACCTAGGCCTAGTCGCACGACGACAGTGCGATAGGCCTTGATCGCTCCTCGATTTTGCACCAAATGTCCGAATCGCATAACCAGAGCGCAACTAAGCCTAGTTGCACCACCAAAGTGTGATTGTGGTATATTTCCATAAAAAAATATTGTTGGGTTATTTTTCTAAAACAATTGAAAAATGTTTATTTTAAAAAATTCTATCTAAATAATCCTATATTTTATCGAGATCTATTTCTATCAAGATTCGAGGAGACTAGAAATACAACCAGGATAACTACAATTAGAAACACAACCAAGATATGAGGACTTGTCATTTGTTTTTCTGCTTGGAAAAATATATTTTGTTGAGCTGGTCAGAGAGGCATAGAGGTGTTTGTTTTTTACTCAAGCTCTTGCTGGTAGGAGTTAGGTTGTGGACTAGGAAGGTCGTAGCAATTGGCATCAGAAAACAAAAACGCAACGAGACTAAGGGTCCATTTGTTTTTGTTGTGGATTTTACAAAAGCTGATTCTAGATTGTGGCCGTAGAGAAGTTGATTTTGAATTCTATGATAGTATTTGGTAGGTAATTACTTGGAACTTTCAGTAGCATTCTTATATTTGTATTCCTCAGAATTCACAGAAGCACATATAAAGTAGATTGTGGATTCTAGTTTATATGGGTGGGATGGATTATGAAAATCGATTCCTAGAATCAGGTTGTTTGTTTTTTATTCAGCTTTTGAAGCCAGAATCTAGAATCCACAGCAAAAACAAACAAGCCTAAGGCAAATAGTTAAGACTACAAAAGCTCTTAAACATATGAGTACTTACTTTTTTCACTTGGAGTACTTTCTTTTTTCACTTGGAAGACAAAATTAATAACTTTCATCACGCTATCAAAAAAGAAACCGTGTAAATGCCTCTAAGATCCCAACTCAGCCTTGCAAAGACCAGAAATTTCATACCGTGGACAGAGGAAGATGAATGGACACTTACATATATGGTTGGCGAGGTCACGGTTCATCTGCAGTCACTACGGGGACTACAATGAATGGTTCGGATCATTCAATAGTGTGTTTCTATAGTACTTGCTACAAGAACTGTTAGAGTGAAAAAAAAATCAACACAGTGATTTTACTACAGTATTCTCAGAAGATCTAAGACCATCGTTTTGTCTGATCCGCGAATTTCTACTTAAGTTGTAGTCCCCACGAGACTGAGGTGAACCCCATCCGGCTGGTGAACCTGCTTTCGGAATGCTCTTTTTGCACAGTTGGGTGTTTATTATTATTATTAGTACTACTACTATTATTTCTTGAGCAAACTGTTGCACAAAGGTCCACCTGGGGACTTGTTTCCGATGAACTCATCGCTTTGCTCTTCACATTTGTGGCTTGTGCGCAGTCCAAAGGTAATCTCTTCGTTTGTCCACTCCACCCGGACAGTTTGGCTAGAAGTGTTTTATCCTATAAAAGGCATCGACAAATTACATTTGAATTCTTAAAATTATCTAAGGTTTCATCAATGACCTAGTTGGTTTTTGTGGGATTCTTTTAATTTCTGTTTTGCTTACTACTGTTGGTCATGCAATTTAGATTGAATACGTGATGGAAATGGACGGTGGTGGCTACACACTAGCAGCCACCAGCGTATGAAGACTTCTTCCTGTCTGTATTCACATATGCCAATCAGATAGACCTTACATTGAGCAACCACGCCTAACCTGACAAAGATTAAATTACATTTGGTTGCCGATATAAAATTCTGGTAATCACTGGATGTGAATTTGAATGAGTGAGTTTTGACACTGCATGGTGTTCTTTTTACCAGGCTGGCCAGTTGAGTTGGCCTGTGGTTAGGCTTGACTATCGGAAGAAAAATGATCTGATAAGTCGGTCCAAACACGGCACATTTTACTTCTGCCCTCTTTGTTAGACCACAGAATCTGCCCATGATATGCAGAGATTCACAATTATTTTATCCTTGATATAAGAAGCTTGACTTTTCAACATTAACTAGTCAAGCCCAGGCCACATTTGTTGAACCTTATGCTGAAGTGCTGAACAGAGATGCTTTCATTTAACTAGTTACAGGACGGCCACTTGAGTGTTACAACCCAGCCTGAGAAGCAAACTAATCTAAGGCGTGGTGCGTGACATAGCCTTCAGGTAAAGCATCTTAGTTTTCTTCTCTTGCTTTGCAAATTTGTAGCCTGAATTGTTATGTATCCAACCTGTATGATGTCGTTCGCCTAAAAGAGGTTTTCGTTCCTTTAGTCTTAAAGTAGACTAGCCCATGTTTCATCTCACCTACATGATGTTAATCAATTGTGTGCACCGTGTAGGTAGCTGTGGTTAGAACTTAGAACAGATAAATTTTCCTCGTTAACGCATATGTATCATTTATTAATTTCTTGCCAGGCTTCCCTGGACTGACCTCATGTCTGCATCTCGCACTTTCAACTTTGAGCAGGAACGACGAGATCACTTCATTAGTTCTTTGCATGGTGCCATGAAGCAAGCATACAGCTATCCGATTCCCAACTTCGCCTTCAGACAATCAACTGGTCTTCCATGCATAGCCTTTGGGTGAAGTTTATTTCGTTCCTTGCAAGACATACTCTGAGCTGTGATGAATTTTGTCTCATCTGAAATATCAATATTTGCATTTCCCACTTGGTAGGAATCGTACATGATGGAGAGATGTCAATATTCCAGAGAAGCAACGACATGATTCCTTTCGTCCGGAATGTCTTTTACAGTTTCACAAACTGTGATATTCAGCTCATTTAGCAGTTGTGGTCTTGTGGGACAGTCATGCAGCCTTTTAGTATGCTGGTGGCCCTTTGCCTTGTTGCCTTCTTCTCGTTCATTCCCTCTGTTCGTGCCCAGAAGTGGTATCGCTCTACTGCTGCTCCCCCAACACAGTGGAACGTTTCTGCAATGACACCCAGCAGCATGGATGGAGGTTCTAGCGCCCGGATCATCCTCAGCGACACTAGCTCTGACATCCGTGTTAGTTTTGGCTTCTACAGCGTGGATGGTACATCATTCCTCCTTTCAATCTTTTTGACCAACTATAATGGCCACAATGATCTTCTCATCGGCCAGCCTCAGGTCATCTGGTCCGCCAACCGCCATTACCCTATAAGCAGTGATGCTACCCTATCCTTCACTGGGGAAGGTGAGGTGCTCCTCCATGACGGCAATGGCACCTTGGTTTGGTCAACAGCCACCAAGGGCAGGTCTGTTGTTGGCATGCGACTTCAAGGTTCGGGAAACCTTGTGCTTTCAAATCAAAATGATACCACTGCCTGGCAGTCCTTTGACCACCCTACGGATTCTTTGGTCTTCGGGCAGTCACTCTGTAGGGGAGTGAATCTCACAGCCAATATTTCAGCCAAGGATTGGGCACCTGGGAAGGTTTACCTTTCCACCTTGTGGAACGGGTTGCAGTTCTATTTTGATTCTGCTCCCTACACACAAGTGTTCCAGCCCACTCTTACAGGCAACGCAACATCAACTTGCTATGCATTTGTAAATGGCAGCCTCGGGTCTGCTAACCAGATCTTCTCACTACCCCTGGCGAGATCGATGCAGTTCATACGGCTGGAATCTGATGGGCATTTGAGGCTTTATGAAATGAAAGAATCTGCCTTCCAGATGGTGCTAGATGTGCTAAGCAATGATGTGAAGGTATGCAACTACCCAATGGCATGTGGTGAGTATGTTGTCTGTAGTAATGGGCAGTGTTCTTGTCCGAGCTTGAGCTATTTTTGGCCTGTAGATGAACGACATCCAAATTCTGGCTGCATACCATTAACTGCTCTCTCCTGCGACCATATGCAGGAGCACCAGTTCTTAGCACTTGATCACATTTCATACTTCAGTGACATTAGCTTCCAGTTATTGTCAACTCCAAGTGCTACAGAAAATGCTTGCAAGCAATCTTGCTTAAGGAATTGCTTTTGTAAAGTTGCGTTGTTTCAGAACTTGGGTATTGGGCCTTCTAGTGATATTGGCCGTTGTTTGCTATTGTTAGATGAACAACTAGTTATGCTTACAGAGAGTTCCAACAGTAGTACTTCTGCATTTGTGAAAATACAAGGAAGCTTGTCAACTGAAAGGAGAACCAGGACCAGGAGAATGAGGATCGGGATCATAGTTGGTTGCACAGTTGGTAGTTTGGCTTTATCTTCTATTGTTGTTTCACTTTTAATGTGGAGAGCGCGAAAGAAAGTGGAAGAAGAAGAATACTTTGTTGGCATAACTGGGATACCAAAACGCTTCTCATTGAAAGAGTTAAAGGTGGCTACCAGCAACTTCTCCACGAGGCTTGGTGGTGGCGGGTTTGGATCTGTCTTTGAAGGTAGCATAGGTAAGGAAACTATCGCTGTGAAACGCTTGGAAGGAGTTGATCAAGGAAAGGATGAGTTCCTAGCAGAGGTTGAGACCATCGGCAGAATTCATCACATCAATCTTGTTAGGCTAATTGGATTCTGTGCTGAAAAATCACACAGGCTTCTTGTCTATGAGTACATGAGCAATGGTTCATTGGATAAGTGGATATTCCACACACCTCCAGCTTTTACTCTTTCTTGGAAGACCAGGCGTAACATTATCATGGGTATCGCTAAGGGCTTGTCGTACCTCCATGAAGAATGTAAACAAAGGATCGCTCACCTAGACATCAAGCCACAGAACATTCTCCTAGATGACAGTTTTAATGCGAAGGTCTCCGATTTTGGATTATCAAAAATCATAAACAGGGACCAGAGCAAAGTTATGACTCGAATGCGAGGAACACGTGGATATCTTGCACCTGAATGGCTAGGTTCGAAGATCACCGAGAAAGCTGACATCTACAGCTTTGGAATCGTCATTATGGAAATTTTATGCGGGCGAGAAAATTTGGATGAGACACTGCCTGAAGAAAGCATTCACCTTATTAGCCTTCTCCAAGAAAAGGCAAGATCTGGTCAGCTGTTTGATTTGGTGGACAATGGCACCAACGACATGGAAACTCATAGGGATGAAGTCCTGGAAATGATTAAGCTTGCGATGTGGTGTTTACAGGTTGATACTAGCAGAAGGCCCTTGATGTCAACAGTTGCCAAGGTTTTGGAAGGTGCAATGAGTATGGAGGCCATGCCTGACTACAATTTTGTCCCCAGTTTTGCATCCAACCATACTGATGTTTTGGGGATAACTTCTTCCTTTCTGCCTTCTGCATCAGATTTATCAGGGCCAAGGTGATAGATAGTTCAACTACAGCCTTTTCAAAATATACCAGCTATACCCTGCAGCATAACTATTTCGTGCCAGTACTGTGATGTTTTTTTCTATCTCGTGAATATTTGCAGTAGTTGCAGACTTGCAGTGTTTCGATGTTATAAGTACACGATGTTATGTTGAGAGTTTACTTTTCTTTTTTGTCAAATGTCACCTGTAGTCAGTTCAAATCTTATGGGAGGTTTTATATATGTCGACAACGGTGAATAGAATTTACAATAGTAAACAAGTATAGTGAAATTAGACTATGTCACTTCAAACCCCTGTAACAGATCAGAATTGTACTCCCTAGTTGTGTTTAGAATGCAAAACCCAGTTCGGGATTTGTCATTACTGACCTTAACGTTGCAGTTTCTGCCTGCATGTCTTATTGACTGATATATTAGTTCTTCTGTGTCATAAAATGCATAGTAAAAATATAGGATCGAAGGTACGGGAGATAAGGATTTAACATGGAAAACCCTTTTAGAAAAAAATCACGGGTACACAAAGGCTATATCACTATATGAGTAGATATTTATAATGATGTTCTTATACTTTCTGTGGACTACAAGGATATATATTTATAGTGCAACAAAATAGACTCTATGTGAGTAGATTTGAGATAGAATAGGAAAAGAATATGTATCACACTCAAACTCAATAATCTCCACCTTGGAATGAATTATACTTGTACTGCTTTCTAATGCTTTTTGTTGGGATTAACCATGTATCTACTAACAGCACTCAATAATTGAGATAAGTCGGGGGGCATACCATGGCATACATAAGTGAACCAACTGTACTAGCATATAGTACTCTAGATATGTACTCAACTTCATCATCTGATTATGGACATAACACTGAAGATAGTCTGAAATGTGCAGCTAACAGAGTACTCACCAGTTTGGCTTTATGCATGTTGAAACGAAGGACTTTACCAATATACCTTTCTGACATAGGCATAATTTTCCAAACCATCTATCTAGGGTAATTTCCATATGAAGAATCTCCTTTGTTGCACCGAGATCTTTTATCTCAAATTCACTGCTCAATTGTGCCTTCAACTTTGAAATTTCTGCCTTGTCTTTTGCAGCAATCAACATACCATTAACATCTGTGAGTAAATAGATAGCTGAGCCAATAAAAATTTTCAAATGGATACATATATCATAATCAGATCTTTTGAAATTATGAGAGATCATAAAGGAGTCAAATTGCTTGTACCACTGTTTGGGTGATTGCTTTAAACCATAAAGAGATTTGTTTAACTTGCAAGCAAAATTCTCTTTTCCCGGAACGATGCAACCTTCCGGTTGTTCTATATAAATGTCTTCTTATAGTTCCCCATGTAAGAATGCAGTTTTCACATCCAATTGCTTAAGCTCATAATTATGCACAATCACAATACTAAGTGCGAATAGAACTATGCTTCAGAACTGGAGAAAATACATATGTGATATCAATACCTAGAATTTGGCTGTATCCTTTAGCAACGAGTCTTGATTTGTACCTAACCCCTTTGGTTGGTGTAATACCTTTCTTGTTTTTAAAGATCCATGTGCGGCGAATATATTGTTCTCAATTGGCAACTTGACCAACTCCCAAGTGCCATTCTTCTCAAGATATTGCATCTTATCATGCATGGCATTCATCCATCTTTCTGAATCACCAGAAGAGATAGCCTTTGAATAAGTGAAGATTCTACATTACGTTCAATTTCATCTGTCACATTCAAACAATAGGCCACAACATTGGCTTCTTCAATTTACCTCTTAGGAGCTTGAATATTCCTCCTAGACTTGTTGGCTGCAATGGAACAGTGTGATGGTTGTACAATAATAGGAATATCATGTATGTTTCCCTTTTTGGTTTTTGATATAGATCCTGAATTAATAACATGCTTCACTTGCATGCTTGATTTTTGTTGTTCCTTAGCAGGAACATCAATAGGTGGTTTATCATGCAACAAAGCAGATTCATCAAAAGTAATATTTCTGCTAATAATCACCTTTCTAGTTTCAGGATTCCACAATTTATAGCATTTTACAACAGGCTTATAACCAAGAAAAATGCACTTAACGACTCTAGGCTCTAATTTACCATTATTAATATGAGCATAAGAAGGATAGCTAAATATTATCAAATTTGAATAATCTATTGGAGAACCTGACCATACCTCAATTGGAGTCTTCTTATCAATTGCTAGGTTTGGTGATCGATTGATCAAGTAATAAGCAGTGGAAGCGACTTCAGCCCAATAACTCCTAGATAAGCTAGAGTTAGATAACATGCAACATACATTGTCCATTATGGTTATGTTCATGCTTTTGGCCACACCATTTTGTTGAGAAGTACCAGAGACAGTGTAATGTCTCACAATACCCTCTGATTTGTATAAAGCTTCAAATTCTCTAGAACAGAACTCCAAGCCATTATCGGTACGCTTCTTTGCATGCTTGCCAGTTTGTTTCTCAATCATAATCTTCTATTCCTCGAATGTATAGAACACATCTGATTTGTGCTTTATGAAATATGACCAAACTCTTCTTGAGTAATCATCAATGATGGTCAATATGTAGCTAGCACCTTCAAGCGACAGAACATGGGATTCTCCCTACAAATTAGAGTGAAAACAATCCAATATACCTTTGTAGAGTGAGTTGTAGTGCTGAATTTTGTTGTCTTATGCTTGCCGAAGACATAGGGCATATTTGGAATAGTTCCAGATCCTAGCTTCTCAGTGGGATTTGGTGGAGCTAACCCAAACACCGTGTTCCTAAAAAAGAACAAATCCTGCTTCCATGGTGGAGTGGAGTAGGAAATGTACTAGAACCGCAGAGCAACCCACAAGTGGACTCTTGCTGGGAGCTGAATCGATGAAACCAAACTGCCCCTTGAAGTTGGCTAGAATTACCGCAAAATGCCACTCATCTCCCCATGCCGCCTCAAGCCAACGACTCCTCCCATCCACCATCGCCCTCATCTCCCCAGGCCGCCTCAAGCCAATGCCTCCTCCCATCTGCCATCGCCCTCATCTCCCCAAGCCACCTCAAGCTGACGCTTCCTCCCAAAGCACCAACCTGCCGATGCCACCCCGACTCCTCCCCAAGCACCGCCCCATCGACGTCGTCCCCACCTCCTCCCCAAGCACTGCCCTGCTAACTCTATCCCCGACTCCTACCCAAGCACTGCCCACCTACACCTTCCCTGACTCCATCTACACCTCGTTCACTAATGCCGTTCGCCTCGACCGTGTCACCGAATCCTATCACCCGTGCCATCTAGATCTGAGGCATGAAGTAGATTTATCCCTTCTCTTCTTGAAAGTATCAAGTTGGCCTAGAGGGGGGTGAATAATCAACTTTAAAAACTTTTTGATTCTTATGAAAAACTTTTCTCAATAAAAATAGTAACAGAAATAATTAATATAAAATTCAGCACAGCTCTGTTTAAGTAAGATTTGTAAAGAGAAGAATTTTAATGAGAACTGACAATAAGAGGAACACATAAAGATAAACCAATAACAGGAAGACTCAAAGATTTTTTCACCAAGGTTTAGAGCTCAAACTCCTACGTCCCCGTTAGAGCACTTCTTCATAAGTATTGCTTCACCAAATAGCCAATCTCAATGGCTTTTGGTTTTCCACTATCTTGACTCTTTCACTACTCCAGTGAGGTGAGTCTCAACCTTTCACAGCAATGGTGGCCTTCTACAGTCCCTGTTGGATAGGTCACACCAACAACTTCTCCAACCGTCTAGGAACAGCTAGTTTCAAGAGTAATAGACTATCCACAAGCCCTGTCTCTTGGTTCAGTAGCTAGATGCAAACTAGACTTAGCTTGGAGCAAGAACTCTAAATATTCAGAATGAATTTTCGTAGTTTTTGAGTTGAAGCTCAAACTCTTTGATGAATTGAAGGCTCAGGAACGCAAGAGATCAAAGAGTTGTAATTGATTTGAAAAAGATATCAACGGTGTTCAGGATGTCAAGGATGTATATGTGCAAAGCTCTGTATTTGTTTTGTGAACCCAAGCACTCTATATATAGAGCCTGAATAGAAATAACCGTTGTACCTGCCATTTGCCCGTTGGGGGTTGGTAGGATAGATGGGGTAGGTGAACTACTACCTTTTTATAAGAATATCAAGGTATACGAGTCATAAATCAAAATACACACACGTCGGACTGAAATTTTTAGTCCGGGGTACATAGGATTGGAGAAGCATTATTGTACTCAGAGTGACCCATTTGCGCCAGACCGAAAATATCGGTCCGTCGTAAATATACTTGTCAAGGTAGTTTGTGCCGGACTAAAAATGTTGGTCTGATGTACACATACTTTGATTTACATGAATATCAGCAAAACAATGTTTGCGCCGGACCGGAAAAGTTGGTCCGGTGTACACATGCCTTGCTCCATTTGAGTACCAGCGAACAATGTTTGCACCGGAACGAAAAAGTTGGTCCGGCGTATATGGGAAAAATGGCTGGTTTTATTTAAGTGAATTATGTTTGCGCCAGACCAAAAAAGTTGGTCTGCTGTACACATAGAATTTTGGTCCGCAGCAAACATCATATTTCTGGTTAAGATTTGAGAAAAAATAATTCTTAACACAGACTAGGATTTTATTCAGAGTGAAATTATAATATATGTCGAACTGAATTAAAAGATGAATTCAGATCGATCCGACGTGTACGGTGTACGCTCGGTTTGAAAAGAATCAAAGGAGAGTTTTTTTAGCGCCGAACTGAAAAACTCGGTCCGGCGTACATGGAGTGCGCTCGGTAAAGAGAACTCTTAGCGCCGGATTGAAAAAGTCGGTCCGACGTACATGGTGTGTGCTCCGTTAGGTTTTGAACTTTGATTTTTGAATGCTTGACAAGATGTTTGGTCCGAGAGAGAACTCTTTTTGGCTAAGGAAGGGAAAGATCTGAATTTTTGAGTGAGAAATATGAAATGTCCTATGCTCCAAGTAATCTTAGTGATTTTGCATATGAACCAAGATCATTTCTTATGTATAATCCCTCTTAATAGTACGGTGATTTTAGCTATATGGCTTGAATCAACTCCCAAGCCAAAACTAGAAACAAATACCTTAGCCTTGATCTTCAAATGCAACTTTTGTCGGCTTTCTCTTAGTATCCTTTTTGATCATCAACACCAAAACCTACATAATAAGCATAATTGACAAAAATAGGGAGCCTAGATGCTCTCACTTCTATAGTTCTAAGTGTGTTGAGTTTTATCTAGAATTGATGTTTGCTACAGCCTTTTGATCTATGGATGGATTGCAATACATGTGATTAAACTACTACAAAAAGGCCTATATAAGACTCCTCATCATAGGTGGTTTTGAAAACCATCTATGTTAAAGCTAATCACAGACAGTTTTGCTAGCACGACCATCAAAGTTACAGTACATGCTAAGAACCATTTGTGATAACACTTTTGTATTATATATACATGCTAAGAACCGTTTGTGATAACACTTCTGTATTATATATACCGTACTAGGGTTTGTGCGCACTGTATTGTTAATCCAAATGAAATCTTACAGACAATGATCAGTCTCCTCTCCCAACCTGTCACTGGTTGCCTCATCCCCGAGCCTGTCACCGATCGCCTCATCCCTGATCCCGTCGTCTCATCCCTGAGCCCATTGCTGGCTGCCTTATCCCCGATCATATCACCTCATCGCCGAGCTCATCGTCGGTCGCCTCATCCCCAATCCCTAAGGTATTTGAAGAGTACAAATATCCAACCCATTGCTTAGGGCCACTATCTTAATGTTGATCTTTGGATGGTATACACTATCTTGATGTTGATCTTTAGATGGCATACACCATGGCCATATTCGGATGGCATCCACCATAACCATATTCGGATGGCATGTGTTAAATATTAATTTACTACTAGCTAGCTAGCTAGCTCTTAATTTCCTAATCACATATACATATGCATCCTGTGTTGGAGACATGAATATGAGAGTACGCAAGTGTCTATATATATATATGGTTCAATAGCTCTTTTTATTTTTTACATATATGTGGTTCATGTTTGTTTAGTAACATGCATGTAACAAGTCTGAACACAGACATTATCTTAGCTATCTAGTCTCCATTCTTTAGCTTACAAACACACACACACAAGACCAGTATAAGAACACTAAATACATAATAACAAAGACTTTAAGACACAGCCTAGATGATAAATGCTTGTACTAGAGTTAATTATAGGTTTCGTGCCCAAACTAAGACTATGTAAGTATAAGGTGCTCCTATGCTTTTTTTAAAGTTGCATATATATATTAAAGCATGAATATATAAAGGATAGATGGTAAAGGATAGTAGTCTCATATGGTAATTTGTCTTTACTAGTTCTTTAGTGCATACACTATCTTGATGTTGATCTTTGGATGGCATACATCATGACTATGTTGATCTTTGGATGGCATACACTATATTGATAGCTTCTTATAGCTATGTTAGAATCTCTCAATATTGAATCCAATGTAGCATTGCTGCCCTCCCCCTCGAGCCTTGTGCCACATGGATGTTTCTCCCCTGGATGTACATATTGCTACTTAATGATGCTATAGGTCTATTGATGAACTAAAAAATTCAAAGTAGCGAATGTGGCCTTGAAAAGAGTTGCTTCTTGTTGATGGTAGAAAATATTGCTTTTATTTTATTGTCTTTGAGCTTGATCATGTCATGATAGAAAGTAAGCAAATGCCCTATTCTTAGAACTTCTAATCTTTCTATGATCATATCATATTTTATTTTATATGATTTATTTGATCATTACCTTGATCTTTCTATAATCATGTCATAAATAGTAAAATTAACTTTAAATACTTTATGGTACATAATTTAGGAAGGTAGGAGTTCAATGCCTTATTTGCTTAGTTAGTTGTCTGTTCAATTTTAATTATATGACCCTAGTGTAGTGGAGGTAAGAGATTAGTCTCTAGCAGCCCTATGCCTTGTGGCAAGGAGGCTGAAGGTCTAACCTTTAGTAGCCCAACACTTGAGAGTATTCTATCATACAATTACTCATTAATCTGTTAAGTAGACATGACTCAATGTCAAGTCGACATGATAATTATGAATTGCTTCTTCCTTTCGATTATGTTGTTTTTGCAAGCTTTGAATTGTGCACATTATATTTCAAAAACATCTAGATGTTTAACTTCTATCGTGATTCATCATATATATTATATGTCCCAGTGACTATAAATTGCATACATATATAAAATAGAGCCTACAAACAAGATAGACAATATGAAAAAGCTGTTAGATGCTAAACAAAAATTTGAGTTGAAGATAGAACAAGTGAAGGGAAAGTCTGAGTTAACATAAAAGATTTATGAGATGAAATAAAATCTGAAAGACATAGAGAGTAAATGGCAAGATATTGATTCTCTTAACAAGGAGCGTAGGGCAAATGCAGAGCTAGAAGAAGACAAAATTGAGCTTATAGAGGTAATATAAAGGTTTCTAATATTTAATTCAACATGGTTACTAATAATATACCAAGACACCCTTTTCACAGCAACATGATTACTTTTGTAGGGATTAAGATATATAACTGGAAGTGAATCAGTTATTGGTGTTAAACAAATGGACACTATGTCAGAGCTGTGAAACTTCAACGATAACCGAAAAGCCTCTATTGCGGAAGCTATGTCACATATGATGGCAGACATAGAAAATCCCTAAGATCTTCTTTCTTGATCTATGAAATAATTAATATTGTTTCTCAATGTATATATGCTTGTTGATATTTGTGTATCATATCTTGTATTGTCACCTAAAATTATCCTTAATATTTGCTCATCTCGAATCCAATGACTAAAAAGTGGCTTGCTTGTTGGAACATAAGTTTTCCTTCCTCTCTTGGTAGAACTTTCATGAATAGTATCTGTTATTAGAAATTTTCTTCTCTTTAGATATTCATGTAATGACATTTACAAAGCACAACTAGTTATAAATTTTGTAATTAAATATCTAAACATCCTAGATACATCGAGACACAGCTTGTCTGGTCGGGATCATCTTAAAGTATTTACATTTGTAGCACTTTTGTCTACTTTCTTATTGTAATGTTGAGGGATTCCAAGGAAAAATCCAATTCCATCCACATTTCATCCATAAAGTTGTCATGCTCTCATTTATCGCTTCCACCCCATCCTCATCCCCGAATGATAATACCATAGGCAACCTATTTTGACGCTGGTCTTGTGCAAAAATAGGATCACTGTGGTCCTATTCATGGCCAAGACCAGAGTGAAAATAGATTGTCCTTGGTATTCTTATTCGGGTATGACTATGAAGTGGAAGATAAATCAGAGCATAACAACTTTCATGATGAACTGTGGATAGAATTGAATTTTTCCTTAGAATCCGTCAATATTAGAATAAGAAAGTAGATGAAAGTGCTACAAAGGTTCATACTCTAAGATGATCTCGGCTAGCCAAGCTATGCCTCGAAGCATCTGAGATGTTTATATATTCAATTACAAAATCTATGACTAGTTGTGCTTTGTAAATGTCATTGCAGAAATATTAAGGAGAATAAAATTTCGAAAAATAGATGCTAATCATGGAAGTTTTGTCAAGAGAGCTAAGGAAAAAAGTGGATAACAAATGGTTTCAGATAGGAATCATCTGTAATAGACACAAATCATAGCTGGTTTTATATAGGAACCATCTATGATACGGTCTATCACAGACAATTAAGAAACTGTCTATGATAGGCTGCATTATCCTTGACATATGCTTACAAACGGTTCAAAAAACTGTTGGTGATGACCTTTTTGAACCATCTGTGATGATGTTTTCTACAGTAGTGTTAGTAGACAATAATATTTTAGAGACATGGAGATGTTCAGGCTATAATTGTTCATATGTATGGATGTATGATTGTTCAGTTGTATAGATGCGTAGATGCAGAACTGACTGGATTGTATATAGTTCAGTTTTTTCAGAGATATATAGATATTAAAAAATTTATAGGTTCAGATGTGTGGATTTACATTTTCAGAGATGTTACATACCGATCTTTGCAAATGTTGGAAAGGCCTGCTTGTTGAGTTCTTACTGCATTTGAGGTGTTTTGAGATGGTATACACTGTTATCTAACTACTGCATTGTGCAGCAATCAATTGCTTTTCTGAGGAAACAATTGATGAGTGATCTGTGAGTACTGAGTACTAGTAGTACCTGGAATTTTATCCATGTTAATGCTCAGATATATGAGTACTAGTGATTGCAGAACATTATCATCAAGTCAAAAGAGAAAGATGTTAATGCTGTTCTATACGACTTTTTCCGATAAACTTGTTTTGGCCATTAGGTGCAAAGTTACAGTTGTGCATGGAGGAACATGCAAGATTATTAGTTGATTTCCATAATGTAGGATCGAAATATACTGATCTAGCAATCAGAGGGGGGTGAATGATTGCGCGGAAGCTAAAATAAAATTTTTGTGATTTTTGAAACACCCCAAACAAACTTAGATCGCTTAATTTGTACTCAACAGAAACCTTATTGCGTCGGACCAAACTTTTACTTGTACTCCAGACCAAACTTCGTGCCAGACCAAATTTTCACATGTACTACGGACCAAATTTCTACTGTAGCAAAACCAAATCAAAACACTCCGGACCAAACGAGATAGACTGATATATGTTCACTAAAACTAAGATTTCTAAACATCTAACCGTTAGATTGATATTAAATTTTAACTGTAGAAACTAGATTCAATTCCAAAGCTAACACAAAAAGAATTAACTCAATCGGATTTATGGATCTGGAGTTATATTCTTTGCAAGACGACTGAAACGAAAACCGATCTAACAGCGACGGACCAAATCAAACTAGCTACGGACCAAATCAAACTAGCTACGGACCAAACTCAAACAATGCGATTAACTGAAGATCCCACTATTGGATTAGTGTGAAATTTTAACTGAAGAAACTAGATTCAATTATGAATCTAACCCAACAAGAATCAACTCGATCGGACCTACAAATCAAAAGTTATTAACCTCGCAAGCATGCTGTGATAGATTATGACGAGAACTGACCAAACCCTAATTTCGTGATAAATCACAATCTACAAAAGATTAACCAATGAAACTTTCAGGAACTCTAAGTTGATACTCTAGGAAGGTTTTGTATAGATCAAATCAATATTAAACTTGTTGAAATAAGAGAGACAATGAATCAATCTATAAAAACAAAACCGGCAAACAAACCATAAACCGAACTCGAGCAGAATCACAGATTCTTCAGTGGCGTCTGATTATTGTAGCTCATGAAATCTTGTAGCGCCGACTTTTCCTTCGCTCGGGTGTCATTCTTTGGCGTGAAACAAAAAAACGACCAAAAGAAGTCGCCGCAATGAAACTTGAGTGCAAGGAACATGCAGGAGGTCTCGTCACCAAGCCAAAAGGACTAGAAATTGATTTTTATTTCCTTTTGTCTAATCTGGTTACAGTACTCCAAACAAAAGAGTACAAACCCTAAAACCTCAGCGCTCATCATAAACAGGAGACACCTCCCCCTATTTATACTGAGCAAACATAAAGGGATTGAATACAACTCTACTTCCAACATGGAAAGAGTTTGTATACATCTCAACCTGGCCCAACATAGCCAAAAACATCTCTTGCACGTATGTACAGCCCACATGCTATAAATACGTGACTAACCAGCCTCCATGTGCATGTTCTCTAGCCCGAACGTTCCGCATGACATCCTTGACCACCAAGACCTCGATTCCTCTCTGAATCTAGTCCCGAACCTCAGTTCCTCCATGAACCTAGTTCCGGTCCCGTCATCGACCACGTTCGCCCTCAAGCAACACCTGCACATGAATAAACAAGAAACAATTCCGAGCACAAGTCCACGACTTGACTCAACATCAGTCCATGCAAACACTCACACGAGCGCATTGCATCAAGCAAAACCAATATCATGCTATCACCAGCATATCAAATAATCATCAGACATAACACATGCAAGCACCACACATGCCATAATCACAACCACTTTGCAAAGCCAATTTCATTACTAAGCCAATTTTTCAGCACATGATTTCACAATCTCCCCTTGATGAAAACATTGGTAACACCACTTAGAATTGAACATTGGCATTCATCTCACAAGAAATGTTTTTGAAATTAAAAAGTTCTAAAATCAAAAGACAAAGTGAAAAACACAAAATCTCCCCCATTTGACAAATATGCAAAGTGAAAAACTCCCCCTAGGTGAAAATAAGAAAAATCTCCCCCTTAGAAGAAAAGTGTGAATGAATGATTGAATACCACTTGTACAAGAACATGTGCATGTGTAAAGCATGTATAAAGTTCTCCAAAAATCTCTTCCAAATTCTCCAAAGTAGCAAAATTCTCCCCCTTTGACAATGGATTCATCAAGAATACAAAAGAGAGAAAATTTTTTAAGTTTGATAATTTTTTTATGTAATGAGCATTCTAAGTCATCCACAAATGTAGCAAATTCATCACCAAGCCATGCTATCAAAAATACTTGCACCCTCAAATCTACACAAAGACAATGTAGAGTAAGCATAACTAGAAATCAAGTATTATTAACAATTTATTGCATGGCATGATTTCCCTTTCTCAATAATCTCAAAACCTGAAAACATTGAATTTTTGAGCACTTTATTTATACTTGAAAAACTGATTCATTGATTGATTGCAACAATAACAATTGCAAGGAATTATATGTACCATCAGCCTTACTTTTCAACCATGCCAAGCAATCACAAGCTTAAGGTTTCATGGTTTCGGTCATACACAACCTCTTCCAAGTTCATATCAAAGTGCAATGATAAGCAGTCTCGTAAAGAAGAAGTGCGATAGTACATAACCTTGATCTTGCATTTATCAACAATCACTCTTTGAGCTTTAGCACTTAACTTTGATAAATTTCATATTTAACACTTTTTGAGCAGGATCAAGATAGCCAAGAAAGTTCAACCATGACAAGATTTAATTCAAGTTGTCATTCCAATTAAATAGTCATGACATAAACTACACCATATATGCATAAATATGAAGTTGCAAAGACCTTGTAGCATAAACATGGCTTCAAATGACATATGTGTATCAAATACAATGCTCATTACTTTTTCATTTTTTTGTTTTTCATTTAAGAAACACACAAAATAAAAAGTATGTTACAAAATATTACAAAGTTTTCACAAACTCCCCCTCAAAACAACATCTTAAAAACTTTCTTCTCAATAGGCAAACGAAAGAAATTTTCACCAAATGTCCATTAACTCCCCCTCAAACGAATAACCAATGAAATCAAAAGAGAGGTGATGATATACATGTGTTTGAGTTATCATGATATGTTCAGTTAAGCATAAGCATGAATCATGACAAATAAGTAATAAGCATGAAAAGGCATGATATAAGATATAACATAATTGAACATGCTAGGGATACATATGAGCATACGAACAAACATCTCATCTCATACCACAATTAGATATCTGTGAATGTAAAAGACATGAGTGTATAAAATAGCTCACAAAGTAGGTGAAGAATTATCGCACATACCTCTTGAAAGCCATCTCAAGGGTGAGAATCATCCAAGTCTTGATCACGTCTTGCAAAAGATCAAGATCCACTAAGCTTCTGTTCTCCAACCCGCATCTAAAAAACCTACATAGCACTAGAAGATGTCGAGGCCTCGATCGGGGTTAGAAATAAAGCATTTAGGAATCCAAAGATCTTGAGACACGACACACAAATAGTAGGCACAACACGAGTATTCTTATGCACAAAATCAGATTTGCCCTTTCTCGTGTTTCTAGCAACAAAAGGTGTTTGCATCACCCTAGGCACATAATGAGGAGTAAAGCGTGCCTGTCTGAAATTAGACCTAGCCTTAGCCTTTTCTTTCTTTTGTTGTTTGGCTAGTCTAAAGCAAAAATCTACTAAGTGTCCATCTCTATCACAATGAGTGCAAGTGTACTTAACACGATGTTTAGCTTTAGAAGTAGAAGCAACATTTGCATTCATTATAGTAGAAGATAAAACTCCAGCAGACTTAAAAACGATTTTCTTAGGCTCATTGACAATTTCAAATTTTCCACTTTCAAGTGCCTTAACAACAGTGGGAGTATGTAATTTATGATGAGCATAAGAATAAAAACCTAAACCTTTGTTATGAATACTAACCCTTGATTGATCCAAAATCATGTTTAGGTTTTTCTTTCCTCTAGTGAAACGTTCTAAAGATTTTTCCAAATAATCAACCTTTCGAGAAAGAGTTAAACAATTATTACAAGAACCGTCCACTTTTCCTTTTTGCTTGCGACAAATTGAGCATGAAAGAACCTCATGTGTGAGCAAATCATTTGTCATTTGAGAAACTCTAGCATTAGCATCATGCAACTTCAATTCAAGAATTGAACATTTAGAACAAGAAGTTAATTCATCCAAATTAGAAGTAGAGCAACTAGCATCTTTAATTTGTTTGCAATTCAAAGCAACAAGTTTCTCATTCTTCTCAATTTTATCTCTAAGCTTATCAAGAGTTGAAGCATGAACATTTCTTAGTGAAGTAAGCTCAGAATAAATTAAGTCACATGTTTTGCAAGCATCATCATCAGGAATCAAAGATTTAAGTCTAGCAATTTCAGCATTCAATGATTCAACAATAAAATCATGTTTCTTGATTTTCTTGTCGCGTTTATCAAGCAATTTACCAAGACGAGCAACAGCTATGGCTAATTCATCATAAGAAGGTTCTACCTCATTGAAGTCATTTATCGTGGTCATCTTCAGTAAGGCTTTCATCACTTCTTGCCATAAGACACAAACCAGTAAGTTCACGCTTGGTTGGCGTTGTTGTCTTCTTCGCTACTTCCCGAGTCCACATCGCTCAAATTGACTTGTTCAAGAGCGGAAAGAACTCGGTGGACAACTTTGCAATTCAGAAAGCTTCTTTTCTTATTGCTGCTGCTTGGAGAAGCTTTCTTCTTGTCGTTCCTCCTGTCCTTTTCTTCTTTTGAATTTTTACCTGAAATTTTTGGACAATTCGGACGAATGTGGTTGAGATCGCCACACTCGTAGCACCTAGGAGGACCACCGCCTACTCTTTTTCTCATTCTGACATTCTGCAAAGCTTTATTAAAACGAGAAGAGAGTGATGCCAAGTCTTCTTCCAAAAATTCCTCAATCTGTTCATCGGTTAGTGAAGACAAGAAAGACAAAGCAAAACTTGAAGAAGCATTATTATGAGACATGCTAGATTGGGAGGTCAAAGCAATTGATTTGTGATCATTCTTCCTAGCAAGAACATCTAATTCATGAGTCTTCAACTTAGAGTAAAGAACATCTAATGTGAGTGTGCTCATGATAGTAGATTCTTGTATAGATGTTACCTTCATCTCCCACACTGACATGTCCAAAGCACTAAGCATTTGTCTAGCATTAGCAGCATCGTCATAGCTAACCCCAATAGCACGTAAATTGCTAAGAATTTTATTAAAGCGTGCAAAGAAGTCATCTACAGGCTCACCAGGTTTCATCTCGAAACGCATATATTCTTTTTTGTAAATATCTTGGCGAACCTCTTTGACAGTGTTTGATCCTTCGTGATAGTCACAAAGAGATTTCCATACCTCATATGCGGATCGAAGATGAACCACTCGGTCGAAGTCGCTGCGTCCCAACCCCTGGATGATCAAGTTGCGCGTCTTGCTGTTTGCTTCAACATGTGCGCGATTGGCGTCATTGACGTTGTCGTTCTCGGGCACTTCATATGGTTTGTAGACCTTCTCCCAAATTGCAAAGCCCTGAGCTTGAATGTATGCCTCCATCTTAGCCTTCCAAAACTGAAAATCAACTCCATCGAAAACACAAGGTTTTGTCGAATATCTATCCATTGCTATGATTTCTAATCACCGGTTAAGATTAATTAGAAAAACTTTGCTCTGATACCACTTGTAGGATCGAAATATACTGATCTAGCAATCAGAGGGGGGGTGAATGATTGCGCGGAAGCTAAAATAAAATATTTGTGATTTTTGAAACACCCCAAACAAACTTAGATCGCTTAATTTGTACTCAACAGAAACCTTATTGCGTCGGACCAAACTTTTACTTGTACTCCGGACCAAACTTCGTGCCAGACCAAATTTTCACATGTACTACGGACCAAATTTCTACTGTAGCAAAACCAAATCAATACACTCCGGACCAAACGAGACAGACTGATATATGTTCACTAAAACTAAGATTTCTGAATATCTAACCGTTAGATTGATATGAAATTTTAACTGTAGAAACTAGATTAAATTACGAAGCTAACACAAAAAGAATTAATGCAATCGGACTTATGGATCTGGAGTTATATTCTTTGCAAGACGACTGAAATGAAAACCGATCTAACAGCGACGGACCAAATCAAACTAGCTACGGACCAAATCAAACTAGCTACGGACCAAACTCAAACAATGCGATTAACCGAAGATCCCACCATTCGTTTAGTGTGAAATTTTAACTAAAGAAACTAGATTCAATTATGAATCTAACCCAACAAGAATCAACTCGATCGGACCTACAAATCAAAAGTTATTAACCTCGCAAGCATGCTGTGACAGATTATGACGAGAACTGACCAAACCCCAATTTCGTGATAAATCACAATCTACAAAAGATTAACCAATGAAACTTTCAGGAACTCTAAGTTGATACTCTAGGAAGGTTTTGTATAGATCAAATCAATATTAAACTTGTTGAAATAAGAGAGACAATGAATCAATCTATAAAAACAAAACCGGGCAAACAAACCATAAACCGAACCTGAACAGTAATCACAGGTTACTGTGGCGTCTCGGTTATTGTAGCTTCGCGAAATACTGTAGCGCCGGCTTTTCCTTCACTCGGGTGTCGTTGCTGGCGTGAAACAAAAAAACAGCCAGAAAGAAGTCGCCGCAGTCAGGAACTTCAGGGTGCAAGGAACATGCAGGAGGTCTTGTCACCAAGCCAAAAGGACTAGAAATTGATTTTTATTTCCTTTTGTCTAATCTGGTTACAGTACTCCAAACAAAAGAGTACAAACCCTAAAACCTCCGCGCTCATCATAAACAGGAGACACCTCCCCCTATTTATACTGCGCAAACATAAAGGGATTGAATACAACTCTACTTCCAACATGGAAAGAGTTTGTATACATCTCAACCTGGCCCAACATAGCCAAAAACATCTCTTGCACGTATGTACAACCCACATGCTATAAATACGTGACTAACCAGCCTCCATGTGCATGTTCTCTAGCCCGAACGTTCCGCATGACATCCTTGACCACCAAGACCTCGATTCCTCTCTGAATCTAGTCCCGAACCTCAGTTCCTCCATGAACCTAGTTCCGGTCCTGTCATCGACCACGTTCGCCCTCAAGCAACACCTGCACATGAATAAACAAGAAACAATTCCGAGCACAAGTCCACGACTTGACTCAACATCAGTCCATGCAAACACTCACACGAGCGCATTGCATCAAGCAAAACCAATATCATGCTATCACCAGCATATCAAATAATCATCAGACATAGCACATGCAAGCACCACACATGCCATAATCACAACCACTTTGCAAAGCCAATTTCATTACTAAGCCAATTTTTCAGCACATGATTTCACACATAAACTTACGAATAAGTAGTTATTGTGTTACTATTCCTCCTCTGTACCTTTTTCAGACTTTCAGTGATGATATGAGGAGTTCCAGTGATCGGTTCATATCCTTCTTGATGTGTGTTTGTCCATCCTTCGATATGGTTTCTAAGCTTTGATCTGTTTCAAGATGAGAAGATCACCCATGAACTGATGAACAAGATGTTTTTTCTTTTCTGTTCGATCTGTAACTTTTGATGTGTTTAACAAGAGGTAAGTTGCCATTTCTGCAGAAAAAAAATTAGAACAACAGAAGAGGAAAGTTGTCTCAAAGCACACTGACAGAGAACTGAGATCAAGTCATTGTATGCTGACATTCTTTTCTTTTTGTGTTAAAAAAATTGTTGTTGAAATCCATCAGAAAGAGAGGAATCAATTTCTTGTTGTAGTGTTGCATCTATATTTGAACAATATTGCCTTTGGTACTCATTGTTTGAGTGAGCCGTTTGTGAGCGAGATGTTTTTAAAATATCTGACCTGCAATTGAATTAATTGCAGTTAGCATTGATTAGATTTTACAATCCAAAATCTGGCTCAATTGTTAACTTAATTAAATTAAGTTGTTTAATAAATATTTCCACAAAGAGAATAAAAAACATCAAAATTTGCAAATGATGTTAACCTCTCTCTGGATCTCGATTGGACTTATGCAGTCGTACAGTGCTGCTCATTAATTTCTCAGAAAAAGAAAGGCAAATTATGTCGAGTGGGAATATGGATGTCAGTTGTGCTAGTGTGCTGAACCCAACAAAGTCGACCCACCCACAGTGACCTAGCGTAAAAGTCGAACACCTCGGGGCCAATCAACATGAAAGGTACTCTTTTGGAGGAGGAAGCACATAAATGGAGAGTTTAGTCCAACTGAGGTCTCGATAGATCCAAAGAATGTAGCCACCGCATTCTGAACCCCGAGTGGCATACTTGCATGAGAATGGTTGTCGATCACCATCCCTACATGGAAGGCCGTGTCGAAGGATGACAAGGAAATGCTCTAGGAAGAGATCAAGGCGGCCTCTATGATCCCCATGGAGCTTGAGTGCCAGGTGGGTCAATATGCTTTACTGTCAATGGACAACGTGTGGAAGACCTTCAAGAGCACCCTTGTCACTGAATATGTGAACAGGTCAGAGAGTCCACTTGAGAAGTATCCATTTGTGACTTTGGCGGCATGGGAGGAGATCATGAACATGAAGAGCAGTCCCGAGTTTCGGGCACTTAGTGCAAGAAACAAGGCTATCCAAGCACAAAACACTCACCCGTACTATCTAGGCACCGGTGGGTATGTTGGGAAGATTGCTTCATGGAGGAAGCAGGAGGAGGAGGCCGAATGAGCATCGGGATTGGTGCCCTTTGTGGGGATAACAGACGAGCGAGCCTGCAATTGGGTGTTGGTAAGAAGAAAGGTGACTTCATCAGGGACCATCTCAGTTGTTAACCCTGCTAACGAGACTGTCATCAAACGACTAGTAATCATACTTACCCTAGTAAGACCATCACACACTTAGCTTTGAATCCTAATAAAATAATTTCTAACCTGTTGTAGGAGGATTTGAGTGTTGAGCATTCACAAGGATCTTTCCAGGGCAATGGGGATATGGATGTCCTTTCAACGGCATTGGGAAACAAGGATCGCCCCGACCGTGTGCGAGGGATGGTTGTTACCATCCCTTGTAGGGATGTTTTCCCCCAACAACCCATATGAGAGAAGAAAGAGGAAGAGGTCCGTGCATGAGTGGATAAAAGAGGAGCTCTGATTGAGATGGAGTAGCATAACACCAATATCAAGCTTCAGTGGGCTCAAATGCAAGTGAGGCTTGAAGCACTTAGTTAGCCCTAGGACATGGGGGATGCTCCTTAGTTTATGCCCAGTGTCCACCATAGTAGTTGTGCATCCACGCCACTGTCAAACGATACCGATGCCCAAAATATGATCGACTATTTGCATGTAATTTCCGATTTCCTTGTGAAAACATATATTGCTATGCGGTTCCGCGTACTATTGTCACCTTAATGGTGTACTATTTTACAGACACCTACCTCACGTAGGATTTAGTCGTGGGATGGCGTTTCCATACCCAACAGGGACGGTGGTCCATGGTGCCTCTCTATCGGCTGAGTTTGCAAAGGTTCAAGTGATTACTCTCCATGAACCATTTAGGGCCATCCCGCTAGAGAAGGCGCTAAACGATGAGGTGAAAACACTTTGTGATCCATCGCAAAGGTGAGTTTAAGAGCTTGGATAGTCCATAGGGACATTTATTAACGTAACTGTAGATTAATTACCATATGATTTTTTCAACTGTAATTTGTGTATATTGTGTAAATGTTTTTGAACTGTCTATTGTTTTGTGTTTGTGTTGTGAATTGTGAATTCTTGTCTTGTATTATCCATATGTGTTTGTGTTTATCTGTACATAGGGCATGGCTAGTGTGAATCCTGAGGCTAGATGAAAAATAGAAAAATAGTTTTAAAAAGTATAAATCACAGACGATTTTATGGTAATAACCGTCTATTTCTTATAAAGAATACCAGATGTTCTTTTGTACGAATCGTGTGTGATGTGTCCTTATCACAGACAGCTTGTATATAATAAACTATCTGTGATAGTTACCAATCACAGACGGTTCTCTAATAAGCAATAGTCTGTGATATTTACTAATTATCTAAGGTTTTTTTGTTAATGAACGGTTTGTAATTGTCTTTATCACAAACAGTCCTAGAACGGTTTGTTATGACATCTGATTATAACTGACTCTCTCTTTTTGCAAATGGTTCATTAACCGTCTATGAATACAATTTTTAACCGTCTGTGATGTTCTTCTGTGTGCTAATGGCTGACTATTATATGATGATAATTGGATGATGGAAAATGACTAATTGTGATTGATATAATAAAGTAATTCTACAATTATATGCATCCATGACATGGAAGTAGATGGCCTGACTAGGCATGCATAGCCTACTTTGTGTGGGCACTCCAAGGGAGTGGAGATGAGTTCCTTATGTGAAAGAGGATGGACTTAAGGTCTAAGAAACCATGCGTAGCCATGGTGGTCTATCTATGTTGTGATGAGTTATTTACTTGATTTGAGCATGAGGTGCTCGAGCTTGAGTTTGTTTTGAATTCTATTTTGAATTTGAAGCAATTTGAGGTGTTGTCTGTGTTGTGTGGCACAACCGGCCATGGGGCGGTAGTGTCGGCCCTGCAATGATACTGGCCTGAGAGTGGCAGTAGCATTTCACAAAGAGGTGTTCCTCTAGGGTCTAGCACAGTGAAACTACCAGCTTACTAGGAGCGGTACTGCTAAAAGAGCAGCACAAACGACCCAAAGGCATGGTAGTTACTTTATAGAGACGGTCTCTGTGGGACCCTAGATTTACCATCCGGAATGTCCTGTGTATTTCTGTACTAGTCCCAGATCAGTTGCTAGTACACACAGTGAAGCAGTGATGATCATAACCAGAACAGAACGAAGAGAGAAAAAATAGCATAAATATAAGTTACCAGCCACATGGCTATTTATTACATCTCCTGGTCACATGACCAGAGTTCTCAGCAGCGAAATCAAAAAAATCAACAAGATAAAACCCAAAAGACACCACAGGCGAAGACTAGGAGCGCGCGCTTAGTTATCTTGGCGATCGCCCACGAACTTCTCACCATAGAACTCATTGTCTTCGACCGCATCTTGGTAATTCTCTGATGATAAAATTTTGTATAGCATGTGAGTACAAACGTACTCCGCAAGTCTGGAAAAATGCATCATCAAGGGCTTTCCAAGGAAAGCTTAATAGGGTTCTTTTGCACAAAGCTAGATTTAACAAACATTATTAATAATAATTTTCACAAAGCAGTTTTAACAATTATTTGTACAATTGAAATTATTTCTAACTCTAGTGAAGGTTCCAACTACCAACACTAGTATACAGGCTCTAACCGCCCATTTTGAAAGATCTTATTAAACCATCACATGACTCCATCTGTCATGATTTAAAACAGGTTCCATCTACCTGATTGGCTCAATCCACCAAATAAACATTTGAGAGTTCTAACCACTCCCGAATCCCAAAGCATCAGTTATTTTGAAAACCAAAACCAAGTCTACCAGTATGAAAGCATTCTTCACTTTGCCTTTGACCGTAGTCACGGCTATTCGAATAGATTTACTCTGCAGAGGTGTACAGCTTTACCCACAAGACATGATCATCTCTTTAATGCCAAGCGCTACGAACACACTTCCATTGGTGTGCCGACAGAGAGATCATGACAAGGCCTTTACAGTGTATACGCCTAATCCGACCCACCCGCTGAGGTTTCACCGCTGTTAGGTTCCATCCACCCAGTACAGAAGCCCCCTCTTGCGTCGTGTGAGGAATACGACTTGCCTCCATCCGGCACCCACATTCCACCAATTGGCGAGTCTAAGTTAGGTTTGTACAAATTATTCAACTAGGTCATACCCATTATAGACTTGTGGTTGCACGGTAATGCTTAGAATGGACAGTCATAAGCGTCGGTCCTTAAATTGATTAGGGCGGCTTTCACAAACCAGAACTAGTGCTCCATCCGCACCCGCCCGACAAACCATTCCGCCCCAATCTAAACCATTTTTATTTTATTTTTACTTTACAATCACAGCTACAATCACCTTGCTACAGTTTCGATAAAACACATTTCAACAACATTTTAGAATTTATCCCACCATAGGCATTTTGAACAACGTCAATCCTAAGCACAGTCTATCGTACGAAACAAGGTTAATCACATAATACATAATTTCATGATTAAATCTTAAGGTTACAAAGGCAAGGTAATCAAACGGCAAGGATGTTAATTTGAAATGGGCATAACTAACATTCTATATTTTAACATCATCGGTTTATGTAAATAGCCATGCAAGTTGCAAACTTTTTATAAAACAGTTATAAACAATGGGATCAACGTGCGTCAAGGAGACTTTTCTTCATCGACGAAGTGCGCTACGCTGTTCTGGAGGTCTTCTCCTTCGTCGGCGACGACGACCACTTTTTTGACTATGCGCAAAACGGTGCACGAAATGAATAAAATAAAATAAATAAAAACTAAAAATTATAATAAAAATATTGGCAGATAGAGGATGAATTTATATGAATTTAGGAAGAAGAACGAGGTCAATTGGACTTGAGATGACAGAGATTGGATATTTTGAATTCAAAATTTGACCTTTCTCCTGGCTTAGAGAAGAAATGGTTGCCGACAGAGCTCCTATGAGAATTTTGAAAATATTATTTTACCATATGTAAAGGGCACTCAGAGGAAGCTCCAGTAAAAATTTGAGAACAAATGGAGGTCGGGCGCAGCCGGGAGAGCTCACTGAAAGTTCGTCGGAGTTCGGAAAGAATGGATTGCACAGGGAGATCTGGTGGATGGATTGGAACAACTCTAAGCTTAGGATGTGAGGAACGAGAAGGGGAACATGGGGTTCAATTTATAGGACAATCGGACTAGCGGATCATCGGGAAACGCTCGTCGAAGTTTTTGGTGGAATAGTAACTGAGATCGCCGGAGTTAAATGAAGAAACAGTGGACTTTAATTGCGGATCAGGTCGGGAACTGTAGCGACGTTACACTGTAGTTGACGGGTGCACTGTAGCGACGGGCGGGAAGCTGAAGCGAAGCGGATCGAATGAACAGTAACAACGAAAATAAATAAATACAGAAAACACTTAATTTTCCACTGAAAATTCGGATTAAATTCGGAAAATAGCAATTAAATCATAATAAATTTGGGAATTTTTGTAGTCAACCATTTTAGAAAATAAAGCACGAAAAAATATTTTTGGATAATATTATATTGTTATTTTTCTTACAGTAATTAACATAATGCTGTAAATTAAATAGGTTTGGGAAAAATAGAAACATAGTTCTAAAAATTCTGTGAAAAATCTCAAAAATACTTTAGAATATTTGTAACCTAATAAAATTGGTTTCAAAATTTTTAGAAAATTTTGGTATTGGATTTGAATTTTGGATTTCAGGATGAAATGGAATTTCCAAACGCGAATGGAATAAATTCCATTTTTGGATGGAAAGGAATGCGAGGTTAACTAAAATTCCAAAGAAAACCCAAATCCTTGAATTAATTAATTTAAATTAATTTTTAACGAAAGAACCGAAAATGGGATTTTACTAACCTACCCCCCTTAGAGACAATCTCAACCCCGAGATTCGGACGGAGAAAGAAAGAGATCGAGAAACTCGGCTCTGAGGTCCTCTTCTCGCTCCCAAGTTGCTTCTTTCTCGGAATGGTTGCTCCACTGAACCTTGCAAAACTTGATCACTCGGCTTCTGGTTCGATGCTTAGCTTCATTCAAGATTTTGACTGGATACTCTGGATACGACAGGTCTTCTTTGAAATCCAATTTCTCCAAAGACATCTGTTCTTCTGGAATTCTGAGGTATTTCTTCAACTGAGACAAGTGAAATACGTCATGCACATCAGACAACTGCGGAGGAAGTTTCAACTTATAAGCAACTTCTCCTCTTCTGGCAACCACTGGAAATGGACCGATATAGCGAGGTGCAAGCTTCCCGCTAACACTGAAATGACGCATTCCCTTTAGGGGTGAAACTTTCAGATACACATGATCACCAGGTGCAAAGCTTAAATCCCGACGACGATTATCAGCATAACTTTTTTGCCTTGACTGAGCTGTTTTTAAATTCTAACGAATCACTCTCACTTACTCTTCTGCTTCTTTTAGAATATCATGCCCGATTACTTGTGCCCCCTCTGTCTCTTTCCAATACAACGGTGTTCGGCATTTTCTTCCGTAGAGAGCTTCGAACAGTGCCATCTTCAGACTTGACTGGTAACTATTATTGTACGAGAATTCTGCATACGGCAAATTCTGACCTCAAGATGAACTGTATGTCAAAGCACAAGCTCTCAGCATATCTTCTAGTATTTGATTTATCCTTTCCATCTGACCATTTGTCTGAGGATGGTAAGCAGTACTGAAGTTTAGTTTTGTGCCCAGAACCTCATGCAACTTCTGCCAAAACCTCGAGGTAAACTGGGAACCTCGATCTGACATGATCTTCTTTGGCACACCATACAAACATACAATTTTGGCCTTGTATAGCTCTGCGAGTTTATCACCAGAATATGTTGTCTTCACAGGAATAAAGTGTGCAACCTTAGTCAATCTATCCACAATAACCCATATTGAATCATATCCGGACTTAGTTCTGGGAAGTCCGGTGATAAAATCCATTCCTATCTCTTCCCATTTCCAAACAGGAACCTGCAAAGGTTGCAATAAACCGGCTGGTCTCTGATGTTCTGCTTTAACAAGCTGACAAATATCACAACGTGCCACAAAATCAGCAACTTCTCTTTTCATATTGGTCCACCAATATTTCTCCTTCAAATCTGCGTACATCTTGGTACTTCCCGGATGAATAGAATAAACCGAATCGTGGGCCTCCTTCAAAATTACATCTTTGATCTCTTTTTGATTAGGGACTACTATTCTTTTCCCTGACCAGACAATACCTTTCTCATCTTCAGAAAATTCAGGAAATTTTCCTTTCTTCATACCATCTTTTAGGTCTGTGATACCACTATCATTCTTTTGAGCCTCTCTGATCTGATCTTCCAGGGTTGAATGCACTTCGACATGGAAACGCAACCTTCATTTACCAATTCCAAGTTGAGTCGTCTGAACTCTTCATGAAGTGCTGGCTGACTTTCCTGAACCATAACATTGTTGCAATAACTTTTCCTGCTCAAAGCATCCGCAACAACATTAGCTTTTCTGGATGATAATGGATACCAATATCATAATCTTTAACTAATTCCAACCATCTTCTCTGCCCTAAATTGAGATCCGGCTGAGTAAAAATGTATTTGAAACTCTTATGATCCGTATAAATCTCACATCGATTCCCAATCAAATAATGCCTCCAAATTTTGAGTGCGTGCACAACTGCTGCTAACTCCAAATCATGAGTTGGGTAATTTTCTTCATGGGGTCGCAGTTGTCTTGAGGCATAAGCTATGACTTTACCTTCTTGCATCAATACACATCCGAGACCTTGCTTTGAGGCATCGCAGTAAACTTCAAAATCCTTATGAATATCCGCGTAACAAGTCTCGGTCTTGAAGTTAACCTCTTCTTCAATTCTGAAAACTTTGTTCACAAGATTTAGTCCATTCAAACTTCTTCTCCTTCTTCAAAAGTTGAGTGAGAGGTCTCGCTATCTTGGAAAAACCTTCAATAAAACGCCGATAATAGCCTGCTAATCCAAGAAAACTTCTAATATCCGGAACTGACTTGGGTTGCTTTCAATCCAAAACATCTTTCACCTTCGCAGGGTCTACTGCTACTCCTCCAGCAGAAATGACATGACCCAAGAAAGCAACTTCCTTCGACCAAAAATCACATTTACTGAACTTAGCATAAAGCTGATGCTCTCTGTGCTTTTCCAAAATTATCCTCAAATGATCCTCATGCTCTTTCTCATTCTTGGAATAGATAAGAATGTCATCAATAAAAACGACAACAAACTTATCCAAAAACTCCATAAACACCTTATTCATCAAATTCATGAAATATGACGGTGCATTTGTTAATCCAAAGGACATCACTGTAAACTCATACAATCCATAACGGGTAGTAAAGGTTGTCTTCGGAATATCTTCTTTTCTTATCTTGAGCTAATGATATCCCGATCTTAAGTCTATTTTTGAGAAAACCTGAGCTCCTTTCAACTGATCAAATAGATCATCTATCCTTGGCAAAGGATACTTATTCTTTATTGTGACCTCATTCAGTGATCTATGCACATTCTCAGACTGCCATCCTTCTTCTTAACGAAGATTACTGGTGAACCCCAAGGTGATGAACTTGGTCTTATAAATCCTTTCTCCTGCAGTTCTTCAATCTGTTTCTTCATCTCTGCTAATTCATTTGCAGGTAACCGATAAGGCCTCTTCGAGATAGGAGATGTACCAGGTACAAGCTCAATCATAAACTCAATATCACGGTCTGGTGGCATACCAGGCAAATCTTCTGGGAATACATCTGGGTATTCATTCACTATGGGCACATTTTCCAAAGATGTACCTTTTAGTCGGTTCAGGGTACTACCCCCCTTAGAGAAGAGATTAGACAGGAACTCCACTCGAATTCCCTCAGGACTAGTAAGGGAGATAGCTCTACTAGCACAGTCTATCTGACCCTTGTACTTGGTTAACCAGTCCATTCCAAGGATTACTTCTATACCCTTAGTATCCAATAATATTAAGTTCGCTAGGAACTTTGCCCCTTTTATAATTATATCTATTTTTGGACAAATAGCAGTTGTTATTAGTTCTTTACCAGGGGATTGAACTAGTAGGGGATTTCTAAGTCGAATCAGATCCCATCCATGCTTTCTAACCAAATACTCGATATGAATGAATGCGAAGCACCGAATCAAACAATATCAAGGCGAGAACCGAATTGACGAAGAACTTACCATACACCACATCAAAAGTCCCGAACTTCTTCAAGAAGGACGTGATTAACACGTCCTCTTCCGATGGTGCAAGAAGTACGCGGAGTCTGTGGTGTTCCTCTTCCCAGAGCTGGTGTTGGGGCGCGAGCTGGAGTAGATCCCAGGTTGAACCGAACTGGGGTCACAACCTGACGCTTCTGGGGACAGTTACTAGCGTAATGTCCCATCTCCCTGCAGTTAAAGCATTGGACTCCTGCAGTTGCTGCGTTGCTCTTCTGAACTTGATTTCCTGTATTGTCAGCAGGGGCTTGAGTGAACTGACGAGGAGCGGACATTGGGGTCCTGGAAGTATTGGTGGCTACTGGCCTGCTGGACTGAGGCTGGAAGAAACGGGGTTTGGAGTTACTGGCACCACGTTGCGTTTGAAACATCAACTTCCTCTTTCTTGATTCAAACAGCTGACGCTGAGCATCCTCTTGGATCAAAGCCTTATTCACCATGTGCTGGAATGAAGGAAAGTCATTTGATACCAGCTGCACTTTGATATTGGGGTCAAGACCCTCCATGAAGCGCCAAATCTTAGCCTCATCCGAGGCAACATCTTCGGTAGCATAACGAGAAAGCTGGGTGAACCGATTCAGATATTCTGAGACTGAAAGGTTTCCTTGTTGCAACTTGTGAAACTCACGCCTCTTCATTTCCATAATCCCCTTGGGAATATGGGTAGCCTGAAAAGCTTCCACAAATTCATTACAATTGATGCTCTGGGCTTCCTCGTGGGCAACGAGGGAATTTTCCCACCAACTTGCAGCGGTTCCTTTCAACTGATGAGAGGCACATAAGACACTCTCAAATTCATCACACTGGGCTAAGTAAAGCTTCTTTTCTACATCTTTTAACCAATCGTCAGCCTCCAAAGGGTCCACTGATCCTGCGAAAGTTGGGGGTCTGGTCCTCATGAATTCCCCGAACATAGACTGGGGTGGCTGAGCTGCGGCCTGAGCTGGGACTGCTTGAGGTGGATTCAACGCATTTTGCGCCAAAGCTTGCAGAATTTGCATTTGCATGGCCATCATCTGCTCCATGCTTGGCGGCTGGTTCGGGGGTGGGGGTGGCACTTGGTTCTGCTGCGCTGGAGGTGGCGGTACTTGGTTACCTTCCTGGAAATGCTGCTCCACAGGAACTTCCTCTTGAATCTGCACTCTTCCACGACCACGACCGCGGCCTCCTCTTCTTCCTCTGCCACGACCTCTGCCAGGGTTCTCCATCTGAATCCAAGGACAGGAAAAAGCACGAGGAAAGAGGGAAAAGCAAAGATAAGAAAACAGGGGACTAAACAACATCCACCGAAACAACAACACAACAAAAGAAAGGAAACTCCAACTAAAATCTTTATTTAAACCAGAATAGCTTTTAAAGAGAAATGGTCAGATCACAAATGCATAAAAGCATGATACTGATCCATCGCACAACTTATTCATCATTCTAAACGTGAACAAAAGGAAGGGTGCTAAGCCAGACTAATTACTTCCCCCACTCTCCTCAAAAACACGAGGGGAGGGATCCTCCTCACTCCTGCTGCAGGAAGGGTCAGCAGCACAAGAAGGTCCTGGCTCTCCAGGAGCAGCCAAAAATCCCAGGGAAATCCCCAAGGACGGCTCACGGTGCACGGACTTCCGTGCGGTCACACGGAGCAGCGGACCTCTGCAACACTTGACTAGCGGGGCATCGGGAGTTAAACCCCGAGGCGAAAGCTCCTCACCAACAGGGACTGGAGGCGATGCTACCGGCTGATGCGGCAAAGGTGGAGTAAACTGACATCTACAAATTTTGAAACGGGACAAGGTCAGTAAACAAATTTCAAATGAAGGATGAGGTAAAGACCAGACGCTAAGACAGAAAAGGTAGAAGCAAAAGGACTTAGAAAAAAAATTATAAGTATATTTTTATAAAAATATTAATCCTTAAGGCTTTGCCATTCTAACTAAGTTGCGTCCTACAGTTGTCCAGGCTCTGATACCACCTCTGTGGGGCCCCAGATTTACCATCCGGAATCTCTGTGTATTTCAGACTAGTCCCGGATCGGTTGCTAGTACACACAAAGGAAGCGATGATGATCATAACGAATGTAACGAAGAGAGAAAAAAATAGCATAAATATAAGTTACCAGCCACATGGCTATTTATTACATCTCCTGATCACATGACCAGAGTTCTCAGCAGCGGAAACAAAAAAATCAACAAGATAAAACCGAAAAGACACCACAGGCGATGACTAGGAGCGCACGCTTAGTTATCTTGGCGATCGCCCACGAACTTCTCACCATAGAACTCATTGTCTTCGATCGCATCTTGTTAATTCTCTCATGACAAAATTTTGTATAGCATGTGAGTACAAACGTACTCCGCAAGTCTGGGAAAATGCATCATGAAGGGCTTTCCATGGAAAGCTTAATAGGGTTCTTTTGCACAAAGCCATATTTAACAAACATTATTAATAATAATTTTCACAAAGCAGTTTTAACAATTATTTGTACAATTGAAATTATTTCTAACTCTAGTGAAGGTTCCAACTACCAACACTAGTATACAGGCTCTAACCGCCCATTTTGAAAGATCTTATTAAACCATCACATGACTCCATCCGTCATGATTTAAAACAGGTTCCATCTACCTGATTGGCTCAATCCGCCAAATAAACATTCGAGAGTTCTAACCACTCCCGAATCCCAAAGCATCAGTTATTTTGAAAACCAAAACCAAGTCTACCAGTATGAAAGCATTCTTCGTTTTGCCTTTGACCACGACTATTCAAATGGATTTACTCTACAGAGGTGTACAGCTTTACCCACAAGACATGATCATCTCTTTAATGCCAAGCGCTACGAACACACTTCCATTGGTGTGCCGACAGAGAGATCATGACAAGGCCTTTACAGTGTATACGCCTAACCTGACCCACCCGCTGAGGTTTCACCGCTGTTAGGGTTCCATCCACCCAGTACAGAAGCCCCCACTTGCGCTGTGTGAGGAATACGACTTGCCTCCATCCGGCACCCACATTCCACCAACCGGCGAGTCTAAGTTTGGTTTCTACAAATTATTCAGCCAGGTCGTACCCATTATAGACTTGTGGTTGCACGGTAATGCTTACAATGGACAGTCATAAGCGTCGGTCCTTAAATTGATTAGGGCGGCTTTCACAAACCAGAACCAGTGCTCCATCCGCCCCGCCCGACAAACCATTCCGCTCCAATCTAAACCATTTTTATTTTATTTTTATTTTACAATCACCTTGCTACAGTTTCGATAAAACACATTTCAACAACATTTTAGAATTTATCCCACCATAGGCATTTTGATCAACGTCAATCCTAAGCACAGTCTATCGTACGGAACAAGGTTAATCACATAATACATGATTTCATGATTAAATCTTAAGGTTACAAAGGCATGGTAATCAAACAGAAAGGATGTTAATTCGAAATGGGCATAACTAACATTCTATATTTTAACATCATCGGTTTATGTAAATAGCCATGCAAGTTGCAAACTTTTTATAAAACAGTTATAAACAATGGGATCAATGTGTGTCAAGGAGACTTGCCTTCATCGACGAAGTGCGCTGCGCTGTTGTGGAGGTCTTCTCCTTCGTCGGCGACGACGACCGCTTTTTCGACTACGCGCAAAACGGTGCACGAAATGAATAAAATAAAATAAATAAAAACTAAAAATTATAATAAAAATATTTGCAGATAGAGGATGAATTTATATGAATTTAGGAAGAAGAATGAGGTCAATTGGACTTAAGATGACAAAGATTGGATATTTTGAATTCAAAATTTGACCTTTCGCCGGGCTTAGAGAAGAAATTGTTGCTGACAGAGCTCCTATGAGAATTTTGAAAATATAATTTTACCATATGTAAAGGGCACTCAGAGGAAGCTCCAGTAAAAACTCGAGAACAAATGGAGGTCGGGAGCAGCAGGGAGAGCTCACCGAATGTTCGCCGAAGTTCGGAAAGAATGGCTTGCACAAAGAGATCTGGTGGATGGATTGGAACAACTCTAAGCTTAAGATGTGAGGAACGAGAAGGGGACCAGCGGATCGTCGGGAAACGCTCGCCGAAGTTTTCGCCGGAATAGTAACTGAGATCGCCGGAGTTAAATGAAGAAACAGTGGACTTTAATTGCGGATCGGTCGAATCAGAGCGATGTTGCAATCAGAGTAGACGGGTGCATCAGATGCGACAAAGGAAGTCAAGCAAAGCGGATTGAATGAACAGTAACCGCGAAAATAAATAAATACAGAAAACACTTAATTTTCTACTGAAAATTCGGATTAAATTCGAAAAATAGAAATTAAATCATAATAAATTTGGGAATTTTTTTGGTCAACCATTTTAGAAAATAAAGCACAAAAAAATATTTTTGGATAATATTATATTGTTATTTTTCTTACAGTAATTAATATAATGCTGTAAATTAAATAGGTTTGGGAAAAATAGTTCTAAACATTCTCGGAAAAATCTCAAAAATACTTTAGAATATTTGTAACCTAATAAAATTGGTTTCATAATTTTTAGAGAATTTTGGTATTGGATTTGAATTTTGGATTTCAGGATGAAATGGAATTTCCGAACGCGAATGGAATAAATTCCATTTTTGGATGGAAAGGAATGCCAGGTTAACTAAAATTCCAAAGAAAACCCAAATCCTTTAATTAATTAATTTAAATTAATTTTTAACAAAAGAACCGAAAATGGGATGTTACAGTCTCTCAGGAAATTTATAGGGTAAGTGGCACTATCGGCTACCTGGGAGCGGTAGTACCAGTGGTGCAGTACTACCGGGACCCATGAGGCGGTAGTACCAGATTTCCAGCGAGTTTGTGAGTATTGTTTGCATTATGTGATGGTTAATTGCATATTATTGTGAACAGTGATATGTGATGTGTTCTTGTTTGTGTTGGTTGCAGAACTTTAGGGCTAGATCATGGTGATATGGAGGCGAGACCAATATTAGACTAAGAGAGCTGAGGTCCAAAATAGTCAATGGACACCAGAAGATGACTGACGGTGGGAAGTGGTTGCAAGCTGGGAATACAAGAAGCCAGAATGTGAAGCACTGGTGATGGACATGGTTGGCAACAACATGGACTGGGACTAGGCTCAGGATGGAGTTGAGGTCCAGAACGGTCAAGGTAGCTGATGCCATCATGGTGAAGCTAAAAAGGACACGTGGTGCATCAAGTGACTTAGGCCCGCTTGCATGAGAGTACGGTTCAGGGGGTCTAGACGTGTGAGAGGTTTGGAGGCAAGTCATTGAGGCCATGTGGAAAGCGCGAAGCATGGAGATGGTTCGAGTAAGACCGGTCATTCGGGCCAATTGGTAATTTGTCCAACATCGGTGGTCGATGCGGTTTGGAAAACCGTGGCAGTGACTTAAGTGGCTTAGGTCACGAAAAAGTGAGTTTTAATGTAAATTAAGACTCACGGAGCGGGTTTGGCGTCAATGTGTTGGCCACTTTGAGAAGCGGGCTTATGTAAGTGTAAAACCCGTTAAGAGTGTTGGGTTTCGGGTTAGCCCATGTAAATATGGATGGTATCCACTTGTATGTCCAGACCTAGGGTTAGGGTCGCCTCCACTATATAAGGATTTGTAGGGGCAGGAGAAGCCTTGAAGCTCTAAGACTAGGATTAGCTTTCTCACAATATTTTGGTGTTCTTGTGTTGGGTGTGTGCTCCTCGGGAGCTTTGCCCTCAGGTGTAAGAGGCTTTGTAAATACTCCTTATGATCTGACTGCCCTCGGGAGAAGCTCCCAAGGAGCATACACATAACACAAGAATACCAAAGTCTTATGGGAAACCTAATCCTAGTCTTCGAGCTTTAAGGCTTCTCCTTCTCCTACATCTCCTTATATAGTGAAGGCAACCCTAACCCTAAATCTGGGCACACACGTGGATACCATCCATATTTACTTAGGCTAACCCGAAACCCAACACTCTTAATTGGTTTTTTACTCACATAAGCACACTTCTTAAAGCGACCATTACATTGACACCAATCCGTTCTGTGAGCCCGAATTTGCATCCAACTCCACTTTGGCGTGACCTAAACCACTTAGGCCATTGCCACGATTTTCCAAACCGCCTCGACCGCTGGTATTGGACAAATTACTAATTTGCCCCAATGACCGGTCTTCCTTCTCCTTGAAGCATCACCATGCTTTGTGCTTTCCACATGGCCCCAATGACTTGCTACCAGCCTCTCATGCATCCGAGCTCTGCCGAACTGTCCACTCTTGCAAGCGGGCCCAAGTCACTTGACGTGCCACGTGTCCTTTTCAGCTTCACCATAGCGACATCGGCTATCTTGACCGTTCTGAACCTTAACTCCTCCCTGAGCCTAGTCCCAGTGTATGCTGTTGCCCGCTATGTCCATCACCGATGCTTCATGCTTCGACTTCTTATCTTCTTGGCTTACAACCACTTCCCATCGTCAGTCATCTTTTGGTGTCCTTTGACCATTCTGGACCTCAACTCTCCTAGCCTAGTCCCAGTCTCGTCTTCGCCTCACTATGACCTAGCCTTGGAGTCCTGCAACTAACACAAATAAGAAATACATCACATAGCACTGTTCACAATAATATGCAATTAACCATCACATAATGCAAACCATAATCAAAAACTTGTCGGAAATCTGGTACTATCGCCTCCTGGGGCCGGTAGTACCGCACCACCGGTACTACCCTTCCCAGGTAGCCGGTAGTGCCGCTCGCACTGATTAGCCCTAAGAGACACCTATCTAAAAAATAACTACTGCCACTAGAGGCCAGTAGTACCGCATCTTCGGTACTACCGCTCCTAGATGGCCGGTAGTGCCACTCTAGTCTAACCCTAGAGAAAAAGCACCTCTTTGTAAAAAGACTACCACTCTCATGCCGGTAGCTCCGTAACGTTGGCACTACCACTCATCCCAGGTCGGTAGTATTGCCTAGCCGGCACTACTGTTCCTACAAGGCCGGTAGCTGCCCTTATTCTAATAGCCCTCAAATTACTTAAAATTCAAAATAGAGTTCAAATCAAACTCAAACTTGAGCACCACATGCTCAAACACAGTCAATAACTCATCACAAACCTGAATAGACCTCCACATAGTCTTTCAATCTCCCCCTTGATGAGTATATTGACAAACACCATAAAAGGCACAAATTCGAGTTTGAAAATAACAAAAAGAAAATAATTTGATTGCAAAGCCTAACTTGGTCCAGAGCAAAAGAGAAAACAAGACCATGACCAATTTGGCAAGAAGAATTTTACAGCAAACTAAGAAAAGAACAAGTTTTCCACAAAATCTTTAAAAATTCAAGAAATCTCACCAAAATGTCAATTTTGCTTATGATCCTAAGAAAGAGCAATTTTTCACCATGATCATAAGAACCAAGATGCATGCACATTACTCTCTCTTTGACAATGCCTTTTTCACATTTTCTCCTCCTTTTGTCAATTAGCCATCACGAGATCATTTTTTTCTTTCAACATGTATGCATGAAATGCATCCTAAAAAAGCTTTGAAGATTATCGAAGTGGCCACATAGACAAAGTATGACACCAAGCTATTTAATTTCAGATTATGCTATTCTAAGACATGTCCAAGTACAAATTGTAATATCCTTGGTAGCAAGAACAAATAAGACTATGTCATTTTTGCATGATTTCAACCAGTGTAATACTTAGCATAATCTCCAAACTAGAAGCATAGTCACACAATGGGTCAAATGGATAACCTAGAGTTCAATCTAGTCAACACTTTGGGGAAGCTATAAGTGCACAAGAGATCCTTCGTGCTCAATCATCTTTTTAATGTAATTTTTTTTATTTTAACGCACATAGTGGGATGTAAAATTTGGACATTATTTGCATTCTTTATCCACTTCCTTTTTTAATTTGCATTTCTCAATTTTTGATTGACTCATGTCATCGTCGACCATCTCAAGAACTCTTAAAAGAATGGTCTTGGTCATACACAATACATTCCAAGTTCATACCAAGTGCAATGGGAAGCATTATCGTGAATGTAAAGTGTTGAGATCAATCTTAGCACATACAAGTAAATATTTGATCATTTTTAGCACTTAGATTCATGAGCAACTGAAGAATTCGAGTATGGATCAAATTAGCTTCACCTAAGCTGCTATATGGACTAGTACAAATCCAAGATTTCACAAATCATAGCATATGCACCTAGTGAGGATACAAGTTTGATCAAGTTTTCATTAAAATTCAATTTTTATTTTTATCAAGCTTAGAATGATGAAGCAAAATGTACTTAGACATGACTAAGCTAGCGGTGATGTGCAAAAAAGTAGCAAGGTGCATATCAAGAATGATAATTCATTTGCATAATAGATAAAACTCATTAAAATAGAAAATAAAGTCTATCTGCAATGCATGACAAGCTTCTCAAAATCCTTCTCAACAAGTGAATCAATTTTAAACAGAATTTCAGATTCAAGTTGAGTTATTAGCAGAATTAAGCTTGGACAATTGTCAAATGAACTCGACAAAAACCAGAAATACAGATTGAAGAGAAGAAATCAAGAAACTGCAGTAACCCAGTAGTACTACGATTACTGTTTATCCTAGCACTACAAGCCTCTGTAGTGCGCTAGTTCCGTCCTGGAGCTGATTTTAAGAAGATTTTTCTTCTTCCGCTCTTCTAAGGTTTAGTAGGTTTTGGTTTGATTCTTTGGGAGAAAAATTGTTGTGTGATCAAGGTTCCCGCATAAAAGAGAGTGAATTTGAGTGCACACCTACGGGTGTTGTACTCCGCTATACCGGTATAGGCTAAATTGATGAGATACGTGCATGAACATTCACATTGCATTATTGAAGGATATAATAAACATTGAGTGTTGCAGAGAGTAACATGAATGAGTTGATGGTCATTGTTTCGTTAACATTTATTGTTTTATTATATACTTGCAGAATTGTAGACTCACTCTTACTTATTTGTTGTTTTAGGTGAACGATAAGGGCACACTCTTATTTATTTATTTATTTATTTATTGTTTTAGGTGAATGATAAGGGCATCATGCATTGGATGGGAGTAGTACATACACCTTATTTGCACCACAGTTTACCAAACAATTTTAGATATCTTTGTTCCACCATAGAACTTAACTCATATTTTGGATGTAGTCAATTAACTAAGATATAACACAATAATAATTGTGTGGAATCTAGTAATATATACTATTGCATAAGGTTGAAATGTCTTGATTTATCTTTGATATGATCTAACTTTTTTGTCGTCATCGCCAAAGGTAATATTGCTCTTAAACGAATCAATCTGGGCATTTTCGAGTGCGGGATCTCGAGCGTTCTCGGGCATGAGGTCATGAGTGTTCTTGGACACGTGGTTCCAAGTTTAATGTTGTACAATATTTATGTTCATCATTGCTATTCAGTTTCTTGTTTAGTATCGTATACTATTTGAGAAAAGTAGTTAGGGAAGCTTTTGCAAAAATTCTTGGTAAAAATTGTTTAATTTTGGAAAACGAAACATAGCGGTGACATTTTAGTCATTCGGCGTGCTAGGGTGTTACAAAGTTGTTATACCTTTTACTCTTCTGTGGTGAGCCCATCGACAGGTCGTAGTATTTATATATAGTGTCTTCTTAATTAGTCTGCGTGCGCATAGGTCAGTTGGGAAAATATTGACAGGTCGTAGTCCTTATATGTAGTGTCTTCTTAATCTGCGTGCATAGGTCAGATGGAAAATTATCATGACATGGAATAAATCCTTCCATTTCCTTGTCTAGTATCTAAATGTACATGGCAACGTGTTAAGAAATTTTATTTTATTTCTAAATAGGCAATTTCGCTCAGTCAGCACTAAGTTGTGTGAAAAATTGTGCGGATGGTGACCTATATGTACCATAGCCAGGATGCTACGTTGATACCTTCCAATGACCAAACAAGCAAGTTCTAATTTTTTTCGCGTTAAGATTGGCATATTTTCCGCCTCAGGCCTGCCGAGATTGGATCTCCCAAACAAGGCCTTGCAGTGCTAGACCATCCCATGCAAAACCTTTTCATCTCACAGCCATTCTAATCCAATAAACACTCGGTGACAGTTTAGAATATCAAAAATTAGGTCAGGCCGTTAATAAGGTAAATACACAATTAAACTGCAAATGGATCAGAATTGCTCACACGACAATAATGGATTCTTTCCGATTATTCAGCATCGCATAATATTAAATTATATCCATCACTCATACATGAGATCTATTAATTATTCAAGTTGATGGGAGAGTGGATGCGGCTTGTAAGTTGTGGCAGTTTAGCTCTGCATTCTTCGTCTGTCATAAAGCAACCTTGCGCGAAGGGCAGCAGTAACACAAAGTGCATGGTCCTATCACATTCCTTTCGCACGGCCATACGTCTGGCCCTACACCTATAGATTAATAATTATCAGATTGAAACCCATGGCATATCTTATATGACATGTGTATAGGACTGTAGGTACAGTTCATCTTTATAGGATTTTAGTACAGAAACAAAGAATGGATTCATTCTAGAAGCTGTCAAGGAACAAAGAGAGAAAATAGCGCATAAATCGAAAGTTACTACTTACACTGAGCATGAGTGGCAAAGCATCCAAGAAGGACCAAGAAAAGCACAAGTACTTGGCCAGCGTACTTCATGTAGTTTGCCATGCGCACAAGTATTTCGTGATCTTCGATGGTTATTGACCACCGGCCGGATGATTGGTTCCTTGTTCCTTGGTTCAGATATATATAGGCAAACATGCATTATATTTATTACCGATCACGATTTGATTGCGTCGTGGCTGTCAACATATCTATCTGGTGCAAGATTTATAGCAGATGATTGATTACGTCCGCGTTGATAAGGATACGTGTGATATATATGGAATGTCTACTTAACATTCGGCTGATTTTTTTATCAAACCAGTCAAATTTTTCTCTCTCAATACATGCCACTTTTAATGTAGAGAAAAATAAAAAATAATTTTTCTATGTTAGACAAAAAAAAAAGAGATTGGTGAACCCTAATAGAAAATAAATGATTAAAACCACCTATCTAAATGTAGATCAAATAAACAAAAAAGTAACTGAAATCAAAGAAAAAAATAGGCGACATATTTTTAGCAATGCACATATATATATATATATATATATATATATATATATATATATATATATATATATATATATATATATATATATATATATATATATAGTGTCTTCTTAATTAGTTCATGCGTGCATAGGTCAGTTGGGAAAATATTGACAGGTCGTAGTCCTTATATGTAGTGTCTTCTTAATCTGCGTGCATAGGTCAGTAGGAAAATTATCATGACATGGAATAAATCCTTCCATTTCCTTGTCTAGTATCTAAATGTACATGGCAACGTGTTAAGAAATTTTATTTTATTTCTAAATAGGCAATTTCGCTCAGTCAGCACTACGTTGTGTGAAAAATTGTGCGAATGGTGACCTATATGTACCATAGCCAGGATGCTACGTTGATACCTTCCAATGACCAAACATGCAAGTTCTAATTTTTTCCGCGTTAAGAATGACATATTTTCCGCCTCAGGCCTGCCGAGATTGGATCTCCCAAACAAGGCCTTGCAGTGCTAGACCATCCCTTGCAAAACCTTTTCATCTCGCAGCCATTCTAGTCCAATAAACACTCGGTGACAGTTTAGAGTATCAAAAATTAGGTCAGGCCGTTAATAAGGTAAATACACAATTAAACTGCAAATGGATCAGAATTGCTCACACGACAATAATGGATTCTTTCCGATTATTCAGCATCGCATAATATTAAATTATATCCATCAGTCATACATGAGATCTATTAATTATTCAAGTTGATGGGAGAGTGGATGCGGCTTGTAAGTTGTGGCAGTTTAGCCTGCATTCTTCGTCTGTCGCGAAGCAACCTTGCGGCGAAGGGCAGCAGTAACACAAAGTGCATGGTCCTATCACATTCCTTTCGCACGGCCATACGTCTGGCCCTACACCTATAGATTAATAATTATCAGATTGAAACCCATGGCATATCTTATATGAAGATGATGTGACATACTATACATGTGTATAGGACTGTAGGTACAGTTCATCTTTATAGGATTTTAGTAGAGAAACAAAGAATGGATTCATTCTAGAAGCTGTCAAGGAACAAAGAGAGAAAATAGCGCATAAATCGAAAGTTACTACTTACACTGAGCATGAGTGGCAAAGCATCCGAGAAGAACCAAGAAAAGCACAAGTACTTGGCCAGCGTACTTCATGTAGTTTGCCATGCGCACAAGTATTTCGTGATCTTCGATGGTTATTGACCACCGGCCGGATGATTGGTTCCTTGTTCCTTGGTTCACATATATATAGGCAAACATGCATTATATTTATTACCGATCACGATTTGATTGCGTCGTGGCTGTCAACATATCTATCTGGTGCAAGATTTATAGCAGATGATTGATTACGTCCGCGTTGATAAGGATACGTGTGATATATATATATATATATATATATATATATATATATATATATATATATATATATGTATGGAATGTCTACTTAACATTCGCTGATTTTTTTGTCAAACCAGTCAAATTTTTCTCTCTCAATACATGCCACTTTTAATGTAGAGAAAAATAAAAAATAATTTTTCTAAGTTAGACAAAAAAAAAGAGATTGGTGAACCCTAATAGAAAATAAATGATTAAAACCACCTATCTAAATGCAGATCAAATGGACAAAAAAGTGATTGAAATCAAAGAAAAAAATAAACGACATATTTTTAGCAATGCACACACACATATTTATACCCCTTTATAATGCACCTAAGCAATTTTTCCTACGTCCACCCTAAACAATGCACCTCATTAGAGATGGCTTAATGTTCGTGCACCCAGCAAAACGTCCTCAGAAACTTGTATTCATCAAAATGAACGTCTCAGATCTTTCCTCAGTTTTACTCACCCACATCCGATGGTCATTATTTAGTGTGTCTAATCATCCTTATGGCCCACAACAGACCTCCCCCACCTACATATTTGGAAGGAGAGCGAATCAAACAAGGAAATAAATAAGGAGGATCCGCATGCAAGGAAACCAGACTTGAATTTTTATCGCCAAAATTGTATGCGTACTACATATTTGGAAGGAGGGTGAATCAAATAAGGAAATAAACAGGGAGGATCCACATGCAAGGAAACAAGACTTGAATTTTTTATTGTCCTGGCATTGTGATCGTATTTTTTTCCGAATATGACCCTTCTCGAGACTTTTTTACGGATCTAGCCCCATAGAGCCTAATTTCAGCGCACGGAGAGCATTGAATTTTTGTTTTTATTTTTTATATAAGGAACATACGGTCTGTGAGTGCTGCTTAATTTTTTTCAATTTTTTCTCGCGGAACCAGCGGCCAGCGAGCACTGTTTAATTTTTATCTTTTTTTCCTTGCGGATCTAGCGGTCGGCGAGCGTAGTTTATTTTTCCATATTTTTCCGAAATCATCCTGTGGCCTACAATGCACCTTCCTCACCTCCAAAGATCAACAAGGAAAAGGAAGCAAACGTCTTGAAATCAAGGAAAAGGAAACAAGCGTCCTGGGAAATGAAAGGACTATACATTACGTGCTGGGAAAAGGAAACCGGGAGAAGGGGCAGCGCAGCCGGGAGAACGCAGGTCTGCAATGGCTCCACGGTGCCATCAGTGGCTTTTGCCGACGGCGAGGTTCTTTGGTCACGACCTCATGGCACCGTGCCTCTAACAAATTTATAATTTAAATTTTTTTAAAATAATTTTATTAGGTACAAAATAATCGAAAGTTTTTTTGAGAATTTTTCTAGAATTTTTTAACCTAATGTGCTATCTTTTCTAAAATCCTTCTATATTTAAAAAAATGAAGGTAACTCACTTGTAGCTTCGTCTAGCTGCAGCCCAGACCAGAGAAGCTTCTTCTCTTCCCTCCCTCCATTAAAGCAAGAAAGAGGCTCCAAAGCTCCATCAATCCCGCACCAAATCTCCTCTTTCCATCTATGGTGTTAATTCCCCAAATTTCGTACTCTATTGCCAAAATTTCCTCCCAATCTGATTTGATCCCAAATTATGGTTTCCATAAATATGCTTGTTTCGGGCTATAAAGCCGTGAGCTCTCCTCCACCCGATCGCATTGCGTAAATCCCCAAGTGCTCCCTCTTGTAAAGATCGTCGGATTTTGGAGGTAACCCAAGCCATCACCGTCATCTTTCCCGGCGAAATTCATCGCAACCATGAATCCTCCCCCGTAGGCGCCGGTGCCAGTGCCGACCCACTGCGATCGGCCGGCCACCCCTGGCCTTCCCTCCCCCTTGCGCTGGCCAAGCCCAGAGAGCACGCTCTCTGTGGAAGCTGCAAAAAAAATAATCTAAAATCAAAAAATTCTTTTTTCTTTCTCTTTCTTGATTTAAAATCTTTTGAGAGCCCGTTTTCCCATTCGACCTCAATTTAGTTCCGTTTTTCTTTCTAAATTCATTTAAAATTCTAAATTTCTCTTTTATTATTAAGTGTTGTATTCATACTTATCTTCTCATTTAATTGATAAACGGGTGTACTGCCGTCGTAGCGTTAGCACAGGCACTATACTAGTATATATAGTATAATTACCTAGGGCACCATAATGCCTGGGTACCATGATCTAAAAAGGATATTTTCTCTATGTATTTTCATGCGAATTTTTTTGAAATTTTTAGGATGCTGAGTTTAACTAGTTTACTAACTAGTTCAAACAAGTTTCGACTGAAATTCAAACTAGAGTTTCCCTTTTTGATAGTTTGCTTGTATATAGCAGAGCATTGATTACGTCCGTGTTGATAAGGATGTATATTCTTCACAAAATTATAAATGATAAGTGATTATGTCAAGATTGGTTAGGATATCTGTGTGTGTAAGGTTTATAGCAGAGGATTGATTACGTCCTTGTTGATAAGGATTTATATTCTTCACAAAATTATAAATGAGAAGTGATTATGTCAGGGTTGGTTAGGTGTGTGTACATATATATAGGAAGCCGAAATGGGGCACCATGATTTCGAATGCGCGAATTTAAGCCCTATTCGAGTATATTTTTCATAAAATTTAGTTTTAGGGCATATACTCATCTATAACAATTCAAATGAAACACATACCATTGAAAAAATATACTCGAATTCAAAGATTTTGAACAAGTTTGGATCACATGCTTTGCTGATTTATATATATAATCAGCACATACCTACAACCAAAGTATCATCAAAAAGGGAAACTCTAGTTTGAATTTCAATTCAAATTTGTTTGAACTAGTTAGTAAACTGGTTAAACTCAGCATCATAGAAATTTCAAAAAGTATCGCATGAAAATACATAGGGAAAATACCCGTTTTGAATCATAGAGCCCGAGCACCATGGTGCCCCAGGTAATTATACTATATATATATATATATATATATAGTATATTTAATTGAGGCACCTTAGAGCCTGGGCCTCATGATATAAAATAGGTATATTCTCCTATGTATTGCTTGTGTAATTTTTTAAATTTTTAGGATGTTGAGTTTAACTAGTTTACTAACTAGTTCAAACAAGTTTGAACTAAAATTTAAACTAGAATTTCCTTTTTGATGATAGTTTGATTCTAGGTATGTGATGATTATATATATATATATATATATATATATATATATATATATATATATATATATATATAAGTCAAAAAAGCATGGAATCTAAATTCTTTTAAAAACTTTGAATCCTAGTATATTTTTTCAAATGTACATGTTTTATTTGAATTGTTAAAGATGGGTATATACCCTAAAATTTAAAATTTTGAAAAATATACTCAAATATGACTTGAATTCACGCATTTGAAATCATGGTGCTGAGGCACCATAGTGCCCCATTTCATTTCATATATATATATATATATATATATATATATATATATATATATATATATATATATATATATATATATATATATATATATATATATATATATATATATGTAGTATAATTACCTGGGCACCATGGATATGTATTGTATGTTTAATTTTTTGAAAGTTTTAGGATGTTGAGTTTAACTAGTTTACTAACTAGTTCAAATAAGTTTGAACTGAAATTTAAATTAGAATTTTCTTTTTTGATGATAGTTTGTTTGTAGGTATGTGCTGATTGTATATATAAATCAGCAAAGCATGCAATCTAAATTCGTTTAAAATCTTTGAATTCGAGTATATTTTTTCAAAGGTATGTGTTTCATTTGAATTGTTGTAGATGGGTATATACCCTAAAACTAAAATTTTTGAAAAATATACCCGAATTTGGCTTGAATCCGCGCATTTGAAATCATGGAGCCTAGGCTCCATGGTGCCCATTTCGACGTCATATATATATTATAATTACCTAGGGCACCATAATCTAAAATGAATATTTTCTCTATGTATTTTCATGCGATTTTTCTTTGAAATTTTTAGGATGTTGAGCTTAACCAGTTTACTATCTAGTTCAAACAAGTTTTAACTGGATTCAAACTAGAGTTTTCCTTTTTAACGATAGTTTGGTTGTAGGTATGTGCTGATTTTATATATAAATCAGCAAAACATGTGATCCAAACTCATTCAAAATCTTTGAATTCGAGTATATTTTTTGAAAGGTATGTGTTTCATTTGAATTGTTATAGATGGGTATATACCCTAAAACAGAGATTTTTGAAAAATATACTCGAATCTGGCTTGAATTCGCGCATTTGAAATCATGGTGTATAAGTATATGTATATGTATATGTATATGTGTGTATGTGTGTATATATATAAGTATGTATTATGTACATATGTACGTACATACATGTATATATATATATGTATGTACATATATACATGTGTATATATATTTTTTTATGTATATATGTGTATATATACATATATAATACGTATATATGTACATACATATATATGTAGATATATACGTATATATAAGGTTCCATACTGATAGGAGTACGTACTCCCATCTTGCATATACCACTTAAACAAAAATTTATACCTCTTTATTCTTTTGAGCATACTCTAATAATAATTATAAGATATTCCAAAGTGAGTTTTATGAAAAATTTTATGAAAGTCCACTTTTTATAGCATAATTTGCGTATATACTCATTTTACATATGAAAATACTTATATAGTAAAAATAAAGGTCTCCGATGAAAATTTTTCAACCATGTAGTATTAGAGTATCTTAGAATTAGTACTTAAGTATACAAAAAGTGATAATGAAGTATAACACGTTCATTTAAGTGGTACATTTGAAGTGGGAGTAAGTATTCCTGAGAGTAAAAAGGGCTTGCATTCTAGGTGCAAAGCGATGCTCTCTCACACACTCACACAATTTTTTTTTTCCTTATCACCACAGCCCTCGGCCCCGCCGGTTGGCCGCCGCTTTCACCCCGGCCCCGCAGATCAAAATCCAGTGAAGCTCATCTGGATCTGGATCCGGTCATCCCATTCGCCATTCCGCCCGTTCGCTGGCATGCAGGAGGAGCCGTACTTGGCGACCGCATGGAGAGCACCGAACATGCCCGACAGCCACGGGAGCGCACAGGATGCGATGGTGAGCAGCGAGGAACGTGGGTGACCCCACAGCCTCGTGCCACTGTCAGCACACGCCTAGGAGGCGAAAGCAGCTAGCAGGCGGGAGGCGCGCGAGGACGCACTCCAGTATGTCGCCATGGAGTTCCCCAAGTCCAGCTGACCGCTCGCACTTGCGCTTCTTCCTGTCGCCGCCGCCATGCCCGTTCGAAGATCTCAAAGCAAGCGGAGGAGCGCAACGAGGGGAGGAGGAGAGGGGGGGGGGGGGGGAGAAAGCTTCGTGGGGAAAACATCAGAATTATTTTTGTTAATTCTGGGGTTACACTGCTGTTCCATTAAACTTCAATTCGTCCATCCTAGACATGCAGGTTGAAGGAGAAGAGATGGGACTGAAGAAGGTTTCTTAGTTCGAGTGGAGTATATAAATCCCTTTCTGCAATGGTGGCAAGTCTGGCTATGGCAGTTGGCCAACAAGAAGGCGCAGACAGTTCCTCATTTGCTCTTGTGTTAGTCTTTGCTGCTGTTGTACGAACTCAGCCCTTATGGAACCAATTCCAATAGTTTAAGCTATCAGTCAAAAGACTCAAAACATGAAACTTAAAACTATTTTATTTTATTTTATGAATAGCACCAGATTATGTCTTGTGACCCAAGAATCATGACATTGAATAAATAGTTTGTTCAGTAACTAGAAATAGTTAGCTAGTTGATTCCATGTTTTTCCAACATTGATAGAGAGATAACATCATTCTAGGTTCCTAAATTAGGAGGTTCTCGATGCTTTTGTTCGATGTCTTGCTTTTTGTTATACTTTGATGTGGATAGTATTTAGCGTTAGTTATTGCCACTTAGTTTTCGGCCAAAGGCATAGAACAATCTTGGCTCCGCCACTGCGTGTGACGATTGTATCTTTGCTCTTGACCACAGGAAAATAGACACCCATTTATAACCGATCACAATTTAATTGCCTTCGGGCTATCACCTTATCTATCTGGAGTAAAATTTGTAGCACAGAATACAGAATTGATTACGTTGAGGTTGATAAGGATGAAACATTCATCACAAACCAATATATGAAAACTGATTACGTCAAGTATTATAAGGATATATATATCCTCCATAAATTCATGAAACGTGAATTGTAATGTTTAATGATACCATGCTTTCCAGGTCGGAAGAACAGCAATGATCTAACAAAAATCTTCTTCCTTACAATGCGGACCCAGGTATTGACCTCCACGTCATTGACCACTTTCTCACTCCTTTTCTCTCTTTATTTATTCTCTTTCTTCTTCTCATCACTATTTGTTCTCTCATTTGGATCTATATAGTAAAAATCTATGACATAGTTGCCAACATAGAAAACACCACCCTAAGTTGGATCTTTATCAGCAAAACCACTTTTTTAAAACCGGCTTAGGATATGAATTGACCCAGATATGTTAGTTAAAGTTGCTAAATACCTGGTTTTATAGGTGAGGGTGTTAAATAGGTGTTTTGAGAAGTTAACATGTGTAAAATGGACTTATTCCAGGAATTTTTGAAGTGAATAGTAATGTCATGTACTCAAACTAACCGAACATTGATCTTTCATTCTTAAGGATGCCACAGACGTTTGGTCCCACGTGTCAGTATAGAGCTGAGCATCGTATCCCCAACAAGTTGCGAGCATCCACTCGTTCTTATCCCTCTCCACGTTTTTCTATCCGCATCATCTACCTACAGCACGCAAGGATTAGTCTTCTCTGTTTTGCTCAGACAAAAGCTGCATCTAAAGCCCATGCACTACTGCTTTTGTAACACTTTCGTCAGCGGCGAAGCCAAAATTTTTTAAGAGTTTGAATAAACGTAAATACGGCCATAAACGCAAACAACACTATATATGTATCACACAAGTAAAATTAAGAACTGTAACAAGTTTTTTTACTAAAAGTATAGTCTAATACACATGTGAACATTTATGAATAAAAACAAAGAAAGATGTGACAAGTACCTCATTGTGACACTATGAATGCTTCGATGATTCATTAACAAAGATCCAACTACACACCAAAAGAGACTATACAAGATAAAAAAACGTTGATTAGTGCATCAAATAACATAAAAAAACATATTCACATCGAAGTATTGAATTAGTGCAGCACATACCAATAATATGCATAAATGCATAATTATTCTATATCAAAATTCAAAATACTAGTTAACTTGTTCTTTTATGCACCTCAACAGCTCAGCTCGGTCTCGGTGGCTCGTAGCCTCACAGGCTAAGAGAGGTAGGGAATAAACATTATCTCATAGTTCAAGACAAGAAGACCTTATTATAAATATGATATCGCAAATATGATAATGAAATATTTTATAGTTCTGGTGACAATACATTAACAAATATGATATATACCACAAATATCAATAAGTGTACATTGAGAAACCACATTATTTCATAGTTCAAGACAAGAAAACTTTAGGATCTTTTCATGTCTTCCATCATATGTGCCATAGCTTCTGCAATAGAGACTTCTCGGTTCTCTCTGAAGTTCCATAACTCCAATATAGTGCCGATTTGTTTGACACTAATAACCGATTGATCTTCAGTCATATCTCTTAATCCCTACAAATTAAAAGCGATTATGTTGTTGTGAAAAGGGAATGTTGGTATATTATCAGTAACCACATTGAATTCAGTATTATAAACCTTTATAAGCTCAGTTTTGGTTTCTTCTAACTCTGCATTTGCCCTGCGGTCCTTACTAATGAGCGCCGTGTTAAGGGATTCAATATCTTGCAATTTGTCATCTATGTCTTTCAGTTCTTGTTTCATCTCATAAATCTTTTCAGCTAACTCAGACTTGCCCTTTAATTGTTTGATCTCCACCTCAAGTTTTTGTTTAGCTTATGATAGTTTTTCCATATCGTCTATTTTACTAAAATTAGATTTCAATATTATCAATCAATTTAGATAAAAACAAAATGATGCTCTCACATATCAGAATAATAGAATGATCACCGAATAACTTTTAAAAGTAAACTATACAAACAAGAAAATTATAAAAGTATATAATGTATAACATCCATACATGAATTAGAATATTAACACCATATTCTCACATGATGTGTTTGATGCTTCACTGGCCTTGCCCAAATCGGACACATGGTCGTCCGGCTCTCACCATTTTAGAAGCAGGCAGCATGTTTGGATGAGCGATACGACAGTAAGCACTGTGAAGTGCCTTGCCAACACACGTCTTCCATCGGATCATAGTAAAAATTAGCACGATTGTAGAGTGGTAATTAGTCTTCGAGACAACGGCGCTGTCCTTACTCAAACAGAGTTAACACCAATTTACTAACGGGTGGTGCGTTTGGAAGAATGGTACACTGAGGCGTTATTTAGGAAACCCATTCCTGGCTGGGATTCATGTGAGCGTGCGGTGATATGGTGACGCATATGATGTGTGCATATAACAATGCTTCTTCATCAAACAACAAGATACATGGAATGTACATAACTTGCTGCTTTCAGTAAGCACTAATAATTACGCTGCATGGCTCGGTCGAACTGATCGCTCGTAGATTAAACTATTCTACACATAGGTATAGAATATAGGATATATATATATATATATATATATATATATATATATATATGGCCTAACCATGACATAATAATTTTTCATTTATAAATTTGTGACGAATATCAATCCTTATCAACACGGACGTATCAATCCTCTGCTATAAACATTACACAGAGAGAGATATATATATATATCCTAATCAACCATGACATAATCACATCTCATTTAAAATTTTGTGAAGAATATACATCCTTATCAACACAGACGTAATCAATGCTCTGCTATTTTTCTATAAATCTTACGCGCACACACATACATACATATATGTAAGTGTCAAATATTTTCTAATTTGGATTTAATATGCATTTTGTGAAATTTTTAAATTTTTTTGTATTTTTTAGAATTTAATTGAATTTATTAAATATTCCTAAATTTGTCTTGTTGTGAAAATTATTTGAAAGTTAAAATAAAGTTTTGTGAAAAAAATTTATTTGGGTTGCACATGTCTTAAAGTATTTTTGAGAATTTTTATAGAATTGTTTGGATATTTTTATTGCTTTAACCGAATTAATTTAATTATCCAAATTATTTTAAATAAAAAATGCTAGAAAATACATAAATAGTTTTCGGCCCGCCCAAAGCCCAGTCCCAGCCTGTTAACCATTATAGCCTTAGGATCTGGGCCGTCAGATCCTAATCGGGTGGTGGCAGCGAACTCAGAAGCCAAGCAGTTGGATCTACGTGTCTGGTCAAGATCAACCTGAGCTCGAGCCGCATCCAGCCATTCCTTGTGACGTGTGGCACAATAGGGCTTGTCATCTCTGATTCAGACTATGCTCCAAGCACGCCGCAACACCATGGATTGGATCTCTCGATCGTGCACGGTAGGCGTTCTTTTGGGTATTTAAGGGGCTCCTCAGAGTTGTTGGGAGCTAGGAAGCAAAAGACCTAAGTTCTTTAGCCCGATTGTGTTGTGAGTTCGCCGCAATTCAGGATTTGGTTGAAGCACCGTCGAGATGGGAAAGCTCAAGATCGCAGTTGTCTTTGCGTTTTCGGGGCCGTGAGTGGCCGCATTGGGTTCACCGTCACAGGGAACATCTGGTGCGCACCTTGGATTGTTCGGAGCGTCCCAGAACTATGGGTCATCGTGGAGGCCGTCACCGCCGGAGAAGAAGTCACCGCCGTTGTACAGTGCACAAAACTCATATCTGTTCGTGTCATCAGACTCGTCTCGTCGAGACGAAGCTGTAGGTGCCTTTCTCTGTCGCCGGCGACGACCCTTGGTCTCTATGCCGTCGGCAATGACGTGGCCATACTTCGGGGTTGCCATGTAGGGTGGCGCCGACGGCATAGAGACCAAGGTCGTCGCCGCGCGGAGAGAAGGCACCTACGCCGCCGACGAGACGAGTCTGATGACACGAACAGATATGAGTTTTGTGCACTGTACAACAGCGGTGTCTTCTTCTTCTCCGGCGGTGACGGCCTCCACGATGACCCACAGTTCCGGGACGCTCCGACCAATCCAAGGCGCACACCAGATGTTCTCTGTGACGGTGAACCCAATGCGGCCACTCACGGCCCTGAAGACGCAAAGACAACTGCGATCTTGAGCTTTCCCATCTCGACGGTGCTTCAACCAAATCCGGAATTGCGACGAACTCACAACACAAGTCTTCGGGGCCGTGAGTCTGAATCAAAGATGACAAGCCCTATTGTGCCACACGTCACAAGGAACGGCTGGATGCGGCTCAAGCTCAGGTTGATCTTGACCAGACACGTAGATCCAACCGCTTGGCTTCCGAGTTCGCTACCACCACCCGATTAGGATCTGATGGCCCAGGTCCTAATGCTATAATGGTTAACAGGCTGGGACAGGACTTTGGGTGGGCCCAAAACTATTTGGTATTTTCTAGCATTTTTTGATTTAAAATAATTTTGATAATTAAATTAATTCGGTTAAAGCAATAAAAATATCCAAAAAATTATATAAAAAATTCTAAAAAATACTTTAAGACATTTTCAAACCAAATAAAATATTTTTCACAAAACTTTATTTTAAATTCTCAATATTTAAATACTTTTCACAACAAGACAAATTCAGGAATATTAAATAAATTCAATTAAATTCTAGAAAAATACGAAAAAAAATTAAAAAATTCACAAAATGCATATTAAATCCAAATTAGAAAAAAATTGGATGTTACATATATATGTATGTATGTATGTGTGCACGCGTAAGATTTATAGCAGAGCATTGATTACGTCTTTGTTGTTAAGGATGTATATTCTTCACAAAATTTTAAATGATATGTGATTATGTCATGGTTGGTTAGGATATATCTCTCTCTGTGTGTAATATTTATAGCAGAGGATTGATACGTCCGTGTTGATAAGGATTTATATTCATCACAAATTTATAAAAAACAGTGGGGGCAGAGTAAAGGAGTGCTACCCTAAAAAAACAGCTTAGTCTAAGTCCATTTATTCATTCATTGAAAACTTTCTTTACAAAGTTATACTTACATGTAGCCACAGGAATATTATTCTCCGATCTGCACCCTATATACATATCCGCCATGTCTCAGGGGCTAGCTGTCAGGGACTGGTTACCCCGTATAGGAAATGATCGCTGGGCCTGAGCTCACTAGACCAAGGCCCGAGTTCACTCGACCAAGGATTGAGCTCATTCGACCAAGAACCCAGCTCAGTATTAAGGTCGGGCCTGGAAGACTTGGTTGGATTGCAAAAACCGGCAATTTCTGAGTCAAGGAGGGGCCTTCAAAGGATAAGTTAAGGCGAACGTGGGCAACGGTTCCCAGCGCCAATATCGCCCTACTTCAATGCGCATCATGCCCGGATCTGGCACCACTCCCCCGAGAATCTCGCCCGGCCGTTTTCTGTAATGAACTCAACAGTAGAGGTATAAAGACTTCCCCCTGCGCGGGGAAAGAGGGAGACGACACGGCACAAAGAACTAGTGCTCGACCTCGGCTCGAGCACCCCTTGTATTCAATTACAATACATCATCGTCTACCTTCCGCCTCAGGGCAAGACTGGAGTAGAGCTGTTACCCGTGCTGGGAGCTCGAACTAGTATAACTCCTCGTGTCAACCGCCCTCTTGTTTTCACCCTTAGCGGTGATCAGAGTTCCTCCCTTCAGGCGAGCACGATCTTGGGTTCCACTCCTACATCACTCCCCCCTTCTTCTTGCGGTCAGGCGATCCCGACCATCGATAGCTGGCGCCCACCGTGGGGCCTGAGAGTTTCACTTGTTTGAAGAATCTTCGTCGCTTCAACATCACCAATGCTTTCATTTTCAAATGTCAACATGTAGCATTCGACGAGCGCGGGCTCGGATGTGGTTCCCGAGGGCAAAAGCTCCACATCCATGTTCTCGCCCTCGCCACCATCGCACGAAAGCCTTGTCTTCATGGCTGACAACCGTGGGGTGAGCAAGGGAGCGGGGGATCGTGACCCGGACACCTCGGAGGAGGCACATCGGTTGGCTCTAGTTGCCATCGACCAGGCTATCACCACTGTCCGATGGTAAGATCACGAGGGGAATCGCTCCTCGTCCGGGCGGCCTAACCCTGCTCTCCTAGGCAATTTCACCAGCTGGGAGCGCTTGTGAGCCATCGCCCGGGTTATGGCCAATCCCGCTCGGGCGAGGTCGGCTCTTTTCGGGAAGGCTCTCGCCGAGGAGCTCGACAAGGCAGCCAATGAGGTCGAGCCTTCGCAGCGAGGGCGAAGCCGTCATCTTGGGTCTTGCTCTCTGGCGAGCGATGGCAACTCCTCACGTAGATGTCGACGCTCTCGCCAGTCACCTTCATACAGACGAGCCCGAAGTCTGTCCCGGTCGCCTCCATATCGTCAGGCTCGGAGCGCATCCCGTGAACGTGCACGTCATTGGCAGAATGGCAACAGTGTCTTTTCGAGCAGCTGCGCGTCCAGAAGCCTTTCTCCGGATGTCCCGCCCAGGTGTCAAAATGTCCATGACCGCCTACGCTATCACGCCGATGACGCCCGTGCCAACCATCACAATCAACACAGGTCGCACCACCAACCTGAGTACGGACGCTACGACGATCGTGACTCCAGCTCCAGCAGCGACGGCCGCCATGCTTGGTGTGGCGCTGCGCCGGCCTACGGCTGCCCAGCATACTCCGTCGACCTCCGTTGGGTGCGCTGGCCGGCCCGATTTAAACCCGCTGTGATCGAGCGGGTTGACGAAACCAAGAACCCCGACAAGTTCCTCTCAATCTACTTGACCGCAATCCTAGAAGCTGGTGGGGATGAGGCTGTGATGGCCAATTACCTCCCGACAGTGCTAGACGTCGCGAAGCATACTTGTCTCTTCATCAGATGCCTGGCACCTTCCGATCATGGCGTCAGATACAGAACGCTCCCCCTTCCAACTTTCAGAGCTGCTACGAGTGCCCTGGACGAGAGAAGGACCTGGATCGTATCATCCAGGGGAAGAATGAGATTCTCCGCGACTTTGTGCGTTGATTCATCTGCATGAGGAATTCGATCCCGAGTGTCTCCTACGAGGCCGTCATCAAGGCCTTCAAGTTTGGCATCCGTGACCGACGCCTCACTGAGGACTTAGAGATCATAGCTAATCTCGACGTTAACAAGCTGTTCCGGATGGTAGAGCGATACGCGAACGATGTTGTGCGCTGGAAACACGACTACGACCAGGGCAAGCTCAGCTTCAACTTCGGTGAGGCTGAACCATCTAACGCCAAGGGCGACGGCTCGGATCCGCTAGCTAAAAAGCGGAAGAGAGACCGCGGTAGCGATCGGCTGCGCGTGGTCGCTGTGATGAACAGTGAGTGTGAAGTAATGGAAGTGCGGCATCCCGACCAGGGGTAGCCGTGACCCGACCAGGGAAGACCTTGACCTCAGCAAGGTCGACCATGACCTCAACGAACACAATACCGACACCAGCAGGGGTAGAATCGACTTGGGCCACAGCAAGGTGATGCCCGACCACAGGGTGCCGAGATGCGACCCAGGTATGATTCTGACAAGTTCTACCTGTTCCATAAGGCGCACGGCTACGACCTGCGAAACTGTAGGACCTGGTAGAACAAGCTGGACACCTTTTACGATGGGCGTGGAGAGATGTCCACGCTCCTGAAGGAGGGTCAATGCCAACGAGGACTTGGAAGGCCTCGACCTGGTGTTTTAGCAGGGCGACCGCCGCATCGATGTATTCGACGGGTCGTCAGAGTATCAATCTCAGCGTGAGCTCAAAGACGCCACGCGAACCGTATACCAAGCCTCTGCTGGGAAGCCCGCTGATCAGCCTAGCAAGTGGGCTGGAATCCCAATTACTTTCTCCTAGGATGATGCTTCCCAAGGAATGACGAAGGATCTCAAGATCGCTCTGGTCGTGACCCCGACCATAAGCAATACTGTGGTTGGGCGAGTCATGGTCGATGGGGGCAGCTCCCTCAACTTGCTCTTAGCGAGCACGCTAGACTGAATGCAGATTCCCCGATCAAAGATCAAGAACGTAGTAGTTCCCTTCTTCGACATTGTACCCGGGAGCTCCACCACACCACTCGGGCAAGTGGTTCTGCCCGTTACCTTCGACGACTCCGCCAACATCCGCACCGAGCTGGTTACCTTTGAGGTGTTCAACGAAGAACCTTGCCTACAACGCCATACTCGGGTGTCTAGCGCTGATCAAGTTCATGGCGGCAAACCATTACGGCCATCACTGCATGAAGCTTCCAGGGCCCAATGGCGTCATATTAGTCCGCGGTGACATCAAGGCAGTGCACGGTTGCGAGGAGAAGGCCTTGGTGCTCGCCGACATGCAGCCCCAGCGAGGCTTCGAAGTAGCTTCAAAAAGTGCCCGTCGCAAGACGACGATCCAGCCCAATGGTGTGGCGAAGGCTGTGCAGCTCGAAGAGGGTGACTCGAGCAAGAGTGTCCATGTCGCCTCCGAGCTCAATTCAAAATAGGAACTCGAGCTCATCACCTTCCTTCGCACCAAGAAAAACATATTCGCTTGGGAACCAACAGACATGCCAGGATTCCCGAGGGAAGTGATCGAGCACAAGTTGCAAATAAGGCCTGGCTGCAGACCTGTACGCCAGAAGCTGCGTCGCTTCTCTCCCGAAAAGATGATGATAATTGTGAGACCCCGTTCTGATGAACAGGAAACTCCATGTGATTACTGTGCTATTCCCTGGATCAGTAGCTAGCACTCACATGTTTACAACATTCGTATCAAAATCATACACGCAAACATATAGAAGATCTTACATAACTGAAATAATTATACAGAGTTCAAGATAAATTTAAACCATTTTAACAAATGAAATTAAAAGCGGAAACCAAAAGGAAATCAAATTCCAAACAGCCTTGCGGATGCCCACTAAACCTCGTGCAATCGACTAGGCAACCTAGAAGAGGCTATCGTCAAAACCCCGAGACTGCCTCGAAAGAACGCTGTCGTCCGTGAGATCGCATTTTCTTCCTCTAAGACAAGAGATGCAAGATTGAGTACATTGGTACTCAAAGAAGACTTATATTGGTTCACGATGCAAATAAATAATTATGCAAATGAGCAATGGACAAGCTATGGTTATTTTGCAATTGCATGAAACATTAAAAGAGTAAGCATAATAGATTGCAACATCGCATTTTAATAAAAGCAATTGAAAGATGAATGATAAGCAAATATTCCAGATTTTCAACCCGCCTACCCGATCGCATATAACCCCGTGTCGATCCTTTGACACAAAAGATGGTTGAAAAACAGCTTTCAAAAGCCCAACCCATTTTGGAAATCACCAAAACTCTAGCATTGGGAGGATTTTCTCCAGTGCCCATTATCATGCAAGCGCTAATCGATCGATTTTTCACTCGCAGAGGTGTACACTTTACCCACAAGGAATGATCAACCTCTTTTGCTGTGCCGCTAACACACTTCCTTCTGTGTCGGCAAGGAGATCATACAAAGTCATTACATTATTTAGATATGGCTTTACACTAGCCCGGACGTTAACCTCACCCAAGACAGACACTCACCCAAGCCGTGGATCCACATTTATCACACACACACCACGCCTCTCGCCTGTGGCAAGGCGTACACCGCTGTAATGGTATGTAGAAACCCCTACAGCATGCATTCTGACCGGACCGCCTCAGGCAATCTCCCGCCTTCCATAGATGCAAAGCCAAATCTAAACAACTTATTCAGCTAAGACCCGCCATACAAGCCCTTGTGGTTGCACGAAAACATGGTTCTACAACATCCCATTTGCTCGGTCCTTAATCCGACACTGACGATACTCCACCCTAGCTACGTGCATATCCTTTTGTACAACCGCTAGCGCCAAATAATCACCCGTCAAACCAAAGTTTTGTTTAAGGGTTTTAGCAAATTATCATCAACCAATTCCCAAAAGATTATATGACGTTGAAAAGACTCAAAATATCAACGAGAGGCTTAAGCAGAAATATTATTATGCTAGCGATTATACCCAAACATGACATTAAATATGTCTAGCTCAATCTAAGGTTTACAAGGTTCACAAGTCCATACAGATTGAGACAAACCATAATTTATGTGGATTAACTACAGTTCTAACTCAAAATAGCACTTTTAGGGGAATTATCCGATGCACTGTATATAAGCAAAAGCAACATATAGTAGGTGAATTATCGTGCTCAACGTGATCAAGGAGTTGCTTGCCTTGCAAATCACTCGTCAGAATAAAATCCGGATCTCAGAATGCTCTTCTTCTTCTTCGATGATGTCGGTCTCTACTGTCGCGAACAAGAAGAAAAAGAGAATATCAAGAACTCCAAATGGCAAAAGGAAAATGACATGATAAACAGTAAACACAATTCAATCAAACAGTAATCGCTATTCATGAAATATTTGAATTTAAACATCGAATTATAGATGCTAAAATTATTTGAAATAAAAAGATTGTTTATTTGCTTCTTTGGAAGGAGAACTATGCCTAACTAACAACCAAAACAGAGTCCTCTATCTTTCACAAACTTTCCAAGAAGATAGCACTTGAAAAACTATATCATCTAGGGTTATAAACATAACAAGATTGATGTGTATTAACTACAGAAATTAGAGTTTAAGTCTTGAGTTAGCTAGAGCATACTTCAATTGTCAATTCTAATCACTTTTTTAACTTTTAGGGTTTGAGTGAAACCTGAAAACTATTGTTGAAAAGGCTTGGTTGAACTCTAGACTTATTACAAAACTGGCTAAGGAAAGAGGACTAAATCATATCACTTAAGGTTATTACACTTATGAAAACTAAGTGAACCGAAACTCTAAAACAGAATATTTTTCTGGAATCTGGTAGACCAAACTTTGGTTATCATTTCTACACTATTCTTCCAAAATTTATTACTCGGATGAGTTATTTTGCACATAGTTGAAAAAGCTTAGTTGTTTCAATCATTCAGCAAAACATAAAAAGTAGACTCATTCCCTTAACTTGTTTTTCATACAAGCCTTAACAAAACATCATTATTTTTCCAGAATATACTAGAATATACTTTGTGAAGTACTTCTATACCATTTTTACATTTCTTCTCATTCATATAATCTATTTTATCTTATGTTGAAAAGGGCTATATGAACACAAAAACTAACTTATAACCTTTCAATCTTTCACATTCATTTTTTTACTAAACTATTCAACATCTTTTCTCCATTTTCTTCCTGACATCAGGGCATGATCTTAAAAACATTCTAAAAGTGAATTTGAAGTATTTTGAACTTGTTCATAGCAAATTACATCTATTTTGGTTATAACTAGTATTGTTTTTCTTAATTGAACAGCTACCTCATATACTTTTCTTTAAGTATTTTCACAAGAGCAACTCCCCATGATTTATGTCCCAATAGGATGAACTTTTAAACATTCAAACTTTAATCCTATCTTTCATTTACTCAATTTCATTTTTCATGCTTAATACTCTTTTTTGGGCAAACATGATATATAATAAGGTATCATGGGAACATTTTGTTTATTTGGAATACTCATAACTCAGAGACTCAACAAAAATTCACTTTTCCTTAATTGGATCATCCCAAAAATATTTTATTCATATCACCCTATTTACACTTAAGCTTCTCTCTAATTTTTCCTAAAATCACACCTTACTCATCTTCAGAAATTTTTGTATATTCAGAAACTATAGAATTTTATACGAATTTAGAAATTTGTTTCACTCAATTTGGCCAGATGATTCAAAAGTTACAAGCATTTGAATTTTGGCCGGTTTCTGAAATTCATTCAAAAATTGAAAATACGTTGCTCGAGGAAACGGTTTCCCTGCTACCAAAAACGAGTTTAAAACCCCACCTCCGACGCGTGCGGGACCCGCCAGTTAGCGACTCAGACCAGAGCATCGCGGTTCTTTGCTTGCTGCCGGCGAACTAGCTCCGCCGCGGCGAAATGGCCAGCACCATGGGCACCCGCACACCCGTGCGCACCCATGGGTGGTATCCATTCGCCGGGAGGTGGCCGGGAAGTTGGCCGCCACCGTGAGGGTGCGGCTTCGCCATGGTTGTGACGGCGAAACCTCGGCTAACGGCTACCATTCCGGTGAACTAGGGCTAGGCTAGCTACAGTGACCCTAGGGATTCGAACTCACCGGATGGTCGGGTCTGAGATGAGCCGAACGGCTCGCCACCGCGCCGCCCGTGAGGAAGAAGAACGGCGGTCTTGGCGGCGCTACGAGCAAAAAGAAACCAAAATGGCGAGTGATGAGTAACCCTTGGGTGCTAGAGAAGCTTGAGGTGCGGTTGATTCGGAAGATTGGGGAGGAACTCACCCGATTCGACGATTTCCCCCCTTTCGGGTTCCTCCGGCTCAACGAGGAAGATGACGCCTCCCTGACTCCCAGCTCGGTGAAAATGGAAAAGTGAGGAGCAGCAGAGAAGTGCGACGCGAGGGAGAGGCTTAACACCGAACGAAGTTGATTGATTCTTGCGGTTTTGGACGAATGGGTTCGGTCGGCATTTTCTGTGCCGAACGCAACGAGCAGCGCTGCCGTCTCTCCAACGCGACTCGACCACGACTGACCGAGCACAGGCGTGAGGAAGACTCCTCGCGACGTGGAGGGCGATTCTTGCGCCGGACGAGAGCAGGTGAGGATCGGACGCGAAGGACGGCGGTGTCGCCTCGCCTCAGTCGGGAAGAGAGGAAGGGGAGAAGAGCCCACGCTCTCAAGCTGACAGGTGGGGTCAGGGCCCACTGGCAGCGAGACAGCCTCGCCTCAGCTGGCCAGCGCGTCAACATTTCAACAGGGCCAGGCCCACTTGTCGGCGAGACGACGTGTTTAATGCGACGAGACAGAACGGGAAAACTCTAGAATTTGGATTTGTTTAAGCCCTAAACTAATCCAAGATTTATCCAAACTTTTTGAACAAGACTTGCTGAGAGTCACACGCCTACTGGAAAATTTTGAGACAAAAACTCCTTTTGGGCAATTTATTAAAATTCTGACACTGTACCCTGGTTCTAAACTTTGATTTCGGTTTTTGATTTAATTACAGGTTCATTATCTATGATTTATTTTTTAAACTTTTTAGAGAGGTTTAAATCCTTATAGTTGGATCACTGTAAAATTTTCAGATCAAAAACATGATCCATTATTTTATAAAAATTCTGACAATCGTTTTCCTTACATTCTGGACCCACTGTGTTTGAATTTTTAAGAGGCTTATTTCAATTCATTTAATTATAAAAATTTTACCAGTGCTGCATAATGTCTCCAGGGATTTATATAAATTTTCTTGGCTTTTCTTGACATTGGTTATTTTTCTTCCTACTTTTTGATTCACCGTTTTTAGTCAAAAAGTAGATACATATTTTATTTGACTTGCCCCTAAGTTTATAAAAATTCTACTTACTGGCCAAACATTATGACAAGCTTAAACAGGACTCATGGTAAAATTTTCTAAATTTTATTTTCATCTTTTTACCTTTTTCTTTGTTTTTCCCTTTTTATTTAATCTTTTCGCAAAACACAAAAGTCTAAGAAATTCTAATTGGAGCAAATATCACCTAGAATTTCAGGACCACTTATATTAAAATTTAAACTGTTTGTTTTTCACTGTTACAAACTTTCGTGTCGCATGCATCCACCCCTTACGTAAATCTCACTTTAGATTTGACAAAGCTAAAAGGAAAAAGGGGTTTAAAAGAAATTCGGGAATTCTTCCCTAAGGCGATCCTCTCGCTCCCATGTCGCTTCCTCTTCCGAATGATTACTCCATTGCACTTTTAGCATTTTATGGGCTTTATTTCGAGTATGGCGCTCCGCTTCTTCAAAAATTTTCACCGGACGCTCTCGGTAGGTTAAGTCAGGCTGAAGATCAAGATCTTCCAACCGGTAAGTTCACGAACACGGAGGCACTTCTTCGCCATACACATGGAAGACGTTATGCACATCGGATAACCGAGTAGGCAATCGCAATCTATATGCCTTCTCTCCCATCTTCTCCGTGATGCAATAAGGTCCAATATACCGAGGAGCGAGCTTGCCTCGAACTCGAATCGGCGAACTCCACGAAGAGGTGAAACTTTAAGGTAAACATAATCGCCAACCTCAAAGCTTAAGTCACGCCGACGAGTGTCGGATAACTCTTTGGCGAGATTGAGCTTCCTCAACCGCTTCGATTAAATCCACTTGCTCTTGGGCTTCATTAATCAAATCAGATCAAGAACTGCTTTTCACCCACTTCGACCGTAAAAGTGGTGTTCGACATTTTCTTCCATAAAGGGCCTCAAAAGGCGACATCTACTGCACTAGCTTGAAAGCTATTGTTGTAAGAAAACTCGCAAATGCGAGGCACTTCTCCCAATTGATGCTATAAGACAAGACACAAGTCCGCAACATGTCTTCCGTAGTCCGATTCGTTCTTTCACCGCCCATCACCACGGATGGTAGGCGTAACTAAAGTTCAACTTAGTTCCCAATAACTTGTGCAAATTGTTCCCGTAAATGAGATGTGAATCGAGATCCACGGCCGACACAATCGCCTTCGACACCATGCAACCGCACAATATTTGAAACATAGAGCTCGCCGGCTTAATCAGAGAATCTCTAGTCTTGACAGGATGAAATGAGCTACCTTCACACCGTCGACAATAACCCAAATGGAATCACTCCCCTTCTGGGTTCGAGGAAGTCCAGTAATGAAATCCATACTGATATCATCCCACTTCCATTCTGGAATTTGCAATGGTCAAGAAGTCCACCGACGCCGATGTTCAAATTTCTTAACTCGCTGACATACATCACACTTTGCGACATATTCAACGACATTCTTCTTCATACCGGGCCACCAATATTCCTTCTTAAGATCCTGGTACATCTTGGTACTACCAGGATGAATAGATAATGGTGACTCATGAATTTCTGCAAAAATTAGCTTCTTGATCTCGGGATCATTTGGCACATATATTCGAGTTCCTCTCATGATTATTCCATCAGGGCTTTCCAAGAACTCAGAATCCGTGCCTTCTTTCAACTGATTCCGAATCTCAACACACTACAACAGAACAGCCAATCCTTGCCGGCATATCACTGCCGGTTAGGACCGAGCCGGCAGTGATAACGTATCTCCGCCGGTTCAAAGTTAAGTTGGGAGAACTTATCACCGCCAGCCATGCAACCAACCGGCAAGAAAAGCAAGATATCACCGCGGTTTGAAACAACAACGGCAGAGATATATCTCTGCGGGTCGTTTTAAACCGGCAAGGATATTTGCATTTTCACCGCCGGGTAAAGCGAGAACCGGCAGTGATATTATCTTCCCGCACAATATGTTTTTCAAGATTCAAAGCTTATCACCGCCGGTTCTGCGCAGAACCGCAGTGATAAGTCTTTTATATAATCGAGACCTCGCCTCGACCGATCGAGCAAAGACAGAGAGGCGCCTGCCTTTGCTCAATTTGTAGATTGCAACGACCGCTCAAAAATTTGTTAAAATTTGTATTGTACTTCTTTTCGAGGTTAGTAATTTGATCTCTATTTTTGTAAATAATAAAAATTGCCACGTGGATTTTTACATAATGAAAAAGGTGTATTTTCAAATGTTGAAATAATAAAACTTGTTAGATGGATATTTACCTAATAAAAAATGTTGATATATTTTAATGTACTCAAAGTATATCCTAAGTACTTACAATTTTTTCCAAATTTGTAAATAATAAGGAATTGCAAGATGGATATTGACGCAATGAAAAAGATTGATATATTTTGATATAGTCTAAATATATCCTAACTATTTACAATTATTTTCATTTTTACAATACTAAAAATTGCTATATGGATATTTACATAACGGAAAAGGTTGATGTATTTTAATATAGTCAAAATTGCTACATATGTTTTTAAATATAATCGCTTACAATTATTTGTTATTTGCAATTATATGCGTATGTAATGTTTGATTTAATTAATTGTAGATGGACCAAGGTGGATGTATGACACGGACCGCTGTGGGGCGTAGTTTTTAATGGTGTGAGTTATTTTCTAAACGTATCGCGCGCACAAGTCAAGAATCGCGGACTACATGTGCTGTCCATGCGTTGACCGCAAAAATCGTAATGCTTTCTACCATAGAGTCGATACGCGCACACTTGCTTCAAGAGGTTTCAAGGTGGCTATACCGTTGGACCAAGCACGCGAAGATGAGATTGTACATGAAGGGCAACACATTATTGAAGATGACGGAGACAACGGTATGACGGCAGCTTGAAGATACGCTTGTCGGCGACCACGACGCATTTATCCGGATCAAATGTTGCGTGATGGGGAGGGAGACTTCACGAGTGAAAGAGAGTTTCAAAAGTTCCAACATATGGTACAGACTCCACGACACCATTGTACCCAGTCGCAAGGAGGAGCACAAAAATTGCGCACCGTGCTTACACTATCGCAGCTTGAAGGCAAGCAATGGTTGGTCCGATAAGAGCTTCACCGAGCTCTTATGTCTCTTGGGGTTTGCTTCCGGAGGGTAACGTGTTGCCTATAAGTACGCATCGGGCCAAGCAGTTGTCCGCCTGCTGGGATTGGAAGTACAAAGGATACGTGCATGTCCAAACGATTGCATGTTGTATCGCAATGAGTTTGCGGACTTGATGGTCGTGGCTGTTTGCAAAGCAAAGCAAGATAAGGGCAACGATGATGACATCGATAATGAAGATGTTGGGGTGAAGCGTAAGAAGATGAGATCTCCCGTAAGGTGGTGTGGTATTTTCCTATAATTCCGCGTCAATCGATTGTTTATAACAAAAGGCATGCCCAATTGCTACGATGGCACGCCAAGAGCGTAAGAACGATGGAATATTTAGACACCTCACGACTCAGGCAATGGAGGAACATCGACGTAAAATATAAGAAGCACTTTGCATATGATGTAAGGAATATAAGGTTCGGATTGAGTACGGATGGGATGAATCCTTTCGGTAACATGAGCAGTCGTCATAGCACTTGGCCGGTAACTCTATGTATCTACAACCTTCCTCCTTGGCTTTGTATGAACAGAAGTACATTATGATGCCACTCTCGATCCAAGGGCCCGAGCAACCCGCAACGATATCGATGTGTACCTCAAACCATTGGTTGAAGATCTTCTAATCTTGTGGAACGATGGAGTACGGGTATGGGATGAGTATAAAAGAGAGAACTTTATCCTACGCGCATTGTTGTTCGTAACCATCAATGATTACCCTGCCCTTGGTAACCTGTCGGGCCGACAAAAGGCTTCAATGGATGCGTCCAATGCTTAGATGGTACAAATAGTCGGTGGTCAAGAACTCGTCGAAAAATGTCTTACATGCGGCATCGTAGGTTCCTCCGCAAGGATCACCCATACCGCAATAATAAGAAAGCTTTTGATGGGACAAAGGAGACCGCTTTAGCTCAAGAATCACACCGAGAGAGATATTTGCAGCTGTAAGGATCTTAAAATTATCCACGGAAAGGAGCAGCAATACATTCTATCCCGAGTTCCGTGATAAGGCTCCTTTGTGGAAAAAGAGATCGATTTTGGGTCCTACTCATGGCAAGACTTAGAAGTGCGACACGCAATCGACGCCATGCACATAGAGAAGAACATGTGTGACAAATTGCTTGGTATCTTATTGATATACCGCAAAACAAAAGATACTCTCAAGCACGGATGGACCTTGAAGATATGAAACACAGAAGGAGCTGCATCACGAGACATGGATATAGGGAAAAGTACCTTCCGCACTGCTACACTCGAGCAAGAAAGAAAAATTAGCTGTGCGAATGCTTGCACGGAGTGAAAGTTCCGTCCGGATACTCGCCAACATAAAGAGACTAGTCTCAATGAAAGACTTAAAATTAATTGGTATGAAGTCTCACGATTGCCACGTGATGATGACGCAGATGCTTCCAATTGCGCTTAGGGTGTTCGCGCAGAGAAAGTCCGAGACCCAATTGTGAAGTTGTGTTCATTCTTCAACGCGATTTCACGTAAGGCCATCGATCCATTGAAACTAGATAAGCTACAGAAGACGTGGTCCACACTCTCTGCAGCTCGAGATATGTTTCCCTCCATCTTTTTTGATATTATGGTCCATCTCATTGTTCACATCGTGAAAGAGATACTGATTCTCGTCCCGTGTTTCTACATCGATGTATCCTTTGAGAGGTTCATGGGGTCATAAAGAAATATGTTCAGAATCGACATCTACCGGAAGGTTGCATTGCGATGGTTGGGGAACCGAGGAGGTCATTGAGTTCTGCGTTGATTACATGGATCTCAAACCGATTGGTGTGCCTACATCACGACATGAGGGTAGGCTACAAGGAAAAGGGACAATGGGCGAGAAATCACTCCGTACAAACAATCTAGCTTCATTCACACAAGCACATTTCGCAGCCTGGGACAATCGGTTGTGGTGGCCCGTATGTCAACATGCACAAGAGCATGCTATCTAGAACAAACCCAACGGTCGAGGGTTGGATCGCGAGAGAGCATAGACATAACTTCGGCGATTGGTTGCGAGGCACATGATGCATACGGAGACAGAGTGCGCCGATTGAAAGTGTTGGCTCGTGGACCGCCCACTACAATTCGGACATTCCAAGGATACGATATAAATGGTTTTACTTTTTATACAAGAGCACAAGATAAAAAGAGCACCAACCAAAACAATGGTATCCGTATGGATGCCTACGACAAAGAACGGAGATAGGAAAACCTACTACGGATTCATAGAAGAGATTTGGGAGCTTGATTACGGACCTTTGAAGGTCCCTCTCTTTCGTGCCAATGGGTAAGACTTCCAAGGGGCATGAACATCGACAAGTACAGATCACTACCGTGGACCTAAAACTGGTGGATCTGAGAAGAACCATTCGATTTGCTAATTATGTTACACAAATCTTTTTGTAACCGATCCAATTAACAAGGAGTGCCACGTGGTTATTCAAGGAAAAGAAGGATTGTCGGGTTGAGAATGTTGTCGACGAGGAAGAGTACAACCAATTCGATGAGCTTCCTCCTTTCGAGAGGACGCTGACCTCGGTCTCATGGAAGAGAATGAGGACGGTTACATACATACGCCGCGATCATGACGAAGGTCTAATCGTAGCTTAGTTGTCCTAATTAAATACATTTTATTTTCTCATATGTAACAATTAATGTATTCTTTTGTCATATGTATCAATTTGTGTGAATTCAACTTCATCTGTGTGTTTTTTGTATTTGTGTGAATTTTTGAAGCGATGGTTGGTCTAATGATTTGTTTGAATTTAAATCAAATATTACATGTCCTCAAGTATTCTTCCAAAATTTCGGAAAATTTGGATAAAATTGATAGGATTTCAAAACAGTGAGCAATTTGAATTTTTTATTTTGAAATATTAAAACTATGAAAACAGTGAGCAATCTGGATTTTTATAATTTTACAACTTTGTCAAAACTTAGGGAAATATTTAAATCAAATATTACATGTCCTCAAGTATTCCTCCAAAAATTTGCGTAAAATTTGGATAAAAATTGATAGGATTTAAAACTCCCAAAGCAATCATCCTTTGAAAACTTTGACATAATTGACTAGAGCTTATCACTGCCGGTTGTCTCCTTAAGCCGGCAGTGAAGTGCTTTATCACCGCCGGTTTGTAGTATTAACCCGACAGTGATAATCAAGTATTATCGCGGTTTTGTTTTGAACCGCAAGATAAATACTTTCACTGCCGGGCTGAGCTTGAACCGGCAGTGACAATTCAACTATCACTGCCGGTTCTCTTTATTATCCGGCGGTGATAGTGTATCATCGCCGGTTTTGTGGTGACCCGGCGGTGATACTCTAACCCTATAAATTCAACGCCGCGCCACTCACCCCTCATTTCCACTTCAACTCGACGCCGCCACTTGCCTCCTCGATCGCCCGCCGTTGTCCCAGCATCGCCTCTGGCGTCGCCGACCTCACCGCCCGCCGTCGCGCGACCTCACCGCCTTGCCGTCGCGCGACCTCATCGCCTCGGCCGTCGCCGCGACCTTCTTTGCTTCAAGAATGACCTTCTTTGAGCTCGGTTGTATCAAGTATTAATATATTGACATCAACAAGTTCTATCAAGTAGTAATTAGTTGAATTGTCCATGGACAGGAGGATAATTAGCACTGAAATTTGATTTTCTTGGTGCCCAAATAGGCTATGATTCATGTGTGTATGATGTAATGACTGCTAATTATGGGTTGTGGCATGATTTTCAGGTGTGAATGTGTGCTTATTGATTTAGCTGATGATGTACTGTGAAGATTGGTAGATGTTGCAACCGAGAATATTACTCTTATGTTGTTAATTAGTTTCTCAAAATTAGGATTGGGGTATGCATTTGATGACATTTACTTTGGGGATAAGTTTAAATTTATAATCCTTAAGGTAGCACATCCGATTCCTTTAGCCGTATTGGAATATTTGTTGCTTGTAGTGAAAAATATACCCTAGTGATGACGAGATTCATCGATTTCATTTCTAGTTTGAACATCTATTGGTGATCTGCTCACTTAATATTTCTGCTTTGTGATTTTTGTATGTCTCTATTTCAAGTAATTTTGTGCTTGAGTTGTCAAATTAATTTACTTGGTAAGTATTGTCTCTGTGTCTTGTTTGCATATTAATTGCACAAGATACATACAGAACTCCTTGGCCTAAAATCCACTCAAAGTCTAGCCTATAATGGGCAGGCCCACACATGCATAGCACCTCACTTAAACTTTCGTCCTCGCTCGTGTAAAAGGGTTAACCCATGGTGCTACTACAACTCACTTTAGACAAACAATATGGGACTAATCTCACTACTGCTCCACATGAGCCACATGGGCCTTAACATTCAGGAGCTAGGGTATTACACATACAATACTAGCATGTGCAAATTCCTCCCGTAAATGTGCTCTATGTGCATGATATGGAGCTTTGGTGAAAACTACAATGCACCTTATTGAGTACTTAACTACTTGAACTAGATTTGTTCCTTTTTTGTGAGAAAAAAATCGAGTTTGTTCCTGATTGTCAGAAAAACCATATCAGATGGTCTAAATTAAATTTATGTTGGATTTGCCTTATTAGCTAGCAAAAAATTGTGAAGCCAAAACATTCACTGGTTAGAACGATTATCCATCTATTTAGTCTCATGTAGTAGGTCCAATGGGTCTTAATTTTCTGCCATATGATTTCACTAGGTTTCCGATTTGTTTAAGGAATAGCTTGCTAGAGAAAGCCTAGTACACTAGTTGATGATTTGCACTTACAGACTAGGAAAATAGTTGCTATATACTGCTGCATTATTTTTGTTAAGGTGGATAAAACATAGATTTAATTTTCTTTAGATTGACTGAATTTTTTTTATACAATTCCGTAATTGTCTAGAAGAAAGAATTTAAGAGCTCTTTTACAATGGATTAAAATCAATATAAGCCGTCCATTCCTTTGAATCCAATGGTTGAGACATTTTTTTTGGAATTGTTAGGAACCGGATATCTGATTTTTTCAAACGTTGTAACATTTTTTTCCTACACGTGAAACATTTTTTTCTACGTGTGAATGCATATTCAAAAAAAGATGTATATGTGTATGTGTATGTGTATGTGTCCTTCAAGGATGTTTGTGTATACAGATAAAAAAATGTGTGTATTTCAAAAATGACCTTGTTAATTGGAAATTTTCAACAAACTTGCTAGGAATGGCCTCCGACGAAGGACAAGTGCCGAGGAGTTGGGCCTCAAATATGGACGAAGGAGGAAGGGGTAGCCCGAATAATAGCCCAACGTCCTATCTGAACCTGCAGGATCCAGCCATGGACCAACCTGACGATACTCACGTAAGCGAGGTAAAGTTTTAGTACACTGTGGTTCCCAAAACATGGTAGGCCCAGACGACTAATAATTTAGAAGATCAATTTGTAGGCTCAGATGTCTGATCAACGAAGGCAGCACGCAAGTCGTGGTCCGAACAAGATGCCTAAGGGAATTTTTAACATAGTGGAGCTCTCGGCAGTCGGGGAACCTGCTATACCAGAGTCATCATTGGGGCCAGACAGATACCATGGGGTTATTGCTAGGGATGATGTGCCCATCACCTATAGATCATGGATTGGCCATGAGGTGACCCATGGGTGGTACCCAATGACTGAAGAACTCATTATGGGACAAGTCAAACAAGTTTTCCAGCCCCAAGGGATCGAGCTGGTTGCAAAGAAACGAGCACTCAGATCATGTGCAATCGCGTGGAAGAATTGGAAGACAACACTAAACAAGAATCATGTGAAAAAGAATGAAACGCCGAATTTTGACACGCACTCCAAAGTTAAGGGAGTTCTGAGATGAATTTGTGGCGTAAAGAGGTCCAAGAAGCTCACATAGTAAGTCAAAGGAACAAAGCAAATGCGGATAAGAATATTCACCTCACAAACTAGGAACCGGAGGGTACGTGAAGAAAATACCAAAGATGGGATCGGTCCAAGAAGAAATAACCCGCAAGGGTATAATTCTGCAATGGCCGCTTTAAGCTTAACGATCAAGCAATCGTTGCTTGGGAGGGGTGCTTCTATCTCCGATGAAGGCAGCTTAAGCTTCAGAAGCGATAGAGAGCAGGAAGTGCTGCGCAGAATCACAGATGCTCACACGCAGTCTTCCCAAGGATCTTTCGCGCCACGAAGGGAGAATGACGAGCTAACCATAGCCCTGGGTAACAAGGAGCATCCAGGTCGCACTAGAGGGGTTGGTTTGGTCACGTGGAAAGAAGCCTTCCCCGCAGACGCATGGATGTACAAACGTTCAAAGAGATTAAGAGAAGATCGACTGGAACGTCAGATAAAAGATGCTATCGCGAGCGCTAGAGGAACAAAGATTGGAACTAGATAAGGCCGTGGAGCAAGCCGCATGTAAAGCTCTCACCACGATCGCCACCCGTGAAAGCCCGAGCTCATCACCCGGTGTTCGTAAGAGCACCAAGGCCCACGTGGATTCCCAAGAGCATGGATCGCCTCGTGGATGACATCAAAGAACCGACACCGCAAGCTACATTTGGCCGCACATGGCATTACCATAAAGGTGGTGAGGGCGTGGCTTGGCCATGCCAGAGTCACGGACTTTGCACTATCGCCCGATACCGCAGGATTCACCAGGTCGGCGGACAAAGGTCATCCGCCAATACCAAAAATGGAGGTAGAGATCCTGGCGAGAATGGGAACAAAAGCTAGGAGAAAACGTGAATGGCTTCTCGCGTGGCGCAAGAGCTTGATTAAGTTTGGCTCGGACGATGAGGGCGACGACGATGATGATCACCGCATTTCCACACGAGACCTCCCGCCCTTCTCGCCGCCAACCAGAAAAGTCCAACTCCTCCGTCGGCACCAACCGTAAAAAGCCCGACTCCTCCGCCAAAATCAGAAAGAATCGAACAACGGAACATCTCGAAGTCGCCACCGCCCTCGAAATCTCAACCATCTGTGAACCTGTGACAACCACAAAAGAAACTATCACCGACATGACCGAGGAAGAGCGGAAAAAGCATGTAAGCGCTGCGTAGCATCTCACTTTAAAAAGGTGCCATCAAGTAAGAAGACTAAAGTTGATGCCGACGCAAAAAGTTTTTCTTTAGTATGGCAAAAGTGCAAAAGACGGGCAAGCTTCAACCTTGCAAAATATCGGACACGAGCGCATATCCGTAAAGCAATACTTGCAAAGGCTAGTGCCGACACGCTAAAGCGGGATGCTCAAGCGGATGATGTTCAACTAGATGCTCGCGCAAGGTCTCGTGGAAGTTCGTTATGGGAAAACCGCCGGTTGAACCAAATCATTTCGACAACCTTACAACTCAATCAATGCGGCCCATCGCTGGTACATGCAGCAATCCAACGATGGTATGGAGGCGCTCCCAATCGATATACGAGCAAGATTTTCACAATGGGGATAACATCTGCTGGGTTCTTTTCACTGAGTCAGATATGTTGTACCAAAGAAGATGCCCCGGACGTGAACATACTTAGACTATGGACTTTGTAAGTCCGTCTGATATCGCTGAGCATTTCAGCATCGCTTAATTGCATCTCTAACTTCTTTCTTATGTAGAATGGAGGTACGTACATGTAGAAGAAATAACAATGACAATCTAGCATTCCTAGATCCGGCTCACAATGAGAAACTTGTGAACGATAATCCACAGCTTCGTTGAAGACTATTTATTTAATACTTTTTGAAGTCGCAATACAAAACCTCCGCATTTTTACCCTATAACTTCAAGCACGATCTCCGACTTCTAATATCGCTTTACTATTTTTGCGTAACACGCACGATGTGGGAGTAATTGACTACGCTGACATATATGTGCAGTGTTTCACTGGTCCTCATCGTCATCCAGCTTAGATGCTAGCAGGATTTTGTCTTGGACTCGAGGAGAAAACAAACTAACTGTACCAAGACCTTTGGGACATGTTTGATGTAAACTCGATCGCTATGCTATTACTCTAGCAAAATTCCATTCTATTGCATTTAAGTTTAATTACTATTCAAAATCATTCACTGGGCTTTCGCACGGCATCGCAAGAAAAGTGTTCGTATCGTCCATACAGAAAATTTTTGAAATAATAAATGACTTTCCATGCATGAAGCAGAACCCTAAACAATTTATGTGCATTCTATGTATGTACAAATATGCATTCAATTGTCACGGAGAGTGTCGGCTATAACGGCCATGGTACGTAATTACACTTTGATTCCCTTTTTATTTAACAAATATCATCATTAAGTAACTTCCTTTTTGTTCAAAAACAGCGCCCAAATCGAGAACCAATAAGTTATTGTCGATGTAAATTATAGCAATTCAAGAACAGATCGCGGATTCATTCATGATGAGATCATCAATCCAAACGGCGAGTTCCACGAGTAGCCTCATCGCCTCATTCCTACGGCCTACACGCTGACATGTCTACTTCACTTTGTAAAATCAAAGCGAACGGGATGACATGTAGTCGAGCTACATTTGTAAATAAATCATTGTAAAAACAAATTATGTGATGCGTAATTTAATATATTTGAATTATGATTTTAACGATGCTTAGTCGATACATGCATATATTTGAATTATGATTTGAACGATGCTTTATATACTACATATGGACACCGTAAACAATTATATAAAAATATATATATATTGTACAAAAATATGCAAGCTTGTCACTTTGCGGTTTTGGAAAACCGCAGTGATATGTGTCTATCATCGTCGGATTATGGTACAATCCGCAGTTGCTAGTACAATATCACCGCGGTTCTATATATAACCGCAGTGATAATTATCATCACCGCCGGTTGTAGATAGAACCGCAGTGATAATCCTTATCACCGCCGGATTTTGGTTTGATCCGGCAGCGATAGTCCAAATCACCGCCGGTTGTAGGTAGAACCAAAGATCGATAATCCTTATCACCGCCGGTTCTCGAGCCGGCAGGATAATCTCGAGTATCATCGCTGACCAATCACCCGCCGCCAATGACCGGCAGTGATGGGGTTTTGGAACCGCAGTGATGTGCCGCTCGTAGTAGTGACAACGGCTTCATCTTTATACTCGTGCAGCTTTAATTTGATCTTTCAGAGTGGTCTGCAATCGCAGAGCGCCACATAACCATTTTCAACCAAATTCGATTGAGCTTCAAATTCATGAACTAACTCGCATCGCTTTTGAACCCAACATGCAATAAAGCTTATGGCTAAGAGCATCGGCCACAACATTGGCTTTGCGGGATGGTAGTGAATGCCGAGATCATAGTCTTTGATTAACTCTAGCCATCTTCTTTGTCTCAGATTCAGGTTTGGCTGAGTAAGGAAATATTTGAGGCTTTTGTGGTCGCAGTAGATTTCCGCTCTGTTTCCAATGAGATAGTGCCGCCAGATTTTAAGGGCGTGCACAATCGCAGCTAGCTCTAGGTCATGCGTGGATAATTCGCTCATGAGGACGGAGTTGTCGAGAAGCATAGTTTACAACCCGACCCTCTTGCATCAACACACAACCCATGCCGTGAAGCGATGCATCACAGTACACTTCAAAACTCTTATGAATATCTGGCAAGATGAGCACCGGAGCAGAGGTTAACTTTTCCTTCAGTTTCTAAAAACTTTCCTCACAACCCGAAGTCCATTCAAATTTCCTTTCCTTTTTCAGAAGCTGAGTTAGTGGCTTCGCAATTTTAGAGAAATTTTCAATAAACCGGCGATAATATCCGGCGAAGCCTAGAAAACTTCGAATCTTTGGCACTGATTGTGGCCTTTCCCAAGCCAGTACTACTTCCACTTTACTTGGGTCGACGGCAACCCTGCCTTCGGACAGAACATGCCCCAGAAAAGCGACTTCTTTCAACCAGAATTCACACTTCTCAAACTTGGCATACAATTTGTTCTCCCGAAGTTTACTAAGGACCAAGTGCAAATGTTGCCTATGCTCTTCCTCGCTTTTGGAATAAACGAGGATGTCATCAATAAAGACCACCACAAATTTATCTAAATACTCCATGAAGACTTTGTTCATCATATTCATAAAGCTTGCTGGAGCATTTGTCAGCCCGAACGACATTACGGTATACTCATATAAACCGTAACGCGTAGTGAGGGCGGTCTTTGGAATGTCTGAGGGTCTGATTTTCAATTGAAAATATCCCAATTTTAAATCTATCTTGGAGAAGACTTGCGCCCCATTCAATTGATCGAACAGATCATCTATTCGGGGAAGCGGGTACTTATTTTTAATGGTCACCTCATTTAAGGCACGATAGTCTACGCACATACGCAGACTATTGTCCTTTTTCTTTACAAAAAGAACCGGACTCCCCCAGGGTGAAGAACTGGGACGAATGAACCCCTTGTCAAGCTGTTCTTTAAGTTGCTTTTTCAACTCTACCAACTCATTTGGAGGCATCCGATATGGTCGTTTTGATATTGGTGCAGTTCCTGGCACCAAATCAATGACAAACTCCATATCGCGATCCGGAGGCACTCCCGGCAATTCAGCAGGAAAGACATCCGGAAATTCACTAACGACTGCCACTTCTCTTAAACTAGAAATGATGCGTATACTGCATCGTGCGAGGTGCTAAAATTTCAGTACTTGAGGTAAATTCTATATGCACCCCCTCTTGATTTTCAAGGGTTATGGATCGATTAGCACAATCTATGTAACCCTTACTTTTAGCTAACCAATCCATGCCCAGAATCACATCCAAACCAGATGTTTCTATCATGATGAGATCAGCATAAAACATAACTCCATTGATCTCTATGCCAACCCCAGAACAGAAACTAGCAGTTCTAATAGTAGCTCTAGGTGATTGCACAATCATATGAACAGCCAAAAGAGAGACCTCCAGATTATGTTGCTCAGAAAACTTCTTCGAGATGAAAGAATGAGAAGCTCCTGAATCGAATAAAACCAAGGTAGGAATAGATTGCACGGGAAACATACCAAGTACGACATCTGGCGCTTCTTGCGCCTCCTCAGTCGTCACGTGATGAAGACGCCCAACATTACCACCTTGAGCAGTGGTGGAGCCGATCCTCGAGATTGCCGCTTCCCCATCTTGTGAGCGGCCCCGAGCTTGAGGTCGCTGTCCACCTTCTTCTTACGACAAGCGTTGGCGTGAGTGCCCACGCCGCTGTAATGAAAGCAAGTAACATTAGCGGCTCCTTCAACAACAAAGACCGATCTCTGCTGTCGCCTTTGACGGATCGGGCTGCGATGATCGCCACCAACAAAGCGGAGTCCGACTCAACTCACGAGCTCGGCGCTGACCCTTTGGGCTGAATCGGTGGTGGTCGGCGAACATTAGTCGATCGCCACCGTGATCGAGGCGATCCACTCGGAAGAACTACGCGCAAGCCACTTGCGCTTCGCTTTCGAAGACATTGCGGCTACCGTGTTCTACCCTCACCGCTTTATCAACAAGGGTCTGGAAGTCATCGATGCCTTGAGCAATCAAAGCCCACTTAATCTCCTCATTTAGGCTTTCCGAAACCTTCAATTCTTCTCGCCTCATCGCCTACTTCATATGTGGCATATCCGATAGCCGATTGAGCGATGCGTACTCCATTACTGACATTGACCCCTGCTTTTGGTCCAGAAATTCCCGCTTTTTCACCTCAATCACACTAGCTGGAATGTGAGTGCGGCGAAAAGCAGTCCTGAACTCAGGCCATAAGACCACTCGACCTTCAGGCAGTACCGCTTGGTAGTTCTCCCACCAAACTGCTGCGGTCCCTTTCAACTGATAGGAGGCATACAAGACTTTCTCCCTATCATCACACTGTGCAATGGCCAACTTGCTCTCCACAGCTCTCAACCAATCATCAGCATCGAGAGGCTCGGCGGTAGGGGAGAAAACTGGTGGCTGTGTCCTTAAGAACTCACTCAACTTAGACACTTGAGGTGTTCCACCATTTCCCCCACGAACCACATTCTGAGGTGCCGTATTCTGGGCTATCTACTGCAGCAACAGGGCATTCGCCTGCCTTCCTTGCTCGATCATAGCCAACACTTGCGCCATTGTAGGCGGCTGCGGCAACTGATCCTCCGGAATATCCCCCTGAGCAGGCGGCGGATCCGGAACATCATGACGAGCAGCTCGTGAAGAAGAGGCCCGCGTCATGGGATGTTGAGGATTTGGTTGGGCCGGCGTGGAAACATTTGCTCTAGGATCACGAGCGTCCTGAGCCGCGTCAGACCCCAAAATTTGACTGAGGGATCTTGTCGACCTCATCCTGCAATTACAACCTTTTAGCATACTACAGAAAAGAACACTACTTTAAAATTTATGGCCGGCATAATATTTCACATAGCTAACTCATGCTCTCTTAATAGTTGTGAATGATTATCTCATCGAAAACTTCCACTTCAAAGCTAAAATTTGCGAGAGAAAATCACCACTATTAATTCACACAAAAAGAAGCAACTCGAAAACTTTATACTGCAAAACATGCTACACACATACACATAAGTAAATTCATATCTTAGTTACCACTAAAACATGTACATACAATTTATTTTCACACAACAGCCAACTCAACCTCCCTGTCATTTGGGTTCATGCTATCAAACACATGTAAGTGCACAACTCACATACTATATACTACTGCCCTTTTTCTAGAATTGCCATTTCCTTACTTAGATATTAACCATCCCAACACATCACAGCAGACATTGTTCACACAAAAAAGGGCATAGACCATTTCTACATGACAGGTATCACTACATCCTTTCTGTGATTTTAATTCTAGTTCCAGAACACCAACAAATATTACATAAGCAACAACACTGCAAGAATTCTAAAACATTCTCCCTGTCATATGGGTTCATTTCTCCAGCACATATGCATATACACATAGGTTAGCTCATATCTTAACTACCACTAAACATGTGCATGCAAATTGTTTCAACATAACAGCCACTAGTATATTTTTCCTGTCTTTGATCCTACTTCCAGAACACATGGTTCCACTTGGACTAATTCACCCATTAGCTAGTCTTTCCAGAAACTTGGATTCTCACATAAATCAAACACATACTTATGTACCATTTAACACTTACTACCAGCACAACCCAAAAACGAACTTTCCCTTAGCATTTCGGCAGCAATATCCAGCACATAACCATTTCATCCCAAGCATAATAGCAGGACTATCAAATATTTTTCTCACAAGCACACATACAAAACATCAATCCAATTTCTATCCTCAACAGCAATCTTAACACTACACATCATAACACATATTATTTGCATACATAGATATGGATCGCTTTCATATGAAGGTCAGCACCACCTCTTGAAATTTTCGCCCCCATTGTCAAACACCAGAAATCTCAGCACAAGGAACATAGGAGGAACTAAATGCACTCTTCCATAAGCACATACACATATCACTAGCTTGTCCACACAAGATTTACTCCACACTTACATTCTTACATGTCCTACTCCTAGTTACCAAAATGAAACTACTCTAGCTGGTAATTTCAGCACTACCTTCATTATTTACAAGGTTCTTGCAACACTTATATTACATCAAAATCACATCTTAGCAATTACATTACCACATACTACTAGATTTTTCTACATTCCATTCCACTACCTCATATTCCCACATTCCTAACCACACACCTCCTTCGGCGATACACCCGTGGAGTGCTAGGGCGGTAGGTGCAAATACTATATGGATTGATGCCCTTGTCATTAATGAGCCTAGGGCAACTCCCAATAGTTGACATCATAGCATTTGCACCCACTCCCGGCGTAGGCACATAAGACATAGGTGGAGGGCGTTGCGCCGCCGGAATCCTCGGAGCCTCACTAGTTAACACCGTGCATGGTAAGGCACGCCTTGCCACACACAATGTCACTCGGGACTCCAAGAATGCCACACGACGCCGAGTCTCAAGCAACTCTTGCGCCAATCTCACGTAGTGGCTATCTAACCTATTAGTAAACTCCACCATGACCTTTAAGTTGCCATTCCCACTCCAACGTGATCCCTATACATTACTCCCTACCAACGGTCTCCGGTAGGTAGTAATGGTGAGGACTCAAGTCGTAGCACGTGCCGAGTCGTACTATGGCTAGGTATGCCGCTTCATTCATAGAAGCGCCTATCGACGACCCACTACCCATATAGCTCCTCTCTCCCTCACCGTGGGCGCCTAGGAGGAATAAACACACGAGCAACGTACTCCTGGTCACTGGGCTCAAGTACGCTGAAAACCACGATCTCGGGCACCTCAAACCGACAACTCTCGAGTAAGGACTGCAAAGACTCCCATCATACCCGAGTGCTCGGGACTCTCGACTCGTGGCAAGGAACAAACCGGCCATCTACAAAATACAAGACAAGATAAGCTTATAAACATAATTAGGAAGAGCGAAGAAACTACGAACAAGAAAATTAGCATTAGGCTAAATTCCATTATTAGTAGTGGACAGAGTTTTGTTTACTTCCAAATTAAGTTTTCACACTTCTAACTAGCGACCATTTCTCCCAAGGTTCCTACAACAAGATGGCTCGATACCATCTTTGTGAGACCCGTTCTCATGAACAGGAAACTCCATGTGATTACTGTGCTATTCCCTAGATCAGTAGCTAGCACTCACATGTTTACAACATTCGTATAAAAATCATACACACAAACATATAGAAGATCTTACATTATCAAATAATTATACTGAATTCAAGACAAATTTAAACCATTTTAACAAATGGAAATTAAAAGCGAAAAACCAAAAGGAAACTGAAATTCCAAACAGCCTTATGGATGCCCACTAAACCCTCGAGTAATCGACTAGGCAACCTAGAAGAGGCTATCGTCAAAACCCCGAGGCTCCGCTCGAAAGAACGCGTCGTCCGTAGATCGCATCTTCTTCCTCCGAGACAATAGATGCAAGATTGAGTACATTGGTACTCAAGAAGACTTATATTGGTTCACGATGCAAATAAATAATTATGCAAATGAGCAATGGACAAAGCTATGGTTATTTTGCAATTGCATGAAACATTAAAAAGAGTAAGCATAATAGATTGCAACATCGCATTTTAATAAAAGCAATTGAAAGACGTAATGATAAGCAAATATTCCAGATTTTCAACCCAGTCTACCCGATCGCATATAACCCCGTGTCGATCCTTTGACACAAAAGATGGTTGAAAACAGTTTCAAAAGCCCAACCCATTTTGAAATCACCAAAACTCTAGCATTGGGAGGATTTTCCCCAAGTGCCCATTACATGGTAGCGCTAATCGATCGATTTTTCACTCTGCAGAGGTGTACACTTTACCCACAAGGAATGATCAACCTCTTTGCGGGCCGCTTAACACACTTCCTTCGGTGTGTCGGCAAGGAGATCATACAAAGCTGTTACATTATTTAGATATGGCTTTACACCAGCCCGGGACGTTAACCCTCGCCCTGAAGACAGAGACACTCACCCAAGCCGTGGATCCACATTTATCACACACACACCACGTCTTTGTCCAGGGCAAGGCGTACACCGTTGCATTGGTATGTAGAAACCCCTACAGATAGACCTGACCGGACTGCCTGTGCAATCTCCCGCCTTCCATAGATACAAAGCCAAATCTAAACAACTTATTCAGCTAAGACCCGCCCATACAAGCCCTTGTGGTTGCACGAAAACATGGTTCTACAACATCCCATTTGCTCGGTCCTTAATCCGACACGGGGGATACTCCACCCTAGCTACGTGCATATCCTTTTGCACAACCGGCTAGCGCCAAATAATCACCCGCGTCAAACCATAGTTCTGTTTAAGGGTTTTTAGGAAATTATCATCAACCAATTCCCAAAAGATTATATGACGGTTGAAAAGACTGAAAATACCAACGAGAGGCTTAAGCAGGAAATATTATTATGCTAGCGATTATACCCAAACATGACATTAAATATGTCTAGCTCAATCTAAGGTTTACAAGGTTCACAAGTCCATACAGATTGAGACAAACCATAATTTACAGGATTAACTACAGTTCTAACTCAAAATAGCACTTTTAGGGGGAATTATCCGGATGCACTGTACATAAGCAAAAGCAACATATAGTAGGTGAATTATCAGGCTCAACGTGATCAAGGAGTTGCTTGCCTTGCAAATCACTGTCAGGAATAAAATCTGGATCTGCAGAACAGTCTTCTTCTTCTTCGATGATGTCGTCTCTACTCGTCGCGAACAAGAAGAAAAAGAAAATATCAGCAACTCCAAATGGCAAAAGGAAAACAGATAGATAAACAACACAATTCGAATCAAACAGGCAACTGCTATTCATGAAATATTTGAATTTAAACATCGAATTATAGATGCTAAAATTATTTGAAATAAAAAGATTGTTTATTTGCTTCTTTGGAAGGAGAACTATGCCTAACTAACAACCAAAACAGAGTCCTCTGTCTTTCACAAACTTTCCAAGAAGATAGCACTTGAAAAACTATATCATCTAGGGTTATAAACCTAACAAGATTGATGTGTATTAACTACAGAAATTAGAGTTTAAGTCTTGAGTTAGCTAGAGCATACTTCAATTGTCAATTCTAATCACTTCTTTTAACTTTTAGGGTTTGAGTGAAACCTGAAAACTATTGTTGAAAAGGCTTGGTTGAACTCTAGACTTAGTTACAAAACTGGCTAAGGAAAGAGGACTAAATCATATCACTTAAGGTTATTACACTTATGAAAACTAAGTGAACCAAAACTCTAAAACAGAATATTTTTCTGGAATCTGGTAGAACAAACTTTGGTTATCATTTCTACACTATTCTTCCAAAATTTCTTACTTGGATGAGTTATTTTGCACATAGTTGAAAAAGCTTAGTTGTTTCAATCATTCAGCAAAACATAAAAAGTAGACTCATTCCCTTAACTTGTTTTGCATACAAGCCTTAACAAAACATCATTATTTTTCCAGAATTTACTAGAATATACTTTGTGAAGTACTTCTATACCATTTTTACATTTCTTCTCATTCATATAATCTATTTTATCTTATGTTGAAAAGGGCTATATGAACACAAAAACTAACTTATAACCTTTCAATCTTTCACTTTCATTTTTTTACTAAACTATTCAACATCTTTTATCCATTTTCTTCCTGACATCAGGGCATGATCTTAAAAACATTCTAAAAATGAATTTGAAGTATTTTGAACTTGTTCATAGCAAATTACATCTATTTTGGTTATAACTAGTATTGTTTTTCTTAATTGAACAACTACCTCATATACTTTTCTTTAAGTATTTTCACAAGAGCAACTCCCCATGATTTATGTCCCAATAGGATCAACTTTTAAACATTCAAACTTTAATCCTATCTTTCATTTACTCAATTTCATTTTTCATGCTTAATACTCATTTTTGAGCAAACATGATATATAATAAGGTATCATGGGAACATTTTGTTTATTTGGAATACTCATAACTCAGAGACTCAACAAAATTTCACTTTTCCTTAATTGGATCATCCCAAAAATATTTTATTCATATCACCCTATTTACACTTAAGCTTCTCTCTAATTTTTCCTAAAATCACACCTTACTCCTCTTCAGAAATTTTTGTATATTCAGAAACTACAGAATTTTATACGAATTTAGAAATTTGTTTCACTCAATTTGGACAGATGATTCAAAAGTTACAAGCATTTGAATTTTGGCCGGTTTCTGAAATTCATTCAAAAATTGAAAATACGTTTTCGTTCGGAGGAAACGGTTTCCTACAACGCCAAAACGAGTTTAAAACCCCACCTCGCCGACGCAAGGGACCCGCCGCTTAGCGACTCGCACGAGCATCGCGGTTCTTTGCTTGCTGCCGGCGAACTAGCTCCGCCGCGGCGAAATGGCCAGCACCATGGGCACCCGCACACCCGTGCGCACCCATGGGTGGTATCCATTCGCCGGGAGGTGGCCGGGAAGTTGGCCGCCACCGTGAGGGTGCGGCTTCGCCATGGTTGCGACGGCGAAACCTCGGCTAACGGCTACCATTCCGGTGAACTAGGGCTAGGCTAGCTACAGTGACCCTAGGGGATTCGAACTCACCGGATGGCTGGGTCGGAGATGAGCTGGAACGGCCTGCCACCGTGCGCCGGCCGTGAGGAAGAAGAACGGCGGTGCGGCGGCGCTACGAGCAAAAAGAAACCAAAATGGCGAGTGATGAGTAACCCTTGGGTGCTAGAGAAGCTTGAGGTGCGGTTGATTCGGAAGATTGGGGAGGAACTCACCCGATTCGACGATTTCCCCCCTTTCGGGTTCCTCCGGCTCAACGAAGAAGATGACGCCTCCCTGACTCCCAGCTCGGTGAAAATGGAAAAGTGAGGAGCAGCAGAGAAGTGCGACGCGAGGGAGAGGCTTAACACCGAACGAAGTTGATTGATTCTTGCGGTTTTGGACGAATGGGTTCGGTCGGCATTTTCTGTGCCGAGCGCAACGAGTAGCGCTGCCGTCTCTCCAACGCGACTCGACCACGATTGACCGAGCACAAGAGTGAGGAAGACTCCTCGCGACGTGGAGGGCGATTCTTGCGAAGGACGAGAGCAGGTGAGGATCGGACGCGAAGGACGGCGGTGTCGCCTCGCCTCAGTCGGGAAGAGAGGAAGGGGAGAAGAACGCCACGCTCTCAGGCTAACAGGTGGGGTCAGGGCCCACTGGCAGTGAGACAGCCTCGCCTCAGCTGGCCAGCGCGTCAACGTTTCAACAGGGCCGGGCCCACTTGTCGGCGAGACGACGCGTTTAATGCGACGAGACAGAACGGGAAAACTCTAGAATTTGGATTTGTTTAAGCACTAAACTAATCCCAGATTTATCCAAACTTTTTGACCAAGACTTAATGAGAGTCACACGCATACTGGAATATTTTGAGACAAAAAATCCTTTTGGACAATTTATTAAAATTCTGACACTGTACCCTGGTTCTAAACTTTGATTTCGGTTTTTGATTTAATTACAGGTTCATTCTCTAGGATTTATTTTTGAAACTTTTTGGAGAGGTTCCAATAATTATAATTGGATCACTGTAAACTTTTCATATCAAAAACGTGAACCATTATTTTATAAAAATTCTGACAATCATTTTCCTTACATTCTGGTCCCACTGTATTTGAATTTTTAAGTGGCTTATTTCAATTCATTTAATTATAAAAATTTTACCAGTGATGTATAATATCTCCAGGGATTTATATAAATTTTCTTGGCTTTTCTTGACATTGGTTATTTTTCTTCCTACTTTTTGATTCACCGTTTTTAGTCAAAAAGTAGATACATATTTTATTTGACTTGCCCCTAAGTTTATAAAAATTCTACTTACTGGCCAAACATTATGACAAGCTTAAACAGGACTCATGGTAAAATTTTCTAAATTTTATTTTCATCTTTTTACCTTTTTCTTTGTTTTTCCCTTTTTATTTAATCTTTTCGCAAAACACAAAAGTCTAAGAAATTCTAATTGGAGCAAATATCACCTAGAATTTCAGGACCACTTATATTAAAATTTAAACTATTTATTTTTCACTGTTCCAAACTTTCAGGTCGTTACAATAATAAAGGAACATCTTGACAAGCTCTTAAAAGCCGGCTTCATTCGTAAGATTGACTATTCCGAATGGCTAGCTAACCCAGTTATCGTGCAAAAGAAAGGCGGGAAGTGGAGGATGTGCGTCGACCATACGGGCCTGAACTCGGCATGCCCGAAGGATAATTTCCCTTTTCTGCGCATAGACCAGATCGTTGATTCCACCGCCAACGCCAAGATGCTGAGCTTTCTCGATGCCTACTCTGGCTATCATCAAATCAAGCTCGCAGTCGATGATGAAGACAAGACGGCCTTCATCATGCTGTTTGGAACATTCTGCTACACGACCATGTCATTCGGCCTGCGCAATGCGGGCGCAACATTTCAGTGGCTGATGTTCAAAACCTTCGACCCTCAGATTGGCTGCAACCTCGAGGTCTATGTCGACGACATCATCGTCAAGAGCTCTTCTGAACATGACTACATCAACGACCTGGAAGAGACCTTCGCCAACCTGAACAAGCATGACATAAAGCTCAACCCCGAGAAGTGCGTGTTTGGCATGACCTCGGGCAAAGTGCTTGGCTACATGATCGGGGGTTCGAGAGTCGGCCCGAACCCGAAGAAAATAGAGGCAATCGAGAAGATGGCTCCTCCGACATCAACAAGCAGGTCCAGTGCCTCACCGGCCGCATGTGCGCCCTCAGTCGGTTTATTTCAAGGCTCGGTGAGCGCGGATTACTGTTCTTCAAGGCGTTGTGCAAGCATGGGGGCTTCGAATGGACGCCCGAAGCTCAACGATCCTTTGATGAGCTGAAAGCATACCTGTCGAGCCCACCGCTGCTCACGACCCCGCGGCAGGGAGAAACGCTGCTGCTTTACCTCATAGCCCCGACCCAAGCTGTCAACGTTGTCCTGGTGGTCGAGCGTGGTGGTCGACAGCAGCCAATCTACTACCTCAGCGAGGTACTCTATGGACCAAAGGAGTGGTACCCCAAGGTTTAGAAGATGCACTATGCCCTCCTCATGGCTTCGCACAAAACTCTGGCCCTACTTCCAGGCACACACAGTGGTTATCCCGAGCGAATTCCCGCTCGGCGAGATCCTAAGGAACCTAGAAGCCAGAGTTCGCATCGCCAAGTGGGCTATGGAGTTAGGAGAATTCGACATACGGTTTGTAGCACGCACCGCCATTAAGTCGCAAGCGCTCGTCGACTTTGTGGTCATGCAGATGTCATAGCCGACTCCTGAGCTTGAGGTCGAGGAAGAGAAACCCTGGAGGATGTACTTCGACAGCTCTAGGTCGTTCGAGCACTTGGGGCTCGTATCGTCACCATCACACCCTGGGGAGATAAACTGAGGTATGTGATTCGCTTCGGTTTTCCCGCAACTAATAACATGGTGGAGTATGAGGCCCTTTTGATGGGTCTCTGAGCCTGCTAGTCACTGGGTGTGCACCGGCTGGTCGTCAAGGGTGACTCCTAGCTCGTCATCAACCAGTACAACAAAGACTACAAGTGCTCGGAGGGCTTGATGGCCAGGTACCTTGCCGAGGTGTGCAAGATGGAGAAGTGGTTCCAGAACTTGGAAATCAAGCACGTGCCTAGGAAGGACAACTCCAGCGCCGACCTCCTATCCAAACTCGGGTCGTCTTGTGACGAAATTCCATCAAATGTCATCCTCAAGACCTTGGTGGCACCCTTTGTCACCAACCAAGAAGATTCGGTCGCCCTCCTCGAGAGTGTTCCCTTATGGATGGAGCCGATTACCATGTACCTCGACTGGGGTGAGCTCCCGGACGACCTAGCCAAGAGGAACAGAATTAGGCGTCGAGCGAGCTCATACAAGCTCGTTAACAGGCAACTCTATCGCCAGGGCACCCTGAGTGTTCTGTCGAAGTGTGTTGCCCCGGAGGAAGGTAAGTACCTGCTCAATGATATCCATTTGGACCTCTGCGGTGCGCTTTCCTCTTTCAAGACTATGATCGGGAAAGCATTTAGCATGGGATTCTATTGGCCGACGGTGCTCCAGGATGCTCGGGACATCGTTCGCACCCGTCGAGCCTGCCAGTTCCATGCTTAGAAGATGCATTAGCCGGCTTACACCCTCCAGACCATCCCACTCATGTGGCCATTCTCGACTTGGGGCCTTGACATCCTCGGTCCTTTCCCTCAAGAGATCGGGGCGAAGAAGTTCCTGTTCGTCGCCATCGATACCTTCACCTAGTGGATCAAGGCCGAACCAGTCTTGGCCATCACCGCTCGGGCTGTAGTAAGGTTTTTTCACTCGTTTATGGTAACAAGGTATGGGGCTCCATGCAGGATCATCACCGACAATGGATCGCAGTTTACCAGTGAGCTGTTCCAAGAATACTGTGAAGACATGGGCACCAGTGTCTGCTACGCCTCGGAGGCTCACCCGCAGACCAACGGAGCAGTCGAGCGCGCCAACGGACAGATTGTCCAAGGTGTCAAGAGGCGAGTCTTCGATGAGCTCAAACAATACGGCCGGGTCTGGGTGAACAAGCTTCCCACCGTCCTTTGGTTCGTATGCACCACGACCAGCCGAGCGACAGGGTCTATCCCTTTCCAGCTCGTGTTCGATGCTGAAGCCGTCTTGCCTGCTGAGGTCACGCTGGGCTCTGCTAGGGTCAGCTCAGTCGAACAAGTCAACTTCGAGCAAGAGCGGTGTCTCGACCTTGCCCTAGCGGAAGAAGTAAGGAGCCGTGAACTGCTACGATCGGTGCACTACCTGCAAGTGCTTCGCAGGCATGCGTCTTGATCGGTTCGACCTAGGGAGTTCCGAGTTGGGTATCTGGCCCTAAGACGAATTCAGAGCTCGACCAACACCAACAAGTTATCCCCAAAGTGGGAGGGCCCCTACAGCATCATTTCAGCAGATCACATGGGAGCTTACTGGCTGGCAATGCCCGATGACAGAGAGCCCACGAACTCGTGGAACATTGACCAGCTCTGAAAATTTTATGTGTAACACTCTTACCTTAACTGTCAATAAAAGTTCTTCTTTATTATCCATGATTGTGTCCCCTTTACATTTCCTTGCATTTTTTGTGCCTCGACCTGAGCTTCGCGATCTCGAAGTTCACCTCCAGGGACCACGCTAGCAGTAAGCTGATCCTTATCACATCACAGCTCCCCCCTATAGCAAGACTTGGACCAGAGACCGCGCTCGGCTTCGAGCAAACATGCATACTTCGTGCGAAGGTCGGGCTTGAGTGCTGCCGAGCCCGACCTGAGCGCATTAAGACCCTTCGTACGCTCGAGTTTGCCTTTTAGTTTTCTTGAGCTCGACCTTCCTCGCAGAGGGCTATTGTTGCTAAATGATTTCTCTTCAAGCTTTTACAGGCCTCCCTAATAGGTCGCAGTCGTTAAACAACCCATCACGATGTTGCTCGACCTCGAATACTACGATCTATTTCTCCCACAAACTGCACCCAAAAGGTCGGCGCTGCTCGGCCTAGACCGCAGCGGGGGCTAGACAAGGGAGTACTCACTACTCTTTTTTGCCTATGTCTGTGCCTTTTTACGCTTCTTTACATCTCCTATGCCTCGACTCGAGCATTGTGATCTCGAGGATCACTTCCAGGGGTCACGCCAGTAGTAAGCCGATTCTTATCGCGTCATGGCTCCCCCTGTAGCAGGACTTGATCCAGAGGCCACGCTCGAGTTCGGCGAGTATACGTGCTTCGTGTATAGGTCGACCTTGAGTGCTGCCAAGCCCAACCTGAGCGTTTTAAGATCCATCGTGCGTTCGAGTTCGCCCTTGAGTGTTCACAAGCTCGGCCTCGCTCGCGCGGGGGGGGGGGGACGATTATTGCTACTAAACGACTTCATGTTAAGTCTTTTACAGGTCTCTCATGACTCCGACCTATGCGAGGTCGATGATGCCTGATCTCGACTACTCCGACTGCGATAGCGTTGACTAGCATGGGATTGAAATAGGGAAGAAGATAGAGGGACAAGCACAAACAGGTATTTCTCCTACAGACTATGCTCGAAGTCGGCGCTGCTCGACCTCGACCACAGTGAGGGCTGAGCAAAGGAGTACTACCCTAAAAAACAGCTAAGTCTAAGTCCATTTATTCATTCATTGAAAACTTTCTTTACAAAGTTATACTTACATGGAGCTGCAGGAATATTGTTCTCTAGTCTACACCCTATCTACAGATCCACCATGTCTTGGGCGAGCTTCTCTTGCTCGAGCTCAGCGACTTTTGCTCTCAGTGCTGAGATCTCGCCCTACAGGCAGTGCGCCTCCACTGCGGAGCTCGCGGCGTGATTGCGCTCATCCTGGAGTTGGGCTAGGGCTCTCCTTCCAGTCCTGGAAACCCGCCCAAGGTTCTCCTTGACCTCAGCGATCTTTGTTTCGAGCTCGGTGGAGGCCTTCGCTGGAGTGGTGGTCTGCTCTGCGACCTGCTTTCGAAGCTCCTCTGCCTCTGCGCGTGCGGTTTCGAGGGCTCCTGCCGCTTTCGTGAGCTCGGCCTCGAGGGCATCGGTAGCCTTCTCGCGCTCGGTGGAGGTGGCTTGGGCAAGCTCGACGGAGTGGGCCGTAGTCCTCTACTCTGCTTCCTCTTGTTCGACCAGTAGGGTCTCTTCGAGTCGGGCGATGTGGGCCTCCCGCTCCGACACCACGTCGAGGACCGCCTTTAGCTCGACGGTGTGCCCGTACAGACCTTGAAGCCCTTGGGCGATTAGGCTCACCGCCTGCAAAATCCAAGAGAAGTCATGCGACCATTAAGAAGATGGATGATTACGAGCTTACTCACCTGACTGAGCCGGCCCTCGAACTCACGACGGAGAGACCCGATGGCCCCGTCACCTGGTCCGACCGTCTCTAGCTCGCCGTGGCCCCCTGCCGAGGATGAGACGGCTACGGTGGCTCCCACTGTGCGGACTTGGTCCTGCCCGTCGAAGCCTCGACTCGGACCACCTCGGTTGGCCCGCACCTCAGCTCGATCGCAGAGACTAAGATCCCAGGGAAGGCAGTGGAAAAGTTAAATTATGGGAAAGCGTTACAACACAAAGGGACAAGAAATGCTGTCCTAGCTGACTAGCCCACAGGAACCTCCGAGACGATCGCGGCGGTCGGTGCCTTGACCGCACCGTCAGGAGCCTCAGCCTCACCGGTCGTAGTGGCCCGACCTCAGGCTCATCCCCGTCGGCCCCGACTTCAACAGCCGGGGTGCCTTTGGCTCCACCTCCCGCGGTGACTTGGGCTTGCCGCGAGCGAGGACGGCGGACTAGGAGGAAGTCATTCTCGTCCTCGCACTCGCCCTAGACAACGACCATGGTCAATGGTCATCGATGACTAGATGCAACCACCGCCGCACCCCGGGTGTTACGGCGCTCAAAGCGATCGGGACGTTCCAGATGCCGCGATGAGCGCGGGCGAGCACTCGACATCTGCGGTGGGGAAAACTGCTAAGCAAGAGAAGAAAGGGAACCTACGCTACGACCTAAAGGAGATAAAAGATCGCACATACTTGGATCACGAGCCTCCGTCTCGTAGAGGGGCACTGGGGATCTTGGTGCCCCACCTTTGCCATGGCGGCAGGGGCGTCCCCTCTCCGGGTGCCCTGCGAGGGTGACCTCGCAACCCACCGGGGCTCCGAGCTCCCCGCAGCGGCTGTCCTAGCGCCCAACGATGGGGGCTTTTGTATCGTCCCCGAGTCTGGGGTCCTCGCAGTGACTGCTGCCTTTTGTTGCTGTTAGAGACGAGGGGAGGTCAGGGACAACAACAACCGAGAGATTGAGCTCGAGCGTTACCGGGCTTGATCAAGGTGGCTTACCACAGTACGGTCGCCCCACTCGATGTGTCACTTCTTCAGAGCACTGGTTTTCGGGGCATCTGGAGCAGACCACTTGCCTGATTTCTTGCTCTTGTTTGCTCCAAGCAGCGGCAGCATCCGCCTCGCTGTGTCCAAGAGCTCCTTATGCTCCTACAATTATGAAGAAAAAGTCAGTACAAGCTCGAGCACTTCTGAGATCAACCTTGGCGCGGGATGAGTTACATCGTTGCTCCACCTCAACACGTTCTTGGGGACAGGGTCGTCCATGCTGTAGTTGAACACCGCCTTCACGAACATCTCGAACATCCTCGCCGCTATCCAGGACTTCGGCGGGATTGCTGGTGAAAATGGAACTATCAATAAGAGCTCAGCCGAACTCGAAGGTTCACTAGCCCAAGGGACTTACCGTTCGGACCTTCTCGGGTGAGGTCGTCCCTCCCCTTTATCTCGAAGAATGGGTGCACCCTCTTCCTTAGAGGGAACACCCGATTGCGCAAGAAGTCGTAGGCGATGGCCTGGCCGATGAGACCGCGCGTCGAGCAGATGTGGATGGCTATGACGGCCTCCTGGTCTGCCGCCAAGTCTTTAGGGTCGGGGGTCTGGCGCTTGCTATCGACTGGAGTCCCGTTGTATGCGAGCGCGCCGCCTTCACCCTTCTTCAGGTAGAACCACCTCTCAGTCAATGGCCCAAGGGAATCTCGAGCATGGATCAGGGGGTAGGAGCAAAGAAGCCCCGTCCGCACCCAGAAGTAGAGAGACCTGACCACGTGGTCCTTCGAGGTGGGGAACAAGGAATAGAAGCGGAAGAAGAGCGAGGGGGTTGGGGAATTCCCAGGAACCCCTCGCACAAATGGGAAAAGATGGAAAGAAGAAGAATGGAGTTGGGTATCAGATTGACCAACTCAATCTCGCATTGCGCGAGAACTGCCGCTGTGAAGTCGCTCTCCGGAGTTCGTAGACCAAAGAGCATGTATTGCTCGGTGCTGACAAGCTCTTCCGCCTAGGGTTGTGGCTCGGCCTCAGCGCCTGGCAGCCGCCATATCGCCGGGTCCAGCATCCCCAGCGTCTCAAGCTCTTTCATCCGCTCCAGGGTCATCGTGCTCCTTCCGAACTTGGCCATGGGTTTCGGCTAGGTTTTGGGTTGAGAGAGGAAGATTGCAAAAGAGGGTCAGGAAGACGGAAGAGTGCTAGGGTTCGGTGCAAGAAGGATTTGGGGAATCCTTTGAGGAAGACAATGGTTCGGGATTTAAAGGGCCTGATCGTCGAAGCAAGTGCCGGTTACGCCTCAAAAGGAACCACGGGATTCAAAGCGTCGTGAGTTACTCCCCCAATTTCTCCACCCGAGGACCGCAGCGTCGAAGTCCTAGCGATTCTGGGCACGAACGCGCTATGGATCTTTGCGCAGTCCCGACCCAGGCTCGAGCTTGAGCATTTCCAAGCTCAGCCGGGGAGCCGTCCCCTTCTCTAGGTCATCAGACTCAAGGTCATCCCGAGCTTCAGGATCACCGCTTGAGCCTCGGGGGCTAGCTATCAGGGACTGGTTACCCCGTACAGGTAATGATCGTTGGGCCCGAGCTCACTTGACCAAGAACCCAGCTCGGTATTAAGGTCGGACCGGGAAGACTCGGTTGGATTGCAGAAATCGGCAATTATTGAGTCAAGGAGGGGCCTTAAAAGGATGAGTTACGTCGAACGTGGGCAACGGTTCCTAGCGCCATTATCACCCTACTTCAATGTGCATCATGCCCGGATTTGGCGCCACTCCCCCAAGAATCTCGCTCGGCTGTTTTCTATAATGAATTTAGCAGTAGAGGTATAAAAACTTTCCCCCTGCGCGGGGAAAGAGGGAGACACGACACGGCACAAAGAACTAGTGCTCGATCTCAGCTCGAGCACCCCTTGTATTCAACCATAGTACATCATCGTCTACCTTCCGCCTTCGAGCAAGACTGGAGTAGGGCCCCATGCTGGGGGCTCGAACCAGTATAACTCCTCGCGTCAACCGCCCTCTTGTTCTCACCCTTAGCGGCGATCAGAGTTCCTCCCTTCGGGCGAGCACGATCTTGGGTTCCACTCGTACATCACTCCCCCCTTCTTCTTGCGGTCTGGCGATCCCGATCGTCAACAAAATGAAAAATGATTATGTCAAGGTTGGTTAGGCGATATATATATATATATATATCCTATATTCCATACGTGCGTGCAGAATAGTTTAATCTACGTGCGATCAGTCCGACCGAGCCATGCAGTGTAATTATTAGTGCTATTGAACGGATGCATGATGACAAGATGGTTTTGGGCCGCAAACAGTACCTCGTTGTAGGGCCCATATATTATATCCATATCATGAACTGCAATCCATAGCATATTGCTTCATCGCATCTATAGTTTATCTTCTCTGCATCATCACCAGAGACAGCAATAAAATATGAAGACACATTTCATAAATCAACCGTGGGACATATGAGCCATTCTGTAGGCACCAGTGTTCATAGGATTCAATAGAAGTTCATTTTAAAATGAGGTAGAAATTGTATGCTTCAGTCTCATTACCAAAACGTTGGCAGAGCTGTGGAACCACGTACTCTAGGACTTCTTGATCCTTTGGTAGTAAATTTTATAATAGGTATAGTATAATGGTTACTTAATGGTAGTAACTTTTATAAAATGACAGAAAAAACTTATGTTAATGTATGTGCGGACGATGTCTGGAGTTCCTAAATTTTATGTACAAATCTATGGCGGGGTGCTAGTATCAAATTCTGCAGAAGAGGATCCCAGAGAGTGGAAGGACTTATGGCCAGAAGTATAGCATCTACCACTGATATGGCTGGTTGCATTGAAGGTCCTTCCGATTGGTGCTCGCCGATAAAAGGATCCTAATCCATCTTATTTCGAGTGGATTGGTTGTTTGAGGCTAAGCACATCAGATGTGAGGGCAGGAAAGTAATGTGAGAGGTCCAGACTAGTAGTTATGAACGGGCCATTTTTACTATTTATATCCATTTCTATACTATATGTGTCAATAGTTTTATTTTAATTGGTAGTAAAGGATGTATGGACTATTTGATTTCCTGAATAGTAAATGTGAATAATTGACTTAAATGTGACTATTTAAATCCTTCCTATCGCATTATTTTTTTGTGTAATGGAATGGCAGCGACCAGTGACCAACGACGAAAAAAATAGTACTGCATATGCTTTTCTTGTTTGTACATGAATCTAATTTTTCTTTGTTTTAGCCTTAACTTTTTATTGATAGCTCAAATTCACGACCAATTTTCACTAGTAGATTACTGACGACGAGAGCAATACATTGATATAAGTCTTAACGCATTAATCAGAATTTACTAGCCGTAGATATAGATTTTACTATCGGTATAAATAGATTTTACCTATTTTTTTACTAACGTTCTTGCGGTAGGAATGCTTTTTTACTATACACATCATTTATTTCTAGTATGAAGTACTATATGATTACATAGTAATGTAAGATGCACTTAGTAGTAAAATGGAGCAAGATCCGGGCAACATACGTACGTGTGGACGTTGGCAAATATGCTATAAGATTGATGGGCTTAAGGTCTATTTTCTCAGACCTATCGTCATATATAGACTAGATAATACATATTTAGTACCGCATCGCCTGCGGTGCTTCGTTTTTACCTGTTTATATAGTGAAATTGGTAGCACCCATTCGATCAAAGTGATATGTATAATATTAGCAAGGGTAGGGCTATGTCTGGCCCCGCTGCACTATGTACTGGTGGTGATGGACCCGAGCACCTTATCCTTAATTTAACACCACGATCATTTTTTCATTTGTGTTTTAGATTTATTTTTGTCACGTGCTTGAGCGGCATCCTCGCCAACACCGGTAAGATCGTGATACAGGAGTCAGTACAAGGTAGTAAATATATCGTTTTAGCATAGTAAATGTTCATAAAAGCAATAGTAAGTAGTTATACATGGGGGTGACATGGATTTTGGAAAATTGTATCAAACAAAAGTTACAAAGATAATAATCTTTCATATACACTATAGTAAAAGTTATACAATTGCAAACCATAATTAACGGTAATTTTATTACATGCATATGGGTTGTAGAAGATTACAAGTCTATAAGTACCGTCACCTGATCATCACTAGTTATTGTTGTTAAATATCTGTAAAATTCTTAGTAAATTGAAAGTTTATATGTAGTACTTAGATTTACTATATATAATAATTTGGGTTAAGGTCCTTTTCAATGTTCGTAATGCGGTATATTTTTTGACTTAGAGATACAGTTTATTTTGTTCTCCATTTATCTTTTTCTACTACATATACCACAATAGGTTACTATCTACTACACTGGATGTTACTACTACCCAATTAGCATAGTAGGAAAATTGTTAGTTACATATAGTAACACATAGCATTTTGATAGTAAAAACAGGTCAGCTCTATTTTTCAATTGTATTGCGGTACTAGGGCTTTATTTACTATATAATACACTACATTTGACCATGTTTTACTATAGATCCCGGTTAATTTCCTACCGACATAGAAGGGATATGCGATTGCCCGGGCGTGTTCATGGGCTGTACGCTTGCGACTAGTAACGCTCACGTGACGGGGTGGGGGTTACGGCTTGCGCATACAATAGGAAGCGCTACGAGCAGGCCTATAATAGTGCTACCGTATGTATATATATATGTATGTGTGTGTGTGTATATATATGTGTGTGTGTGTGAAAATGGTTCCATACCGATGGGAGTACATAATCCAACCTTGCATATACCACATAAACAAAAAAATTGTATCTCTTTATCCTTTTGAGCGTATTCTAATAATAATTATAAGATACTCCAAAATGAGTTTTATTAAAAAATATATCAAAGTCCACTTTTTATAGCATACTTTGCGTATATACATATGAAAAAACATATATAGCAAAAATAAAGGGCTTCGATGCAATTTTTTCAACCATGTCGCATTGGAGTATCTTAGAATTAGTATTTACGTATACCAAAAGTGATAATGAAGTATAACACGTTCGTTTAAGTAGTACATTTGAAGTAGGAGCACATACTCCTGAGAGTAAAAAAGGGCTTGCATTCTACCTGCAAAGCGATGCTCTCACACACATTCACACAAAAAAACTTTTTTATTTTCCTTATTACTAATTTATAATATGAATCCTAGATGACCTCAAATATAGAAAATGAAACAGGGGTTACTTGTCATTTTTTCAGTCATACTGACTGCATGCTGGTCCATTCATGAGATATTGATTCTTTCTTCTTTTTTCTCGTGTGACGATTGTATCTTTGCTCTTAACCACAGGAAAATAGACACCCATTTATAACCGATCACAATTTAATTGCCTTCGGGCTATCAACTTATCTATCTGGAGTAAAATTTATAGCAGAGAATTGATTACGTCCAGGTTGATAAGGATGTACATTCATCACAAATCTATATATGAAAACTGATTATGTCAAGGATTATTAGGATATATATACCCTTCATAAATTAATGAAATGTGAATTGTAATGTTTAATGATACCTGGTGTGCAAGTTACTTGCTTCTTGCGAGGTGGTCAGCGAGTGACTGTTGAGTTATTTTTTTTTTCTATTTTATGTCGTGGATTCCATGCTTTCCAGGTGTGAAGAACAGCAATGCTCTCAAAAACAAAAAAATCTTCCTTACAAATTCAGAATATGAATATGCACCCAGTGATTTTTTTTAGTTGTTGAAAACATTATATAACATATTATAGTCTGACCTGCTCCTTGACTTTCAAGAACACAGTGGCAAATCCTCAACACCAACAATACAATCTGTAAATGACAACGAAGGGAGTGGCATATTGTTAATCCCCACCCCAACCCCTCTGCAGTCCATGGATAACTAGCGATGAGAAGAATTCATTCTCTTCTCTGTATTCATTGTTTGTGAGTAATGACAATCTACAAGCAGGTCGGAGCAAAATACTATGGGCTGTTTGAAAAGCAGTAATAGAAAACAGAGGAATGGGCAAAAACACTAGGAAATATATAAGTTTGCAGTTGTAAATAGAGGATTATAAAACATAGGAATATAATAAAAATTGATGTTTGAAATATACGAATTTTGGAATAAGTACATTTTTCATCTTGAACTTCCCAAAAAGTCCATTGAACACCCTCAGCTACAAAACTGGATATTTAAACCCCAAACTAACAAAACCAGATCAATTTACACCCTAAGGCAGTTTTGGAGAGCAGTTTTGATGATGTGAATCCCACTCAAGATGGTTTTCGTCATATAGACAGTTACGTCATCAGGTTTTGGCAATATGAACCCAATTCAAGGGTGTATTGACATCCATGTCATTAACCTCTTTCTCACTCCTTTTATCTCTTTATGCATTCTCTTTCTTCTTCTCATCACTATTCGTTCTCTCATTTGAATCTACATCAGTAGAAATCGATGACATGGTTGTCAACAAACAAAACACCACCCTGAGTTGGTTCCCTATCGGCAAAACCACTTTTTAAAACCAGCTTAGGATGTGAATTGACCCAGTTATGTTAGTTTGAGGTGCTAAATATCCGGTTTTATAGGTGAGGGTGTTAAATAGGTTTTTTAAAAAGTTAACATGTGTAAAATGAACTTATTCCCGGAATTTTTGAAGTGAATAGTAATGTCATGTACTCAAACTAATTTTTGAATTGAATAGTAATGTCATGTACTCAAACTAACCGAACACTGATCTTTCATTCTTAAGGATGCTACAAACGTTTTCCCACGAGTCAGCATAGGGCTGAGCATCGTCCCCAACTAGTTGCGAGCAGGGTTCCAAATCTCGCCGAATTTCGGCGAAATTTCACTGAAATTTTGGATTTCGTGCCTCCACGAAATCTAGACTACCGGACGGATAAAAAAAATAAAAAATTGAAAGTGCTACAGTTATTTCTTTTTTCGGCGAAATTGTTTTTTTAGCCGGTTTTTGAACTTTTAGGACCGGATTTGGTCCAATAACCCTTAGGAAAGTCATCTCCTATGAAAATTTGTTGAAAAAACGAATTTTTGAGACATTTTAAAATTTCGGCAGAAACACTGTCAGATTGTTATAAAATTGTAAAGCTTCATAATGATCTGAACATTTTATGGTACTATCTTTAGTAGGTTAGTATTGTATATAAAAAATTTCAAAATAATTTAAGTTCATTTGTTATCCTTAAAAAATCAAAAATAGAATGAACATAATTGGGACAGTTACATTGTCAGAATTTTATAAATTTTCTTGAGTGTGATTATGATCTGAAATTTTTGTGAGAGATTAATAATTGCCTCAGTACTATTATATAAATTGTTCAAAAAATTTCAACTTTGTTTTTTTGGTTAATCAAATCTATGTAAGCATTGAACTTCGTTTGTTATATTATATTTCAAAAATAAAAAAGAGAAGAACATAAATGGTAGTGTGCCTTGTAAGAATTTTATAAGTTCACTGGATTGTGATCATGATTCAAAATTTTTATGAGATATTAAGCACTTTCTTATCACCCTTATGTAAAATGTCCAAAAGTTTTAAACTTTTTGTATTGCTAAAGCAAATCTATGTATTGATCATCAGGCTTTTATCAGGACGTAGCACTGTCTGAATTTTTAAACATTATTTGATAATGATCATCATCTAAAAATTTTAAAAAAATGTTAATGTTACATCAGTACCATACACAAAAATTTTCAAAAGTTTCTAACATAGTTTATATAATTTTTCATTTTGTTCAAGTTTGCCGGTAAGCCTTTTAACAGGGCAGTAGTACTGTTTGAATTTTTAAAAATTCATGAAGTTTGATAATCATCTAAAAATTTTATGAGAACATTATAGATGCATCATAACCATGAAAAAAAGTTTTCAAAAGTTTATAACGTGGTTTGAACCATTTTGCATTCGGTTCAAAATTGCCGGTCAGCGTTTTATCAGGACAGTAGTAATGTTTGAATTTTTAAAATTCCACGAGTTCGTAATTGCTCAATCTCGGATCGCACAGAATACACAGAGGGTCCGGATTTGCGAATCGGTCCCGACAGAGGTGGTATCGAGAGCAGTCGATCAGGACTTGACCCTAGTTTGGTTGTGCCTAGGAGGGTAAAACTATTTTCTAAAAGACCTAATCAACTTGAGCAAGAATATCAAAGAAATCTCGACTTATCTCTTCTCCCTTATTCATACCTATGCTGAATTTTTATTATTCTCTGTTTAATTTAAACAAGGTTTTTTTGGCAGATGAGGATGATCCATACCTATGGAGAGCGCACCGGAGGATACGCCGCGGAGTTATGGCGTATGATGCAGTTGCTCGGAGGTTTTGATGCACCATCGACGAGGACTTCGGTGAGTGGTACGGGCAGGACTTGACGTCGCCTGGGATGTCAAGATCACAGTGTATGCTCGGGAGAGGACGAGGGTGAGCCGTCCTATCTACATCACGATCAGGAGGTCTTGTTTTGAGGCCGGAATCCAGGAGACGGCGCGACAGGCGATGTGGCAGATTGCCCGCACTTACTCCGCAGAGTTGGAGGACACCGTCTTTCGTCACCATCCACGTCGAGACAATCGTTTGGAGAGGATGGAGCTTGTAGAGGAGGACGCCACTATCACCCACTGGCGAGGTACGCCATCGCCAGAGGATGCCTTGGGCGAGACGGTCAGGGAGTTGCAGAGGACCCGCGCCGAGGTCACAGAGGCGAGGATCCAACAAGGGAGGGCTTAGCTCACTCCATGCGTAAGATCCAGGAGTTGGAGATGGCTTTGTATGGACCCGAGCCCGAGCCATCCCGAGTTACACGATCTAGATCCGGAGGAGCAGAGCAGAGGCACCAGTGTAGAGCAGCAGCCCTCGAACCAATGTAGTCGATGGGGTCTTTGCACCACCGCAGAGGTCACCAGACCAGCTTGCCCGATGCCGAGCACCCACGGCTGTATGCTCCGGGGGATCCGCAGCCGGGTTGGCTCGATGAGTGATCGAGTATAGTAGAGTATAGTGTCGAGACTCGAAGCTTGAGTCGCGTCTTTTTCTTCAGAGTCACCATTAGGTGTGAGTCGTCATGGATTCCTATGTTTGCTTACTTGTTTCGGTTGTGAGTGTCTCAGATCGTTGCATTGCCCTTAGGCACTTGTGAGCAACCATACCGCTTTATATTATATCAATAAAGTGGCTAAATAATTTAAGTTACACTGCTTCCCCACATAAATTCTTCTACTTGTCTATGCTTTCTTCTTTTCTTAACCTTGGAAGCTTGCAAATGATGGTGAGGACACGTGGAAATGTTGGAGCCAGTGAAGTGGAGCTAACCAGCGGATAACGTAATGAAGAGCCGATTCCTCAACCGCCGCAGTCGATATGCGTAACACAGGAGCCTTCTTGATCGCCTGACTCAACTTATGAACACGATGGTTCAAACCATGCGTGAGATATCCAACCAAGCTGCTGCGAATGTTCAAGCCGGGGTAACCATGGACCACACCCTACTCAAGGTTGTCGGAGTTTATGAGAACCCGTCCACCTACCTTCTCGAGCAACGCCAATCCACCGGAGGCGACGATTGGCTAAGGACAATTGAAAGGAAGTCGCACATTACCCAAGTGTAGGACATGAGAGGGTACTCTATGCCTCTCATCAACTCGAAGGACCGCCGCAGAATGGTGGGAAAACTTCGCGACTCATGAGGACCCACAGAGTATCACGTGGGAGGAATTCACCTCGACTTTCGCGCATTACCATGTACCCGAGGGTATCATGGATCTTAAAAAGGAGGAATTCCGGAGCCTCAAGCAGGGTGGCCAGTCAGTGGCCGATTACTTGAACAGATTCACCCAACTGGCACGCTACGCACTAGAGGACGTGGCTACGGATAAGACTAGATAATCCCGCTTCATGAAGGGATTGAATGCAGGGTTGCAGGTGGGATTGATCACCCACACATTCCCCGACTTCCAAGAGCTAGTTAACAAAGCTCTTATCTTAGAGGACAAGCGCCGAGAGTTGGATGACAACAGGAAGCGCAGAATGGCGCAACAAGGAGGTCATCGGGGCAAGCAGAGGCAGAGGACGGCACCCCAACAGCTCATCCGGCACCACCCGAGGCAATGATAGAGCACCACCGCCGCAAATCGCCCGATGGGTCGAATGTTCGACTCAAATGTAATCGTGGCACAAACCGAGGAACCTCTCAGCGGTGGGAAGACGTTGCTATCATTGCAATGAAATGGGGCATTTTGCCAACAATTGCCCTAAGAAGGAGGTGTCACCCGTCCGCTTTAACCTAGGGAACACACGGCAAGGACTCCGTGCCAATCGTGGAACCGCGGGGCACCAACAGCAGAACTCCATCCCAAGGAACCGCACGAGGCCGAGTCAACCACATTACGACGGATGAAGTCCGAACGCCACGGACGTTGTAATCGGGTAAGTTCCTAGTAAACTCGATCACCATCGCTTTATTTGATTCGAGAGCTTCGCATTCTTTTATTTCCGAGATTTTGCTGTTCAAAATGATATGGAAATAGTGAATCTTAAATGTGTGCTCATAGTCCAATCCCCTGGATCAGAACTCCGATCTAAAGTAGGATGTTCTGGGGTAAGACTAATAATTATTGGAGTGGAGTTCCTAGCGAACTTAATCGTCCTTAATACCCAAACCTTGGATGTTATCACAGGAATGGATTAGTTAACCAAACACAAGGCGATCTTTGGCCGGATCATGAAAAAGAGTCATATCGGTCGAGAGCCCGGATGGAAAGAAGATTGAGTTTGAAGCAAAATCAGTGCGGGAGGGACAATTGATGGTCAACAGCATGAAGACTGTCAGCTTAGAAGAAGTGCCCATAGTCAATGAATATCCGGATGTTTTCCCGGAAGATTTACCTGGAATGCCGCCAGATAGAGATATCGAGTTCGTGATAGAGCTGGTTCCAGGGACAGCTCCCATAGCTAAGAGACCTTACAGGATGTCCACAGAGGAATTGGTGGAAATGAAGAAGCAAATTGAAGAACTGCAGGAAAAAGGATTTATAAGACCTAGTTCATCGCCATGGGGAGCACCTGTCCTATTCGTCAAGAAGAAGGACGGGAGTTTTAGGATGTGTATAGACTATCGTGCACTCAATGATGTGATAATAAAGAATAAGTATCCTCTACCGGGATCGATGATTTGTTTGACCGATTAAGAGGAGCAGAGTCTTCTCAAAATTGATCTCCGATCGTGATACCATCAATTGAAGATCCGATCGAGGATATTCAAGACCGCATTTTCGTCAAGATATGGGCACTACGAGTTTACAAAGTGATGTCCTTTGGTTTGACAAATGCACCAAAGATATTTCATGAACTTAATGAATAAGGTGTTTATGGAATACTTGGACAAGTTCGTCAGTCAGATTCATAGATGATATCCTTATCTATTCCAAGACGAGAGAAGAGCACGCCGAGCATTTGAGGCTAGTCCTTGAAAAGTTGAGGGAGCAACAGTTGTTTGCAAAATTTAGCAAATGTGATTTCTGGAAGAATAAGGTTGAATTTCTTGGACACATAATGACTGCAGCAGGAGTTGCGGTAGATCCAAAGAAAGTGGAGACGGTTCTGCATTGGGAGCAACCCAAGACGGTAACCCAAATCTGTAGTTTCCTTGGAATGGCGGGGTATTACCGTCGATTCATCGAAGGATTCTCTACGATTGCGAGACCTCTTACGCAATTGTTGAAAAAGGAAAAGAAATTCTTATGGACGCTTGAGTGTGAGAAGAGTTTTCAGGAGTTGAAGAGGAGATTAACATCGGCACCTGTACTAGTTTTACCTGACGTCCATCAAGGCTTCGATATCTATTGTGATGCATCGCGTCAGGGATTGGGATGTGTGTTGATGCAAAATAGGAAGGTAATCGCCTATGCATCGAGGCAATTGAGACCACACGAGGAGAACTATCCGACCCATGATTTGGAATTAGCTGCTGTAGTACATGCACTAAAAATATGGCGTCATCATCTCATCGGAAATAGATGTGAAGTGTATACAGATCATAAAAGTCTTAAGTATATCTTCACGCAAGCTGACCTAAATATGAGGCAAAGAAGATGGTTAGAGTTAATCAAGGATTATAATATGGGAATTCACTACCACCCTGGTAAAGCCAACGTGGTGGCAGACGCCTTGAGCAGAAAGAACCACAGTGTAAATATGCTGATGGAAACAAGTCAGGCAGAATTGTGTAAGGAATTCCAGAAATTAGAACTGGAAATAGTACCAGAAGGATTCCTAGCAACTTTGGAAGTAAGACCTACCTCGAAGATCGATCAAGGAAGGGCAGAAAGATGATGATAAAATCAAAAGAATTAAGGGCAAAATGGATGAAGGCAAAGCAAAAGATTTCAAACTGGATGAACAAGGTACTATGTGGTTTAAAGGGCGCATTTGTGTACCGAACAAAAGGAGTTGAAGCGCAATTCGGAGGAGGCTCATGACTCCAAGTACTCAATTCATCCAGGAAGTGCGAAAATGTATCAAGATTTAAAGGAAAGATTTTGGTGGCCAAGCATGAAACGGGAAGTCGCCGAATACGTTGCATTATGTGACATATGCCAAAGAGTCAAAGCTATGCACCAAAGGCCAGCAGGGCTATTACAACCCTTAAAGATACCTGAATGGAAATGGGAAGAAATTGGTATGGATTTCATAACCGGATTGCCCAGAACGCAAAGTGGATATGATTCCGTATGGGTCATAGTGGATCGCTTAACCAAAGTGGCACATTTCATACCGGTAAAGACCACTTATTCCGAGACCGTTAGCAGAACTTTATATGGCACGGATCGTGCGCTTGCACGGAGTACCAAGAAGATAGTATCGCATGCAGGTACCCAATTTACCTCCATTTTGGGGTAAGCTACATGAAGCGATGGGAACTCGTTTGAACTTCAGTACAGCATACCATCCGCAGACAGATGGGCAAACTGAGAGAGTCAATCAGATATTGGAGGACATGTTGAGGGCATGTGCCTTAGCATATTCAACCTCATGGGACAAGTGTTTGCCTTATACTGAGTTTAGTTATAACAACAGTTATCAGGCGAGTTTACAGATGTCTCCATTTGAAGCTTTGTATGGTCGGTCCTGTCGAACACCATTGAATTGGAATGAGATAGGCGAACGACATGTCTTTGGACCAGACATTCTTCAGGAAGCGGAAGAACAGATCGCCCTGATCAGGGAAAGATTGAAGATTGCACAATCAAGGCAAAAGAGTTATGCTGACAACCGTCGCAGGGAACTGAGCTTTGAACCCGAAGATTTTGTGTATCTTAGAGTAACGCCACTCAAAGGAGTCAGAAGGTTCCATGCAAAAGGGAAGCTCGCACCCAGATATGTCGGACCATTCAAGATCTTGAGCCGCAGAGGTGAAGTTGCTTATCAGTTGGAGTTACCACAGTCTTTGGCAGGAGTGCATGATGTATTTCATGTATCACAACTGAAGAAGTGTCTTCGAGTACCTGAAGAGCAAACACTTTTGGAGGCAATTGAGCTGCAAGAAGATCTGACTTACAAAGAACATCCGATGAAGATTCTGGACGTAATGGACAGAGGGACAAGGAACAAGTCAACACGTTTCTGCAGAGTTCAGTGGAGCAACCACTCGGAAAGTGAAGCCACGTGGGAACATGAAGAAGATTTGAAGAAGGAGTTCCCTAACCTATTTCTGTAGACAGCCCTGAATCTCGGGGACGAGATTCTGTTAAGGGGGGGAGGTTTGTAACACCCTAATTTTTGCTCTAATTTAAAATTTGAAGTATTTTTTGATTTTTGAGAATTTTTGGAAATTTATTGAAATTTATTTGGAATTATTCAAATATAGCCTTTCTTGAAAACAAATTAAATAAAGGAAAAGTTTTTGCAAAGTTTTATTGAAAATATTTTAATGGAGTTCCAAACATCTCAAAGTATTTTCCGAATTTTTCCGAATTTTTCAGATATTTTACTACTTTCTTTGGCCAAAACTAATTTCCGAATTATTTTTATTCAAAAGGATTTAAAATCCCGAACGTTGTATCCGGGCGAAATCGTTGGCGGCCCAAGATCGCGTTCGCCCACCGTGACTCGGCCCACGCAGCCCGCCCGCCGAAACCCTAGCGCCGCTTAGCCCAAGCCGTCCGATCCGGATCGCGCGCTGTCGCGTGTGCCACGCCGCCTGCGGCGCGTGAGCCTTCGGATCATCGCCGCCGACGAACGCACGAGATCGCGCCACGCCGCCGTCCCCGCGAGATCATCGGACAGACGTGGCGTTGATGGCCGTGACTTCCGCGCCGCCGTTCGCGCGACGCTGAGGCAGCCCTTAAGTCCCGCTGAAGGCGTCGTGCAGAGGCCTTCGCCCGCATCTTTGACTCTCGCACGCACGCCGAGACTCCCTCTAGAGCCCGTGAGAGCTCGCCGTAGTTTCCTTCCTTCGCCACCGTTGTTTTGCTTCCTCCCATCGCCGTCCGAGCCGCTCCGCCGTGCTCGACCCCTTCCGGGTTCACCGGCCACCGCATCGAGTGGACCACTTCATCACGCCGAGATGCCCCACGTGACGCGTTGCATGTCATCTTCATCCTCTCCGGCAAGATCTACGCCACCGTGACATCGTCGCCAGCCCGATCTTCGTCCACCGTCCGATCACCGCCGAACGCACCAGATTCATCCACGTCGCCAATCAACAGTAATCCTCATCTTCACCCTCACCGTTAGATCTAATCAACGGTCTAGATTGCTTCGCTTAGTTTCACGATTAGTTTATTTCACCGTTAGATCTAGATCGTAGGGTTTATTTTTTACCGCGTCGCGTAAAGGTCACACCATCGGATGCGCGCGGCCGCCTTGGATTGTGCCGCGTGTCGCGCCGCAATGAGCTAGAGCCGATAGCCTTGGCTCATCGCGCCGTCCGCTTGAATCGAGCGGATGAGATCGCACCGCATCGGGCGATCCGTGTTGACGCTGACGCGCGAAACCGAGGAGTCGGGCCGCCGTTTACCGACGTCACCCGAGTAATCGTGACCGTTCGATCTGGATCCAAGGGTCACGGTGAAGCCACGTGTTGGCTCCGCGGTAGAGGTGAGGCGAAAAGTCGCATGAATCTCGGTCGTTCGTTTTAAATCAGAAGGACGAGATTGAATCGAGTTTCGGCGATTAGTTTAGCGCCGTGTGTCGCGTTGGGATTGGCTGCGAGCCGTCGCTGACGCCACGGCTTGCGTCACCCGGTACACGAGCACAGTGCCGCCGATCCACGGTGGACCAGAGCCAACCCGTGGACCCAGCCCTTAGACCAGAGCGACGTGGTAGCCTCTGGGCGTGCCACGTGTCGAGATGACGTCAGCGATGACGTCATAAATATTTTTTATATATAAAAATATTTCGACCGAAACTCATTTCTGTGCTGACGTCATCATGACGCGATGCTGACGTCATAAATGCGAATTTCCAGTGTAAAAATATTTCAGAAAAATCGGATTTTCTTAATTTCTGTATTTTCAGATTTTATTCAAACTTCAAATGACTATAACTTTTGCATTTTAACTCGGATTTGGATGATTCAAATTTCTAAAAATTCATAAAATTATGAGCTATTTAATGGTGAATTTTACTTGAATTTTTGAGGTCATTTAGTATTCTATATTAGTTATTTATTGCATATTTTGTTTGTACGCGTAGACGCAAATTTGCCGGAAAGTTTCGAGGAAGATTTCATCGCTCAAGACCAAGCTTCGGAACAAGACCAGCAACTCTTTGAAGGCAAGTGATGCTTTGATCATTTTGATCCCAGATTTTAAAATGTAATTTATGCTTTGAAACAATGCATGCTAATTATTTAAAATGAAATTAAATTGATTTGGGATAATGTAGATAATCAACCCATTTTGTTATGCCACCTTGAATTATTAATTGTATGCCCTAAACCATTGTCACCCTAAGTTTGATTATATTAGTTGGATGCTAATATTGTGCCAACACGGGAGGCTAGACCGTGAGTAGATGCTTAGCCTTGCAACGAATCATGAGTGATCTTTCGGAAAAATGCTACAATACTGACTAAAGACATATTGAATGTATTTTGAAAAGTGGTGTGATGATGCCATATGATGAGATTGAGGTACCGCGACCTGTGTGGTTCCGTACCGATGTTGAGTTATTGCTGGCATGTGTTGCACAATAATCAACTGGGTGGGAAAATATTTAGACTGGGGCAAGTGGCAAGAGGCTGTGTGCCTGGTGGGCCTGTGTGGCATTGGGTTGATGAGTGATGTGAGTCTGTGTGCCACATTGGGTTGTGTGCCACTGTTGAGTGTTGGAAGTCTTGCCTTGGTCAGTTAAGGACTTCACCTTGCAAGCCTTTGATCTGAGTCACCCGTACAACCACATGTCTGATATGGGACAGACCTAGTTGACTAGGGTTCTGATATCTTTCCTCTGATACCTTAGGGTGACAGTACACAGGGGTGTATCTGTATGGGGGAGTGTACCTGTGCTACGGCTTGGTGCCCATCCAACGGTGATTGGCCGGTCCTATACTTCGGCTCTGTGTGAGGGAAGTGATAGTGAAGGCAATACCGGAGAGGTTCTTTGGTTAAAGTAGAAGTTCCTGAAAAGCTTTGTTGCGGTCAATCACCTGTGTGGTGAGCGGCTGTATCTTGTGGGTAAAGTGTACAACCTCTGCAGAGTGTCAAAACTATTCGAATAGCCGTGCTCACGGTATTGAGCATTGCTCGGGGATTACAGTCAAGGGGTAGATTTTCATAAACAAAATGTGGGAAGGGTGGCTGTGTGCCAGTGTTGGAAATGAACTGTTAAGGCTGTGTGCCGAGAATCTTCAATGAAAAACCATTTGAGTTTAGTATTATTTATATCTGTGCCACTGCTTTAATCTAAACAAGATACTAGTTCAAAAATGCTGCTTGATGCAAAAGAACCATTTAAGCCAATCCATTGGAATAAGTTTTGCATATAGTAATAGCGCTGCATTTTGTGCATTACTTGTTGAGTGCCTTGTGTACTCACCCCACCTTGCTTATCAAACCCAACATCAGTGGAGGAGTCTACACCAGCATGGGAGGAAGAGTACATCGAGGATGCGAGCAACTAGGGGGCAAGCCCAGTCGGTTGCCTGTGGCAAGATGAAGGCTTCCACGACCTTTTATTTATGTTCCGCTGCTATTTCTTTACTTTGAATAATGTAAGCCCTGTGTGGCTGTCTTATCTGTAAGGAGACCATAAGGTCGTACAACTCGGTTTATATACATGTTTGCACTATTTATGCTTATATCTTTGTGAATGTCTGTGATGTGCAACCCTGTATGACTGTGTGTGCTAGCATGATCCTGGACTGGCACAGAATACACAGAGGGTCCGGATTTGCAGAATCGGGTCCCGACAGCAATGTGAAGCTAACCCACAATGCATCCCACTTACATCCCAAGTTGAAACCATCTTGTGATCAGCAACTAAGACTAGTACATGAGTGAACTTTTATTCAATCTAGCAATTTCTGAAATTACTGTTTGCTATTCTTGACTACAATTTCCACATCTAGAGCTCCACAAATTTACCATTGATCATCGTGTTCTAGTAACTTGCAATCGCTTAACTGACTTCCATTTGAAGTAGCCACGAACCAGCAGCACACGAGCAAACCTCGAGAAGGGCAAGAACTTCAGTTGGTAAGAGTTGTGTGGCAGTGTTTTCCACCTATATACCGTAGTTGAGTTGGGATTTTGTTGTCTGTGCTAAACATGTCAGGATCACGACTTGCTCATAATGAATCACACCGGGATGATGAGGACAATAGTGTTGGACAACCAACCGTGGTGCCGTTGACTCCACGCTCTCAAGCATTGATGAACCAATTCACAAGAATTTTCGAGTTGATGTTGTCTGACCAAGTGCTTGTTCATCTGGATAGTATGGAGAATCGTCTTGGCAGACTTGAAGCCCGACTTGAGCAAGTAGAACATACTCCTCCACATCAACACCTTCCACCTCGAGTACCTCGAGGCCCTAATGGAGCCTATAACAATGCTATTGCTCCACTTCATCCAAGAGCAAATTTGAATGTTGCATTTCAAGAAGCCGCTAATGAAGAGGTAGCCGATGATCATGTGGCTGATAATGAAGAAATTGATATGGAATATGACCTGCAACATCATGTACGTAACCGCCAAGGTATGGGAGACAATGTGGTTCATGCACGTCACCGTCATGAAGAAAGAAGAGATGATTCTCCGAGTAAGATTAAATTTACTGTGCCCAAATTGGATGGGAAGTTTAATCCAGAAGCATATCTTGATTGGGAACTTCTAGTTGAACAAAAATTCAGTTGTCATCATTATCCAGAAAACTGCAAATTACGTGCTGCTACTAGTGAATTTGTTGATTATGCCTCTATTTGGTGGAGTCGAATCCGGCAAAGAAATAGAGATCCCCACACATGGGATGAATTGAAGTGCTTGATGAGAGCCAGGTTTGTGCCCTCCTATTTTGAAAGAGATTTGCTTAATAGATTAACGAGATTGAATCAAGGTAGCAACTCTGTGGAAGACTACTATCAAGAATTGCAAGTGGGTATGCTTCGTGCTAATGTGCAAGAAGAGGAGAATGCAAAGATGGTAGATTCTTAGGAGGTTTGAATAGAGAGATACAAGACATACTTGATTTTCAGAATTACAATTCTTTAGATCAGCTCTTCCATTATGCCTGCAAGGCTGAGAGGCAAGTTCAAGCGAAGAGATAGAGTTACAACAAATCTAGCCGCAACTACCCTAGTTCTTCCAAACCTTGGAATAGTTCTAATCAGCAACAGAGGAGTGCTACTCCTCCATCTAGCCAAGCTGCTGCAACCAATAGCGGAGAGCATTCAGCAAGTCGTACCATTTCTTCAATACATAAACCTGTTGATTCCAACAAGACAGCTGCTACCCCTACCAAGAGTGCATCTTCAGTTGCTTCTACGGGTAAAACAAGAGAGATAGAATGTTTTAAATGCAAGGGAAGAGGCCACTATATGCGAGACTGCCCAAATCAGCGAGCTCTTGTCATACAAGAAGATGGCGAGTATTCATCGGCAAGTGAAATGGATGTGGAAGAATCTGATTATGAGAAGTCAGAGCATAATTCTGAGTCTGATCATGAGGAGATTACATTTGATACAAGGCACACTAGCCTTGTTGTTTGCCGAGTTCTCAGCTCTCAGATGGAGAAGGCTGAAAGAGGACAATGCCACAACTTGTTCCAATCAAAATTTGTGATCAAAGAACACTCATGCAAGTTGATAATTGATAGCGGGAGCTGTAACAACATTGCAAGTTCAGAGATGGTTGAGAAGCTTAGTTTGTCCACACGCTCACACCCATAGCCATAGTACATCCAGTGGCTCAATTCTTGTGGCAAGTTGAAGGTAACAGGGACAGTACGTGTGCATTTCTCAGTTGGAACCTATGCTGATTTTGTGGACTGTGATGTAGTGCCGATGTAAGCTTGTGCATTGTTACTTGGAAGGCCATGGTAGTACGATAAGGATACTACACGCTATGGGCGTTAGAACAAGTACTCCTTTATGCACAAGGAAAAGAAGGTCTCACTGGTTCCGATATCACCAGAATAGATCCTCAAAGATGATTTAGATAGGGTTGAGAAAGAGTAGAAAGAAAGAGAGATGAGTGACCCACACAAAAAAAAGTGAGTGCCACCAGCCCAAATTGAGAGAGAAAAAGAAAGCAGTGAAAAGAAAAGAGAGATACAACTTAAGGAACATGTTTTGTTAGCCACAAAGAGCGAGATTCGAGAATTAGAAACCCATCCCCAAGAGTGCTTGCGCTTGTGTGCAAAAACATCCTCTTTTCTACTAATTCTTTGCCCTCTACCTAGCCAGTTTCGGTTGTTTCTTTGATGCAGGATTTCGCAGATGTGTTTCCAAATGAGATACCGGCGAGGCTGCTGCCACCATTGCGAGGAATAGAGCATCAAATTGATTTGGTTCCAAGGGCATCGTTGCCAAACCGTCCTCCATACCGAACCAACCCTGAGGAGATGAAAGAAATTCAGCGCCAGGTGCAAGAACTTCTCGACAAAGGGTACGTGCATGAAAGCTTAAGTCCATGTGTTGTTCCTATTCTACTTGTGCCAAAGAAAGATAGATCATGGAGGATGTGTATAGATTGTAGAGCTATCAACAATATTACCGTTCGTTATCGTCATCCTATTCCTAGATTAGATGATATGATTGATGAATTGAGTGGCTCTACTATCTTTTCTAAAGTTGACTTGCGTAGCGGTTACCATCAAATAAGAATGAAGCTAGGTGATGAATGAAAAACTGCATTTAAGACTAAATTTGGATTATATGAGTGGTTGGTTATGCCATTTGGTCTTACTAATGCACCTCGTACATTTATGCACTTGATGAATGAGGTGTTGAGAGCTTTTATTGGAAAATTTGTTGTTGTTTACTTTGATGACATACTAATATACAGCAAGTCTATGGATGAGCATTTGAATCATTTGCGCTAAATCTTTACTGCTTTGAGAGAGGCGCGCTTATTTGGTAACCTTGAGAAGTGCACCTTTTGAACCGATCGAGTTGTGTTTCTTGGCTTTGTTGTGACTGCACAGGGCATTGAGGTCGATAGGCAAAAGGTGGAAGCTATTCGAGCGTGGCCTACACCTACAATGGTAAGTACAGAGCTTTCATGGATTTGCTGGTTTTTACCGTCGGTTCGTGAAGGATTTCAGCACTCTCGCTGCCCCACTCAATGAGTTGACAAAGAAGAACGTATCTTTCAAGTGGGGTAAAGCACAGGAGAATGCCTTCAATACGCTGAAAGATAAGTTAACTAATGCACCGCTTATACAACTTCCTGATTTTGATAAAACTTTTAAAATAGAATGTGATGCTAGTGGTATTGGAATTGGAGGTGTTCTTATGCAAGATAGGAAACCCATTGCTTATTTTAGTGAAAAGCTCAGTGGTCCAACTTTAAACTATTCAATATATGACAAGGAATTATATGCTTTGGTTAGAGTGTTAAAAACATGGCAACATTACCTTTGGCCAAAAGAATTTGTCATACATTCAAATCATGAATCATTGAAGCACATTCGTTGTCAAAGTAAATTGAACCGTAGATATGCTAAGTGGATAGAATTTATTGATATTTTTCCGTATGTGGTGAAACATAAGAAGGGTAAAGATAACATCGTTGTTGATGCATTGTATCGTCGATACACGTTATTGTCTCAACTTGATTGCAAAATTGTTGGTTCGGAGAGTCTAAAGGATTTATATGCTGCTGATTTTGATTTCAAAGACATATATACTAACTGCAAAGAAGGCCAATGTTGGGATAAATATTTGTTGAATGATGGCTATTTGTTTAGAGCTAACAAATTATGTGTTCCTGTTAGTTCTGTTCGTCTTTTCTTACTATAGGAGGCGCATGAAAGTGGTTTGATGGGTCATTTTGGTGTTCATAAGACTAAGGATGTGTTGGCCACAAACTTCTACTGGCCAAAGATGAGGAGTGAGGTAGAGCGATATGTGAGGAGATGCACTACTTGTCAAACAGCTAAGTCTCACTTAAACCCCCATGGATTATATACACTTCTTCCTATTCCGAAAGCACCTTGGGAGGATATTTCTATGGATTTTGTGTTAGGGTTACCAGTTTACCAGTTTACCCAGAACTCAGCAAGGTTTTGATTCGATATGGGTTATAATTGATTGCCTAACCAAAGTAGCCCACTTTATACCGGTGAAAACCACATATTCCGGAGATCGCCTAGCTGAGCTATATATGGCCAGAATTGTGTGCTTGCATGGTGTACCAAAGAAGATAGTATCGGATCGAGGTACTCAATTTACCTCAAGATTTTGGAATAAGTTGCATACGGCAATGGGCACCCGTTTGAATTTCAACACGGCATACCATCCGCAGACAGATGGTCAGACTGAAAGAGTAAATCAGATACTCGAGGATATGTTAAGGGCTTGTGCTCTATCATATGTCACTTTATGGGACAAATGTCTGCCATACGTAGAATTTAGCTATAACAACAGTTACCAAGCCAGCCTAAAAATGTCTCCATTTGAAGCACTATATGGCCGTCCGTGTCGAACACCGTTAAATTGGAACGAGACAGGTGAACGTCAAATGTTTGGGCCCGACATTCTTACCGATGCTAAGAAAAAGATTGCCATAATTAGAGAAAGACTGAAGACTGCACAATCAAGGCAAAAGAGTTACGCTGACAACTGACGCCGCGAGTTAAGCTTTGAGCTAGAGGATTATGTATATCTCAGAGTCACACCGCTCAAAGGAGTCAAAAGGTTCCACACCAAAGGAAAACTTGCTCCAAGATACGTGGGTCCATTCAAGATCTTGAGCCGTAGAGGTGAAGTCGCATATCAGTTGGAGTTGCCCTAATCGTTGGCAGGAGTGCATGATGTGTTCCATATATCTCAACTTAAGAAGTGCCTTCGAGTGCCAACAGAGCAGACACCTCTCGAAGAGATAGAATTATAGGAAGATCTGACCTACAAGGAATACCCAATCAAGATCTTGGACACAGCTGAATGAGAAACCAGGAATAAAACAATCCGCTTCTGTAGAGTTCAATGGAGCAATCACTCGGAGAACGAAGCAACATAGGAGCGTGAAGAAGATCTGAAGAAGGAATTTCCCAACCTTCTCTTTAGTTGACCCAATCTCGGGGCGAGATTACATTAAGGGGTAGATTTGTAACGTCCCAAAATTTGCTTTTAATATATTTCTGGCTTTCTGGAATTACTAGAAATTTTCAGGAATGTATTTGGAATTTTTGAAGTTAATTCGAACTTAAGCCTTATTGAGTTAATCATATAAAATAAAGATCGTGTGTGTCACGTGCGCATAAAATTTCAAAATTTAGTTTAAAATAACGACATTGAAAAACAAGAATGTTCCTATCGAATATTTTCAAAAACTTGATCTATAAATTAAGTTGTTGATTTTATAAACATCTGCACAAGTGTCTGATTCACTAAAATAATTTTTGCAAAAAATCTATATATCGAAAAATCCCGAAACCAACTTCGCTAGGTTTCAAATATTTCCTAGTATTTTAGAGGTTTTTTCCAAGAATTTTAGAGCTGTTTTGCTATTTTATCCTAAACATGTTTTGTTTCGACTCTATTCATAATACGGAATTTATCTGACGAGGACGTTCTGAACGGAAGGAATTCTGTAGAATTTATCATTGCCGTTTCTGTGTGCATGAAGGCAGGTGGTCATTGATTTTTCCACTTCCATGAATGTAGTAATGGAAATGAACGCAGGTGGTCACTGATTTTTCCGCTTCCATGCATGTAGTAATGGAAATGAACGCAGGTGGTCCTTGATTTTTCTACTTCCATGCATGTAGTAACCGAAATCATCTAACGCAGCGTTCCTTCATTCCTCCATTCATGATTTAGTAACGGCAGTGCTCATTATTGCGTCGCGTCATTAAGGGAATGATGAGCGTCACTGTTTATGCGCATAACCAGCCGTTTTGATTTGTATGTCCTGATCAACTACACCTACATCTCCTCATTTTGGTCGGATCCTTCTATTCCTCCATTTCATCCTCTCCTCATACTTTTTGCCACCTCAGGCGGACTTTGCCAACGCCGGCGCATCCTCCGGTCTCGCCTCTTCCTGCGTCGACGGTCTGCTCTGCTGCCTGTGCCGATCGGTACTCTCTCTTCTCCCTCGCGCGTGCTTTAACTTTGCCGATCGGATGATTCCGCCTGTGTGTATCTGTGCATGTATGTGTGTGTATACTTGCAGATAAGTCAGGTTTGGATATATATGTTAGGCTTGTATATATATATATTTTAGGCCGAATCATGAATGCATATACATGTGCTAGTACATAGTCTTGTATTCATGGATATAATAGGAATGTACGCATGTATATATGTAAGTATATGTTAGCATGTGTACTGTGTTTTTACATATATATGTGTTAGTATGTATATTTATATTATTAGGCATTGATTTGGTTTCCTGCTGTCAACGAGCAAATACTATCGCGTCTTGGCACCGTCGCCGTCGCCGTCGTTTCTGCTGTCGCCACCGTTTGCCGATCCCGCGTGTTCACCGGCCATCGGCACAGACTCGACCTTGCATTTCTTCTCTGTCTCTTTTCCGTAGCAAAAGCAAGCCAAGCATTAGGCAACAGAAGAATATGCATATACGCCATGAATAGTGTCATGCATGTTCAAAACTAGTTGTACGTAAACATTTTAATTAGGAAAATACGGAATTTGTTATTTTCATTACAAATTCGTTATAAGTCCAATCTGCATGAGACAAATTTTGTAAATGAGTAAAAATCAACACCTAGCTATGTTAATTTTACTGAAATTTTATAAATAAATTTGTACTGTTAAAATTTTCATGGAATGTCCAAACCTATGAATCTGGTAGCTCTTAAACTATACGTCCAAAAATGTCAAAATAAATTTTATAAATCTTAGAAAATGGTAAATTAATTATCTGGAAGTTTTCATAACATTATGAATTAGGTTGTTTTGCGGTAGTTTCTGAATGGGTGTTTGTACATTGTTTTGCGTGTTTATTTGGTTCTTTATCTGTTACGCGTAGACGTCGAGCTGTGTGAGGACGCGAATTTCGAGGATCAAGCTCCAGACCAAGACCTAGACCAAGACTCGCTGCTTTACGAAGGCAACTTATGCTTTGACCATCTTGCTCGTAATGTTTTTTAAATATTATGTTGATTTAAATTATGCATGCTAATTAAATTATAAAAGCTTTAAAGTAATTTGGGTTTAGTTAAATCACCACTTGTTATCGATTCCTTGTTCCTAGTATTTGTATGCCATAAATGCATTGTCACCCTAAGATAGAAACTATTAAATTGGTCAATACTAGTCACCAACGGGAAATGGTTAGAACGAAGTAGGTATGCTTAGCAAAGCGGTACGCTTCATTGACACTGTTTCATGGGAATGATGAAATATTGACTAATGAACTATGAAAGACATTTTGAGAATGTGACACATATGTTGATGTTATTGATGGCACACGGTGCATGGTAACCAACCAGGGTGGTAAAATAATTTAGACTGTGGCAAGTGATTAATGGAGGGCCAGATGTGGCACATGGGAGTGATGTTGTTGAATTTGGTTTTGTGAACTTTGGGTAGTCTTGCCACGGTCAACCTAAGGACTTAACCTTGCAAGCCTTTGAACTGGGCCAAACATACAACCACATGTCTGGTATAGGACAGACCTAGTTGAGTATGATTCTGAAGTCTTAGCATGTGAGACCTCAGGTGGTTTTTGTAGCTGTGGATGTGGAAAGAAGGGTGTAGTGTTTACCGGATCGGTCTTACATCTCTTCAACGGTATCGTTAGCCTGTACTTCCGCTCCGCAAAGGGAAGGGACAGTGGGGACTATACTGGAGGTACGCATGCGAGGATAGAAGTTTGAAAGCCTTTGTTATGGTTACTACTTTGTGTGGTGTTTAACTATATCGTGTGGGTAAAGTGTATAACCTCTGCAGAGTGTACAAACTATTCGAATAGCCGTGTCCACGGTATTGGACATTGCTCGGGGATTACTGTCAAGGGTTAGACTTTATTAAAAATGTGGTTGGGTTAAAAGATGAAGTTGATGGAAGTATGGATTAGGATGTGGAAATGCTTTTACGTAACTTCTGGAAAAGTTATTGTTAATTCTACTTGTTTTTTTACTGCTTTTGAATCTACCTATTTTACTTGTTAAATGCTGTTTATCGCAAATTAACCTTTAAGCCATTCCATTGGAATAAGCCTGGCATGTAGCATATTAGGTTGCATTCTGTGCATAGCTTGTTGAGTACCAATGTACTCACCCCTCCATAATCACAATATCAGAAGATGAAGAACCGCAAGCATATGAGGAGAAGAATGACGACCCGGCTAACTAAGGGAAAGGCCCAGTCAGTTGCCTGTGGCAAACTGAGGTGCCACGAATAATTTTATAATTTCGCTGCTATTATTTATTTACTCTGAACTCAGCCTTGCGTGGCTTAATATTGTAAGGCTGACCTTAAGGTCTTAATAGTTTAATTTGAATTAAATACATTATCGTTATTTTTCCGCTGTGTATGTGCGATGGTATTCATCTCTGCTTTATCTGTGAGCACCAGAGTGATCCTGGACTGGCGTATCACACAAGGTGTTTGGAATTCAAATTCCGGGCGCGACAGAGCAACATCACATGTTACCTGTGTGAAGATCGAGATCACTGCCCATTTTAATGTCCCTTGGATCCGATAGTGACCGTTGTGACACAACGTCAGCAAGAGAATCTATGAGCCTTTGTTGCTCAAGAATTAGTAGAAGGATGTGGGACACCAGCCACGCAGGTAATGTCGCTTGAAGAGCTAATGATGCAGCACTTTGATCTTTCAGCCCTCATCAGGAAAGCAGTAATTGGCAATCACCAATGGCCTATTTCTTGTGTGATGAAGGACATTGGGCTAGAGAATGTCCTCTGAAGCAACCAGCCCTGAATTACAAGAAGAGCAATTCTGAGCATACAGTTGCACCCAACAAGGCACAACGATGCAAATGTTTGTGCTATTACTATCAAGAGGGAGGCCATTTTGTTAAACAATGCCCACAAAGAAGATAAGTATCTCTTGCAGCTATGGTCATTCCAGAAGTCACCTCAGACAAGTACATAACACCGAGAGTGAGTGGTGAAGCTACAGGAGAAGTTTGCCTAGAGAATCAGTTGAAGAAGAGGCATTTGAACAAAGACACTACCCCAATCAACAGTGCTCTAGGAGGGATTTTGCTCTCTAAACTCTGCTATACCTGTCATAAGCATGGGCATTTTGCCAACAATTATCCTTAGAAGAAAGCGACCACATCGATTCACTTCAATCTCTACTCCACCTCTATCAAGACCCCAGTGTCAACGCTAAATCGAGGAAATCTAGAGAAGTGATTTTACCCTGTGCAATGTCATAACTCTACATGTAAAAGAAAGTGATTAGTGATGAATTCCATGTAAAGATTTCCTTGTTGAAAGAAATAAAGTAAAGATGGTTGATATGCTGGGATATGAAGTTTTGGAATGAAGGCAATAATGGAGAATGAAGGATCAAATGTGTCTCTGAGTATTTCTGAGTTGATGGTTCATCTGAAAATATTGCGTGTGTAATTGTGGTCAGTTCTGTGGTATTCAGCATGAAGCTTGTCAACTCAAGAGATTTGCCGTCGTCAAAGAGTACTCATTGTTGCTTGATCTAACCTAGGATGTTCAAAAGTTTAGTTGCTTGTTAGAGTAGTGTTCCAGGCATATCATTTTGTGTTGGGTACTCAAACCCTAGGCGTTATTCTTGAAATGGAATGGTTGTTCAAGCATAAAGCTGTTTTTAATTGTGGCCAAAGAGTTGTGTCAGTTGAAAGCCCTAGTGGCAAGAAAGTGGAATTTCATGCAATCGTAGTTCGTGATGGTTAACTGATAATTAATAGTGTTAAAGCTATTAGCTTGGAGGATGTGCCAGTTGTCAGACAATACCTGGATGTGTTTCTTGAGGCTCTACCAGGCATGCTATCAGATTGAGAGATCAGGTTTGTGACTGAAATAGTGCTTGGAACAACATCAATAGTGAAGAGATCATATTGAATGCTTACAGATAAGTTAGTTGAGATGCAGAAGCAGATCAAGGAATTGCTCGAGAAAGTTTTTGTTTAACCTAGTTTGTCCTGATGGGGAGCGCCTGTCTTGTTCATCAAGAAGAAGGACGGAAGCTTGAGGATGTGTACCGATTATTATGCACTTAATGAAGTGACGATCAAGAATAAGAATCTGTTGCCCAGGATTGATGATGTGCTTGATCAAATAAGATGAGTTGGAGTTTTCTCCAAGATAGATCTTCGATCAGAGTATCATCAGTTGAAGATTCGTGTGGAAGATGTCCCTAAGACCGCGTTATCTACGCAATATAGATATTATAAGTTTATGGTCATGTCTTTTGGTTTGACTAATGCTCCTGCATATTTCATGAACATGATAAATAAGGTTTTCGTGGAATATCTAAACAAGTTCATCGTTGTTTTCATTAATGATATTCTTGTATACTCCAACACGAGTGTAAAGCATGTGAAGTATTTGGGATTGGTTCTAGAAAGGCTGCGTGAGCAACAACTGTTTGTAAGTATTGCAAGTGTGACTTTTGGAAGGAGAAGGTTGAATTTGTTGGCCATGTGATTACTGCTAAAGGAGTTGCTGCTTATCCAAGCAAGGTAGAAGCAGTGTTACATTGGGAGCAACCAAAGTTTGTTACTCAGATTCGTAGTTTTCTGGGAATGGCAGGATATTACCATCGATTTATCAAAGGATTTTGACAATTGCTAGATTGCTTACGCAATTGTTGAAATAGGAGAAGAAGTTTGCGTGGATGTTAGAGTACGAAAAGAGTTTTCAGGAGTTAAAGAAGCGTCTGACGGCAGTGCCTATGTTAGTGTTGCAGATGTGCAGAAAAGTTTGACATATATTTTGATACTTCTAGATAGGGTCTTGCATGCGTGTTGATGCAGAGTGGTAAAGTTATTGAGACCGCATGAAAAGAATTATCCAACGCCTGATTTGGAGTAAGCTGCCGTAGTGCATGCTTTGAAATTATGACAAAATTATCTCATTGAAAATAGATGTAGGATATATACAGACCATAAGAGTCTAAAGTATATATTCACTCAGTCGGATCTCAATATGAGACAAAGAAGATGGCTAGAGTTGATCAAGGAGTATAATGTTGGAATCCATTGTCATCCTGGTAAGGCTAATGTGGTAGCTGATGCTTTGAACCGAAAGAGCCATAATGCTAATATGCTGGTGTTAAATGATCAACTAGAGTTATGCAAGGAATTTCAGAAGTTGAAACTAGAAGTTGTTCCATAAGGATTTGTAGCTGCTTTGGAATTGAAGCCAGCATTAGAAGATCAGATCAGAAGGATGATGAAAATATCATCAGAATCAAGTCAAAGAAAGATGAAGGCTTATCCAAGGATCATATGTTGGATGGTCAGGGTACTAAGTAGTTTAAAGGTTGAATATGTGTACTGAAGGAAAGGAGCTCAAGCCATTGATTTTTGAGAAAACTCATGATTCAAAGTATTCACTTCGTGTAGGAAGTGCTAAGATGTATCAGGATCCTAAGGTAACGTTTTGGTGGTCTCAGAAGAAGTGTGAAATTGCTGAATATGTTGCTTTATATGACGTGTCAAAGAGTGAAGGCAATGCATCAGAGACTTGTTGGTTCGCTACAGCCGTTGCAGATTTCTGGGTGGAAGTAGGAGGCAAACCAGTAATAAAATCCAAAGCAATGAGGATGTGCCTAGAACTCATAAAGGATATGATTCCATTTGGGTCATTGTCGATCGATTGACCAAAGTTGCTCATTTTATGTAGTCAAGACTACTTACTCTGGAGATCGCTTAGCAGGGCTGTATGTGTCAAAGATTGTGTGTTTGCATGGTGAGCTTAAGAAGATTGTGTCAGATAGAGGTACCTCATTTACCTCAAGATTTTGGAATAAGCTGCATGAAGCGATGGGAACTCACCTGAATTTTAGTACAGCGTGTCATCCGTAGACTTATGGTTAGACTGAGAAGGTTAATTAGATTCTTGAGGATATGTTAAGAGCTTTTGCATTAGCTTATGCTACATCATGGGATAAGTGTTTACCACATGCAGAATTCAGCTATAACAACAGTTATCAGGCCAGTTTGTAAATGTCACCATTTGAAGCTTTATATGGTCGTGCCTGTCGTACTCCGTTGAATTGGAATGGGATGGGAGAGCATTTGGTGTTTGGGCCCGATAATCTCAAGGAAGCTGAAGAGCAAATTGCTTTGATCTGAGAAAGGTTGAAAATAGCACAGTTGAGGTAAAAGAGCTACGCTGATAATCATTGTCATGAGTTGAGCTTTGAGCCAGATGATTTGTGTACCCCAGAGTTACTCCTCTCAAAGGTGTTAAAAGGTTTCATGCTAAAGGGACGTTTGCGCCAAGATATGTTGGTCTGTTCAAGATTTTGAGTCTTCGAGGAGAGGTTGCGTATCAGTTAGAATTGCCACATTTGTTGGCAAGAGTGCATGATGTGTTTCATGTGTCGCAGCTTAAGAAGTGCCTTGGAGTGCCAGCAGAGCAGACACCGTTAGAAGCAATTGAAATGCAAGAAGATTTGACTTAGAAAGATCAGCTGATCAGGATTTTGGACGTGATGGAGCACATGACCAGAAATAGGTCAGTTCGCTTTTGCAAAGTGCAGTGGAGCAATAATTCAAAAATTGAAACTACTAAGGAGCGTGAAGAGGATCGAAAGTCAGAATTCCTTAATCTATTCTCTAGTCAGCCTTGAATCTCGGTGTCGAGATTCTATTAAGGAGAGAGGTTTATAACATCCCAAATTTTTCCATAAATGAAAATTTATTATTATTTTATTGATATTTATGCATTTTATGATCTTTCTAATTTATTTGGATTTTTTTGAATTTAGTGGAATTTATTGAAAATATTTGTATTTGGCCTTTTATGAAAATTATTTAAATAATGATAAATTTTAAATAAAGTTTGGCTAAAACTATTTTATTTGAGTTCTAAATGTCTCAAAGTATTTTTGAGAATTGTTTTGGAATTTTTATGATATTTTTGTTGCTTTAATTAAATACTTTTATTTTTGGGAATTAAGTTAAATAAAAAACCCTAGAAATTTCGTAGCAGTAGTGGGCCGAGCCCATTACTGTGTCATCCTGGCCCATCCCTACACAGCCCATGTTCTGGAAGGCTGAGCGTCACTACCGCTGGATGAAGATCAAACGGTGGATAGAGGTTGCGTAACCCTAGAGTTAGCCGCTATTGGATTCGTTTTGGACGCTTTAGATTGGCCGCTATAGGAAACGCCATCATCTAATCCTAGTTGTTGGTTTTGATCGAACGCGTTGGGGCGAATCGTACCGGTTTGGACTCGTTTGATCCGAACCGTTAAGGTTCGACGCGTGTGCGGGTAGGATTGCACCGTGTAGGAATTTCATCGTGGCCGTTCGTGTCTAATTGTGCAGTTATTGTGAGTCGTTCCTAGTGCGTAGCAGCCGCCATCTCGGAGGCGGATTTCTCTGCTGTGTCGACGAAGAACTTTGGGTCGTGCATGCTTGCCTAGGCTATAAAAGCCTCGTTAGCTCACGATTTGAGTTCGTCGGATCCTTACGCAGATTTTGGTTAGAGTCGTTTAGCCCAAGTCGTCGTCTTCTGTGAACGGGAGCTCACCAGAGTGAAGCTTGAAGACCACCATGGTTTTGTGCTCGGATCTCGTCGACCGCCGTGATTTGGGTTGCGTTGAAGCCACTATGGAGTTTGTCGTGACGAGTGCTGCTAGATTTGTCAGTTTGTCCATAGACTAAGGCGACATGGCACCACCCGATTGGTTCAAAGTGGTGCTGACGTCATCATGATGCAATAATTACCTTTTTAATATAAAAATAATTTGGTTTAATATTTGATTTTCCAATTTTCCAATTTTTTAGAATTTTTAAATTTTCCACGAGCCCGTTCTCTCTCATGCGAGCTTCGATTGAGGTGATTCAAATTTCTAAAAAATTGTAAAATTGAGATCTATCTATTGGTGAATTTTATTTGATTTTTTGAGATAATTTGATCTCTATTTTGGTATTTATTTGATTTTCTCTCTCGTTTCGCATAGCAGTTAAATTGTGCGACGCATCCGAGGAAAATTCGTTGTCTCAAGACCAAGGTTTAGAGCAAGAATAAGGGATTTATGAAGGCAAGTTGTGCTTTGATCATGTTGAAACCATGTTTATAAAATCGCTATATTGTTTTACCCTATTGCTTATTATTTCATGTATACAATGGTTTCTAATTAAATTGGGACTTAGCTAATCTACCCAATTTGATCTATATACCCTACCTTGTCATTTGTATGCCATGATCTATTGTCACCCTAGATTGGTCCATTATAGTTGGCTAATACTAAGATCAATATAGGTTGGTTAGACCATGATAGTATGCTTAGCCGTGCCACATCATCATATGTACTTGAAACATCAATGTTTAATCTTGACTAATAGAATATGGAACATGATTATGAATTTGTGTATCAGGTGTTGTCACACGATGATATTGAGTTGTGGTGATGGAGGATATCACATGATAGCACGTGGTGCTTGGTAATCAACTAGGGTGGTAACCATTTAGATTAGGGCAAGTGACAAGAGGCAAGTGTGCCAAGGTGGGCCAAAAGGCAGAGGGTATGTGGAAGTCTTGCCTCAATCATCTTAAGGACTTAACCTTGCAAGCCTTTGACCTGAGTCAATCATGCAACAACATGCCTGGAATGGGACGGACCTAGCTGATTAATTTGCAACATCTTAGCTTTCGTACTACCAGTGGTGGTGAGGTTCACCTTTTTATGAACCTAGATGCGCAAGAGGGGGGCCCTCTTGTGGTAACCAGTCCCTTCAGTGTTGAAACCTTAAAGGATAGTCTGAGTTAAGACAGAGCATTGTAAAGGATTTGTCATGATTTCTCTGTCGGCACACCAAAGGAAGTGTGCTAATGGCCAGGCATAAAGAGAATATCATGTCGTGTGGGTAAAGCGCATAACCTCTGCAGTGTAAAATCTATTCAGATATCCATGCTCGCGGTATTGAGCAATGCTCGGGAATTACATTCAAGGGTTAAATTTTGCAAAATAAAAATTAGGATGGAGGACATGTTTGTAATATCCCAAAGAGTTTTTGCAGTTTTAGGCTGAATTTTGGGGATTTTGCGGGCTGTTTTGACCGTGTGGGCTATTTTTGGGAGGCTAGAGGCTGGTATTTTGGCCCATGGGTGGAGAACGCCACCTTAACCCTAGTTTTTTCTCCTCCCACCTCCTTCCTACAGTAGCCACAACCCCCTCCCTACCCTTGGCGCAGTAGTTCCCTCCTCCTCTCCCTTGGCCGCCCTCCCTCCCTCCCCTCGCATCTCGGCGTTCATCTTGCGGGTTTTCGGCAAGGTAAAATTGTTTTCCAGGTGGTATGGGTTTTGGTGGTTGTAATTTGGTTTTACCCCTCTAGGATTTACTGTTTTAATGCTGATACTAATTTTTATTAGTGGAAGTTTAGATATGGGATCGTTCTGATCTCATGCAGTGCTGGTCGAGATTTTAGATTTGAGTTCTGAAATAGTTCTGGTCATTTTAAAAAAGATTGGCTGTTGTAAAAGTTGTAGATCGTCATCTTAAATTTCATTAGAGACTAAGAACATGAATTTTGGTTTAGCCGTTTAAAAGTTATGGCAGTTTTAGTGCCTGCTGTTCGGAATCTATTTCCTTTGGCAGTTGCTGTGGTATTTTGTGTTTTAGGGCTAATTAGATGCCGAATCAAATTTTCTCAATACCTAAAAAAAGTTGGAAAATTTCCTATAGATTCTAAAAATGTCCTCGTTTGCTAAATTTGGAGTTGTATAGATTTATTTATGCTATTTTGAAGTCTGCTGCCCAATGTGGTAGCAGATCTAGTTTCAGGGCTAGATATGGAAGGCTTAATGTTCTATTTGAGAAAGTTGGTTAACTGGAAATGTGTGGGTAATTTTCAGTAGTTTCATAAAATTCTTGGTCCCTAGGGTTTGGGTTATAAGGGAGGAACTTATAACCTTTAGACCATAGAGACAGCAAAGGGGTGGTTTTGATCGCCGAGCGAGAAAGTAATAAAATTGGAGTAGGGCGTAGGTTTGATGTCGTTAAATTTATTGCCTGTGTTGTGATTGTATTGTGTTGAGATGTATGCAATTTATTTTCAGGTGGTGTGACTTCAGGAGTGGCCTCAACCTTGCGCCACTCCGCTCCTCGTGGTTAAGGCAAGTGCATTATATATGATGATGAATTTAGATGACTCTATGATGTGAATGAATAATTGATACCTAGCTGTCCTAAATGTTTGATAAACTTTATTATCAATGTTTAGATGCTGGTTATGTCTATGTTAATGTTAATGATGAAAAGATGCAACTTCCAATAATCCATGTCATTTGCATATGTTCATTCATGATGGAAGAGGTGACCTGTGTGGGTCTCTATGTCTCACTTGTGGTGGGCATAAAAGACCTACTTTGGTAGGCTCCTCCACGGGATGGAGGGGAATGAGAGGGTGCACACAGACAGGTGTGCACTCAGCTATCCGGTATGAGCTATGTGATGGCAATGAGCATATGGCATTCTGCATTGCATGAAAGAGTGGAAAATCTCAAATTTTAAAGTTATGAGCTCTTACATATGTGTGAAAGCATGTTGTGTCTTATGTAATCCGGCATATATATGTGATGTTATGGTTATACGATGTACTTTGCTGAGTTTTGGACTCACGCTTGTTTATTTAATATTTTTGGTTCTTTAAGGACGTCATGAAGGGATGGGATTTAGCTTCACCACATCACATTTTCATGTCCATTCATAATATTTAGCTTTGGAGCAATCTTACCCTTAAAGAATAAATTAGTTGTTCAATCATGGTTCCTTGTTTATCTTGTAAATGTCTCCTATTGGATTATGCTGATGAAATGTTGTCTTGATCATAACTAAACTATTTTACTTGTTGCGCTTAAATATTGACCCATTTATGTGATGTAATCGTTGCTAAAATTAGTTGCTGGAGTGCTATTCTTATGGCTTTTATGTATGGGATTGATGTAATGTGATTACCTTAGTGTTTATGCCCATGTTTGTGATTATGGTTCATTCTAGTTGTGAGATTTTATTTTAGGTTGCATGATGAAATCGTTGTGTAAATGGAGTTTATTGTTAGTAATTGTGAATGCTTCAGTGACATTCTAAGCACATGTTGTGTTAGGGTGGTACAAGGTTGCCATAGGAGATTGGAACTTGACTTAGGATGGGAAAACCTTTGTTTACTTGAGAAATGCAAAATCTATCTATTATTGTTATTTGTTTTACTATCTTTACAATCTATTTATCATACTTGTTCACAAATGCTGCTTTACTGCAAAATAACCATGTTAGACATTCCTTTGGAATAAGCCTTGCATATAGTTATATATAATTGTGTGCTGTGCATAACTTGTTGAATGCTTTAAGTACTCACCCTTGCTAACAACAACATCACCAGTTGAGAAGTCTACATCCATACTAGAGGAGGAGTGTGAGAGCATCTAGGCTCCCTATTTGTATAAATTATGCTTATAATATAGGTTTTGGTGTTGATGACTAAAAAGGATACTCAGTGAAAACCGACAATATTCAGATTTGATGATCAAGGCTAAGGTGTTTTTCTAGTTTTGGCTTTGGAGTTGATTCAAGTCATATAGTTAAAATCACCGTACTATTAAGAGGGATTATACATAAGAAATGATCTTGGTTCAAATGCAAAATCACTAAGATTACTTGGAGCATAGGACTTTTCATATTTCTCACTCAAAAATCCAGAGCTTTATCTTGATAGCCAAAACAATTCTCTCTGGACCAAACTTCATTTTACACAGGCGCTCAAAGATCCTAAGTTCAAAATTCTAACCGAGCGTACAACATGTACGCTGTACCGATATTTTCAGTCTGAAGCTGAGAATTATCTTCACTGAGCGTACTCCATGTACGCCGGACCGACTTTTTCAGTCCGGTGTTGAGAATTCTTCCTTGTTTCTTTTCAACCAAGTATAACTATGTTCGTCGGACCAATCTAAATTTTTTCTTATAATTAGTCCGACATAATTTATATTTTCACTCTAAATATAATTCTAGTCTGTGTTAAAATTTATTTTAACCAGAAATATAAAGTCTGATGCAGACCAGAATTCCTTGTGTACGTCGGACCAATTTTCCGGTCCGGCGCAAACTTGTTTCACTCTGATAAAACCAGCCGTTTTCTCATGTACGCCAGGCCAACTTTTTCGGTCTGGCGCAAACGTTATTTGCTGGTACTCAAAAGAAACAAAAACATGTGTACGCTGGACCAACTTTTTCGGTCCGGCGCAAGCATTCTCTTGCTGATATCAAAATCAAGCAATGCATATGTACTACAGACCGATATTTTCGGTCCGGCGTAAATGGGTCTCTCTGAGTTCAACAATGCTTCTCAATACTATGTACCTTGGACAAAAATTTTCGGTCCGGCGTGTGTGTAGTTTGACTTATGGTTCGTACACCATAGAATTCTTGCAAAAAGGTAGCAGTTGACCTACCCCATCTAACCTACCAACCCCCAACGGGCAAATGGCAGGTGTAACGGTTATCTCTGTTCATGATCTATATATAGAATGCCTGGGTTCACAAACATACAAAGCTTTGCACATTCACATCTTTGATATCCTGAACATCTTTGACATCATTCAAATCATATACAACTCTTTGATCTTTAGAATTCCTGAGCTTCATTCCATTAAAGAGTTTTGAGCTTCAACTCAGAAATCACAAACATTCATTCAGAACATTTAGAGTACTTGCTCCAAGCTAAGTCTAGTTTGCATCTAGCTACTGAACCAAGAGATAGGGCTTGTGGATAGTCTATTACTCTTGGAACTAGATGTTCCTAGACGGTTGGAGAAGTTGTTGGTGCGACCTATCCAATAGTAATTGTGGAAGGCCACCATTGTTGTGAAAGGTTGAGACTCACTTCACTGGAGTAGTGAAAGAGTCAAGATAGTGGAAAACCAAAAGCTATTGAGATTGGCTATTTGGTGGAGCAATACTTCTGAGGAAGTGCTCTAACGGGGACGTAGGAGTGATCTCTGAACCTCGCTGAAAAATCATTGTGTTCTCATGTGTTTGTTTTTATTGCTCATTATTCTCTTATAGTTTCTCATTCGAAATTCCCTTTCTTACAAAGTTTTCTTGAACAAGTGTTGTTCTGGACTTTTATATTAATTACTTCCGTTTCTGCGTTTTTATTGAGAAAAGTTTTTAATAATAATAATAATAAAAGGTTTTAAAGTTGCCTATTCACCCCCCCCCCCTCTAGGCCAACTTGGTCCTTACATAGTGTCAGAAAGAGACGAATGTTTAGGGTGCGAGCCTTGTCAGTTGCCTGTGGTATACTGAGGGGTTTATCTACATCTTCATGTTGCTGTAGTTCAACATGTTATTCAATATATGAGGCATACATATGTAAGTTGACCATAAGGTCATTCAACAGGTATTAAATAAGATATGATGTCTTTCATTATGTTTCCACTGTGTATGATTATGATATTTACCGATGTTGAGCCTATGTACCCTAGCATGATCTTGAACTAGTGTAGTATACACATAAGGTCCGAATTTGGATATTCAAGTCCTGACACCATGCCTGGGCACGCCTAGGGCTACTCTACATTGTCATTACTTCCTCATCAATTGGTGTGTTGTTCTTGATATATGATTGCATTACCTTGTTTAGGGGGTTTCAAGGATCTCAGGGAATGTGTAATAGGGAGTTCAGGAAGCATGTTGACATGGGAACAGGTGGATATCAAAAGTACTGCCGATTTCGATGGTTCCGATGAATCTTTGTCCTGTAGGTATGAACCCATGATGGTGCACACTCCTCATGTTGACGATGTTGTAGATTCGTTATGGTCATGTTAGGGCTAGTAAGAGTAGATGGACAGCACTGGGGAGGTGATTTGTGGTTGTCAGGATTCGACAAAATGTGGTGTCAGATTTTGGGGACCTGTTTTGGGGTGTCTAACATCTATTTCATGGCTTGGTCGTATTATGAAAAATGTAGATAATTGTTCAAAGTTCCTATGGTGTGCAAGAACGCTGGATTTAGTTGAGTGGTTTAAAAATTATGGCAACAGTAAGATTGATGTCCAAAAATTGGTCATTGTTGGTCGCAGTCGTGTTAATAGGCTTATTATGCTAATAAGATGGCCGAATTAAATTGTGCTCATAACTATAGAATATTAGATAATTTTTTAGTTTGCAGAGGTGGCATGGTTTGCTAATTTTTTACTATATAAAAATAGATATGAAATTGTTAATTTTGTAGTTACAAAAAATTATATGGTTTGCTATTTGTAGACTCGTGATTCAAAAGTTATAGTCATTCGATCGCCAAAACAACACAGGGAATGTTTTAGGCTGGCGTTGTGCATACGAGCAGCATTATTTTATTTGATGTTTACGTACTATTATGGCTCCTTGTTGAGATTGTGAACCTACTATAGGAGGAAGAGTGACTTCAGGGTTGGTGTCTACTTCACATTGATCTACTCCATGTGGTTAAAACGTCAAGTGCACAACGGAACGGTAGACGGTTTGTTGCTTTAATGCTCTATAAATGTGATTGGTTTATCATGTTGTGTACAAGAATGACCTTTAATAATGTTGTTTAAATGCTAAAGGTTATATGATGATAATTGGATGATGGAAAATGACTAATGGTGATTGATATAATAAAAGAAATTTTTGTGTCATATGCATCCATGATATGGAAGTAGAAGGCCTGAGTAGGCATTTATAATAGTCTACTTTGTGTAGGCACTCCATGGGAGTGGAGATGAGGTTCTTGTGTGAAAGAGGATGGGCTTGAGGTCCCTGCTTAAAAGTGGCCGAGCTTGAGTGCACACTACAGGTGTAGTACTCCACTATACCCATATATGCTAATGTGATGAGACATTTACATGAGTATTAGCATTGCATTATAGAAGGACACAATAAATATTGAGTATGGAGGAGAATAACAAGAATGAGTTGATGATCATTGTTCTGTTAATGTTAATTTTTTTATGATATACTTGCTAAGTTGTGAACTCACTTAAGCTTATTTGTTGTTTGATGTGACCGATGAGGGCATCATGGGAGTAGCGCATACACCTTATTTGCATCACATTTTACCATACAATTTTAGATATCTTCGTTCAACCATAGAATCTAACTCATATATAGGACCTAGTCAATGAATGACATTATAGCATAATAATAGTTGTGTGGAACCCAGTTATTATGTATACTATTGCATAAGGTTGAAATGCCTTGATTTATCTTTGATATGATCTACTTATTTGTCATCATCTTCAAAGGTATATTATGTATACTATTGCAAAAGTAGTCAGGAAGCTTTTGCCAAAGTTGTTGGTAAAAATTGTTTAATTTCAGAAAACAAAACGTATAGCGGTGATATTTCAGTCGCTATCTCGTTAGTCTACGTGCATATCTCAGTTGGAAAATTACTGTGACATGGAGTACCACTAAAGCCTTCCATTTCCTTCTGAACTATCTAAATGTGTACGACAACGTGTTAAGAAATTTTATTTTATTTATTAACAGACAATTTCCCTCAGTCAGAACTCAGAACTACGCCGTGTGAAAAATTGTGTGAGTGGTGACCTATATGTACCATATGCCCCCCTTCGGAAACAGTTTCTGATTGTACAGATTCTAGATTATCAGATTCTAGATTATAGTAAGCAATCTAAAGAATTTGCTAGTTGGAGAATCCTGATTGTCTGTGCTGATTGTTGATCGGCGTCAACAACGGACAAGTGAACGAGGGTGGCGAAGGGGCCTTGGGCTGGCGGCGGAAGCCCTCGAGCTCGCGTGACTCGTGGGAAGACGGAACCCGTAGAATCGGGTGGGTGATATCTTCTGATTTTGTGTATAAATCAGCTTCTGATTACGGAAGAAGCTGTCTATAATCCTCTCATTTGACAGACAATCCGCTTTTCTTTTAAGCGGAAGCCATAGCCCGGATGCTACATTGATACCTTCCAATGACAAAATGCAAGTTGTAATATTTTCCACGTCACAATGCTAGACCATCCCTTGTGTAACCTTTTCGTCTCACAGTCTAGCAGGGTTCACAAAACCGTTTTTTGAAAAACCTCTCGAAAATCGTACCGCAAAAACCGCTCGAAAACAGTTAGAAACCGAAGGGTTAAGAAATCAAAAAATTAGAAAAAAATTCAAATAAGTCGAAAACCGTTCGGTTTTCAACGAAAAACCGAGGTTTTTCGCGCAAAACCACTCGGTTTTCACGAAAACCAGCTGACCAATTAAATGTTCTTAAAAAACAGTTTTCGAGCAGTTTTTAAAACGTGGTTTTTCAACGGTTTTCGAGCAGTTTTCAACGCATAATTTTTTTAAATTTTTTTTAATTTTCACTGGTAAACCGCTCGGTATCTGTTCTCGAACCAGAGCGGTACGGTCGAAAACCACAAAAACCAAGCGGTTTACCGCGGTTTTGTGAACCCAGCAGTCTAGTCCAATAAACTCTTGGTGACAGTTTAGAATATTAAAAATAAGATCAGACCGTTAATAAGGTAAACACACAATTAAAGTGCAAATATATTGCCCACATGGCAATAATCGACTCCTTCCAATTACTCAGGAGTGCATCACAATATATTATATCGATCAGTCATACATCAGACGTATACTCCGTATATAAAAGATGGGAAGTTTCGCCGCTTGCCGCCCCGTCCACGTCGCCATTTTGCAGTCGTGGTCGCGTCTCCACCCGCGTCGCGTCGCTACCGCACGAGAACGCTGCTCGTTAAATGCACGGCCGGCTCGTCGTTCGCCCACGTCGCCCACCTGGCTCGCGGCCGTGCCAAGTTCAGATGTTTCGTTGCGCTTCGCTTCCGTGTCTGCGAGTGTGGCGTAGTGGTAGGCGCTCTCGCTTGCGCCCGGCCGCCGCGCTTTCGATTCCGTATCGCGCAGGTCGCTGTAGCGAATTTTTGGGTGCAACGTGTGGGCGTGGGCCGGGTGCAACGCGTGGGCATGGGCGGCAATGCTCGCGAGCGTTCCCGCGCTCGATATTTTTGTCACGCTTTCCCGCGCGTTTCTTTTCTCGCGCCACCGACTATACGACGCGTGCGTGTGGGCGGCTGCATGGGCGAGCTAGCCCAACTCGTGGACGTCTGTAACAAAAAAAAAGGCGACTGCAAGATTCAACCAGTAACGTTTTAATCTTTCTTCGAATTTAGCTTTTAGTTGCAGTCTGAAGAAAAGTATTAGTCTTTTGTTTTGTAAAATTACGGTTTTATCTATTTTTTTAACAGATTAGCCTTTTTCCCCGGCGGCACAAATACATATTTGTCTTTTGTTTGCAGGAGGCGAAGATTATATGATTCGCTCTGAAGATTTTTTAAAAAATACATTTGCATCACTTTCTTTGCGGGAAAAAAATACATTCCGTGTTACGGCTATCGCGTTGCGTCGCGCCTTTGAAGATTATATGATTCGCTCTGAAGATTTAAAAAAAAATACATTTGCATCGCTTTCTTTGCGGGAAAAAAAACACATTCCGTGTTACGGCTATCGCGTTGCGCCACGCCTTTATGACCGCTTGTTTTTTGGTGCCCTGGTCTTTACGGCGTCGTCCTCAAAATTTACCCTTTTTTTCACCCCAATTTGTACAAAAACACACTCAATTTTTTTCTCGGGCCGTCCAGAACTTACAATTTTTTTTAGTGCGTCATTTTATACAGAGAAGCGCTCAAATTTGCGTAGACCGCTCCAAGCTTCTGCGATATATTTTTTACCTTCTTTGGTTTTTTTAACGCCATTTCTGTGCGGTGTGGCGCACAAATTTTCCCACAGACCCTCCGAAGTTTCTGAGATTCATTTTTAATACGTCAGTTTTTACATAGGCGCTTAAATTTTTATGATGGCCCTCGAAGCTTCTGCAATTTATTTTTAACACGTCGTCTTTCACGTAAATTTGCCTGAGACCTTCAAAAAATACATATTTATCTAATTTTTCATTGTAAAACCCCCCACAACTCATGTGATTTTTACTGTCTGTCTTGTGTCATCCGGCCTAAAAAACACACTGAAATGTAATTTGAAATACCTCAAATTCTACGTTTAGCTCGATTCTCATCGATAGTGCGCTCCAAAAAATTCTTATATTTTTTCTGCGATTCTTTTCTTTGGCTAGGATCTACACGGCGCGGCGTGCCGTCGCGCAAACGTACCTAGTTATTCAGGTTGATGGGAGGGTGGAGGCGGCTTGTGAGCTCTGGCACCCTAGCACGCATTCTTCGTGTGTCGCATATAGCACCTTTTGGTTATTGGGCAGCAGTAACACAATGTGAATGGTCCTATACCTAGAGGTGGAAAAAAAACTCGAAACTCATGAGCTAAACGAGTACTCGTAAACTCGGCTTGAACTCGTTTCTTAATGAGTCGAGTCGAGTTATGATTTGAACTCGTTTCTATAACGAGTTAAATGAGCTAACTCGCGAGTTAAACGAACCAACTCACGAGTTTAACGAGTCCTCCAAGTCGGCAAATATAACTGTATATATGTGAGGCGAGAATGATAACACATAGCATACTGTATAGTGTCAACAGCAATCCTCCTCTCAGATGGCAATATCGAGTTTAACGAGTTTAACGAGCCAACTCACGAGTTTAACGAGTCGAGCCGAACTGAGGTTTGAACTCGTTAAGATAACGAGTCGAGTCGAGCTGGCTCGTTATCGTAACGAGTTTAACGAGTCGAGTTATCTCGATATCCACCCCTAGTCCTATCAACTTCCTTCCAAACGGCCAGATGTCAGACCCTACACATATAGATTAATAATAATTATCAGATTAAAACCCATGGCATATCGTATATGAAGATGATATGTCATGCATGTGTATAGGACTATATAGGTACAGTTCATCTTTATAGGATTTTAGGGAAACGATGAATGGATTCATTTTAGAAGCTGTCAAGAAACAAAGAGAGAAAATAGCGCATAAATCGAAAGTTACTACTTACACTGAGCATGAGGTGCAAAGCATCCGAGAAGAACCAAGATTGGTTCCTTCTTCGTTGGTTCATGTAGTTTGCCATGCGCACAAGTATTTCGTGATCTTCGATGGTTATTGACCACCGGCCGGATGATTGGTTCCTTGTTCCTGTCATTTATTACCGATCACGATTTGATTGCGTCGTGGCTGTCAACATATCTATCTGTGTATGATTTATAGGAGAGAATTGATCACGTCCGTGCTGATAATTAAGGAGGTATATTCTTCATTACTCTATATATGAATACTGATTATGTCAAGGATTATTAGGATATATATATATATATATATATATATATATATATATATATCGTGAAATGTGAATTGTAATGATTAATGATACCCTGGTAAGCAAGTTACTTGTTTCTTGAGAGGTGGAAAGCAAGTAACTGTTGAGATAAAAACAATTCCCATTTTATGTCGTGGATTCCATGCTTTTCAGGTGTGAAGAACAGCAAAGCTCAATAGACCCTCCCATCTCCTAATTATTATTATTGTTAATTTCTTTTAATTCCAGCTATGAAATTTGGGATGTTACGGTACCAGTTCACCGCTTACTATTCAAGGTAATAAAGACTTTTAACTGCATATTATATAAGGAAATAAATATTAATTTGCCATGACCGTTTTGCCTGCAATAGGAAAACTATATTTGTGTCTCGTGCTACATACTATTTTTCTGAACAAAGATAATTGGTAAGGATAAAATTTATCAAAATTCAAATTATTAAGCATGAACAGTATTTAAGAAAACAAAAAGTATAAGAACACAAAGTTGGAAGTTCAAATATCACAAAATAATTTACGAACTATTTAAAAAGACAGAAACCAAAAAAATTAAATTTGAAACATTCAAATAATATTTAGTAATGTTTTTTAGAAAAAAATATTTAGTAACGTTCGGATAGTGTATTACATGCTTTTTCTACATCCTCACTATGCATTTAAATTCATAATCAATAAATCTTAAATCCTTCCAACAACATATTTCAGATTCAAATACTTAATCTTGAATACTAGTAGTGTTTTGTCCTTCTATGGTTGCATGCGTAGCATCACTGGGTGAAAACGGAAGCAGAATTTCTAACCGTTCCGGCGAAAAACGGAAATGGAAGCTTTTTCGAAACGAAACGAAAATGTCGATGCGAAACAAAACATAAATTTTTGTCGAAAACAAAAATGGAAACGGGAGAGCCATTTTTGTCGAAAACGGAATTGGAAATTCCGTATAAATGAAACCGGAAATTCCGTCGGAAACTTGGCCCACTTAGCCCAAAAAGGAGAATGGAGAATTTAAATTTATTTTTGAATTAAATTAATTTCAGAAATACAAGTGGCTTTATAGAAAATATCAAATAGAGTTCAAAAATTTCGAAAAAAAATCTCAAAAATACTTTGGAACATTTTGAACCTATAAAATTATTTCTAGCATAATTTTGGATTCATTGTTCATGAATAAATTAATTATATAAATGTGAAAAATAGCAAAATGATATTTATAAACTCCAAATAATCCAAGATAAATCTCAGAAAATCATAAATGAACATTGAACAATAATATGCAAATTTTAGGGCATTACATTTTTATAGTTGGAGGAGCAAGAGGATGTTGTTGATAATGATATGTAGGAGGACATGATGGTTTGATTTGGGGAACAAATATAGCGAGCCTTCAACTGACAAACTTGAGAAAAAAACTTTCTAATGATACCGGTGAACATAATATTATTCTTATATCCACCTTTAAGGTGGAATGAGTTACATTATTTTTGTGGTCATGTATATTGTGATCATGTATTACGTTCTTGTGGAATTTTTCACTTTCGTTTTCGTATCCCCTCCATTCCGTTTTGCATCCGTTTTCGTCATTATTTGTTTTCGTATCCGTTTCCAAGGTTTCCGATTTCGTTTCCGTTAGCGGTAAAAGATGTGGAAACGGAAACGGAACGACCATTTACCAACCATTTCCGTTCCGTTTTCATCCCTACTCCTTGAGGAGTATTATGAAATCATTTATGGCGCTGCTTTTTTAAGATTTGACCCACTAACCAGCTATAATGGGGTAACAAAAATTTTCCTAATTAAACTATCCTTATACAATGGAAGGATAGGATTCACCCAAACTCTTACATCTATGTTGTGTGAAAAATTGTGTGAATGGTGACCTATATGTACCATAGCCAGGATGCTATGTTGATACCTTCCAATGACCAAACATGCAAGTTCTAATTTTTTCCGCGTTAAGATTGACATATTTTCCGCCTCAGGCCTGCCGAGATTGGATCTCCCAAACAAGGCCTTGCAGTGCTAGACCATCCCTTGCAAAACCTTTTCATCTCACAGCCATTCTAGTCCAATAAACACTCAGTGACAGTTTAGAATATCAAAAATTAGGTCAGGCCGTTAATAAGGTAAATACACAATTAAACTGCAAATGGATCAGAATTGCTCACACGACAATAATTGATTCCTTCCGATTATTCAGCATCACATCATATTAAATTATATCCATCAGTCATACATGAAATCTCTTAATTATTCAAGTTGATGGGAGAGTGGATGCGGCTTGTAAGTTGTGGCAGTTTAGCCTGCATTCTTCGTCTGTCGCGAAGCAACCTTGCGGCGAAGGGCAGCAGTAACACAAAGTGCATGGTCCTATCACATTCCTTTCGCACGGCCATACGTCTGGCCCTACACCTATAGATTAATAATTATCAGATTGAAACCCATGGCATATCTTATATGAAGATGATGTGACATACTATACATGTGTATAGGACAGTAGGTACAGTTCATCTTTATAGGATTTTAGTAGAGAAACAAAGAATGGATTCATTCTAGAAGCTGTCAAGGAACAAAGAGAGAAAATAGCGCATAAATCGAAAGTTACTACTTACACTGAGCATTAGTGGCCGGATGATTGGTTCCTTCTTCCTTGGTTCAGATATATATAGGCAAGCATGCATTATATTTATTACCGATCACGATTTGATTGCGTCGTGGCTGTCAACATATCTATCTGGTGCAAGATTTATAGCAGATGATTGATTACGTCCGCGTTGATAAGATACGTGATATATATATATATATATATATATATGTGGAATGTCTACTTAACATTCGGCAGATTTTTTTATCAAACCAGTCAAATTTTTCTCTCTCAATACATGCCACTTTTAATGTAGAGAAAAATAAAAAATAATTTTTCTAAGTTAGACAAAAAAAAAGAGATTGGTGAACCCTAATAGAAAATAAATGATTAAAACCACCTATCTAAATGCAGATCAAATGGACAAAAAAGTGACTGAAATCAAAGAAAAAAATAGGCGACATATTTTTAGCAATGCACACACATATATATATAGTGTTTTCTTAATTAGTCCGTGCGCATAGGTCAGTTGAGAAAATATTGACAGGTCGTAGTCCTTATATGTAGTGTCTTCTTAATCTGCGTGCATAGGTCAGTTGGAAAATTATCATGACATCGAATAAATCCTTCCATTTCCTTGTCTAGTATCTAAATGTACATGGCAACGTGTTAAGAAATTTTATTTTATTTCTAAATAGGCAATTTCGCTTGGTCAGCACTACGTTGTGTGAAAAATTGTGCGAATGGTGACATATATGTACCATAGCCAGGATGCTACGTTGATACCTTCCAATGACCAAACATGCAAGTTCTAATTTTTTCCGCGTTAAGATTGAAATATTTTCCGCCTCAGACCTGCCGAGATTGGATGTCCCAAACAAGACCTTGCAGTTCTAGACCATCCCTTGCAAAAACTTTTCATCTCACAGCCATACTAGTCCAATAAACACTCGGTGACAGTTTAGAATATAAAAAATTAGGTCAGACCGTTAATAAGGTAAATACACAATTAAACTGCAAATGGATCAGAATTGCTCACACGACAATAATGGATTCCTTCCGATTATTTAGCATCACACCATATTAAATTATATCCATCAGTCATACATGAGATCTATTAATTATTCAAGTTGATGGGAGAGTGGATGCGGCTTGTATGTTGTGGCAGTTTAGCCTGCATTCTTGGTCTGTCGCGAAGCAACCTTGCGGCGAAGGGCAGCAGTAACACAAAGTGCATGATCCTATCACATTCCTTTCGCACGGCCATACGTCTGGCCCTACACCTATAGATTAATAATTATCAGATTGAAACCCATGGCATATCTTATAAGAAGATGATGTGAAATACTATACATATGTATAGGACTGTAGGTACAGTTCATCTTTATAGGATTTTAGTAGAGAAACAAAGAATGGATTATTTCTAGAAGCTGTAGGTACAGTTCATCTTTATAGGATTTTAGTAGAGAAACAAAGAATGGATTATTTCTAAAATAGCGCAAAAATCGAAAGTTACTACTTACACTGAGCATGAGTGGCAAAGCATCCGAGAAGAACCAAGAAAAGCACAAGTACTTGGCCAGCGTACTTCATGTAGTTTGCCATGCGCACAAGTATTTCGTGATCTTCGGTGGTTACTGACCACCGGCCGGATGATTGGTTCCTTGTTCCTTGGTTCACATATATATAGGCAAACATGCATTATATTTATTACCGATCACGATTTGATTGCGTCGTGGCTGTCAACATATCTATGTGGTGCAAGATTTATAGCACATGATTGATTACGTCCGCGTTGATAAGGATACGTGATATATATATATATATATATATATATATATATATATGGAATGTCTACTTAACATTCGGCTGATTTTTTTATCAAACCAGTCAAATTTTTCTCTTTCAATACATGCCACTTTTAATGTAGAGAATAATAAAAAATAATTTTTCTAAGTTAAACAAAAAAAAAAGAGATTGGTGAACCCTAATAGAAAATAAATGATTAAAACCACCTATCTAAATGCAGATCAAATGGACAAAAAAGTGACTGAAATCAAAGAAAAAAATAGGCGACATATTTTTAGCAATGCACACACACATATATATATAGTGTCTTCTTAATTAGTCTGCGTGCGCATAGGTCAGTTGGGAAAATATTGACAGGTCGTAGTCTTATATATAGTGTCTTCTTAATCTGCGTGCATAGGTCAGTTGGAAAATTATCATGACATGGAATAAATCCTTCCATTTCCTTGTCTAGTATCTAAATGTACATGACAACGTGTTAAGAAATTTTATTTTATTTCTAAATAGGCAATTTCGCTCAGTCAGCACTACGTTGTGTGAAAAATTGTGCGAATGGTGACCTATATGTACCATAGCCAGGACGCTACGTTGATACCTTCCAATGACCAAACATGCAAGTTCTAATTTTTTCCGCGTTAAGATTGACATATTTTCCGCCTCAGGCCTGCCGAGATTGGATCTCCCAAACAAGGCCTTGCAGTGCTAGACCATCCCTTGCAAAAACTTTTCATCTCACAGCCATTCTAGTCCTATAAACACTCGGTGACAGTTTAGAATATCAAAAATTAGGTCAGGCCGTTAATAAGGTAAATACACAATGAAACTGCAAATGAATCAGAATTGCTCACATGACAATAATGGATTCCTTCCGATTATTCAGCATCACATCACATTAAATTATATCCATCAGTCATACATGAGATCTATTAATTATTCAAGTTGATGGGAGAGTGGATGCGGCTTGTAAGTTGTCGCAGTTTAGCCTGCATTCTTCGTCTCTCGCGAAGCAACCTTGCGCGAAGGGCAGCAGATAACACAAAGTGCATGGTCCTATCACATTCCTTTCGCACGGCCATACGTCTGGCCCTACACCTATAGATTAATAATTATCAGATTGAAACCCATGGCATATCTTATATGAAGATGATGTGACATTCTACACATCACTACTGCGGATCGGGCATGCACAAGCGGTTCGAAACCGCTTTCAGAAGCGGTTTTAGAACCGCTTTTAAGCAACCGCGAGTGATACCCCGTCGGGTATCACAAGCGGTTCCTCGAACCGCTTGTGATTCGATATTTCCACAAGCGGTTGGTGTTACCAACCGCTAGTGGAGAGGTTCTCTCCAAAAGCGGTTGGTGTTACGAACCACTTGTGAAGAAGCTTTCTCCACAAGCGGTTGGAGTTACCAACCGCTTGTGAAGAGTCTGACAACATAGCGTTTTGATTATATTCAATATAGAATATGCTTTCAGAGGGGTTTTTGATATAGATTTTGACAATTAAAATAAATAGAACTTCATGAGTTTTTTTGACACACTTAAATATATATATATTAGTCATGAGTATTCATTCAGATAATTAAAGACTAAAAAATGAACAAGTTGATGAACACATGAAATAATAAGCCACTTTTACAAGTTTCAAAGAATAAAAGGGCGAATATTGAGCTCATTTCTTGCGTGCATCGCTCTTTGTGCCCTTGGTCGACGTTGATGTCAGTTCACCTGTCCTTATTTCAGGACAATCTCTCCAACCATTTGCGTGGAACTCGCCTTTGGTGGATACAATCTCGTCGACAATAAAGCCGATGAGTTGTTCTTGGATTCCTGCAACCCGGTGCGGCGGGATCACGCCTTGCACATCGACGTTGGGCTGACAAAGCGGGAGGTAAATAAATCTCTGGACATGTAATTATTAAAGTGTAAGTACTAAGAAATTGACATGTGCACACTACCTCGGCGTTAGTTGTCGGCACATCACCGTGGGTAATACTTTGCATATAGTGGCACACATAATAGCCACATAAGTTGTTTCCACCTGTCTATTGTAGAACCTGCGATGAAATTTGAAAAGAACACGATTATTGGGATGAAAAACTGTTACGGCATATTAATATTCTTTAATACGTACTCGAGTGCTTAATTGTACATCAAATTCGTTCTCGAAATCTCCTTGTTGCTTCGTTCGAAACCGTGCGAATGCCCTGTGTGATGCGTTAGTATGAATGTTAATTATCAGAGTTGGAATTAGCAAGGTATTTCAATATATATAATAAGGAAAACTATCGTATATATATGTGCTATATACCTGTTTAGGGTGTCAATGATAAATTGATATTTTTTCACCGGAGTCCTTTTTGAGTCTTGAACAATGATCTGGCTGCTGTCAAGCTTGATGACAAGAAGGATCCAGTGAAACCTATTCATGTATTGCAACATATATGTAACTAGCTAGTAGTATTATAAATGCCTTGGAAAATATAAGAATGAGAGGTTGTATATATACGTACTCGAAGTTGAAGGGCAGAAGTATGTACGGTTTGTAGTGCTGTCCCAAGAATGCATCGAGAATGTAATCTTCAACATCCTTTCGGTTGTATCCAAAGACGAACTCGTTAACAATCTCTGGGTCGATAAAGCCCACGTTGGTTCTCTTTTCTACATCGTTGTATCTCCATTCTACATAGAAAGGTATAAGTTTAAGAGTTGCAATTTTATTGTACGAGGAAGCACACGGTAAAGGTATGAGCTTGACACTTACAGGCACCAGCAGCTCATGAGAGACACGTTGATGGAGTCGGCATGGTAAATATTGTATAAGTCGTCAAATTTGAGCCATATGTTGTTGTCCCCGCGATAAAAATCATCTTCTTTGAAACGGAGGGGGGACATCGTTCTTCCTTGAGCGGACTCTGTCATGTACCATTCGTGAAATTGCTGCATCTTGGTTGGCAGATCCTTTATCTCATTTGGGTCAATGAGCTCCCGACCCAACTGAAATTGCCATCTGACCTTTGTTGCCATTGGGATATCATCTGTTAATCCAAGAGTCAGAGTGTGGAACCGAGTCTGCCTCCTTCAAAACCTCTCGAGGTTCTCCTGATCTTGGTCTCTCTTCTTCTTCTTCTTCTTTGCCGCCGCCTCCTGACCACGTTTATTCTTCTGTGTAGCCTTAATTATTGTCCGTTCATAGTTGGGCGGCACAGTAGCGACTTTGCGGGCATGTCGCAAGTGTTCCGCCGCTTTTGGATCAGTTGGTACCTTTGGCTCTACCTTCTTTTTGGCGAAGTGTGCAGCCACTTCTGCTTTAGTGACCACGTCACTCTTCTCCTTATTCATATCATATGCCCTCTTTGGAGGTTCCTTTACCTTGGTCGATCGGCTGGACTCCACCTTCTTGGGAGCAGGTGGGGGAGCCTTAATTCTGTTATCGAGCTTCTTCCTCGGAGGAGATGGTGGAGGCGTGGTTTTCCTGGGGGGGTTCTTTTTTGTTTGAGATGCTGGTGGTGGAGTAGGGCTTCTGCGTGGAGCGGGTGGTGGAGAAGGCGTGCTCTGTTTTACCGGCAAGACATTGCGTGGCGGTGACGTTGGAGGAGGCGTGGGTTGGCGTGGTGGAGATAACGCACCCACAGCAGCTGGAAATATGATGTACTGTTTGCGCCAAAGGATGATATTGTGGAGGGCATGTCCAAGCTTGGTCACGTCGTCGCCTCCAGCAATATCGAGGTGAAGTTCTTCAAATCCGCTCAGCACCTCCTCCACCGCGACCTTTGAGTAACCCGGGGGTATCTCGTTGCAGTGGAACATCTGGCCCGGCTCCGCCGAATATGCCATGTCGTAAGCCACCTTGATGGAGAGGTTACGCGCATCAACGTGTAGCTCACACTGGCGGCGAACCCTTATGTCATCCACGGGATAACGGGCTAGCAAGGTGTCCGCTTCAGGAGCCCCGGTGGACGCGCAGCTACTTCGCCGCGCGGAGGGGCTGATCACGGCGTCCGGTTGATTGCTCGGACCTAGTCCTTGAAGCTTGCTGAGGGCAATTTGTACTTGTTGCACAACTATGTCGCCGATGCTAGCCTGGGTTTCTCTGAGCTCTTGTTCCAATTGGTACACTTTACGTGATTCTCTTGTTTTGCTTCTATGCCGGCTCCTGTACGTATGTGCACCCTTAGCGAAACCATACTTCTACGGCGTCAGCTTGCCCATACCTCGTGTCCGTCCTGGGTGCTCAGGGTTTTCAAGGGCATGTGTTAGCTCATCATTTTCCCTGTCTGCCACCAATGTACCTGCCTGAGACTGCTCGACAGCTTGTACAATCCTTTGGCCAGCCTCTTGTACTCATGGTGTCATCACCAAACTGCCGTCATCTGAAAGGCTCCCCCCATGACCCATGAACCAATTGCGCAGGCGCTGTTCCCACAGAGCGGTAGCCGGTGTGACGTCCTTCGCCTTTAATTCTTCTTCCCGCTTCTCCCATTTTGGTACAGCCTTGATGTAACCACCGGTGCCAAGATGGTGGTGGTATTTCTTCATCTATGAATTGGCCTTGTTCTTCTGACTCGCGGCCTGGCCTTCAGCTGACAGCTTGAACTCCTCGAATGCTTCCCATTGATCCGCCAACTGAGGAAATTGGTTGAAGTCGGGTCTTTCTCCCTTCTGCACATACTTGCGGCTGAGAGACGTCTTCCAGGCCTGAAACATTGTTGCCATATTCTTCAAAGTGAATTTCTTGGCCTTGTCTTCGGACCCTTGAGGAAATGTGAAATTTTTCTTAATATCTTGCCAGAGCAGATCCTTGGTAGCTTGAGGAACTTCGGCCCATTTTCTGATGCTAATTGGGACGTGATCCCTCACGTGGTAACCGCAAGCGTTGTTGTACGGCCCAACTGCTAAAAGAGGGGCAACCGGCATCCCTTCGTTGTTAACGTCGGTAAACACGTGCTTTGTGGATGGCTTCTTGTTAGGTCCCCGATGCTTGGATTGGTTGCTCGATGCACGGGGCTTAAAATACATAAACATATGTACAAACGTGTCAGAGTGTATTATATTAATGAATTGCGATTAATTAACATGTCTACGGGGATTATATTCTTTTGGCTATACCTCATCCAGGCCGGAACCAGTGTTATCGGACTCAGCGGCTCCAGCGTCAATGGCTTCATCAGGTGCAGCCTCAACGGCCTCACCGGAACCACCATTAGCCCCAGCGGCAGCGGCATTAGCATCACCTTCGATGGTACCCAGCGCGATGGAGTCCAATAGGAACTGTTCTCCCTCATCGAAAGTAGGGTCACCACGTCCTGGTTGCGCCATCTGTCCTAATTCCGAAAAAATGTTGATATAATTATCATATTACTTTGAAACAACCATATTACAGATTACAACACAAGCATATTATTACATAAATTTCTACACCAAGCATTAAGTTCTACGGCATGTTGGAACTAGCCCAAGGACCAAACACGAACTCGTAGACACAAGAACAAGAAATACACCATCATTTTGGAACTAGCCCAAGGACCAAACACGAATACGGGCATGTGCACAAACCGTGCAACTAACGCTGGTTACTGGAAGACAACGGGAAAGGACATGGAAATCTTCACTGGACAACTACCGACAACACCGGAGCTAGTAGGAATGCCACGGTAATACAACTTTTATGTATTCATCATATGACAGATGAGTGGGTTATCCGTCGTGTCTTTGCCAAGAATGTTGGTGTCTTTGACAAAATCACTTGTGGGCATTTCACCAACATCCGTGGGCAGCCGAATTAGAGAGGGAGGACGACGCGTGCACACATATACCTCGGTCCTCCTGGGTGGAATGGCGGTGTGGCGGCGCTTTGGTGGCGGAGTAGGCGTCGGCGAGGTGGCGAAGAAGGCGCCGGCAGCCGGGGTGGAGTGACGACGGCGACGAGGGCACCAGCGCACGCGGGGTCGATTGTCGCGGTGGTGGAGGCGCCAGGATGGTTGGGTGGTGGAGGAGGCCGACGGCGTCGACGGGGACGGCGACGCGGGGTCTGGACGGAGTCGACGGTGGCGGTGGCCGGAGAGACACAGGAGACAGCGGCGTGCGGGGGGGGGGTCTCGAGCGGGACATAGAAAATTTCGGGTGTGGGAAAAGGGCGGGCATTTCAAATTTATACAAGGAGCACTTCTATAAGCGGTTCTAATAACCAACCGCTTGTAAAATATCTCTAAAAGTGGTTTTAGAACCAACCGCTTGTAGAGGGAGGACTTCTACAAGCGGTTCGTAGAACCAACCGCTTGTAGAATATCTCTACAAGCGGATTTAGAACAACCCGCTTGTAGAGGGATGACTTTTACATGCGGTTGGTATTACTTACCGTTTCTGAATGTTGCGCTCTAGAAGCGGTTCTTTTATCAAACCGCTTCTGAATTCTACGTTCTAGAAGCGGTTCTTTTCTCAAACCGTTTCTGAATGTTGAGCTCTAGAAGCGGTTTGTTTGTCAAACCGCTTCTGAATGTTGCGTTCTAGAAGCGGTTCTTTTCTCAAACCGCTTCAATGTTGCGTCGTATAAGCGTTCTTTTCTCAAACCGCTTGATTTAATTTTATAATTTTTAAAAAGTGCTTTTAGCACTTGATTTCATTTCGAAATTTTTAAAAATGCTTTTAGCAATTTAGTTTCATTCTATATTTTTGAAAAAGCTTTTAGCACTTGATTTCATTTCATAATTTTTTAAAAAGCTTTTAGAACTTTACTTTCATTCCATACTTTTTATAAAAAGCTTTGAGCACTTTAGTTTCATTCCAGAATTTTGGCCCTTTACATTCATTCCAAATAAACACTTCATCTTGTAGAAGACCCGTGTTACATATACATAGTTCATACAAGAGGGTACATCTTAAGTAGTAACGCATTTTGTTTTTACAAGTGTTCCTTCATTATGATCGCGACGTATGAAAGGAGTATCCACGTCTGTGTCATTGAGGAGGCTTATGTCGACATCCACAAATGAAAGGAGGGATCTCGTCGAATCGACTATACTCTTCCTCGTCTGTGACGTCCTCAACTCCAACAATCCTTCGTTTGCCTTGTAGAACCAAGTGTCGCTTTGGCTTAGTACTACAATCTTTCTGTTTGTCCTTATGCTTCTTAGGTTTGCTTGACATGTCCATTACGTAGAAGACCTGTCTCACATCGTTCGCGAGGACGAACAGTTCGCGCCTATAGCCGACTTGCGTGAGGTCCACGATTGTCATACCGTATTTGTCGACCTTCACGCCGCTTGAAGTCAGTTTGACCCATTGGCACTTAAATAGAGGGACCTTCAAAGGTATAGTCAAGTTCCCATATCTCTTCTATGAAACCATAATATGTATCCACCTTGCCTTTGTTGTCTTCGGCATCTATACGGACACCGCTATTTTGGTTGGTGCTCTTGTTATCCTGCGATCTGGTGTAAAATGTGTAACCATTTATCTCGTACCCCTTGAATGTCACGATTTCACTAGATGGTCCCCGAGCCAAGCGTTGCAACTGTTCATTGTCCGACCCTTTCAAAAGGATGTACTTTTGTAACCAAGCGCTGAAAGAATCCATGTGCTTCAGTGTTATCCAATCCTCAGACCTCCCCGGGAAATCGCGGCGTAGAATACTCTTGTGCTCAAGGACATACGGGGCCACTAGAGTTGATTGTTTCAAAACCGTGAAATGTGCTTGCTTAAATGTAAGAAGATCATTGCATGCAATTGCTTTCCTTCCTAGTGTCCTTTTTCCCCGTAGCCTCCCCTCATGGCGTGATATAGGGACGCCGATCGGGTTTAGATCATTAATGTAATCCACACAAAACTCAATCACCTCCTCTGTCCCATAACCCTCGGCAATGCATCCTTCCGGACGAGAACAGTTACGAACATACTTCTTTAGCACACTCATGTACCAATCGAAAGGGAATATGTTGTGTAGATACACGGGTCCAAGAATACCTATCTCTTTGACAAGGTGAACAGTGAGATGAACCATAATATCAAAGAATGCAAGAGGAAAGATCATCTCAAGACTAACCACACTTTGTACCACGTCATCCTGCAGCTTACTTAGTTTATCTGGGTCGATGACCTTCTGTGAAATCGCGTTGAAAAAAGAACACAGCTTTGTGATTGTCCCTCGTACCCACTCGGGCAGTATGCCTCTCACAACCACTCGAGCAATCGTGTCATTAACACAAGACAGTCATGGGATTTCATGTGTACGATTTTATTCTCTTTCGTGTTTGCGAGTCTCTTTACATTCGAGGAGTATTCGGAAGGGACCTTCACACTGTTCAGGAACCCTATCACGCTTTTTTTCTCTTCTTTGCTTAGAGTGTAGCTCGCAGGATGTAGGTAATGTTGTCCTTTCCCTCTCTTTTCGGGATGTAGGTCGTTCCTCAGTTCCAAGAGTTTAAGGTCCTTCCGAGCTTGCAGTGTATCTTTCGATTTTCCATACATATCTATGTAGCCTAGCAGGTTCAAGCAGACATTCTTCGTGATGTGCATAAAGTCAAGTGAGTGACGAACCTCCATGACTAGCCAATAAGGCAAGTCCCAAAATATTGACTTCTTCTTCCACATGGGTGCATGACCATCCTCATTCTGCACATGTTTGCTTCCAGGACCCTTTCCAAATACTACTTTCAAATCCTTTAACATAGCAAACACACGTGGCCCACTACGATGCCGAGGCCTTGCACGAAGGTGCAGTTGCCGTTAAATTTCCCCGCCTTCCTTCGCAGCGGGTGACTCGTAAGAAGAAACCTACGGTAACCCATGTACACAACCTTCCGAGAGTTTTTCGTACATGCCGTCCGTTTCATCTAAGCATCGGATGCGTGCTCCATATCCTTTGATAGTTAGGCGAACAGTTACCGAGAGCGGGCGGTCGTTGATTGTTACAAATAACAATGCACGAGGGTGAAATACTCCCTTTGTACTCATCCCATACCCTTGCACCATCGTCCCACAATGTCACAAGATCTTCAACCAATGGTTTCAGGTAGACATCGATGTCATTTCCGGGTTGCTTGGGGCCTTGGATCAACAACGGCATCAGGATGTACTTTCGCTTCATGCACACCATGGAGGAATGTTATAGATACATAGTGTAACGGGCCGTGCTATGGTGCTGCTCAATTCTCGAAAGGATTCATCCCATCGGTACTCAACCCAAACCTTATGTTTCTCACCTCATCTGTGAAGTCCGCACGCGTCGGTCGACTTTCCTCCACCGTGAACCATCTGCAGGTGTCTAAGCATCCCGTCGTCCTTACGCTCTTCTTTGTGCCAACGCATCATCCGGGCATGCGCTTTGTTAGCAAACATACGTTTCAATCGGGGATCACAGGAATTAGCACAACACTTTAGCCGGAGGTCTCTTCTTCTTACGCCCCATCTATTTCACCGGATCGTCACGCTTCACCTTATACCGTGATTCTCTGCACACCGACAAACATCCAAATCGGCATACTCATTACGATACAGATACAATCATTAGGACATGCGTGTATCTTCGTACTTCCAATCCCAAAGGATGAGACGACTTGCTTGGCTTCATATGTAGATTCGGCGAGTGTTATCTTCGAAGCAACTTCTTTACGAGTGATAACACCTCATCGAATCCGTTATCTGACACACCATTTCTAGCCTTCCATTTCATGAGTTCTAGTGTGGTACGCAGCTTTTTGTGGCCCTGCCCACAGTTTGGGTACAAAGGAGTTCTGTGGTCCTCTAACATGCGCTTGGAACTTCTCGAACTGCTTTCATCTGTAGTCTCCCTCTCCGTCACGCAAATCTGGTCTAGCTCATCATCACCAAAGTCACCAAGTGTTTCTTCCACGGAGCAAGATGTGCGTGCCGTCCGGGATACTGTTGAATCCATCTTCCTCTTCCTCGTCTTCTTCATCGTCTTCCTGGCTAATCACCTCAACTTCGCCATGGTTGGTCCAATAGGTATAGTTTGGCATGAAACCTCTCATGATCAAGTGGTTCATAACTTGCCATCGCTGGGAGTGCTCCTTCTCGTTCTTGCAATCTACACACGGATAACATATGAAGCTGCCTGGAGGCAAGAATGCAACGGCCGCATCGAGAAAAGCTTGCACGCCATCAATGAACTCTCTCGAGCGACGGTCCGCATTATACATCCATTGCCGATTCATGTATACCAAGTTATAATTTCATTAAAAATTATAACAAATTCCGTTAGAAAAATTATAACCTAACTTAAATTTCGTAACATTTAAACCCAACAAAAAAAAGTTCCACCTACACCGTCATCCAATTAAAGACCTACCTTTCTAATTATTTTGTATCCCTTCCTACCTTTGTAATTATTTTTTATCCTTCTACATGTTTTTCTATTTTATTTCATACACCAATAATTACTTCCTTGCAATGTTGTACCTAGATCTCTCCCAATATTGTGATATTTAAGATTCTAAAGCTAACAACCACCTAGATCTAAAGATTCCGATCACCTTTACCTTGTAATGTCATATTTTGAACTAGATCTCCACCCTACATCTTCATACAACAACAAAAACAAGGCACAGAAAACAAATTTTCGATCATGCTTAAAAAGTTCAAGATTTCTCCACATCCATTGAAAAAAATAGCAATATCTAGCTGAGAAGCATGTTCACATGATGTTACTAACTTTGAAACACTTAATTTGGAGCTAATCACCTCCAATTAAAAATTTGGACAGCACCTCCCAAGAACAGTAGCTTGGTCGGCCTTCTCTGCTCGATCGTACCTCTCTTTGGCGCATGGAGGAAGAAGGGTTTAAATGCGCTGCGCGGGAGGCCTTCCAAAAGCGGTTTGAGACACGAACCGCTTCTGAAGGTTGCGTTCTAGAAGCGGTTCTTTTCTCAAACCGCTTCTGAAAATCAGAAGCGGTTCGTGTCTCAAACCGCTTCTGGAAGCCCTCTCCGGACCGTTGCCAACGAACCGCTTCTGGTGCGAACATCACAACGGGTTCGCACCAGACCGCTTCTAATAGGCCGGTTGTGATGCCCAGTTCTGTAGTAGTTTTAATAGGCTTCTAATAGCTTTGGATTTGATTCAAGTCATATAGTTAAAATCACCGTACTATTAAGAGGGATTATACATAAGAAATGATCTTGGTTCATATGCAAAATCACTAAGATTACTTGGAGCATAGGACTTTTCATATTTCTCACTCAAAAATCCAGAGCTTTATCTTGATAGCCAAAACAATTCTCTCTGGACCAAACTTCATTTTACACAGGCGCTCAAAGATCCTAAGTTCAAAATTCTAACCGAGCGTACAACATGTACGCTGGATCGATATTTTCGTCCCAAGATCGAGAATTATCTTCACTGAGCGTACTCCATGTACGTCGGACCGACTTTTTCAGTCCGGTGTTGAGAATTCTTCCTTGTTTCTTTTCAACCAAGTATAACTATGTTCGTCGGACCAATCTAAATTTTTTCTTATAATTAGTCCGCCATAAGTTATATTTTCACTCTAAATATAATTCTAGTCTATGTTAAAATTTATTTTAACCAGACTTATAAAGTCTGATGCAGACAAGAATTCCTTGTGTACGTCGGACCAATTTTTCTGGTCCGACGCAAACTTGTTTCACTCTGATAAAACTAGCCATTTTCTCATGTACGCCGGACCAACTTTTTCGGTCCGGCGCAAACGTTATTTGCTAGTACTCAAAAGAAACAAAAACATGTGTACGCTGGACCAACTTTTTCGGTCCGGCGCAAGCATTCTCTTGCTGATATCAAAATCAAGCAATGCATATGTACTACAGACCGATATTTTCGGTCCGGCGTAAATGGGTCTCTCTGAGTTCAACAATGCTTCTCAATACTATGTACCTTGGACTAAAATTTTCGGTCCGGCGTGTGTGTAGTTTGACTTATGGTTCATAAACCATAGAATTCTTGCAAAGAGGTAGCAGTTGACCTACCCCATCTAACCTACCAACCCCCAACGGGCAAATGGCAGGTGTAACGGTTATCTCTGTTCATGATCTATATATAGAATGCCTGGGTTCACAAACATACAGAGCTTTGCACATTCACATCTTTGATATCCTGAACATCTTTGACATCATTCAAATCATATACAACTCTTTGATCTTTAGAATTCCTGAGCTTCATTCCATCAAAGAGTTTTGAGCTTCAACTCAGAAATCACAAACATTCATTCAGAACATTTAGAGTACTTGCTCTAAGCTAAGTCTAGTTTGCATCTAGCTACTGAACCAAGAGATAGGGCTTGTGGATAGTCTATTACTCTTGGAACTAGATGTTCCTAGATGGTTGGAGAAGTTGTTGGTGCGACCTATCTAATAGTAATTGTGGAAGGCCACCATTGTTGTGAAAGGTTGAGACTCACCTCACTGGAGTAGTGAAAGAGTCAAGATAGTGGAAAACCAAAAGCTATTGAGATTGGCTATTTGGTGGAGCAATACTTCTGAGGAAGTGCTCTAACGGGGACGTAGGAGTGATCTCTGAACCTCGCTGAAAAATCATTTTGTTCTCCTGTGTTTGTTTTTATTGCTCATTATTCTCTTATAGTTTCTCATTCGAAATTCCCTTTCTTACAAAGTTTTCTTGAACAAGTGTTGTTCTGGACTTTTATATTAATTACTTCCGTTTCTGCGTTTTTATTGAGAAAAGTTTTTCATGATAATAATAATAAAAGGTTTTAAGTTGCCTATTCACCCCCCCTCTAGGCCAACTTGGTCCTTACAGAGTGTCAGAAAGACACGAATGTTTAGGGTGCGAGTCTTGTCAGTTGCCTGTGGTATACTGAGGGGTTTATCTACATCTTCATGTTGCTATAGTTCAACATGTTATTTAGCCTTGCGAGGCATACATATGTAAGTTGACCATAAGGTCATTCAACAGGTATTAAATAAGATATGATGTCTTTCATTATGTTTCCGCTGTGTATGATTATGATATTTACCGATGTTGAGCCTATGTACCCTAGCATGATCTTGAACTAGTGTAGTATACACAGAAGGTCCGAATTTGGATATTCAAGTCCTGACACCATGCCTGGGCACGCCTAGGGCTACTCTACATTGTCATTACTTCCTCATCAATTGGTGTGTTGTTCTTGATATATGATTGCATTACCTTGTTTAGGGGGTTTCAAGGATCTCAGGGAATGTGTAATAGGGAGTTCAGGAAGCATGTTGACATGGGAACAGGTGGATATCAAAAGTACTGCCGATTTCGATGGTTCCGATGAATCTTTGTCCTGTAGGTATGAACCCATGATGGTGCACACTCCTCATGTTGACGATGTTGTAGATTCGTCATGGTCATGTTAGGGCTAGTAAGAGTAGATGGACATCACTGGGGAGGTGATTTGTGGTTGTCAGGATTCGACAAAATGTGGTGTCAGATTTTGGGGACCTGTTTTGGGGTGTCTAACATCTATTTCATGGCTTGGTCGTATTATGAAAAATGTAGATAATTGTTCAAAGTTCCTATGGTGTGCAAGAACGCTGGATTTAGTTGAGTGGTTTAAAAATTATGGCAACAGTAAGATTGATGTCCAAAAATTGGTCATTGTTGGTCGCAGTCGTGTTAATAGGCTTATTATGCTAATAAGATGGCCGAATTAAATTGTGCTCATAACTACAGAATATTAGATAATTTTTTAGTTTGCAGAGGTGGCATGGTTTGCTAATTTTTTATTATATAAAAATAGATATGAAATTGTTAATTTTGTAGTTACAAAGAATTATATGTTTTGTTATTTGTAGACTCGTGATTCAAAAGTTATAGTCATTCGATCGCCAAAACAACACAGGGAATGTTTTAGGCTGGCGTTGTGCATACGAGCAGCATTATTTTATTTGATGTTTACGTACTATTATGGCTCCTTGTTGAGATTGTGTACCTACTATAGGGGGAAGAGTGGCTTCAGGGTTGGTGTCTACTTCACATTGATCCACTCCATGTGGTTAAAACGTCAAGTGCACAACGGAATGGTAGACGGTTTGTTGCTTTAATGCTCTATAAATGTGATTGGTTTATCATGTTGTGTACAAGAATGACCTTTAATAATGTTGTTTAAATGCTAAAGGTTATATGATGATAATTGGATGATGGAAAATGACTAATGGTGATTGATATAATAAAAGAAATTTTTGTGTCATATGCATCCATGATATGGAAGTAGAAGGCTTGAGTAGGCATTTATAATAGTCTACTTTGTGTAGGCACTCCATGGGAGTGGAGATGAGGTTTTTGTGTGAAAGAGGATGGGCTTGAGGTCCCTGCTTAAAAGTGGCCGAGCTTGAGTGCACACTACAGGTGTAGTACTCCACTATACCCATATATGCTAATGTGATGAGACATTTACATGAGTATTAGCATTGCATTATAGAAGGACATAATAAATATTGAGTATGGAGGAGAATAACAAGAATGAGTTGATGATCATTGTTCTGTTAATGTTAATCTTTTTATGATGTACTTGCTAAGTTGTGAACTCACTTAAGCTTATTTGTTGTTTGATGTGACCGATGAGGGCATCATGGGAGTAGCGCATACACCTTATTTGCATCACAATTTACCAAACAATTTTAGATATCTTCGTTCAACCATAGAATCTAACTCATATATAGGACCTAGTCAATGAATGACATTATAGCATAATAATAGTTGTGTAGAACCCAGTTATTATGTATACTATTGCATAAGGTTGAAATGCCTTGATTTATCTTTGATATGATCTACTTATTTGTCATCATCTTCAAAGGTAATATTTTTTGACTAGACGTCAAAGGTAATATTGCTCCCAGATGCATGGATCTAGGCATTTTCGAGTGCAGGATCTCAAGCATTCTCGAGCATGAGGTTACAAGCATTCTTAGGCGGGCATGGTTCCAAATTTAATTTTGTACAATATATATGTTCCTCATTGTTATTTACTTCTTGTTTATTATTCTACTATTTGAGAAAAGTAGTCAGGAAGCTTTTGCCAAAGTTGTTGGTAAAAATTGTTTAATTTCAGAAAACAAAACGTATAGGGGTGATATTTCAGTCGCTGTCTCGTTAGTCTACGTGCATATCTCAGTTGGAAAATTACTGTGACATGGAGTACCACTAAAGCCTTCCATTTCCTTGTGTACTATCTAAATGTGTACGACAACGTGTTAAGAAATTTTATTTTATTTATGAACAGACAATTTCCCTCAGTCAGAACTCAGAACTACGCCGTGTGAAAAATTGTGTGAGTGGTGACCTATATGTACCATATGCCCCCCTTCGGAACAGTTTCTGATTGTACAGATTCTAGATTATAGTCAGCAATCTGAAGAATTTGCTAGTTGGAGAATCCTGATTGTCTGTGCTGATTGTTGATCGGCGTCAACGACGGACAAGTGAACGAGGGTGGCGAAGGGGCCTTGGGCTGGCGGCAGAAGCCCTCAGGCCTGCGGTGACTCGTGGGAAGACGGAACCCGTAGAATCGGGTAGGTGATATCTTCTGATTTTGTGTATAAATCAGCTTCTGATTACCGAAGAAGCTGTCCATAATCCTCTCATTTGACAGACAATCCGCTTTTCTTTTAAGCGGAAGCCATAGCCCGGATACTACATTGATACCTTCCAATGACAAAATGCAAGTTCTAATATTTTCCACGTCACAATGCTAGACCATCCCTTGTATAACCTTTTCGTCTCACAGTCTAGCAGGGTTCACAAAACCGTTTTTTGAAAAACCTCTCGAAAATCGTACCGCAAAAACCGCTCGAAAACAGTTAGAAACCGAAGGGTTAAGAAATAAAAAAATTAGAAAAAAATTCAAATAAGTCGAAAACCGTTCGGATTTCAACGAAAAACCGAGGTTTTTCGCGCAAAACCACTCGGTTTTCACGAAGACCAGCTGACCAATTAAATGTTCTTAAAAAACGGTTTTCGAGCAGTTTTTAAACCGCGGTTTTTCAACGGTTTTCGAGCAGTTTTCAACGCATAATTTTTTTTAAATTTTTTTAATTTCCACTGGTAAACCGCTCGGTTTCTGTTCTCGAACCAGAGCGGTACGGTCGAAAACCACAAAAACCAAGCGGTTTACCGCGGTTTTGTGAACCCTGCAGTCTAGTCCAATAAACTCTTGGTGACAGTTTAGAATATCAAAAATAAGATCAGACCGTTAATAAGCTAAACACACAATTAAACTGCAAATGGATCAGAATATATTGCCCACATGGCAATAATCGACTCCTTCCAATTATTCAGGAGTGCATCACAATATATTATACCGATCAGTCATACATCAGACGTATACTCCATATATAAAAGATGAGAAGTTTCGCCGCTTGCCGCCCGTCCACGTCGCCATTTTGCAGTCATGGTCGCTTCTCCACCCGTCGCGTCGCACGCTGCACAGGAGAACGCTTGTTCGTCTATACGGCCGGCTCGTCGTTCGCCCACGTCGCCCACCTGGCTCGCGGCCATGCCAAGTTCAGATGTTTCGTTGCGCTTCGCTTCCGTGTCTGCGAGTGTGGCGTAGTGGTAGGCGCTCTCGCTTGCGCCCGGCCGCCGCGCATTCGATTCCGTCTCGCGCAGGTCGCTGTAGCGAATTTTTCGGGTGCAACGTGTGGGCGTGGGCCGGGTGCAACGTGTGGGCGTGGGCGGCAATGCTCGCGAGCGTTCCAGCGCTCGATATTTTTGTCGCGCTTTCCAGCGCGTTTCTTTTTTCGCACAACCGACGATACGACGCGTGCGTGTGGGCGGCTGCATGGGCGAGCTAACCCAACTCGTGGACGTCTGTAACAAAAAAAAAGGCGACTGCAAGATTCAACCAGTAACGTTTTAATCTTTCTTCGAATTTAGCTTTTAGTTGCAGTCCAAAGAAAAGTATTAGTCTTTTGTTTTGTAAAATTACGGTTTTATCTATTTTTTTAACAGATTAGCCTTTTTCCCCGGCGGCACAAATACATATTTGTCTTTTGTTTGCAGGAGGCGAAGATTATATGATTCGCTCTGAAGATTTTTTAAAAAATACATTTGCATCACTTTCTTTGCGGGGAAAAAAATACATTCCGTGTTACGGCTATCGCGTTGCGTCGCGCCTTTGAAGATTATATGATTCGCTCTGAAGAGTTTTTAAAAAATACATTTGCATCGCTTTCTTTGCGGGAAAAAAAACACATTCCGTGTTACGGCTATCGCGTTGCGCCGCGCCTTTATGACCGCTTGTTTTTTGGTGCCCTGGTTTTTACGGCGTCGTCCTCAAATTTTACCCCTTTTTTTCACCCCAATTTGTACAAAAACACACTCAATTTTTTTCTCGGCCCGTCCAGAACTTACAATTTTTTTAGTGCGTCATTTTATACAGAGAAGCGCTCAAATTTGCGTAGACCGCTCCAAGCTTCTGCGATATATTTTTTACCTTCTTTCATTTTTTTAACGCCATTTCTGTGAGTTGCGGCGCACAAATTTTCCCACAGACCCTCCGAAGTTTCTGAGATTCATTTTTAATACGTCAGTTTTTACATAGCCACTGAAGTTTTTATGATGGCCCTCCGAAGCTTCTGCAATTTATTTTTAACACGTCGTCTTTCACGTAAATTTGCCTGAGACCTTCAAAAAATACATATTTATCTAATTTTTCATTGTTAAACCCCCCACAACTCATGTGATTTTTACTGTCTGTCTTGTGTCATCCGGCCTAAAAAACACATTGAAATGTAATTTGAAATACCTCAAATTCTACGTTTAGCTCGATTCTCATCGATAGTGCGCTCCAAAAAATTCTTATATTTTTTCTGCGATTCTTTTCTTTGGCTAGGATCTACATGGCGCGGCGTGCCGTCGCGCAAACGTACCTAGTTATTCAGGTTGATGGGAGGGTGGAGGCGGCTTGTGAGCTCTGGCACCTTAGCACGCATTCTTGGTGTGTCGCATATAGCACCTTTTGGTTATTGGGCAGCAGTAACACAATGTGAATGGTCCTATATCTAGAGGTGGAAAAAAAACTCGAAACTCATGAGTTAAACGAGTACTCGTAAACTCGGCTCAACTCGGCTCGATCTCGTTTCTTAATAAGTCGAGTCGAGTTATGATTTGAACTCGTTTCTATAACGAGTTAAATGAGCTAACTCACGAGTTAAACGAGCCAACTCACGAGTTTAACGAGTCCTCCAAGTCGGCAAATATAACTGTATATATGTGAGGCGAGAATGATAACACATAGCATACTGTATAGTCTCAACAGCAATCCTCCTCTCAGATGGCAATATCAGTTTAACGAGTTTAACGAGCCAACTCACGAGTTTAACGAGTCGAGCCGAACTGAGGTTTGAACTCGTTAAGATAACGAGTCGAGTCGAGCTGGCTCGTTATCGTAACGAGTTTAACGAGTCGAGTTATCTCGATATCCACCCCTAGTCCTATCAACTTCCTTCCACACGGCCAGATGTCAGACCCTACACATATAGATTAATAATAATTATCAGATTAAAACACATGGCATATCGTATATGAAGATGATATGTCATGTATGTGTATAGGACTATATAGGTACAGTTCATCTTTATAGGATTTTAGGGAAACGAAGAATGGATTCATTTTAGAAGCTGTCAAGAAACAAAAAGATAAAATAGCGCATAAATCGAAAGTTACTACTTACAGCTTAAATCGAAAGTTACTACTTACACTGAGCATGAGGTGCAAAGCATCGATCCGAGAAGAACCAAGAAAAGCACAAGTACTTGGCCAGCGTACTTCATGTACGTAGTTTGCCATGCGCACAAGTATTTCGTGATCTTCGATGGTTATTGACCACCGGCCGGATGATTGGTTCCTTGTTCCTTGGTTCAGATATATATAGGCAAACATGCATTATATTTATTACCGATCACGATTTGATTGCGTCGTGGCTGTCAACATATATCTATCTGGTGCAAGATCTATCTGGTGCAAGATATATATATAATGTCTACTTAACATTCGGCTGATTTTTTTATCAAACCAGTCAAATTTTTCTCTCTCAATACATGCCACTTTTAATGTAGAGAAAAATAAAAAATAATTTTTCTAAGTTAGACAAAAAAAAAAGAGATTGGTGAACCCTAATAGAAAATAAATGATTAAAACCACCTATCTAAATGCAGATCAAATGGAAAAAAAAGTGACTGAAATCAAAGAAAAAAATAGGCGACATATTTTTAGCAATGCACACATATATATATATATATAGTGTCTTCTTAATTAGTCTGCGTGCGCATAGGTCAGTTGGGAAAATATTGACAAGTCGTAGTCCTTATATGTAGTGTCTTCTTAATCTGCGTGCATAGGTCAGTTGGAAAATTATCATGACATGGAATAAATCCTTCCATTTCCTTGTCTAGTATCTAAATGTACATGGCAACGTGTTAAGAAATTTTATTTTATTTCTAAATAGGCAATTTCGCTCAGTCAGCACTACGTTGTGTGAAAAATTGTGCGAATGGTGACATATATGTACCATAGCCAGGATGCTACGTTGATACCTTCCAATGACGAAACATGCAAGTTCTAATTTTTTCCTCGTTAAGATTGACATATTTTCCGCCTCAGACCTGCCGAGATTGGATCTCCCAAACAAGACCTTGCAGTGCTAGACCATCCCTTGCAAAAACTTTTCTTCTCACAGCCAAACTAGTCCAATAAACAGTCGGTGACAGTTTAGAATATCAAAAATTAGGTCAGGCCGTTAATAAGGTAAATACATAATTAAACTGCAAATGAATCAGAATTGCTCACACGACAATAATGGATTCCTTCCGATTATTCAGCATCACATCATATTAAATTATATCCATCAGTCATACATGAGATCTATTAATTATTCAAGTTGATGGGAGAGTGGATGCGGCTCGTAAGTTGTCGCAGCTTAGCTTTGCATTCTTCGTGCTGTCGTGAAGCAACCTTGCGTGAAGGGCGCAGAAACACAAAGTGCATGGTCCTATCACATTCCTTTCGCACGGCCATACGTCTGGCCCTAACCTATAGATTAATAATTATCAGATTGAAACCCATGGCATATCTTATATGAAGATGATGTGACATTCTACACATCACTACTGCGGATCGGGCATGCACAAGCGGTTCGAAACCGCTTTCAGAAGCGGTTTTAGAACCGCTTGTAAGCAACCGCGAGTGATACCCCGTCGGGTATCACAAGCGGTTCCCCGAACCGCTTGTGGTTCGATATTTCCACAAGCGGTTGGTGTTACCAACCGCTAGTGGAGAGGTTCTCTCCAAAAGCGGTTGGTGTTACGAACCGCTTGTGGAGAAGCTTTCTCCACAAGCGGTTGGAGTTACCAACCGCTTGTGAAGAGTCTGACAACATAGCGTTTTGATTATATTCAATATAGAATATGTTTTCAGAGGGGTTTTTGATATAGATTTTGACAATTAAAATAAATAGAACTTCATGAGTTTTTTTGACACACTTAAATATATATATATTAGTCATGAGTATTCATTCAGATAATTACAAACTAAAAAATGAACAAGTTGATGAACACATGAAATAATAAGCCACTTTTACAAGTTTCAAAGAATAAAAGGGCGAATCTTGAGCTCATTTCTTGCGTCGTCGCTCTTTGTGCCCTTGGTCGACGTTGATGTCGAGTTCACTGTCCTTATTTCAGACAATCTCTCCAACCATTTGCGTGGAACTCGCCTTTGGTGGATACAATCTAAATCGACAATAAAGCCGATGAGTTGTTCTTGGATTCTTTGCAACCCGGTGCGGTGGGATCACGCCTTGCACATCGACGTTAATGACAAAGCGGGAGGTAAATAAATCTCTGGACATGTAATTATTAAAGTGTAAGTACTAAGAAATTGACATGTGCACACTACCTCGGCGTTGGTTGTCGGCACATCACCGTGGGTAATACTTTGCATATAGTGGCACACATAATAGCCACATAAGTTGTTTCCACCCGTCTGTTGTAGAATCTGCGATGAAATTTGAAAAGAACACGATTATTGGGATGAAAAACTGTTACGGCATATTGATATTCTTTAATACGTACTCGAGTGCTTAATTGTACATCAAATTCGTTCTCGAAATCTCCTTATTGCTTCTTTCGAAACCGTGCGAATGCCCTGTGTGATGCGTTAGTATGAATGGTAATTATCAGAGTTGGAATTAGCAAGGTATTTCAATATATATAATAAGGAAAACTATCGTATATATATGTGCTATATACCTATTTAGGGTGTCAATGATAAATTGATATTGTTTTCACCGGAGTCCTTTTTGAGTCTTGAACAATGATCTGGCTGCTATCAAGCTTGATGACAAGAAGGATCCAGTGAAACCTATTCATGTATTGCAACATATATGTAACTAGCTAGTAGTATTATAAATGCCTTGGAAAATATAAGAATGAGAGGTTGTATATATACGTACTCGAAGTTGATGGGCAGAAGTATGTACGGTTTGTAGTGCTGTCCCAAGAATGCATCGAGAATGTAATCTTCAACATCCTTTCGGTTGTATCCAAAGACGAACTCGTTAACAATCTCTGGGTCGATAAAGCCCACGTTGGTTCTCTTTTCTACATCGTTGTATCTCCATTCTACATAGAAAGGTATAAGTTTAAGAGTTGCAATTTTATTGTACGAGGAAGCACACGGTAAAGGTATGAGCTTGACACTTACAGGCACCAGCAGCTCATGAGAGACACGTTGATGGAGTCGGCAAGGTAAATATTGTATAAGTCGTCAAATTTGTGCCATATGTTGTTGTCCCCGCGATAAAAATCATCTTCTTTGAAACGGAGGGGGAACATCGTTCTTCCTTGAGCGGACTCTGTCATGTACCATTCGTGAAATTGCTGCATCTTGGTTGGCAGATCCTTTATCTCATTTGGGTCAATGAGCTCCCGGCCCAACTGAAATTGCCATCTGACCTTTGTTGCCATTGGGATATCATCTGTTAATCCAAGAGCTGCAGCTGTGGAACTGAGTCCTGCCTCCTTCAAAAACCTCTCGAGGTTCTCCTAATCTTGGTCTCTCTTCTTCTTCTTCTTTGCCGCCGCCGCCTGACCACGTTTATTCTTCTGTGTAGCCTTAATTATTGTCCGTTCATAGTTGGACGGCACAGGTAGCGGCTTTGCACGGCATGTCGCGAAGTGTTCCGCCGCTTTTGGATCAGTTAGTACCTTTGGCTCTACCTTCTTTTTGGCGAAGTGTGCAGTCACTTCTGCTTTAGTGACCGCGTCACTCTCCTCCATATTCATATCATATGCCCTCTTTGGAGGTTCCTTTACCTTGGTCGATCGGCTGGACTCCGCCTTCTTGGGAGCAGGTGGGGGAGCCTTAATTCTATTATCGAGCTTCTTCCTCGGAGGAGATGATGGAGGCGTGGTTTTCCTGGGGGGTTCTTTTTTGTTTGAGATGCTGGTGGTGGAGTAGGGCTTCTGCGTGGAGCGGGTGGTGGAGAAGGCGTGCTCTGTTTTTACTGGCGAGACATTGCGTGGCGGTGACGTTGGAGGAGGCGTGGGTTGGCGTGGTGGAGATAACGCGCCCACAGCAGCTGGAAATATGATGTACCGTTTGCGCCAAAGGATGATATTGTGGAGGGCCTGTCCAAGCTTGGTCACGTCGTCGCCTCCAGCAATATCGAGGTGAAGTTCTTCAAATCCGCTCAGCACCTCCTCCACCGCGACCTTTGAGTAACCCGGGGGTATCTCGTTGTAGTGGAACATCTGGCCCGGCTCCACCGGATATGCCATGCCGTAAGCCACCTTGATGGAGAGGTTACGCGCATCAACGTGTAGCTCACATCGGGCGGCGAACCCTTATGTCATCCACGGATAACGGGCTAGCAAGGTGTCCGCCTGGGGGCCGGTGGGCGCAGCCTACTTCGCCGCGGAGGGGTCGATCACGGCGTTCGGCTGATTGCTCGAACCTAGTCCTTGAAGATTGCTGAGGGCAATTTGTACTTGTTGCACAACTATGTCGCCGATGCTAGCCTGGGTTTCTCTGAGCTCTTGTTCCAATTGGTACACTTTACGTGATTCTCTTGTTTTGCTTCTATGCCGGCTCTTGTACGTATGTGCATCCTTAGCGAAACCATACTTCCACGGCGTCAGCTTGCCCATACCTCGTGTCCGTCCTGGGTGCTCAGGGTTTTCAAGGGCATGTGTTAGCTCGTCATTCTACCTGTCTGCCACCAATGTACCTGCCTAAGACTGCTCGACAGCTTGTACAATCCTTTGGCCAGCATCTTGTACTCATGGTGCCGTCACCAAACTGCCGTCATCTGAAAGGCTCCCCCCATGACCCATGAACCAATTGCGCAGGCGCTGTTCCCACAGAGCGGTAGCCGATGTGACGTCCTTCGCCATTAATTCTTCTTCCCGCTTCTCCCATTTTGGTACAGCCTTGATGTAACCACCGGTGCCAAGATGGTGGTGGTATTTCTTCATCTATGAATTGGCCTTGTCCTTCTGACTCGCGTCCTGGCCTTCAGCTAACAGGTTGAACTCCTCGAATGCTTCCCAGTGATCCACCAACTTAGGAAATTGGTTGAAGTCGGGTCTTTCTCCCTTCTGCACATAATTGCGGCTGAGAGACGTCTTCCAGGCCTGAAACATTGTTGCCATATTCTTCAAACTGAATTTCTTGGCCTTGTCTTCGGACCCTTGAGGAAATGTGAAATTTTCCTTAATATCTTGCCAGAGCAGATCCTTGGTAGCTTGAGGAACTTCGGCCCATTTTCTGATGCTAATTGGGACGTGATCCCTCACGTGGTAACCGCAAGCGTTGTTGTACGGCCCAACTGCTAAAAGAGGGGCAACCGGCATCCCTTCGTTGTTAACGTCGGTAAACACGTGCTTTGTGGACGGCTTCTTGTTAGGTCCCCAATGCTTGGATTGGTTGCTCGATGCACGGGGCATAAAATACATAAACATATGTACAAACGTGTCAGAGTGTATTATATTAATGAATTGCGATTAATTAACATGTCTACGGGGATTATATTCTTTTGGCTATACCTCATCCAGGCCGGAACCAGTGTTATCGGACTCAGCGGCTCCAGCGTCAATGGCTTCATCAGTGCGACCTCAACGAATTCACCGAACCACCATTAGCCCCAGCGGCAGCGGCGTTAGCATCACCTTCGATGGTACCCAGCGCGATGGAGTCCAATAGGAACTGTTCTCCCTCATCGAAAGTAGGGTCACCACGTCCTGGTTGCGCCATCTGTCCTAATTCCGAAAAAATGTTGATATAATTATCATATTACTTTGAAACAACCATATTACAGATTACAACACAAGCATATTATTACATAAATTTCTACACCAAGCATTAAGTTCTACGGCATGTTGGAACTAGCCCAAGGACCAAACACGAACTCGTAGACACAAGAACAAGAAATACACCATCATTTTGGAACTAGCCCAAGGACCAAACACAAATACGGGCATGCGCACAAACCGTGCAACTAACGCTGGTTACTGGAAGACAACGGGAAAGGACAAGGAAATCTTCACTGGACAACTACCGACAACACCGGAGCTAGTAGGAATGCCACGGTAATACAACTTTTTATGTATTCATCATATGACAGGATGAGTGGGTTATCTATCGTGTCTTTGCCAAGAATGTTGGTGTCTTTGACAAAAATCAGCTTGTGGGCATTTCACCGAACATCTGGTGGGAAGCCGAATTAGAGAGGGAGGACGACGCGTGCACACATATACCTCGGTCCTCCTGGGTGGAATGGCGGTGTGGCGGCGCTTTGGTGGCGGAGTAGGCGTCGGCGAGGTGGCGGAGAAGGCGCCGGCGGCCGGGGTGGAGTGACGACGGCGACGAGGGCACTAGCGCACGCGGGGTCGATTGCCGCGGTGGTGGAGGCGCCAGGATGGTTGGGTGGCGGAGGAGGCCGACGGCGTCGACAGGGACGGCGGCGCGGGGTCTGGACGGAGGCGACTGTGGCGGCGGCCGGAGAGACACAGGAGGCAGCGGCGCGTGGGGGGATCTCGAGCGGGACTTAGAAAATTTCGGGTGTGAGAAAAGGGCGGGCGTTTCAAATTTATACAGGGAGCACTTCTATAAGCGGTTCTAATAACCAACCGCTTGTAAAATATCTCTAAAAGCGGTTTTAGAACCAACCGCTTGTAGAGGGAGGACTTCTACAAGCGGTTCGTAGAACCAACCGCTTGTAGAATATCTCTACAAGCGGATTTAGAACAACCCGCTTGTAGAGGGATGACTTCTACAAGCGGTTGGTATTACTAACCGTTTCTGAATGTTGCGCTCTAGAAGCGGTTCTTTTATCAAACCGCTTCTGAATTCTGCGTTCTAAAAGCGGTTCTTTTCTCAAACCGTTTCTGAATGTTGAGCTCTAGAAGCGGTTTGTTTGTCAAACCGCTTCTGAATGTTGCGTTCTAGAAGCGGTTCTTTTCTCAAACCGCTTCTGAATGTTGCGTCGCATAAGCGGTTCTTTTCTCAAACCGCTTGATTTAATTTCATAATTTTTAAAAAGTGCTTTTAGCACTTGATTTCATTTCGTAATTTTAAAAAATTCTTTTAGCAATTTAGTTTCATTCTATATTTTTGAAAAAGCTTTTAGCACTTGATTTCATTTCATAATTTTTAAAAAGCTTTTAGAACTTTACTTTCATTCCATACTTTTTATAAAAGCTTTGAAACTTTAGTTTCATTCCAGAATTTTGGCCCTTTACATTCATTCCAAATAAACACTTCATACTGTAGAACACCCGTGTTACATATACATAGTTCATACAGTAGGGGTACATCTTAAGTAGTAACGTACTTTGTTTTTACAAGTGTTCCTTCATTATGATCGCGACGTATGAAAGGAGTATCCACGTCTGTGTCATTGAGGAGGCTTATGTCGACATCCACAGCGAAAGGAGGGATCTCGTCGAACTGACTATACTCTTCCTCGTCTGTGACGTCCTCAACTCCAACAATCCTTCGTTTGCCTTGTAGAACCAAGTGTCGCTTTGGCTTAGTACTACAATCTTTCTGCTTGTCCTTATGCTTCTTAGGTTTGCTTGACATGTCCATTACGTAGAAGACCAGTCTCACATCGTTCGCGAGGACGAACGGTTCGCGCCTATAGCCGACTTGCGTGAGGTCCACGATTGTCATACCGTATTTGTCGACCTTCACGTCGCTTGAAGTTAGTTTGACCCATTGGCACTTAAATAGAGGGACCTTCAAAGGTCCATAGTCAAGTTCCCATATCTCTTCTATGAAACCATAATATGTATCCACCTTGCCTTTGTTGTCTTCGGCGTCTATACGGACGCCGCTATTTTGGTTGGTGCTCTTGTTATCCTGCGATCTGGTGTAAAATGTGTATCCATTTATCTCGTACCCCTTGAATGTCACGATTTCACTAGATGCTCCCCGAGCCAAGCGTTGCAACTGTTCATTGTCTGACCCTTTCAAAAGGATGTACTTTTGTAACCAAGCGCTGAAAGAATCCATGTGCTTCAGTGTTATCCAATCCTCAGACCTCCCCGGGAAATCACGGCGTAGAATACTCTTGTGCTCAAGGACATACGGGGCCACTAGAGTTGATTGTTTCAAAACCGTGAAATTTGCTTGCTTAAATGTAAGAAGATCATTGCATGCAATTGCTTTCCTTCCTAGTGTCCCTTTTCCCCGTAGCCTCCCCTCATGGCGTGATATAGGGACGCCGATCGGGTTTACATCATTATTGTAATCCACACAAAACTCAATCACCTCCTCTGTCCTATAACCCTCGGCAATGCATCCTTCCGGACGAGAACGGTTACGAACATACTTCTTTAGCACACTCATGTACCTCTCGAAAGGGAATATGTTATGTAGATGCACGGGTCCAAGAATACCTATCTCTTTGACAAGGTGAACAGTGAGATGAACCATAATATCAAAGAATGCAAGAGGAAAGATCATCTCAAGACTAACCACACTTTGTACCACGCCATCCTGCAGCTTACTTAGTTTATCTGGGTCGATGACCTTCTGTGAAACCGCGTTGAAAAAACAACACAGCTTTGTGATTGTCCCCCGTACCCACTCGGGCAGTATGCCTCTCACGACCATCGGGAGCAATGTGACATTAACACAAGATACCATGGGATTTCATGTATACGATTTTATTCTCTTTCGTGTTTATGAGTCTCTTTACATTCGAGGAGTATCCGAAAGGGACCTTCACACTGTTCAGGAACTCTATCACGCTTTTTTCTCTTCTTTGCTTAGAGTGTAGCTCGCGGGATGTAGGTAATGTTGTCCTTTCCCTCTCTTTTCGGGATGTAGGTCGTTCCTCAGTTCCAAGAGTTTAAGGTCCTTCCGAGCTTGCAGTGTATCTTTCGATTTTCCGTACATATCTACGTAGCCTAGCATGTTCAAGCAGACATTCTTCGTGATGTGCATGAAGTCAAGTGAGTGACGAACCTCCATGACTTCCCAATAAGGCAAGTCCCAAAATATTGACTTCTTCTTCCACATGGGTGCATGACCATCCTCATTCTGCACATGTTTGCTTCCAGGACCCTTTCCAAATACTACTTTCAAATCCTTTACTATAGCAAACACACGTGGCCCACTACGATGCTGAGGCCTTGCACGAAGGTCTGGTTGCCCGTTAAATTTCCTGCCTTCCTTCCGCAACGGGTGACTCGTAAGAAGAAACCTACGGTGACCCATGTACACAACCTTCCGAGAGTTTTTCAGGTACATGCCGTCCGTTTCATCTAAGCACTGGATGCAGGCTCTATATCCTTTGATAGTTAGGCGGACAGTTACCGAGAGCGAGCGATCGTTGATTGTTACAAATAACAATGCACGTGGGTGAAATACTCCCTTTGTACTCATCCCATACCCTTGCACCATCGTCCCAGCGTCACAAGATCTTCAACCAATGGTTTCGTGTAGACATCGATGTCATTTCCGGGTTGCTTGGGGCCTTGGATCAACAACGGCATCATGATGTACTTTCGCTTCATGCACGACCATGGAGGAATGTTATAGATACATAGTGTAACGGGCCGTGCTATGGTCTGCTGCTCAATTCTCCGAAAGGATTCATCCCATCGGTACTCAACCCAAACCTTATGTTTCTCACCTCATCTGTGAAGTCCGGCTACGTCCGGTCGACTTTCCTCCACTGTGAGCCATCTGCAGGGTGTCTAAGCATCCCGTCGTCCTTACGCTCTTCTTTGTGCCAACGCATCATCTGGGCATGCGCTTTGTTAGCAAACATACGTTTCAATCGGGGATTACAGGAAATACCACAACACTTTAGCCGGAGGTCTCTTCTTCTTACGCTCCCATCTATTTCACTGGATCGTCACGTTTCACCTTATACCGTGATTCTCTCGCACATCGGACAAACATCCAAATCGGCATACTCATTACGATACAGATACAATCATTAGGACATGCGTGTATCTTCGTACTTCCAATCCCAAAGGATGACGACTTGCTTGGCTTCATATGTAGATTCGGGCAGAGTGTTATCTTCTGGAAGCAACTTCTTTACGAGTGATAACACCTCATCGAATCCCTTATCTGACACACCATTTCTAGCCTTCCGTTAGAAAAATTATAACCTAACTTAAATTTCGTAACATTTAAACCCTACAAAAAAAAAGCTCCACCTACACCGTCATCTAATTAAAGACCTACCTTTCTAATTATTTTGTATCCCTTCCTACCTTTGTAATTATTTTTTATCCTTCTACATGTTTTTCTATTTTATTTCATACACCAATAATTACTTCCTTCCAATGTTGTACCTAGATCTCTCCCAATATTGTGATATTTAAGATTCTAAAGCTAACAACCACCTAGATCTAAAGCTTCCGATCACCTTTACCTTGTAATGTCATATTTTGAACTAGATCTCCACCCTACATCTTCATACAACAACAAAAACAAGGTATAGAAAACAAATTTTCGATCATGCTTAAAAAGTTCAAGATTTCTCCACATCCATTGAAAAAAATAGCAATATCTAGGTGAGAAGCATGTTCACATGATGTTACTAACTTTGAAACACTTAATTTAGAGCTAATCACCTCCAATTAAAAATTTAGACAGCACCTCCCCAAGAACAGCGCTTGGTCGGCCTTCTCTGTTCGATTGTACCTCTGCTGGCGCATGGAGGAAGAAGGGTTTAAATGCGCTGCGCGGGAGGGCTTCCAGAAGCGGTTTGAGACACGAACCGCTTCTGAAGGTTGCGTTCTAGAAGCGATTCTTTTCTCAAACCGCTTCTGAAAATCAGAAGCGGTTTGAGAAAAGAACCGCTTCTAGAACGCAACCTTCAGAAGCGGTTCGTGTCTCAAACCACTTCTGGAAGCCCTCTCCGGACCGTTGCCAACGAACCGCTTCTGGTGCGAACATCACAACGGGTTCGCACCAGACCGTTTCTAATAGGCCGGTTGTGATGCCCAGTTTTGTAGTAGTTTTAATAGGCTTCTAATAGCTTTGGATTTGATTCAAGTCATATAGTTAAAATCACCGTACTATTAAGTGGGATTATACATAAGAAATGATCTTGGTTCATATGCAAAATCACTAAGATTACTTGGAGCATAGGACTTTTCATATTTCTCACTCAAAAATCCACAGCTTTATCTTGATAGCCAAAACAATTCTCTCTGGACCAAACTTCATTTTACATAGGCGCTCAAAGATCCTAAGTTCAAAATTCTAACCGAGCGTACAACATGTATGCTGGACCGATATTTTCGGTCCGGCACTGAGAATTATCTTCACTGAGCGTACTCCATGTACGCCGGACTGACTTTTTCAGTCCGATGTTGAGAATTCTTCCTTGTTTCTTTTCAACCAAGTATAACTATGTTCGTCGGACCAATCTAAATTTTTTCTTATAATTAGTCCGACATAAGTTATATTTTCACTCTAAATATAATTCTAGTCTGTGTTAAAATTTATTTTAACCGAAAATATAAAGTCTGATGCAGACCAGAATTCCTTGTGTACGTCGGACCAATTTTTCCTGTCCGGCGCAAACTTGTTTCACTCTGATAAAACCAGCCGTTTTCTCATGTACGCCGGACCAACTTTTTCGGTCCGGCGCAAACGTTATTTGCTAGTACTCAAAAGAAACAAAAACATGTGTACGCTGGACCAACTTTTTCGGTCTGGCGCAAGCATTCTCTTGCTGATATCAAAATCAAGCAATGCATATGTACTACAGACCGATATTTTCGGTCCGGCATAAATGGGTCTCTCTGAGTTCGACAATGCTTCTCAATACTATGTACCTTGGACTAAAATTTTCGGTCCGGCGTGTGTGTAGTTTGACTTATGGTTCATACACCATAGAATTCTTGCAAAAAGGTAGCAGTTGACCTACCCCATCTAACCTACCAACCCCCAACGGGCAAATGGCAGGTGTAACGGTTATCTCTGTTCATGATCTATATATAGAATTCCTGGGTTCACAAACATACAGAGCTTTGCACATTCACATCTTTGATATCCTGAACATCTTTGACATCATTCAACTCAGAAATCACAAACATTCATTCAGAACATTTAGAGTACTTGCTCTAAGCTAAGTCTAGTTTGCATCTAGCTACTGAACCAAGAGATAGGGCTTGTGGATAGTCTATTACTCTTGGAACTAGATGTTCCTAGACGGTTGGAGAAGTTGTTGGTGCGACCTATCCAATAGTAATTGTGGAAGGCCACCATTGTTGTGAAAGGTTGAGACTCACCTCACTGGAGTAGTGAAAGAGTCAAGATAGTGGAAAACCAAAAGCTATTGAGATTGGCTATTTGGTGGAGCAATACTTCTGAGGAAGCGCTCTAACGGGGACGTAGGAGTGATCTTTGAACCTCGCTGAAAAATCATTGTGTTCTCCTGTGTTTGTTTTTATTGCTCATTATTCTCTTATAGTTTCTCATTCGAAATTCCCTTTCTTACAAAGTTTTCTTGAACAAGTGTTGTTCTGGACTTTTATATTAATTACTTCCGTTTCTGCGTTTTTATTGAGAAAAGTTTTTCATAATAATAATAATAAAAGGTTTTAAAGTTGCCTATTCACCCCCCTCTAGGCCAACTTGGTCCTTACAGAGTGTCAGAAAGACACGAATGTTTAGGGTGCGAGCCTTGTCAGTTGCCTGTGGTATACTGAGGGGTTTATCTACATCTTCATGTTGTTTGTAGTTCAACATGTTATTCACCTTGCGAGGCATACATATGTAAGTTGACCATAAGGTCATTCAACAGGTATTAAATAAGATATGATGTCTTTCATTATGTTTCCGCTGTGTATGATTATGATATTTACCGATGTTGAGCCTATGTACCCTAGCATGATCTTGAACTAGTGTAGTATACACAGAAGGTCCGAATTTGGATATTCAAGTCCTGACACCATGCCTGGGCATGCCTAGGGCTACTCTACATTGTCATTACTTCCTCATCAATTGGTGTGTTGTTCTTGATATATGATTGCATTACCTTGTTTAGGGGGTTTCAAGGATCTCAGGGAATGTGTAATAGGGAGTTCAGGAAGCATGTTGACATGGGAGCAGTGGATATCAAAAGTCTTGCCGATTTCGATGGTTCCGATGAATCTTTGTCCTGTAGGTATGAACCCATGATGGTGCACACTCCTCATGTTGACGATGTTGTAGATTCGTTATGGTCATGTTAGGGCTAGTAAGAGTAGATGGACAGCACTGGGGAGGTGATTTGTGGTTGTCAGGATTCGACAAAATGTGGTGTGAGATTTTGGGGACCTGTTTTGGGGTGTCTAACATCTATTTCATGGCTTGGTCGTATTATGAAAAATGTAGATAATTGTTCAAAGTTCCTATGGTGTGCAAGAACGCTGGATTTAGTTGAGTGGTTTAAAAATTATGGCAACAGTAAGATTGATGTCCAAAAATTGGTCATTGTTGGTCGCAGTCGTGTTAATAGGCTTATTATGCTAATAAGATGGCCGAATTAAATTGTGCTCATAACTACAGATTATTAGATAATTTTTTAGTTTGCAGAGGTGGCATGGTTTGCTAATTTTTTATTATATAAAAATAGATATGAAATTGTTAATTTTGTAGTTACAAAAAATTATATGGTTTGTTATTTGTAGACTCGTGATTCAAAAGTTATAGTCATTCGATCGCCAAAACAACACAGGGAATGTTTTAGGCTGGCGTTGTGCATACGAGCAGCATTATTTTATTTGATATTTACGTACTATTATGGCTCCTTGTTGAGATTGTGTACCTACTATAGGAGGAAGAGTGACTTCAGGGTTGGTGTCTACTTCACATTGATCCACTCCATGTGGTTAAAACGTCAAGTGCACAACGGAACGGTAGACGGTTTGTTGCTTTAATGCTCTATAAATGTGATTGGTTTACCATGTTGTGTACAAGACTGACCTTTAATAATGTTGTTTAAATGTTAAAGGTTATATGATGATAATTGGATGATGGAAAATGACTAATTGTGATTGATATAATAAAAGAAATTTTTGTGTCATATGCATCCATGATATGGAAGTAGAAGGCCTGAGTAGGCATTTATAATAGTCTACTTTGTGTAGGCACTCCATGGGAGTGGAGATGAGATTCTTGTGTGAAAGAGGATGGGCTTGAGGTCCCTGCTTAAAAGTGGCCGAGCTTGAGTGCACACTACAGGTGTAGTACTCCACTATACCCGTATATGCTAATGTGATGAGACATTTACATGAGTATTAGCATTGCATTATAGAAGGACATAATAAATATTGAGTATGGAGGAGAATAACAAGAATGAGTTGATGATCATTGTTCTGTTAATGTTAATTTTTTTATGATGTACTTGCTAAGTTGTGAACTCACTTAAGCTTATTTGTTGTTTGATGTGACCGATGAGGGCATCATGGGAGTAGCGCATACACCTTATTTGCATCACATTTTACCAAAAAAATTTAGATATCTTCGTTCAACCATAGAATCTAACTCATATATAGGACCTAGTCAATGAATGACATTATAGCATAATAATAGTTGTGTGGAACCTAGTTATTATGTATACTATTGCATAAGGTTGAAATGCCTTGATTTATCTTTGATATGATCAACTTATTTGTCATCATCTTCAAAGGTAATATTTTTTGACTAGACGTCAAAGGTAATATTGCTCCCAGATGCATGGATCTAGGCATTTTCGAGTGCAGGATCTCAAGCATTCTCGAGCATGAGGTTACAAGCGTTCTTAGGCGCATGGTTCCAAATTTAATTTTGTACAATATATATGTTCCTCATTGTTATTTACTTCTTGTTTATTATTCTACTATTTGAGAAAAGTAGTCAGGAAGCTTTTGCCAAGGTTGTTGGTAAAAATTGTTTAATTTCAGAAAACAAAACGTATAGCGGTGATATTTCAGTCGCTGTCTCGTTAGTCTACGTGCATATCTCAGTTGGAAAATTATTGTGACATGGAGTACCACTAAAGCCTTCCATTTCCTTGTGTACTATCTAAATGTGTACGACAACGTGTTAAGAAATTTTATTTTATTTATGAACAGACAATTTCCCTCAGTCAGAACTCAGAACTACGCTGTGTGAAAAATTGTGTGAGTGGTGACCTATATGTACCATATGCCCCCCTTCGGGACAGTTTCTGATTGTACAGATTCTAGATTATAGTCAGCAATCTGAAGAATTTGCTAGTTGGAGAATCCTGATTGTCTGTGCTGATTGTTGATCGGCGTCAACGACGGACAAGTGAATGAGGGTGGCGAAGGGGCCTTGGGCTGGCGGCGGAAGCCCTCAGGCCTGCGGTGACTCGTGGGAAGACGGAACCCGTAGAATCGGGTGGGTGATATCTTCTGATTTTGTGTATAAATCAGCTTCTGATTACGGAAGAAGCTGTCCATAATCATCTCATTTGACAGACAATCTGCTTTTCTTTTAAGCGGAAGCCATAGCCCGGATGCTACATTGATACCTTCCAATGACAAAATGCAAGTTCTAATATTTTCCACGTCACAATGCTAGACCATCCCTTGTATAACCTTTTCGTCTCACAGTCTAGCAGGGTTCGCAAAACCGTTTTTTGAAAAACCTCTCGAAAATCGTACCGCAAAAACCGCTCGAAAACAGATAGAAACCGAAGGGTTAAGAAATCAAAAAATTAGAAAAAAATCAAATAAGTCGAAAACCGTTCGGTTTTCAACGAAAAACCGAGGTTTTTCGCGCAAAACCACTCGGTTTTCACGAAAACCAGCTGACCAATTAAATATTCTTAAAAAACGGTTTTCGAGCAGTTTTTAAACCGCGGTTTTTCAAAGGTTTTCGAGCAGTTTTCAACGCATATTTTTTTTTAAATTTTTTTAATTTCCACTGGTAAACCGCTCGGTTTCTGTTCTCGAACCAGAGCGGTACGGTCGAAAACCGCAAAAACCAAGCGGTTTACCGCGGTTTTGTGAACCCTGCAGTCTAGTCCAATAAACTCTTGGTGACAGTTTAGAATATCAAAAATAAGATGAGACCGTTAATAAGATAAACACACAATTAAACTGCAAATGGATCAGAATAAATTGCCCACATGGCAATAATGGACTCCTTCCAATTATTAGGAGTGCATCACAATATATTATATCGATCAGTCATACATCAGACGTATTATTCAGGTTGATGGGAGGGTGGAGGCGGCTTGTGAGCTCTGGCACCTTAGCACGCATTCTTCGTGTGTCGCATATAGCACTTTTGGTTATTGGGCAGCAGTAACACAATGTGCATGATCCTATATCTAGAGGTGGAAAAAAAACTCGAAACTCGTGAGTTAAACGAGCTCGCAAACTCGGCTCGAACTCGTTTCTTAATGAGTCGAGTCGAGTTATGATTTGAACTCGTTTCTATAACGAGTTAAATGAGCTAACTCGCGAGTTAAACAAGTCAACTCACGAGTTTAACGAGTCCTCCAAGTCGGCAAATATAACAGTATATATGTGAGGCGAGGATTATAACACATAGCATACTGTATAGTCTCAACAGCAATCCTCCTCTCAGATAGCAATATCGAGTTTAACGAGCCAACTCACGAGTTTAACGAGTCGAGCCGAGCTGAGGTTTGAACTCGTTAAGATAACGAGTCGAGTCGAGCTGGCTCGTTATCGTAACGAGTTTAACGAGTCGAGTTATCTCGATATCCACCCCTAATCCTATCAACTTCCTTCCGCACGGCCAGATGTCAGACCCTACACATATAGATTAATAATAATTATCAGATTAAAACCCATGGCATATCGTACATGAAGATGATATGTCATGCTTGTGTATAGGACTATATAGGTACAGTTCATCTTTATAGGATTTTAGGGAAACGAAGAATGGATTCATTTTAGAAGCTGTCAAGAAACAAAGAGAGAAAATAGCGCATAAATCGAAAGTTACTACTTACACTGAGTATGAGGTGCAAAGCATCCGAGAAGAACCAAGAAAAGCACAAGTACTTGGCCAGCGTACTTCATGTAGTTTGCCATGCGCACAAGTATTTCGTGATCTTCGATGGTTATTGACCACCGGCCGCATGATTGGTTCCTTGTTCCTTGGTTCACATATATATAGGCAAACATGCATTATATTTATTACCGATCACGATTTGATTGCGTCGTGGCTGTCAACATATCTATCTGGTGCAAGATTTATAGCAGATGATTGATTACGTCCGCGTTGATAAGATACGTGTGATATATATATATATATATATATATATATATATATATATATATATATATATATGGAATGTCTACTTAACATTCGCAGATTTTTTATCAAACCAGTCAAATTTTTCTCTCTCAATACATGCCACTTTTAATGTAGAGAAAATAAAAATAATTTTTCTAAGTTAGACAAAAAAAAAGAGATTGGTGAACCCTAATAGAAAATAAATGATTAAAACCACCTATCTAAATGCAGATCAAATGGACAAAAAAGTGACTGAAATCAAAGAAAAAAATAGGCGACATATTTTTAGCAATGCACACACATATATATATAGTGTTTTCTTAATTAGTCCGTGCGCATAGGTCAGTTGGGAAAATATTGACAGGTCGTAGTCCTTATATGTAGTGTCTTCTTAATCTGCGTGCATAGGTCAGTTGGAAAATTATCATGACATCGAATAAATCCTTCCATTTCCTTGTCTAGTATCTAAATGTACATGGCAACGTGTTAAGAAATTTTATTTTATTTCTAAATAGGCAATTTAAGCCCGTCACAAGCACTACGTTGTGTGAAAAATTGTGCGAATGGTGACATATATGTACCATAGCCAGGATGCTACGTTGATACCTTCCAATGACCAAACATGCAAGTTCTAATTTTTTCCGCGTTAAGATTGAAATATTTTCCGCCTCAGACCTGCCGAGATTGGATGTCCCAAACAAGACCTTGCAGTGCTAGACCATCCCTTGCAAAAACTTTTCATCTCACAGCCATACTAGTCCAATAAACACTCGGTGACAGTTTAGAATATCAAAAATTAGGTCAGACCGTTAATAAGGTAAATACACAATTAAACTGCAAATGGATCAGAATTGCTCACACGACAATAATGGATTCCTTCCGATTATTCAGCATCACACCATATTAAATTATATCCATCAGTCATACATGAGATCTATTAATTATTCAAGTTGATGGGAGAGTGGATGCGGCTTGTATGTTGTGGCAGTTGAGCCTGCATTCTTGGTCTGTCGCGAAGCAACCTTGCGGCGAAGGGCAGCAGTAACACAAAGTGCATGGTCCTATCACATTCCTTTCGCACGGCCATACGTCTGGCCCTACACCTATAGATTAATAATTATCAGATTGAAACCCATGGCATATCTTATAAGAAGATGATGTGAAATACTATACATGTGTATAGGACTGTAGGTACAGTTCATCTTTATAGGATTTTAGTAGAGAAACAAAGAATGGATTATTTCTAGAAGCTGTAGGTACAGTTCATCTTTATAGGATTTTAGTAGAGAAACAAAGAATGGATTATTTCTAAAATAGCGCAAAAATCGAAAGTTACTACTTACACTGAGCATGAGTGGCAAAGCATCCGAGAAGAACCAAGAAAAGCACAAGTACTTGGCCAGCGTACTTCATGTAGTTTGCCATGCGCACAAGTATTTCGTGATCTTCGGTGGTTACTGACCACCGGCCGGATGATTGGTTCCTTGTTCCTTGGTTCACATATATATAGGCAAACATGCATTATATTTATTACCGATCACGATTTGATTGCGTCGTGGCTGTCAACATATCTATCTGTGTATGATTTATAGGAGAGAATTGATCACGTCCGTGCTGATAATTAAGGAGGTATATTCTTCATTACTCTATATATGAATACTGATTATGTCAAGGATTATTAGGATATATATATATATATATTCGTGAAATGTGAATTGTAATGTTTAATGATACCCTGGTAAGCAAGTTACTTGTTTCTTGAGAGGTGGAAAGCAAGTAACTGTTGAGATAAAAAAAATTCCCATTTTATGTCGTGGATTCCATGCTTTTCAGGTGTGAAGAACAGCAAAACTCAATAGACCCTCCCATCTCCTAATTATTATTATTGTTAATTTCTTTTAATTCCAGCTATGAAATTTGGGATGTTACGGTACCAGTTCACCGCTTACTATTCAAGGTAATAAAGACTTTTAACTGCATATTATATAAGGAAATAAATATTAATTTGCCATGACCGTTTTGCCTGCAATAGGAAAACTATATTTGTGTCTCGTGCTACATACTATTTTTCTGAACAAAGATAATTGGTAAGGATAAAATTTATCAAAATTCAAATTATTAAGCATGAACAGTATTTAAGAAAACTAAAAGTATAAGAACACAAAGTTGGAAGTTCAAATATCACAAAATAATTTACGAACTATTTAAAAAGACAGAAACCAAAAAAATTAAATTTGAAACATTCAAATAATATTTAGTAATGTTTTTTAGAAAAAAAATATTTAGTAACGTTCGGATAGTGTATTACATGCTTTTTCTACATCCTCACTATGCATTTAAATTCATAATCAATAAATCTTAAATCCTTCCAACAACATATTCCAGATTCAAATACTTAATCTTGAATACTAGTAGTGTTTTGTCCTTCTATGGTTGCATGCGTAGCATCACTGGTGAAAACGGAAGCAGAATTTCTAACCGTTCCGGCGAAAAACGGAAATGGAAGCTTTTTTCGGAAACGAAAACGGAAAATGTCGGTGCGGAAACAAAAACATAAATTTTTTGTCGAAAACAAAAATGGAAACGGGAGAGCCATTTTTGTCGGAAACGGAATTGGAAATTTCGTATAAGTGAAACCGGAAATTCCGTCGGAAACTTGGCCCACTTAGCCCAAAAAGGAGAATGGAGAATTTAAATTTATTTTTGAATTAAAATAATTTCAGAAATACAAGTGGCTTTATAGAAAATATCAAATAGAGTTCAAAAATTTCGAAAAAAAATCTCAAAAATACTTTGGAACATTTTGAACCTATAAAATTATTTCTAGCATAATTTTGGATTCAATGTTCATGAATAAATTAATTATATAAATCTGAAAAATAGCAAAATGATATTTATAAACTCCAAATAATCCAAGATAAATCTCAGAAAATCATAAATGAACATTGAACAATAATATGCAAATTTTAGGGCATTACATCTTTATAGTTGGAGGAGCAAGAGGATGTTGTTGATAATGATATGTAGGAGGACATGATGGTTTGATTTGGGGAACAAATATAGCGAGCCTTCAACTGACAAACTTGAGAAAAAAACTTTCTAATGATACCGGTGAACATAATATTATTCTTATATCCACCTTTAAGGTGGAATGAGTTACATTATTTTTGCGGTCATGTATATTGTGATCATGTATTACGTTCTTGTGGAATTTTTCACTTTCGTTTTCGTATCCGCTCCATTCCGTTTTGCATCCGTTTTCGTCATTATTTGTTTTCGTATCCGTTTCCAAGGTTTCCGATTTCGTTTCCGTTAGCGGTAAAAGATGTGGAAACGGAAACGGAACGACCATTTACCAACCGTTTCCGTTCCGTTTTCATCCCTACTCCTTGAGGAGCATTATGAAATCATTTATGGCGCTGCATTTTTAAGATTTGACCCACTAACCAGCTATAATGGGTTAACAAAAATTTTCATAATTAAACTATCCTTATACAATGGAAGGATAGGATTCACCAAAACTCTTACATCTATGTTGTGTGAAAAATTGTGTGAATGGTGACCTATATATATGTACCATAGCCAGGATGCTATGTTGATACCTTCCAATGACCAAACATGCAAGTTCTAATTTTTTCCGCGTTAAGATTGACATATTTTCCGCCTCAGGCCTGCCGAGATAGGATCTCCCAAACAAGGCCTTGCAGTGCTAGACCATCCCTTGCAAAACCTTTTCATGTCACAGCCATTCTAGTCCAATAAACACTCAGTGACAGTTTAGAATATCAAAAATTAGGTCAGGACGTTAATAAGGTAAATACACAATTAAACTGCAAATGGATCAGAATTGCTCACACGACAATAATTGATTCCTTCCGATTATTCAGCATCACATCATATTAAATTATATCCATCAGTCATACATGAGATCTATTAATTATTCAAGTTGATGGGAGAGTGGATGCGGCTTGTAAGTTGTGGCAGTTTAGCCTGCATTCTTCGTCTGTCGCGAAGCAACCTTGCGGCGAAGGGCAGCAGTAACACAAAGTGCATGGTCCTATCACATTCCTTTCGCACGGCCATACGTCTGGCCCTACACCTATAGATTAATAATTATCAGATTGAAACCCATGGCATATCTTATATGAAGATGATGTGACATACTATACATGTGTATAGGACAGTAGGTACAGTTCATCTTTATAGGATTTTAGTAGAGAAACAAAGAATGGATTCATTCTAGAAGCTGTCAAGGAACAAAGAGAAAAAATAACGCATAAATCGAAAGTTACTACTTACACTGAGCATGAGTGGCAAAGCATCCGAGAAGAACCAAGAAAAGCACAAGTACTTGGCCAGCGTACTTCATGTAGTTTGCCATGCGCACAAGTATTTCGTGATCTTCGATGGTTATTGACCACCGGCCGGATGATTGGTTCCTTGTTCCTTGGTTCACATATATATAGGCAAACATGCATTATATTTATCACCGATCACGATTTGATTGCGTCGTGGCTGTCAACATATCTATGTGGTGCAAGATTTATAGCAGATGATTGATTACGTCCGCGTTGATAAGGATACGTGTGATGTATATATATATATATATATATATATATATATATATATATATATATATATATATATGGAATGTCTACTTAACATTCGGCTGATTTTTTTATCAAACCAGTCAAATTTTTCTCTTTCAATACATGCCACTTTTAATGTAGAGAAAAATAAAAAATAATTTTTCTAAGTTAGACAAAAAAAAAGAGATTGGTGAACCCTAATAGAAAATAAATAATTAAATCCACCTATCTAATTGCAGATCAAATGGACAAAAAAGTGATTGAAATCAAAGAAAAAAATAGGCGACATATTTTTAGCAATGCACACACACATATATATATAGTGTCTTCTTAATTAGTCCGCGTGCGCATAGGTCAGTTGGGAAAATATTGACAGGTCGTAGTCCTTATATGTAGTGTCTTCTTAATCTGCGTGCATAGGTCAGTTGGAAAATTATCATGACATGGAATAAATCCTTCCATTTCCTTGTCTAGTATCTAAATGTACATGACAACGTGTTAAGAAATTTTATTTTATTTCTAAATAGGCAATTTCGCTCAGTCAGCACTACGTTGTGTGAAAAATTGTGCGAATGGTGACCTATATGTACCATAGCCAGGATGCTACGTTGATACCTTCCAATGACCAAACATGCAAGTTCTAATTTTTTCGCGCCAAGATTGACATATTTTCCGCCTCAGGCCTGCCGAGATTGGATCTTCCAAACAAGGCCTTGCAGTGCTAGACCATCCCTTGCAAAAACTTTTCATCTCACTGCCATTCTAGTCCAATAAACACTCGGTGACAGTTTAGAACATCAAAAATTAGGTTAGGCCTTTAATAAGGTAAATACACAATTAAACTGCAAATGAATCAGAATTGCTCACACGACAATAATGGATTCCTTCCGATTATTCAGCATCACATCATATTAAATTATATCCATCAGTCATACATGAGATCTATTAATTATTCAAGTTGATGGGAGAGTGGATGCGGCTCGTAAGTTGTCGCAGTTTAGCCTGCATTCTTCGTCTGTCGCGAAGCAATCTTGCGGCGAAGGGTAGCAGTAACCACTACACTAAAAAACGTCATCAGTGACGGTTCATAACCGCCATCAGTGGCGGTTATTGAACCGCCACAGATATAGTGCCACTGATAATCGAGGATTATCAGTGGCGGTTTTCTAACCGCCACAGATAAGTGTTATCTGTGACGGTTCTACACACTAACCGCCACAGATAACAATACTATCTGTGGCGGTTCTATCCACCAACCGCCACAGATAACAATACTATCTGTGGCGGTTCTATCCACCAACCGCCACAGATAACTACACTATCTGTGACGGTTCTTTCCTACAACCGCCACAGATAACAATATTATCTGTGGCGGTTCTTCCCACCAACCGCCACAGATAACTATATTATCTGTGGCGGTTCTATACACCAACCGCCACAGATCTATATTATCTGTGGCGGTTCTATCCACCAACCGCCACAGATAGTACCTGATCAAAAAATAAAAACTACATTTTGGGCTAGCCTCGGTGTCTGCTAGCCATGCCCTCTGAAACATATAATACATCAATCACAGATTTTGCATACACACAGTTACAATGTACAACAATCACAGATTTCGCATATACACAACTACAATATAATACATCAATCACAATTGCAATTTTGCATATGCACAATTATAATGTACAACAATCACAGATTTTGCATATACACAACTACAATATAATACATCAATCACAATTACATATAATACATCAATCACAATTACAATCACAGATTTTGCATATCACAATTACAATATACACAATTACAATGTACAATTAAAGTGTCTCATGCATGAGGTGCTCGATCATGGTGATGGTGTAGGGCATGCCTCCTTGGACTGCTCTCTTCTCCTCTAATTCATCATCTTTGCATCAATATTTCTCGAGTATGTAAATGAAGTCATTATATATCATACTATGGAAAGCTAAATAGATCACTTTTGTTGTATCACAAATCTAGCCGATCCATTGCCGTCTTATTCCATGTGAATGCCGTGGCATCCTCCGGATATTGTACATGCATTAGCTAGTTTATACTCCTCTATTTTTGAATATGTGACATTCTATTTGTCAATTTTATTCCTAAATACATATCATTCTACAATTTTGATCCTACTTTTACTATTTTTCCTTCTATAATCTCCATTTAGCTATTTTTAATGGCATTTACTATCATACATTAGAGTAAAACACACCATCTAAAAATATAAGGACCATGTAATCAAATATCTTATGAATGGAAGGTAAAGATGCAAAAGGAAACTTCGGCAACTAAATCAAGCAATCAAATAAACCTACTGTAATGGTGCAGTTTTGGGGCTGAGCTCTTTCCGTATTCATCCACCACCCACGTCTATAAAAAGCTCTACTAGCCATCAATCACAATTTCTTAAATGAAATGACAGAAATTAGAACATGTGCAAGCCATGCCATCCAATACTAAACTTGACATTCAATGAAACATCAATTTACACCATCGTAAGAAAAAAATTAACTAGTTTTGTGAACTATAAGCCTATGAGTCTTCACTGTTGGTAGGGGCCTCAGGAGGTGGCAGATGAGTATGGAAGACTTCATCGTTATTATCTGGGTCATGAAACTCGCCGTTCTTGTTGAGTACTTCCTTCATGATGAAGTAGGCGAGCTGTCCCTGAATGCCTTGGATTTCATTTGGAACCAGTCCTCCCGTAGGCAACTTCAAACGCTATAGATAGAAAAAGTTTGTCTTAAGAGCTTATATAGAGAATGAGATGTGCAAATCAATGTGTGATGTTAGCGTGACAAACCTCTACGTCATTGTTTACTATTGTAGAGCCTAAGATTTCGCGCATGTATTGGCACACGAAGTACCCACATAAATTTGTTCCTGGCGGCTGCTTGTGGCACTGCAAAAAATTGATTAAACTTATACGACATTGAAGGAGTTATTGACTACGAGGTGCGATATAGGAAAATTGTTTTTGTGCGTACCGGAAATGAAGTACGGATTGTCAGTGATTTATGGAAAGGACGGTGTCTCGAGCACTTTTTACAATATGCTTTGAAGGCCCTATTCACTAGACTTGTCATATCTTTGTAGTCTTTTGGATCTTTGTCCCGTGGGTCCAAGATCAGCATCTTGCTTTTATCTGGAGTAATTACTACGAGAATCCAGTGGAAACTACATACACATGTATGATGCCGTAGTCATTAGTCCTAAGCTGAGCAAAGAACGAGATCAACAAGTAGTTGAACTAGCTAGTGAGCCACTTATTTGAAATTGTATGGTAAAAGTATGAACTCCTTGTCTTGGAGTTTGATGAGAGCGTTATATACGTAGTCCTCGACCTCCTTTGGTACTCTTTTGATTTCCACTGTAAACCGCTCCTGATCGAGGAACGCCATCGGTCCTTTGGTTCTTTTAATTCGATCAACTCGTATCTACATAACAAATGATTTAGACATCACATTTATCGGTATTACATGAATGTAGACAATGATTTTTATATTGGACACTTACAAAGACCAAAGATCTCATAAGAGACACGTCGAGGGCATCTTGATAGTGCATGTTGTGCAACTCATTGAATTCTATCATGAAGCGGCCACCCCTCATGGTGGAAATGTTCCTCTCTAAAATGGCGGTGATCACCTTCGGAGTACATGTTGGTTCGATCGCTCCATATACCATTCATGTAATCGCTTTAGCTGCACCGTTAGACTATGAAGCTTGAAGGGTGACAAACGGCTTCCCAATTCGTATTTGATCTTTCTTGAGCAGCTTGTCCTTTGGAGACCGCTTTACCCTTACTTTTCTCTCACACAACATCATACTGCTCGTTTCAGCCGCTGACCTCCGATATGGCTTGTCTATTTTGCCATGCCTTCAGAGGAGGGTTTTTAAGTCGGTCAACTGAAGTTGTCGCATTAACTTTTATACGATGATATGTTGGTGACGACTGTGCGAGGTTTATTGTAGGACAGGCCGGCAGGTTCACTACAGGAGAGGCCGACAGGTTCACTGCAGGAGAGGCTGGCAGGGTCACCTCAGGAGGGGCTGGCAGGTTCACCTCAAGAGGAACAGGCACTTCATGATGGTCCAAGTTGATGTCACGTTTGCGCCACTGGATGAATGTGTGGACGGCACTTCCTAGAGTTGCAACCTCGTCGTTCGGGGGCATTTCTAGCCCGAGGTTGGCAAACTGGGGATTAACCGTGTCCACCTGGACCTTTGCGTATCCCGGCGCTATCGCAGAGTTGTGCAATACACCTCCTTCTTGGCATGGGTACGCTATGCCTGTACCAGCCTGAATGAATATGTTCATGACGGGCAAAGTGAGCTGGCACGGTGTGGGATCATGTATGTCGTCCGCAGGATAATGACCCATGTCCTGTTCTACAATTGGGGCGGATGCGCAACTGCTGCGACGATTTGGAGGGCTGGTCGTAACAATGTTCTCGGCTTGCGACTGGCTCATGGCTTGTTGTACTTGTCGTTGTACTTGTTGTTCTATTGTGCCTTGTAATTCTCGAAGCATCTTTTCCTTCATCATTTCTATTTCGGCAAACGCTTCTCTAGCTCTCTTTCGACTCTTGTAAGTGTGAAGGTGCTCTGGGAATCCTGTCTTCCACGGAACCTTAACCCCGACACCTCGTGTCCGTCCAGGATGCTCCTTGTTTCCCAGGGCACGTGTTAGTTCGTCGTTCTCCCTATCTGGTTGGAATGTTCCTTGGGAAGACTCGACGTACAGCTCCTGGACCCTTTGTGACATTGCTTCGTCATCGCTATTTCTGAAGGATAAGCCCCCACCAGACGTGACACTTGCCCTCGCTAGCACGTAGTGCTTGACTCGGTCTGGTAGTCCGGCCAATTGACTTGTACCACCGATCGTAGTGATTACGCTTCTGCCTCTCCCATTGAGAAATTTTACCAGCGTACCCACCCGTACCAAGTCTGTGTGGATGGATGTTCCTTCTTCCGATGTTTATGTGGTCCTCGCTGGACTTCTTTGCTGCTTCACTTTGCTTCATCGACACGAAATCATCCCAATATGGTTCTAAGTTTGGGTAGTCCCCGATGGCCGATCGGTTTTTCTTCACATAAGTAGTATTCAGCCTGGCCTTGAAGTTCCTCCATGCCGCATCCATGGTCATCAACGCATCCCGACGCACGCGGTGTTCATCTTCTTCGGGGAATTCGAAGGTTTGTTTCAGCTCAGTCCATAGATCCGTTTTGATGGTATCAGGCACTTTGTGCTAATCCAAAAAGGTGATTGGCACTCTCTCCCTTGCGATATACCCGCAGGTTGTTCTGTACTTTGCTACGAACTTTGGCGGTGCAATAGGGGCCCCAGCTTCTGAGACCTCCGAGATGGTATACCGGCCTTCGGGCTTCTTATTTCTTCCTCGGCCACGAGGTCTTGCCACGGGTATGTCAGCATCGGCGACAACACCGGTGGTTGGGTTGAGGTTGAGGAACCTGCTAGGGCTAGGGCTCGGGCTCGGGTGGATTGCTCCTCCATATCGACCTTGGATGTGCGAATCAAAGAGGTAAAGTATGAATTTTGAGATTTTGGCGATCATTTGGTTGCCTCTTCAAGGTTCCATACACTGAATTTTGAGATACTATGAAATACCAATGCTAGAATCGACCCACGATAGGCACTAGGCAATAGCATTCCATCAAGTTGTATTCCCTCACTAGTCACTACTAACTTAACACGAAAAATTCAATATCTTGTTGACCCATCGTTAACTATCTTTTTCTTCCATCCGAATTATGGGATATGAAAGATAAAATATGTGTGATGTAAGAAAATGCTATATTTGTAAGCACATATCTGCTGTTGGGAAAAAACAATTGCACCATTTGATCTCACATGTGAACTGCTATTGCTTTCCCCCTTGTGCAACGATCCTGTAGGACCTAGATCAAATCGTTTTTAGCTTAAGCTACGCCAAGGCGTCAATCATTTATCTTACTATGTCTGTGAAATTTGAACAAACCATTTTCCTCCTTTAAGTAAGCTTAGATCCATGTTATAATCTAATGCCATTGTTTGGGAAATTAATAGATACACTGCTCAGATTAATACTCGCATTGAGCATTACCAGATACTAAATACTACCCTTTGAGATTGAAAGGAGTAATACTATGTGCTAACAAAGAAGCTTTGATGCAAATATAGAAATGCTTTGTGGCTTGAAGTAAACGGAATTTTCCTCCTGTTGTGGTCTATATAGAATGGTTGGCATCAATCAAAGTCCACCATCCATGGGATGCGAAATTATTATTCCAAAAATTGATGCTTAATGCAATCTGGTTGTGCATTCAAATCCAAAACACTGTATATTACCATGGTTGATTACCTTGTTGGACCTGAAACTCCAGTGCGGCGTCGTCGAGGGCGGCGTCGGGCGCGGGCGCGGGGGCGGCGACGGCACTGGCGCGGGTGGCGTCGTCGGGAGGGCGGCGTCGCCGAGGGCGGGCGTCGGGCGGCGCGCGGCGGCGACGGCATCGCGCGAGGGCGGCATCGTCGGGAGGGCGACATCGTCGAGGGCGGCGTCGGCGCGCCGCTGGGCTGCGACGGCGCGGCGTGGGGTCGGCGTCATCGGGACGGCGTCGTCGGGAGGGCGGCATCGTCGGGCAGCGTCGGCGCGCGGCGCGGCGGCGATCGTGGCGGCGCGTGCGGGGTTTAGGAGTTTATGCGCGTCGAAGCGGCGGGAGTTTAAAGGTTCAGGCACTCAGAAGATCAAGTGTATCCATTTTACATATATATGGGGCATTATCAGTGGCGGTTCTTTATACGAACCGCCACAGATAACTTTATCAGTGGCGGTTCTTTATACGAACCGCCATAGATAACTTTATCAGTGGCGGTTCGTATTAAGAACCGCCACAGATAATTTTTATTACTGGCAGTTATTCACAAGAACCACCATCGATACATTTATCGTGGCGGTTCGATAAAGAACCGCCACGATAATTTGTATTAGTGGCGGCTATTTATACGAACCGCCACAGATTTGTGTATCTGTGGCGGTTCTTGTGAAGAACCGCTACTGATATAATTATCCTTATATATTAATCCATACATAATCCTAATATAGTAATATACCCTATATAATACTAATATATTAATAACCCTATATAATCCTAAAATAGTAATGACCTTACATAATCCTAATAAATATTATATACCCTATATAATCCTAATATAGTAATTACCATTTATAATTCTAATACAAAGAATAAACCCTATATAATCCTAATATATTAATGACCTTTTATAATCCTAATATATTAATGACCCTATAATCCTAATACAGTAATGATCATATATAATTCTAATATAGTACTATACCCTATGTAATCCAAATATATTAATGCCCACATTTCCATTACTCCACACAAATGCATAACACCATATTTCCATTACTCCATACAAATGCATATTGTTTACATCACATTGCCATTACTCGTATATAGCTAATTATTTTCTTTCACAATTTGCCCTTCTTCATGATCGTCGCGATGATAGGTAGCTTCCTGAGTGGTTTCTTCCTCGAGCCTGATGTTGCCATCTACGAAAGGAGGCAACTCGTCAAACTGGTTGTACTCATCCTCATCCACGACATTCTCAACTCCGACTATCCTTCTTTTTCCCTGAAGAACTACATGGCGCTTCTTATCTGCCGGGTCGATTACATAGAAGACTTGTGCTACTTGCTTCGCAAGTACGAATGGTTCGTCTCTGTATCCGACATGTCCGATGTCCAAAGTAGTGAAGCCGTACTTGTCCACCTTGACACCCTTTGGGAGTTGTACCCAACGACACCGAAACATCGGGATCTTAAAAATACAATAGTCGAGCTCCCAAATCTCTTCTATGAACCCATAGAAGCTAGTCTTCTTACTGCCTGTGTTGTCATAGGCATCTATGCGGACACCACTATTTTGGTAAGTGCTTTTGCTATCCTGAGATCTCGTGTAAAAGGTATATCCATTTATGTCGATCCTTGCCATGTCAAGATTGTACTGATGGCCCTTTTGCCAACAACCTCAACATAACACTCGCTTTCTTTCCAGTCATATGCTCTTTGAACCAATGATTGAACAAACGGTTATGCTCTTTTGTTACCCAAGCCTCGATCGTCCACGATTTTCCTCTCGTAGCTTATCCTTGTGCATGTCCATATACGAGGACACCTCAACCGATCAAGGCAAGACTGTGAAATGAGCTTTTTCGAACAATCCATGATCGTAAGAATTTGTTGATTTCCTTCCAATTGTCCCTTTCCCAGATAGCCTACCCTCATGGCGAGATACAGGCACTCCTACCGGTTCCACCCCCTCCATGTAATCCACGCAAAACTCGATAACCTCCTCAGTTGCATAACCTTCCACAATGCAGCCCTCCGGCCGAGATCGATTGCGTACATACTTCTTCAGGATACCCATGTACCTTTCGAACGGGTACATCTGATGCAGGAATACGGGGCCACATACATTTATCTCATTCACAAGGTGAACAATGAGATGAACCATTATATCAAAAATGATGGAGGGAAATACATCTCTAGTCGGCATAGTGTCTTCACCACATCATTCTGCAGCTCGAAAGTCCGATGTGATCGATGACCTTCTGTGAAATCGTGTTGAAGAAGAAACACAACCTCATGATTGACTCTCGGACCTTTTCAGGCAAAATACCTCTAATTGCAATAGGAAGCATTTGTGTCATCATCACATGACAATCATGAGACTTCATGCCGCTTAACTTCAAATCTTTCATCGACACCAGCTTGATGCTTATGAGTAACCGGATGGAACTTTCACACCATGCAAGCATTTGCAGAGGTCTGTTCTCTCTTTCTTGGATAGAGTGTAGCAAGTTGGGGGAAGGTAAAGTCGGCCTTTCCCGTTGTCTCGAGGATGTAGCTCAGCTCTGATTTTCATATCTTCTAGGTCCCTTCGTGCCTTCATCAGTCCTTAGTTTTGCTAGGAATATTCAAAGAAAATACCAATCAAGTCATCACATACATTTTCTCTACATGCATGACGCCTATGCAAAGTCGAACTTCTAAGTCCTTCCAATAGGGCAAGTTCCAAAATATCGATCCCTTCTTCCACGTGATCTTCTCAGTACGAGACCTCGATTTATTATTACTCTCTCCCTTTCCAAGTACAACATTAATATCCTTAACCATATCATATACCTCTTCCCCACGAGGAGGCCTTGGAGCTATACCATCATCTTTTGTCCCGTCGAATTGTTTCTTCATATTGCGGTAGGGGTGATTCCTGCGAAGGAACTTGCGTGTGATGCATGTACACGCTTTCCTCGAGTTATTGAGCCACACACTTGCGGTTTCATCCATGCAATGGGGCATGCTTTGGCCCCTTTACAAGACGGCCGGATAGGTTACCAAGGGCAGAAATCATTGATGGTGCAAAACAACAATGCGCGTAGGGTGAAGTACTCGCTTGTACTCATCCCATACCAGACACCTTCGCTCCACAAGATCACTAGATCTTCCACCAATGGTTGTAGGTATACATCAATATCATTGCCAGTTGTCTCGGCCCTTGGATAAGCAAATACATCATAATGTACTTTCGTTTCATACACAACCAAGGTGAAGGTTGTAGATACAGAGAGTCACGGGCCAAGTGCTATGAATACTACTCATGTTACCGAAAGGATTCATTCCATCCGTACTCAATCCAAACCTTATATTCCTCGGTTCATTCCCAAGTCATTCCTAAAGAGCCTATCGATGGTTCTCCATCGCGTAATCAGCAGGGTGTCTCAGCTTTCCATCCCTTTTACGCTCTTCTGAGTGCCATCGCATCAATTGGGCATGCTTTTTGTTTTCAAATAAACGCTTCAACCGAGGTATTACCGGTAAATACCACACCACTTTAGCAAGAGCTCCTTTCTTCACCACGGTGCCCTCATTGTCATGGCCTTTACGCTTGTATCGTGATGATTTGCACATCGGACATACATGCATGTCTCAGATACTCTTTGCGATAGAGTATACAATCGCTTGGACATGCATGTATTCTTTCTACTTCCAATCCCAATGGACATACAACCTTCTTAGCTAAATAAGTGGTTATCGGCAATACGCTTCCATCCGGAAGCATGTCCGCTAAGAGATGTAATAGCTCGTGAAACTTTTATCGGACCAACCATTGCTTGCCTTCAATTTTAGAAGTGAAAGCACGGTGTGCAACTTTGTGTATTCCTCCTTGCAACCCGGGAACAAAGGTGTGTCCGAGTCGTCCAACAAACCCTTGAATTGATTAAACTCTCTCGACTAGTGTAGTTCCCTTCGCATCGCGCAACATCCGAGCAAGATTATTATCGCTATCAATGTCCAACCTATCCTCATTAGATCCATAACCGATGTCACCGCCATAATGCCTTCTCCATCATCCAATACGTTATCACCTTCATGTATGTTTTCCTCTTCAACGTGACTTGTCCAACGTGTATAGCCAAGTACAAAACCCTTCAATCAAGTGCAAGTGGATGTGCACTTTGTCCAAAACATTTTCTCATTCTTGCAATCAATGCATGGACAATGTATGTACTCCGCCTTCTTGTGCAACTTGTTCTCTCAATGCTCTTAGAAAAGCAGATACCCGTCGATGTAATCTCTACATAACGGTTCGCATTGTACATCCATCTCCGGTCCATCTAAAATTAATTAACATATAAAAATTGATTAAAAACTAATCTAATTACTTATCATCTAAATGAGCTAGATAATAAATTCATCATCTAAAAATGATGAGCATCCACCTACCAAATTAGCTAAAATTTCATGTATATTAATATCCAATAATCTTAATTAAATAAATTTAATATATGTCCACACTAATGGAACCAAATTAATAGTAATTAAAAACTAATCAATACTTTTCCCAGAAAGAAGCTAGATAATAAATTCATCATCTAAAAATGATGAGCACCCACCTACCAAATTAACTAAAATTTCATTTATATTAATACCCAATAATCTTAATTAAATAAAGTTATTATATGCAAGATGTATATGTCCGTACACTAATGGAACCAAATTAATAGTAATTAAAAAACTAATCTAATTACTTATCATCTAAAGGAGCTAGATAATAAATTTATATATATGCAAGATGTATATGTCCGTACACTAATAGAACCCAATTAATAGTAATTAAAAAACCAATCTAATTACTTATCATCTAAAGGAGCTAGATAATAAATTCATCATGTATCAAATTAACTTAAAATGCAATTAATATTAAATATATGCTTAATCATAATTCATCATCTATAAAAGGAACACAACATCATCTAATGAACCTAGCTAGTAAATAAATTCATCAACTACAAAATGGTAGCTAAATAAAAATAAACAAAATCTAAACTTTTCATCTCATCTACATGTAAACCCTAATTAAACTTGGTTTAAAAATTAAATTGCAACAAGATTAACACAAATCAAGAGAGGAGAAAAAATAACTCACCAAGGAACAACTAGAGGAAGTACAAGCACAAGAATTGGAGAAAACGAAATCAAATTTAGAAGTTTTGGTTTGCTCTCGGGAGGAAGAAGACCAATCTTTGCATCGACCACCTATTTATAGGCAATATTATCAGTGGCGGTTTTTAACTAGAACCGCCACTGATAACATTATCTGTGGCGGTTATTATCAGTGGCGGTTCGAGGATAGAACCGCCACGGATAATCCAATAGAATTAGTGGCGGTTGGAGGATAGCACCGCCACTGATAACCTAGTTATCAGTGACGGTTCTAGCCTCCAACCGCCACTGATAATGTATTTGTTATCAGTGGCGGTTCTATCCTCGAACCGCCACTGATAATTCATTATCAGTGGCGGTTCGAGGATAGAACCACCACTGATATTCTTCCAGCTATTTTCAATATAGAACCGCCACTGATAATTATATTTATGACGGTTCGGAAAAACCCGCCACAAATAGACCGTCACCTATTGCAGGTTTTGGCGTAGTGAACACAAAGTGCATGGTCCTATCACATTCCTTTCGCACGGCCATACGTCTGGCCCTACACCTATAGATTAATAATTATCAGATTGAAACCCATGGCATATCTTATATGAAGATGATGTGACATTCTACACATCACTACTGCGGATCGGGCATGCACAAGCGGTTCGAAACCGCTTTCAGAAGCGGTTTTAGAACCGCTTGTAAGCAACCACGAGTGATACCCCGTCGGGTATCACAAGCGGTTCCCCGAACCGCTTGTGGTTCGATATTTCCACAAGCGGTTGGTGTTACCAACCGCTAGTGGAGAGGTTCTCTCCAAAAGCGGTTGGTGTTACGAACCGCTTGTGGAGAAGCTTTCTCCACAAGCGGTTGGAGTTACCAACCGCTTGTGAAGAGTCTGACAACATAGCGTTTTGATTATATTCAATATAGAATATGTTTTCAGAGGGGTTTTTGATATAGATTTTGACAATTAAAATAAATAGAACTTCATGAGTTTTTTGACACACTTAAATATATATATATTAGTCATGAGTATTCATTCGATAATTACGTACTAAAAAATGAACAAGTTGATGAACACATGAAATAATAAGCCACTTTTACAAGTTTCAAAGAATAAAAGGCGAATCTTGAGCTCATTTCTTGCGTATACGCTCTTTGTGCCCTTGGTCAACGTTGATGTCAGTTCACTGTCCTTATTTCGTGACAATCTCTCCAACCATTTGCGTGGAACTCGCTTTTGTGGATACAATCTCGCCGACAATAAAGCCGATGAGTTGTTCTTGGATTGCTTGCAACCCGTGCGGTGGGATCACGCCTTGCACATCGACGCTAATGACAAAGCGGAGGTAAATAAATCTCTGGACATGTAATTATTAAAGTTTAAGTACTAAGAAATTGACATGTGCACACTACCTCGGCATTGGTTGTCGGCACATCACCGTGGGTAATACTTTGCATATAGTGGCACACATAATAGCCACATAAGTTGTTTCCACCCGTCTGTTGTAGAACCTGCGATGAAATTTGAAAAGAACACGATTATTGGGATGAAAAACTGTTACGGCATATTAATATTCTTTAATACGTACTCGAGTGCTTAATTGTACATCAAATTCGTTCTCGAAATCTCCTTGTTGCTTCTTTCGAAACCGTGCGAATGCCCTGTGTGATGCGTTAGTATGAATGGTAATTATCAGAGTTGGAATTAGCAAGGTATTTCAATATATATAATAAGGAAAACTATCGTATATATATGTGCAATATACCTGTTTAGGGTGTCAATGATAAATTGATATTGTTTTCACTGGAGTCCTTTTTGAGTCTCGAACAATGATCTGGCTGCTATCAAGCTTGATGACAAGAAGGATCCAGTGAAACCTATTCATGTATTGCAACATATATGTAACTAGCTAGTAGTATTATAAATGCCTTGGAAAATATAAGAATGAGAGGTTGTATATATACGTACTCGAAGTTGAAGGGCAGAAGTATGTACGGTTTGTAGTGCTATCCCAAGAATGCATCGAGAATGTAATCTTCAACATCCTTTCGGTTGTATCCAAAGACGAACTCGTTAACAATCTCTGGGTCGATAAAGCCCACGTTGGTTCTCTTTTCTACATCGTTGTATCTCCATTCTACATAGAAAGGTATAAGTTTAAGAGTTGCAATTTTATTGTACGAGGAAGCACACGGTAAAGGTATGAGCTTGACACTTACAGGCACCAACAGCTCATGAGAGACACGTTGATGGAGTCGGCATGGTAAATATTGTATAAGTCGTCAAATTTGTGCCATATGTTGTTGTCCCCGCGATAAAAATCATCTTCTCTGAAACGGAGGGGGAACATCGTTCTTCCTTGAGCGGACTCTGTCATGTACCATTCGTGAAATTACTGCATATTGGTTGGCAGATCCTTTATCTTATTTGGGTCAATGAGCTCCCGGCCCAACTGAAATTGCCATCTGACCTTTGTTGCCATTGGGATATCATCTGTTAATCCAAGAGCTGCAGCTGTGGAACTGAGTCCTGCCTCCTTCAAAAACCTCTCGAGGTTCTCCTGATCTTGGTCTCTCTTCTTCTTCTTCTTTGCCGCCGCCGCCTGACCACGTTTATTCTTCTGTGTAGCCTTAATTATTGTCCGTTCATAGTTGGACGGCACAGGTAGCGGCTTTGCACGGCATGTCGCGAAGTGTTCCGCCGCTTTTGGATCAGTTGGTACCTTTGGCTCTACCTTCTTTTTGGCGAAGTGTGCAGCCACTTCTGCTTTAGTGACCGCGTCACTCTCCTCCTTATTCATATCATATGCCCTCTTTGGAGGTTCCTTTACCTTGGTCGATCGGCTGGACTCCGCCTTCTTAGGAGCAGGTGGGGGAGCCCTAATTCTGTTATCGAGCTTCTTCCTCGGAGGAGATGGTGGAGGCGTGGTTTTCCTGGGGGGGTTCTTTTTGTTTGAGATGCTGGTGGTGGAGTAGGGCTTCTGCGTGGAGCGGGTGGTGGAGAAGGCGTGCTCTGTTTTACTGGCGAGACATTGCGTGGCGGTGACGTTGGAGGAGGCGTGGGTTGGCGTGGTGGAGATAACGCGCCCACAGCAGCTGGAAATATGATGTACCGTTTGCGCCAAAGGATGATATTGTGGAGGGCCTGTCCAAGCTTGGTCACGTCGTCGCCTTCAGCAATATCGAGGTGAAGTTCTTCAAATCCGCTGAGCACCTCCTCCACCGCGACCTTTGAGTAACCCGGGGGTATCTCGTTGCAGTGGAACATCTGGCTCGGCTCCACCGGATATGCCATGCCGTAAGCCACCTTGATGGAGATGTTACGCGCATCAACGTGTAGCTCACACTGGCGGCGAACCCTTATGTCATCCACGGGATAACGGGTTAGCAAGGTGTCCGCTTCAGGGGCCCCGGTGGACGTGCAGCTACTTTGCCGCACGGAAGGGCTGATCACGGCGTCCGGCTGATTGCTCGGACCTAGTCCTTGAAGCTTACTGAGGGCAATTTGTACTTGTTGCGCAACTATGTCGCCGATGCTAGCCTGGGTTTCTCTGAGCTCTTGTTCCAATTGGTACACTTTACGTGATTCTCTTGTTTTGCTTCTATGCCGGCTCTTGTACGTATGTGCATCCTTAGCGAAACCATACTTCCACGGCGTCAGCTTGCCCATACCTCGTGTCTGTCCTGGGTGCTCAGGGTTTTCAATGGCATGTGTTAGCTCGTCATTCTCCCTGTCTGCCACCAATGTACCTGCCTGAGACTGCTCGACAGCTTGTACAATCCTTTGGCCAGCCTCTTGTACTCATGGTGCCATCACCAAACTGCCGTCATCTGAAAGGCTCCCCCCATGACCCATGAACCAATTGCGCAGGTGCTGTTCCCACAGAGCGGTAGCCGATGTGACGTCCTTCGCCATTAATTCTTCTTCCCGCTTCTCCCATTTTGGTACAGCCTTGATGTAACCACCGGTGCCAAGATGGTGGTGGTATTTCTTCATCTATGAATTGGCCTTGTCCTTCTGACTCGCGGCCTGGCCTTCAGCTAACAGCTTGAACTCCTCGAATGCTTCCCAGTGATCCACCAACTTAGGAAATTGGTTGAAGTCGGGTCTTTCTCCCTTCTGCACATAATTGCGGCTGAGAGACGTCTTCCAGGCCTGAAACATTGTTGCCATATTCTTCAAAGTGAATTTCTTAGCCTTGTCTTCGGACCCTTGAGGAAATGTGAAATTTTCCTTAATATCTTGCCAGAGCAGATCCTTGGTAGCTTGAGGAACCTCGGCCCATTTTCTGATGCTAATTGGGACGTGATCCCTCACGTGGTAACCGCAAGCGTTGTTGTACGGCCCAACTGCTAAAAGAGGGGCAACCGGCATCCCTTCGTTGTTAATGTCGGTAAACACGTGCTTTGTGGACGGCTTCTTGTTAGGTCCCCAATGCTTGGATTGGTTGCTCGATGCACGGGGCATAAAATACATAAACATATGTACAAACGTGTCAGAGTGTATTATATTAATGAATTGCGATTAATTAACATGTCTACGGGGATTATATTCTTTTGGCTATACCTCATCCAGCCGAACCGGTGTTATCGGACTCGGCTGCTCCAGCGTCAATGGCTTCATCAGTGCGGCCTCAACAACCTCACCGAACCACCATTAGCCCCAGTAGCGCAAGCGTTAGCATCACCTTCGATGGTACCCAAATAGCGATGGAGTCCAATAGGAACTGTTCTCCTCATCGAAAGTAGGGTCACCACGTCCCGTTGCGCCATCCGTCCTAATTCAAAAAATGTTGATATAATTATCATATTACTTTGAAACAACCATATTACTGATTACAACACAAGCATATTATTACATAAATTTCTACACCAAGCATTAAGTTCTACGGCATGTTGGAACTAGCCCAAGGACCAAACACGAACTCGTAGACACAAGAACAAGAAATACACCATCATTTTGGAACTAGCCCAAGGACCAAACACAAATACGGGCATGCGCACAAACCGTGCAACTAACGCTGGTTACTGGAAGACAACGGGAAAGGACAAGGAAATCTTCACTGGACAACTACCGACAACATCGTAGCTAGTAGGAATGCCACGGTAATACAACTTTTTATGTATTCATCATATGACAGGATGAGTGGGTTATCTGTCGTGTCTTTGCCAAGAATGTTGGTGTCTTTGACAAAAATCAGCTTGTGGGCATTTCACCAACATCCGTGGGAAGCCGAATTAGAGAGGGAGGACGACGCGCACACATATACCTCGGTCCTCCCGGTGGAATGGCGGTGTGGCGGCGCTTTGGTGGCGGAGTAGGCGCCGGTGAGGTGGCGGAGAAGGCGCCGCGGCCGGGTGGAGTGACGACGGCGACGAGGGCACCAGCGCCACGCTGGGTCGATTAGCGGTGGTGGAGGCGCCAGATTGTTGGGTGGTCGAGAGGCCGCCGACGGCGCGACGGGACGGCGGCGCGGGGTCTGGACGGAGGCGACGGTGGCGGCGGCCGGAGAGACACAGGAGGCAGCGGCGTGCGGGGGGGATCTCGAGCGGGACTTAGAAAATTTCGGGTGTGAGAAAAGGGCGGGCGTTTCAAATTTATACAGGGAGCACTTCTATAAGCGGTTCTAATAACCAACCGTTTGTAAAATATCTCTAAAAGCGGTTTTAGAACCAACCGCTTGTAGAGGGAGGACTTCTACAAGCGGTTCGTAGAACCAACCGCTTGTAGAATATCTCTACAAGCGGATTTAGAACAACCCGCTTGTAGAGGGATGACTTCTACAAGCGGTTGGTATTACTAACCGTTTCTGAATGTTGCGCTCTAGAAGCGGTTCTTTTATCAAACCGCTTCTGAATTCTGCGTTTTAGAAGCGGTTCTTTTCTCAAACCGTTTCTGAATGTTGAGCTCTAGAAGCGGTTTGTTTGTCAAACCGCTTCTGAATGTTGCGTTCTAGAAGCGGTTCTTTTCTCAAACCACTTCTGAATGTTGCGTCGCATAAGCGGTTCTTTTCTCAAATCGCTTGATTTAATTTCATAATTTTTAAAAGTGCTTTTAGCACTTCGCCATTTCATTCAATTTTTAAAAATGCTTTTAGCAATTTAGTTTCATTCTATATTTTTGAAAAAGCTTTTAGCACTTCGCCATTTCATAATTTTTAAAAGCTTTTAGAACTTTACTTTCATTCCATACTTTTTATAAAAAGCTTTGAGCACTTTAGTTTCATTCCAGAATTTTGGCCCTTTACATTCATTCCAAATAAACACTTCATACTGTAGAAGACCCGTTTTACATATACATAGTTCATACAGTAGGGGTACATCTTAAGTAGTAACGTACTTTGTTTTTACAAGTGTTCCTTCATTATGATCACGACGTATGAAAAGAGTATCCACATCTGTGTCATTGAGGAGGCTTATGTCGACATCCACAGCGAAAGGAGGGATCTCGTCGAACTGACTATACTCTTCCTCGTCTGTGACGTCCTCAACTCCAACAATCCTTCATTTGCCTTGTAGAACCACGTGTCGCTTTGGCTTAGTACTACAATCTTTCTGCTTGTCCTTATGCTTCTTAGGTTTGCTTGACATGTCCATTACATAGAAGACCTGTCTCACATCGTTCGCGAGGACGAACGGTTCGCGCCAATAGCCGACTTGCGTGAGGTCCACGATTGTCATACCGTATTTGTCGACCTTCACGCCGCTTGAAGTCAGTTTGACCCATTGGCACTTAAATAGAGGGACCTTCAAAGGTCCATAGTCAAGTTCCCATATCTCTTCTATGAAACCATAATATGTATCCACCTTGTCTTTGTTGTCTTCGGCGTCTATACGGACACCGCTATTTTGGTTGGTGCTCTTGTTATCCTGCGATCTGGTGTAAAATGTGTAACCATTTATCTCGTACCCCTTGAATGTCACGATTTCACTAAATGGTCCTCGAGCCAAGCGTTGCAACTGTTCATTGTCTGACCCTTTCAAAAGGATGTACTTTTGTAACCAAGCGCTGAAAGAATCAATGTGCTTCAGTGTTATCCAATCCTCAGACCTCCCCGGGAAATCGCGGCGTAGAATACTCTTGTGCTCAAGGACATACGGGGCCACTAGAGTTGATTGTTTCAAAACCGTGAAATGTGCTTGCTTAAATGTAAGAAGATCATTGCATGCAATTGCTTTCCTTCCTAGTGTCCCTTTTCCCGTAGCCTCCCTCATGGCGTGATATAGGGGCCCGATCGGGTTTAGATCATTAATGTAATCCACACAAAACTCAATCACCTCCTCTGTCCCATAACCCTCGGCAATGCATCTTTCCGGACGAGAACAGTTACGAACATACTTCTTTAGCACACTCATGTACCTCTCGAAAGGGAATATATTGTGTAGATACACAGGTCCAAGAATACCTATCTCTTTGACAAGGTGAACAGTGAGATGAACCATAATATCAAAGAATGCAAGAGGAAAGATCATCTCAAGACTAACCACACTTTGTACCACGTCATCCTGCAGCTTACTTAGTTTATCCGGTCGATGACCTTCGTGAAACCGCGTTGAAAAACAACACAGCTTTGTGATTGTCCCCGCACCCACTCGGCAAGATGCCTCTCACACCATCGGGAGCAATCGTGACATTAACACAAGATACCATGGGATTTCATGTGTACGATTTTATTCTCTTTCGTGTTTATGAGTCTCTTTACATTCGAGGAGTATCCAAAGGGACCTTCACACTGCTCAGAACTCTATCACGCTTTTTCTCTTCTTTGCTTAGAGTGTAGCTCATGGGATGTAGGTAATGTTGTCCTTTCCTCTCTTTTCGGGATGTAGGTCGCTCCTCGCCCAAGAGTTTAAGGTCCTTCCGAGCTTGCAGTGTATCTTTCGATTTTCCGTACATATCTACGTAGCCTAGCATGTTCAAGCAGACATTCTTCGTGTTGTGCATGAAGTCAAGTGAGTGACGAACCTCCATGACTTCCCAATAAAGCAAGTCCCAAAATATTGACTTCTTCTTCCACATGGGTGCATGACCATCCTCATTCTGCACATGTTTGCTTCCAGGACCCTTTCCAAATACTACTTTCAAATCCTTTACCATAGCAAACACACGTGGCCCACTACGATGCTGAGGCCTTGCACGAAGGTCTGGTTGCCCGTTAAATTTCCTGCCTTCCTTCCGCAACGGGTGACTCGTAAGAAGAAACCTACGGTGACCCATGTACACAACCTTCCGAGAGTTTTTCAGGTACATGCCGTCCGTTTCATCTAAGCACTGGATGCAGGCTATATATCCTTTGATAGTTAGGCCGGACAGGTTACCGAGAGCAGGCCAGTCGTTGATTGTTACAAATAACAATGCACGTAGGGTGAAATACTCCCTTTTGTACTCATCCCATACCCTTGCACCATCGTCCCACAACGTCACAAGATCTTCAACCAATGGTTTCAGGTAGACATCGATGTCATTTTCGGGTTGCTTGGGGCCTTGGATCAACAACGGCATCATGATGTACTTTCGCTTCATGCACAGCCACGGAGGAATGTTATAGATACATAGTGTAACAGGCCAGGTGCTATGGCTGCTGCTCAATTCTCCGAAAGGATTCATCCCATCGGTACTCAACTCAAACCTTATGTTTCTCACCTCATCTGTGAAGTCCGGGTACGTTCGGTCGACTTTCCTCCACTGTGAGCCATCTGCAGGGTGTCTAAGCATCCCGTCATCCTTACGCTCTTCTTTGTGCCAACGCATCATCTGGGCATGCGCTTTGTTAGCAAACATACGTTTCAATCGGGGGATCACAGGGAAATACTACAACACTTTAGCCAAGGTCTCTTCTTCTTACGCCCCCATCTATTTCACCGGATCGCCACGCTTCACCTTATACCGTGATTCTCTCGCACACCGGACAAACATCCAAATCGGCATACTCATTACGATACAGATACAATCATTAGGACATGCGTGTATCTTCCGTATTTCCAATCCCAAAGGATGACGACTTGCTTGGCTTCATATGTAGATTCGGCAGAGTGTTATCTTCTCGAAGCAACTTCTTTACGAGTGATAACACCTCATCGAATCCCTTATCCGACACACCATTTCTAGCCTTCCATTGCATGAGTTCTAGTGTGGTACGCAGCTTTTTGTGGCCCCGCCTACGCTTTGGGTACAAAGGAGTTCGTGGTCCTCTAACATGCGCTGGAACTTCTCGAATCGCCTTTCATCTCAGATAGTCTCCTCTCGTCACGCAAAGATCCGGTCTAGCTCATCATCACCAAAGTCACCAAGTGTTTCTTCCACGGAACAAGATTGCGTGCCGTCCGGATACCGTTGAATCCATCTTCCTCTTCCTTGTCTTCTTCATCGCCTTCCCGCTAATCACCTCAACTTCGCCATGGTTGGTCCAATGTATAGTTTGGCATGAAACCTCTCATGATAAAGTGGTTCATAACTTGCCATCGCTGGAGTGCTCCTTCTCGTTCTTGCAATCTACACACGGATAACATATGAAGTCGCTCGAGGCAAGAATGCAACGGCCGCATCGAGAAAAGCTCGCACGCCATCAATGAACTCTCTCGAGCGACGGTCCGCATTATACATCCATTGCCGATTCATCTATACCAAGTTATAATTTCATTAAAATTATAACAAATTCGTTAGAAAAATTATAACCTAACTTAAATTTCGTAACATTTAAACCCAACAAAAAAAAAGCTCCACCTACACCGTCATCTAATTAAAGACCTACCTTTCTAATTATTTTGTATCCCTTCCTACCTTTGTAATTATTTTTTATCCTTCTACATGTTTTTCTATTTTATTTCATACACCAATAATTACTTCCTTGCAATGTTGTACCTAGATCTCTCCCAATATTGTGATATTTAAGATTCTAAAGCTAACAACCACCTAGATCTAAAGCTTCCGATCACCTTTACCTTGTAATATCATATTTTGAACTAGATCTCCACCCTACATCTTCATACAACAACAAAAACAAGGCACAGAAAACAAATTTTCGATCATGCTTAAAAGTTCAAGATTTCTCCACATCCATTGAAAAAATAGCAATATCTAGGTGAGAAGCATGTTCACATGATGTTACTAACTTTGAAACACTTAATTTGGAGCTAATCACCTCCAATTAAAAATTTGGACAGCACCTCCCAAGAACAGCTTGGTCGGCCTTCTCTGCTCGATCGTACCTCTGTTGGCGCATGGAGGAAGAAGGGTTTAAATGCGCTGCTGCGGGAGGGCTTCGAGCGGTTTGAGACACGAACCGCTCAAGGTTGCGTTCTAGAAGCGGTTCTTTTCTCAAACCGCTTATGAAAATCGGCGCTTTGAGAAAAGAACCGCTTCTAGAACGCAACCTTCGTAAGCGTTCGTGTCTCAAACCGCTCGAAGCCCTCTCCGACCGTTATACGAACCGCTTCGTGCGAACATCACAACGGGTTCGCACTGCACCGCTTCTAATAGGCGGTTGTGATGCCCGCTTTGTAGTAGTTTTAATAGGCTTCTAATAGCTTTGGATTTGATTCAAGTCATATAGTTAAAATCACCGTACTATTAAGAGGGATTATACATAAGAAATGATCTTGGTTCATATGCAAAATCACTAAGATTACTTGGAGCATAGGACTTTTCATATTTCTCACTCAAAAATCCAGAGCTTTATCTTGATAGCCAAAACAATTCTCTCTGGACCAAACTTCATTTTACACAGGCGCTCAAAGATTCTAAGTTCAAAATTCTAACCGAGCGTACAACATGTACGCTGGACCGATTTTTTCGGTCCGGCACTGAGAATTATCTTCACTGAGCGTACTCCATGTACGTCGGACCGACTTTTTCAGTCCGGTGTTGAGAATTCTTCCTTGTTTCTTTTCAACCAAGTATAACTATGTTCGTCGGACCAATCTAAATTTTTTCTTATAATTAGTCCGACATAAGTTATATTTTCACTCTAAATATAATTCTAGTCTGTGTTAAAATTTATTTTAACCAGAAATATAAAGTCTGATGCAGACCAGAATTCCTTGTGTACGTCGGACCAATTTTTCCGGTCCGGCGCAAACTTGTTTCACTCTGATAAAACCAGCCGTTTTCTCATGTACGCCGGACCAACTTTTTCGGTCTGGCGCAAACGTTTTTTGCTAGTACTCAAAAGAAACAAAAACATGTGTACGCTGGACCAACTTTTTCGGTCCGGCGCAAGCATTCTCTTGCTGATATCAAAATCAAGCAATGCATATGTACTACAGACCGATATTTTCGGTCCGGCGTAAATGGGTCTCTCTGAGTTCGACAATGCTTCTCAATACTATGTACCTTGGACTAAAATTTTCGGTCTGGCGTGTGTGTAGTTTGACTTATGGTTCATACACCATAGAATTCTTGCAAAAAGGTAGCAGTTGACCTACCCCATCTAACCTACCAACCCCCAACGGGCAAATGGCAGGTGTAACGGTTATCTCTGTTCATGATCTATATATAGAATTCCTGGGTTCACAAACATACAGAGCTTTGCACATTCACATCTTTGATATCCTGAACATCTTTGACATCATTCAAATCATATACAACTCTTTGATTTTTAGAATTCCTGAGCTTCATTCCATCAAAGAGTTTTGAGCTTCAACTCAGAAATCACAAACATTCATTCAGAACATTTAGAGTACTTGCTCTAAGCTAAGTCTAGTTTGCATCTAGCTACTGAACCAAGAGATAGGGCTTGTGGATAGTCTATTACTCTTGGAACTAGATGTTCCTAGACGGTTGGAGAAGTTGTTGGTGCGACCTATCCAATAGTAATTGTGGAAGGCCACCATTGTTGTGAAAGGTTGAGACTCACCTCACTGGAGTAGTGAAAGAGTCAAGATAGTGGAAAACCAAAAGCTATTGAGATTGGCTATTTGGTGGAGCAATACTTCTGAGGAAGCGCTCTAACGGGGACGTAGGAGTGATCTTTGAACCTCGCTGAAAAATCATTGTGTTCTCCTGTGTTTGTTTTTATTGCTCATTATTCTCTTATAGTTTCTCATTCGAAATTCCCTTTCTTACAAAGTTTTCTTGAACAAGTGTTGTTCTGGACTTTTATATTAATTACTTCGCTTCTGCGCTTTTATTGAGAAAAGTTTTTCATAATAATAATAATAAAAGGTTTTAAAGTTGCCTATTCACCCCCCTCTAGGCCAACTTGGTCCTTACAGAGTGTCAGAAAGACACGAATGTTTAGGGTGCGAGCCTTGTCAGTTGCCTGTGGTATACTGAGGGGTTTATCTACATCTTCATGTTGCTGTAGTTCAACATGTTATTCAGCCTTGCGAGGCATACATATGTAAGTTGACCATAAGGTCATTCAACAGGTATTAAATAAGATATGATGTCTTTCATTATGTTTCCGCTGTGTATGATTATGATATTTACCGATGTTGAGCCTATGTACCCTAGCATGATCTTGAACTAGTGTAGTATACACAGAAGGTCCGAATTTGGATATTCAAGTCCTGACACCATGCCTGGGCATGCCTAGGGCTACTCTACATTGTCATTACTTCCTCATCAATTGGTGTGTTGTTCTTGATATATGATTGCATTACCTTGTTTAGGGGGTTTCAAGGATCTCAGGGAATGTGTAATAGGGAGTTCAGGAAGCATGTTGACATGGGAACAGGTGGATATCAAAAGTACTGCCGATTTCGATGGTTCCGATGAATCTTTGTCCTGTAGGTATGAACCCATGATGGTGCACACTCCTCATGTTGACGATGTTGTAGATTCGTTATGGTCATGTTAGGGCTAGTAAGAGTAGATGGACAGCACTGGGGAGGTGATTTGTGGTTGTCAGGATTCGACAAAATGTGGTGTCAGATTTTGGGGACCTGTTTTGGGGTGTCTAACATCTATTTCATGGCTTGGTCGTATTATGAAAAATGTAGATAATTGTTCAAAGTTCCTATGGTGTGCAAGAACGCTGGATTTAGTTGAGTGGTTTAAAAATTATGGCAACAGTAAGATTGATGTCCAAAAATTGTTCATTGTTGGTCGCAGTCGTGTTAATAGGCTTATTATGCTAATAAGATGGCCGAATTAAATTGTGCTCATAACTACAGAATATTAGATAATTTTTTAGTTTGCAGAGGTGGCATGGTTTGCTAATTTTTTATTATATAAAAATAGATATGAAATTGTTAATTTTGTAGTTACAAAAAATTATATGGTTTGTTATTTGTAGACTCGTGATTCAAAAGTTATAGTAATTCGATCGCCAAAACAACACAGGGAATGTTTTAGGCTGGCGTTGTGCATACGTGCAGTATTATTTTATTTGATGTTTACGTACTATTATGGCTCCTTGTTGAGATTGTGTACCTACTATAGGAGGAAGAGTGACTTCAGGGTTGGTGTCTACTTCACATTGATCCACTCCATGTGGTTAAAACGTCAAGTGCACAACGGAACGGTAGACGGTTTGTTGCTTTAATGCTCTATAAATGTGATTGGTTTACCATGTTGTGTACAAGAATGACCTTTAATAATGTTGTTTAAATGTTAAAGGTTATATGATGATAATTGGATGATGGAAAATGACTAATGGTGATTGATATAATAAAAGAAATTTTTGTGTCATATGCATCCATGATATGGAAGTAGAAGGCCTGAGTAGGCATTTATAATAGTCTACTTTGTGTAGGCACTCCATGGGAGTGGAGATGAGGTTCTTGTGTGAAAGAGGATGGGCTTGAGGTCCCTGCTTAAAAGTGGCCGAGCTTGAGTGCACACTACAGGTGTAGTACTCCACTATACCCATATATGCTAATGTGATGAGACATTTACATGAGTATTAGCATTGCATTATAGAAGGACATAATAAATATTGAGTATGGAGGAGAATAACAAGAATGAGTTGATGATCATTGTTCTGTTAATGTTAATTTTTTTATGATGTACTTGCTAAGTTGTGAACTCACTTAAGCTTATTTGTTGTTTGATGTGACCGATGAGGGCATCATGGGAGTAGCGCATACACCTTATTTGCATCACATTTTACCAAAAATTTTTAGATATCTTCGTTCAACCATAGAATCTAACTCATATATAGGACCTAGTCAATGAATGACATTATAGTATAATAATAGTTGTGTGGAACCTAGTTATTATGTATACTATTGCATAAGGTTGAAATGCCTTGATTTATCTTTGATATGATCTACTTATTTGTCATCATCTTCAAAGGTAATATTTTTTGACTAGACGTCAAAGGTAATATTGCTCCCAGATGCATGGATCTAGGCATTTTCGAGTGCAGGATCTCAAGCATTCTCGAGCATGAGGTTACAAGCGTTCTTAGGCGCATGGTTCCAAATTTAATTTTGTACAATATATATGTTCCTCATTGTTATTTACTTCTTGTTTATTATTCTACTATTTGAGAAAAGTAGTCGAAGCTTTTGCCAAGGTTGTTGGTAAAATTGTTTAATTTCGAAAACAAAACGATAGCGGTGATATTTCATCATTGTCTCGTTAGTCTACGTGCATATCTCAGTTGGAAAATTATTGTGACATGGAGTACCACTAAAGGCTTCCATTTCCTTGTGTACTATCTAAATGTGTACGACAACGTGTTAAGAAATTTTATTTTATTTATGAATGCATAAATTTCCCTCGGTCGAACTCGAACTACGCCGTGTGAAAATTGTGTGAGTGGTGACCTATATGTACCATATGCCCCCTTCTAACAGTTTACGATTGTACAGATTCTAGATTATAGTCAGCAATCTGAAGAATTTGCTAGTTGGAGAATCCTGATTGTCTGTGCTGATTGTTGATCGGCGTCAACGACGGACAAGTGAATGAGGGTGGCGAAGGGGCCTTGGGCTGGCGGCGGAAGCCCTCAGGCCTGCGGTGACTCGTGGGAAGACGGAACCCGTAGAATCGGGTGGGTGATATCTTCTGATTTTGTGTATAAATCAGCTTCTGATTACGGAAGAAGCTGTCCATAATCATCTCATTTGACAGACAATCCGCTTTTCTTTTAAGCGGAAGCCATAGCCCGGATGCTACATTGATACCTTCCAATGACAAAATGCAAGTTCTAATATTTTCCACGTCACAATGCTAGACCATCCCTTGTATAACCTTTTCGCCTCACGGTCTAGCAGGTTCGCAAAACCGCTTTTGAAAAACCTCTCAAAATCGTATCGCAAAACCGCCGAAAACAGTTAGAAACCGAAGGGTTAAGAAATCAAAAAATTAGAAAAAAATCAAATAAGTCGAAAACCGTTCGGTTTTCAACGAAAAACCGAGGTTTTTCGCGCAAAACCACTCGGTTTTCACGAAAACCAGCTGACCAATTAAATATTCTTAAAAAACGGTTTTCGAGCAGTTTTTAAACCGCGGTTTTTCAAAGGTTTTCGAGCAGTTTTCAACGCATATTTTTTTTAAATTTTTTTAATTTCCACCGGTAAACCGCTCGGTTTCTGTTCTCGAACCAGAGCGGTACGGTCGAAAACCGCAAAAACCAAGCGGTTTACCGCGGTTTTGTGAACCCTGCAGTCTAGTCCAATAAACTCTTGGTGACAGTTTAGAATATCAAAAATAAGATCAGACCGTTAATAAGATAAACACACAATTAAACTGCAAATGGATCAGAATATATTGCCCACATGGCAATAATCGACTCCTTCCAATTATTCAGGAGTGCATCACAATATATTATATCGATCAGTCATACATCAGACGTATTATTCAGGTTGATGGGAGGGTGGAGGCGGCTTGTGAGCTCTGGCACCTTAGCACGCATTCTTCGTGTGTCGCATATAGCACTTTTGGTTATTGGGCAGCAGTAACACAATGTGCATGATCCTATATCTAGATGTGGAAAAAAAACTCGAAACTCGTGAGTTAAACGAGCTCGCAAACTCGGCTCGAACTCGTTTCTTAATGAGTCGAGTCGAGTTATGATTTGAACTCGCTTTCTATAACGAGTTAAATGAGCTAACTCATGAGTTAAACAAGTCAACTCACGAGTTTAACGAGTCCTCCAAGTCGGCAAATATAATCGTATATATGTGAGGCGAGGATTATAACACATAGCATACTTGTATAGTCTCAACAAAGAATCCTCCTCTCGGATGGCAATATCGAGTTTAACGAGCCAACTCACGAGTTTAACGAGTCGAGCCGAGCTGAGGTTTGAACTCGTTAAGATAACGAGTCGAGTCGAGCTGGCTCGTTATCGTAACGAGTTTAACGAGTCGAGTTATCTCGATATCCACCCCTAATCCTATCAACTTCCTTCCGCACGGCCAGATGTCAGACCCTACACATATAGATTAATAATAATTATCAGATTAAAACCCATGGCATATCGTACATGAAGATGATATGTCATGCATGTGTATAGGACTATATAGGTACAGTTCATCTTTATAGGATTTTAGGGAAACGAAGAATGGATTCATTTTAGAAGCTGTCAAGAAACAAAGAGAGAAAATAGCGCATAAATCGAAAGTTACTACTTACACTGAGCATGAGTGGCAAAGCATCCGAGAAGAACCAAGAAAAGCACAAGTACTTGGCCAGCGTACTTCATGTAGTTTGCCATGCGCACAAGTATTTCGTGATCTTCGATGGTTATTGACCACCGGCCGCATGATTGGTTCCTTGTTCCTTGGTTCACATATATATAGGCAAACATGCATTATATTTATTACCGATCACGATTTGATTGCGTCGTGGCTGTCAACATATCTATCTGGTGCAAGATTTATAGCAGATGATTGATTACGTCCGCGTTGATAAGATACGTGTGATATATATATATATATATATATATATATATATATATATATATATATATATATATATATATATATATATATGGAATGTCTACTTAACATTCGGCATATTTTTTTATCAAACCAGTCAAATTTTTCTCTCTCAATACATGCCACTTTTAATGTAGAGAAAAATAAAAAATAATTTTTCTAAGTTAGACAAAAAAAAAGAGATTGGTGAACCCTAATAGAAAATAAATGATTAAAACCACCTATCTAAATGCAGATCAAATGGACAAAAAAGTGACTGAAATCAAAGAAAAAAATAGGCGACATATTTTTAGCAATGCACACACATATATATATAGTGTTTTCTTAATTAGTCCGTGCGCATAGGTCAGTTGGGAAAATATTGACAGGTCGTAGTCCTTATATGTAGTGTCTTCTTAATCAAGTGCATAGGTCAGTTGGAAAATTATCATGACATCGAATAAATCCTTCCATTTCCTTGTCTAGTATCTAAATGTACATGGCAACGTGTTAAGAAATTTTATTTTATTTCTAAATAGGCAATTTCGCTCGGTCAGCACTACGTTGTGTGAAAAATTGTGCGAATGCTGACATATATGTACCATAGCGAGGATGCTACGTTGATACCTTCCAATGACCAAACATGCAAGTTCTAATTTTTTCCGCGTTAAGATTGAAATATTTTCCGCCTCAGACCTGCCGAGATTGGATCTCCCAAACAAGACCTTGCAGTGCTAGACCATCCCTTGCAAAAACTTTTCATCTCACAGCCATACTAGTCCAATAAACACTCGGTGACAGTTTAGAATATCAAAAATTAGGTCAGGCCGTTAATAAGGTAAATACACAATTAAACTGCAAATGGATCAGAATTGCTCACACGACAATAATGGATTCCTTCCGATTATTCAGCATCACATCATATTAAATTATATCCATCAGTCATACATGAGATCTATTAATTATTCAAGTTGATGGGAGAGTGGATGCGGCTTGTATGTTGTGGCAGTTTAGCCTGCATTCTTGGTCTGTCGCGAAGCAACCTTGCGGCGAAGGGCAGCAGTAACACAAAGTGCATGGTCCTATCACATTCCTTTCGCACGGCCATACGTCTGGCCCAACACCTATAGATTAATAATTATCAGATTGAAACCCATGGCATATCTTATAAGAAGAGGATGTGAAATACTATACATGTGTATAGGACTGTAGGTACAGTTCATCTTTATAGGATTTTAGTAGAGAAACAAAGAATGGATTATTTCTAGAAGCTGTCAAGGAACAAAGAGAGAAAATAGCGCATAAATCGAAAGTTACTACTTACACTGAGCATGAGTGGCAAAGCATCCGAGAAGAACCAAGAAAAGCACAAGTACTTGGCCAGCGTACTTCATGTAGTTTGCCATGCGCACAAGTATTTCGTGATCTTCGATGGTTACTGACCACCGGCCGGATGATTGGTTCCTTGTTCCTTGGTTCACATATATATAGGCAAACATGCATTATATTTATTACCGATCACGATTTGATTGCGTCGTGGCTGTCAACATATCTATCTGTGTATGATTTATAGGAGAGAATTGATCACATCCGTGCTGATAATTAAGGAGGTATATTCTTCATTACTCTATATATGAATACTGATTATGTCAAGGATTATTAGGATATATATATATATATATATTCGTGAAATGTGAAATGTAATGTTTAATGATACCCTGGTAAGCAAGTTACTTGTTTCTTGAGAGGTGGAAAGCAAGTAACTGTTGAGATAAAAAAAATTCCCATTTTATGTCGTGGATTCCATGCTTTTCAGGTGTGAAGAACAGCAAAACTCAATAGACCCTCCCATCTCCTAATTATTATTATTGTTAATTTCTTTTAATTCCAGCTATGAAATTTGGGATGTTACGGTACCAGTTCACCGCTTACTATTCAAGGTAATAAAGACTTTTAACTGCATATTATATAAGGAAATAAATATTAATTTGCCATGACCGTTTTGCCTGCAATAGGAAAACTATATTTGTGTCTCGTGCTACATACTATTTTTCTGAACAAAGATAATTGGTAAGGATAAAATTTATCAAAATTCAAATTATTAAGCATGAACAGTATTTAAGAAAACTAAAAGTATAAGAACACAAAGTTGGAAGTTCAAATATCACAAAATAATTTACGAACTATTTAAAAAGACAGAAACCAAAAAAATTAAATTTGAAACATTCAAATAATATTTAGTAATGTTTTTTAGAAAAAAATATTTAGTAACGTTCGGATAGTGTATTACATGCTTTTTCTACATCCTCACTATGCATTTAAATTCATAATCAATAAATCTTAAATCCTTCCAACAACATATTCCAGATTCAAATACTTAATCTTGAATACTAGTAGTGTTTTGTCCTTCTATGGTTGCATGCGTAGCATCACTCCTTGATAGGGGTGAAAACGGAAGCAGAATTTCTAACCGTTCCGGCGAAAAACGGAAATGGAAGCTTTTTTCGGAAATGAAAACGGAAAATGTCGGTACGGAAATAAAAACATAAATTTTTTGTCGAAATCAAAAATGGAAATGGGAGAGCCATTTTTGTCGGAAACGGAATTGGAAATTCCGTATAAGTGAAACCGGAAATTCCGTCGGAAACTTGGCCCACTTAGCCCAAAAAGGAGAATGGAGAATTTAAATTTATTTTTGAATTAAAATATTTTCAGAAATACAAGTGGCTTTATAGAAAATATCAAATAGAGTTCAAAAATTTCGAAAAAAAATCTCAAAAATACTTTGGAACATTTTGAACCTATAAAATTATTTCTAGCATAATTTTGGATTCATTGTTCATGAATAAATTAATTATATAAATCTGAAAAATAGCAAAATGATATTTATAAACTCCAAATAATCCAAGATAAATCTCATAAAATCATAAATGAACATTGAACAATAATATGCAAATTTTAGGGCATTACATCTTTATAGTTGGAGGAGCAAGAGGATGTTGTTGATAATGATATGTAGGAGGACATGATGGTTTGATTTGGGGAACAAATATAGCGAGCCTTCAACTGACAAACTTGAGAAAAAAACTTTCTAATGATACCAGTGAACATAATATTATTCTTATATCCACCTTTAAGGTGGAATGAGTTACATTATTTTTGCGGTCATGTATATTGTGATCATGTATTACGTTCTTGTGGAATTTTTCACTTTCGTTTCGTATCCGCCCATTCCGCTTTTGCATCCGTTTTCCCTTATTTGTTTTCGTATCCGTTTCCAAGGTTTCCGATTTCGTTTCCGTTAGCGGTAAAAGATGTGGAAACGGAAACGGAACGACCATTTACCAACCGTTTCCGTTCCGTTTTCATCCCTACTCCTTAAGGAGCATTATGAAATCATTTATGGCGCTGCTTTTTTAAGATTTGACCCACTAACCAGCTAAAATGGGTTAAAAATTTTTCCTAATTAAACTATCCTTATACAATGGAAGGATAGGATTCACCCAAACTCTTACATCTTAAGGGGTAAGTGGTGCACCGCAAAAGAACTGAAATTGATACAGCCCATATATATATACGTCCAGTACAAATAATTCCTATCGGACACCTCACTCAGTCCCACGTGGATAGACCCCACATGAACCATTCTTCTTAACCTTATCTAGTCTCATCCACCTGCCAATCGAGCCGTATCCTCCTTGCATTCTTTGTACTTGCTGTTAAGGAACCTCGCTATCGAATAGTCCGGGGTTTCCGAACAGATCTGAAATTGGAGAACAGAAAGAGAGAGACACAGGTATATGAGGAGAGCGACGACGAATTCTTTATTGCTAATGATTTCTGGTACATAGGGGGAGACCCCCCTCCTCCTTTTATAGCGCTCTCTAGGGTTTCGGCATAAGGGACCACATGGGCCTTCAATAGGCTTTTAGGGTTTCTCAACACTCCCCCTTGGGCTCTTTGCCGCGAGATGCATATGCCTCGTTAAAACTCCAGAAAAACCTAGTGGGAAAAATACTTGGAGAAAGAGTACATAGCATACGCTTACTATGTTGCACGAATTGCCTCGTTAAAACCTTATGCAAGAAAACTTCATGAAAAACTTGCTAAGGAAAAAGAGTACAATTCTCCCAACTTCAAATGCTAATCTTCGAGATTCATGTTGGGTATTCATAATTCATGCTCGAGATTCATGTGGGAGTATGTGAAATATCTCCCCCTGAAATCTGCACTTCTCTAAGTCTCATCATCCCAATTCCTTTCACGCACCTTTCAAAGGTAGATGCTGGGAGTGATTTAGTGAACAAATCTGCAAGATTTTCACATGACTTAGTATGCAATATCTTGATCTCGTTCATCTTATGCAATTCATGAGCATAGAAGAACTTGGGGTTGATATGCTTCGTGAGATTGCTCTTCACATAACCCATTTGTGCTTGGGCAACACAAGCTGCAATATCTTCATAAATTATCGTGGGAGTTTGCTCAATGTTCAAACCACATGACTTCTGGATGTGGTGAACCATTCTTCTGAGCCATGCACATTCACGAGATGCTTCATACAAAGCGATGATTTCCGAGTGGTTTGTCGACGTCGAGACAAGAGTCTGCTTAGACGACTTCCAAGAAATTGCTGTTCCTCCACATAGGAAAACATAGCCAGTTTGGGACTTACCAGTATGCGGGTCTGATAAATACCCAGCATCGGCATAGCCAACCAAATTCAATTCATTATTTCTTCTAAAGAATGCATCGAGGTCTTTGCTTCCTTGGAGGTAGCGAAGATGTCCTTGATCCCTTTCCAATGCCTTTTGGTGGGTTCTCAGACTGCATCACCAGTGCTAGCAAATTCACAAATAACGCAATGTCCGGTCTAGTGCTATTCGCAAGGTACATGAGCGCTCCAACGCACTCAAATATGGGAATTCTGCTCCCGTGACTTCCTCCCCTCTTCTCTAGGTCCAGATGGGTCTAGGTCTGCTTGGAGTGACCTTCCACCATTGGAGTCTTTGCAGGATATACTTTTTCAAAGCTAAATCTTTCCAACACTTTCTCGTGTAGGTTGATTGATGTACCAAGATTCCTCCTTAGACATGTTCAAGCCGCAAGCCTAAACAAAGCTTGGTTTTACCCAAATCTTTCATTTCAAACTCGACTTCAAGTATGAGCATGCCACTTCAATTTCTTCATCCGTCCCAATGATGTTCAAGTCATCTACATAGACGGAGATTATACAGAATCCATTCGGGATCACAGATAAACACACATGGACAATCTTCATTGCTTGTGTAGCCTTTCTTGCGAGAAAATTACTCAAGCGATTGTACCACATTTTTCCCCGATCGCTTGACCCATACAAAGTGATTTCTCCTATTTCACATCAGCATGTGTTTCTATTTGCTCCATCTTGGTTCGGGATAGGAATTCCTTCCTGGTACTTTCATGTATATCTCCAATCCAAGTTTCCATACTGAGTATGCTGTGACAACATCCATTAGCTTCATTCTCAACTTCAAGTTGATCGCCATTGAGATCAAATATCTAAAGGTAATTCCTCCCATGACCGGAGAATAGGTTTCTTCATAATCAACTCCGGACGTTGAGTGAAACCTTGAGCTACAAGCCTTGCTTTGTACCTTACAACTTCGTTGTTTTCATTTCTCTTCCAACAAAGACCCATTTGTGACCTACGGGTTTACATGGGGAGGTGTGCGGCATACGGCTCAAACACCTCTCTCTTGTTCGGAGAGACTAACTCGCCGTGATTGCCTTTTTCATTCTTCCCAATCTAGCCTTTTCTTGCACTCCGAGAGATGCAGCTCGGGATCATGATCAATGATCGAGGCAATCTTCTTTGCGAAGTATGCATCAACGTTGGCTGTTGCTCTATTCAGGGATTCTCCTGTTACTACAAAGTTTATGGCCATTTCTTCATGGGGTGCTTCATGCACTTCTACTTACTCTTCGCTGCTTTTCCCTATCGCAGGAGCAAGTTCCTTTAGCTTTTCATCGCCTATGTGTGCGCACACATTATTTCCGGCGGCTTCCTGCAGTGGAAGATTCAAGTCTGGAATTGCCTTTTCCATTGGCTTCTTTCCAGTGCAGTCTCAACTGCTCCCTTCTTTCCTTGGGGCATTTTCGTGATTGGTTGTGGTAAGTCCTCTCGCCAGCTTTTCTCAGACGCCTCCGGTACTTTGGGTTTGAGGAGCCAGATTGCCTGTTCTTTTTCTTTGAGGCCTCTGAACAGGTTGAGGGATACCTTCTATTTTCTTTGGTATTTCCACCCTCTCTGGTGCATTTCTTGCTGGTACATGCGACTTAACCACGCCTTCAGATCACAAAATGATCAGCAGATTCATTTGCTAAATTCGCAAATCGATTATCTTCTAGACTTCTTGATTTGCTTCATTAGTTCGGGGGTCATGTGCGGGGATCCCAGTGGAATGCCATATGATTTCCGGCATTTTTCATCCAAAGGTTGATTTCTCCCTAATGACGGAAACGATCCTCGCCAAAGATGCAATCGTGAATCGGGTCAGATGCAAGTCTCCATCATGGGTTCCAAATACCTGATTATGGATGCACTCCCATAACCAACGTATATCCCAGACTTGCGGAGAGGGCCCATTTCAGTCCGCTGAGGGGGTGGTATAGGTACATATACCATACACCCAAATTTTCTAAGATGGGAGATCTTCGGATGATCCTGCACAAGCCGCATAGGAGAATGGGTGTTGTAGGCCGATGGTCCAAATTGATAAGTCTTCGCCGCGTGCAGATCGCGTGTCCCCAACAAGTGTTGGGCAAGTTACAACTCGCAAAAGCGGTCCGCAATGAACTTAATCCTCTTTATTAGTGCTTCGCTAGTCCATTCTGCGTATGGACGTGCGGTGCGGAGTGCTCAATCGCTATCCTGTTCTTTGTGCAATAATCATCAAATGCCTTTGAAGTAAATTCTCCGGCATTGTCCATTCGATGGACTTCACGCGATGATCGTGGAAAGCATTCTTAATTCTTATGATCTGCGAGATCAGCTTTGCAAAAGCATGGTTTCTTGTTGACAACAAGCATACATGCGACCATTTCAATGAAGCATCGATGAGCACCATAAAGTATCGAAACGGCCCTGACAGGGGCTGAATCGGACCGCAAATATCCCCCTGGATGCGTTCCAGGAATGCAGGGATTTCACTTTGCACTTTCATAACAGAGGGTCTAGTTATTAATTTCCCGGTGGCACATGCAGGGCACACAAAATCTTCATGATTCAGAAATTTTTAACATTAATGCCATGACCACGTGAGTTGTTCACTATATTTCTCATCATTCTAAGACCAGGATGACCTAATCTACCATGCCATTAAGAAAATAACTCAGAGCTTCTAAAAACAGTCTTCAAGGAAGTATACACTTCGGGTGCATGAATATTCGTGTAGTACAACCCAGATTCATATGAGGGACATTTTTCTAATACCATTTTTCCACATACCGCGTGCTTCACAATGCACAAATATTCTTTGCCATTTTCTTCATTGGTTTCTACGTGAAAACCATTGGCGCGGATGTCTTTAAAGCTTAAGAGAGTGCGAGTTGATTCAGGGTACAAAGGGCTTCTTCGATTACCAAAGTTGTACCCATAGGCAATATAATAGTGGCTCTTCCTGAGCCGATTACATATGAGTCGCTTCTGCGATCGTAGTAATCTTTCCAAATGTTCTTCGTGATCGATCAAAGTATTTAGACTCTCTTAAGATGGTATTTGTTATGCTACTATAATTCCAATAAAACAGAGGCAAAATAATTCAAAAATTGCTTGTAAAGGAAAGAATACTGGAATAAAGAATAAATTGCATATTTATTCATGAGAGAAGTATGCTCTTCTAGAGCTTACAATTCATTATTCAAAGAAAATGCTAACAACCATAATCTAAAAGAAATGCGATTCATGCATTAACGGCTTTGGACTTTCTCTTGGCACGAAACTTCTCTTTTTCACCTTGTTTGCCCTTCTTTCTATGAATGGGCTTTCTCACCTTGTAGCTATTGGCATTGACTTACGTGCGGTGCCCTTCCAGTGGTCTGCGAGACATAGTTCTTGCGTAGAACATCGCCTTGTGATTCCGCAACTTGCATTACATCAATCGCCGCTATACTCCTTGTATGCGCCCCGATGATAGTTGCGTGCACTGGATAGCATTAGGGTGGAAGGTAGAGAGAGTCTTCTCAATCTTTTCTTCATCGCTGATCTTCATGCCACATAGAGAGATTGGTACAAATTCGTGCAAGGCGTAATTATACTCGCCATCGCTTTGAAGTCACAGAACCTCAGCGCACCCAATCTTGCCGTGCTTGGGGCAAGATGGTGTACTTGAGCTTTTCGAACTGCTCCTGAAGTGCAGTCCAAAGCTTGAGTGCACTCTCCTCAGCCATGTATTCATTCTTCAGAGTGGCTGAGAGGTGGTGCCTGAGGAAGTGCAAGGCTTGATCATTCTGTTCGGCGGTAGGTTTCAAGTCCCCGCGAGGACCCTAGACCAATTGTCGCGCTGAGCTTCTTGCCCCTACGAACGATCTTTACGTCCGATGCCCAAGTGAGATAGTTCGACTGCAAGGGCCGCTTCTTCAAACTCACGATTCACGATGCCGACATCTTCAAGATTTCAAAATTCGACATTAGATTACTGCGTGTAATCTAATAGAAAATGGTTGCGAAAAGCATAAAGATGCAGAAAATAAATTCATATGCATTGCATTATATAAAATAAAGCAAATGATTCAAAATTCATAAAACAGAGAAATAAAGCAAGAAAATTAAAAACAGAGCCAAAAAAAATCTTCTTGATTTTCTGGCATTTTTTCAAAATTTTCTGCGATTTTTCAACAATTTTCTTTTTTTTCTTTTCTTTCCTTTTTTTTTCTCTCGACGAATGGCCTTTGGGCCATCTTTGCAGAATCGCCCATTCGGCCTTCCCGCCAAAAGGAAAACGCTCCACCAATAAAACCGGCGCTAGGGTTCCCATCCCCAGCCGCCATGTACTCTGCTCCAAGAAACGGGCTTCGCTCGACGCATGGGCGCAAAAGCGAGCGACCGAGCGAGGGTCATGGGTCGAGGCGCGCGTCGCCGGCCATGAAGCGGCGCGCGGCGAGCCGGGCGGCCGAGCGAATCGCGCGCGCTACCTGGCCGGAAGGGAGGCGTCGCCGGCCGCGCGCGGCGCGGCCGAGCCGGGCGGCCGAAGCGCAGCGCGCGCGCGCTACTGGCGGAGCGGGCATCGTCCGCGTCGGCGCGGCTGAGGTCGAGCTTCTTGCTCGGCGGGTCTGGCCGGCGACAACGCGGCGGCGCGGCGGCGTGCTTCAAGGCGCAAGGCGCAATGCGAGGTGGCTTCGTGCCATGTGTTTCGTACGCAACGCCAGCGGCGGCTGCGTGCCGGAGTGTTGCCGAGCGGCAGAGTAGCGGAACCGAACGGCTGCAAACCGAGGCCGGGGCGGCGCTGCTCGCGCGGACGGCCGAGGCGGCGGCACGGCCGCGAGCCGAGGCGGGCGCTGCTGGCCGCGAGCGGCGGTGGCCGCCATGCGCTGTGGCTTCCGTGTCGGCGGTGGAGAGGGCACGGCTTGCGTCGGCGGCGGCGGAGTCCGAGCGCCGAGGCCGAGCGGCGACGCTCAGGCGCCGCCGACCGAGGGCGTGGCGACCGGGGCGTGGCGACCGGGGGGCGTGGCGTCGGCACGACGGCCGAATGGCGCGCCGCCGCCGGCGGCTGCGGGCGCGGGCGGTGGCGCGATCTTGGCGGCGGGCAGCGACGGCGAGGCCGAGGTGCGGTACGCGACGGCTTGCGCGACGACGAAGCGAGCGGCAGCTCGGCCGCGAGCGCGCGTGCCGGCCGAGGCGGCGACGCTGGCGCTGAGCGCATCACCGCGGCGAGGCTTCAACGGCGCCGTCTTGTGGAGGCGCTGCGTGCGCGGGAGCCGAGGCATCGGCGCCGCTGCGTGTGCGGGCGGTGCTTCGGGCGTGCTTCGTGCACAAAGGCGGTGGCGCGATGGCTTCATGCCGAGGCGACAGCCTTTTTTTTTTTTTTTTTTTTTTTTTGGATGTAAATATGCTTCATGTGTGCTGCTGTTTCGTGTCGATGTAGCTTCTTGCCACGTGACGAACGCAGTACCGATGCGTAGGTTAGATGCATACATAGAAACAACAGCGATTAGATTCAATCGTCGAATTCCCACCTTTTCTCACCTTTTCAATTCTGAACTCCGGTAGAGCTTCGTGCTGATAACGTGTTAAGGAACCTCGCTATCGAATAGTCCGGGGTTCCCGAACAGATCTGAAATTGGAGAACAGAAAGAGAGAGACACAGGTATATGAGGAGAGCGACGACGAATTCTTTATTGCTAATGATTTCTGGTACATAGGGGGAGACCCCCCTCCTCCTTTTATAGCGCTCTCTAGGGTTTCGGCATAAGAGACCACATGGGCCTTCAATAGGCTTTTAGGGTTTCTCAACACTTGCAAGACACCAACCAAAAGAGAATGGCATAGATGGTTGGCTTGCTCACACAGTCACACCTACATGTTAGTTGCCACACTCCAACAAGCTGTGAGCCCTGTTTCTTCACATATCACAAGTCCTGCTTCTCGATACCTCCACAAGCTAGAAGCGTTGCTTATCCCCTTGGCTCCACCATGGGGATGCGATGAGGCAATAGAGGCTGGGGACCACACCACCGACCTCCCCGATGAGATTCTATCTACAATGTTCAGTTTCCTTGTCTCTGAGCCATGGGGCCTCATCCGATCCACCTCTCTGTTTATCTCACAATTTGAAACTAGTAAGTCGAGTTTTTGTAACGGATATCTCCAAATGTTGTAGTACAAGATATCAAATGTTTCGGATCTTTCAATGGTTTCTTTGTTATTACAACAAGGTTTAATTTTTGTTGCAATAGATTCTTGTATTTGTTGTCCCAGTAGTTCAAATTTGCTACACATCTTTATTTGCTGATTTATGTTTGTTGTATTCAAAGCAAAGATTTGTTGCGAGCTTAGCAACTAATTGTTGCAGTTCTGTGATTTTTTTCTTGCACCGGACCAAATTAGTTGTCTCATTCTCATCCATTCATCCGCCAAGCATATGCATATGCCTTGAAATCTCCATTCTCACATCCACTTCCTCACCCTTGTTTGGCTTGCCACCACCACCATAGCAGCCATGCTCCTCTCTCTCTCTCTTCCTTTGTCTCTATAGAACGCAACCGTATGGTGTCACAGCAGCCGATGGCCAGAGGAGACGAGTGGTGCTCCGCGGCCTCCGGCTCCTCCCGGTGTTTCCCACATCGAAGGATGAGTTGGAGGAGCGGGATTTGATGGTCGAGGAGATAGATTCCATGTGGAATCGGATGGTAGGAGAAGCGTATAAGGGGAATGTTTCCATCGTATGTACAGGTGCTAGTTGCCTCCTAAAAGAACTCTTAGTTCCTGTAATCCCGTAAAAATAAAATGGTAAACGGCAAGGTCCTGCTTATCTATGTAGAAGAAGACTATGTGGTCATCTTTTGGTGAATTTTTTTTAAATAATATTCTTTTAATATAAATTTATGAAAATAATATGCCGAAAAGAAAAATAACAGAAGTAGACACCTGTCGCCGTTTCATTTGGCGACAGAGAGCCTCTCGTCATTATGGCAGTCTCTGTCGCCATTTTACTTGGCGACAGAGACCACGGTCACCTCTGTCGCCAATTGAAATGGCGACAGAGATTGCCATATAAGCACCGCGCGGCCGGTCGCCAGAGCCAGAGCCAGAAATTAGAGAGGCGAGCGAAAGGAGAAGAGAGGGTGATGCAGATATGCACACGACCAGTACTATTTAATTTAACATTTTAATTAACTGGAAAGAATTACTAAGCCGTATCAAATATCAATAGGTGAATTATTTCCTTAAGCAATCTTTGTTATATTTCTATGAGAATTTTATACTACCTAATAGAGGGTGCTGCGTTGTTATTAGGTATGATGGTTGCACAAAAATCAATATTGAAACCAATTTGCTTGAATGTATTATGGTGGACCCCAGTGTGAGGCGAGAGAGGACGGTAGTCACATGGAGACACTATTTACATGTACTGTTCATATACTCCATATCCTTCTATATATACCATCAGAGAAGAAAGGAAAGAAGAAAGGAAGAAGGAAAATAAGAAAAGGAAAGAAAGATATTAGCAAGCTTCAAGTAAGGAAAGAGATCAGCATGACAAGGTAAGAGATATGGGCAATATTCAAGTAAGGAAAGGGATCACCATGTCTTGGTAAGAAAGAATTTCAGCAATCTCCTAGAAAAGAAGGTGATCACCATAACAGAGAAAGAAGTGCACTTCGCATGGCAAGTTTTTGTCCGAGTACTGTAGCACGTGCATGTTCATGGATTCATATCCGGGTACTGTTTATCACACATACTATTCATACCCCCTCTCATATGTATATATATGTGTACACCCTCTATTGTAAAAAAATCACGAATTTTCAGATTAAACATATACTCTTGATTCTATAGCTTGTGCTCCAATGCCCCCTTAGAATAGAGAGTTCCAATCTAAAATTATCACCGTTGTTCTTGCAACTTCTTCGGGGTGATTGCAAGGAAACATGCATCTACTTTCGCGTGGTCAAGTAGGCGAGGATCAAAGCGTGTTCTTGGGCGAATTCACGTGTCGCGGGTTGCCGTATCGAGACGGTGGTTGGCGCCATTATTTGTAAGGGTTTACGGGTCTATGTTATCATATTCGTCATCGCAAGATCGGGCCACCCCTCCTTATCATCTTGGTATCAGAGCATGGTTAAGTGGTGATGAATTTCTATCCCTTAGATTAGTTTTAATTTTTTGTCTTATTTTGAAAATTGCCCCACAAAAAGTAAAACCCTAGTTTAATCTGTAATTTTGGTGAGTTTTGCTATGTTCTGATCTATTAGATTACTTGCATTTGTTGCTGATCGTTTTTCCTTCGCGTAGACTTTTTGATTCAATTATGTCCAGTTCGGTGTTTTGTTCATAAATTTTGCATACGAACTTGAATTTTTGCGTTCTTGTACTCTATTGAAAGCTTAGAACATAATATTTAATTAATTCTATAGTGAACCTTCCAGATTCGGTCATTGTTGAACTTTAATCCATCCAACAAATGTGCTGCCCCAGAAAAACCGAATTAGGGTTTCTTGGATTGTTTTTGAGTTCTAGCTTTTTCCTTTGATTTCTTGAGTTCAATAGCATCTATAAGATATAAAATCACAAAAATATCAGTAACCATACCTTTGGGAGCCAAATTCATCATTTGCGAATACTTTAATCCCAATTGAGACTTGCTATTTGATATTGCTTAGGGCTGTTCATATTGATACATTGCATAATTCTGAATCATCATATCATTATAATATCTTGTGACATCAATTTAGGGTTTTCAAATCTTTGTTCATACTAGTGTTGGCCGAAAGTCACAAAGGAGCAAAAAAAGAAAGAAAGAGCCAAAAGGCCAAGAAAGAAAGAAAGAAAAAGAATAGAGAAGAAAATAATGGCCGGTCACACTATATTGAGCAAAACCCTAATTTTTGTTCAAAAATTTCAGATTATGCAATTGTGTTAACTAGTGAGCAATCTTGTACCCTTTTTACATTCTTTAAGCAATAAGCTAGTGTCTCTCTACGACTTGTGCAATAGAGCTTTTGGTGCCTCTCTTATGTTTTTATATAGCTCATTCCTTGATTGCGCAAGTGCCATTATCTTTGCGTGTGCGTTGCCTTGAAATTCACTTATATCTTTGAGATCGGCAACTAAGGCTTGTAAATTCTAATTTGGATTCCTACTTATCATTACAATAACTAGAATTATCATATTATATATGATATACACTAACCCTCCAAGCTCCACATATCAACCATTGTCACGTGCAGCACCGCGACTGTGAATTCGCTTGAGTAATCACCTTTTGTCATGCCTACAGCCACCGGAGTACGTACAACACCTTAATCCAAAGAAGGAGTAGTAAGAACTTCGGCTAATAAGTGAGAGGACGAGCTTGGGTGATTGCAAATATATTCCACATATACATTCTGTTTTTGCTTGCTACCAGAGGAGTATATCACTTGGGAAGAACAAATGAAAAAGGTGATCAAATTTCAAAAGCTTCCCAGAGCCAAAGAAATGATGCATGCCACTATTAAGTTTGAGGACTATGCTTATAGTTGGTGGCAACAACTTTTTAGGAGAAGGCTCATTACATCATGGTCAGATTTAAAGATGATTATGAGAAGAGAGTTTGTGCCAAGCTATTACGAGAAAGAGCTACTTCGCTACTTGGAGAGTGTTACACAAGATTGCAAACCAGTTCAAGATTATTATGGTGAGTTGAAATGTGCATTGCAACGTGCTGGTATGACTAGTGCATTAAAAGAGAAGGAATACTTCAAAAGAGGTTTGAATTTTGATATCACTATTGCACTTCAACATAAATATTTTAGTAGCATGCTTGATCTTGTGGATTGTGCTATTGAGGAAATAAAACTTAGGGAGTGTCGAATACCTAGGTTTAAGTGTTGAGTAGGTTCACTCCTGGCACAAGTGCCTTAGCAGGTGTAGTTCCCAAGTTAAAACGAACAAGTGTAATACATCCTCTCCGAGAACATTTGGGACAACTAGTTAGTATAGCGGGTCTAGTTAGTATGCTTTGAAAGCCGTGCAAGAAAACCTATTTGTGTGGTGGGTTTTGGGTGAACCCTTGCATGGCTGGTTGAGTGGGTTAATCCTAGCCCTTGATGCATGCTCTAGGGTTTAGAGGCTCATCTAAGGATGGTAGGTGGCCCAAGAGTTGTATAAATAGGGGTGGAGGGGTAGCCTTCCCCCTTGAAGGTTTGAGTTGCTCCTTTGAGCTTTGCCCACATCAAGTGAGGCTTTGTAAACCTTCCGTCCAGAAAATACAAAAAATTTCTTTACCTTATTGTGAATGTAAATTGCGCATTTACATTATGTATTTACTTTACGCAATTTAAATTCAGCATTTACTTTCCTGCATTTACATTCTCGCAATTTACTTTCTCGCAATTTGGATTTGCCTCCCCTCCTTCTAAATACAGTTCTTCTAGGATGTCTTGAGGGTTTTCATTTGGTTTTACATCTTTCTTGCATCATAGGATAGACTAGAGATCAAGTTTTTTATCGAATTGCAAATCTGTCCAGAACTTGTTCTTCGCGCAGCAGTCACTATTTAATTTTTATAAAAATATAGAAAAATCCTTTTTAAGTTATTCTTATTGGATATGGTGCACGACTCATATAACCATCCCCTAGAAAAATTTGTGAGTTCATTGGCTGCTCTGTTTGAGCACTATGAAGTGAAAACCGAGCCTCAAACTTTCTGGTCAAAGTTCCTGACTATCTGTAATGCTTGATTTTTCATGTTTATTATACAAAGCATTTTGTGGTTATTTTTGGTAGACTGTTTCACGACTCAACTTCTCATAGTGAGAAAATTTTCCAAAAATTTTAGAGCAACAGAAACACACCAACCACCTGCTCCAATTGAGGACAATTCCTGGAAATTCTGCTTTTACTTTTCTGGAAAGAGACTTTGGTGTTTTAGCTTTATCTCTTTTAGAAAAGTAGTCTTCAAATTGATTCCTCTTTGTTTGGATACTTGATAACCAGGATTGTGATTAAAAAATCTCACACATGATTCATGGTTCTCATCCATGCAAGCTAGGGGGTACACATAGTTGTCTAATTGTTCGGGTTTTGGAGGGTGTGCGAATATGAGAAACACTAGTTTGAAAGAAATATTTGGGTGTTTCAGATTTTTATTGTGAGATCGTTTGGAGTACTTTGAGTGGGGAAAATTTTATTTGGAATCATTCACCCCCCTTTGATCGCCATTTTGGTCCTTCAATTGGTATCAGAGCCGGTTTTGCTCTTTCATAGGTCTTGACCGGTCTCAAGAGCCATGGCGATGGACAAGTATTCCACCAAGCCTCCTATTTTTGCTAGAGTTGATTTTCCGTTTTGGAAATCGTGGATGGAGTCATACATCACTACCCAGGGCTTCATGATATGGCAGAAGGTGAAACTCCCATATGAGGTTCCTGCTGATGAAAACATCATGGCCGAAAATATGGCTGACGTTGAGGCGAACACTAAGGCAAGGAACATTCTCATACAGGATCTTAGCCGCAGTGAATATGATAGGATTTCTCACCTCCGTTCCGCTCACTATATTTGGGTGATCCTCGATGCTTACCATGAGGGCACTACTCAAATCAAGACCGTGAGGCAAGACCAGTTCAAGCGTGAGTTCAACAAGTTTGAATAACACGCTGGTGAGAGTCTTAACTAGTGCTTTGGTCGGTTTACGAAGATTTTGAGTGACCTTCGAGCAGTCGGTTGCATATACCCTGACTCGGATAATGCTCGACATTTCTTGACCGCACTCGATCTTCGAGTTTGAGAAATGAAAGTGACCACCATCAAGGACACTACCGACTTGTCGACCTTGACTCTTGATGGGCTTTACTCCCATCTCAAGACTCATGAGATCGACGTCGTCTCTCGCAAGATGAAATCTCAGTCGATGGACTTGGTCACTGATCCCACTGGATCTTCCCTTGATCTTTCTGCTGGTTTCTCTCTTTCCGCCCTTTGCGAGCTAAGCGATGACCAACTGGAAAAATTTCCAGAAAATGAGCTTGCTCTGCTTTCTCGCAAATTTTCACATACATACAAGAGGGTGAGAGAGAGAAAGAGAGGTGGCATGATCACATGCTTCGAGTGTGGTGGCCCAACCACATTCGGGCTAATTGCCCCAAACTGGAGGAGACAAAGAATGACACCAGTGGTTCGGCAAAGAACAACTACATCGACAAGAACCGCAACAAGAAGCTTCCAGTTTGCGAGCCGGTGCGTGAGAAGAAGTACCGCAACTTCTCCAAGAACAAGAAGCTCTTCCACCGCGTCCTCGCCGCGCTTGACGACATCAACCTCTCCGACACTAAGACATGGAGCGACGAGGGCGAGGATGAACCACAAAGGAAGAAGAGCGGCGACGACTTCTCCGGCATGTGCTTCAGGGTCGACGCCAACGGCATCAGCAACTCTGAGCTCTACAGCAACTTGGACGAGGTGCCCTCCTATGACCAGCTCGATGAAGCTTTCTGCAAATTAGAAAAATTTCATGCTAGAGCTAGAGCTAGGTGTGTGGAGCTAGAGAAGGAAGTAGGTACCTTGACTCGAGAGTTAGCTTCTCTTAGATCTTCTCCCTCTCGAGTCACTGATGACTGTTCTTTGTGTGATGCACTTCTTGTGGAGTTGGAGAACCTAAGAACTATGCATGATAGTGTGTTATCTGAACTAGATAGTCTTAGGTTGAAGAATGTTAGCGATGATTCTGTTGATGCTATTCCACTAGATGATAGTTTTCTTCATACTCACTCTACTCCATCATGCTCTAATTGCCCTAAATTGCTTGCTGAAATTAATGCCATGAGCGATATCACCTTAGGAAGCTTTCTTCTAGAAACGATGAACTTGAAATGCATGCTTCTAAGGACCAAGTCAGCTCATGTGAGGGCTGTAGGCAACTAAACTTGACAATGAATCTCTAAATGTCAAGTGTGCTAAACTTACTAAGGACTTACTAGATAAGTCACAAGAAAGTTGCTTGCGATGTAATGTGATTGAGGGGGACTTAGATAAAATCCATGTCGAACTTAGGAAGAAGTTAGAAGACCAAGTCCATAGGATTAGAAATGCGACGTGCGTTTATTGTGAGGCCCTCAAGATTGAGGCAGCCGTGCTGAGAGCCTTCTCTTTTTGGTTCTTCTTCTTCTTCCTCTCTTCCCTGTTCTTCATGTGCCTCTTTCTTTCGGGAGTGTGAGTATCTCATGAGCACTCTCGAGAGTTTGTAGGAGGTAAGAAGAAACTCAATCTTATTCTAGACCAATCCAAGATTAGTAGATTTAATCAGGGTCTAGGATTTGACCCCTTGGAGCACGCTCGGGCGCATCCTCCCACCATTGTGCGTGGCTCTAAGAGTGGTGAGATTGTGGTAGCTCCCAGAGTGAGTACCACAGTGTTTAGGTCTGCTGGGGTTGTCCATGGGATTTCTGACCAGAAGGTTGTTGCTTGTGTAGCTTCTGCCTCTAGAAAGGCGAAGTACACATGCACCTTCTGTAAGAAGGATGGTCACCTAGTAGATTTCTGTTTCAGACACGCCAAGAACACTCAGCGTGAGCGTGTTGCTGCTCTTAGGGGTATTCATGGTCATCCCCAGACTCTGAGTGCTCCTAAGGCACACATTGCTTCTAGACAGGTTAGAGAGTCGCCTGTTTTTTGATTGCGTCCAGGACTCGGTTTTCATCTTGTTTCTTCGAGTTTTAGTCCTGGAGCCGCCCGTGGTAAGTCTTTTCGCCGTCCTCTTGATATTCCTCATTTTTCTCATGCAGCATCACTGGGGTGGTTCGGCTTTTGCACCACGGCAGGCCAACCCAGTTTTAACTCCAAGATCATCTACTAGAGTTGCTACTGATCTTGCTAGGGTTAAACATCAGAGATACACTCGAGTCCAGTCTTCTTCTGTGGCTAGTACTCTGAGGCGTCGTGTGGTTCAGTATTGGGTTCCTAAGTCTTCACTCTATCCCAGTACTGAGTCATCTTTCTCTCTTGTGTCTTGATCAGGTTCGTCGGATGGGGAAGGGAGATGTTTGGATTGTTGACTCTGGTTGTTCTCGTCATATGATCGGAGATTCATGATGGTTCTCTTCCCTAGTCCGAGCCCGCAGTGATGAGTTGATCACGTTCGGGGATGCTTCTTCAGGTAGAGTCATTGCTAAAGGTATCATCTACATTAATGATAATTCCATTCTTAAAGATGTTGCCTTAGTGAGTAAGCTGCAATACAATTTGCTTTCTGTTTCTCAGCTTATTGATGACTCTTTCGAAGTGAGTTTCAAGAGTAGAGCTTGTAGAATCCTCGATTCTTCAGGAGGGTCAGTTTGCGGGATTTCTAGATATGGGAGAGTCTTCCGTGCTGATTTTTCTGCTTCTTTTGGAGACTCTCTTCATTGTTTGATTGCTTCAGTGTCCCGTGATCTCACCTTCTGGCATAGGAGACTTGGTCACATTGGATTTGATCATTCGACCCGAGTTAGCAGTCACGACCTCATTCGTGGTTTGCCTAAACTCAAAATAGTTAAAGACTTAGTTTGCTCTCCTTGCCGATATGGTAAGATGGTTGCTGCTTCTCATCCCCCAGTCACTGTTGTGATGACTGATGCACCAGGACAGCTTTTACATATGGACACTATTGGTCCAGCTAGAGTGCAGTCAGTGGGTGGGAAGTAGTATGTTCTTGTCATTGTTGATGATTTTTCGAGGTACTCTTGGGTGTTTTTCATGTCCTCAAAGGATGAGACTTTTACCCATTCTAGGGGTTTGGTTCATAGGTTGTCTTTTGAGCTCCCTGGTGCCCTACGAGCTATACGCAGTGACAATAGCACGGAGATCAAGAACTCCTATTTTGAGAGTTTCTGTGTGGAGTATGGTTAGAGCATCAGTTCTCTTCTCCCTATGTCCCTCAGCAAAATGGGGTAGTGAAAAGGAAAAACAGGACCCTGGTAGAGATTGCCAGGATGATGCTAGACGAGTACAGTACTCCTAGGAAGTTTTGGGCTAAGGCTATAGCTACTGCTTGCCATGTTTCTAATCGTGTATTCTTGAGAGAACATTTGCACCGCACTTCTTACGAGTTGAGGTATGGGCGAAAGCAGTGTTTCTCATTTTCGTGTGTTTGGTTGCAAGTATTTTATTTTGAAGTCTGGTAACCTGGATAAGTTTGAGTCTCATTCTTCTGATGGTATTTTTCCGAGTTATTCAACTTCTCCTCGTAGCTATAGGGTCTGGAGTTGTGATGCGCATAGGATCGTAGAGACCTGTGAAGTGACCTACGATGAGGCTAGCCTAGGAGCTAGATCTGACATTTCAGGCTTTTCTTCATCCTCTCAGACCATCTTTGTAGAGGATGAGGATGATGGAGATGATGGTGTTCCACCTGATCCAGTCCCCTCTACACCTGAGGTGCCTCTTGTTTCCATTTCTGCACCTCAGGAAGGCCAGCCCTTGCCTTTTGACACACATGCAGCTAGTGACTCTGCTCTTACCTCTTCTGTGCATGATGTAGAGGCCACTTCTGCTTCTGGACCTCCTCGTCATCTTCAGCATTCTCATCCACCTGATCAGATCATTGCCGATCTGTTTGAGCGAGTCACTCGCTCAAAATCAGGTTTGTCCAGTTTCTGCCTTCACTCTGCCTTTGTTGCCTCGTTTGAGCCGAAGGATGTGACTCATGCATTATCTGATGAGTCTTGGACTAATGCTATGCATGAGGAACTTGAAAACTTCGAGAGGAACAAAGTCTGGCAGCTTGTAGAATGTCCATCTGCTCATAATGTCATTGGGACCAAGTGGGTGTTCAAAAACAAGTAGAGTGAGGATGGGGTTGTCATTCGCAATAAGGCTGGGCTAGTTGCATAGGGCTTTTCTCAGGTTGAGAGTCTTGACTTTGAGGAGACCTTTGCCCCTGTAGCTATACTAGAGGCTATTAGGATCCTGCTTGCATTCTCTACATCCTGGGGCTTCAAGCTCTATCAAATGGATGTCAAGAATGCATTACTCAATAGCTATATTGAGGAAGAGGTTTATGTCAAACAACCTCCAGGATTTGAGAACCCCATGTTTTCGAGTCATGTATACAAGCTTTCCAAAGCTCTGTATGGACTCAAGCAGGCCCCCAGAGCATGGTATAAGAGGCTCAAGTCTTATCTTCTCAGCCATGACTTATATTTTCGTAGTAGACAAGACTCTGTTCATCAGACACCATGAGTCACATTTTCTTATTGTCCAGATTTATGTGGACGATATCATTTTTGGTGGCTCGTCTCATTCGCTTGTGTCTCAGTTTTCCGAGGTGGTGAGCACAGAGTTTGAGATGAGTATGATGGGCGAGTTGAGCTACTTTCTTTGCTTCCAAATTAAGCAAACTCGGGAGTGTACTTTCTTGCATCAAGGCAAGTATACCCGTGACCTCCTGAGGTGTTTCGATATGTCTGATGGGAAGCCGGTGATGACTCCTATCGCCACCACTGCTGTCCTTGAGCCTGATGAGGATGGTGAGCCTGCTGATGAAAAGGAGTTTCGAAGCACGATCGACCATCTCTTGTACCTCACTGCTTCGAAGCCGGACATACATTTTGCTGTATGTCTATGCGCTCGATTTCAGGCTTCTCCTCGCGCCTCTCACTGCCAGGTGGTCAAGCGCATCTTCAGGTACCTTCGAGCTACCACTGATTATGGTATTTGATACTCTTCTTCTTCTTGTCTATCTCTTAGAGCCTTTTCTAATGCCGACTTTACTGGCTATAGGATAGATAGGTAGAGCACTTCTGGCACTTGCCAATTCATTGGCACTTCTCTTGTCTTTTGGTCATCTAGGAAGCAGTCCGGAGTTGCACAGTCCACCGCTGAGATCGAGTATGTTGCTGCAGCCAGTTGCTGTAGCCAGGTGCTCTGGATGAGATCGACCTTGCGGGACTATGGGTTAGAGATAGAGAGTGTGCCACTTTTCTATGACAACACTTCTGCTATTTGCATTGCTAAAACCCAGTGCAACATTCCCGGACCAAGCACATTGATATTAGATATCACTTCCTTAGAGACCATGTGGAGAAGGGAGATATCGCGCTTCAGTTTGTAGAGAGTGACCTCCAGTTAGCCGATATCTTCACCAAGTCTTTGGATAGCTCCAGATTTGTTGCCTTGAGGAGTGAGCTTGGATTCGTGAGCCCTTACGGCTTTTCTTGAGGGGGAGTTGGTTTGTATATTATGTATAATATGTTCTCTTTCGGCTTTGCTTTTCTTTGTGTTTCTTTTGGGTGATTTTGGGCTTATATTCTGAAGTTGAGTTCACTCACTTAGACTTCTGGCATGCCTTGCATGGACCTCTTATCTTGTGATTTAGGTTGCTATCATGCGTGATTAGCTGTTCTCCCTTCTCTCTAGGTTGAGTTCCCTCACAGTCTTATAAGTCTAGCAGGTGTTGGGCCTCCAAGGTAGACAGTGCATGTGCACTCCTTAGTTGGGATCTAGAGTCGACTTCCTATGTCATCCTTTGGGAAGATAAGAGCGAGTCTGAGCCGTAGTGAGTCTCTTCTATCTTTTCTATACTAAATAGCCACCCAGTTTGCAGTTTTCTCGACTTCTTCTCTTCATTCTGTGTTTCTGGTTTTTATTAAGTTATTTGGGTTTTCTTTACGCCTAATTCTGCTAATAACTCAATTTAACCACATTTGTTCTTTAAATTTGCTCATATGTTGAGGGGGAGTTTAGGAATCTATTCATGCATTGCATATATACTGTATTTTCTGTTTAATGAGCTTTGTCTATTATGCAATTGATTTCTTCTTCATGCTATACACCATGATACATCATATGGAGAAAATCACTAGCTTAGATATGTCAAAGATCATTTAACTTGCTGAGCTTAAAAATGAAAATAAAGCTTTAAATGAAAAACTTGATGAAACATGTTGCTTTTACTTGCTAGGTTTCTTCTCTAGAGGTTTGTGCCATAATTCGAGAAATTTTGGAGTTCTCTAGAGTCCCTATAGCAACTTGGGTGAAACTAGTTTGTTTCATACTTAAGTCCTTCATTTGCTCATGAATCATTACGCTAAAAATGAAAATTAAGCAAAATTGACTCTTCTTGACTCCACACCTTGCATTCTCAAGACAGCTTCCCATTGCACTTGGGATGAACTTGGAATGCATCGTGTATGACCTAGATCATCCTCTTAAGAGTTCATCTTGAGATGGTCGCATATGGCTTGAGTCAATTGCTTTTTTAAAAAAATGCAAATAAAAAAAACATAAGTGGGTAAAGAATGCAAATAATGTCAAATATTTGCACCCCGCTATGTCATGTAAGATGATAAAGAACAATTTGCATTAAGTGATAAATGAGCCCGAAGGACTTTATATGCACTTCTAGATTCCCCAAAGTGTTAGGTTGAACTCTAGGTTTTCCTTTTGATCCTCAGAGTGGCTATTCTTCTATTTTTGAAACTAAAGCTGAGTGTTGCACTTGTCAAATCTTGCTAAAAATGAAATATTCAAAACTAAGCTTGTATTTGCACTTCGACATGTCTTAGACTAGTCGAATCTAAAAATTGACTAGCTTGGTGTCATATCTTGTTATTATCAATTAAATAATCTTCAAAGCTCCCTTAGGTTGCATTTCATGCATACATAAAAAGGGGGAGAAAATTCCATTTTGATGCCTATATTGCCAAAAGGGGGAGAAAACGTAGAAAAGGCATCATTAAAAATGTGAAAGCTTATTTGGATCATAATCTCATAATCACATTTGACATGTATGGTTGGATTTTAGAGTTTTTGTGGAAAACTTGCTCCTTCTTAAATTTAACTCCAAAATCTGAACCTTCTTGATTTTAGCTCCAAAATCTCTTTTGTCAACTTGGTCATGATCTCAATTTTTATCTTTGGACCAAGTTTGATTTTGCAACTAAAAATTGCTTTCTTCTTTATTCAAACTCAAATTTATGCCTTTTGTGCGGTTTGTCAATATACTCATCAAAGGAGAGATTGTAGGACCATGTGGAGGTCCATCCATGTTTGTGATGAGTATTTGACTTTATTTGAGCAAGGTGTGCTCAGGTTTGAGTTTGATTTAAATTGGAATTCAAAAGGAAGTAATTTGAGTTGTGTTAGCTTCTTGCGGTACTACCGGCCTGTGGCTGGCAGTAGAACCGACTGATGATTGAGACAGAATTAATTGTGAGTATTTGTGATGATTAAACATTGCTATGTGAGGTATTTCCTTGTTTTTGATGGTTGCAGGACAAAGGTGCTAGGTCATGTTGAGGCGAAGGATGGCCGGGACTAGGCAGGACTGTCGGAGCTCCAGAAGGTCGGGGATCGCCGGAAGATGATCGGAGACGGAGTCCGTGCAAGCCATGAAGACAAGGAATGGATGTGATGCTTGCTAGATGCTGCTCGGATCGATGAGGGCCGTCGGATTGCGATCTAGTTGATAGGATAGCGGGTCTAGTTAGTATGCTGTGAAAACCGTGCAAGAAAACCCATTTGTGTAGTGGGTTTTGGGTGAACCCTTGCATGGCTGATTGAGTGGGTTAATCCTAGCCCTTGATGGATGCTCTAGGGTTTAGAGGCTCATCCAAGGGTGGTAGGTGGCCCAAGAGTCGTATAAATAGGGGTGGAGGGGTAGCCTTCCCTCCTTGAAGGTTTGAGTTGCTCCTTTGAGCTTTGCCCACATCAAGTGAGGCTTTGTAAACCTTCCGTCCAGAAAATACAAAAATTTTCTTTACCTTATTGTGAATTTAAATTGCGCATTTACATTATGTCTTTACTTTACGCAATTTAAATTCAGCATTTACTTTCCCGTATTTACATTCTCACAATTTACTTTCTCGCAATTTGGATTTTCCTCCCCTCCTTCTAAATGTTGTTCTTCTAGGATGTCTTGAGGGTTTTCATATGGTTTTACATCTTTCTTGCGTCCTAGGATAGACTAGAGATCAAGTTTTTTATCGAATTGTAAATCTATCCAGAACTTGTTCTTCACGCAGCAGTCAGTCTTTGATTTTTATAAAAATCTAAAAAAATCCTTTTTAAGTGATTCTTATTGGAGAAGGTTCATGACTCATATATACATCTCTGGAAAAATTTGTGAGATCACTGGCTACATTGTTTGAGCGCTATGAAGTGAAAACCGAGCCACAAACGTTTTGGTCGAAGTTCCTGACTGTCTGTAATGCTTGATTTTTCGTATTTATTATACAAAGCATTTTGAGGTGATTTTCGGTGGAATGTTTCATAACTCAACTTCTCATAGGCATAAAAATGCCCAAAAATTTTAGAGCTACAGAAATACACCAACCACCTGCTCCAATTGAGGATAATTCCTGGAAAATCTGCTTTTACTTTTCTGGAAAGAGACTTTGGTGTTTTAGCTTTATGTCTTTTAGAAAAGTAGTGTTTGAATTGATTCCTCTTTGTTTGGATACTTGACAACCAGGATTGTGATTAAAAAATCCCACACATGATTCATGGTTCTCATCCATGCAAGTTAGGGTTACACATAGTTGTCTAATTGTTCGGGTATTGGAGGGTGTGTGAATACGAGAAACACTAGTTTGAAAGGAAATCTTTGGGTGTTTCAAATTTTTATTGCGAGATTGTTTGGATTACTTTGAGTGGGAGAAATTTTATTTAGGATCATTCACCCCCCCCCCCTCTGATCGCCATTTCGGTCCTTCGGAATACCTTTGTGATGATCATGAATGATGCACACATTGGGCCGATTACCAACTACCCCGAAATTCAGATATCTGAAAAACTATAGCCAGCTATCCCGGTTCTCACCCTCAACAAAATCAAAGGCCAATGGAAGTATGTGGTTGTTCACATCAACTGCAATGGCCGTTAGAATCTGTCCCTTGTATTTTCCAATCAAAAAAGTAACATCAACACAAAGCAACGGACAGCAGTACCTAAATAACGCAATGCAAGGACCCAATAAAAAAACGCATGATGAAATATGTAGATCCCATTACCATATGCTTTTCTTTCATTGAAAGTGGTGTATGTGACAGAGTTGGTTTGCTTTAGGACATCAAGCACACGAGGTAGGTTGCAATACGAAGCCTCGTATGTACCAAACCTCTTCTCTAATGCTTTTTGCTTCGCACGCCAGGCCATCGAGTAACTTATCTGGTACTTAAATGTTCTTAAGATTGCTTTCTGAATATACGAACACTCAATGTCCCGCTTCTCAATGATTTCATTGAATATCACGCTAGCAATTACAGCTGCATTCAGGTTGCGGTGTTTCACCAGAACATTTTCTAGTCTACATGTGTGCTCCTCTACTCGTGATGCAATCCAATACGTCTCGCATTTCGGCTTGTATGCATGAATTCGGAATTCACATTCATCGATTCTGCACTTCACTCTGTATCTATCTGGCTTGGACAAGACAACCCAAAATTCTCTCTGCTGCGACAATGCCTAAAGCCTCACTGCCAACTTCAATTCAGAATTGTTCGGGAATATTTGATTCAGCCAAATGGCATTGGTACCATACTCCCAACGCGACTCATGGCCCCACAAAACATCCATACCAGATTTATTTTGCTTGTTCCATTCGTCAGGGATGGGTATATCTGCTAACCCAGTACTATCATGCATTTCAGCATCATCCTCATCCTCCCCTTCCTCATCTTCGCTGATGTCATCATCACATTCCAACATTTCAGCTTCATCTTCTGCTGCCATACGGTCCACTAACTCCAAATGGTCAACAAGTTGCTCGATGTCCTCCCCTTCATCAGCCCGACCTTCGACGTTTGTTGTATCCCTATTATCATCCCCCGCTGCTACCTCAATCGGCACCACTTCCTGAACTTGTTCAGCTCTAGCCGATGTACTGCTCTCGCCCATATCACTAATATCCACCTCTTCTCTAGGGTAAGCCTGCACCAGCATCACATATTCAAGGCGAGATCCCTTGCACCACCTTAACCATTTCTGCCATAAGTATGTCCGATCTATTTTCTTTAACTCCCAAATAGCCAGATCACTCTTGCTACACGTGAATAGCATTTGGATGGTAACAGAGTAAACACTTGGATACAGGGAAAAAATATTGGATCAACCAAAACTTTATATCACGAATGCTAACACTTTCGGGGAACGAGTGCTCAATCATGGTGACCGAAAAGTTGCTTAAATCAACACCTTTCTGCGTACATTTTATTTCACAATCGCCATAATATACCCAAAATTTCACTGGATCCGACATCACTGCGACCATATATACAAAATAAATTTTTAGATCACCACTAACATGTAATCTCACTGACCTAAATTAAAGAATGCTAATTAACTATCTCGCTACGGATACTACAACATTAAAGTACACATCTAATATTGCTAACCTAAAATAGATGCACTGATTAAATTAAATCTAACATCAACTATAATATTTTTCTACGCAACTACAAAAATTAAATATTACAAAAATACGAAATTACCCTTTTTTCCTTCTTCTTCTTCCTCCTCTTTCTCCCTCTCTCCTCCTCCTCTCTCTCTCCCTCTCTTCCTCCTCTCTCTCCCTACCCGAGCGCGCACTCCCTCCCCTCCCTCTCCTCCTCCACCTCTCCCTCCTCTCTCTCTCCCTCTCTCTCTCCCTCTCCCTCCCTCTCTCTCCCTGTCCCTTTCTCCTCGCCGACCGCTGGCTCGCTCGGTCTGTCTTTTTTTTCCTCCGCGCGTTTGAAACGTAGCCGGCCGAAGTATTTTCGCCAAATGGTATGGCGAAAACCCTATTTTCGCCATACCATTTGGCGAAAACAGGGTATCAACCGGCAAACAACGCAATTAATTCTTTTCTAGCGCAATCAATATTTTTTCACCACCCCGTTTGGCAAAAATACTGATTTCGCCGACCCATCTGGCGACTAATCAATTTTCGCCGACCCATCTGGCGACGTAGTATTATTTTTGCAAATTTTTCAACTCGCGTATTAATGTCGCAATTACTTTTAAAAAATGTATTATTAATAAAAATTCATTTTGTTATCAATGGGACGTCATCTCAGGGGCAGTGCGACATGTTTCTGGAACACAATGTCAATAGCTGAACTCTGCGACAATCTGCTCAAACTTTATTGGGCCTCCAATGGGTCGGCAAAGACAACCTTTAAACTGAACTTTTTACTCCCGTGCCCAACTCAGATTTATATAATTAATTTATTCTTGAAAAATGGAAACGGAAGCCTTTTTTCAGAAACGGAAAAAATCAGTACGGAAACGGAAATTTTTTTGTCGGAAACAGAAACAGAAGAGCCATTTTCGTCGGAAACGAAAACGGAATCGGGAATACCGTATAAGTGAAACCGAAAATTCTGTCAGAAACTTGGCCCACTTGGCCCAAAAAGGAGAACGGAGAATTTACATTTATTTTTGAATTAAAATAATTTTAGAAATACAAATGGCTTTATAGAAAATATCAAATAGAGTTCAAAAATTCCGAAAAAATCTCAAAAATACTTTGGAACATTTTGAACCTAGGTAAATTATTTCTAGCATGATTTTGCCTTCATTTTTCATGAATAAATTAATTATATAAATCTGAAAAATAGCAAAATGGCATTTATAAACTTCAGAAAATCCATGATAAATCTCAAAAAATCATAAATGAACATTGAAAATAATATGCAAATTTTAGGGCATTACATCTTTATAGTTGGAGGAGCAAGAGGATGTCAATGATAATAATATGTAGGAGGACATGATGGTCTGATCTGGGGGACAAATAGCGAGCCTTCAAGTGACAAACTTGAGAAAAAACTTTCTAGTGATACCGGTGAACATAACATTGTTCTTATATCCGCCTTTGAGGTGGAATGAGTTACATTGTTTTTGTGGTCATGTATATTGTGATCATGTACTACGTTCTTGTGCAATTTTCCACTTTCGTTTTCGTATCCGCTCCATTCCGTTCCGCATCCGTTTTCGTCATTATTCGTTTTCGTATCCATTTCTGGGGTTTCCGATTTTGTTTCCGTTACCGGTAAAAGATGTGGAAATGGAAACGGAACGGCCATTTACCGACCTTTTCCGTTCTGTTTTCATCCCTAGTGAGCAGTGTCCTGCTAGAACACGAAAGAGACGATCTAACAGGTGGGTCCCACCTGTGAACATCTCGAGCGAGTACGTTTGGGCGGACTGGGCTGTGACATCTTTGGTCAGTAGTCTTTGTGGGCTGGTTGGGCCATGCAGCTTGGGCGGGACGGGTTGGGCTACGGCCCAAACTATTATAGGATTTTTATTTAGCTTTTTATTTTTATAAAATACAGAAAATACAAATGGGCTCCAAATAAATAGCTAATAAGCTTCGAGAAATTCATAATTGTCATTGGCCTTGACAAGATCAAACTCATAACCCTTGGCGGTATTTTTAGCCACCAAGATCTGTTTCTCCATCTCTTTTATTTGCTCTTTCAATTTGTTTCCAAATAGAACTATTAGAGGAAATCCTTTATAACAAAACAAAACGAGGAAGTTGTTATCAACATATCTTTTTGTAGTTTTTTCTACTTCATCCTTGGCCAAAGTTTTGGCTTGTTGACCCAATAGGTCACACAATTCTTGTGAATACTATAAAAAGTAAATAGCAAATGAATTAAAATTTTCTCTTCTTAAACTTAAAGAAAGAAGATAAGATGATTACCTTTGACAGACAAGCCACTTGCTAGAAGAAGATACCAATGATAAAGCCACTTGAGTGCTAATATCAGTGGTTGTGGCCTTTGCAATGATCACTTCCACCACTTCAACCCTATTGGTCAGGGCGACCAACGTCTCTTCTACCGTAGCAAGTATGTCTACGGTTACAGTCCCCACGATAGTGGAGACCTCTTGAGCAATGGTGGTCATCTTAGCCACCTCCGTCATCACCGTGGGAGGATCATCAACCTCCTCTGCGGTTGATGGAGCCCCTCCAACTAGTGGATCTTCAGCAATGACTAAAAGGTTTTCACCCTTTTTTGCACTAGTTGGGACCACTTGCCCTCTGGTCAGGTTTTCTTGGGCTGCCTCTTCAGTTGCTACTGAGGCCTGTTCCAAACTGGTTGTAGCTAGCCCGATTAGTGGATTGGCCTCAGGCTCCACTTGAGCACTTGCGCTTTGATCCGCAGAAGAACTAGGGGCGGCATCTTGAGGACTGAGACAAAAAAAACTAAACATACTTAGTTTCTGAAGAGATATGCTTAGAACTAAAAGTTTGTAAAACAATTATCCATGTCTGCCCTGAGTCGATGACTCAGACACTGTGGTGTTCTTGGATTGCAGGGCGCACCTACTATTTCCTTGGTGGCTTGTAGACAACCCTACACCTAGGGCAGGGCTCTTTCTCTTCCTTGTTATAATAAGAGGAGCCTCTTCATTCTCGCCCTGAACATAGGGGAACAAGGGATAATGTCTATATGATATGTCCCAATTTCCATATCTTTTCTTATTGCGCACCTGAGATGAAGTCTTCTTCTACATCCCTACAACAAGTTTTGCCCTCTTCTCTTGCCCCTGAGGTCGATGTGCACACGCTTAGAATGTATTGCACTAACCGGCAACAAGGCCTAACTTGTGCTAGTCGAGTCAGCACTAGTCTATGCGGTGGAGGTCAAATCCACCATCTTCGAGGTACTCCTCATGTAGGTCCTCATCTTCTTGATCAGTGGGATAATGGTCGTGACCTCAGACTGGTCGGCAGCCTGCTTCCAACCATGCATCTAAAAATAAACTAATTGTTAGCATTAAATAGTTAGTGAGCAAACAACCAAAAGAATTACTTGGTACTTACCTCGATGCGTTCAATAATGAACTTATCAGCTTGCCCAATCAGGCTAGAAGGCTGTTTATCAAATGCAGCCTAGTTGAATCTGTCCAAGGGGACTTGTAGAATATATGCAACCCTCGGCTGGGTCTCAGTAGTGGTCAGAACTGACAAAAAATATAGAAGCGTCAATAAATCTTCTTGATAAAAAAGAACATGGGAAAAAGAGATCGAAAATTTTGAAATTTCTTACCTCCAAGTTCATCCTTGATAGGATCCTTGCCACCTTCAATCCTCTAGGAAAATCTAAACCGCTTCTTCAAAGGGCTCAACTTGTGGTACAGAAAATCATAGACGATCTTCTGACCAAATAAGCCCCTTGACACCAACTTGGCGACAGTCTTGACTATGTGCCAATCCTAGTTGGTCAGCATCAATGGCTCTTTTTCATTTTTTACATCGGCCTTCGACCACACCGGAGCTGCTTTCCTAGTGAACTGGAGGCGGCTACCCCCGATATCTCAAAATAAAACCACTCGTGGCGATAATCCCGCCATGTATCCTTGGTCGGAAGGGAGGGGCATTGAGAGGCCATTTTGTCTTTGAGCTTGAAATAAGCGCTCCCACTAATTTCTTGAGTTTTGCCATTCCTAGTATATTGGTAGAAATAGCGAAAAAGACAAAGAAGTGGGGGAATTCCAAGGAAAGGCTCGCAAAGATGCGATAAAACACTCAAAATCAAAATAGAATTGAGAGGAAGATGGTAAAGCTCGATCTTGTAGTGATCAAGTACGTTGGCAAGGAATTCGCTCTCAGGGAGACGAAGCCCTAACCTAACAAAGGTGGCAAAGAGGATGAGGTGCCCCACCTGGGGCACCGGCTTCGCATCCTCTCAGATAGGATCCCACCTCAGCATTTCTCGTAAGGGAATTAGGCCATGGTCCTCAAGCTTCTTGATCTTGCCCATAGTGAGAATCGACTTGTCTGTGGCAGACGAGGTTGCGAGGAGTTGGAATAGAAGAGTTTGAAGATGAAAGGGCTTAAGAAGTGTTTTGCACTCAAAAGCATAAGCCGTAAGGTGTATAAGGGAAGCTTTTAGTTATATTGGTCGGAGCAGGTAGTTATCTCTGCACATGTGTATCGTGCGGACGGTTTTTTCTTGATAGGTATGAATAATTACTCAAAAGTTATCCCGAAATGGCACCCTTTGGTGAAAAGACACCTTTTTTGAACCAAAAACAGTAGGAGAGGCTCCTACTGTAAATCTTTATTTAAACGGTTTAACCGAGGTTTAAAAAAGACAAAAAGAAAAAAGAAAAGAGAGAGAGCGACAGAGAATACCCCTTGAGCCTAAGAGGCATAAGGAACAAGCTGAGGAGATGTCAGAGTTACAATGAAAAAGGAGAAACTTCCTTAGATGGTGTTAAGCCAGGAATCTATGATGGGCCAAAGAGAATCTTTTACCCTTGGCTGGTGCCCCCTCACTTCCGCAATGAAGTCATTCTTCTGGTCTATAACAATATTTTCCTATTACGTTGCTTCCATATATGCCAAGCGGCTATGATGAATATCTCCATGAAGAATTGATGAGGTGAATTTCTTTTCCTATTTCCACCGTCAAGAGAATGTCAAACAATAGGTTCTATTGAATTACTAGAGTGAGCCAACACTTATTACTGAAGTTGCATTGAAAGAAGAGGTGTTTGGTCATCTACTGCTCCATGTCTTGAAGTGTCAAGCCCTGTGTACCATCCTCTCCAGGTCAGCATGGTTTTGGTGTTGAGGATATCTTGCAAAAGGAGCCACGAAAAGACTTGCAGCTTTGGAACACATCTAGTCTTCCAAATCCATTTTAGAGGTGGCGGAGTGACGATACCCTGAAAGAGGTGAGCATAGAACCTTCGTGCGCCGTACAAATGGTGATCCTATATGTATGTCCATTGATCATTAACCATCAGCGTGCAGGTTACATTTTGAAGAGAGTCCTGCAATTGTTGTTGCTAATTGTAAGCCTACTTTGACAGCGGTAGGTGGAAGTGGTTGATCCAGTTTGGGTTCTGAATAAATGAGGCTACCGAGATATCTTCCTATTTGACGAAGGAGTATAGGATTGGGAACTTATGGCTGATGAGGTTGTTGTTCCAAAGATCCTTCCAGAAGTTTACCGTTTTTCCATCACCAATCCTTGTTGTAGCTATTCCTCGGAACTCCAGTGATAATATCATTATGTCTATCCACCAGAATGATCCAGTGTTCATTGAAAAGTGAGGTATTCGGTTTTGATAATATGCACTCCACATGAGGTGAACCTAGGGGATATCCTTCTTGTTGTAGAAGTTATGTAGGTATTTCAGGAGAAGGGCCCTGTTTTGGATGTGGAGATTTATAATTCCCATACCTCTTTGTTTTTTGGGGCGCATACTTTTTCCCATGCAGCCAGAGAGGGGCTCCTCTTTTGAAGGTCATCTGATCTCCTCTATAGACAATGTCTTCTCCTTTGTCGATACGGTTGATGATCTTGGCAGAAAGTTTCAAGGTGCACATATAATAATTTGGGAGGAGAGACATAACCGAGTTGACCATGGTAAGTCTTCCGCCATAGGAGAGGAAGGTAGAGTTACCCGAGAAGCATCTTTCAATATGGTCCAATAGTAGGGAGAAGTCTGTGATCTTCGGTCTTGAGGTCCCCAAGGGCAAACCAAGATACGTGAAGGGCATTGTCCCTTTTGCCCAACCAAATGTATTTGCCAGAAGAATAAGCTGATCATCATCTATATTTATTGGGTACATGGATGATTTGTGGTAATTGAGCGTGAGTCCTGTTGAGTTTGCAAAGGTATTTAGAAGGTTTTTCATGATGAATAACTATCTGGCTGAGGCTGACATGACGAGGAGAGTGTCATCCGCATACTGGACTATAGGGTAATCAGTGACGTGATTCAAAATGGGGAACTGAATAGAGCCCCTTTGGACTGCTCTATTCACTACCACCTAAAGCAAGTCTGCAGCCAGAACAAATGGGAGAGGAGATTGGGGATCCCCTTGTCATACCCCTCTGTTGCATTGAAACGATTTGCCAGGCACTCCATTCAGGAGTATAGTCGAGCGAGCGAATGACAGAATTTAATTTATCCATGTGATCCATCATTGAGGAAACCCTTTGTGAATCATCATGGCATGATGGCTGAGTGTTCAATCGTGTCAAAGGCTTTTTCAAAATCAAGTTTGATGATGACCGCCTACCTTTAGCTTTGATGACATGGATGAATGTATTCAAAATCCCAGGCCAGACAATCCTGAATTGTTCTAGTCTTGATAAATCCATACTGATTTTGGTGCACAAGCCGTAGGATTATCTATTGTAACCTATTTGCCAAGATCTTAGTAATTAGCTTTAAATCAAAATTAAGCAGCGATATTAGTCCATAGTCATTGACTGTCTTCGTCCTAGGCTTCTTTGGCACAAGCACTATGAAGGAATCATTCATACTTTGGATACTTAATTAAGCTGTATAGAATTAATCACAAATAGAGTTGAAGTCTTCGGCGATGATGTGCCAATATTTCTTAATAAATATGGCATTAAAACCATCTGGTCCTAGTGCTTTATCGACTGACAGAGACTGCACTACTTTATCAATCTCCTCTTTAGAGACTGGAAGATCTATTGAGTCAAGTCCGTCCACTAGGGAGCTAGGTTAGCCAGGTGAAACCACATCTTTGGTTGAACTGAGACCCCCATTTTGTTTTTAAAAGACATCTAGAGAGCCGCTGCTTTGGCGTAGTGATGAATGGGAATAGTTCCATCGTCCAACTGTAGATGGGTAGCTTCATCCATATGATTGAGCTTCTCTTTTTCTAGTAATTTTGTTTATATTGGCACATGTGGGACAACTAGTTAGTATGCTTTGAAAACCGTGCAAGAAAACCCATTTGTGTGGTGGGTTTTGGGTGAACCCTTGCATGGCTGGTTGAGTGGGTTAATCCTATCCCTTGATGGATGCTCTAGAGTTTAGAGGCTCATCCAAGGGTGGTATGGCTGTGCTTCTAGTTTAGAAACTATGCTTAGTGTTGCACTTGTTAAATCATGCAAAAATAACATAGTCTTACTTGTACTTGCTAGCAAAATTGACATTTGCACTTGAACATGTCTTTGTTTAGCATATTCTGAACTTGAGTAGCTTGGTTTCATACTTTTTTCATATGATCACTTTGATAATCTTCAAAGCTCGTTTAGGATGCATTTCATGCATACATGTGTAAAAGGGAAAAAATGCCATCTTGATGCCTATATTGCCAAAAGGGAGAGAAATTGTAGAAATGCATTTTGAAAAAAAATGTGTATGATTGCATCTTGTCTCGTATGATCTTTGTGAAGTCTTGCTAATTTTTTTTAGGATCATAAGTATATTTGAGCTTTTCTTGGATTTTTAGAGCTTTTATGGAAAATTTGTTCTTTCATTTGGCTTGCTCTAAAATCATCCTTGACACCTTGGTCGTGATCTTTTTTTCTCTGGACCAAGTTTGTCTTTGCATTCAAATTGCTTTCCTCCTTAATCAAACTCAAATTTTATGCCTTTTGTGTTGTTTGTCAATAGAATGAAAGACCATGTGGAGGTCTACCCATGTTTTGTGATGAGTATTTGACTAAATTTGAACTTAGTATGCTCTGGTTTGAGTTTGATTTGAATTAGATTTTCAAATTGAAGCAATTTGAGTTGTGTCTGTCTCGAGAGGTTCGAGTATCGCCCTGCCGACTTGTGGTCGAACGATTCAAGTAGATTGGTAGTTGCAAAGTATCAAGTAGAATTGTTGCTGGGTTGAGCGCCCTGCCGTTAGCTCAACTCGAGTCCTTAATCTAACCAATTGTTACTCGATATCGTTTTATCGACTTAGTGTTGCGATCGATCGAGTTGGATATGTGGTCAATAGATTGGGTATCGAGTTGAGATTGATAGACTAGGTGTCGAGTTTGATATGTGGTCGATCACTCGATGTAGTCGAAATGGTGGTCGAGTTTCTACTTGAGCGAGGATCCTACTCGATGGTGGCAACTCGATGAAGTCGATACAGTGGTCGGTAGTGCCGACTTGTTGAGCGATGCAATTGGATGTTGATTGCATATATTTTTGGACATTGCTATGTGATAGGTTTTCCTTGTTTTTGATGGTTGCAGGACGACGGTGCTAGATCATGGTGAGGCGGAGGATGACCGAGACTAGGTGAGGTGTGCCAGAGGTCCAGATAGTTGAGGATCATCGAAAGATGATTGGAGACGGAGTCGCTGTGGACCTAGAAGACAAGGAATTGTTGAGATACTAGCTAGGAGCTACTCGGATCAAGGAGGGCCATCAGATTACGGTCTAGGTGATAGAGTAGCAGGTCTAGTTAGTATGGGTGTGTGTGGGAGTCATTCCTAACCTTTGATAGTGATCCTTAGGGTAGAAGGAACTCATCCAAGGGCGGAGGGTGGCCCAAGAGTAGTATAAATAGAGTGGGAGGGGTAGTCTTCCTCCGCTTGAAGGTTTTACAGGTTTTGGCTCCCTTGAGCTTTTTGCCTACTTTGTTGTGAGGCTTTGTAAACCTTCCTTCCAGAAATGCAAATTATTTTCTCTTACGCTTGAATTTACTTTACGCATTTAAATTCAGTAATTAAATTTCGCAATTTACATTCTTGCAATTTGCTTCTTGCACATTTGGATTTGCCTCCCCTCCTTCTAAATGCTTGTGGATCTTGTGGTGAGGATGTATGATTGATGGATCAGTCTTCTTTAGACTATATCACAATCATCTAGGCAAATCTTGTGTTCTTTCTGGTACAAAACCGATCCTGTATGCTGAAGTGAATCATTCTTCTATATCATGTTTGAGGGGTTTTTGGACTTGTGTTCTTGCTTGTGTGATGTGTGGGAGGTTATCCAAGATCATCTTGATCATCAAAACCGCACAAGCAAGTCCAAGATCAAGTTATCAAGTTTTGCTCAAACTTGGTGTGTTCTTCCTTCAAAGTGAAAAAGGTCGAAACTTTGAGTTCAATCTGATTGAAGGTTGGAATAAGTTCCTGACATCCTTAGGATCACATCTACCAAGTTTCGTGAGTTTTTGTCCAGCCGATCAAAAGATTCCTCAAATTAGCTTTTGAGTTCGTGTTGTTCTTGGCTCTGTTCTTCCTACTGTTCTTGAGCCTGGTCATACCGCCATTGTGCGGTCATACCAGATTCCGGTGCTACCGGATTCAACCCGATCATACTGTACTTGCAGGAAAACTTCCTCCATTTCATTTGATCATTTTGATTGAATTGTCTATGGGCTTGGTTGGATCATTTTGAGCGGGAAAATTTTATTTGGGATCATTCACCCCCCTCTGATTGCCATTTCGGTCCTCCACTCATTGAGGACGTCCAAATCAGTTAAGGATGAGAATGACTCCTCAATAGTTTGCCAGGTTTCAACCGCAGGCTATAAACAAGACATAGACACCTGCACCACGTCCATCTGGTCAGAATTTTCAAATGCCTGCTCAAGGAAACAATGCACTAGGGGGAAATCAACAATCTTCTGTTAAATGTTGTTATGTTACAATGAGCTGGAGCACTTTGCACCAATTCATGATAGCCACATAGCCATAATAAGTGATGGTGATGAGAAGACTGAGCTATGTAATCTATGTGAGATTGACAAGATTGAAAGTAAGAGTATGAGAGATACACAAAAGAAATAAACGAAGAAGATAAAAAGAAGTGAGGATATTTTTGATACTAACGATATACTCTCTACTTTTAGTATTATTTCTCACATTATGCAAGTTGATCAAGGACATGAGGACTTGCACCATAAACAATCTACACCGCTTGAGGAGAATGATGTGAACGTAACTATGGTAAAAGATGAAATGCTTGCTGCCCCGTGGTTAAATTATGTAGAAACGGTACCTACAACACCTACATCAACTGAGGAGAACGTTAAAGGTAACAACAAAGGTGTTGTATTGATAGTACATCAAGACAAGGTGAGCGAAAGTGAGGATTCTTGTGCCAAGTTAGATATTGCACGTTCTAATTTTGATATGTTTAATTTACATAATGTGGAATTGATTACTCAAAAAGAAGTTCTTGCTAGAATATTCCCTGAAGATTCTATATACTATATCATGTTTGATGAACCGTTAGAGCTATCTAGCGTGATTGAAAAAGTTTCTGAAATTGCATGCTTAAAATCGCTACTTAGTTCCTACGCGACAATAAATTCAATTTGATTGGAGTTTATGGCATAGACAACAAATTTCATGTTCATCGAATATGCATTACTTGTTATATACTTGCCAAATTAAAATTATATGTTAAGCCATGTCATGAACACATTGAGATGAGTTTCAATGCTAGTTGTTCGGAAGAATATATGATGCTTACTTGTTCATCTTCGCTTATACAATTATATAATAATCAAAGTAGCGCAGTTGAAGCATGGAAAGAATCTAAAATCCTTTTGTCCATGGTATTTCTGTTTGATGTTGTGAACATTACATATGCACATATAACTTAATTAAGCTATTTGTCACAAAAACCTTTAGAGGTACATTTTCATCCTATGTTGAAAAGGAACGTCAATACCGATGATGACTACATATACAATGCATATACGTTGTCCTCTTTGTTTAGTACATTTTCATATTATCAAAAGACAAGGCAAAAGCAGAGGGCGGCTTTTTTTGAAGAAGGGGAGGATGATGCGGATATGCACACGACGAGTACTTTTCAGTTTAACATTTTAATTAACTGGAAAGAATTACTAAGCCGCATCAAATATCAACAGGTAAATCATTTCTTTATGCAATCTTTGTTACATTTCCACGAGAATTTTATACTACCTAATAAAGGGTGCTGCGTTGTTATTAGGTATGAAGGTTGCACAAAAATCAATATTGAAACCAATTTGCTTGAATGTATTATGGTGGACCCCAGTGGGAGACGAGAGAGGACGGGAGCCATATGGAGACACTATTCATGTGTACTGTTCATGTACTCCATATCCTTCCATATATACCATAAGAGAAGAAAGGAAAGAAGGAAGGAAGAAGGAAGGAAAAGAAGAAAAAGAAAGAGAGATATTAGCAAGCTTCAAGTAAGAAAAGAGATCAACATGACAAGGTAAGAGATTTGGGTAATATTCAAGCAAGGAAAGGGATCACCATGTCTTGGCAAGAAATAATTTCAGCAATCTCCTAGAAAAGAAGGTGATCACCATAACAGAGAAAGAAGTGCGCTTCCAATAGCAAGTTTTTGTTCGAGTACTGTAGCGTGTGCACTGTTCACGGATTCATATCCGGGTACTGTTCATCACACATACTATTCATGCCCCCTCTCATATGTAAAAAACCATGAATTTTCAAATTAAACATATACTCTCGATTCTATGGCTTGTTCTCCAATGCCCCTATTAGAATAGGGAGTTCCAATCTGAAATTATCACCGTTGTTCTTGCAATTTCTTCGGGGTGATTGCAAGGGAACGTGCGTCTAGTTTCACGTGGTCAAGTAGGCGAGAATCAAAGCGTGTTCTTAGGCGAATTCATGTGTCGCAGGTTTCCGTATCGAGATGGTGGTTGGCGCCAGTATCCGTCAGGGTTCACGGGTCCAAGTTATCATATTCGTCATCGCAAGATCGGGCCACCCCCCTTATCAGAGGGGGAAGAAGAGAAGGAGGAGAAGAAAGATGAAAGGGAGGAGGAAGGGGGAAGAAGAGGAGGAGGAAGGGGAGGAAACGGAGGAAACATCTTCGTTTAGCAGGCAATATATTTTCGTGTTTGTATTTAAATTTTAAATGTACAATGTAGTGACTAGATTAAATAGAGTAATAATAGTTGTTTGATTAGATGACTTAGGTACCAATTTATTAGGCGTGTAGAGTAATAGTAGTTGTTTGATTAGATGACTTAGGGACCAATTTAATTAGGCGTGTAGAGTAATAGTAGTTGTTTGATTAGATGACTTAGGGATCAATTTAATTAGATTTGTTAGTAAATAGTTATGTGCAATATCAGTAGGTTTTTAGATGCTCTAACTGTCGATCATAATAATTAGGTGTGTACGTAATTAGTCTTGCAATGTAGCGTTAAATTGTGCACGTGTTAAGAATTTGATGAAATACTTTACAGGTATGGATGAACGAGTGGAATTTAAAATATACTACGGAGAAGGGATTCCGCATATGGGTGTTGATGGGGTAGACATAAGTCATTTCGCAAGTGCGAGGCTGGCCTGTCACGTGCAGGGGAGTGTTCATGGGGCACGGTTATGAGATGGTTGTACCACATGTTCTCTTTGGACCTTGAATTGCATGATCTGAAGTTGCACGGAGTAGGTTGCCAGAGAATGGATTGCACGTACTGGGAGTTAGTGGAACTGAAAGGGCCGAAGTCTTGGAGTTCGTATGTAAGAATTGCAATTGAGAAAGGATGGTCATTAGTGTTGTTAGCACAAGCATTTGAGAAAGCCAATACCGGCCATGCGATGCAGCAGGTGGTTGTTGGTGAAGAACTGGAGGAAGTTGGGGAGAGCAGCAGAAGTAGAGAAGGCTTAGTAAGGCAGGATGTAGGTTCAGGGCAGCACAGAGTGCAAGGTGACGGAGCTGATATTGCAATGGGAGAGGTTCAGGAAGCAATGGGTGTAGCAGACGAGGGAGAAAACATTGAATCGGTGGTGCAAGCGATGAGCAGAGAGAGCCAGGACTATGAGGCTTTAAGTAATGACGAAGACAATGAAGAGCCATTCCCTACAGAGTGGGATGAGTGCCAGTTTGACAAGCTGGTGGTCAACGATGGCGAACACTTCGCTTGGGAGTATGATCGGAATGAGATGAGACAAGGTGCGATTTACAAGAACAAGAATGAGGTTCAGGAAGCAGTAACAGCATGGGCAGTGTCGCTACGCAGAACCTTCAAGGTTGTAAAGTCCAATCAGCGGGTGTGTCCATGCGTACCAACCTAAGTGGGACACAATTTGGAGGTGTTCTATACTCATCCCACACACATGCATGCTAACGGAGTCCACGCAGTCCCACTGAAACATATCATCAGCCTTTGTTGCCAATGCAATGTACAGAGAGATTGTGGGCAACCTAGATTTGAAGCCACGTGCCATCATACTCGCAATAGAGCAGAGGTTCTAGTACACCATAAGCTACGCAAAAGCATGGAGAGCAAAGCAGAAGGCATTAGAAGCACGGTTCGGCATGTACAAAGACTCCTATTAGATCTTGTCAGGTTTGCTTCAGGTGATAAAGGACAGAAATCCTGGCACTTATGTGGACATTTGATAGCATCCTTCGCAGCGCTTCCCTGGGAAGATGGTTATGAAGCGGGCTTTCTTTGCTTTCTTTGCTTTCGGTATATGCATCAACGCGTTTAGGCATTGTCGTCCGTTGTTATGTGTGGACGGGATATTTTTGACTGGTAAATACAAAGGGCAGATATTGACTGCCATACGAGTGGACGGCAACAATCAGGTTCTTCCCGTAGTGCTCGCATTTGTAGAGGGTGAAAACACAGATAGCTAGCACTGGTTCCTACGGAATATCAAAGCCGGTGTCGTTGATCAACGGCATGGAATGTGTATCATACACAACCAGCATTCTGGGCTTTTGAGGGCAATCGTTTAGTTGCAGCAAGGTGTGGACGAGACTCATCCATGGCCTGACCTGCGTAGTAGGTGGTGCAAGCGCCACATGGTGCCAACTTCTACAAGAAGTTCAGAAACAAGGAGCTAACAAAGCTTTTCAAGAGGTTGTGTGACCAGAACTAGTAGAGGAAGTTCGATGCACTTTAGAAGAAGTTGGACGAGCTGACATCGAGGCACACAGTGGAGGCAGCAAAGAGGGCAACCCCGGCCATAGGGGAGGCCCCAGTCGCGCTGGAGGAGTTACCCATTGACCCTCCCCACCTGGTTCGGAGGAATAGAAAGGCCATGAAATGCTTCTCCGAATGGATAGACCATGAGCCTAGAGTGAAATGGGCTCTGCTTTACGACACCGATGGTGCGAGGTATGTGGCCATGACAACAAACATTGCGGAGGTTTACAATTGGGTGATGCGAGGGTTGAGACCCCTTCCCTTGGTTGCTATAGTGGAGGGTGTTCTTCATGCCATCACGAAGTACTTCGTCGATCGCCATGCTAAGGTGATCACGTGCATGAATGATCATGCTGTGAAGTACTCAGAGATGATTTCTGCATACATGGAGGACGAAGGCAAGAAGGGCGAGATGCATGCAGCAATGAAGATGGGCATAAGGGAGGTTCGTTTCGAGGTGTTGTGCAAGGAGAAGGCCGATCGTGGGATGAACCGGCGAAAGGTTGCTCACGAATGCATCCTACACAGGCAAACTTGTGTCTGCACCTGCAACAAGCCTCGCCTGTTGTATAGGCCATGCTCCCATATCATAGCTGCATGCTCGATGATTCGTATTGATCCAGGTATATTCATGTTCCAATTCTTCATTAAGGAAGCTGTGGCTGCACCTTGGAGCGCAAAAATGTACGGTTTTCGAGTGGTGGGTTTATTCACGGAGCATGAAACATAGGAGGATACACGCTGGGTCTTAGATATCAGTAGGCTGAAGGGAGTAGGAAGAAGGCAATCTAGGCGTATAAGGAATGATATGGATGCCGCTGAAAGTGGCCGCCGCATAAAGAAATGTTCTCATTACAAGGAGACAGGGCACACTTTCAAGTATTGCCCGAAGATTCGGATGTCATGAAGTGTTGTATGGCCTTTCAGTACTAAATTGTGGTTTAATTCATTCTGGTGTAACGTACTAGAATTTCAGTTTGTTGTATCGAATTCGTATGTATAGTGAAAACATGTGCTATGTATGTTCTTGTACTGAATTAAATTCGTCTGTATAACGAAAGCATGTATTATGTGTGTTCTAAATTTTATGTGTACTCATTGCGTTCATGTCCTATTTGTAATTGTTGTATTCATTTCGTACCTTCTTTACACTATGCACTAATATGAACCTTTTTATTTGCATGTACTATGTGTGTTCTAAATTTTATGTGTACTTGTTGCTTTGATATTCTATTTGTAATTGTTGTATTCATTTCGTACTTTTTTTTATACTGTGCACTGACATGAACCTTTTTATTTGCAGGTATGGCGGGCCCAGAGCTGTACGAGTTGCTTGACCTGTTGGTCGACGCGACTCACCGGAGCCGCTTAGCGACCTTGCCCCCGCAGGATGTGATGGGAACGGTGGCCCGATCTTCCGACAGGTACTGGTAAGTCGATTTGTGGAGAACTCGACATTGACGATCCGGCTTCCAATCAGAACGGATTCGAACCTTGCAATTGCTACACCATGGCTCCTTTGGTTATCAACCACGCACAAACACGGTTGACCTCGTCAAGAAGGCTTATCCCTGCATGTGAATCGAGAACACAAGCAAGAACGTAGAAGATGCAACCTGAAATTGCGAATAATATTAAGCACACGAGTTAGGGTTCCACAAACCGATGAACGGCGAAGAACTGACAAAGTGTCTAGTTGTAATCTAAGCAAAACCCATCTATTCTTGCGACGGCTATTGAATATATATGAGTAAGAGGGCAAGGGAGGTGGCCAAGGGGGTGGCCGTGAAACCCTAGCTCGTACAAGGCCTTTGGACCCAAGTGGAGGTGGTGCAGCACCTGACAGATTATGTTTTTCATATTCATTTGATGATTCCTCTCGATCTATAAGGAGTTTGAATATCAAACCACTTCCGTTGGAAAGCTCTCGTCGTGGGCTTCTCCGTAGAGTCCAAGAACGCCTCAATTGGACTTTGTATGACCCAGATATGGTCATTTTTAGTTGGACTGCTCCTAGAAGCCGAACTGGACTCGTGAACGAATTGGGCTTGATCTTGAGGTGGGGTTGGAGCATCAGAAGTTGTTAGGCCCTTGTCTTGGCTTGAGATAGAAGCATGGCTTGCTGGGCCGGCATGGTCTCATCATCCTCCCCTTCTTGATTTTGAGTCGTCCTCGGCTCAAGCTCATTGGTCTGCAAAAGGTTAGTAACAAGAGGCGGCAAATAAACCAACATATTCTTTGGCTGTTGATAGTGTGGTACATTAAAAGAAGATTTCAAAATGGTACAAATATAAACTCGATGCACCATGTACTTTCCTTTATCATTATATTTTCCAATAGCATGAAAACTAACACTAGATGACCATGAAAAATTAGCAGGAATAGAAAATCCCTCCTGTAAACAATTGAGATCGCATATGACATCAAATTCAATGTAACCCAAAGTATTCAAGGAAGACAATAGTTTAATCTCATCCTTTTCATTAGCAAGGTGAATAACATATTTATTTTCAGCACAAGTTTTTAGATCGGAAATAAAACTGATATGTTCATTCACTAGTTGGGGCATGGATATAAATGAGACATTGTCACACAACTCTTCTTTATCACCAGGGACAGCAAGACAATCATATTGTGACAAAGGTGATTCAGTTTGAGTGTCTCCTAACTGCTGTTCTAGCATAGAACCAGTAGTGGCCAAATTTAGCATATCAACAGAATTCTCTCCTCGTGTGAAAATAGCACATATATCGTTACCTTTGTTTTCTATCTTAGCCGGTTTAGGCATATCATGATCTGTACATTCTTGAGGCATGCATGGGATAGCAAGTATCTCCTATTCCTCCTTCTCTTGTGTGTTTTCCTTCTTGTTTTTGTTCTCAATGTCCTGTGAAAAGTTAGTAGCAAGTGGAAACTCGACAGGATGCCGTTCTTCCAAAAAAAATTCTTCACTTTGGCAATTATAGACATTAATTTTAGGAAGATGTCTTTCATGTTCAGTTTGATTTTCAATCTCACAAGCAAGATTAAATAAACTAGAGAGAACTATATTCCTTATCAACAAGAATACCCTGAATTTTCATATCAAGTTCATTTAAGAATTTTATTTCCTTAGCTTCTTCAGATTCATCTAAACCACAACGCAGCAACAAAGTTTCTAATTCCTCGTAATATGACTTGACAGTTTTATCACATTGTTGTAAACATTGCAATTCATAAAGTAACCTTTTAGAATGATAAGCAGGAACAAATTCATCTCTCATAAGTCGTTTCATATGTTTCCATATTTGTGGTACTGTCTTATAAGTACAAAAATCGTTCCACCAAATTGATGCACAGAGAGTTAAAGCACTAGCGGCAACTTTAATTTTTCATTTATTACAGAGGTTACATTGCGAAAGAATTTTATCTACCTCTATTTCCCAATCAATATAAGCATCAACACCAAATCCGTTATAAGAAGGAAGAACTGGAAAATTCTTACCTTTACCAGCAGAAGGAGATGGACTAAAGTTGGGTTGGTGCTTATGCTCTTTTCTGTCAAGTGCATTCTCTATATTTTGAATTTGTTTGTTCATAGTCTCATTCATCTCTCAAAGCATCTCTCGGAGCTCGTTATGATGAACACACTGGTTACCGTCCTGGTCCTTCGATACCCCTGCAATTGCTAGGAGAAAATAGAAGATAGCACAAAGTATTATCCCTATCAACTACTAGGTACTAGACAGTGGGATCACAAACTCTCACGCATCTTACCACACCCTTACAAATGTTCTTACCAAAGCAGTAGGCGGTACAACCGGTGGCTGGTTCGTGATACCGTTACGGTGTGAGCGAAGTGATTGCAAAGGAGAACCTGAACTGATAAGAAGTATGTGGAGCTCGGAAGGTAATATTTATGAGCAAGAAATAAGCAATATCGAAATCAGATTAGCAAGCTGAATAAATACCCAACATACTTGTCATAGTTGCTGGCCTAAACGTGTTCCAAGAACTAGTTCAACCTAGCAAGGGATATATCAAAGCATATAGGACTCAAAGGACGCAAGCAATTCTGATTATCTTCTTCTTTTTCCCTCTTTATCCTTCTTTTCTTCTCTCTGATTTTTTTGTTTTTTCAGTGCAACTCTTCTTTCTTTTTCTTTGTTTTGTACTTGCCTTTTTTTCACTTTTTCTTCTTTTAACTCAAAGGAAAAACAAAAATCTCACGTTTTGGAACGAGAGAGATCGTTAAACAGATGACCGAAAAATCGGCAAAAATAGCACAGCAAACTTTCAGGGCTCAGAACTCGGTCTTAGAAGCCGATTTTGAGGGTTAAAAATTGCACAAGTCCCTCTTAGAAACAAAAAAACATTCTCTCCAATCGGAGTTCATATGCAAACGTTATGCCAGTTTTACTGAACACTGCACAATTGCCTGCGACTTCACTTCTTTCTTCCGGTTTGGGCTAAAATAGCAACAGGATCGCAGGTGAACAAAGGTGGCCAGTGGTGCAGGGCGATTGGTACAAGGCAGCTCGCAACCTATCTAGGGCTTGCAGAGCAGAAAATATAATGTAGAGCGGCGTCAATGGCAAATAGTTCGGTTCTAGGGTTGGCGGTGGTGGGATGACTAACGGTGCAAAACAAGAACTAGGGCAACAGAAAAGGACCACTAGAAACTAGGATCACAACCTCCAACTAGCAACACGACGACGACGATGGACATAAACTCAACAAGCGAAACTAAAAACGAAAATTGCAAAGGCACAAGGGGTTGTACGACAGCAGAACCGATGAAGAACTTTTTGTAGGGCAATTTTTTTCTGGACTCTAGGACGATGGCAAAACAAAAGTGGGGATACAAGAATTACCTATCGGGCAACCGAAGCTCTGATACCACTTGATGGGAACGGTGGCCCGATCTTCCGACAGGTACTGGTAAGTCGATTGGTGGAGAATTCGACGTTGACGATCCGGCTTCCAATCAGAACGGATTCGAATCCTGCAATCACTACACCATGGCTCCTTTGGTTATCAACCACGCACAAACATGGTTGACCTCTCCAAGAAGGCTTATCCCTGCATGTGAATCGAGAACACAAGCAAGAACGTAGAAGATGCAATCTGAAATTGCGAATAATATTAAGCACACGAGTTGGGGTTCCACAAACCGATGAACGGCGAAGAACTGACAAAGTGTCTAGTTATAATCTAAGCAAAACCTATCTATTCTAGCGACGGCTACTGAATATATATGAGGAAGAGGGCAAGGGAGGACTGAATATATATGAGGAAGATGGCAAGGGAGGCGGCCAAGGGGGTGGCCGTGAAACCCTAGGTCGTACAAAGCCTTTGGGCTCAAGTGGAGGTGGTGCACCACCTGGCAGATTCTGTTCGTCATATTGATTTTACGATTCCTGTCGATCCAGAAGGAGTTTGGATGTGAAACCACTTCCGTTAGAAAGCTCTCGTCGTGGGCTTCTCCGTAGAGTCCAAGAACACCTCAATTGGACTTCATATGACCCAGATATGGTTATTTTTAGTTGGACTACTCTTGGGAGCCGAACTGGACTCGTGAACGAATTGGGTTTGATCTTGAGGTGGGGTTGGAGCATCAGAAGTTGTTGGGTCCTTGTCTTGGCTTGAGATAGAAGCATGGCTTGCTGGACCGGCATGGTCTCATCAGGATGGGGAGGTGGCGTTCGAGCTTGGCACCTTGCACTTGCTCAACCCCATGAGGGCATGGCGTATCGATCTGTGATGGATCCTGAGGTTAGTTCAGTTTCATCGCAATGTTGTACCGATGTCTTGGACATGCGCCACGATCATACTTGTCATTTTCGGTTGCAGGTTGAGAGTGGCTGGCCTACTCTCTGTAGCCCGGATGGTGGAGGCGACTGTCGGGGACGAGCAGGATCGACGGGGTGCCTCTAGGAGGTTCCCCTACAATAGGAGCTTGCTAACTGCGCTAGTGGACCAGTGGCGACCTGAGACCCACACTTTCCACCTACCATGCGGTGAGATGGCTCCGACACTAGAGGATGTGAGTTATCTCCTGGGCCTTTCCTGCTCAGGGGATGCGGTGGTTCCTGCAGACGTCGACCCAGAGTGGCAGACGGATATCCTCCACCGATTCGAGGACATGCTACCCCAGGCGACAGGGTACACGCCTTTCACGTCTGCGCACGATCCGACGTAGCGGTGGCTTGTGCAGTTCTACATAAGTGTGATTTTCCCTTTTGGTATGTGATTTTCATTGCAGTTAACGAACTAACCATTACTTTCTGCAGCCCGAGAGGATGGCAGACGGAGCTGGGGAGCACGCCGTCGCCCGATATTTTGAGGCGTACCTTTTGTGGTTTTTCGGGTGGGTCCTGTTCTGCTCATCGCACGATGACAGCGTTGATAGGCACATGATCTAGTTTGCGAGGACGATCGCCGATGCTGACTTGGAGGAGATCCTGCAGCTAGCTTGGGGACCTATGGTACTCACCGCGATGTACCAGGCCTTGTACGATGGGTGTCGTCGCTTGGCAGACTCATCGACTCTCGCCAGGTGCCCTTTGCTACTACAACTGTGGTCATTCGAGAGGTTCCAGATTGGATGATCACATATGGACCTGTCCTCTTACAGCACAGGCTTCTACAGGGCCCCCGGGGATGAGGTTGATCATCCGATGATGGGGACATTATGGTGTCACCGACCGGTCAGTAAAATCCATCTTAGCCTTATGTTGTTTTTTTATTTTTCACGTGTTCAACTAACGTTCGTCTCTGTTGCTTTTTTTGCAGCTGACGTTCAACCCGATCACGACGCACATTTCGTACCCTCGGTACGTAGCGATGTTTGGTCATCTCACGGATGATCGCGTCATATGGCACCCCTACGTTCCTGTGAGATCATGTGCTGAAAAATTGGCTTAGTGATGAAATTGGCATTGCAAAGTGGTTGTGTTCATTGCATGTGTTGTATTTTTGCATGTGCTGTTTCAGATGTTTACTTGATATGCTTGTGATAGCATGATAATGGTTTTGTTTTACGTAATGCACTCGTGTGAGTGATTACATGGATTGACTTGTTTTGTTTTATGCAATGCGCTCGTGTGAGTGGTTGCATGGATGGATATTGAGTCAAGTCGTGGACTTGTGCTCGGATTTGTTTCTTGTTTATTCGTGTGTAGGTGTTGCTTAAGGGCGAACATGGCCGATGACGGGACTGGAACTAAGTTCATGGAGGAATTGAGGTTCAGAACTAAGTTCAGGGAGGAACTGGGGTCCTAGTGATCAAGGATGTCATGCGGGACGTTCGGGCTAGAGAACGGTGCACATGAAGGCTGGTTAGTCACGTGAGTGCGGTAGGTGGGCCGTACACGTGCAGTTGTAATTGTTTGGGCAGTTTGCATGTATTGGGCCATGTTGGGCCAGGTGAACATGCATGCGAACTGTTGCTCATTATAAATAGGAGAGGGATGCCTCCTGTTTAGATGAGAGAGCTAGGTATTAGGGTTTGTACTCTTTTGTTTGGAGTACTATAAACAGACTAGAGAAGAAGAAATAAAAAAATCAGGTTTTCCTTGTCCAGCCGAACGCATGGAAGATCTTCTCGCTCAGCTCTGATGAATGGATGCTACATGCTTTTGTCGTGGTATCATTTATGGAGGTTTGTTTGCAGAGATTTCTGGTTTGATTGCCCTGTGTTGGTTCTCTTAGATTGATTCACTGTTTATCTTGATTCTTTGAGTTTCTTTTGTATTTGATCCATCCAAAACCTTCCTAGGGCATTAAATTAGTGTCTCTCAAAGTTTCGTTGGTTAATCTTTTGTAGATTGTGATTAATCACGAAATTAGGGTTTGATCAGTTCTCGTCATAATCTGTCACAGCAAGCTTGCGAGGTTAATAACTTTTGATCCGTTGGTCCGATCGATCTGATTCATTTTTTATTAGATTCATATGGGAATCTAGATTCTACAGTTAGAATTGCTAGTCAATCCGACGGTTGGATCTCCAGGAATTAGCGATTTACCAAATGCATCTAACTCTGTTTTGTTGAATACGAAGCAATTATTTGAGTCCGAATTGGGGTGAATTTTTAGTAGATCAAAATTTTGGTTTTAGCTTCCGCGCAATCATTCACCCCCTCTCTGATTGCTAGTTTAGTATATATCGATCCTACAAGTGGTATCAGAGCAAGGTTTTTCTAATTATTCTTAACCGGTGATTAGAATTCATATCAATGGATCGTTATTTGACAAAACCTTGTATTTTCGATGGTGTTGATTTTCAGTTTTGGAAAGCCAAGATGGAGGCGTACATCCAAGCTCAAGGCTTCACGATTTGGGAGAAGGTTGACAAGTCGTACGAAGTTCGTGAGAACGACAACGTCAACGATGCCAATCGCGCACATGTTGAAGCAAACAGCAAGGCGCGCAACTTGATCATCCAGGGCTTGGGACGCAGTGACTTTGATCGAGTGGTTCATCTTTGATCTGCATATGAGGTATGAAAATCTCTTTGTGACTATCATGAAGGATCAAACATTGTCAAAGAGGTTTGCCAAGATATATATAAGAAAGAATACATGCGATTTGAGATGAAGCCTGGTGAGTCGCTAGATGATTTCTTTGCACGTTTTAATAAGATTCTTAGCAATTTACGTTGGAGTTAGCTATGACGATGCTGCTAATGCTAGACAATTGCTTGGTGCATTAGACATGTCTATTTGGGAGATGAAAGTTACATCCATTAGAGAATCAACTGTCATGAGTACACTTACTTTAGATGTTCTTTTTTCTAAATTAAAAACTCATGAATTGGATGTTCTTGCTAGGAAGAATAATCACAAATCAATTGCTTCGACCTCCCAATCTAGCATGTCTCATAATAATGTTTCTTCAAGTTTTGCTTTGTCTTTCTTGTCTTCACTAACCGATGAATGAGTTGAGGAATTTCCAGAAGAAGACTTGGCATCACTCTCTTCTCGTTTTAATAAAGCTTTGCAGAATGTGAGAATGAGGAAGAGAGTTGGTGGTGGCCCTCCAAGATGCTATCAGTGTGGTGATCTCAACCACATTCGTCCAAATTGTCCTAAACTTGCAGGTAAATCATCGAAGGAGGAGAAAGAGACAAAGTACAAGCGTCCGTTCAATGACAAGAAGAAAAGGAGCTTCCTAAATAGCAAAGTTGTGCATCGAGTTCTTTCAACACTTGAACAAGTCAACTTGAGTGATGTAGACTCTGAAAGCAGTGATGAAGATACAATATCCAAAGGTAAGACGAGACAAGACTTGACGAGCTTGTATCTCATGGCAAGTATGGACAGCTCAACCGAAGATGAACTTGACAGTGAGGGAAACGAGGTAAATCCTTCTTACGATGAGCTTTCAGATGTTGTTGTTCGTCTTGGTACGCTTTTAGAGAAAAGAAACAAGAAAATTAAGAAACATGATGTTTTGATTGAATCTTTGAATGATGAAATTGCTAGACTTAAATCTTTGATTCCTGATGATGATGCTTGCAAATCATGTGACTTAATTTATTCTGAGCTTACTTCACTAAGAAATGTTCATGCTTCAACTCTTGATAAGCTTAGAGATGAAATTGAGAAGAATGAGAAATTTGTTGCTTTGAATTGCAAACAAATTAAAGATGCTAGTTGCTCTACTTCTGATTTGGATGAATCAACTTCTTGTTCTAAATGTTCAATTCTTGAATTGAAGTTGCATGATGCTAATGCTAGAGTTTCTCAAATGACAAATGATTTGCTCACACATGAGGTTCTTTCATGCTCAACTTGTCGCAAGCAAAAAGGAAAAGTGGATGTTCCTTATAATAATTGTTTAACTCTTTCTCGAAAGGTTGATTACTTGGAAAAAATCTTTAGAACGTTTCACTAAAGGAAAGAAAAACCTAAACATGATTTTGGATCAATCAAGGGTTAGCACGCATAACAAAGGTTTAGGTTTTGATTCTTATGCTCATCATAAATCACATGCTCCCACTGTTGTTAAGTCACTTGAAAGTGGAAATTTTGAAATTGTTAATGAGCCTAAGAAAACTATTTTTAAGTCTACTGGAGTTTTATCTTCTACTATAATGAATGCAAATGTTGCTTCTACTTCTAAAGCTAAACATCGTGTTAAGTACACTTGCACTCATTGTGGTAGAGATGGACACTTAGTAGGTTTTTGCTTTAGACTAGCCAAACAACAAAAGAAAGAAAAGGCTAAGGCTAGGTCTAATTTCAGACAGGCATGCTTTACTCCTCATTATGTGCCTAGGGTGATGCGAACACCTTTTGTTGCTAGAAACACGGGAAAGGGCAAATCTGATTTTGTGCATAAGAATACTCGTGTTGTGCCTACTGCTGTGTGTCGTGTGTCTCAGTACTGGATTCCTAAATACTTTATTTCTAACCCCAGTATCGAGACCTCGACATCTTCTAGTGCTATTTAGGTTTTTCAGATGCGGGTTGGAGAACAGAAACTTAGTGGATCTTGATCTTTTGCAAGATGTGATCAAGACTTGGATGGTTCTCACCCTTGAGATGGCTTTCAAGAGGTATGTGCAATAATTCTTCACCTACTTTGTAAGCTATTTTATACACTCATATTTTTTACATTCACAGATATCTAATTGTGGTATGAGATGAGATGTTTACTTATATGCTCATATGTATCCCATGGCATGTTCAATTATGTTATATCTTATATCATGCCTTTTTATGCTTAATATGTATTTATCATGATTCATGCTTATACTTAACTGAACATACCATGATAACTCAAACACATGTATATCATCACCTCTCTTTTGATTTCATTGGTTATTCGTTTGAGGGGGAGTTAATGGACTTTTGGTGAAAATTTCTTTCATTTGCCCTATTGGGAGGATTGTTCTTTCAGACTTTTGTTTATAAAATTAATCCTATTGGGTGACAATTTTAAAGAAAGTTTTTAAGAGGTTTGTTTTGAGGGGGAGTTTTTGAAAACTTTGTAATATTTTGTGACATACTTTTTATTTTGTGTGTTTCTTAAATGAAAAAAAATGAGAAAAATAATGAAAAAGAAATGAGCATTGTATTTGATACACATATGTCATTTGAAGCCATGTTTATGCTACAAGGTCTTTGCAACTTCATGTTTATGCATATATGGTCTAGTTTCATGAATATTTAATTGGAATGACAATTTGAATTAAATCTTGTCATGGTTGAACTTTCTTGGCTATCTTGATCTTACTCAAAATATGAAATTTATCAAAATTAAGTGCTAAAGCTCAAATTGTGTTTGTTGATAAATGCAAGATCAAGGTTATGTACTATCTCACTTCTTCTTTACGAGACTGCTTATCATTGCACTTTGATATGAACTTGGAAGAGGTTGTGTATGATCGAAACCATGAAACCTTAAGCTTATGAAATGAGGCTTGGCATGGTTGAAAAGTAAGGCTGATGGTGCATATAATTCCTTGCAATTGTTATTGTTGAAATCAATCAATAAACCAGTTTTTCTTTACAAAAGGCATCAATGATTTGCACAAAAACTTCAGGTTTTGAGGTAGTTGAGTAAGAGAGATCATGCCATGCAATAAATTGTTAATAGTACTTGATTTCTAGTTATGCTTACTCTACATTGTTTATGTGTAGATTTGAGGGTGCAAGTATTTTTGATAGCATGGCTTGGTGATGAATTTGCAACATTTGTGGATGACATAGAATGCTCATTACATAAAAAAATTGTCAAACTTTAAAAAAAAAGATTTTGTTTTCTCTCTTTTGTATTCTTGATGAATCCATTGTCAAAGGGGGAGAATTTTGCCACTTTTGGAGGAGATTTTTGGAGAACTTTATACATGCTTTACACATGCACATGTTCTTGTACAAGTGGTATTCAATTATTCACTCACACTTTTCTTCTTAGGGGGCAATTTTTCTTATTTTCACCTAGGGGGAGTATTTCACTTTGCATATTTGTCAAAGGGGGAGATTTTGTGTTTTTCACTTTGGCTTTTGATTTTAAAACTTTTTGATTTCAAAAACTTTTCTTGTGAGGTGAATGCCAATGTTCAATTCTAAGTGGTGTTGCCAATGTTTTCATCAAGGGGGAGATTGTGAGATCATGTGCTGAAAAATTGGCTTAGTGATGAAATTGGCATTGCAAAGTGGTTGTGTTCATGGCATGTGTTGTGTTTTTGCATGTGCTGTTTCAGATGTTTACTTGATATGCCTGTGATAGCATGATAATGGTTTTGTTTTACATAATGCACTCATGTGAGTGATTACATGGATTGACTTGTTTTGTTTTATGCAATGCGCTCGTGTGAGTGGTTGCATGGATTGATGTTGAGTCAAGTCGTGGACTTGTGCTCGGATTTGTTTCTTGTTTATTCGTGTGCAGGTGTTGCTTGAGGGCGAACGTGGTCGATGACGGGACTGGAACTAGGTTCATGGAGGAACTGAGGTTCGGGACTAGGTTCAGGGAGGAACTGAGGTCCTAGTGGTCAACGATGTCACGCGGGACGTTCGGGCTAGAGAACGGTGCACATGAAGGCTGGTTAGTCACGTGAGTGCGGTAGGTGGGCCGTACACGTGCAGTTGTAATTATTTGGGCAGTTTGCATGTATTGGGCCATGTTGGGCCAGATGAACATGCATGCGAACTGTTGCTCATTATAAATAGGAGAGGGATGCCTCCTGTTTAGATGAGAGAGTTAGGTATTAGGGTTTGTACTCTTTTGTTTGGAGTACTATAAACAGACTAGAGAAGAAGAAATAAAAAAATCAGGTTTTCCTCGTCCAGCCGAACGCATGGAAGATCTTCTTGCTCAGCTACAGTAACATGATGCTACAGTAATTTGTCGTGGTACTGTTTACAGGTGGTTTGCTGCAGTACTTTCGGTTTGAATGCCCTGTGTTGGTTCTCTTAGATTGATTCACTGTTTATCTTGATTCTTTGAGTTTCTTTTTTATTTGATCCATCCAAAACCTTCCTAGGGCATTAAATTAGTGTCTCTCAAAGTCTCGTTGGTTAATCTTTTGTAGATTGTGATTAATCATGAAATTAGGGTTTGATCAGTTCTCGTCATAATCTGTCACAGCAAGCTTGCGAGGTTAATAACTTTTGATCTGTTGTTCCGATCGATCTGATTCATTTTTTATTAGATTCGTATGGGAATCTAGATTCTACAGTTATAATTGCAGGTCAATCCGACGGTTGGATCTCCAGGAATTAGCGATTTACCAAATGCATCTAACTCTGTTTTGTTGAATACGAAGCAATTATTTGAGTCCGAATTGGGGTGAATTTTTAGTAGATCAAAAATTTGGTTTTAGCTTCCACGCAATCATTCACCCCCCCTCTGATTGCTAGTTTAGTATATATCGATCCTACAGTTCCTGAGCTCGTCGAGACCCGCTCACCGCACGGCCTCTCGCTGCAGTGCATTGCTGATGCCGCGTACTAGTTGACACAACGTCACCTGGTGTTTGACGTGTTCGTCGAGACGTACGTCGTCCACCGCATCATGAGGTAGTTCAGCAGGCGTTCCTAGTACCCATTGGTGACATCATCCTGGTGGTCGTTCACTCGTTCGTATTTCTACATTTTTTGTACTTCCGTTAGTATTTATAATCTCGGTGGCTTCAGAAGTTACGTTGCATTTTTGTTTTTGCAGGCACACACGGAAGGGCTTCATCGGCAAGCAGAGCTGGGCAGCACACATGGTACCTCATGCTCAGCAGTGGGCGTAGGCTCTTGCAGACGTGATCGATGAGGCTGCCCCCTACAGCCACAACACATACGACGCGTACATCCGGTGGTACAGTACACACACCCGCGTTCGAGTTGTGCATGTCATAGATTCACCTCCCAGGCACCATCCTCCACTGCAGACACGTACCCCACGCAACCAAACTCTGCCTTTCACCGCGCAGTTTGTACTTCTTTCCATTTGTCAAGCAATGTGACGTCTTCAAAATTGTGTCAACTAACTAGCCACCTAACGTTTGCGCAGAGCGACCTCATCAGGGAGGCACACGAGGTGACATTCGCCCTGATACAGGCGGTCGGTACCACCCAGAGGATAGGGGTCACATCGGACGACCTCCTAGGGGTGTTGCACCGTATTCGGGACTTGACCTCCCGCGTGGTCCAACTTACGTCGTGCAGGCGACCCAGGGCAGACGACGTGGTACAGGTACCCCCTCGTTCGTCCGCTGTACGGGGTCGACAGGCATCCCACAAGCAGACTGCCCCTCCTCTAGACGTGGCTGGGGGCTCTAGCTAGAACCGTTCCCCAGCACCCGTCCCCATGACCATAGGTACGTCACGTGGTCTCCTTTCATATATTATGTTGTTCATATTACGTGTTATTCTAACATGAAAATTTTGTCAACAGCGACCGATCCAGCACCTGAGCAGAGCGCGAGCACCTCCGCTGACTTCCCTCCGCTCGACGACGCCTACTTGGACTTCCTTGCATATCCTTGCCAACAGTCCACAGGTGCGGTCCTTAGTCCCTCCCAGCTCGCCGATGCGCCCGGTCTGAGACACAGGACGTCTTCACTACTACGACAGCACCAGTACGCCTACTAGGAGTACTCGTAGACAGGCCCCTGACCAGCTGACATATCCCTCTGGGCACGTGTAGCGCCGTAGGAAGGCTAGGACCATACGAGGAGTAGCACCGCGCAGGGGTGCTAGTTAGTTTTTTCCTTTCATACATGATGTACTAAACATAATATGGTGCTTTATTTTCTTAGATTATGTAACATGCAGCTATGGTATTTTGTTTTCTTCAGTTATCTTCTATTAAGATATGATCTTTTCCTTACAAATGCCTAAAAAATGGTTCAAATATCCCCTACAAATGCCTGAAGATTGGTTAAAATATCCTATACGGTGCAATCGCAAACTTAGAAAGAAAACTGGACCGCAACCGTGTAAATTGCATGGTCACTTAAGCCTTTTCGACAGCCCATAAAATAACATGATTAAATGACAAATTATGGAGGAATAGCTCGAAAACACCCTTTGATATATGTACTACCATAATCTGCAAAAAGATCTTATTTAAAACTTGCTTTGCATCTCAATCCTGCCAAAGCAAACACCCTAAATGATCACTACAGGCGTAGATTCTAAAACACTTAAACCTTTGATGGAGATGACGACCGTGCAACATCTTTTTTAGGGCGATTAGCCAACTCACAGGCATGCAGCTTTGTTAGGCCGATTAGACAAGTCACAGGTAGCAGCTTTGTCAGGATGAGTTGTCAATAAAGAAAGCATCCATCACCTTTTGCAGCGACAAGTTACAACACTCTGCCCAATCCTTTAAACTTTTTCAGGTCGATTTGACAACACTTTACATGTGGCTTTGTCAGGCTGATTTGACCACATGTTGTCATTAATGGATATTATCTTCTTCTAATGGTCAACAGCTATAAACATTTTATCCTGCTTCAGTTGTCGGATTCATTTTGCAGATGTGGTTCGACGTGATTACTCATCGCACGCAGACGAAATCTCTTGACACTCGGTACACACTAATCACCTTTGCCGCATCAAAGTGACCACTCTGAAAGATTGAGATGGCGATCAGAGGGGGGTGAATGATCCCAAATTAAAACATATTCCCTAAGGAAGATCACAAATGCAGATTTTCACTCAAAGAAACCAAACCAAAACCCTTAAATATCAAATGAAAGCAAAAGGGTCAATTTTCACAAAAATCAGCCTAAGGCCGGAGCTACCGCACTCTGGGGCCAGTACTACCGGGTATTGTAGCTACAGTAATATCAGACATATGAACAGTGTTTTCAGCACGGGTTCAAAAGGAAAATTGATGAATCCTTTGATCCATTAATCCAAACTCAATGAAACTTGGTATATAAGGTCCTCGGGATGTCACGAACTTATTCCAACCTTCAATCCAAGGGATTGATGTCAAAGTTTTGACCTTTTTGCCTGGAAAGGAAGAACGCACCAAGTTTCGACAAAAATCAAAAAACTTTGATCAAGGCTTGCTCGTGGGGTTTTGATGATCAAAGTGATCTTGAATGACTTCCCACACGTCCCAGCAAGCAAGAGAACACAAAGAAACTCAAGGATACGCAATCTACAAGATCAAGCATTCAAGAACGCAAAAGATCAACTTCTTGCAACAAGAACGCATGGATAGCCTAGATGATTGAGACATGATTTCGAGAAAGAATCAATCATAAACCTCAACAAAAAAATTCATAAGCAATTATAAGGAGGGGAGGAAATCCAAATTGCGTAAATGTAAATTGAAAGAAAGTAAATGCAGAATTTAAATTGCGTAATTTAAATGTGTAATGTAAATGCGTAAAGGAAATGAAACATGAGCATAAATGAAGAACATTTCATTTCTGGAAGGAGATATTACAAAGCCTCACATTCATGTGGGCAAAGCTCAAAGAAGCATCAAAAACCTTCAACCCCGAGGAGGCTGCCCCTTCCCCTCTATTTATAGTGTTCTGGGATCAATTCCCACCCTTGGATGTCTTGCTTCAATCCTAAGCCAACTTTCAAGAGCCAGAATTTGATCCCACACTGTCACTCTCAACCACTCTCAACTACTCTCAGGTAAACCCGAAACCTACTACCATACAGGATTTTGCACATATTTCAAAGCAAGCTACACTTATCTACTACTCTATCTTCCAGAACTGCAACCCAACAGCTCTTCTTGATCCAAGTAGTGATAAGCTAGCTTCTCCACTAATCTCTTGTCTCTTGGGACTGCACCGACTTCATCTCCGGCCATCTTCCGGCGAACATGCGGCCAACTTGAACCTCCGGCCATCTCATGCCTATTTCCAGCCTCCCTTCGCCTCACCATGACCACCAAATGAAGTCCTACATCCACAAAGATAAGAAAACCCTTCTTGGTTCCACCATGAACCCAGCGCATCAATTCAATCACGAATTGGGGTTAGAATAGACCAAAATGGACCAAAACACTTCAACCAAATGCAAACATCCTGTTTTCAATATAGCAGTAATATTCTCAATTTTTTTAAGATTTTTTATGTTGCTCAGATGAAACACTTATCAACATAAAAAGTTGCGTTTTGAAATTCTATACAACTTTCATATAGAATACATACTTTTTTGAGCACGGGAAGACCTTCAAAAAGGCATATAGTAGCACACTATCAAAACTGGTCCGACGCAAACGTGAAATTCTCTATTAATATTCCCGATTTTTTATGATTTTTTCGGTAGCTCAAATGAAAAACTTGTCAACAGGAAAAACATGCATCTTGAAATTCCCTACAACTTTCATGTACACCAAATAATTGTTTGAGCAAGAGAAGACCTACAAAAACGCAAATTACTGTTGACTGTCAAAACCGGTCCGGCGTAAACGTGAAACTCGCTGTGACTTGGTCCGGCGCGAAAAATCAGTCCAGCGCAAATGGGAAACTCTCTGTTTCCCTCTTCACTTGGTCCAGCGCAAATGGAAAACTCCCTGTTTCTCATTTCTCTTGGTCCGGCGCAAATAGGAAACTCTCTGTTTCTCATTTCCCTTGGTCCAGCGCAAAAGGAAAAAAATTTCTACCCCGGTCCGGCGCAAATACAACTCATGCAACATTTGGTTCAGCGCAAACATGAAACCGATTAAACTTGGTCTGACGTAACCTATCATGCCGGCACAAAAATACTTCCAACTTGAAATCCATTTTAAATCCAAACTCAAATCTAAGCTATCCTAGATCACATAAAATCAAATACTCATCACAAACATGGATGGACCTCCACATGGTCCTTCAATCTCCCCCTTGATGTATATTGACAAACCACACAAAAGGCATAAATTTGAGTTTGAGTAAGAGAAGAGGAAAGCAATTTGATTGCAAAACCACACATGGTCCAGAGAGAATAGACTGAGAACATGACCAAGTTGGTAAGACATATTTTAGAGCTAAATCAAGGAGAGAGCAAGTTTTCCGCAAAAAGCTCTAAAATCCAATCATAAGTGCCAAATGTGATTATGTGATTATGATCCATAAGAATTAGCAAAATTTTACAAAGATCATAAGAACCAAATAAGCTTTCACATCTTTAATGATGCCTTTTCTACGTTTTCTCCCCCTTTTGGCAATATAGGCATCAAAATGGAATTTTCTCCCCCTTTTTATGTATGCATGAAATGCAACCTAAGGGAGCTTTGAAGATTATCCAATTGATCGTAATGACAGGATATGACACCAAGCTTATCAATCTCAGATTATGACTAAACTAAGACATGTCCAAGTGCAAATAACAAATTTTGCTCATAAGCTAAGTTTTGAAAATGTGTCATTTTTAGCAAAGATTTGACAAGTGCAAAACTTAGTAAAGTTTCAAAGCTAGAAGCAAAACCACTCAAGGATCAAATAGAAAACCTAGAGTTCAACCTACTCAACACTTTGGGGAATTTTGAAGTGCATATAAGGTCCTTGAGCTTATTTTTCAATTTATGCAAATTTTCTATAAGACTTTTAAAAAAACATAGCGGGGTGCAAATGTTTGATATTATTTGCATTCTTTACCCACTTATGTGTTTGATATTTGCATTTTTTTATTGATTGACTCAAGCCATTTTCGATCATCTCAAGTGTAACTCTTAAGAGAATGATCTTGGTCATACACAATATATTCCAAGTTCATCCCAAATGCAATGGGAAGCAGTCTCGTGAATATAAAGTGTTGAGATCAATTTTGCACAAAAGAGTCAAATTTTTGTAGATTTCAATTTAGCACATATGAGCAATTCTGAAGGACTCAAATATGTATCAACCAATTTCACCTAAGTTGCTATAGGGACTTTAGAGAAATCCAAAATTTCACAATTCATGGTAAAGTCCCTAGAGAAGAAACTTAGTAAGTAAAAGCAACATGTTTCATCAAGTTTTTATTTAAAGCTTTCAAGTTTTTAGATTTTAATAAGCTTAGCATGATAAATGAACTTGGACATATCTAAGCTAGTGATTGTCTTCAAAAGAGATAGCATGATGTATTTCACGAAGATTGAGTCAACTGCATAATAGACAAAGCTCATAAAACATAAAATGCAGTCCAAATGCAATGCATGAGCAGATTCCCAAACTCCCCCTCAACAAATGATTCAATTTTAAGCTCAAATCTGGTTAAAGTTGAGTTATTATCAAGATTAGGCATAAAGAAAACCCAAATGAACTCAATAACAACCAGAAAAACAGAATGAGGAGAAGAAGTCGAGAAAACTGCAAACTGGGTGGCTATTGAGTATAGAGAAGATAGAAGAGACTCACTACGGCTCAAACTCGCTCTTATCTTCACTAAAGACTGACATAGGGAAGTTAACTCTAGATCCCAACTAAGGAGTGCACACAGACCCTGTCTACCTAGGAGGCCCAACACCTGCTAGACTTATAAGACTGTGAGGGAACTCAACCTAGAGAGAAGAGAGAACATCTAATCACGTATGATAGCAACCTAAAGCACAAGATAAGAGATCCATGCAAAGCATGTCAAAAGTCTAAGTGAGTGAACTCAACTCAAGAAGATAAGCCCAAAAACACCCAGAAGAAACATAAAGAAGAGAAAAACTAGAAGAGAATATATTATACATAATATACAAACTAGCTCCCCCTCACGATAGGCCGTATGGGCTCACGACTCCAAGCTCACTCCTCAAGGTAACAAATCTGGAGCTATCCAAAGGCTTGGTGAAGATATCGGCTAACTGAAGATCACTCTCTACGAACTGAAGCGCGATATCACCCTTCTCCACATGGTCTCTAAGGAAGTGATATCTAATATCAATGTGCTTGGTCCGGGAATGTTGCACTAGGTTTTTAGCAATGCAAATAGCAGAAGTGTTGTCATAGAAAAGTGGCACACTCTCTATCTCTAACCCAAAGTCCCGCAAGGTCAATCTCATCCAGAGCACCTGGCTACAGCAACTGGCTGCAGCAACATACTCGGCCTCAGTGGTGGACTGTGCAACTCCGGACTACTTCCGAGATAACCAAGAAACAAGAGAAGTGCCAATGAATTGGTAAGTGCCAGAAGTGTTCTTCCTATCTATCCTACAGCCAGCAAAGTCGACATCGGAAAAGGCTCTAATAGACAGACAAGAAAAGAAAGAGTGCCAAATACCATAATCAGTGGTAGCACGAAGGTACCTGAAAATGCGCTTCACCGCCTAGCGGTGAGAGACGCCAGGAGAAGCTTGAAATCGAGCGCACAGATACACAGCGAAATGTATGTCTAGCCTCGAAGCAGTGAGATACAGGAGGGAGCCAATCATACTCCGGAACTCCTTCTGATCAGCAGGCTCACCATCCTCGTCAGGCTCGAGGACAGCAGTGGTGGCCATATGAGTCATCACCGGCTTACCATTAGACATATGAAACCGCCTTAGGAGGTCCCGAATGTACTTAACTTGTTGCAGGAAAGTACCCTCTCGAGTCTGCTTGATTTGGAAGCCAAGAAAGTAGCTCAACTCGCCCATCATACTCATCTCAAACTCTGTGCTCATCACTTCAGAAAACTGAGACACAAGCGAATGAGATGAGCCACCAAAAATGATATCGTCCACATAAATCTGGACGAGAAGAAAATGCGACTCATGGTGTCTAATGAACAAAGTCTTGTCTACTACGCCCATCTTGAAATCATGGTTGAGAAGATAAGACTTGAGCCTCTCATACCATGCTCTGGGGGCCTACTTGAGTCCATACAAAGCTTTGGAAAGCTTGTATACATGACTCGGAAACTTGGGGTTCTCAAATCCTGGAGGTTGTTTGACATAAACCTCTTCCTCAATATAGACATTGAGGAATGCACTCTTGACATCTATTTGATAGAGCTTGAAGCCCCAGGAAGCAGAGAATGCAAGCAGGATCCTGATAGCCTCTAGTCTAGCTACAAAGGCAAAAGTCTCCTAAAAGTCAAAACCTTCAACCTGAGAAAAGCCCTGTGCAACTAGCTTAGCCTTGTTGCGAATGACAACCCCATCCTCACTCTGCTTGTTTTTGAACACCCACTTGGTCCCAATGACATTATGACCAGATAGACATTCTACAAGCTGCCAGACTTTGTTCCTCTCGAAGTTTTCAAGTTCCTCATGCATAGCATTAGTATAAGACTCGTCAGATAATGCATGAGTCATATCCTTCGGCTCAAACGAGGCAACAAAGGCAGAGTGAAGGCAGAAACTGGATAAACCTGATTTTGAACGAGTGACTCGCTCAAACAGATCGCCGATGAATTGATCAGGTGGATGAGAACACTGAATATGACAAGGAGGTCCAAAAGCAGAAATAGCCTCTACCTCATGCACAGAAGAGGTAGGAGCAGAGCCACTAGCTGCATGAGAGTCAGAAGGCAAGGGCTGGCCTTCCTGAGGTGCAGAAATAGAAACAAGAGGCACCTCAGGTGTAGAGGGGACTAGATCAGGTGAAACACCATCATCTCCATCATCCTCATCCTCTACAAAGATAGTCTCGGAGGAAGAAGAAGAGCCTGAAATGTTAGGTCTAGCTCTTGGGCTAGCCTCATCAAAGGTCACTTCACAGGTCTCTATGATCCTATGTGCATCGCAACTCCAGACCCTATAGCTATGAGAAGAAGTCGAATAACCCAGAAAGATACCATCAGAAGAACGAGACTCAAACTTATCCAGGTTACCAGACTTCAAAATAAAACACTTGCAACCAAACACACGAAAATGAGAAACACCGGGCTTTCGCCCATACCTCAACTCGTAAGAAGTGCGGTGCAAATGTGCTCTCAAGAATACACGATTAGAAACATGGCAAGTAGTAGCTATAGCCTCAGCCCAAAACTTCCTAGGAGTATTGTACTCATCTAGCATCGTCCGGGCCATCTCTACCAGGGTCCTATTCTTCCTTTCCACTATGCCATTTTGCTGAAGGACGTAGGGAGAGGATAACTGATGCTCTAAAACAGACTCCACACAGAAACTCTCAAAATAGGAGTTCTTGAATTCCGTACCATTATCACTGTGTATAGCTCGTAGGGCACTAGGGAGCTCAAAAGACAACCTATGAACCAAACCCCTAATATGGGTAAAAGTCTCATCCTTCGAGGACATGAAAAAACCCAAGAGTACCTCGAAAAATCATCAACAATGACAAGAACATACCACTTTCCACCCACTAACTGCACTCTAGCTGGACCAACAGTATCCATATGTAAAAGCTGTCCTGGTGCATCAGTCATCACAACAGTGACTGGGGGATGAGAAGCAGCAACCATCTTGCCATGTCGGCAAGGAGAGCAATCTAAGTCTTTGACCATTTTGAGTTTAGGAAAACCACGAATGAGGTCGTGAGTGCTAACTCAGGTCAAATGATCAAATTCAATGTGACCAAGTCTCCTATGCCAGAAGGAGAGATCACGGGACTATGAAGTAATCAAACAACGGAGAGAGTCTCCAGAAGAAGTAGAAAAATCAGCACGAAAGACTCTCCCATACCTAAAAATCCCACAAACTAACCCTCCTGAAGAATCGAGGATTCTACACGCGCTACTCTTGAAACTCACCTCGAAAGAGTCATCAATAAGCTAAGAAACAGAAAGTAAATTGTATTGCAGCTTACTCACTAAGGCAACATCTTTAAGAATGAAATTGTCATTAATGCAGATGGTACCTTTAGCAATGACTCTACCTGAAAGCATCCCCAAAAGTGATCAACTCATCACTGGGGGCTCAGACTAGGGAAGAGAACCATTGAGAATCTCCGGTCATATGACGAGAACAACCGGAGTCAACAATCCAAACATCTCCCTTCCTTATCCGACGAACCTGATCAAGACACAAGAGAGAAAGATGACTCGGTACTAGGATAGAGTGAAGACTTGGGAACCCAATACTGAACCACACGATGCCTCAGAGTACCAGCCACAGGAGAAGACTGGACTCGAGTGTCTCTTTGACGTTTAACTCTAACACGATCAGTAGCAACTCTAGTAGATGATCTAGGAGCTGGAACTGGGTTGGTCCGTCGTGGTGCAAAGGCCGGACCACCCCAGTGAGCCTGCCTAAACCTCCTACCAAAAAACACCTCACGCCACTGATATCTACCTCGATGAGAAAATGAGGAATATTAAGAGGACGGCAGAAAGACTGACCGTGAGCGGCTCCAAGACTAAAACTCTAAGAAACAGCATGAAAACCGAGTCGTGGATCTGCCCAAAAACAGGCGACTCTCTAATCTGTCTAGAAGCAGTGTGTGTCTTAGGAGCACTCAAAGTCTGGGGAAGAAGAAGAAGAAGAAGAAAAACATGTCAACATGAAAAAGTTGTGTTTCGAAATTCTCTACAACTTTCATGTAGAACACATAATTTTTTGAGTACGGGAAGACCTTCAAAAATGCATATTATTGCACGCTGTCAAAACTGGTCCGCCGAAATGTGAAATTCTCTGTTAACCTTCCCAATTTTCTATGATTTTTAATGTTCCACAAATGAAACACTTTTCAACATAAAAAAGATGCACCTTGAAATTCCTTAGAACTTTCATGTAGACCAAATAATTTTTTGAGCAAGGTAAGACCTTCAAAAACTCTAATTACTGCTGGCTGTCAAAACCGGTCCTACGTAAACGTGAAACTCACTGTGACTTGGTCCGACGCGAAAAAATCAGTCCAGCGCAAATGGAAAACTCTCTGTTTCCCACTTCCCTTAGTCTGGCACAAATGGGAAACTCTCTGTTTCTCATTTCCCTTGGTCCGGTTGTGGAATATAAGAACCGGGTACCCTCATGACAAGCCCAAGAGGGAGGCCCAGAAGATACTCCCCGCGTTAGGCCCCGCTGCCGTGCGCAAGGGGACATATCCTAAAGGAAGTTGAACTTATATTTCGATATGATAGATACGGTTGTAATCCGAGTTGTTAATAGGGTAGATAAAGATGTAAACTCTATCCTATTAACTGACTAGAATCTTGTAACCGATCGGAATCTCCAAACCGATCAGGACTCTGTAAGCCGCCCCACTCCCGCTATATAAGGGAGAGGGCGGGCAATGTAACGACCCCCATTTTCGCATGCTTGCAAAAATGGAAATCTAATGTGCATTTCCGTACTAGTCCCATGATCAGTAGCTAGTACGCACATACACCAATTGGAATCACAACCATACAACAAATATTATTAAGCGGAAGCTATTACATAAAGAAAATTCTTACAAATCGAGAGATAAAGCAAGATAAGAAGCAAAGTCTTGTAGTGTGCCCATCCAACACCCGCAGCAACCGACAAGGCATAATCCCTAGAAAGATTCGACGAAGAAAACCCGCAACTGCGATTTAAAAGGAACCTCAAGCTCGACAACTTAACCACCTAAAAACCACATATAAGCAAGGGTGAGTACAATCGTACTCCATAAGACTTGAGCAAAGCCTATAATATATGCGAGGCCATTTCAAAGGAGGCTACTACGCTTAAATTTGCATAAAGCGAAATTGACATTGTAAAACAAGTTATTTGCAAACGGAATTTATAAAAGCATAATTGGTGATATGAAATAAGTAAGCATAAGTAATATATTCACAACCCATCGTGAATATCGAATAATCCGAAATGGAATCCATCAATGTCGATCCTTTGACATGAAAACAAAAGTCGCTAAACAAGTTCCATTCCACAACCCATTTTAGAAAATTAAACATTTAACTAGTGCAAGTTCACCAAGTTTCCCATGACCGAGGGGACGGCTAATCGATTAGATTTACACTCTGCAGAGGTGTACAAGCTGTACCCACAAGTCATGACCTTTTCTTTTTGCCGCAAGTTTCACGCACTTAAAGCGTGTGGCCAGAATGTTCATGACGAAAACCTTTACATTATCTAATCTAACTTTGCACCAAAGACAAGGACGATAAAACCCACGCTATAGCTGGGAGAACTCAAAGCATAGGAATGTTGGAACTCCCCATAGACGTGGCGCACACCGTTATATTGGTAAGTGTTGTTCCCAACACCTCGGTGTGGGCACCCGTCGAGCAAACCCGAAAGGAAAGCCCTTACTACTTGACCTACCAATGTGCAAAGTTAAACTAGATAACTTAATTGGTTTAAGGAAGCCCCATAACAACACTTGTGGTTTGTACGAAATATCTTGGATCATACAACACCGAGTTCGGTCCTTAAATTGACACGGCGATACTCCACCCTACACTACGTGCAAATCCTCTGCACCTCCGGCTATTGCCAATAATCGCCGCATCGAAACCATAGTTTTATTTTGGGTTTTTAATCGAAATACCCATAGCCAACAAATACAATGACAACATTTTCCATTTCACAAAGAACACATTTTGATCGATCATCATCATCATTATTTGATCTAAAAGCATGGCTAAGCATGGATAAAAGTAATCGCATATACCCATGGCGACATTAAGTAATTGTCTAAGCAATCTATGGTTATCAAGGTTCACATATTCATACTTATCAAGGAAGTTTCATGAGACAACAGTATAACTACGATTACCATAAAATAGCAATTTACAGAAAGTAAACGTATGCATGAAACATTTTAATAAACAATGCAAATTAAATTCTGGGATCAAGATGGTCAAAGGGGGTGCTTGCCTTGCTTATATATCGTTTACGACGAAGACGCGATCACAGCTGACGGAGGCAACGGCGGAGGAAGGGACGTCGAATTCTACACGTCGATTGATCGGAAAATAGCAAATAATAAACTTCAATAAGGGCGAAAAGAAGATGAGATGTAAAATCAAATAAGGATTCATTGCAGAAAACAGGGATGATATAGGGTTCGGATTATATGATTTCGAGATCTCATGATTTAGATAAACACACATTTTTATACTTAATGGCTTTTACGATGAGCAAAACATGGTTTCTTCTGATAGATTATCTATTCTTGATTTACTTAATTTAAGAGGCTAAAATTATGAATTCTAGTATTTACGATTTCGAATTATAGATGCTAAAATTATTTGGATTAAAAGAATTGAAATACCAATTAAAGGAGTTATGCAAAACATACTTAATTCTTTAAGTGATCTGCATAAGAAACGATCCGAGCGAGTTATGACCGATAAGGTAGCTAATTAGATTTATTTATAGTTTTAAGAAGGTTCTGGTGATACAAATTTATTAACTTCAAATTCTTTATTACAAAGTTCACTTAATCCTTATTGCGGTAGGGTTAAGCTAAACATAGAACGAAGGGTTATTTGACTATTACAGTTTATATGTAAAACATGATGAAATAAGGTTATTTCTTGAATTAGATAGCATATACTTTGAACAACATATCTAGACTGATTTTATACATTTTAGCTTTTAGGCGAGACATTATTTTCTTAGTTGAAAACGCTTATATGACATTAAAGGTTACGACAATCATACTTTTTAGGGTATTCAACTAGCAGGATTTAATTGAAATGAAAGTTGTAAATGAAATATTTTTCTAGAATATGGTATACCATATCCTAAATATCATTTCTAAACTGATTTCTAATACATTTGCATTTAGACGAGAGGTTCTACGGATCGATGAAAAGGCTTGATAGTTCAATTTATTACTCGATAAGGGTTCAGCTTTTGATATTAGATTGCGACTACAACGCCTAGGATAATCTACTCATTTTCAGGCATTAATAGGGCATGATATTAGAAGTAATTTAAGGTTGGTTTCGACAAATGGCTTTTATCCGCGATACTTTTCCTATAAGCGATCATTAGGGTCTAACATTATTTTATTTCAACCTAACACTAACATAAGATACTTTTGCCTAAATAGCAAGGGTACTACTTTTCAAAGCTATAGGATTTGATTTCATCAAATTTAGAGTTTATTTGCGATGGTTACAACTATTCCAATTATGAGATTATTAATACTTTAACTATTGATCATTTACTGTTTTATATAATAATATTTATATATCCTTTTATATCTGAGATCCTTGCAATGACAGAGGTATAATAAAACTGGTTTGGTTACTATTTGAATTCATTTGATCCATGTCACGATTATTTGATCTTCTATGCCATATGAATATACACTTTTTACATTTTAGTTACTTCATACTTGTCATAATAATTCAATTCAAATTCATTTCTTAAATATTTTGGAAACTCAAGTATCCTACTGACATGCTAATATTTAGAAACTAATTTTACTTATTCCATATTCCTTTTATTCAAATTATGTTTATTTGAATTTTCTAATACATTGATTATAATCTTTACTAGAAGGTAATTCAAACAATAATGAAACTTAAATATTTTTATATATTTGAACTTCTGGAAGTATGAATATTTTACTAAAATTAGTTTCATTCCACCTAAAGTTTGTTTACAACTTTTTAACATGTAGTACTTATTTATGGCTCTTCTTTAAATTTGAATTTCAAATTTACCCAGTGAACATTTTCAAAATATTATTTTATATTCTGATAGAGCTATATTTTAGGTGAATTTAGAATTTTATTTCACTCAATTCGGAGTTACAAAACAAAAGTTATAAGCATTTAAAGCAGCTCGGTTATGTAAATCCCAGAGAATACAAAATACGTTTTGAGTTGGCGCCTTTTACCGAATGCACTGGGATTGCTTTGGTCGGGTGACAAAGCGGTCCCACGCGTCGACACGAACGCAGGAGTGGCTCGGGCTCAACGGCGACGAAGTTCCGGCGGGGTTCCGGCGGAATGGGTGGCACGGCAGGCACCAGGGGGTCACGCCGCACTCGTGGGTGGGGTCGCTCGCCGGCGGGGATGGCCGGAGCGAGCTGCCACCGGCGGCATGCGGCGGATGGAGGAGAAGCTTCGCCGAAGAAAAGCGATGGTTCCCCGGTTGAATCGGTAATGGTTTAAGCATCTACGGGGTCAGGGCATTCCATTTTGGCGGTTGTCCGGCCGAGAAGCGACGGTTTGGTATCACCGTCGGCCGGCCGTGGGAAGAAGCGGCGCTGTGGTGAAGATTGATCAACAGAGGAAGCTGAAATTGATGAGCGAGATAGGCTCGGTGATGCCCAAAGATGCTTGGTTGCAAGGAATTTGATTGAAACTTACGGTTTTGCTCAATCGCGAATTCCCTTTTTGCGTGTTACGCAACACGAGTGAACAAAGGAGGAATCCTTGGCTTTTGAGCTCGAGTTGGCGAATGATAAAGGAAGAGCGGCTCATTCGACACTAACCCGATATTTATAGTCGGTGTTAGATGAATTCACGGTGTTTGAACGCAGCAAAGGTTTGCGGCTCGGTTTGGCGATGGCGCGCCAAGTCTCGCCGGCAAGAAATGACGCGGATGGACAGGGTATGGCGCCACGAGGATCAAGGTCGGGCGTGGCTTGGTCGGCAGCGGGCGACGTGCAACGCCAAAGCGAGCAAAGCGGAGGCTAGGCGAAGAATCGGGATGCCGGGCTTGTCTCTGGCGAGAGGGGAAAGAGAGGAGGCGGGGAAGAAATGGCACCGACGCCTGGGCCTGGGACCACCGGCAGAGAGAGAGCCTTTTTCCGTTGCCGCCAGCGAACCGTTACGGCGAAGGAGGGCCCACATGTCGGTGAGAGAATTGAGTCAAAGTGATAAGCTTCACTAGACAGCTCCATGTGAGCATTAGAACGGCCATCAGATCACTGCGTAATTTTGTGAAACTTTTTGACTGGTCTCTACTGGTAGTCTTCTTACCTCAGTAAAATTTGTAGGTCAAAATATCTTGTAATTAATTATTTAAAATTCTGACACTGTAGACTTGTACAAGATTTGAATTTCGGTTTTGTATTTATTTAAAGGTTCAAACCTTATTATTAATTTTTGAAACTTTTATGAGGGGTTATACCTAGGTCAAGAATGTCTCTGTAAAATTTTCAACTCAAAATATTGGGTATTTATGTTATTAAAAATCTGACATGAAGATTTCCAGCTTTTAATTTTTCTTTTTTGAATTATTAGAGGCTCTGCCGACATGATCAATTCTAAGATTTTTACCAGGTGTAAACACTGCACTGAGGAGATTTGGTAATTTTCCAGATCCAGATAATCTTCGAATATTTTTCATTAATTCTGACTAGCACTGTTTCTAGTCAAAAGTGGTGACATTAATTTTATTTACCCATTTCTCTGTGCATAAAATTTTACTTGTTGATTTTACTGAGTTACCAAAGTGGTTAGGGTTCCATGGTAATTTTTCCAAAATTTATCTTTTAACTTTTATCTTTTACCATTATCCATTCTTTAATTCCATTTCTTTAATTTTTCATTCAATACAAAAATCCAAAGAAATCCAAATAAATTCAATCATGTTAGGAAAAATCAGAAATAAATATATTCAAATTCAAAATATGAATTTTTATATTACTGCATTTTTCGGGATGTTACAAATCTACCCCCCTTACAGAAATCTCGTCCCCGAGATTTGCAAGGACTAAATGGGTTAGAAAATTCTTTCTCGGATGTGGTTTTGTTGTTTCCTCGTCTTCTTGTTTCCAATATAGTCGCTTTGCAAAACATCGTTCTTGCGATTCCAAAGTGATGTATCTAGAATGGAGAAGATTTCTATTTGGGTTTAGCGTAGCGAATGAGGAATATTACTAAATATCTCTTTTGATTGTATAACTAGGATTGTTAATAATGATAATCTAATTTAGAGGTGACATGCGATATGTTTAGAATATTTGAGGGAAAGAATTAATGTTTGTTACTTGATTCATTTGGGAAGAATTTAAATATTATCATCAAGAAATGATATTTGAATATAATGGTTGATCTGCACGATTTAACAACAGATTGTGAAATTAGATGAGAATGAATGTTATTCTAGGTTGTCTTTAGATTGCAAACAAAGTATGATAAGTCAAGAATTTAGGTTGAGGTAAGAGGATCATAAAATGATCCGATGATTTAATTCGCTCGATCATCTTGGTAAGCAGAGGGTTTGATTTTATTTATATTTGGCAATTATGAAGGAATATAATGTACAAAGTCAAAAGGGTTGATTGCAGGATTTGAATACATAAAAGGACGTTTTAGATATTACATTGTCGGTGTAATTACATAAGGAAGATCTTTACATAAGCCTGACATCGAGGCAGGGGTTGTTCTAGGTACTTGGTGTTTCCTAAGTCTTTGGCATAGCTTGGAATCACTGATGTCATCCTTGACGAGATAATGAACTCAACTTGGGTAGATTTTGGTGAAGTGATGAGATTCTTCTCGATCGACGCAAGCGGCGTTGTCCATCTTATTCGAAACAATAGAAGGATTACTCACTGATGTTATAAAATAGATAGAGGATTGATTAGGCAATGGTTAAAAATGAAAATTGAAAGTTTGACACTTGACATCTTATCGGCTATTTGGAAAGATTAAGATAATATATATTTTGATGAGAGTTCAGTTAAATTTATAAGGCAATATTCCGCTTATCGAAATATTACTTTAAGATTAGACATAATGTTTTCAATTTAATCTAAATTCTGACAGAAACTATATTTGTATAAGATGTACCTGGCATTGTGTTAGGTATGCCATGATTGATGTCTTGAGTTGGAGCGAATGTAGGGATAGGGGATTGCTGGCCTTGAGAACGAGGTTGATTTCTTTTCTTCCTTGGGCACTTGTTAGCATAATGTCCAAGCTCACGACAGTAAAAGCATGTAACATTAGTTGCCTGGTTTTGGACTCGAGATGGTTGTTCACTTATGTTGTTGGAGGAATGAACAAATGATGGTTGAAGTTCGGGATGGAATTGAGCGAAATTCCTCCCGGGCAAGCGTCTTCATTCAGCGCCTCTTCTTGGGTGATTCTTGAGTAAACCGATTGATTTTATTCCTCCTACTCTTGGAGTTATAATCTTAAGCGATGTAACTTCGGTATGACCATGGTTGCGAGAAAATATTTGTTCTTCTTGCGGGCATCGCTTAGCTAGATGGCCCTTCTTGTGACAATTGAAGCACTCACGCTTCTCTTGTGGCGTCTTGGTGGTTATGATTGGATTCTCAATACTATCTTCCTTTTTAATCTCAGCTTGCGGACATTCCCTTGCCCAATGACCTTCTTCACCACACAAGAAACATCTTGATGGCGATGGCCATTTATTACTTCTGGATGAAGGCGATCAAAGTCTATGTGTTGCTTCTTTAACTCCTTAGGTAATATTTTACGTGTAGCTAGTTTTCCCTTCGATTGCCAAATCTTGAGCAACTAAGGCCCGAATTTCTCTCACGATCTTTGAATTGTATTGGCAACTATCGGACCTAGGGACATTGAGTGGGCAATGGTCATGACCTTCACAAAGGTAACAAGTGATATTGCTCATGGGACATTTTCCAGAGAATGATTTCCTTCACAATTGGAGCAATTTATTGCATGCTCATCGTGATGTGTCCTATTTCTCCACATCGAATGCAAGCACGATCTTGATTGGTTGGGTTGGCAACACTTCAAGGAGCATCGCTTAAGTATCGAGTGAGATGTAGGAGTAGGTTGTTGCTCTAAACCATTTCCTTTTTCGCAAGGATTGATCCAAGGTTGGAATTGTTCTGCGCTAGATATTGGGAATTTGGTTGGACTAAGGTAGGATTATCCGTTGATGGTGAAAGCTTAACATGGCTTCACTTTCCAAGATTTTCTTGAGGAATCTTGTCACGGTATCTGCAACAATGATTGTTAGGAAAAGTTATTTCGATGGAATCTGTTGGTTTTCACAAAGTGAATGAGAAGTGCTAACAATTTATACCAAGATTCTTTAGCAATAATGAGCTAACTTAAGGAGAGGTACATGGTATACTAAAGTGTTTGAAATGATTGAAAGGATATATCTCAACTAGAGTTATTTGGAAAGAGCCGAATGTCGGTTATAATGGTTGAAAAACTTATTACTCATTACTTGTAGCGGATGAATTAATGGATTGTTTCGAAGGTGTCTTCAAGATATTGAAATTGGGAGGATATGGTTAGATGAAAGTTATCCATTCTACAAAGCATCATTCTGTTTATTAAAATATTATTTTGAGAATAACCTATATATGGATTTGGTAATTCTTTGGTTAATTTATAAGGCGGTGTCTCATTCCTTAAAACATTGTTTCAAGGTTGGTTATTTGTTAGTTATTAGTTCATAAGGCAACTTTTCGTTCCTTAAAATTTTCTTAATTAGATTTTCTTATTAAATAAGGGTTGGCATATCGTAAATTTCCACCTAATGGTTTAACATTTACGAGAGTAACCCAAAGCAATCTGAAGTTTCAAAACTTAAAATTGCAACATCACAAAAATATATATATATGCTCAACTTAGTATGCGGGAGGGTATCTAAGTTTTTTTTTTTTTTTATCCTAACCATATGTATCTCTGCACAAGAGGTTTATTATGCGATTCAAAATAATGTGTAATTTGGGTAGTACTATCTTTAAAATAGGCCATTTGACGATAAGTCTCTTTTAACTTTTGCACTACTTGTTGTGTCGATGATCCAATGTTTCTATGAAGTCGAGAGGTTTGATGCTTCATTATTTCCATCTTCTTAGAGTTTCTTTATTGCGGGTATTACGATGTTATTGACTTGTTAGCGAAATTATTTCTCAAAAAGAATTTGTCGTTTTTTTTTTTTTTTGAAAATATGGCTTTCGATGTTCCCGTTTTCCTTTCGACGACCATTCAAAATTTTAATCAAAACATAAGACTATTCGATTCTTACTTAATTTCATGGTATAAGATCTAAACAATTAAGTTTTGAGGCATAGTCAAAAGTTGTTATGGTTAGAATCAGATTTTAATTGGCCAAAGGTGACTTAAGTAAATTTGTGGTTACTAATATGGCGAGATATTGACATTAGTTCGTATATGAATGGTATGGTTTCAAGAAGTCGTAGTAATGGTAATTATACTATTAATCTTGATTAGACTTGATAAGTTAATGATCATAATGATTTACACAAAGGGAAAGTTCCACAAAAGAAAGGATAAGTTTGGAAGAAATTTTATAGAAAAGAAGAGATAAGCTATCTTATGATTTCCAATTTATCCTATGGGTTAAGTTTTACATATTTATACATGAGGACAACTTATTGTGAAACTTTAACCTAGCGGTTAAGTTCACATATAAATCAGTCCTAACAACCAAAATAAAAACCAATTTTCAAATAGCAAGTTATAAATACCACATTAAAATGCTTTATATAACTAGAGCGAAATAATATGCTATATGTAAGGGTTCTTATCTTAAGGCAAGTCTTAATATATTCTAACCTACGCATTTCTTCGCTAGGTGAAGTCGTCTCATCATGCACTAGGTTCTTTGAGCTTTGTTTACGCTTTGCAGAGATTAGTGAAGTGTTGTTGGCTCCCATGATATTGCCGGCGTAGAACTTGTAGCCTTCATTTGCAAGCAAGATAGCGACATATCTCGGACGTCTTCAGAAGCAACTAGCGAAGATACACTATCTTTAAGGAAAGAGGAGAATTTGTTTACAAATCAAAATGAAAGTAGTGGTAAGGAGAATCTTAAGATAGAGGAAGGATAGCAAAATCTACATTTTGTAAATACAATAGCTTTTGAGAATAAGATTTTGAATTTGCTTATTCCAATGCTAACGACCATTCTATCTAGGGTTTATCCTACGATCGATAGCTCGATACCAATCATGACGACCCCCATTTTCGCATGCTTGCAAAAATGGAAATCTAATGTGCATTTCCGTACTAGTCCCATGATCGTAGCTAACGCACATACACCAATTGGAATCACAACCATACAACAAATATTATTAAGCGGAAGCTATTACATAAAGAAAATTCTTACAAATCGAGATAAAGCAAGATAAGAAGCAAAGTCTTGTAGTGTGCCCATCCAACACCCGCAGCAACCGACAAGGCATAATCCTAGAAAGATTCGACGAAGAAAAACCCGCAACTGCGATTTAAAGGAACCTCGAAGCTCGACAACTTAACCACCTAAAAACCACATATAAGCAAGGGTGAGTACAATCGTACTCCATAGACTTGAGCAAAGCCTATAATATATGCGAGCCATTTCAAAGGAGGCTACTACAGATTAAATTTGCATAAAGCGAAATTGACATTGTAAAACAAGTTATTTGCAAGCGGAATTTATAAAAGCATAATTGGTGATATGAAATAAGTAAGCATAAGTAATATATTCACAACCCATCGTGAATATCGAATAATCCGAAATGGAATCCATCAATGTCGATCCTTTGACATGAAAACAAAAGCTGCTAAACAAGTTCCATTCCACAACCCATTTTAGAAAATTAAACATTTAACTAGTGCAAGTTCACCAAGTTTCCCATGACCGAGGTGACGGCTAATCGATTAGATTTACACTCTGCAGAGGTGTACAACTGTACCCACAAGTCATGACCTTTTCTTTTTGCCGCAAGTTTCACGCACTTAAAGCGTGTGGCGTAATGTTCATGATGAAAACCTTTACATTATCTAATCTAACTTTGCACCAGCACCGGGACGATAAAACCCACGCTATAGCTGGGAGAACTCGAGCATAGGAATGTTGGAACTCCCCATAGACGTGGCGCACACCGTTATATTGGTAAGTGTTGTTCCCAACACCTCGGTGTGGGCACCCGTCGAGCAAACCCGAAAGGAAAGCCCTTACTACTTCAGCCTACCAATGTGCAAAGTTAAACTAGATAACTTAATTGGTTTAAGGAAGCCCCATAACAACACTTGTGGTTTGTACGAAATATCTTGGATCATACAACATTGAGTTCGGTCCTTAAATTGACACGGGCGATACTCCACCCTACACTACGTGCAAATCCCTCTGCACCTCCGGCTATTGCCAATAATCGCCCGCATCGAAACCATAGTTTTATTTTGGGTTTTTAATCAAAATACCCATAGCCAACAGCTACAATGACAACATTTTCCATTTCACAAAGAACACATTTTGATCTGATCATCATCATCATTATTTGATCTAAAAGCATGGCTAAGCATGGATAAAAGTAATCGCATATACCCATGGCGACATTAAGTAATTGTCTAAGCTTAATCTATGGTTATCAAGGTTCACATATTCATACTTATCAAGGAAGTTTCATGAGACAACAGGTATAACTACCAGTACCATAAAATAGCAATTTACAGAAAGTAAACGTATGCATGAAACATTTTAATAAACAATGCAAATTAAATTATGGGATCAAGATGGTCAAAGGGGGTGCTTGCCTTGCTTATATATCGTTTACGACGAAGACGCGATCACAGCTGACGGAGGCAACGGCGGAGGAAGGGACGTCGAATTCTACACGTCGATTGATCGGAAAATAGCAAATAATAAACTTCAATAAGGGCGAAAAGAAGACAGACAGAAAATCAAATAAGGATTCATTGCAGAAAACAGGGATGATATAGGGTTCGGATTATATGATTTCGAGATCTCATGATTTAGATAAACACACATTTTTATACTTAATGGCTTTTACGATGAGCAAAACATGGTTTCTTCTGATAGATTATCTATTCTTGATTTACGAATTTAAGAGGCTAAAATTATGAATTCTAGTATTTACGATTTCGAATTATAGATGCTAAAATTATTTGGATTAAAAGAATTGAAATACCAATTAAAGGAGTTATGCAAAACATACTTAATTCTTTAAGTGATCTGCATAAGAAACGATCTGAGCAGGTTATGACTGATAAGGTAGCTAATTAGATTTATTTATAGTTTTTAAGAAGGTTCTGGTGATACAAATTTATTAACTTCAAATTCTTTATTACAAAGTTCACTTAATCCTTATTGCGGTAGGGTTCGCTAAACATAGAACGAAGGGTTATTTGACTATTACAGTTTATATGTAAAACATGATGAAATAAGGTTATTTCTTCGGAATTAGATAGCATATACTTTGAACAACATATCTAGACTGATTTTATACATTTTAGCTTTTAGACGAGACATTATTTTCTTAGTTGAAAACGCTTATATGACATTAAAGGTTACGACAATCATACTTTTTAGGGGTATTCAACTAGCAGGATTTAATTGAAATGAAAGTTGTAAATGAAATATTTTTCTAGAATATGGTATACCATATCCTAAATATCATTTCTAAACTGATTTCTAATACATTTGCATTTAGACGAGAGGTTCTACGGATCGATGAAAAGGCTTGATAGTTCAATTTATTACTCGATAAGGGTTCAGCTTTTGATATTAGATTGCGACTACACCGCCTAGGATAATCTACTCATTTTCGGCATTAATAGGGCATGATATTAGAAGTAATTTAAGGTTGGTTTCGCGACAAATGGCTTTTATCCGCGATACTTTTCCTATAAGCGATCATTAGGGTCTAACATTATTTTATTTCAACCTAACACTAACATAAGATACTTTTGCCTAAATAGCAAGGGTACTACTTTTCAAAGCTATAGGATTTGATTTCATCAAATTTAGAGTTTATTTGCGATGGTTACAACTATTCCAATTATGAGATTATTAATACTTTAACTATTGATCATTTACTGTTTTATATAATAATATTTATATATCCTTTTATATCTGAGATCCTTGCAATGACAGAGGTATAATAAAACTGGTTTGGTTACTATTTGAATTCATTTGATCCATGTCACGATTATTTGATCTTCTATGCCATATGAATATACACTTTTACATTTTAGTTACTTCATACCTGTCATAATAATTCAATTCAAATTCATTTCTTAAATATTTTGGAAACTCAAGTATCCTACTGACATGCTAATATTTAGAAACTAATTTTACTTATTCCATATTCCTTTTATTCAAATTATGTTTATTTGAATTTTCTAATACATTGATTATAATCTTTACTAGAAGGTAATTCAAACAATAATGAAACTTAAATATTTTTATATATTTGAACTTCTGGAAGTATGAATATTTTACTAAAATTAGTTTCATTCCACCTAAAGTTTGTTTACAACTTTTTAACATGTAGTACTTATTTATGGCTCTTCTTTAAATTTGAATTTCAAATTTACCCAGTGAACATTTTCAAAATATTATTTTATATTCTGATAGAGCTATATTTTAGGTGAATTTAGAATTTTATTTCACTCAATTCGGAGTTACAAAACAAAAGTTATAAGCATTTAAAGCAGCTCGGTTATGTAAATCCCAGAGAATACAAAATACGTTTTCAGAGTTGGAAAGCGCCTTTTACCGAATGCACTGGGATTGCTTTGGCTGGCTGACAAGGCGGTCCCACGCGGCAGCGACACGAACAGGAGTGGATCGGGCTCAACGGCGAAGGTTCGGCGGGTTCCGGCGGAATGGGTGGCACTGGCGAGCACCGGGTCACGCCGCACTGCGTGGGTGGGTCGCTCGCCGGCGAGGATGGCCGGAGCGAGCTGCCACCGTGCATCTGCGGCGGATGGAGGAGAAGTTCACGGAGAAGAAAAGCGATGGTTCCGGTTGAATCGGTAATGGTTTAAGCATCTACGGGTCGAGGCATTCCATTTTGGCGGTTGTCCGGCCGAGAAGCGACGGTTTGGTTTATCACCGTCGTACGCCGTGGGGAAGAAGCGGCGTGTGGTAAAGATTGATCAACAGAGGAAGCTGAAATTGATGAGCAAGATAGGCTCGGTGATGCCCAAAGATGCTTGATTGCAAGGAATTTGATTGAAACTTACCGGTTTTGCTCAATCGCCGAATTCCCTTTTTGCGTGTTCTGGCAACACGAGTGAACAAAGGAGGAATCCCTGGCTTTTGAGCTCGAGTTGGCGAATGATAAAGGAAGAGCGGCTCATTGTGACACTAACCCGATTTATAGTCAGTGTTAGATGAATTCACAGTGTTTGAACGCAGCAAAGGTTTGCGGCTCGGTTTGGCGCAGTGGCGCGAAGTCTCGCCGGCAAGAAATGACGCGGATGGACAGGGTATGGCGCACGAGGATCAAGGTCAGGGCGTGGCTTGGTCGGCAGCAGCGGCGACGTGCAACGCCAGGCGAGAGCAGGCGGGAGGCTAGGCGAAGAATCGGGATGCCGAGGCTTGTCTCTGGCGAGAGGGGGGAAAAGAGAGGAGGCAGGGGAAGAAATGGCACCGACGCTGGGCCCTGGGACCACCGGCAGAGAGAGAGCCTTTTCCGTTGCCGCCAGCGAACCGTTACGGCGAAGGAGGGGCCCACATGTCGGTGAGAGAATTCGAGTCAAAGTGATAAGCTTCAGCTAGACAGCTCCATGTGAGCATTAAAACGGCCATCAGATCACTGCGTAATTTTGTGAAACTTTTTTACTGGTCTCTACTGGTAGTCTTCTTACCTCAGTAAAATTTGTAGGTCAAAATATCTTGTAATTAATTATTTAAAATTCTGACACTGTAGACTTGTACAAGATTTGAATTTCGGTTTTGTATTTATTTAAAGGTTCAAACCTTATTATTAATTTTTGAAACTTTTATGAGGGGTTATACCTTGGTCAAGAATGTCTCTGTAAAATTTTCAACTCAAAATATTGGGTATTTATTTTATTAAAAATCTGACATGGAGATTTCCAGCTTTTAATTGTTTCTGTTTTTGAATTATTAGAGGGCTCTGCCGACATGATCAATTCCTAAGATTTTTACCAGGTGTAAAAACTGCACTGACGGAGATTTGGTAATTTTTCCAGATCCAGATAATCTTCGAATATTTTTCATTAATTCTGACTAGCACTGTTTCTAGTCAAAAGTGGTGACATTAATTTTATTTACCCATTTCTCTGTGCATAAAATTTTACTTGTTGATTTTACTGAGTTACCAAAGTGGTTAGGGTTCCATGGTAATTTTTCCAAAATTTATCTTTTAACTTTTTATCTTTTTACCATTATCCATTCTTTAATTCCATTTCTTTAATTTTTCATTCAATACAAAAATCCAAAGAAATCCAAATAAATTCCAATCATGTTAGGAAAAATCAGAAATAAATATATTCAAATTCAAAATATGAATTTTTATATTACTGCATTTTTCGGGATGTTACAGGCAACAACATAGGGATCCGATCATCCAAGCATAGAGCAATCAAGCCATAGAGCATAGAACACATCATATCGCCCAGAGCATATTGTGCTTTGAGCAACTCCAGATCCAAGAGATCCATATAATCCCAGTACACAGGATTAGGGTATTATCTCCTTCACGAGAGCCTGAACCTGTATAAACCCCTTGTCTTGTGTGACCATCGAGTTTGAGATCGAGCGCCTACCCCATAAATTCATTGCCGACTACAAAAGTCGACAGTTAGCGCACCAGGTAGGGGAAGCGCTATAATCTTTTCCCACAGACTCGATGGCGACAATCGGTGGATTCGTCCGCCACCTTCGTCTCGGCCGAGCCTTCCGCCGAAACACGGACTTAAATCGCCGCATCTGCGCGGAGATCTTATCATGCGGTCCAAAACCAGATCCGATCTGGTAAAGATCAGGCCAACCCATCTCAGGTATGTCACTTTGACTTGGCCGGCAAACCAGTCGGCGTCGCGAGGAATTGTTGCGATCTTCGTGGCATCTTCGCGATAGAAGACCAGAAGACCGATCTCCAACGCCAACAAGAAGAACAAGAAGATGCGGGGGAAGATCGTCTTCGTAAGGGTAAGGAGGTGCAGGTGCGATTGCTTCGGTCTCACGGCCGCAATGTCCGCGAGGACATCCTGCAATCTAGGTTGGGAGATCAAGCCGTCTTCCACACGCCAATGCAGAACGTCGTCGCCTCCAAGACGCTTCCCGACAAACTGGACCCGATGATTGCATCAGATAGCCCGATGGCCCCGATCGTGGCCCAGATCAAGGCCATGGTGACGGCGGCCGCAACTCAGCAAAATCAGGAAAAGCCGGTAGGTGAAGTGCACTCACGCTCCCACGAGGCTTTCGGCATGGCCATGAGCTACGCCTGCGCCCCGAGCGCCACTTTCGGCACGGCCACGAGCTACGCTGCGCCCGGCGCCACCGCCGGCGCGACCACGAGCCTCGCTGCGCCGGCGCCTCCGCCGGCGCGACCACGAGCCACGCGCTGCGCCGAGTGCCTCCATCGACACGCCACGAGCCACGCTGCGCCGAGCACCACCTTCGGCGGCCACGAGCCTCGCTGCGCCCGGCGCCACCTTCGACACGGCCATGAGCCACGCCGCACCGGCGCCACCTTCGGCGGCCACGAGCCTCGCTGCGCCGGCGCCACTTTCGGTGACGGCCACGAGCCACGCTGCGCCCGGCGCTTCGCCGGCCACGACCACGAGCCGCGCTGCGCCCGGCGCCACTTCGACACGACCACGAGCTACGCTGCGCCGGGCGCCACCTTCGCTGCGGCCACGAGCCACGCTGCGCCTGGCGCCTCCTTCGCCGCGCGCCACGAGCCTGGGCTGCGCCGGCGCCTCGCCGGCGACGGCCACGAGCCACGCCTCGCCCGGCGCCACCTTCGGCGCGACCACGAGCCACGCTGCGCCGGCGCCTCGCCGGCGCGGCCACGAGCCTCGCTGCGCCCGGCGCCTCGCCCGGCGCGACCATGAGCCACGCCTCGCCCGGCGCGGCTCGGCTCATCTACAAGCCTACGCCTGCGCCACGAGCAAAGATGGCATGATCGTCAGCAACATATGGAGCATAAAGCAGCTAAGTCGCTTTTTACTCAATTATGTTATTATAAATAAAATTGTTGACTTTCCTGACTTGCTACTTAGTTGACCCACAACTAAGCAGTAAGTCGGAGGCTACATCTAATAGTGTGCGCATGCGCACATCTTTTTCTGAGTTGTATTTTTCTTCTTTTACTTAACGATTGCAAGTGAATACGAGTGCGATAACTCCAAGTTGTGAAGCTCTGACCCCATGAACGGCGAACTTTAGTCACCCAAAACACGTGCTTGGGAAAAAGAGCCATGAGCCGACTCCCAACGCTCGGGGGCTAGACTAGTCGGGCAGAGTGCTTAAACAAAAAGAGTCAAACCACTCGGATGAATTCAAAATCAATAAGGAAAAAGAGTAAAAACTCTAAAATTATATATACACCGATCGGACATCACATCAAGTGAATTGTTTTTACGTTACCTAAGTTACGCATATACATGATTTGGGGCTACTAAATTTGGATGCGGCGTGTTTGAACCAGCGCTTCAGCGACGACATCAAGAACCGGCGACGAATGAATTTAAAGGAGCGGCTGAATTTCGCCTTGAGCGGGAAAAGCGTTTTGACTTCTGCATATCGTTTGGGATACAGTATATCCCAAGATGAGCCGACTGCCATAATTCCAATAATGGGGCTAGGAACCACTCAGAAAGTTTAACGCGTGGAACTCTATTGAGTCCTTCACGATCTCTTTGCCTACAACAGGGCACTCGACTATAAAGTAAAACTAGTCGGGAAGCTGCATCAAGAACTGGAAGCACTCGACGTGAAGTATGACTCAGTTGGGCTGCCACCAGGAAGGCGGCAACTCGATCGCAAAGGACTCGGGGGCTACTGTGGAATATAAGAACCCGGGTACCCTCATGACAAGCCCAAGAGGGAGGCCCAGAAGATATTCCCCGCGTCAGGCCCCGCTGCCGTGCGCAAGGGGACATATCCTAAAGGAAGTTGAACTTATATTTAGATATGATAGATACGGTTGTAATCCGAGTTGTTAATAGGGTAGATAAAGATGTAAACTCTATCCTATTAACTGACTAGAATCTTGTAACCGATCGGAATCTCCAAACCGATCAGGACTCTGTAAGCCGCCCCACTCCCGCTATATAAGGGAGAGGGCGGGCAACAACATAGGGATCCGATCATCCAAGCATAGAGCAATCAAGCCATAGAGCATAGAACACCTCATATCGCCAAGAGCATATTGTGCTTTGAGCAACCCCAGATCCAAGAGATCCATATAATCCCAGCACACAGGATTAGGGTATTATCTCCTCATGAGAGCTGAACTCAGTATAAACCCCTTGTCTTGTGTGACCATCGAGTTTGAGATCGAGCGCCTACCCCATAAATTCATTGCCGACTACAAAAGTCGACACCGGCGCAAAAGGAAAAACATTTCTACCCCGGTCCAGCGCAAACATGAAACCGATTAAACTTGGTCTGGCATAATCTGTCATGCCGGCACAAAAATACTTCCAACTTGAAATCCATTTTAAATCCAAACTCAAATCTAAGCTATCCTAGATCACATAAAATCAAATACTCATCACAAACATGGATGGACCTCCACATGGTCCTTCACACTCACTACCTACTTTTAACTCTGAAGTGACCACTTATTGTACAGTACATTTGTCAGTAGTGACACCTTGCATGCTTGACTACCTTTTCGGACCGACTTGACTGCACACTCCGGAGTTTTCCTATCCGTCTGAATGTTTGAATCTCACCTTTCAACACTTAGTCTATACACCACCCCTTGAGACTATAAAAGGCCAAACCACAGACACACATACATAGCTCCCGCTCATACTTCACTATGGTTGGATCCTCTTGTAGAGCATTCTCGTGGACACCAGATATGAGCACAGTAGCCCTTTATTACACGTTGAAAGTTACGCGTAATGGGAAGGATGATCCATTCATAGAGGAGAACCTAAGTAAAGTGGTGTCCAAATTGCAAGAGTGGCGTTCGACATTACCGAGGCATAACGTGACAACCTCTAGCCTGAACCTTGTGACCTTCGACGACCTCAAGGAGCACTTGCAATGGTGGGGTCAAAGGTATTTCAGAGTGTGCGAACTAGCCGACCACCCATCTGCTACAGGTTTCTCTATGAGATCTTATAGGGTACATATGCTGCTCGATCAGTATGCAGTGCATATTAAGGTTAGTTATTTCCTATTTGTTCACTCTGCTAATCTTTTAACATTATCTATAAGTTCACTAATTCATATGCTTGTCTTGTGTGTTAGTTGTAACATCCCAAAAATTTGGCTTAATTAAGTTTTTATTGCTTAAATGTGCATTTGTGATTTTTTGGAATTTATTTGGATTTTTCTGGATTTATTTGAATTAATTCTTATTTCAAGTTTATTGCCTTTATTCAAATTTATTCAAATCTGTGCAAAGTTAAAATAAAGTTTTGGTAAAAATATTTTATTTGAGTCCAGAATATCTCAAAGTATTTTTGGGATTTTTCTTGGATTTTTCCTGATTATTTTATTGCCTAAAACAAATTAAACGAATTTACGTAATTATTTTAAATAAGAAATCTTTTAAAATCAACCTAAATGATGCGGGCGAGCCCAAGTATTGTCGCTTAGGCCCATTTCAGCGCAGACCCGACTCTTGCCGCCGCGCTTTGTTCGCCCGTTTTTCTAGATCAATCGCGCATCCTCGGATCTTAATCGGAGGTGGACGTTTGTCCCACCCGTTGAAACCCTAGCGATTCTTAGCCGTTGGATCAGGATGCGTAGAGGACCGGGATTTCGCCACGTCACGCGCACGGGAGTCCGTCCGATTCACGACGCGTGGACGGTTAAGACTCCGTCGTCTCCGGGACTCGTCGCCGTCACGGACTCGGATAGCGCCACCGCGTACGGAGCGAACTCCGCCTCGGACACGACTGCCGAGGGGGCTATTTAAGCCGCGGACCTCGCCCCGATGTTGAACCATCTGCGCCGCTTCGTTTGCCCCGCTCCTCGTCATTTGGAATCGTGCGTGTGCAGTCGCCGAGCTCGCGGAAGTGACTCAAGTGCGCAGAGTTTTCGCGAGATCCCGACGGAGCGGGAGTTCTTCGCCGCGACGGAACGGTTTGAACTCAGCTCGTCGCGCGAACCAGATCTGGCGTCATCTCGCGGAAGCCCGCCAAAGCGCCGTTGCCTTGGTCGTCGTCTTGGTCCGGTAAGAATTCGCCGCCCGCGTCTTCATCGCCGAGTTGAAGCTTGGGCCGTCCGATCTAGCTCCTCTGGTTGAGATCGTGCCACGTGGCCTTTCACCCGCATCCGTTCGATCGGGTTCCTGCGCTGTGGATCGTGCCGCCGCCACAGCCAATCAAGCACCGCCGCGTGTCGGGCGCGGGTACCGATGGGTCATGGACGCGTTCACCGTGGACTCGCGACTGCGTTGTAGACCAAGTCTATCTTGCCGAGACACGCGTCGCCGTTTGATTGGTGGCGCCGGGCTGATGTCGCGTGATGTCATGGTGACGTCATAAATCGGTTTTTCGAATAAAAGTAAATCGGTTAATTTCGAAATTCGATTTTACGATTTGATGTTTATTTCAAATTTCAAAAGGCTATATCTTTTACATCGTAACTTCGGTTTGAGTGATTCCAGTTTCTAAAAATTTGTAAAATTGAGATCTATTTAATGGTGAATTTTATTTGATTTTGGAGTTCAATTGCTCTCTGTTTTGGCATTTATTTGCTTTTCTTCTTGATGCAGCGTGAGGCGTTGAATTGTGCGACGTTTGGAGGAAGATCAAGCAACTCAAGAGCAAGCTTCAGATCAAGATCAGGACCTATTCCAAGGCAAGTTGTGCTTTGATCATGTTGAACCCATATTTATAAAATTGCTATATTTGTTTTACCCTATTGCATATGTTTCAAATATAGAATTGTTTCAAATTAGATTGGGATTAGCTAATATACAGATTGATCTATACCCTACCTTGTCATTGTATGCCATGATCCATTGTCACCTAGATTGGTTAAATATAGTTGGTTAATAATTATAATCAACATTGGAGGTTTAGACCGTATTAGTTGCTTAGCTTTGCCACGTCATCACATGTATCGAATCATTGATAATTAATCTTGATTAATGGAATATGGAGCGATATTATGAACTTGTGTGTCATGTGGGATCACACGATGAGATTGAGTTGTTGTGGCGAGTCATGTCACGCATAGCGATGTTGAATTATTGATGGCACGTGGTGCTTGGTAATCAAGCGGGTGATGATAATTTGGAATGGGGCAAGTGGCAAGGCGAGGAGGCCAAGGTGGGCCCGATGGGCGGATGGTATGTGGATGTCTTGCCTTGATCACACTAAGGACTTAACCTTGCAAGCCTTTGACTGAGTCAATCATGCAACCACATGTCCGTATGGGCCACCTAGTGAGTAATTTGCAATGTCTTGATTTTGGTACTATCGTGGTCGGTGTGAGTTCCCGAGTTATGGTGTAATTCACATGGCGCAAGAAGGGGGCCTGGATGTAGTAACCAGTCCACGATGTTGAATCCTTAGCGGGTAGTATCGAGTTAAGCGAGCATTGTAAAGGCTTTGTTATAATCACTCGCCTTGGTGGTGTTTGGTTGTATCACGTGGGTAAAGTGCATAACCTCTGCAGAGTGTGAAACTATTCGGATAGCCGTGCTCACGGTATTGACCAATGCTCGGAATTACAGTTAAGGGTTAGTTTAATTAATTGAACAACTTGGTTGGGATGGCGGAAGGCCATATGGAAGATGGAATTTGACTTAGGATTAGAAACTTGGTTTACTTGAGAAATACTGAAGTTATTTATTATTGCTATTTGTTTTACATTCTTTACAATCTATTTACTGTATCTGTTCATAAATGCTACTTATTGCAAAATAGCCATGATAGCCTATCCATTGGAATAAGCCTTACATATAGATACATAGAAGCGCATTACATGCACAACTTGTTGAGTGCTTTAAGTACTCACCCTTGCCAAACAACAATAATCAACAGTTGAAGAATCTACACTGTGTTGGAAGAGGAAGTCGAGGAAGACACGAGTCATTAGGGTCCGAGCCTTGTCGGTTGCTGTGGTGGTGATGAGCTATCTCGTTTTCTATTTTCCATTGCTTAATCATTAGTTATATTTTCAGTCTTGCCCTGCGTGGCTTAATAATGTAAGTTGGTCATAAGCTCATACCTTTAGTTATATCAATGAATGAACTATTATTCTATTATCGTTGAGTATGATGTGATATGTACCAATGTTGAGTGTGTGCACTAGCGTTGATCACAGGAATAGTGCGGTAAACACGGTGGGTTCGAATCGATGGATTCGGGTCCTTCAGAGGTGGTATCGAGCATCTTGTTGTAGGACTTGGCCTAGATAGTATGGAGGTGTCTTGTGTGTGTCCAAACTATTTTCTAAAAGAAAATCTAAACTTGACTAATAAAACACTCTCGACTCATCTCATTCTCTATTTCTCGCCTTGCTGAATTTACCGTTTTACTTGCCGTTTTGGGTGGAGAACTTATTCAAAGTTCTTGTGGAGCGATGCCGATCGTTACGACCTTGAGGAGTCACCGCGGCTCGCCATGGAGTGTGGAGAGTTCTTGAGACGTTGGGAGGCTTCTATCGTCCGCTTTATCGAGGAGGCAATGGTGGATTAATGGTGTACACCGAGGATTTATTTGCAAGCGATTATCTACGCTCGGGAGAGCGAGGAAGCTAGCGAGCCAATCAACATCTCTGCGAAAGATTCTCGTGCGAGGTTGCAATTCGGAGGTCGCTTGACTTGCTCTTCGCCGTGTCTGCCGCGACTACGCCGGCGAGCTTCACGACTCGATGTTCGCCTTCATCGGATGTGCAAGCATGCCGGCGCCGACGGATCGTGGAGGGCGAGTGTGCCACGACCACACACCTTGCGAGTTCGCCCTTGCCGGGAGGACCATATGAGAGAGACTACTCGGGAGCTGGAGGCGTATGCGAGGCACTCAGTGGCGAGCGAGGAGCTTGAGGTGACCCGTGCTTGGCTATCGGGATGATCACCGAGGTGGGAGAGGCCCTAGAGCGGTCGAGGATGAGTTGGGCGCGTGACTCGAGGAGTTCGAGAGCGATGAGGAGTTCGAGGAGGATCCCGAGGAGCGAGTGGGAGCGGAGGAGTCACGGACCCGTGGTTGCAGAGGACCCGATGGTAGGTCACGGGATAGGTTATTGCTATGCCGGCTCATCCGCCGGTGTATCGCCGGATCGACCTCGGCGTGGTGGTGGATGAGTGAGTGTCGACCTTGGATCGTGTTGAGACTCGAGTGTGAGTCGCGTCTTTAAGTTAGTCTTTACCTTTCTAGTTGGCGTTAAGGTTTCGTGTTTAGTTTGCTTCTTTGTAATCTTGAGTGTGCGTTATGTGTTGCAAAGCTTGTAGGCTTAAATAGCGATCATACCAAGAATAATAAAGAATTATTTCAGTTTGGGTATAATCTATCTCCCGCTTTAGAAAGTCTTACTTCTTATCTATGCTACATCTACCTTTCCTAACCTAAGAGGAAACCATCGGATGGTGAATACTCGAGGAACAGCGGAGCTTGAAGTGGATGCGCGAGCGACAACACCAGCAGCGAGGCAGCCCTCAACCACCGCCGGTGGACATGCGAGAATCTGGGAGCGTTTCTTGCCGCGCAGACTCAAGCGATCACGAGACTATGATCGGCGGATCGTGGATGACCAGCGCTGCGACCAACAACAACAACCACAGTAGCTCAAAACAACCATGGTGGACCCGACCTCACTCAAAGCTATCAGATTTTATGAGGACTAGGCCACCAACTTTTCGAGGAATGTGAACCCTTTGGAAGCCGATGGCGGCTTAGGACAATTGAGAAGAAGCGCACATCACTCGGTGTGAGGGCAATGAGAAGGTGCTCTCGCCTCTCATCAATTGGAAGGAACCGCCGAGAATGGTGGGAGAATTCTGTGCGCTCATGGAGCCCCACAAGAGAACACATGGGAGGAGTTTACTAATGCTTTCCGCCAGTATCATGTCCCTGAAGGAATGATGGACCTCAAGAAGGAAGAGTTCAGGACTTTGAAACAAGGAGGCCAACCAGTGACCGAGTACCTTAACAAGTTTACTCAGTTAGCTCGCTATGCCCCTGAAGACGTAGCGACAGATAAAGCTAGGCAGTCTCGTTTCATGAAGGGATTAAATTCGGGATGCGGTGGGGTGATTACCCACAATTTTCGAGACTTTCAGGAGTTGGTTAATAAAGCTTTGATCCTAGAAGATAAGCGCAAAGAGCTGGGTGAGAACCGTAAGCGCTTAATGACTAATCAGGGTGGACGTCCAAACCATCTACGTTTGAGAATGTCACCACAGCAATTTGCTAGATTCCAACCACCAGCCGTGAACAAGACATCAACCCCCGCATCTCGCCACCCAATCGAACTTCGGACCCGGCCGCAGGCAACAATGCGCGGAGAGGAATCAGCGATCTGCCGTGAAAAGATGCTATACGCAATGAGCGGGCATTTTTCCAATAGGTGTCCACGAGAGGAGGCATCACGCCGATTCGTTTCAACTTGGGAACCACACCGCCAAAGCACCACCTCGGGAGGAAATCGTGCGCGAGTCAAGTGGAGCAACCCGCAATCAACGGTGCGTGGAAGGATCAACCACATCACTGCGGATGGAGCTCGGGAAGCTACGGGCGTCGTCTTGGGTAAGTTTACGGTCAACTCGATTACACCTTTCTGATTTTGTTTGATTCTGGAGCTTCGTATTCGTTTGTTTCTCAAAGTTTTGCAACCAAGAATGGATTTAACGTGGTGAATCTTAAGTGTGTGCTCTTAGTCCAAGCCCGAGGATCTGAGCTTAGATCTAGCCTTGGGTGTTTGGGAGCTAAGTTGCTTATGGATGGGATAGAATTCCTAGCGAATCTTATCTTGATAGATCGCAATCCTAAACGTCATCCTTGGAATGGATTGGTGTCTAAGCATAAGGTCTGTTTTGGATTGTGGCCGACGGATCGTGACTTTGGAAGGCCCTAGTGGCAAGAAAGTAGAGTTTCAAGCGACCGCATTCGAGATGGGCGATTAATGGTCAACGGCGTGAAAGCCATCGGCATGGAAGATGTGCGATGGTCGAGAGAATACCGGATGTGTTTCGGAAGATTTGCAAGGATTGCCACGGCATCGTGATATCGAGTTCGTGATTGAATTAGCACCGAGGACAGCACCGATATCAAAGAGACCATATCGGATGCCTACCGACGAGTTAGTGGAAATGAAGAAGCGATTGAGGAACGCAAGAGAAAGGTTTCATTAGACCAAGTTCATCGCCGTGGGAGCCCGGTTTTGTTTGTTAAGTAAAAGGGCGGAGTCTTAGAATGTGCATCGATTATCGTGCCTTGAATGAAATAACGATCAAGAATAAGTATCCGTTGCCCGGGATCGATGACTTATTTGATCGATTAAGAGGAGCTGGAGTTTTCTCAAGGTAGATCTTCGTTCGGGATACCATCGATTGAAGATCCGGCGGAGGATGTACCTAAGACCGCGTTTTCTACGCGATATGGACATTATGAGTTTACATCATGTCATTTGGATTGACTAATGCCCGGCATATTTCATGAACATGATGAATAAGGTTTTCATGGAATATTTGGATAAGTTCGTTGTAGTCTTTATAGGCGATATCTTGGTTTACTCGAAGGCGGAGGAAGAGCATGCGAACATCTCGAAATGGTTTTAGAGAGGCTGCGAGAGCATCGACTATATGCTAAGCTTAGCAAGTGTGAATTCGGAAGGAGAAAGTTGAATTTCTTGGTCATGTCATGACTACTAAAGGAGTGGCGATCGACCCAAGCAAAGTGGATGCTGATGTTGCATTGGGAGCAACCAAAGTCATTACCCGGATCCGTAGTTTTACGGGAATGGCGGGATATTACCGTCGGTTCATAGAAGGATTCTCGACAATTGCTAAACCCCTTACGCGTTGTTGAAGAAAGAAAAGAAGTTTGCATAGGCGCCAGTGTGAGAAAAGTTTCATGGAATTAAAGAAGAGTTTAACAACAGCCCCGTATTAGTGTTGCGGATATGCGTAATGGATTTGATATTTATTGCGATGCTTCAAAGCAAGGCTTGGGATGCGTGTTAATGCAAGAAGGCAAAGTCGTTGCCTATCGTCAAGACGATTAAGACCGCATGAAGTGAATTACCCAACGCATGATTTGGAGTTAGGCTGTAGTGCATGCCTTAAAGATATGGCGTCATTATCTCATAGGAAATAGATGTGAGATATATCTGAGACCATAAGAGCACGAAATACATATTCACTCAAGCGGATCTGAATATGAGACAAATAAGATGGCTAGAGCTAATTAAGGATTATAATGTGGGAATCCATTATCATCCGGAAAAGCCAATGTGGTGGCGGATGCTCGAGTCGAAAGAGCCATAGCGCAAATACATTGACAATGGAGGATCAACGAAATTATGCAAGGAATTTGAAACTAAGGTTGGAAGTTGTTCGCAAGGAATGGTAGTGCACTTGAAGTAAAGCCAGCGCTGGAAGGTCAGATTAGAGAGGCGGAAGGATGGCGATAAAATTTCTAAGATCAAGGCTAAAAGGAAGAAGGCTTAGCCGTAGATTTCACTCTAGATGAGCAAGGAACCATGTTCTTCAAAGGCGAATTTGCGTCTTGGGATAAAAGGAGCTAAAGCAATTGATTCTTGAGGAGGCTCACGATTCTAAGTACTCAATTCATCCAGAAGTGCCAAGATGTACGAGATTTGAAAGAGAGATTTTGGTGGCCTAACATGAAGCGTGAAGTAGCTGAACATGTTGCTTTATCGACGTATGTCGAGAGTAAAAGCTATGCATCAAAGACCCTCTGGTTTGTTGCAGCCATTGAAAATTCCGGAATGGAAGTGGAAGGAAATTGGAATGGATTTTATCACCGGTTTACCTAAAACTCAGAGAGGTTACGATTCCATTTGGGTAATTGTGGATCGTCTAACCAAGGTCGCCCATTTTATCCCAGATAAAGACCACTTACTCAGGAGATCGTTTAGCAAAGTTGTACATGTCAAGGATTGTATGTTTGCATGGAGTGCCCAAGAAGATTGTGTCGGACAGAGGTACCCAATTTACCTCGAGATTTTGGAATAAGTTGCACGAAACCATGGGAACTCGTTTGAATTTTAGCACAGCATATCACCCGCATGGATGGTCGGTGAAAAGGGTAAATCAGTTTTGGAGGATATGTTGAGAGCTTGTGCTTTAGCTTATCTTGCGACATGGGATAAGTGTTTGCCGTATCACGAGTTCGATTATAATAATAGTTATCAAGCTAGCTGCGCAGATGTCACCGTTTGAGGCGTTGTATGGGCGTGCTTGTCGTACTCCGTTAAATTGGAATGAAACAGGAGAGCGTTTGTTGTTTGGGCGAGACATTCTCGAGGAAGCAGAAAGTCAAGTTGCAATGATCAGAGAGAGGTTGAAGATAGCACAGTCAAGACAGAAGAGTTATGCAGATAACCGTCGTCGAGATTTGAGTTTTGAACCAGAAGATCATGTGTATCTTAGAGTTACCCCTCTTAAGGGCGTTAAAAGATTTCATGTTAAAGGGAAGCTTGCACCAAGATATGTCGGTCCGTTCAAGATTACGAGCCTTCGAGGAGAGGTGGCTTATCAATTCTGATTGCCTCGGTCTTTAGCGAGTGCATGATGTGTTCCATGTGTCGCAGACTTAAGAAGTGTCTCGAGTGCCAACAGAGCAAACCCCGTTAGATGCAATAGAGCTGTAGGAAGATTTGACGTACAAAGAGCAACCGGTCCGAATTTTGGATGTTATGGAGCGAAAGACCGAAACAAGTCTATTCGCTTTGCGAGTTCGATGGAGCAATCATTCAAAGTGAAGCCACTTGGGAGCGAGAAGAAGATTTGAAGTCCGAATTTCGAACCTATTCTCTAGTTAGCCACAATCTCGGTCGATATTACATTAAGGGGAGGTTTGTAACATCCCAAAAATTTGGCTTAATTAAGTTTTATTGCTTAAATGTGCATTTGTGATTTTCTGAATTTATTTGGATTTTTCTGGATTTATTTGAATTAATTCTTATTTCAAGTTTATTGCCTTTATTCAAATTTATTCAAATCATGCAAAGTTAAAATAAAGTTTTGGTAAAAATATTTTATTTGAGTCGAATATCTCAAAATATTTTTGAGATTTTTCTTGGATTTTTCTGATTATTTTATTGCCTAAAACAAATTAAGCGAATTTACGTAATTATTTTAAATAAGAAATCTTTTAAAATCAACCTAAATGATCGGGGCGAGCCCAAATCTTGTCGCTTGACCCATTTCGGCGTAGCCCGACTCTTAGCGCCGCCCGCTGTTCGCCCGTTTTTCTAGATGTAATCATTTGCATCCGTCGGATCTTAATCGGAGGTGGGCGTTTGTCCCACCCGTTGAAACCCTAGCGATTCTTAGCCGTTGGATCGGGGCGCCTGAGAGGACCGGGATTTCGCCACGTCACGCGCGCGGAGTCCGTCCGATTCACGGCGCGTGGGCGGTTAAGACTCCGTCGTCTCGGGACTCATCGCCGTCCGCGACTCGGATAAGCGCCGCCGCGTGACGGAGCGAACTCCGCCTCGGACACGGCGCCAAGGGCTATTTAAGCCGCGGACCCCGCCCCGATGTTGAACCATCTGCGCCGCTTCGTTTGCCCCGCTCCTCGTCGCTGGAATCGTCGTGTCTGGTCGCCGAGAGCTCGCCGGAAGTGACTCAAGTGCCGCCGAGAGTTTTCGCGAGATCCCGACGGAGCAGGGAGTTCTTCGCCGCGACGGAACCAGTTTCGAACTCAGCTCGTCGCGCCGAACCAGATCTGCAGCGTCATCTCGCCGGAAGCCCGCCAAAACGCCGTTGCCTTGGTCGTCGTCTTCGGGTCCGGTAAGAATTCGCCGCCGCGTCTTCATCGCCAGGTTCAGAAGCTTCGGGCCGTCCGATCTAGCTCCTCTGGTTGAGATCGTGCCACGTGGCCTTTCACCCGCATCCGTTCGATCGGGTTCCTGCGCTGTGGATCGTGCCGCCGCCACAGCCAATCAAGCACCGCCGCGTGTCGGGCGCGGGTACCGATGGGTCATGGACCGCGTTCACCGTGGACTCGCGCTGCGTTGTAGACCCAGTCTATGCGCCGAGACACGCGTCGCCGTTTGATTGGCTGGCGCCAGGGCTGATGTCAGCGTGATGTCATGGTGACGTCATAAATCGGTTTTCGAATAAAAGTAAATCGGTTAATTTCGAAATTCGATTTTCGATTTGATATTTATTTCAAATTTCAAAAGGCTATATCTTTTACATCGTAACTCGGATTTGAGTGATTCCAGTTTCTAAAAATTTGTAAAATTGAGATCTATTTAATGGTGAATTTTATTTGATTTTTGGAGTTCAATTGCTCTCTGTTTTGGCATTTATTTGCTTTTCTTCTTGATGCAGCGTAGGCGTTGAATTGTGCGACGTTTGGAGGAAGATCAAGCAACTCAAGAGCAAGCTTCAGATCAAGATCAGGACCTATTCCAAGGCAAGTTGTGCTTTGATCATGTTGAACCCATATTTATAAAATTGCTATATTTGTTTTACCCTATTGCATATGTTTCAAATATACAATTGTTTCAAATTAGATTGGGATTAGCTAATATACAGATTGATCTATACCCTACCTTGTCATTGTATGCCATGATCCATTGTCACCCTAGATTGGTTAAATATAGTTGGTTAATAATTATAATCAACATTGGAGGTTTAGACCGTATTAGTTGCTTAGCTTTGCCACGTCATCACATGTATCGAGAATCATTGATAATTAATCTTGATTAATGGAATATGGAGCGATATTATGAACTTGTGTGTCATGTGGGATCACACGATGAGGCCGAGTTGTTGTGGCGAGTCATGTCACGCAACGATGTTGAATTATTGATGGCACGTGGTGCTTGGTAATCAAGCGGGTGATGATAATTTGGAATGGGGCAAGTGGCAAGGCGAGGAGGCCAAGGTGGGCCCGATGGGCGATGGTATGTGGATGTCTTGCCTTGATCACACTAAGGACTTAACCTTGCAAGCCTTTGACCTGAGTCAATCATGCAACCACATGTCTGGTATGGGCCAGCCTAGCTGAGTAATTTGCAATGTCTTGATTTTGGTACTATCGTGGTCGGTGTGAGTTCCCGAGTTATGGTGTAATTCACATGGCGCAAGAAGGGGGCCCTGGATGTGGTAACCAGTCCCACCAGTGTTGAATCCTTAGCGGGTAGTATCAGGTTAAGCCAGAGCATTGTAAAGGCTTTGTTATAATCACTCGCCTTGGTGGTGTTTGGTTGTATCACGTGGGTAAAGTGCATAACCTCTGCAGAGTGTGAAACTATTCGGATAGCCGTGCTCACGGTATTGACCAATGCTCGGGAATTACAGTTAAGGGTTAGTTTAATTAATTGAACAACTTGGTTGGGATGGCGGAAGGCCATATGGAAGATGGAATTTGACTTAGGATTAGAAACTTGGTTTACTTGAGAAATACTGAAGTTATTTATTATTGCTATTTGTTTTACATTCTTTACAATCTATTTACTGTATCTGTTCATAAATGCTGCTTATTGCAAAATAGCCATGATAGCCTATCCATTAGAATAAGCCTTACATATAGATACATAGAATCGCATTACATGCACAACTTGTTGAGTGCTTTAAGTACTCACCCTTGCCAAACAACAATAATCAACAGTTGAAGAATCTACACCTGTGTTGGAAGAGGAAGTCCAGGAAGACACGAGTCATTAGGGTCCGAGCCTTGTCGGTTGCCTGTGGTGAACTGATGAGCTATCTACGTTTTCTATTTTCCGCTGCTTAATCATTAGTTATATTTTCAGTCTTGCCCTGCGTGGCTTAATAATGTAAGTTGGTCATAAGCTCATACCTTTAGTTATATCAATGAATGAACTATTATTCTATTATCGTTGAGTATGATGTGATATGTACCAATGTTGAGCTGTGTGCACTAGCGTTGATCTTGGGAATAGTGCGGTAAACACAGTGGGTTCGAATCAGTGGATTCGGGTCCTTACATTAGTCATTCCCGGAGGATAAAGATTTGCTGAACAAAGATATTCTAGAATTCACGTTGATGTATATACTCTTCAGCGGGGGTGTGATGCCTGGTTCGCGCAGAGGACACAGAAGAGGATCTAACTGGAGGGGTAGAGGTCAACCCAGTACTGTTGCAGCAGCAAGTTCAAGGGACATTCAACCAACACGAAGTGAGGGCTTGCTCCTAACTATGCAAATGACGAAGACGATGACGATAATAATGATGATGATGATGATGATGATGATGATGACGATTTCATATCACCTAGACCTCAATGTTCAAGCACTACCACACCAGGCCATTCAAGCATTACCACAATAGGCCGTTTAAGAAACAATGCAAGAGGATATTCAACCAGCACTGAAGGAGGGCTAGCTCCCAACCATACAAATGACGCTGATGATGATGATTTCATGCTACCTAGGCCACGAACCTTGCATCCTCGCAGTCCTCCGAATCCTGACGATGATATTACATTAAGCCCTATCAAGTATCCAAACGTAATACCTCGTTAGGAACCAATAGATAACTTTTGATTTTTTGACCATGCCCTATTCCGACAAAAATGGCCATAGAATGTATGGTGTTGTGATTTAGTCCTTCACTAGAGGTATGTACCTATGGAATATGTTGTATCCCAGTTTTATGAATTCTCTAAGGCATGTATGTACCTATGTTGTATCCCAGTTTTATGAATTCCTTAAGGCATGTACCTATGTTGTATCTCAGTTTTATGAATTGTCTAAGGCATATATGTACCTATGTTGTATCCTAGTTTTATGAATTCCTTAAGGCATGTACCTATGTTGTATCCCAGTTTGTGACTTAGCCCTACACTTTGTAATATCAATGTCCGATTGTATTCAATATTTTACTATGATTTGTCATCAAATTTGTCGCACACTAAAGAGAATGAGGAACAACGAAATTTGATATTTTTTTGTCAAAATAATTAACTGACAAATAATTTTGTAAAACGCTACATGGATTATCACCGACAAATATGAATTTTTCTAAATTTATTGAACCTTAGTTTGAACTATAAAATTCTAGCAAGCGTCAAAATAACACTGATGTATATTTTTGCAATTTTCTCAAATCGAGGTATATTTTTAAAATTTGAATTAAAAAATTATTACTTAAAAAAAATTTGTGTATGGGCCTCTCTGTCGCCATTTCAATCGGCGATAGAGGCCATAATGACAATAGGCTCTCTGTCGCCATTTTAAATGGCAACAGATAGTGTGTTGCCATTTCATTTGGCGATAGAGAGTGTCGCCATTTGAAATGGCGACAAGCTCTCTGTCGCCAAATGAAACGGCGACAGGTGTCTACTTCTGCTATTTTTCTTTTCAGCATATTATGTTCGTAAATTTCTACTAAAAGAATATTATTTAAAAAAATTGCAAATAGTTTTTGGTCTTTAAGGGTCCTTCTACGATATTTTGTACCTAGTTGTAATTAAAATAAATTATTTGAATTCTATGCACAAATATTTGGGCCTTTAATGGACTAGGATATTACACTATGTCACCGGTGACATCCCTACTCCAGGACCAATGATCTCGCGGATAGTCGACACAGAGACGGTGCAAAAACCTATGTACCTTCAGTGGGAAAAGTTTCAATGGCACTGGATGTCTTGACGCATCCATTGCAAAAACTAGAAATATGGCAAATACAAATCTCAAAGCAACTAAATCTTCTTCTCTCTCCTCAATATATACCATGTGTCTTTATTCCAACACAGATGCTATAGATGCAACAAGCCACCCGATGCTATAGAATTTTTTGCTATGCAGCACCGGGTGCCTTGTTGCATCTGTAGCATCCCTCTTGGAATAAAGACACATGTTGTATATTAAGGAGAGAGAAGAAAATTTAGTTTCTTTAAGATCTATATTTGCCATGTGTCTAGTTTTTGCAAGAGATGCTACAAGACAACTAGTGCTGTAGAAACTTTTTCACCATCTAGGAAGCCATCCAAACTTGATGAAACTTGAACCACGACTAGAAAATAACCTTAAGACTATGATTCCAAAAGAAATTACATGAATAAGTCCAAGGTCTCAACCTTTCATGCAAATGGTTCAAGTTACACCAAAAATAGTGATTTTATCTGAAAAACTCGATGTTGCAAGCATAACTTAAGCAAGAATAAGTTCTAATGGATCTTACTGGGTTGAGACATGTTCTAAATAAATTCTCAACCTCTTACATGTGCTAGATCTAATAGAAACACAGCAAGTACAAGAAGTGGAAGCAAAACTAAAGTTGCAGGAAAGAACAAGTAAAAATGTAAGAAATAAAATAAATTTTAGAACATAGATAAACTTGAATCTTGCATTGCTTAGAGAGAGATGGTTACAAAACCTCACTTGGCATGAAGGCATCCGTCCACCCCTCTATTTATAGCACATTAGGAGCAACCTCCACCCTCAAATGACCTTCTTGGCCCTTAAAAGACCTTATCAAAGGTTGAAATTCACTCCCTCACTCATACATGGTAGGAGCATCCTCTACCCTTAGATGACCTTCTTGGCCTCCAAGAAACCTCATCAAGGGTTGAGATTCACTCCCTCACTCATGCATGGGCTAACCCACAACTCGACGACATAACGGGTTTAAACCATTTAACACTAACTTAACCACTACATCCATGAACTTTTGATCCAACGATCCTCCTTCACTTGAGTGTGGCTTAAGTTAGCATCTCATCCATCCACTTATCATCTCGACTTGTAGCAACTCCTCAGCCTTAGTCATCTTCCGACGTCACCTTGACCGTCTGGACCTCAACTCTCCTAGCTTAGTCCTAATCTCCTCCGCCTCACCATGACCTAGTTCCGAAGTTCTACAACCATCACAGACAAGCAAAACATCACATAACATTGTTCAATATAATATGCAACATGTAATTAATAACACACCGATAGTAGCCCAAATTGCAAATTTAGTTTTCCAAGTCCAATAAAACTCACATAAATTGACACAAGCCTAACGAATGTCAAATACTCATCACACATCCATGGGTTGACCTCCACATGGTCTCACATATTTTCATGATTTCTCCGGAACATGAAGCTACTCATGGAGTGTGCACTCAACAATCACCTTCCAACAAATGTTCCCAATCCAACCATTTAGAAAATACCAAAATAGCTTTTTGAAAAGATTTACACTCTGCAGAGGTGTACAGCTTTACCCACAAGTCATGACCTTTTCTTTTTGCCGCATGTTTCACGCACCTTTGGCGTAGTGGCTAGAATGTTCATGACGAAAACCTTTACATTACCTAGTTTAACTTTGCACCAACACGGTGACAATAAACCCATACTATGGCAGAAGAACTCATAGTATAAATATGATGGAACTCCCCACAGCATGGCGTACACCGTTATATCGGTAAACGTTTGTTCCAAATCACCTTGGTGTGGATGTCGCTTCGAGCAAACCTTAAAAAGGAGAGCCCATACTACTCCAGCCTTCCAATGTGCAAAGTTAAACTAAATAACTTAATTGATTTAAGGCTGTCCCATACTAGCACTTGTGGTTGTACCGTCATTCTTGATATAACGTGCATTTCATTCGATCTTTAATCCGACACGAGCGATACTTCTCCCTACACTACGTGCAAGTCCCTTGCACCTCCGGCTATTGCCAATAATCGCCTGCATCTAAACCACAGGTTTATTTTGAGTTTTTATACCAAAATACAATCGACCATCATCATGTCTCAATATCTCTAATGATCAGTTTATCCAATTTGTTCATCCCAAGTCTAAAAGCATGGCTAAGCAAGATTATTAAATCGCATACACCCAAATTGACATTATATATTGTCTAACTTTATTCTAGAGTTATCAAGGTTCACATGTCAATACTTATCAAGAAAGTTTCATTGTGATAACAGGCATATCTACCAGTACCTCAATATAGCGAATTTACTGAAAATACACGCATACATAAATTGATTTGGTAAAAAAAAGTGAAAATTAAAATACTGGGATCAATATGATCAAAGGGGGTACTTGCCTTGCTTAATTGTTGTTTATGACGAAGTCGTGACCGCAGCTGACTTTGTTGACAACGAAATCAATGACGTCGGGTTCTACACGTCGTTCAACGAAAATATAGCAAATAATAAACTTTAATAAAGGAAAAAAGAAATCAGATGGAAAACCAGTTAAAGACTTTCAATAGGTGACAGGTAGGGTTTACAGTTAAGGATGTATGATTTCATGTACTTGTGTTTTAGTCGATTATTTATATATACATATATGTGTGTCGTTAGCACTTTTAGATCAAGCGATGATACAGATTCTTGTTTTCTATTAGATTTCCTTTATTTATTTTATGAATTCAAGAGGTTAAAATTATTTGGATTAATACAAGCAAGTCATTAGTTAAAGTGTTATGCATGAATAATGTTTAGCCTTAAGTGTATTTTGTTTAACAAGTGATATATACAAGTTGGACTTACAAAATAAGGCTACTGGCTGCATACACATGGTTATATGACGATTCTTGCGACACAAGTTCATTAACTAAAGGTTTCTTAAGCTCAACTATTCATATAACGTGCTTTCGGTGACCATAACACTTAAGGTTATTGCAGTAGTAGGATTAAGATGAAAAGCAAGTTTTAAATAAGATATTTTTCCAGAATATGGTACAAAATATCTTAAAGATCATTTTCAAGGTTGATATTCTTAATATTTGCATTTAGACAAGATGTTTTATGGGCTGCTGAAAAAGCTTAAGTGTTTCTAGAGTCTACGCGATAAAGGTTCAGTTTTCGTTTTAAGTTCGCGGTTGTGCCTTATAAGATTATTTATCTATTTTTCAATCATTAGCAAAGAATGTCTCTAAGAGTGTTTTAAAGTTGGTTCCACGGTATTTCGCTTTTATCCGTGATATTTTCCGTATAAATGAACATTAGGGCCTTACCTGGACTCAATTCAACATTGCATAAACATGAATTATTTTTGCATATCCAGAAAGGGCATCACTTTTAAGGTCCTAGGATTTGGTTTTGTCGAATTTGAAGTTTGTTTGTGAAAATTACGACCATTCGGATTATTTAAGTATTGAAATTTCAACTATTGAACATTTAATGTAAACTATGGTGAAAATTAAATATTTTTATATATTTGGGATACTTGTGACCTTAGGAGTGTAAAAAAATGGTTTTACCAAAATTTGAGTCCATTTGATTCATATTTTAACCGTTCGGCTTTCTATGCATGAGAAGATTTCTATAATCAAGTTTTGGCTCAAACTGAATTCAAATCTAAACGTTTTTGCAGAAATGGTGCACTTTGGGTGTTAGGGTTTTCCAGAATTATTTTCATGATTTTAGGAGTTAGGGTTTATATATTTTGTATAGAGATCATATTTAGGTTTTATTTCATATTTGAATTCAATTAATTCAAATTGAGTTTAAAAATTAAAGATTCTTGTGCAAATGAGCTTATTATGGTCTCATGAGCTTATAAAAATTATTTATTATTTTATAGTCTATGGTTTACATATCTCCTATTATAGTCCATAATAGGGTTCATATAAATTCTAATTCAATTAATTTATCTGTGTTTCAAAAATTAAATATTTTTAATAGTCTGAATCTAAATTATTTAACATAAATTTGGGAATTATTTTACTGAAATTTGGCTAAAAATGCGGAAGTTGTAGCCATTTTATCGAGTAGGTTCATGAAAATACTTTAAAATGGGAAATACGTTTTCTTTACCTGGAAGCGCATTCTCTGGTTTTGAACTGAGCTCTCACACACTTACTGACCCTTGGTCCCACAGCTCAGGTTCACAGAACAGGGGAGGCAGCTATGGCATGCTGGCGGCGCTTCTCCGGTGGATCTCCGGTCCGGCCGGCGGAGTTAGAGGCAAGAGGGAGACTCATGGGTCTCGGAGGGGGTCTTGACTTCGGGGAAAAGTGAGCACAGAGGGCTGCCACCGGTGGCGAGTGGCGGCGCCCAAAGCTGGGTGGATGCGAGCTCGGTTGGAATGGGACCAAGCACAACCGTCGGCGATTCAAGCATTAGTAGGCTAGAACATATCCATTTTACCGGTTCCTCATGGCTAGGAGTAGTTACAACGGCTTGCCACAGATTGGCCGGAGGTGGAGAAGAATGCAAGTGTGGCGGTGAGGTTGCAGGCGATGAGGACCGCAATTGACGGAGGTGAATTCATTGGTAGGTGACAGAGTTGCTATGGTGCAAATGAATTGAACTTTGATCAGCCGGTTGACTTAATCGAGTTTCCCTCCCTCTCTCTGGTGTTCTTCGGCAAAGGGGCGATTATGCAGCTGATGGAAGGAGTTTAGGCGCGGTTCGGCACAGGATTGAGTGAGGCTCGGGTTGCATTTTGTAGCTGAAGATGGCGCTGGCGAGGTGTCGGCCATCGCAGAGAAATCTGCGGGAATTTCTTGCCGTGGCAGAGATGGCAGGGCACGGGCATCGCCGATTCCATCTTGCGGACGGCGCGGGGATGGGCCTTGCGGCGGTCAAGATGGTGACGAGTCAAGCACGCGCGCGGGATTCTGTCCGGCAGAGAAAGGTGCGGCAGAATGACTGAAGTACAGAGGATGGCCATGGTCTGTTGTCTTGGTGACTCCGGTCTTCTCAACCAATTCATGGCGCAGGTTATGGGTGCGCCGATGGAGAGGGTCTCAAGGCAGTGCAAATCGGGGAGGAACGGACGTGGCCAGGGCATGGCGTAGCGGCGCCGCGGCAGGGTATGGCCGGTAAATTGGCGCCGAGCTAGAGGAGTAGGGCATGGTGAGCGTCCAGTCGTGGCAGAGTGGTACTGAGGGTGAGCTGAAGAAAAGAGATGAACAGAGAGTCTTGATGGCAACGCGGGAATTCTGGTTACAGAGTATGGTCTCCGCGAGGCACAGCGCCGAAAGATGGAGGAAGACAAAGCACAAGACAGTATTCGGCTTGACTTCGGCGCAGAGGAGAGCTTGAAGGGAAGAAGAAGGAAGGAGGAGGTGAGAGTCTGACGGGCGGGGCCGGACCCAGCTGGCAGAGGTAGAAGAAGGTGCAACCAATTCAGTATTGGCACATGCGTCGCAACAGTAAAGGGGCCCACTTGTAAGTGACTTTGGAAGGGAAAACATATGTGCTAGATTTTTGGGGCAGTACATGGCCTGAATTTAAAAAGATTACAAACCTTGGTAAAAATTTTATAAAATTTTTTACTAAATACCTGTAGTAAGGATGGGTCTCCAGAAAAATTTTGGGCCTAAAATATGCAACATAAAAATTACAATAAATCTGACAATGCTGCTGAGTTAAAAATCTGTTTTATTGTTTTTATTTTTATTAGATATAAAATAAGGTTTATTTTATAAAAAAATTTCCTGTGTAATCATAATGATTATTGAAATCTATCATAAAAATTTTAGGTGATTATCAGCTGTATTTATTTTTATAAAATTCTGACATTGATAAGATCGTATTGAATTTAATTCTATCTTTTAAATTATTTTTGACTATAATTTAGTTCTTCTTGCTTTGAAATTTTTTTTGTGATCATTTTATATGGTTTGGGATTTATATATTTTTTTGTAGATTTTATATCTTAAAGGATTTTAAGTTTTACGTTGTAGAGAATAAGAAAACAATTATGATAAAAGATTTTATTAAGAACCAAAAAATTCAATAAAATTCCAGATAATATGGAAATTAAAAATAATATTATATTTCAAACTCATTTTCATAATTTGTTCAGTTTAGAAAAAAATTTATATGGCAACTTTACTTTCCTTAAGACTAGAATTCAAGAAAACGAAGGAAAAGATAATATTTTAAATCAAAATATTATTTTCAATTTAAAATTTCATTCAATTTTATTTTTAAATTTAAATTTTTTATTTTTCTATTTTTAAAATTTTCGGATGTTACAGTGGGCTTACGTGGCCTCGGTGAATCCTGTGCATCTCATCGCACCGTCCATGTGGTTAGTTCTGTTCCATGGAATGGAGTGGTAGTTTTGTGACACGTTAATCCAAAGCAATAATAGATTTGAGAAATTTGTTGCAAAAGTGGTAGTTCCATTGCCATTAGGACAAAATGTTGGTAGTTCTGTGAAATTTACTCATTTTATAAAAAAGTAAGCTTAGTACTCCACCGAAAGATATTCAAGCATGTAGTACGTGGTTTTGATTGTGTTCCATACATTTGTGTTTTCTGAAGTTGTTGAACTCTTAAGTCATACATATATCAGGATAATGTCAAGATGTTCAAAATAAATCAAAACCACAGCAGTCTGAAATGCCTTTTTGTGGTTACTACTCTTATTCACCAACTTATCCACCAACCTTTTCAAGCATGATATCTTGGGTCAAAATCAAACACACATCGGATTATTTCTGCAGGTTTTAGGTACAATTATGTTCTAGTAGAAGGAAACGTTCAGGCATTGGTTGTACCAAACCCGTACGCGAAATTAGTCATCAGGCTCCGCAAACTATATCAAAAAATTGATCAACGCATATCATTTGGCAAATTCTATAAGTGCATCAAGCAAGCTTCAAACTTCAAGAAGGTTTCCTGCAATATTAAATCTGCTTTTCATCTGACTTCAGGAATAAATTCCACTTATCAATTTTATATAGTTCCATTCTGTAGTTGGAATTTCTCAACAACCACATAGGAAAAGCGGTTCTGTGATCAGAACTTGAAGGTTCGACTAAATTTGCATGTGCCGATATTATGTCACTTTCATTTGTATAATCTGTTTATTAGAAGACGAGACCGGGATCCTGCATTGACACCAAACAATTTTCGCTCTTCAACACATTCATTCATTATATAACTTCTTTGGTGGCACATGTTTTCCGTTTGCAACGCAGAAGATTCTAAATACAAGAACTAGAATGGTAAAATTTGACATGACCAGACTTTTGCATCTCTTCCGTTTTTCCTCCGACTTTTTTTTTCAGTTTATGTAGGATCGAAATATACTGATCTAGCAATCAGAGGGGGGTGAATGATTGCGCGGAAGCTAAAATAAAATTTTTGTGATTTTAGAAACACCCCAAACAAACTTAGATCGCTTAATTTGTACTCAACAGAAACCTTATTGCGTCGGACCAAACTTTTACTTGTACTCCGGACCAAACTTCGTGCCAGACCAAATTTTCACATGTACTACGGACCAAATTTCTACTGTAGCAAAACCAAATCAATACACTTCGGACCAAAACGAGACAGACTGATATATGTTCACTAAAACTAAGATTTCTAAATATCTAATCGTTAGATTGATATGAAATTTTAACTGTAGAAACTAGATTCAATTCCGAAGCTAACACAAAAAGAATTAACTCAATCGGACTTATGGATCTGGAGTTATATTCTTTGCAAGACGACTGAAACGAAAACCGATCTAACAGCGACGGACCAAATCAAACTAGGTACGGACCAAATCAAACTAGCTACGGGCCAAACTCAAACAATGCGATTAACCAAAGATACCACCGTTGGATTAGTGTGAAATTTTAACTGAAGAAACTAGATTCAATTAGGAATCTAACCCAACAAGAACCAACTCGATCGGACCTACGAATCAAAAGTTATTAACCTCGCAAGCATGCTGTGACAGATTATGACGAGAACTGACCAAACCCCAATTTCGTGATAAATCACAATCTACAAAAGATTAACCAATGAAACTTTCAGGAACTCTAAGTTGATACTCTAGGAAGGTTTTGTATAGATCAAATCAATATTAAACTTGTTGAAACAAGAGAGACAATTAATCAATCTATAAAAACAAAATCGGGCAAACAAACCATAAACCGAACCTGAACAGTAATCACAGGTTACTGTGGTGTCTCGGTTACTGTAGCTTCGCAAAATACTGTAGCACCGGCTTTTCCTTCGCTCGGATGTCGCTGCTGGCGTGAAACAAAAAACACCCGAAAGAAGTCGCCGATCGAGAACTTCAGTGCAAGGAACATGCAGGAGGTCTCGTCACCAAGCCAAAAGGACTAGAAATTGATTTTTATTTCCTTTTGTCTAATCTGGTTATAGTACTCCAAACAAAAGAGTACAAACCCTAAAACCTCAGCGCTCGAAAATAAACAGGAGAAACCTCCCCCTATTTATAGTGAGCAAACATAAGGAGATTGAATACAACTCCACTTCCCACATGGAAAGAGTTTGTATACATCTCAACCTGGCCCAACATGACCAAAAACAACTCTTGCACGCATATACAGCCCACATGCTGTAAATACGTGACTAACCAACCTCCATGTGCATGTTCGCTAGCCCGAACGTTCTGCATGACATCCTTGACCACCAAGACCTCGATTCCTCTTTGAATCTAGTCCCGAACCTCAGTTCCTCCATGAACCTAGTTCCGGTCCCGTCGGCGACCACGTTCGCCCTCGAGCAACACCTGCACATGAATAAACAAGAAACAATTCCGAGCACAAGTCCATGACTTGACTCAACATCAGTCCATGCAAACACTCACACGAGCGCATTGCATCAAGCAAAACTAATATCATGCTATCACCAGCATATCAAATAATCATCAGACATAGCACATGCAAGCACCACATATGCCATAATCACAACCACTTTGCAAAGCCAATTTCATTACTAAGCCAATTTTTCAGCACATGATTTCACAATCTCCCCCTTGATGAAAACATTGGCAACACCACTTAGAATTGAACATTGGCATTCATCTCACAAGAAATGTTTTTGAAATTAAAAAGTTCTAAAATCAAAAGACAAAGTGAAAAACACAAAATCTCCCCCTTTGACAAATATGCAAAGTGAAAAACTCCCCTAGGTGAAAATAAGAAAAATCTCCCCCTAAGAAGAAAAGTGTGAGTGAATGATTGAATACCACTTGTACAAGAACATGTGCATGTGTAAAGCATGTATAAAATTCTCCAAAAATCTCCTCCAAATTCTCCAAAGTGGCAAAATTCTCCCCCTTTGACAATGGATTCATCAAGAATACAAAAGAGAGAAAAAATTTTAAGTTTGATAATTTTTTTTATGTCATGAGCATTCTATGTCATCCACAAATGTTGCAAATTCATCACCAAGCCATGCTTTCAAAAATACTTGCACCCTCAAATCTACACATAAACAATGTAGAGTAAGCATAACTAGAAATCAAGTACTATTAACAATTTATTGCATGGCATGATCTCCCTTACTCAACTACCTCAAAACCTGAAATTTTTGTGCAAATCATTGATGCCTTTTGTAAAAAAAACTGGTTTATTGATTGATTACAACAATAACAATTGCAAGGAATTATATGCACCATCAGCCTTACTTTTCAACCATGCCAAGCAATCACAAGCTTAAGGTTTCATGGTTTCGGTCATACACAACCTCTTCCAAGTTCATATCAAAGTGCAATGATAAGCAGTCTCGTAAAGAAGAAGTGTGATAGTACATAACCTTGATCTTGCATTTATCAACAATCACTCTTTAAGCTTTAGCACTTAATTTTGATAAATTTCATATTTAGCACCTTTTGAGCAGAATCAAGATAGCCAAGAAGGTTCAACCATGACACGATTTAATTCAAGTTGTCACTCCAATTAAATAGTCATGACATAAACTACACCATATATGCATAAACATGAAGTTGCAAAGTCCTTGTAGCATAAATATGGCTTCAAATGACATATGTGTATGAAATATAATGCTCATTACTTTTTCATTGTTTTTCTACCTTTTTTCATTTAATAACCACACAAAATAAAAGTATGTTACAAAGTATTACAAAGTTTTCAAAAACTCCCCCTCAAAACAAACCCATTGGATGAACGACCCCAAGTTCTCCCCGAATAAAAGCAAAACGAGAAGAAGACAAAGGTTTTGTGAAAATATCCGCCAATTGATGTTCAGTATCCACATGATGAAGCACAATATTTCCCTTTTCTACATGATCCCTAAGAAAGTGAAATCTGATCTCAATATGTTTGGTTCTAGAATGTTGCACAGGGTTTTTAGCAATACAAATTGCACTAGTGTTATCACATAAAAGAGGAACACTATCCAAATTAACCCCATAATCTTTAAGTGTAGCTACTATCCAAAGAATTTGAGAACAACAACTAGCAGTAGCTACATATTCAGATTCAACAGTTGATTGTGCAACAGAAGATTGTTTTCTAGATGACCATGCAATAAGAGAATTACCCAAGAAGTGACATGTACCAGATGTACTTTTTCTATCAATTCTACAACCTCCAAAGTCAACATCAGAAAATGCTCTTAAACTAATACATGAGGAAGCAGAAAGCCATATGCCAAATTCTTGAGTACCATGAAGATACCTGAAAATTCGCTTGACAGCTTGGCGATGTGAAGCACGTGGGAAAGCTTGAAAACGAGCACACAAGCACACAGCAAATTGTATATCCGGCCTTGATGCAGTGAGGTACAAAAGTGAACCTATCATGCTTCTATATTCCTTTTGATCAACCGGCTCACCATCTTCATCCGGATCAAGTGTGCAAGTGCCTCCCATCGGTGTCATGATCGGCTTGCAGTTTTCCATCCCAAAGCGACGAAGCAAATCTTTTGTGTACTTGCTTTGATGAACAAAAGTACCTTCCTTTACTTGTTTAATTTGCAGTCCCAAAAAGTAAGTTAATTCACCCATCATACTCATCTCAAATTCCTTCTTCATGATTTCTAAAAACTCAGACACTAAAACATGAGAGGAACCACCAAAGATAATATCATCAACATAAATCTGAACAAATAATTGATCATTGCCTTGCTTGAGTAAAAAGAGAGTTTTGTCAACTTTTCCCATTGAAAACCCCTTTTCAAGTAAAAAAGTTTTTAGCCAATCATACCATGCTCTAGGGGCTTGTTTTAAACCATACAAAGCTTTTGACAAATTGTAAACATGATCTGGAAACTTTGGATTTTCAAAACCAGGTGGTTGCTTAACATAAACTTCCTCATTGATATAGCCATTTAGAAAAGCACTTTTCACATCCATTTGATACAATCTAAAACCTTTAGATGCAGCAAATGCTAAAAGAATTCTAATGGCTTCAATTCTAGCAACAGGAGCAAAGGTTTCATCAAAATCTAAACCTTCAATTTGTGAAAAACCTTGTGCAATCAATCTAGCTTTGTTTCTAACAACAACACCATCCTCACTTTGTTTATTTTTGAAAACCCATCTTGTTCCAATAATATTAAAATCAGGAGGTGGAGAAACAAGTTTCCAGACTTTATTGTGTTCAAAATTCTCTAATTCCTCATGCATGGCATTGATCCAAGATTCGTCGATTAATGCATGAGATATATCTTTGGGTTCAAAAGAAGCTACAAAAGCGAATGAGCATGAGTATCGAAGCAATAAACTGGACCGGGTGACTCTCTCATTTAAATCTCCAATCATCTGTTCAGGTGGATGCCTCCTTTGAATATGCAAGGGAGCTGTAATTTCAGAAACTTCTCCTTCTTCATCTTCATTTTCAGCATGTACAGATGAGGTTGTAGCTTGAGGATGCTCAGCTGTATGTGATGTAGCGGTTGGTGCCACAGATGCTACAGTTGGTTGTACAGTAGGAACCAATACCTCATCCTCAACATCATCATCGTCCTCATGAACAAAAATACTCTCCCCCTGAACATATGCACCTGTACCTGCATTATTTGGACTAGTGCCTAGACTAGTCTCATCAAAAATAACTTCACAAGTTTCTACAATTTTGTTAGTCTCCAAAACAAGCACACGATAGCCACGTGTATGAGCAGGGTATCCAAGAAAAATGCCATCCAACGATCTAGCCTCAAATTTATCAAGATTTCCAGATTTCAAGACAAAGCATTTGCATCCAAAGACTCTGAAATGAGAAACGCTAGGCCTATGTCCAAACCGAAGTTCATAAGCAGTTTTACCCAATTTTGATCTTAAGTAAACACGATTTGAAACATAACATGCAGTTGATATCGCTTCAGCCCAAAACTTTCTAGGAGTTTGATATTCGTCTAGCATAGTCCTAGCCATTTCCACCAAAGTTCTATTTTTCCGTTCAACTACACCGTTTTGTTGAGGTACTCTAGGAGATGAAAATTGATGATCAATTCCTTTTTCAACACAAAAGTGATCAAATGAAGAATTTTTAAATTCAGTTCCATTATCACTTCTAATTGCTCTAAGAGACCCTGGGTGTTCAATAGATAATCTAAGAACAAGACTTCTAAAATGACTAAAAGCCTCATCTTTGCATGCCATAAAATAAACCCAAGAGTATCTTGAATAATCATCAACAATCACAAGAATGTACCATTTACCTCCATAAGACTGAACTCGAGAAGGTCCAACCATGTCAAGATGTAGTAGTTGTCCGGGCGCGTTTGTCATCACTATAGTAAGAGGTGGATGTGAACCTGCAATCATTTTACCATGTCTACAAGAAGAGCATACTATCTCGCTATCACCCTTAAGCTTAGGCAAACCACGAATGAGGTCTAAACCACTAACACGTGTTAGATGATCAAAACCAACGTGACCAAGCCTACGATGCCAAAAGAATAAATCTTTAGAAACATTGGCAACTAGACACCTATGCTTAGAAGAAGGTGATACATCAAAATCAGCTTTAAACACTCTTCCAAATCGAGAAATCCGGAAAACAAATTCACCTGAAGCATCTAACACTTTGCATTCATTTTTCTTAAAGCATACCTCAAGATCTTCATCAATCATTTGAGATCTGAGACAAAGTTATATTTCAGGTTTTCAACAAGAGCCACATCTTTAAACATAAACTTGTCATTTACCTGCACTGTACCTTTTGCCACAACTGAGCTTGAAGAAGCATCTCCAAAATTTACACTTTCAGCACGAGATGCACGAGTGAGGGAGGAGAACCAATTTTTATTACCGGACATGTGGCGTGAGCATCCGGAATCCACTAGCCATATGTTCCCCTTCCTCGCGCGAGAAGCCTACATAGAAGCAGAAAATGTCGAGGCCTCAGTACTGGGGTTAGAAATGAGATGTTTAGGAATCCAGTACTGAGACACACGACGCACAACAGTAGGCACAATACGAGTATTCATATGCACAAAATCAGATTTGCACTTTCCCGTGTTTCTAGCAACAAAAGGTGTTTGCATCACTTTAGGCACATAATAAGAAGCAAAGCGTGCCTGTCTGAGATTAGATCTAGCCTTAGCCTTTTCTTTATTTTGTTATTTAGCTAGTCTAAAGCAAAAATCTACTAAATGTCCATCTCTACCACAATGAGTGCAAATGTACTTAACACGATGTCTAGCTTTAGAAGCAGAAGCAACATTTGCATTCATCATAGTAGAGGATAAAACTCCAGCAGACTTAAAGACAATTTTCTTAGGCTCATTAATACTCTCAATTTTGTCATTGCAAAGAGCCTGAACAACAGTGGGAGGTTTGGTTTCATACGAAGCATAGGAAAAGCGGTTCTGTGATCAGAACTTGAAGGTTCGACTAAATTTGCATGTGCCGATATTATGTCACTTTCATTTGTATAATCTGTTTATTAGAAGACGAGACCGGGATCCTGCATTGACACCAAACAATTTTCGCTCTTCAACACATTCATTCATTATATAACTTCTTTGGTGGCACATGTTTTCCGTTTGCAACGCAGAAGATTCTAAATACAAGAACTAGAATGGTAAAATTTGACATGACCAGACTTTTGCATCTCTTCCGTTTTTCCTCCGACTTTTTTTTTCAGTTTATGTAGGATCGAAATATACTGATCTAGCAATCAGAGGGGGGTAAATGATTGCGCGGAAGCTAAAATAAAATTTTTGTGATTTTAAAAACACCCCAAACAAACTTAGATCGCTTAATTTGTACTCAACAGAAACCTTATTGCGTCGGACCAAACTTTTACTTGTACTCCGGACCAAACTTCGTGCCAGACCAAATTTTCACATGTACTACGGACCAAATTTCTACTGTAGCAAAACCAAATCAATACACTCCGGACCAAAACGAGACAGACTGATATATGTTCACTAAAACTAAGATTTCTAAATATCTAATCGTTAGATTGATATGAAATTTTAACTGTAGAAACTAGATTCAATTCCGAAACTAACACAAAAAGAATTAACTCAATCGGACTTATGGATCTGGAGTTATATTCTTTGCAAGACGACTGAAACGAAAACCAATCTAACAGCGACGGACCAAATCAAACTAGCGACGGACCAAATCAAACTAGCTACGGGCCAAACTCAAACAATGCGATTAACTGAAGATACCACCGTTGGATTAGTGTGAAATTTTAACTGAAGAAACTAGATTCAATTATGAATCTAACCCAACAAGAATCAACTCGATCGGACCTACGAATCAAAAGTTATTAACCTCGCAAGCATGCTGTGACAGATTATGACGAGAACTGATCAAACCCCAATTTCGTGATAAATCACAATCTACAAAAGATTAACCAATGAAACTTTCAGGAACTCTAAGTTGATACTCTAGGAAGGTTTTGTATAGATCAAATCAATATTAAACTTGTTGAAACAAGAGAGACAATTAATCAATCTATAAAAACAAAATCGGACAAACAAACCATAAATCGAACCTGAACAGTAATCACAGGTTACTGTGGCGTCTCGGTTACTGTAGCTTCACAAAATACTGTAGCGCCGGCTTTTCCTTCGCTCGGGTGTCGCTGCTGGCGTGAAACAAAAAAACAGCCAGAAAGAAGTCGCCGCAGTCAGGAACTTCAGGGTGCAAGGAACATGCAGGAGGTCTCGTCACCAAGCCAAAAGGACTAGAAATTGATTTTTATTTCCTTTTATCTAATCTGGTTATAGTACTCCAAACAAAAGAGTACAAACCCTAAAACCTCAGCGCTCGAAAATAAACAGGAGAAACCTCCCCCTATTTATACTGAGCAAACATAAGGAGATTGAATACAACTCCACTTCCCACATGGAAAGAGTTTGTATACATCTCAACCTGGCCCAACATGATCAAAAACAACTCTTGCACGCTTGTACAGCCCACATGCTGTAAATACGTGATTAACCAACCTCCATGTGCATGTTCGCTAGCCCGAACGTTCTGCATGACATCCTTGACCACCAAGACCTCGATTCCTCTCTGAATCTTGTCCCGAACCTCAGTTCCTCCATGAACCTAGTTCCGGTCCCGTCAACGACCACGTTCGCCCTCGAGCAACACCTGCACATGAATAAACAAGAAACAATTCCGAGCACAAGTCCACGACTTGACTCAACATCAGTCCATGCAAACACTCACACGAGCGCATTGCATCAAGCAAAACTAATATAATGCTATCACCAGCATATCAAATAATCATCAGACATAGCACATACAAGCACCACACATGCCATAATCACAACCACTTTGCAAAGCCAATTTCATTACTAAACCAATTTTTCAGCACATGTTTTCACAGTTTACCTACTTCGTCAATCGTCATCACAATGAACTTCGTGCAAAAGCGATCACTGGTAACTTACGTTGGCTTATCTGAAAAGGCACTGTTAGTTTAGTTAAGAAAGAGAGAGATACGGACAGAGTCAATATCAACAAACAATTTTTTTTTGATAGCTTGACTATGTGGCTTATCCTACTGGGGTACCTAATCTGAAAAACCGTACCAACTCCCAATTACCAGGATGCGTCATCAGATTTAATGCATTCAAGATGATTCAGAGAAAAAGAACTTCACAGTAGCCCCCTTGTGGTTGGACAATGGCAGAGTACTAATCTTCTGAGATACGAGCAATGAGGAAAAGGCAAAATCTTTTCAAGGCAAGGAAGAAATGATAACTTCTGTCCTTTTGCCTGGATTTTCTACTATTCGTTGAGAAATGGGTGGTAAACTGCTAAGTAAACACAAACGCATGGCTTAAGAGCTCGGATTACCATTCAGCTAAGTGCATACTTTTTTTGAAACGGATGGCAGGAGCTCTGCTCATCTCATTGATTTAAGAGAGAAGAGTTACAAACAACCATCCCACGAGCAGGACTCACTAAGGGAGCTAAGTGCATACATTTGTCCATTTGTCAGAGTCACCATGTACCTTGATAGGACTGTGATCTTCACACCCTTTAACTAGGTGTGATATTTGGTTAGTATTATTGTTATCCTGGAAGAACAATTTTAATTTGCTTAGGAAAAAGTCCATACAACATCCTGAACTTTGCTCAAAATCTCGTCCAACACTCTAAACTTTAAAACCGATTATCTAGCATACCAAACTTTCCAATCCCGTTCATTTAACACCCTAAGCTCGTTTTGTAGTGGAAAAAGTCTATGTAATATCCTGAACTTTACTCAAAAGTCCATCTGACACCCTAAACTCTGAAACCGATTATCTAGCACCCCGAACTTTTCAATCCCGTTCATTTAAGACTATAATTTCAGAAGGAATTGTAAGAATAAACTCAAGGTCTTAACCTTTCATAAAAAGGTTCAAGTTGTACCAAAAATAACGATTTTATCTCAAGAATATGATGTTGCAAGCACAACTTGAGCAAGAATAAGTTATAATGGATCTTGCTAGGTTAGGACATATTCTAGATGAATTCCTTAATCACTTACACATAATACATCCAATAGAAATACAACAAATAGAAGGAAGAAAAGCAAAGCTCAAGTTGTATGAAAGAACCAAGCAAAATTGCAAGAAATAAAAAAAAAATTGAAACACAAATGAACTTAGATCTTGTATTGCTTAGAAAGGAATGGTTACAAAGCCACACTTCATAGTAGGCAAAGTACAAAGAAGCATAAAGAAACCAAAAACTGTTTTCTAAGAATTTGGATGGAGGCATCATCCAAACTCTTAGATGACCTTCTTGACCCTCAAGAAACCTCATCAAGAGTTGAGATTCACTCCCTTACTTATAAATTGATTAACTCACAACCTAACAAGATAACAGGTTTTAACCATACACTTGCATGCTTCTCAAAACGCCACTTAAATTGAAGATTCAATAACTATTTAACACTAACTTGACCTTTACTCTACCCACGAACCCTTGATCCAATGATCATGTTTCGCTTGAGTATGGCTCAAGTTAACATGTCTATTTGTCATCCTAGCTTGTAGCAACTCTCTGGTCTTAGTTATCTTTCAGCGTTACCTTGACTGTGTAGTCCTCAGCTCTCATATCCTAGTCCGTGTCTCCTCTGCCTCACCATAACCTAGCTTCGAAGTCGTGCAACCATCTCAGACAAGCAAAATATCACATAGCATTACTCAACATAATATGCAATATATAATCGATACTAGTATCAATTCATAATTAAGTGCATTGCTCAAGTTTACTGGGTCGGTCGGTCTGTCTGCTAGCACAAGGTCGGTCAGACCAACAGCAGCCCAAAATTGCAAATTTAGTTTTTCAAGCTCAAAATAAACTCACACAAATTGACATAAACTTAACAAATATAAAATGCTCATCATACATCCATAAGTTATCTACCTATAGTCTCACAGAAACTCATCTGAAAAACAGCCATACTCGATTACAAGGCTGAAATTAAAATTTCTGCCTTGACAAAACCAATAGTCATACATATCCTCTCTTCTTGGCACCAACCGAAGGACAGTGAATTCTCTCTTCTGAACGCCGGTAAAAAACTGGCACGCGGTCTGGCGCGGCAGAGCAGAGTAGGACAATTCTTGAGAAGAATGCACCTACCGAGTCGAGACCAAGTCGACATCAAGTACAAGAACGTACTCCTAGGTGCAGTTCATGCAGTTCAGATGTAGTGTTGAGATTTAAGTATTAACCTACGGATGTTGAATGGGTACTAAAGCCTCTGTTTGAAGTGTTCTCGCGCCAGCGTTAGCTGCTAGTATTATTTTGAGCTTCGACGACTCTCAACAAATCCCCGTACGTAGATTCACCAGCGCCGCCACGGCTCTGCATGCGCGCGCGCTATATAAGCAGCGTGGCTGTCTCGAAGGTTGGTATCACCAAAGCCTGAGCAGAGCGAAGAAACAAGGGACAATTCAGAGAGCAAAAGCTTTCTTTGCGGATTACTTCCATTTCAAAGAATCAACCGCCTCGCACCATCGCAGCTCGCGGCCATCGACATGGACGCCGGAGACGCCATGGAGAGAGGCGAGCGTGCGCCGCTCCTGCTGCCGGAGGTAAGGATCGTGATCTCGGTGAAGAAGTTTTAGAATGATCAGTGCCATTTCAGCATTGCTGCATTGTTGATTTATCAGCATTACTTGTTCGTCGTGTGAATCTCACCGGCCGAAATGGCAGGATCATGAGATGGAGAAAGAAAAATGCGTTGTCTCCATCATATCTAGGTTGAGCCCTGCAGGATGCATGCGGACATGCACCGCGCGAATGCAACGTTTCTCAAGGAAGAGAGGGCGGTTGCGATTTACGATGTAGGAGTTGGTAGCTTACTAGCAGCAACATTAGGCCAAGTCTAAGTTAGACAAGACAGAAGATGAATATATATACTTCCTAAAACAATCAAATCTTTTCTAGATACATCGATCAACATTGAGTTTTATACATGAGGCCTTACAAAGAATTGAACTTCCAAGAACCGGTCGGAATTAGGAAAAAGCAAGAAAACATGTGCATCCACATCACAAGTCGGCCATGTTTCGTCTCGCCTTCTGCCCGAAGTTTAAAAATATGACCCTTTCCTTCCTTGTCGTACGAACTTAAGAGCTGATGCAAATAACATATATTCATAACTACAACACGCACGCGCTAAAATATGTGGCTTCTTCACTCGTTTTCTCTTAATAAGAAAGCAGATTCTTCTTGTTGACATATTCTGAAATTATTTTGTCTCCATCAATTACAGAGTCACGGGATAAAGATTCAAGAGGAGAGCCTGGAAGCGCCACTCATCAAGAAGAGTAAAAAAGGCACTGGTAGCAAGGCACCATTAGTAGTTCTAGGTGAGTTCCATGCATGTTCAAATTTAACAATGCATCACAAAATAAAATTGAAGTAAATTTCTAGTTTTACTCTCTCCAGTCACTGATACATATTGTTTTCGAATACGTGCAATCAAACTTTTAAAACTTTGGCTATCAAGTTTTTCAAAATATTTAGATTGGATACATGAAAATCATATACATAGATTTGTCTGCTTATAAAATATTTTCATAATACTATAATTGTATTGGATGCTATAACTACATTCAAAAAAATCACTGATCGAAGTTATGTTTTCAGGACTATATCAATATCTAAAATGGGTATTTATGTCTAGAGGGAGAAGTATCTCCTAGGTAGCTTTAGTTCGAAATGTCAAAAACTAAGTACAGTACACCGGTAGCAAGGCACCATTAGAAGTTCTAGGTGAGTTACTTGCATGTTCCAAATTAACAATGTAAATAAAATAGAATTCAATCTCTACCTTTAGTATCCCCTAGATAGCTTTTCTTCGAAAAGTCAAAAACTAAGTACAAGAACATTGTAAAATTTTTATTTACCAACGGTGACTACGACATGGTGCAGGGTTCGAGTGCCTGGAGAGCACGGCGTTCAATGGCATCTCGACGAACCTGGTGGTGTACCTGGAGACCGTCCTCCACGGCAGCAACCTCGCGAGCGCCTCCAACGTCACGACGTGGTACGGCACGAGCTACCTCACTCCGATCTTCGGCGCCATCGTCGCCGACACCTTCTGGGGCAACTACAATACCATCCTCATCTCCCTCGCCGTCTACCTCCTCGGGATGATGCTGGTCACCTTCTCGGCCTTCTTGCCGACCACGGCGGCCGACACCGGCGCGTCATCCGTGCTGAGCACACAGAGCTTGGCTTTCCTCGGGCTGTACCTTGTGGCGATCGGCAGCGGTGGGGTGCGGTCGTCGCTGCTGCCATTCGGCGCGGAGCAGTTCGATGAGGGAGCGCGGCGGGCCGGGAGGGCAAAGCGTCCTTCTTCAGCTGGTTCTACCTCTGTGTTGACTTCGGCCCCATCATCTCCGGCGTGTTCCTCGTCTGGATCCAGCAGAATGTCAGCTGGGGCCTAGGCTTCGGCATCTCCACCGCCTGCATCGCGCTCGCAATTGCCGCCTTCGTGCTTGCGACGCCCATGTACAAGCGCCGTCTCCCGGCCGGCACGCCGCTCAAGAGCCTCTGCCAGGTCGTCGTCGCCGCCTGCAGGAAGTTCAGCCTCAGGCTGCCCGCCGACGCCGACCTCCTCTACGAGGTCAGCGACAAGATGCGTGGCTCTGAGTCCCAGCCGGCCAAGATTGCGCACACCGACCAGTTCAGGTTTCTTGACAAGGCGGCGATCATCTCGCAGTCGGACTTGGATGAGGTGATGCCGGAACCGGGCTTGGTGGCGGCAAACTCGTCGTCGTGGAAGCTCTGCACAGTAACACAGGTGGAGGAGCTCAAGATCCTGCTGCGGCTGCTACCCATCTGGGCAACCAGCATCGTCGTCTCCGCGGCGTACTCGCAGATGAACACCACCTTCATCCAGCAAGGCACCGCCATGGACATGGCAATCTTCTCGCTGCCGGTACCGGCGGCGTCGTTGGGCTCGTTCGAGGTGATCTGCGTCCTCACCTGGGTGCTCCTCTACAGCAAGGTGATCGTGCCGACATTCTCCTCCCTCAGCGCTGGGAGAGGCGGCGAGCCATCGCAACTGCAGCGGATGGGCGCCGGGCGGCTGCTCATGGCGCTGGCCATGGCAGCCGCGGCGCTCGTGGAGATGAGGCGGCTCGAAGGTGCGGCGCGCGGCGAGGCGATTGGCATCGCGTGGCAGCTGCCGCAGTACTTCCTCCTTGCCGGCGCGGAGGTATTCTGCTACATCGCGCAGCTGGAGTTCTTTTACGGCGAGGCGCCGGACACCATGAAGAGCACGTGCACGTCGCTCGCGCTGCTCACCATCGCGCTGGGCAGCTACATGAGCTCGCTCATCTACGCCGTGTTGGCCGCGCTAACGGCAACAGCGGGCAGCCCAGGGTGGATCTCCGACGACCTCAATCAGGGCCACCTCGACTACTTCTTCTGGGCCATGGCTGCCATGTGCACGCTCAACTTCGTCGTCTACAGCGCATTCGCCAAGAACTACAGGCTCAAGACAATCCTCTCCTGATGGTTTGACGCTTGGCTTCTCCTCAACACCTAAGATTCTTTCTCTCTCTCTCTTTTGGAATTCGTCAGGGCTTGAAGATTCGATCACATTGCACAATTGCCAATTGGTGATTGGGACAAGTACTTTACGCTTGAAACGTGACAGTTGTAGTAGGATGAAACAGAGGAATTTTTTCGTCTCTCTTTTCTTCTTTTTTAAAGAAAGCTGCACTGTTCCCAGGCAGCAACACTTTTTGATTTTTTATATTTTCTCACTTACAGTTGAAGTTACCAGTGTACTTCTTTGCTCTGTACTCCATGGAAAGAGAATTACAATTTTTTAAATTGTTGTCCGCACTCATATCAATTTGAATATACAGTGAAAACCTAGATCTAGATGTTATCATGCAAACTCCTATACAATCGTGCCTTTGATGTTACGTTGTGGCGTGGATCAAGCGGGGTGGGAATCACCGACCAGGTCGATCGCATGGAAACACACTGTGAATACTTACGCCTTCCGTTATATTTGTCTGTTGTCATGAAAGTATCCGTTTCAATATATATATTTATCTAGCTTGTGTTTGGTTGATGCGATGAGGTTGAATGAGATGGGATGATCCTATACCATTTGGTTTTATTGTTTTAGGTAAATGAAATTGTTCAGCATCTATAGACAATATTTCTCAAATTTATATCTCACCATTCAAAATTGGAAGGTTCCATTCAAGCAATCAAACACATTAGTGACTTTTTCAGACTCTCATAAAAAGTTTTATAAAATATGAACTTCATTTCAGTCACAAATTAAATGAAAAACCGAATGGGCAGAACAACAATAGCTGTGTTGTCAGGATTTTCTAAACATCTACGTGCATTATAAAATAGTGAAAATATTACAGGAGTCTGGTAATTCTCTTGCCGACTTAGGGTAAAAATTTTATAAAACTCCGAGTCAGTTTGTCAGACGAAAACGCTGTGAACATCCCGTTCTGTCCAGAGACTTCAACCGACTTCTTTTCTCCGGTCACTGACGTGTGGGCCCGGCTTGTCAGCCAGCTGAGTCGAACCGACCCGCTGCCATCTGGCCCCCGCGTGTCAGCCTCCCTCTCACGTTCTTCTTCTCCTCTCTGCCTCTCTCGCCGATGCCAGCACAGGCTGCCTCGGGTTTTCTCGCACCCGCGCCCAAACCGACCTCATCTCTCTATATAAACCCCTCGCCTCGTCGCAGCCAACCCAGCTGCCTCCCTGAGAAACCATTCGCCGCCATTTTCGCTCGTCTTCTCCAACGCCGGCAAAAACCCGAAAAGGGGGAAACCTCGCGTTTCACCGCTACAATCCATTCCAACCCAATTCCTCTGACCCGAAGCTTCCTTGTGCCTCCAGGAACTCGTCCACGCTATTGGTTCGAGCCCCTCTGCTCCGGCGAGCCCCCGCACCGTGTTTCTTCCGCCGTCGTCGCTGCGCATGGTGAGAAGCTTCTTCCCTTGATCATTCTTCAATCCAAACCCATAAATGAGACCTTTGTAGCTCGCTGATGCTCGCTCGAGTGATCTTCAAGCTCAGAAAGGGCTTGTTCGCCGTGTCGCCGGTCGACCGTGAGCACCTCCGCCCCTCGCCGATGCCGACCGCCTTCCCGGCCACCTTCGGTTGCCGCGCCACCACCCAAGCGTGCGCACGGGTCCACTGATGCTGTTGGTGGAACCCATTCCGCCGCCGTGGTGATGGTTCGCTGCCGGCGAGCTCAAACTCGCTGCGCCTTGCTCTGGGTCACCGCCAAGCGGGCCCAAGCTGTCAGCCAGTCACGCCGACCCTTGTGACTATCGTGTGGGTCCTGGCTGTCAGCCGCGAGTGTCAAGCGCTGTGATGCGTCGCTGCCAGGTGGGCCCGGTCGGTCAGACTTGCGCGACATGTCGGACATGAGGACCACTTTGTCGACCACCGCGTCCAGCGCAACCCAGCGTCAGTGCGGCAGCGCGACGCCGCTTCCCGATGGGCCCGGCTTGTCAGCGTCTCAGCGCGGCTTCGCCCAAAAAGGGAAAGCGCATTTTCTCCGCGAAAACGCACTTTCCATTTTCGGCAGTTTCTGATTTTCTGTATTTATTCAAAACCTAGATATTCCAATAGCTATAACTTTTGAGTCACTTGGCCAAATCTGATGAAATAAATTTCTAAATTCATATAAAATCAAGTAGATTCAGAATATGCAAATATATTTCGGAATTGAATTTTATTTGAAATTCGAATTTAAATTCAAAGGAAAGGTTAGATATATGTCATACATGAAAATTTTGCAAATGACCTCCAAATTCAGTAAAATAAATTTTGTTAGATTCCTTGTAACCTCAGAAACCAGAATATGTAAAAATACTTAGGGTTTGTTATAAGAAAAATGTAAATTGTTAAATAGGTGGTAAATAATGCAATAATAGTTTAAATAGAATAAATCATTAAATTGCAAATGAGAACAAATAATGCTTGCAACCATTTCTGAGTTTATGAAGTTATTTTATTTGAATATTTCCATCTGATTTCTTTTTGGCCTTATTTAAATTTGTTATTTATTATATATTGTCATACGACGTGTAGAACTCGACGAATCCGGTACATTCGACGATCAGGAGTTCGAAATCGAGGATAATCAACAAGGCAAGCAAACCCCTTTGATCATATTGATCCCAGTTTTATAAATATTTTCATTAAATGTTTTACTGCATATTTTATTTTACTAAAGTCTGCTATGTTTCGGGTAATGGTAGTTGTACCAGTAGACTTATGGAACTTCCTTGATAAGTAGAAAACTGTGAACCTTGAAAACCCTAGAATAGCTTAGACATTATTTAATGTCAATCTGGGTTACTCACATTTAGTGACATGCTTAGCCAAGCTTAAATGAACATAAAACTGTGACATGATTAAAGACTTTGGACATAACATTTAATGGGTATGACCATTTTTGTGGTTTAGATGCGGGCAATTATTGGCAATAGCCGGGTGTGCATGTCTTTGCACGTAGTGTAGGGTGGAGATTATTGCCCGTGTCGAGTTAAGGACCGAACTATGGGTTGTTTTCAGGCCAAAAATAATCATACAACCACAAGTGCTGGTATGGGACAGCTCTAACTTATTAAGTTGTTTAAAACTAGCTTTGCACTTGGAAGGCCAGAGTAGTACGAGCTGTTTCTTAATGAATTGCTCGACGGGACGTCCACACCGAGGTGATCATGGATTAAACGTCTACCAATATAACGGTGTACGCCATACTGTGGGTAGTTCCATCATTTCTATGCTCTGAGTTCTTACGCCACAGAATGGGTTTATCGTCACCGTGCTGGTGCAAAGTTAGGTTTGAATAATGTAACAGTTATAACATGACTCTCTGCGGCACACCAAAGGAAGTGTGCAAATATCGATTGCTCATAGAGTCAGTCATGTCTTGTGGGTAAAGCTGTATACCTCTGCAGAGTGTAAAACTAATCGGTTAGCCGCGTCCGCGGTCATGGACACTTGGTAAAGTCATCACATAGTTAGCAGTTTTGCTTATTTTAATAAAATATGGTTTCTACCATGTGTTAGAAATTTCCACTGTGTGTCGGTGGAAACTGATTTTGAATATGGTCGTTATACCTAGGCATTTGTGATTTATTTACGCTTACATTCTATCACTTTCAATATTAAATTGCTTTTATTTAAAGTTCCGTTTTGCAATCTATTATTCTGTATTTACCATTCAAACTGGCTTTATGCAAAATTAACCTTAATAGCCTTCCATTGGAATGACCTGCATACATTTTAGGATTTGCATGTCTTGCGAGTACGTAAGTACTCAACTTGCCCATGTTGATGTTTTTAGGTGAAGAATCAGATTCCCCCGATGATTCGTACGTTGATGCAGGATACGGGGAACTTAAAGATGAATTTATCTAAGGATTTTTCCCTTGTCAGTTGCCTGTGGAACAATGGGTTAAAAGGCATACTACAAGAAGTTGTCTCCACTGCAAATTTTACTTTTGGTATTGTAAAAATAATATGTAACCTTACTTCCGCTGTGTAATAAAGTTTGTGTATGACTGTGATATCGATTTGTATATGTGCGTACTAGCCACTGATCATGGGACCAGTACTGTATGCACATGGTATCCATTTTTGGTATTCATTTATCAAAAATGGGGGCCTCACATCCACATGATCTATAGAGAGTTATGGTTAAGCAATGGGACTGTCCATGTACGTCTACACCTAACCAAGGCACATTTATAACCAACTAGATAAGTGACCGCGGCGTGTCACGCCGTGACCGCCGCTACCTAAGCGAGCAAATCGAGAAAACGCGCAACTGTCACTCCCTACGCGAGCAAATCAAAGAAACACGCGAAACGGTTGAAAGGATAAAAACGTAATTGCGTTTTTTTGTATTTATTCGGCGCAACGGTTAAAAGGATATAATTGTATTGAGTTACCGCGGCGTGCCACACCACGACCGCCGCTCCATACGTAAAAAATGGCTAAAATGATCTAAACGGTTTTTTTCCTGAAAAAGGACATAAACTTATTTTTTTCCCTGAAAAATGACCCAAACGTTTTTTTTCGAAATGGAACCTAAATGTAGTTTTTTGGAAAAGGACAAAAAGGGCCTAAATGTAATATAAAAAGGACAAAAGGACCTAAACATAATATATCTTTTTTTCAAAAAAGAATCTAAACGTAACATTTTTTTTCGAAAAAGGACCTAAACGTATTTTTTTTCCCGCAAAAGGACCTAAGCGTAATTTTTTTCACGGCTCGGCTCGAGCCGTCCCGAGCCGCGAGCCGAGCCGGCTCAAACGCACGGGAGGGCCGGGACTCTTCCATCTTTAATGGAGGTATGATCCGTATCTTCTCGTTATTTTTGCACATGAGCAAACGAGATTGAATATTTTTTTGGCCCACCAAATGAGGGGAAAATCAATAAGGGCCAAAAAAGATAAATTTATGCATTGTGAAAAGTGACAAGTATATGTGAATAAATAAAGTGGTCAAAAGTAAGAAAGTGTTAGTGATCTGAAAGAGCATGACATATATTTCCAAAGTATAAGGCCTAGTTAGGCCTAACTGCCTTTGAAAAAAGTATCGGGAGAGCTGCATTTCCCTAGCTCTCATTAAGAGTTGTTTTTTATTGAAGCTTGATTAGGAGTTGTAGCATTCAGGCGAAATTCAAATCTCCACCTAGGGGGATGTCCAACTACACCAGAGTTTATAAAACCGAATCGAGGTTGAAAATCGAATCCCAGTAGGCACCAAGTTTCGTCAAAAATCAGCCAAAAATCACCAAAAACTGAAGGGTTACGAAATCAAACTTTTTGAAAAAAAATTCAAAAAAAAAATAAAAAACCTACCGATTTTCACTGATAATCGACCGTTCAAGCTAATTTTTTTGCCAGTCAATTTTTGAGCAATTTTCACTGATAATTGAGCGGTTTACGTTGCATAAAATTTCTCAATTTTTTTGAATTTTTTTTAATTTTACCGGTTTATCGACAAGTATAGTTTATAGAACCGGCTTGGTACAGTCAAAAATCACGATTTTTGAGCGATATTTCGTCGATATTTGACCGGTTTATCGGCAAGTAGTTCCTCCTTTTGTCCATTTTCTGCCATTCATATTCCTCTATTTAGTCGTGTTAGTGTGGGCCCCCGCACAAACTTCCATCTGGTCCATTTCTTCTTCTCCCCCTCTGCTGCAAGCTCTCCCATGTCGTCGCATGCTTGCACTAGACGTCCCATGCCACATCATCTCTTTCCTCTTGAGAGAATATATGTGATGGTCTATTCATGTTTATGATGAGTAATTGACTATGTTTTGAGTCTTTGATACTCTGGTTTGAGTTTGAGTTTGAATTTGAGTTTGATTTGAGCTTGCTTTAGCTTTGAGCAATTTTGTTTGAGTAATCATAGGCTTGTGACCACTAGAGAGGTTGTTCCCTAGAAAGATCATTCCCTAGAGTGGTTGTGACTACTTGGGGAGTGGTCTAGACGTTCAAATACCTCTATGAGAGTGGTCGTGATCACTGTAAGAGTGGTCTAAACCACTATGAGAGAGATCTAGACCTCTAAGGACCACAAGGGGAGTGGTCATGACTTCTATTGGAGTGGTCTAGACCACATTAGGAGTTGTCTAGAACTCCAATGACCATTAGGGAGTGGTCGTGACCTCTGTTGGAGTGGTCTAGATCACTGTGGGAGTGCTGTAATGTCGGGATCCGAATATACAAATTCAGACCCTCTGTGTATATCGCACTAGTCCAGGATGACGCTAGTGCACACAGACTCAATATAGATGAATATCACAATCATACACAGTGGAAACATAGTAAAAGACATCATACATTAAATATTAATCAATTGACTGACCTTATGGTCGAACTTACATGAATATACCCCGTAAGACAAAACTATGAATAACAAATTAAACTGTAGCGGAATAAGAATGTAGATAAACCCCTCAGTATACCACAGGCAACTGACAAGGCTCAGACCTTAAACATTCGTCTCCTCCTGGTACTCCTCCAAAGCTGGTGTAGATTCTTTCTCAACTGGTGATTTTGTTGTTGGCAAGGGTGAGTACATAAAGCACTCAACAAGTTGTGCATTTAATGCAATTCTAACATAACTATATGCAAGACTTATTCCAATGGATTGGCTAACATAGTTATTTCGTAGTAAAGCAACATTTATAAATGAATACAATAAGTAGATTGAAAAGATTGTAAAACAAATAACAGTAAATAATAACTTTCAGCATTTCTCAAATAAACATGGCATCCAGCCCTAAGTCAAGTTCCAAACTTGCTAATGGCATCCTGCCATCCCTTTCAAGTTTTCATTTTATAAAATCTAACCCTTGACTGTAATCCCCAAGCATTGCTCAATACCGTGAGCACGATAATCCGAATAGATTTTAGACTCTACAGAGGTTATACGCTTTACCCACACGACATGATCATCTCTTTTTGCCTGGCCATTTGCAAAATTCCTTTGGTGTGCTGGCACAGAAATCATGACAAAGCATTGGTACTATCAGTGGTGGTGTGAGTCCCGGGTTGTGGTAACCAGTGATGGATGTGGTAGGTAATAGCATAGACCGGGACTAGGCTCAAGGAGAAGTCTAGATCTAGAACAGCCAAGAAGCAAAAGCTATCATGCTAAAGGTATGGTCAAAACCCGTAATGTTGTTGGGTTTCATGTTAGACCATGTATGTGAGTGGGAGTGAATCTGCACCCTTGATGTGGTTTCTTGAGTTTTAAGAAGATCATCTAAGGGTAGAGATTACTCCCAGAGTGCTATAAATAGAGGGGTGAAGGATTTAGTATTCTGATGCTCTCTAAGCTTTTGCCCACCTGGTTGTGAGGCTTTGTAAACCATCCTTCCAAGAAATATAAATAATTCCAGCACAAGAATCTTGTTCATGTTTATGCTTACATTCTAGTTCTTATTTTGCTTTGTTTGCAATCATCTTCTTCTACACTCTCTTGGTTCTTTTTTATCCTTTTTGTTTGATCTTGAGCCGAGGATGAGTGTTTGATGGATGGTGTATCTCTGGAACATATATCAGTCATCTAGGCCCTCAGTAACTCCTTTCTCTAAGTTCTTGATCATAAAATGATCTGCTGTAGTAAGAACAAAGTTCTCAATAGATCGCGTTCTCTTAGGAGTTGATCGTGCCTTGATCTAGTTTGCTAGGACATGTGGCCGTTGATCCAAGATCACGTTTATCATTAATGCCCCACGAGCAAGAACAGATCAAGATTCTCAGCCGATTAAAGGTTATCTCAGTTCTTGTTTGTGAGATCATGCTATTTTTACTGTTTATCTGAGAACATTGAACATCTATCTAGTACTGCCCTAGCTGAGCACTTTAGTTGGTGCTTTAGGGAAAGTGACTAAAATACTCTTTTGTCCAGTATTGAATTTGTTGTTCCTTTTTGTTGGCTTTATAGAAGAGAGGCTTGGATATTTTTGAAGAGGGAAAGTTTTTATTTGTCTCCTATTCATCCCCCTCTAGTCGCCATTTCGGTCCTTCAATTGGTATCCGTGCCGGTTATGCTCTTTCTAGATCTTGAACGGTCTTAAGAGTCATGATGACTAGCAAGTACTCCACCAAGCCTCTAATTTTCTCTGGAGTTGATTACCCTTTTTGGAAGTCCAGAATAGAATCATAAATCACTGCCCAACGATTTTCAATTTGGCAGAAGGTGAAGCTTCTTTACGATGTTCCTGCCAATGAGAACGTTAATGCTAGAAATATGGCTGACGTTGAGGCAAATACAAAGGCAAGGAACATCCTCATATAGGGGCTAAGCCGCAGTGAGTATGACAGGATCTTCCACTTACGATCTGCTCACCAGATTTGGGTGACTCTCATTGCCTACCATAAGGGCACCAACCAAATCAAGACCGTGTGGAAAGATCAATACAAGCGTGACTACAACAAATTCGAACAGCACATTGGAGAGTCTTTGGATGAGTGATTTGGTTGGTTCACGAAGATCCTGAGTGATCTCCGAGCTGTTGGAACCGCATACCCTAACTCGGAGAGCGCTAGACACTTTCTCACAACACTCAATCTTCGGGTTTGGAAGATGAAGGTGACCTCCATCAAGGACACCACAGGCATATCGACCTTGACTCTTGATGGCCTTTACTCTCACCTCAAGATTCATAAGATCGACATTGTCTCTCGAAAGACAAAGTCGCAGTTGATGGCCTTGGTCACTAATCCCGATTCTAAGAGTCCTTCTGGTTTCTCCCTCTCTGCTCTTTGCGATTTGAGTGATGAGCAGCTGGAGAGGAAGCATAGGCATATCGTTGAGGTAGGGCTATCCTTGTTAGCTCAAGCCTTCATGCCATTGATATTTTGGGATGATGCTTTTCAAACAGCAAGTTTTCTCATTAATCAGTTGCCTAGCTGAGTAATTGACTATTCTACGTCAGTTCACAAACTCTTTGGTTCCAAACGAGATTATTCCTTTCTAAAAAATTTTGGGTGTTCTTCCTGCCCAACCTGTATCCCTACAATGCACATAAACTACAATGCCGCTCTTTGCAATGTGTTTTCATCGTGTATAGTAATTTACATAAAGGATACAAATGCTCGCATAGGGCCACTAGACAAGGAGTACACATCTCTAGTGATGTTATTTTTGATGAACTAGTTTTTCCCCTCTCTCAAAATAGTGTACTATCACGCACACATTTCATTAGAATGATGCCCTTTTTCCTATTTCCCTCACATCCAGTGCACCGCAATGCATGTTTGACAGCGTGCTATGCGATACTTCTGACGTCTCTCTTCCTCCTAATGACCAGCATGAGATTGCCATTCCTACTATTGCTACTAACTCTGCAGGTATTGTCATGGTTTCTCCGAAACCTAAAGCAACTGAGGGAGTGTGCACTCAACAATGCAACAATATACATGTGTCGAAGAAGTATACCGATGTTGGAACTACCGAGCCATGTCGAGGCCAGTCAATATGAGAATTGGCATCAGGCAATGGAAATAGAGTATGATGCTCTTCAGAAGAATACAGCGTGGCACTTAGTACCACGGCAGAAAGGGCAAAATATTATTGATTGTAAATGGGTTTCAAATTGAAGAGGAAAGTTGATGGCTCAATTGAGAGATACAAAGCCCGACTTGTGGTGAAAGTGTTTAAACAGATATATGGCATTGACTATGAGCACACCTCTAATCCTGTAGTTAAACCTACTACTATTCGGATCATTCTTGCCTTGGACTTGTCAAAAGGATGGAGTTTTGAGGCTGGTGGTGTTCGGAATGCATTTCTACATGGGGAGCTTGAAGAGGATATATACATGAATCAACCACCTGCATGATGTGTATCAATCTTCTCCATGGTATGTTTGCAAACTTGACAAGGTGCTCTATGGACTCAAGCCAGCACCTAGAAACGGTATACACGGTTGAGCACTAAGCTACAAGAAATTGGGTTCAAGCCATCTCAAGCTGACACGTCTCTCTCCATTTACACTAACAGTTGTATTATAATCTATATGACTATATATGTTGAGGATATTATCATTGCTAGCTCCTCTGCTCAGGCCATATATTGTCTTCTCCGACTTTTTCATGAGGACTTCACCAAGGATTTTGCAAGTCAAGTTCCCTCATGATCAGTGCTTTCTCAGACTTGGACTAGGCTAGTTGCTCTCAGATGATCACAGGTCCACCAATGGGTTTGCTGTTTATTTCGACAGTAACCTTGTCTCCTGGAGCTCATGGAAGCAACCTACTGTCTCATGTGAGTACACAAGGCTATGGCAAATGCAACAGTCGAAATGATCTGGATTCAATTATTACTCAAAGAGCTCAGATTATTTCAGTCAAGACCACAGTCTCTGTGCTGTGTCAATCTTGGGGTGACCTATCTTTCTGCAAATCCCATCTTCCACGCTCGCACGAAGCATAGCGAGGTAGATTTCCACTTCCTCAGGGAAAAGAATCGCTAGGTAGATGCTAGATGTTCGATTTATTTCCTTCCGGGATCAAGTCTTAGATATATTTACCAAACCTCCGTCGGTTCACAGTTTTGAAGTTTTCTAACACAATCTCAATCTGCATAGGCATAGTCGAGATTGAGGGAGGATGTCACGCACTAGTAGTTGAGATCATGTAACTTAGTTATAATCTGTAACAGAAGATGTCTTGTAAACTAACACTAACAGAAGTTAGCTTGTAGCGTCGTGGCAATGTTTTGTCGTACGACACTATTCATCATCTAGCAATATAAACGGATATCGATCCCTCCTAGTCTCTGCATGAGATTAACAACCAACGTCGTTTCTTCTCTGAATTTTAATATACTTCTTCTTATTTTACTGATCTATGATGCGACATGGCCATTCTCACACCCAACTTGCTTGCCATCAAACTGAGGGCCCCAAATCACTAAACGCTTTGAGTATGCATGCAGATCTCATTGATGAATGTTATGTCAGTGTTTTCTCATCGTAATACGAATGAAACAGATCTAAAACGTTATTGTGTGTGTGTGATATGGACCTGTCGAATAAGCTTCCGCTTCCTCTAGTGGAAAGAATTAGCGGTTGTTATTGTATTTGTGAGGACATTGTCAAATCAGTTGTGCACGCCCATTATATCTTTCGCAAAAGAAAATAGATCGAATTGCAATAGTCTCATGCCAATAGGTCGTTTCCACTCCAGCTGTGAGGTTGAGAGGTTTTTTTTAAAGGAACAGCAGGAGCTCTGCCATGCATTAGAGAAGGAAAGCAAACAATTTCGAACAGGTTCATGTCACTACGTACAGTTGGAGCAAAAAGATACAACATTAAATAGGAAGGAACCTACTACAGTCACATAGGTTGCTAATTTGACAATTAACTAAAATAGAGCAGGCTTCAGCCAATAGTCATTAGTCGTTTGTTGAAAAGCATTCTGGCTGCAAAGAAAGTCCTCCTAGCTGAGCCCGACTTCTCCCTAGGAATCTCCCAGAGTGTGCTTCCATCCTTCGTCGTGACCCAACCTTGTCCATCGCCTTTAGGGGGAAGCCAGCAGGCATTTTGGAGCGGCGTACAGCAACCTAACTGGGGCCAGAGCCGATTCCCATCCGCCCGAAGTCCTATATCCTCAGACATTTCTGAAAGCCATGATTCGGTTTTGCACATCCAGAGCAGTGAGTGGCATTAGATACCGTCTGCACCATTCGGTAGAAGCTGCTAAAAATCCTGTTATTTCTTTCTTTCCAAAGATAACAGAGGACATACATTACAATGCCATCCACTTCCTTCTGACGTTGTGTGATGGCAGTAGCACGTATTGTTTGCCACCATGCAGTGGCACCAAGCACCACTGAGCTATGCTTTGGAACTGGGTGGTTTATCTGCGTTGAACAAAACCTCCCTCCAAACCTGCTTTGCGAAAGGGTAAAGCAGGAGTAAATGCCTTGTCGATTGGGGCTCCGATTCACACAATGCGCAGAATGCGCTATGTGGCCAGCCCCTAGATGCAAGTTTGTTGGTTGTAAGGATCCTGTCCTGAATAAATAGCCATGTAAAGAACTTGCATCTTCCTTTTGTGCTAACGTGCCAGATAATTTTTAATTGTGATCCGGAACAGTACCATGGAATTAGATCCTACATGCCATTTTGGCTAAGTACTCCCCGTTTGGTGTCCATTTCCAGACAATGTCATCTTGCACATCTGTTTGCAATTGAACCTGCTGAATGGGATCAGTCAGCATTAGCGACATCAATTCTGCTACAGTTTTGTTAAAGAAAGGGCTCACCATAAGCGAACGAATTCGTCAAGTTGAGCTTCGGTTCTGATTCTGCATAGTGGCCTAAGCCAGTTTTTGCTAGCTAGCTCCTCCTGGACGTCGTAGGGATCTATGTATCAAGTATGTTAGGTCATCTGGTCCTTTTGCTGAATGAAAAAGTAGGGCAATTTGTTCCAAGTTTGTCATGTTGTAGGGTCCTTTTGCCAAGTGAAAAAAGGGGGCACTTGGCTTGTCAGTTCCAGATTAGTATTGGTGCTTCTCTTGCAAGTTGTTCAAATCTGTTCCTGATGCACAAAGGTAAGTTTAATACCTTGCGCAGGATTTTGTTTCTTTAAGTTTTGTTACTTGTATAATGTTCTGGCGTAAGTATGAATATCCACGCATCATGTCTTCTCCTATTTTTTCTTTCAACTGGCATATTTACCCGTGCAACGGCGTGGCTAGATATTACGATGCAATTGTCTTTGATATATAATTCTACTTACTATAATTGAAATGCAATTATATTTGTTATACAACACTAATATCTATATATGATTAATCTACACCACTATAATCTGGTCCACCAAAATTAGTGGTGGAGATCTTTCTCTTTTTCTTCTGGTTAATACAAGAATTTCTAGGATTTTTTCTTTTTAGGATTATTGTGGGATTTTCTTGCCCTTGAAATGAATGAGATGCCTTAAATATCACCTGTTGTTTTTATTTATATAGATTTATAAAGAGTAAATTTCGCAAACCTTCCACTATTTTATCCTAATAGTCATAGAATTACCACTTTTATGTCCAATTTTGTATATCTGCCATTAATTTCGGTTTACATGTCACAAAACTACCACTCCGTTGCTTGGAACAGAACCAACCGTATGGGTTCACGGTGCAGTGAGACTCTTTTGGGACTCAACAAGGCCACATAAGCCCTCCACGTGGAGCACTAAGATGGACTAGGTCCCACGGGCCCTCTTTCCTACGTGGTAGACCATGGGTGGGGATGAGCAAGTGGATCGACCCGTGTCATGCTTGGAGTTGGGCATAAGGAACCACCTACTCTGATTTGTCTCTCGCACCGCTCGAACCCTAGAGAAGCAGCCAGCGAGCCTAGTGCGGGCTGAGCAATTTCGGTGTAGTTGATGGAGGATCCAGGCGAGATCAACTTGATTAGCTCTAGTGGCAACCCTCATCCAGCACCCAGTTGAGCCCTCCTACACTTGAACTTCATGGCTGCCCCCCTATTCTTGTACTCCATCACCACATGCCTTCTGTCGTTAGGCTAATTTTTATTTTTTTAATTAATTGTAAAAGTGGATAACAAAATTGTTTTTCATTGATTATTACAATTAGAATTGGTATGTATGGTGTATGGATTGAAATCTTGGGAATTTTGCGGCAGGTTTAGGATTTTCCAGTTTTTAGCTAAGCCCCACCATGCCACATCGGCAAGAGGGCCAGCAAAACTAGGCGACGTCATCTCTCCACGTGACCTCGGTGAGTCCTGTGTGTCTCATTGTTGATTTATCAGCATTGGTGCATTGTTAATTTTTGCCTCCTCAATTCGAAATTATAAATATAAAAATACATAATTTTAGCTTCTTTAATTCTAATAACCTTATGCATGATTATAACTTTAACTTCTTAAATTCGAAGAATAAAAGTAGCATACACATGAAAAAGAGCCACATACAAACAAAGTACTAATGAAACCATCATGCACAAAGTGATAACTCTGGAACCCTAAACCACCCTGTTCTTCTTTGGTAAGTTTCATTTGGCATTTACATCTGATTTCTTTTGCCCGTATTGACAAGTTGTTGTTTGCTATTTGTCGCGATTCTCGTTATATAACGCGTAAACGCCAACGTTTCAAAATATGTCAATGACGACCTCACCTACAACCCCGATTAAATACCCGATGACAAGCAACAAGGCAAGCACCCTCCTTTGATCATATTGACCCCATTATTTTACGATGTTTATGTTGTTTTATCAAACTATATGCATGTGTGTATGTTAATGATAAACTTACTATATTGTGGGTACCGGTAATTACTTCCTATTTTTATGCATTGCTGTTGAACATCTTTAAATGTTGGGATACATTTCCATTCAAACTTGTGCAATTTGTAAAGGTACAGAGCCGAGTTATGATTTTCGTGTATTTTGGTAAAAATCCAACCCAAAACTTATGGTTTAGGCGCGGGCGAATTATTGCTAAACATGAGGTGTGAGGAGGGACCTCGTGCGTAGTTAGGGAGAGATTCTCGCCCAGGTCAGTTAAGACCTAACTTGATGCTATCACCTAAGTGATTTGGTGCAACCACATGTTCTAGTATGGCATAGCCTTAACTTAGTAGATTAGCTGGAGTTTAGCCTTGTATTTTGGTAGGCCGAAGTAGTAAGAGAACTCTGGGGTACGGTATCGCTCGTAGGTGCTCCCTTCACCGAGCAGTTGGGGCTAAAGCATTCCAATATAACGATGTATGCCTTGCCAGGGAGAGAGGACACGATTGGGCGTAAACCATAGTACTGTGTGAGCAGGTCTGAATCTCCGGACCATAGCAAGGGTTTGACATCATCGGGGCTGGTGCAAGGCTAAGCTTTAGCTAGTTGAATGATTTCGTCACAATCTAGCAAATCGGGTATGGTACATATCGCGAGGCATGGTTGACATGATTGCTAGAATGTGTTATATGGATAAAGTGTACACTCTCTATAAAGATTTAAATATAATTAATTAGCCGTGCTCACGGTCATGAGCAATTCAAGAAAATAATGTTAATTATAGTCTCGTTTTTGTGAAAACTTTCGGAAACTATGATGGTACAGGTTGGTAAACTTGTGAGCCAAGGATGGCCGTGTTTACTTGTTGTTCACAGCCAAGGAGGGCTGTGAAATGATGATATTGAACTTTATTTACTGTTATTAGTTTCATTACAAATGCTCTTTTCAATACCGATACCGTTACTCGCCGTTGCTTAATCTATAAAATATAGACGAAGGTATGGAAGAATACCCCGACGATTTGTACTTTGCACTGGGGTCCGACGACTACTTGGATGGATGAATTAGGGCTCTTCCTAGTAGGTTGCCTATGGGTTTATGAATGGGCATACCGCTGTCCTACTTTTGGTTTATGCTTAATTTTCGCCACGTTCTACTTTTGTATGTAATATTTGGCTGGTCGGCCACGTACTTGCAATATTAAGTAGTTGTAATGACTTCTAGTTTAAGCTTATGTTATGCCAAATGCTTAGTCATGTGTGCATGTGTTATGATGCGTCTCAGATGCGGGATATATGGGTGCTATGCATTGATCTTGGGAACTAGCACTAGACACACATCCGGGTACCTGGAATTGCTCTCAACTGTCTGACGCATAGACTCGAGTGGCCGTCATTCCTTATCTATTGCGACACACCTCCATCGGTGGGTGTGGGCGATACCAAGATTCTGAGATGAATGGCATGTGCTATGCTTGGATGGGTTGGATTCAATCCCAGTGAAAAGAATCGAAACTCTCTTGGTTGCTAAGTGTGTACGGTGCAACTAGGTGGCTCATATTTGTTCGGGTGAGGGCCATCTAGTTAATACTCCGTGCACTGAACTTTTGGGTGGTAGTGAGCATACATTTAAGTGGAGTATGGGTGTCACCTCTAAGTCCAACGCATGAGCAAGATTCGATTCATATTTCTGGGTGTCTACAGGGATTTTGCGGTCAGGTTTAGGGTTTTCTAGTTTTCAGCTAACCCCCACCATGCCACATCGGCAAAAGGGCCTGCAAAACTAGGTCGATGTCATCTCTCCACGCAGTGGGCTTACGTGACCTCGGTGAGTCCTTTGTGTCTCATTGCACCGTGGGTCCATGTGGTTGGTTCTGTTCCAAGGAATGGAGTGGTAGTTATGTGACACGTTAATCCAAAGCAATAATAGATTTGAGAAATTCGACACAAAAGTGGTAGTTCCATTGCCATTAGAACAAAATGTGTAGTTCTGTGAAATACTCATTTTATAAAAATGTAAGCTTAGTACTCCACCGAAAGATATTCAAGCATGCAGTACGTATATCCGCGACGCCCCATCAGTGCCGGTTGAGGCCCACCCGGCAGTGATTGTATTATCACTGTCGGTTCCAAGTAAAACCGGCACAATAGTTTTTTCCCACGCGAAGTGAAGGAATATCACCGCGGTTCATTTTCTCCAACCGCGGTAATATATCACCGCCGTTTGTAAACAAAAGCGGCGGTGATAAGATTACCTAAATTCTCCGCGTGACGGAGAGTAGTATCACTGCCGGTTCGTATTATAAGACCGGCAGTGATATATTACTGCCGGTTTGTAAATAATAACCGGCAGTGATAAGGCTTACCCTAAATTTTCACGCGGGAAGGGCAGAGAGTATCACTGCCGAATTATATTATTCAACTGGCACTGATATCTTACTGCCGGGTTTTGAAAAAGAACCGGCAGTGATAATTCGACACTATAAATACCCTTTGTGCTTGCCTCCGCAATGCAGAGGAGCTCTGTTCTTGCTCGGTTGGGAAGAGAAGGGCTAATTTTTGCTCTCAAATTTGGTGGAATTCACTTCTAATTCGTGATCTACGGTTCGTATCTTGATGTACATTTTATTTGTAGTTGGTTTTTGTTGGATATTACATTCTATATGGTTGTTGGCTGTGAGAATTATCGATTGCATAATGAGCACAATTAGAGCTCTAATTTAGAGACTAGATTTGAATTCACCACCTTTTTATGTGTGCAGTGATTAGTGAGATTAAGATGTAGCTTGAATTTAAGTTTTTACGATTACCAAATTAGTGATTCCGTTTAATATGTTAATTAAGTACGACAGTACTACATAATTAATTGTTGTTGTATGTAACTATTTAGATGTCATGTGTGTAGAAAAAGTATTTATATTATTTGTTGAATTATGTTTTAAATAATAAATTATGTATTTATGAGTTTTTATGTTTTTTAGCTAATTATTTAAAATATTTTCCTATTAAGAGGAAGTTTTGAATTTTTGAGAAAATTTAAAATGTGATAAAACCTTGAAAATAAATTTTTAAATGTTATATTATTTGTGTAACTTCCTCAAAAAAAATTATCAAAAAAATTTCATAATTTTTGAAGTTGGTCTGCTAATTTTAATAATTGAAACCTGCTTTATGGATTAATTAAATTAGAAAACAATTATAAAATTAAGAAACCTTTTTGGGCCAAAATTGTAGTTTTGGCCCAGCCCACACGTATATCCGGATATCCGACCCATCAATATCCGGATTATCCGAATCCGTATCCGTATCCGACGGATAGTGAGGTACCGAATCCGAATCTGTATTATTATAAAAAAATCTGTATCCCTATCCGATCCGATACTATCCGACAAATATCCGATCCGACATAAAGAGGCATCCGATATAGCTTGAATTTAAGTTTTTATGAGGACCAAATTAGTGATTGCGTTTAATATATTAAGTATGATAGCACTACATAATTAATTGTTGTTATATCTAATTACTTATTATCGTTTCTTTACTTGGTGTATATTAATTTAATACTTTTTGTAAGTAATACAAATTTGCCGGACAGACCATTATAAGTAATATCAATTATTTAATTGATTTTAATAGTGAGATTTGGAAATGGATTTATTGATTAATTAGCAGTACGTAACAAATTAAATGAATAAAATAATTTGTGACCACTTATTGATTTACTGAGATTTTATTTGTTATAAATATTTGCAGATGGATCGAAGATGGATGTATGAAGCGGACCGTCGCCATAGAGAGTACTTTAACGGTGTGACTAGTTTTATGAGCGTGGCTGCAGCGTACAAGTCAACTAAGCTGACGGACTACATTTGTTGCCCGTGCGTCGATTGCAAGAATGAGAAGCAGTTTTCTAATCTTGAGGCGATCCGTGCACACTTGCTTCAAAGGGGTTTCAAGCCTGCCTATACCTGTTGGACTGAGCACGGTGAAAATGAGATTTTACGTGAAGATCATCCGATTGATGATGATGACGAAGACAACGACTCCACGGCGGTCAAGGATACGTTCGTGGACACCCAAGATGATACGTTTGTCGATAACCATGAAGATGATCTAGAACAGATGTTGCATGATGGGGAGGAGGACCACACGAGTGAAAGGGATTTTCAGAAGTTCCAGTGTATGGTAGAGGACTCTACAACACCTTTGTACCCAGGCTGCAAGGAGGACCTCAAAAAATTGCATGTTGTGCTAACGCTGCTGCAGTTGAAGGCAAGCAATGGTTGGTCTGATAAGAGCTTCACAGAGTTGTTAGTTTTCCTGCGAGACGTTCTCCCGGAGGGAAACGTGTTGCCAACAACCACGTACCAGGCCAAGCAGATTGTCTGCCCATTGGGACTGGAAGTACAGAAAATACACGCATGTCCGAACGATTGCGTATTGTATCGCAATGAGCTTGTAAAATTGGATGCGTGTCCTGTTTGCAAGGCATCTCGTTATAAGCGCGGTGATGCCGACATTGAAGTGCATCGTAAGAAAAAAAGACCCCCAACCAAGGTGTTGTGGTATTTCCCTATAATCCCACGTTTGAAGCATCTGTTTGCGAACAAAAGGCATGCTCAATTGCTACGATGGCACCCTGAGGAGCGTAAGAAGGATGAAATGCTCAGACACCCTGCTGACTCTGCACAGTGGAGGAACATTGATACAAAATACAAGAAACACTTTGCATGTGACGTGAGGAATATAAGGTTAGGGCTTAGTACGGATGGGATGAATCCTTTCGGCAATATGAGCAGTCGTCATAGCACTTGGCGGATGACTTTATGTATCTACAACCTTCCTCCTTGGCTTTGTATGAAGTGAAAGTACATTATGATGCAGCTGCTGATCCAAGGGCCAAGGCAACCTGGCAACGATATCGACGTGTACCTGAAACCACTGGTTGAAGATCTTCTGTTATTGTGGAACGACGGTGTGTGGCTATGGGATGAGTATAAAAGAGAGTACTTCATGCTACATGCCTTGTTGTTCGTAACCATCAATGATTACCCTGCTCTCGGTAATCTTTCAGGCCAGACTATTAAAGGATTCAACGGATGCGTCCATTGCTTGGGTGATACAGGTAGCCGGTGGCTGAAATACTGCAGAAAAATGTGTTACATGCGACATCGTAGGTTCCTTCGTAAGGACCATCCGTATCGCAACAACAAGAGAGGTTTCGATGGTACAAAGGAGACAGCTTCAGCTCCAAAACATCGCAACGGCAAAGAGATATTTGCGCCATAAAGGATATTAAAATTATCCATGGAAAGGGAGCCGGCAGTACATCAGTCCCGTGTTCCCGTGATACAGCTACTTTGTGGAAAAAGAGATCAGATTTATGGACCTACCTTATTGGTCGCTTTGGATGTTCGACATGCAATCGACGTTATGCACATAGAGAAGAACGTGTGTGACAACTTGCTCGGTATTTTACTAGACATACCTGGCAAAACAAAAGATACACTCAAAGCACGGATGGACCTGGAAGATATGAACCTCAGGAAGGAGCTACATCATGAAGATTTGGGTAAAGGCAAAAGTACCTTCCGTGACTTGCTACACTCTTAGCAAGAAAGAGAAAATTAGCGTGTGTGAATGCTTGCACGGAGTCAAAGTACCGTCCGTTATTCCGCCAACATGAAGAGGCTAGTCTCAATGAAAGACTTGAAATTAATTGGCATGAAGTCTCACGATTGCCACGTGATGATGACACGATGCTTCTGTTGCAATTAGGGTGTTCTGCGGAGAAAGTGCGAGACCCAATTATAAAGTTGTGTTCATTCTTCAATGCGATTTCACAAAAGGTCATTGATCCAATGAAACTGGGTAAGCTGCAAGAAGACGCGATCCACACTCTATGTCGGCTTGAGATGTGCTTCCTCCATCCTTTTTGATATTATGGTCCATCTCATTGTTCATATTGTGAAAGAGATACGCTTGGCCCTGTTTCTACATCGATGTACCCTTCGAGAGGTTCATGGGGTTGTGAAGAAATATGTTCGTAATCGACATCGCCGTAAGGGTGCATTGCCAAGGTTGGGGAACAGAGGAGGTCATTGAATTCGCGATCGATTACATGGATCTCAAACCGATTGGTGTGCCCATATCTCGCCATAAGGGGGCTACAGGCAAAGGGACATTAGATCGAAATCGAAGCGCACTAATGATCGTGCTTCATTCATTCAAGCACATTTTACGCCTCGACCAATCGGTTGTAGCGGCACCGTATGTTGATATGCACAAGAATATGCTAAGAAGAAAAACCCATTTAAATCGAGGTTTGGATCGCGAGATACCACAGAGATAACTTCGAAGATTGGTTGCTTAGACACATGATGCATACGCAGACAGAGTGTGCTCAGTTGAGAGCGCTGTCTCAGGGACCGTCATGTACAATCCTGACATTTGAAGGATACGACATAACTGGATATACATTTTATACGAGAGCACAAGATAACAAGAGCATCAAACAAAACAACGGAGTCCGTATAGATGCCTACGATACCAATGGTAATATGCAGACCTACTACGGATTCATAGAAGAGATTTGGGAGCTTGATTATGGGCCTTTGAAGGTTCCTCTTTTTCGGTGCCAGTGGGACAGACTCCCTGGGGGCGTGAACATCGACAAGTACGGTATCACTACCGTGGACTTCAAGCACATCAGATACAGAGAAGAACCATTCGTACTTGCTAATGTCGTTACACAAATCTTTTTTGTTCGGGACCCGGCTGACAAAGAACGCCACGTGATTCTTCAAGGAAAAAGAAGAATTGTCGGGGTTGACAATGTAGTCGACGAGGAAGACTACAACCAATTCGATGAGCTTCCTCCTTTTGGTGAGAACGTCGACCTAGGTCTCATGGAAGACAGTGAGGAAGCTACATACATACGCCGTGATCATAACGAAGGTCGAATCGTTGCTTAGTTGTAATAATATACGGATATGTCTTATGTTGGATGAAGGATATGCTTCAATTTGTAATATATGGATATACTTTATTTTGTATGGAGAACATGCTTCCAGTTGTAATATACGGATGTACTTTATTTTGTATGGAGAACATGCTTCCATTTGTAATATACAGATATGCTTTATCTTCAGTTATCAATTTTGTAATTCACTTAATTTTTCTGTGATTAAAAAAATCAATGTTTCATATATTCTAAAACTTCATGATTTTATACAAATTTATAAATTTATTTCATCCTTTTTGGAGCTATATATGAAAAGTTATGCTAGTTTGAATTTGAGCTTGGCTTTAGCCATCGACTTTTAGGGCCCACACGCATCACTTTGGGTTCTAGAGAAAAACCGACAAGATGTTGTGGTATCATCGCTCGTTGAATTAGACTCAGCATAATACCTCCACATCACCGCCGGTTCTAGAGAAAATCCGCAGTGATGTTTAGGTATCACGCCGGGTTCTAATTCGAACCGAGTGATGTGGAGGTATTATCGCCGGTTCTATTTTCAACCGGCGGGATAGTTATATCACCGCCGGATTTCTTTGGTGAACCGCAGTGATTGTCATATCTATATAAACGGCGCGCGGTCTTCTTCCCACACTTCGCCGCTTTTGCCACACTCGCACTTAGCCTCCGCACCGCGCCTCCACCGCTACGCCCTCCTCCCAGCCGCCCGCCTCGCCTCACACTGCCATCCTCCCCGCTGCCCTCCTCGGCCCTCCCTCCGTGGTGCCCACGTCAACTCCCCCACCCGGTGAGTCCTCCCTTGCACCCCCTCCTCTTCCGTCTCCCCCATGTTGGTTGCCCCTCCATGTGATGCTTTAGGGTTCCTCTTCATGTGATACTATGATGCTTTAGGGTTTCTCTTCATGTGATGGATGATAGTTAATTTCTATGTGATGGATGATAGTTAATTTATATGTGAACTCCTTCCAAGACACAGCTTGAAGTTATTTTTCTGTGATGGATGCTAGTTAATTTTTCTGTGATTCATGATGTTTGAACAAAACTGTATTGTTCATGGCTATTTGACTCATGAGAGGTCAAACATATTGTTCATGGCTATTTGATTCATGAGAGGTCAAACATATATAGCAAAAAAATATACAGATAAGTACTCTAAAATATATACATATTACAATCCATACAATTGACTATAAGGCGCATCATGATTTGACTGAGTTGATGATGTCTATGTCACTCTGAATCATTTCATTCAATCACAATTGAATTGCAAGATTTCCTGATTAGAAAATAATTAAAGCTACTATACAAGCTCGATGCAGTTCTTTTTTTGTTATTAGCTTCCTGTTTTTAATGCCTTAGTGATTATGTTTTTTTCCTAGTGACATTTATTGGCTTTACTTTCTTGGTGATAGTTCCTAGACTTTCACAACTTTTTCAATGCAAGATATGTAACGAATCATCTTTTTGCTATGTCAAGAATATGTTGGAATGGGATCATTTTTTATGAATATGTTGCGTTGTTTAATATCATGATTCAGTATCTCAGCTCTTGTTCTCATGGAAATGTTAAAAAATTGATAGATTAGCTTTTATGTTGCATTTTAAATGTCTATTTATTTTGCTACGCTATGATATGGCAAGGCTACACAGAGATACACGGAGGCAGCAGACGCTAAAGACAATTTGGCAGCTTGTTTCTAGGAGCATCATGAGATTTTATTATGTTGTATTTATTATATTCATGTAATAAATACCTTATATTGTATTTGTTATATTCATGTAATGAGATTTTTGTTGTTTTAACAATACATTGTATTTATTATATTCATGTAATAAATACCTTATATATTGTATGTGTCAGTTTTGTTCTCTATACTAGTGCAATGCATGCGTTAAATGAGTTAAACGTGAAACTAGGCGTAATATCACCATTCCTATGTTTAATTATGTACCGAGTAGTGTAGTTTCTCATGGAAATAATATCACTAGCTTTAATAAACTAATGGCCAAATGTGTGTAATATTGTACGTATAATTAGTCCATTTCGGTCCACAACTTCGTACGTGACCAATTTATACGTATATCATCACATTCATCTCATGCCTTTGTTAATTTTAAATTTTAGATAAATTAGCTGCACATGGCCGCTAACCAGGAACAAGTGCCGAATGGCGCTGAGCATTTGAACCAAAGCCCGGAACAAAGCCCGACAAGCTTCCTCAACCTGCAGCAAACAGAGGCAACAAACGTACCCGAGGTAATTATTTCAAAGCAAATCTTCACGTATACCGATTAGACAAGTAATGAAATAGTCAAAATGCAGGGCCAGACATCACGTGAACAGAGGCAGCATCGTCAACGAGGTCCTAACAAGTTGCGGACGGGTGAACGAAAGGTGATCGTGGAGCTTAATGCAGTCGGCGAACCGGTTATACCAAAGATCACCGCTAGGCCATACCGAACAAAGATGCGGGTCCTAGCTAGAGATAACGTGCCCATCACCTACAAATCATGGACACGCCGTGGCGCTTGCCCGTCGATGTTCCCGATGAAATCAAGGAAGCATTGTGGATGATTTGACATCCAAGTTTCGCTTCCCAAAGATCGGTTGGAGCATGCGAAGAAACGCACTAGCCATCATGGGAATATCCCGAAGAATTGGAAGACAAAGCTGAATAAGGAGTATGTGAAGAAGGATGAAACGCCGAACTTTGATAAGTACCGAGGTTGAAGCAATTTTGGGATGAATTGCAATATAAGAAGTCCGATGAAGCCTGTGCTATCACCAAAGAAAACAAGGCAAACTCGGACAAGAACATTTACCCCATACGCTAGGCACCGGTGGCTACGTGAAGAAAGTACCCAAGTGGGATGCAAGGAAGAAGAGCTAATTTTAGTGGAGTTGTTCCCGCGACGTTCGAGATGGCCCCAAGATCAAAGTCTTCGGATGCTTGCGAGGGAGCTAGTCTGTTTGGATGATGGCGGCTTAAGCTTCGAGTGAGAAAGAAGAGGAAATTTCAAAGAAGATCGCAGATGCCCATGCCCAAGCTACCTGTATCGCTTCCAACCAAGAAGAGAGAACGACGAGCTAACACGCGCCCTGGGTAACAAAGAGCACCCTGGTCGTACTAGAGGGTTAGGCTTGGTGCCCTGGAAAGCAGCGTTCCCAGAGGACGCTTCTATCTATAAGCGTCCGAAGCTAACTAGACAAGAACAGTTGGATGCACGTGTACGAGTAATAGAAGAAAGGATGCAGGTAAAGGAAATTCAATTTCAAGAACAGATACAAAAGATGCAAGAAATGCTAGCGAGCGTCCTCAACGAACGTCAGGCACATGACCTCCAGAGTCCCGTCGTTGTTCGTAAAAGCAGCCAAGCGTCCGCGGATCCTCCCAAAGAGGACTCGGCCTGTAGTTTTCCTGTGGACAAAATCGTAGAGCCGACACATTGCAGTCTGCACCTGCCCCTAGCGAACATAACCATTAAGGTGGCTGAAGGGATGGCTTGGCCATGCGGCGAGGGGTAGATGTTGCATAACCGCCCAATTCCTGAGGGATACGCCAGAGTATCAGTAGACAGTGTGGTTGACAATTACCGTGAAGTTGAGGTACAGATCCCCAACGAGGAAGGCAGAAATACTCTTGGACAAAGCCTGGGCACATTCATCGCGTGGCGCAAGCGCTACATAATGTTTTTATCCGATGACGACAATGGCGATGATGATACTAATGATGACGACGCGGCCTATCCAGGTAGTAAAAGTCCTCCTCCGTCACCGAAAAAAGTCCGCCTCCTGCTCCAGCGCCACGGAAAAATAATGAAAGATCCACGGTCTCAAAATTCATCACGGTCAGCGGGGAAAAGTGCTACATCTGTGAAGCCAGCACAATCTGGTAAGAAACGAGCATATGACATGATCGAAGAAGAAACTAGAAAGGAAGTAGACACCAGCGTGACAACTCACTTCAAAAAGACGCCAGCACCTGATAAAGTTGAAATCGAAGCTTCCAAAAGAGATTTCTTCCTAGACATAGCGACGGTTAAACAGACTGGACGGGCAACCGAATCTCTTCAACCTAGCCAACGATCAGACTACGAGCGCATCTCTAGGCAGAAATCTAAAGGACAGGTTGGTAAAAGAGCTACTGCTGCAGACCAGAAGGGTGCTAAAGGGCAGGGGCCCCCTCTAAGGTGGAAGTTTGTTAACGAGGAAGCATTGGTGGATCCAAACGAGGAGCAGAGACTGACGACACAGTTACGGCGTCTACATCAATGGTATCGGCAGTTTGTCCAAGAGACAAAAAATGACACGTTCCCCGTCAAATACAAAGAAACGGATTTTCACAATATGGACGGAGTTTTCTGGGTAGAAACCTCCGAGTTATACCAGTTGTACCAACGAGATACTCTGGACGTGTCTATATTAAGAATTTGGACTCTGTAAGTCTCTTGTTTAATTCAGATCTTTGTACATTCACGCACCCTTAAACTTAGTGTCTAACTTCTTTCTTATGTAGAATGGAGACAATGACACTCAGGCGGACTTAAATGAAAGGGTAGGATTCTCGATCCCGCCTTGTCAATCGCAAACTTATTAAAGATCCATTGACGGAGAGAGAGATCGAGGAGTACGTCACTACTACGAACAAAGACATCACCGCCGGTTCCAAAACCCCATCATCGCCGGTCATTGGCGCCGGCGGTGATTGGTCGGCAATGATACTCGAGGATTATCACCGCCGCTCAGAACCGGCAAGGATAGGATTATCACCGCGGTTCTACCTACAACCGGCGGTGATATCGACTATCACCGCCGGATCAAACCAAAATCCGGCGGTGATAGGATTATCACCGCCGGTTCTATCTACAACCGCAAGTGATGAGATTATCACTGCCGGTTATATATAAAACCGGCAGTGATATTGTACTAGCACTGCCGGGTTGTACCATAATCCGACAGTGATAGACACATATCACTGCCGGTTTTCTCCAAGAACCGGCAGTGACAAGCTTGCATATTTTTTGTACAATATATATATATTTTTATATAATTGTTTACAATGTCCATATGTAGTATATAAAGCATCGTTCAAATCATAATTCAAATATATGCATGTATCGACTAAGCATCGTTAAAATCATAATTCAAATATATTAAATTACGCATCACATAATTTGTTTTTACAATGATTTATTTACAAATGTAGCTCGACTACATGTCATCCCGTTCGCTTTGATTTTACAAAGAGTCGAAGTAGACATGTCACGCGCCTAGGCCGTAGGAATGAGGGCGATGAGGCTACTCGTGGAACTCGCCGCTTGGATTGATGATCTCATCATGAATGAATCCGCGATCCGTTCTTGAATTGCTATAATTTCACAAGAATAACTTATTGGTTCTCGCTTGGAGCGCTGTTTTTGAACAAAAAGGAAGTTGCTTAATGATGATATTTGTTAAATAAAAAGGGCATCAAAGTGTAATTACGCATCATGGCTTCGTTATAGCCGACACTCTCCGTGACAATTGAATGCATATTTGTACATACATAGAATGCACATAAATTGTTTCCGGTTCTGCTTCATGCATGGAAAGTCATTTATTATTTCAAAATCTTTCCGTATGGACGATACCAACACTTTTCTTGCGATGCAGTCTGAAAGCCCCGTGAATGATTTTGAATAGTAATTAAACTTAAATGCAATAGAATGGAATTTTGCTAGAGTAATAACGCAACGATCGAGTTTACCTGTTCAGCATGTCCCAAAGGTCTTGGTACAGTTTAGTTTATTTTCTCCTGGAGTCCAAGACAAAAATCCTGCTAGCATCTAACTAGATGACGAGGAGGACCCAGTGAAACCTGCACATATATGTCAACGTAGTCAATTACTCCCACATCGTACGTGTTACGCAAAAATAGTAAAACGATATTAGAAGTCAGGAGATACGTACTTGAAGTTATAGGGTAAAAGTACGGAGGTTTTGTATTGCAGCTCAAAAAGTATTAAATAAATAGTCTTCAACGAATCGTGGATTGTCGCTCACAAGTTTCTCGCTGATTTGAGCCCCGGATCTAGGAATGCTAGATTGTCATTGTTATTTCTTCTACATGTCTGTACCTCCATTCTACATAAGAAAGAAGTTAGAGATGCAATTAAACAGTACAGAAATGCTCAACGATATACTGACAGACTTACAAAGTCCATAGTCTAAGTATGTTCACGTCCAGGGCATCTTGCTGGTACAACATATACAGCTCCGTGAAAAGAACCCAACAGATGTTATCCCCATTGTGAAAATCTTGCTCTGTGTATCTGACTGGGAACGCCTCCATACCATCGTTGGACTGCTGCATGTACCACTGATGGACGCGCCGCAGTTGAGTTGTAAGGTTGTCGAAATGAGCTAGTTCAACCAGCGGTTTTCCCATAACGAACTTCCACCTGAGACCTTGCGCCAGAGCATCTAGTTGAACATCATTTGCTTGAGCATCCCGCTTTAACGTGTCGGCACTAGCCGCCTGCAAGTATTGCTTTCTGGATATGCGCTCGTAGTCCGATATTTTGCAAGGTTCAGAAGCCTACCCGTCTTTTGCACTTTTGCCATACTCAAGAAAAACTTTTGCCACAAGATCAACTTTAGTCTTCTTACTTGATGGCACCTTTTTAAAGTGAGATGCTACGCAGGCGCTTACATGCTTTTTCCGCTCTTCCTCAGTCATGTCAGCTGATAGTTTCTTTTGTGGTTGTCCTGGGTTCACAGATGGTTGAGATTTCTTCGAGGACGGTGCCGACTGCCGAGATGTTCCCGTTGTTCGATTCTTTACGCTTTTGGCGGAGGAGTCGGGCTTTTTCCGTTGGTGCCGACGGAGGAGTTGGACTTTTCCCGGTTGGCGGCGAGAGGGCGGAGGTCTCGTGTGGAGAGTACGGTGATCATCATCGTCGCCGCCTCATCGTCCGAGCCAAACTTAATCAAGCTCTTGCGCCATGCGAGGAAGCCATTCACGTTTTCTCCTAGCTTTTTGTTCCCATCCTCGCCAGGGATCTCTACCTCCATTTTTCGGTATTGGCGGATGACACTGTCCACTTCGACCCTGGCGAATCCCTGCGGTATCGGGCGACAGTGCAAAGTCCGTGACTCCTGGCATAGCCAAGCCCTGCCCTCAACCACCTTTATGGTAATGCCATGTGCGGCCAAATGTAGCTTGCACGGTGTCGGTTCTTTGATGTCATCCACAGGAAAACGCAGTCCATGCTCTTCGGGAATCCTTGTGGACGCGCAGCTGCTCTTATGAGCACCGGGACTGATGAGCTCAGGGCTTTCACCGGGTGGCGGTCGTGAGCTGAGAGCTTTCTGTACGGCTTGCTCCACAGCCTTATCTAGTTCCGATCTTTGTTCCTCTAGCGCTCTCGCGATAGCATCTTTTATCTGACGTTCCAGTCGATCTTCTCTTAATCTCTTTGAACGTTTGTACATCCATGCGTCTGCGGGGAAGGCTTCTTTCCACGTGACCAAACCAACCCTCCGTGCGACTGGATGCTCCTTGTTACCTGTGGCTATGGTTAGCTCATCATTCTCCCTTCGTGGCATGAAAGATCCTTGGGAAGACTGCGTGTGAGCATCTGTGATTCTGCGCAGCACTTCCTGCTCTCTATTGCTTCTGAAGCTTAAGCTGCCATCATCGGAGATAGAAGCACCCTCCCAAGCAACCATGCTTCGATCGCTCGCTTAAGGTGGCTTGCCAGTAGAATTATACCCTTGCGGGTTATTTCTTCTTCTGACCGATCCCATGTCGGTATTTTCTTCACGCACCCTCCAGCTCCTAGTTTGTGAGGGTGAATATTCTTATCCGCGTTTGCTTTGTTCCTTTGACTTACTATGTGAGCTTCTTCAGACCTCTTGTACGCCACAAATTCATCCCAGAACTCCCTTAACTTTGGGTACGTGTCAAAATTCGGCGTTTCATTCTTTTTCACATAATTCTTGTTTAGTGTTGTCTTCCAATTCTTCCACGCAAAGGCACATGATGCAGAGTGCTCGCTTTCTTTGCAACCAGCTCGGTCCCTTGGGGGAACTGGAAAACTTGTTTCAGCTTGTCCCATAATGAGTTCTTCAAGTCATTGGGTACCACCCATGGGTCACCTCCGCGGCCAATCTATGATCTATAGCTGATGGGCACATCATCCCTAGCAATAACTCCGCAGGCTGTCCTGTACGGCCCCAATGATGACTCTGGTATAGCAGGTTCTCCGACTGCCGAGAGCTCCACTATGTTAAAAATTCACTTAGGCATCTTGTTCGGACCACGACTTGCGCGCTGCCTTCGTTGATCAGACATCTGAGCCTACAAATTGATCTTCTAAATTATTAGTCGTCTGGGCCTACCATGTTTTGGGAACCACAGTGTACTAAAACTTTACCTCGCTTACGTGAGTATCGTCAAGTTGGTCCATGGTCGATCCTCGCAGTTCGAGATAGGACGTTGGGCTATTATTCGGCTACCCTTCCTCCTTCGTCCATATTTGAGGGCCCAACTCCTCCGGCACTTGTCCTTCGTCGGAGGCCATTCCTAGCAAGTTTGTTGAAAATTTCCAATTAACAAGGTCATTTTTGAAATACACACATATTTTTTATCTCAGATACACAAACATCCTTGAAGGACACATACACATACACATATACATCTTTTTTGAATCTGCATTCACACGTAGAAAAAATGTTTCACGTGTAGGAAAATAATGTTACTGAATTTTGAAAAAATCGATATCCTGTTCCTAACAATTCCAAAAAAATGTCTCAACCATTGGATTCAAAGGAATGGACGGCTTATATTGATTTTAATCCATTGTAAAAGAGCTCTTAAATTCTTTCTTCTAGACAATTACGGAATTGTATAAAAAAATTCATCAATCTAAAAAATTAAATCTATGTTTTTATCCACCTTAACAAAAATAATGCAAGCAGATATAGCAACTATTTTCCTAGTCCGTAAGTGCAAATCATCAACTAGTGTACTAGGCTTTCTCTAGCAAGCTATTCCTTAAACAAATCTAAACCTAGTGAAATCATATGGCGTAAAATTAAGACCCATTGGACCTACTACATGAGACTAAATAGATGGATAATCGTTCTAACCAAAGAATGTTTTGGCTTCACAATTTTTTGCTAGCTAATAAGGCAAATCCAACATAAATTTAATTTAGACCATCCGATATGGTTTTTCCGACAATCAGAACAAACTCGATTTTTTCTCACAAAAAGGAACAAATCTAGTTCAAGTAGTTAAGTACTCCAATAAGGTCATTGTAGTTTTCACCATGCGCCACAACCCATAATTAGCTTATTCATTTTCATAATCAAGATATTTTTCGTTGCTATGATCAATGAAGCATAAGAAGACTAGAATAACAAAAATGCAGTCATTACATCATACACACATGAATCATAGCCTATTTGGGCACCAAGAAAATCAAATTTCAATGCTAATTATCCTCCCGTCCATGGACAATTCAACTAATTACTACTTGATAGAACTTGTTGATGTCAACATATTAATACTTGATACAACTTCGAGCTCAAAGAAGGTCATTACCGGGCAAAGAAGGTCGCGGCGACGGCCGAGGCGATGAGGTCGCGACGACGGCGGGGCGGTGAGGTCCGGGCGACGGCGGGGCGGTGAGGTTGAGGCGACGGCCGGGCGATGCGGGACGAAGGCGGGGCGATGCGAGGAGACGAAGTGGCGGCGTCAGGTTGAAGTGGAAATGAGGGGCTGAGTGGCACGGCGTTCGAATTTATAGGGTTAGAGTATCACTGTCGGGTCACCACAAAAACCGGCAGTGATACACTATCACTGCCGGATAATAAAGAGAACCGGCAGTGATAGTTGAATTGTCACTACCGGTTCAAGCTCAGCCCGGCAGTAAAAGTATTTATCACTGCCGGTTCAATCTCAACCCGACAATAATAATACATTATCACTGCCGGTTGTATCTACACCCGGCAGTGAAAGTATTTATCACTGCCGGTTCAAAACAAAAACCGGCAGTAATACTTGATTATCACTGTCGGGTTAATACTACAAACCGGCAGTGATAGCACTTCACCGCCGCTTAATGAGACAACCGGCAGTGATAAGCTCCAGTCAATTATGTCAAAGTTTTCAAAGGATGATTGCTTTGGGAGTTTTTAAATCCTATCAATTTTTATCCAAATTTTCTGCAAATTTTTGGAGGAATACTTCAGGACATGTAATATTTGATTTAAATATTTCCCCTAAGTTTTGACAAAGTTGTAAAATTATAAAAATCCAGATTGCTCACTGTTTTCATAGTTTTAATATTTCAAAATAAAAAAATTCAAATTGCTCACTGTTTTGAAATCCTATCAATTTTTATCCAAATTTTTGGAAAAATACTTCAGGACATGTAATATTTGATTTAAATTCAAACAAATGCAGTAGACCAACCATCGCTTCAAAAATTCACACAAATACAAAAAAAAACACAGATGAAGTTGAATTCACACAAATTGATACATATGACAAAAGAATACATTAATTGTTACATATGAGAAAATAAAATGTATTTAATTAGGACAACTAAGCTACGATTCGACCTTCGTCATGATCGCGGCTATGTATGTAACTTCGTCCTCACTCTCTTCCATGAGACCGAGGTCAACGTCCTCTCCGAAAGGAGGAAGCTCATCGAATTGGTTGTACTCTTCCTCGTCGACAACATTCTCAACCCCGACAATCCTTCTTTTCCTTGAATAACCACGTGGCGCTCCTTGTTAGCCGGATCGGTTACAAAAAGATTTGTGTAACACAATTAGCAAGTACGAATGGTTCTTCTCTCAGATCCGACCAGCTTTAGATCCACGGTAGTGATACCGCATTTGTCGATGTTCATGCCCTTGGAAGTCTTACCCATTGGCACCGAAAGAGAGGGACCTTCAAAGGTCCGTAATCAAGCTCCCAAATCTCTTCTATGAATCCGTAGTAGGTTTTCCTATCTCTGTTCTTTGTCGTAGGCATCCATGCGGATACCGCTGTTTTGGTTGGTGCTCTTTTTATCTTGTGCTCTTGTATAAAAAGTAAAACCATTTATATCGTATCCTTGGAATGTCCGAATTGTAGTGGACGGTCCCTGAGCCAACACTTTCAACTGAGCGCACTCTGTCTCCGTATGCATCATGTGCTCACGCAACCAATGGCCGAAGTTATGTTTATGCTCTCTCGCGATCCAACCCTCTGACTTCGTTGGGTTTGTTCTAGAAAGCATGCTCTTGTGCATGTTGACATACGGGGCCACCACAACTGATTGTCCCAGAACTGCGAAGTGTGCTTGTGTGAATGAAGCTAGATTGTTTGTACGGAGTGATTTCTCGCCCAGTGTCCCTTTTCCTTGTAGCCTACCCTCATGTCGTGATGTAGGCACACCAATCGGTTTGAGATCTATGTAATCAACGCAGAACTCAATGACCTCCTCGGTTCCCCAACCATCTGCAATGCAACCTTCCGGCCGATGTCGATTACGAACATATTTCTTTATGACCCCCATGAACCTCTCAAAAGGATACATCTGATGTAGAAACACGGACCGAGAATCAGATCTCTTTCACGATGTAAACAATGAGATGGACCATAATATCAAAAAAAGATGGAGGGAAACACATCTCGAGCCTGCAGAGAGTGTGGACCACGTCTTCCTGTAGCTTATCTAGTTTCAATGGATCGATGGCCTTCTGTGAAATCGCGTTGAAGAATGAACACAACTTCACAATTGGGTCTCGGACTTTCTCCGCGAACACCCTAATCGCAATTGGAAGCATCTGCGTCATCATCACGTGGCAATCGTGAGACTTCATACCAATTAATTTTAAGTCTTTCATTGAGACTAGTCTCTTTATGTTGGCAGAGTATCCGGACGGAACTTTCACTCCGTGCAAGCATTCGCACAGGCTAATTTTTTCTTTCTTGCTCAGTGTAGCAGTGCGGAAGGTACTTTTTCCCTGTATCCATGTCTCTGTGATGCAGCTCCTTCCTGAGTTTCATATCTTCAAGGTCCATCCGTGCTTGGAGAGTATCTTTTGTTTTGACAGGTATATCCAGTAAGATACCAAGCAAGCTGTCACACATGTTCTTCTCTATGTGCATGACGTCGATTGCGTGTCGCACTTCTAAGTGCTGCCAGTAAGGTAGGACCCAAAATACTAATCTCTTTTTCCACAAAGGAGCCTTATCACGGGAACTCGGGATAGATGTACTGCCTGCTCCCTTTCCGTGGATAATTTTAAGATCCCTTACAGCTGCAAATATCTCTCTCCCAGTGTGATTCTTCGGAGCTAAAGCGGTCTCCTTTGTCCCATCAAAAGTTTTCTTATTATTGCGGTATGGGTGATCCTTGCGGAGGAACCTACGATGCCGCATGTAAGACATTTTTCGACAGTTCTTGACCACCGACTAGTCTGTACCATCTAAGCATTGGGCGATCCATTGAAGCCTTTTGTCGTCCGCCCGACAGTTTACAAGGGCGGGGTAATCATTGATGGTTACGAACAACAATGCGCATAGGATAAAGTTCTCTCTTTATACTCATCCCATACCCGCACTCCATCGCTCCACAAGATTAGAAGATCTTCAACCAATGGTTTGAGGTACACATCGATATCGTTGCCGGGTTGCCCGGCCCTTGGATCGATAGTGGCATCATAATGTACTTCCGCTTCATACAAAGCCAAGGAGGAAGGTTGTAGATACATAGAGTTACCGCCAAGTGCTATGACGATCGCTCATGTTACCGAAAGGATTCACCCCATCCGTACTCAACCCGAACCTTATATTCCTTACATCATATGCAAAGTGCTTCTTATATTTTACGTCGATGTTCCTCCATTGCACGTAGTCGCAGGTCTCTCGAGCATTCCATCGTTTTACGCTCTTGGCGTGCCATCGTAGCAATTGGGCATGCCTTTTGTTCGCAAACAATCGATTCAGACGGGAATTATAGGAAAATACCACACCACCTTACGGGAGATCTCATCTTCTTACGCTTCACCCCGACATCTTCATTATCGATGTCATCATCGCGTTCTTATACCGCTTTGCTTTGCAAACAAAGACACCATCCAAGTCCGCAAACTCATTGCGATACAACATGCAATCGCTTGGACATGCGTGTATCCTTTGTACTTCCAATCCCAACGGGCGGACAACCCGCTTGGCCCGATGCGCACTTGTAGGCAACACGTTACCCTCCGAAGCAAATCCCCAAGAGACATAAGAGCTCGGTGAAGCTCTTATCGGACCAACCATTGCTTGCCTTCAAGCTGCAGAGTGTAAGCACGGTCGCAATTTTTTGTGCTCCTCCTTGCAGCCTGGGTACAATGGTGTCGTGGAGTCCTGTACCATATGTTGGAACTTTTGAAACTCTCTTTCACTCGTGAAGTCTCCTCCCCATCACGCAACATTTGATCCAGATCGTCCGTCGTGGATCGCCGACAAACGTATCTTCAACTGCCGTCATACCGTTGTCTCCGTCATCTTCAATAATGTGTTGCCCTTCATATACAATCTCATCTTCGCCGTGCTTGGTCCAACAGGTATAGCCAGCCTTGAAACCTCTTCAAGCAAGTGTGCGTGACGACTCTATGGTAGAAAACAGCTTCTGATTTTTGCAGTCAACTCATGGACAGCACATGTAGTCCGCCAGATTCTTCGACTTGTGCGCCGCAGCCACGTTTAGAAAATAACTCACACCATTAAAAAACTCTGCCCCACAACGGTCCGTGTCAAACATCCACCTTCGGTTCATCTACAATTAATTAAATCAAACATTACATACGCATATAATTGCAAATAACAAATAATTGTAAACGATTAGATTTAAAAACATATGTAGCAATTTTGACTATATTAAAATACATCAACCTTTTTCCGTTATGTAAATATCCATATAGCAATTTTTTAGTATTGTAAAAAATGAAAATAATTGTAAATAGTTAGGATATATTTAGACTATATCAAAATATATCAATCTTTTTTTCATTGCGTCAATATCCATCTTGCAATTCCTTATTATTTACAAATTTGGAAAAAATTGTAAGTACTTAGGATATACTTTGAGTACATTAAAATATATCAACATTTTTTTATTAGGTAAATATCCATCTAACAAGTTTTTATTATTTCAACATTTGAAAATACACCTTTTTTCATTATGTAAAAATCCACGTGGCAATTTTTTATTATTTACAAAAATAGAGATCAAATTACTAACCTCGAAAAGAAGTACAATACAAATTTTAACAAATTTTTCGGCAGCAGATCGTTGCAATCTACAAATCGAGCAAAGACAGAGCGCCTCTCTGTCTTTGCTCGATCGGTCGGGAGGCAGGGGTCTCAGTTATATAAAAGACTTATCACTGCCGGTTCTGCGCAGAACCGGCAGTGATAAGCTTTGAATGCGCGCGAAAAACATATTGCGCGGGAAGATAATATCACTGCCGGTTCTCGCTTAACCCGGCGGTGAAAATGCAAGTATCACCGCGGTTTAAGAACGACCGACAGAGATATATCTCGCCGCTTGTTGTCTCAAACCGGCAGTGATATCTTGCTTTTTACTGCCGGTTGGTTGCATGAACCGGCAGTGATAAGTTCTCCCCCCCAACTTAACTTTCGAATCGGCAGAGATACGTTATCACTGCCGGCTCGGTCCTAACCGGCAGTGATATGCCGGCAAGGATTGGCTGTTCTGTAGTAGTGCGTACTAAAGGCACTGCTAAAGTTACAAGACAAGATCTACGTACTTTTACCCTACAACTTTCAGTACGTGTTTCCCTACCTACTAGTCAGTTTTATCATGTGCAACACCATGTCATGACTAATGGGCTTCTGCAGCTTTCACTGGATCCTTCTCGTCATTACGTTAGATGATAGCATGATCACTGTGTTGGACTCAAGGAGGAAACTGACAAACGATTACAAAGAAGTAATAGAATTGCTAGACAGGTAAACTCGGTCGTTGCGTTATTGCTCCCGTAATCTTTCATTCCATTGCACTTAATTGCACCTAATTAAGTTTAATGAGTATTCATAACCATACAGGCGTATGCATACAAAATACCGCAAGAAGAGCACGCGATACCGCCCATTCACGAAGAAGTTCGAATAAAACCGATTTTTCGTGCCTAAGACAAACCGCAAGGGAACAATTTATGTGCATACTACTTAATGACACACATACACACGTTAAATCGCGATAGTACCGACTACAACGGCGAGATGGTATATCATTACATGTTGACGCCTACTTTTCTTTATAAAAACTACGACACTAATTAATGCATCATTTTCTTCAATGAGAGCACGTGAAGCTCGGCACCAACAAATTACTTGACAAATGAGTTGAAGCCCTTCGAGAGCGATGGTCGGGTTCATCGCTCGAGAAGTGATCAACCCAAGGGCGAGTTTCTGAGCCACACGCTACAATTAATCAAATGTGAACGATTGTCAATAAACAATGTAATAATTAAATATTACGATGATTTACTGTATTTCAATTATGCTTTACAAATACTTCATTAATATTGTCATGATTAAATGAGTATTCGGTATTCAATGTTAAATATTATGATGATTTAATATATTTGAATTATTCTTTACCAATACTTCATTAGTATTGCGCATAACATATACCGTACAAAATAAATGTACTGTACAATATATATATAGTACAGCGTTACATCATACATATAATACAAAAAAAATTATGTAACCGATTTTGGAGGATAATATGGCATTGTACTTATCACTGCCGGTTTTAGAGAAATAACTGGCAGTGATAACACCTTATCACTGCCGGTTGAAAAATATTAAGTGGCAGTGATATGGATTATCACTGCCGGTTGAAAAATAACAACCTGCCGGTTGAAAAATAACAACCGGCAGTGAATCCGGCAGTGATAAGCCTTATCACTGCCAGATGTATAATATAAACCGGCAGTGATATTATTATCACTGTCGGTTGAAGAACCGGCAGTGATAGTCCCGACTATCACTGCCAGTTAGGGAGTGCCGGGTCAACATACGGCAGTGATGTTGATATTGATCCGACAGTGATGTCCTTTTCTGTAGTGGTGTCTTGATTGTGCTCCATACATTTGTGTTTTCTGAAGTTGTTGAACTCTAAGTCATACATATATCTGGATAATGTCGAGATGTTCAAACTAAATCAAAACCACAGCAGTCTGAAATGCCTATTTGTGGTTACTACTCTTATTCACGAACTTATCCACCAACCTTTTCAAGCATGATATCTTGGGTCAAAATCAAACACACATCGGATTATTTCTGCAGGTTTAAGGTACAGTTATGTTCTAGTAGGAGAAGGAAACATTCAGGCATTTGTTGTACCAACCCGTACGCGAAATTAGTCATCAGGCTCCGCAAATGTTCCAAAAAAATTGATCAACGCGCATCATTTGGCAAATTCTATAAGTGCATCAAGCAAGCTTCAAACTTCAAGAAGGTTTCCTGCAATATTAAATCTGCTTTTCATCTGACATCAGGAATAAAGTCCACTTATCAATTTTATATAGTTCCATTTTCTGTAGTAGGAATTTCTCAACAACCACATAGGAAAATTGGTTCCGGTTCTGTGATCAGAACGTGAAGGTTCGACTAAATTTGCAAGTGCCGATATTATGTCACTTTCATTTGTATAATCTGTTTATTAGAAGATGAGACCGGGATACTGCGTTGACACCAAACAATTTTCGCTCTTCAACACATTCATTCATTATATAACTTCTTTGGTGGCACATGTTTTCTGTTTGCAACGCAGAAGATTCTAAATACAAGAACCAGAATGGTAAACTCGACATGACCAGACTTTTGCATCTCTTCCGTTTTTCCTCCGACTTTTTTTTCAGTTTACCTACTTCGTCAATCGTCATCACAATGAACTTCGTGCAAAAGGGATCATTAGTAATTTATGTAGGCTTATCTGAAAAGCCACTGTTAGTTTAGTTAAGAAAGAGAGAGATACGGATAGAGTCAGTATATACTTCCTACTGGGGTACCTTATCTGAAGAACCATACTAACTCCCAACCACAAGGACGCATCATCAGATTTAATGCATTCAAGATGATTCAGAGAAAAAGAACTTCACTGCAGGATTGAACAATTTTCATTCGCTTATGATCAAAATTGGATATTGGTTAGTATTATTGTTATCCTGGCGGAACAATTTTCATTCGCTTATGATCAAAATTGGATTTGGCTCCAAGAAGAAACAATCATAAAACTGATCTGAGAAACAGCCATATTCGATTAGAAGACTGAAATTAAATTTTCTGCCTGGACAAAACCAAGTCATACATATCCTGTCTTCTTGGCACCAACCAAAGGACACTGAATTCGCTCTTCTGAACGCCGGCATGCATGATGCCGTTGCAGATATTAAGAGAGGACCTTTCATGGTACTACCAGTTAAAAAACAACGCTTCTGCAGAAAGAGAAAATAAGGATAATGTACACGTCCGACATGGCATGCACGCAGTCTGGAACGGCAGAGCGGAGTAGGACAATTCTTGAGAAGAATGCACCTACCGAGTCGAGACCAAGTCGACATCAAGTACAAGAACGTACTCCTAGGTGCAGTTCATGCAGTTCAGATGTAGTGTTGAGATTTAAGTATTAACCTACGGATGTTGAATGGGTACTAAAGCCTCTGTTTGAAGTGTTCTCGCGCCAGCGTTAGCTGCTAGTATTATTTTGAGCTTCGACGACTCTCAACAAATCCCCGTACGTAGATTCACCAGCGCCGCCACGGCTCTGCATGCGCGCGCGCTATATAAGCAGCGTGGCTGTCTCGAAGGTTGGTATCACCAAAGCCTGAGCAGAGCGAAGAAACAAGGGACAATTCAGAGAGCAAAAGCTTTCTTTGCGGATTACTTCCATTTCAAAGAATCAACCGCCTCGCACCATCGCAGCTCGCGGCCATCGACATGGACGCCGGAGACGCCATGGAGAGAGGCGAGCGTGCGCCGCTCCTGCTGCCGGAGGTAAGGATCGTGATCTCGGTGAAGAAGTTTTAGAATGATCAGTGCCATTTCAGCATTGCTGCATTGTTGATTTATCAGCATTACTTGTTCGTCGTGTGAATCTCACCGGCCGAAATGGCAGGATCATGAGATGGAGAAAGAAAAATGCGTTGTCTCCATCATATCTAGGTTGAGCCCTGCAGGATGCATGCGGACATGCACCGCGCGAATGCAACGTTTCTCAAGGAAGAGAGGGCGGTTGCGATTTACGATGTAGGAGTTGGTAGCTTACTAGCAGCAACATTAGGCCAAGTCTAAGTTAGACAAGACAGAAGATGAATATATATACTTCCTAAAACAATCAAATCTTTTCTAGATACATCGATCAACATTGAGTTTTATACATGAGGCCTTACAAAGAATTGAACTTCCAAGAACCGGTCGGAATTAGGAAAAAGCAAGAAAACATGTGCATCCACATCACAAGTCGGCCATGTTTCGTCTCGCCTTCTGCCCGAAGTTTAAAAATATGACCCTTTCCTTCCTTGTCGTACGAACTTAAGAGCTGATGCAAATAACATATATTCATAACTACAACACGCACGCGCTAAAATATGTGGCTTCTTCACTCGTTTTCTCTTAATAAGAAAGCAGATTCTTCTTGTTGACATATTCTGAAATTATTTTGTCTCCATCAATTACAGAGTCACGGGATAAAGATTCAAGAGGAGAGCCTGGAAGCGCCACTCATCAAGAAGAGTAAAAAAGGCACTGGTAGCAAGGCACCATTAGTAGTTCTAGGTGAGTTCCATGCATGTTCAAATTTAACAATGCATCACAAAATAAAATTGAAGTAAATTTCTAGTTTTACTCTCTCCAGTCACTGATACATATTGTTTTCGAATACGTGCAATCAAACTTTTAAAACTTTGGCTATCAAGTTTTTCAAAATATTTAGATTGGATACATGAAAATCATATACATAGATTTGTCTGCTTATAAAATATTTTCATAATACTATAATTGTATTGGATGCTATAACTACATTCAAAAAAATCACTGATCGAAGTTATGTTTTCAGGACTATATCAATATCTAAAATGGGTATTTATGTCTAGAGGGAGAAGTATCTCCTAGGTAGCTTTAGTTCGAAATGTCAAAACTAAGTACAGTACACCGGTAGCAAGGCACCATTAGAAGTTCTAGGTGAGTTACTTGCATGTTCCAAATTAACAATGTAAATAAAATAGAATTCAATCTCTACCTTTAGTATCCCCTAGATAGCTTTTCTTCGAAAAGTCAAAAACTAAGTACAAGAACATTGTAAAATTTTTATTTACCAACGGTGACTACGACATGGTGCAGGGTTCGAGTGCCTGGAGAGCACGGCGTTCAATGGCATCTCGACGAACCTGGTGGTGTACCTGGAGACCGTCCTCCACGGCAGCAACCTCGCGAGCGCCTCCAACGTCACGACGTGGTACGGCACGAGCTACCTCACTCCGATCTTCGGCGCCATCGTCGCCGACACCTTCTGGGGCAACTACAATACCATCCTCATCTCCCTCGCCGTCTACCTCCTCGGGATGATGCTGGTCACCTTCTCGGCCTTCTTGCCGACCACGGCGGCCGACACCGGCGCGTCATCCGTGCTGAGCACACAGAGCTTGGCTTTCCTCGGGCTGTACCTTGTGGCGATCGGCAGCGGTGGGGTGCGGTCGTCGCTGCTGCCATTCGGCGCGGAGCAGTTCGATGAGGGGAGCGCGGCGGGCCGGGAGGGCAAAGCGTCCTTCTTCAGCTGGTTCTACCTCTGTGTTGACTTCGGCCCCATCATCTCCGGCGTGTTCCTCGTCTGGATCCAGCAGAATGTCAGCTGGGGCCTAGGCTTCGGCATCTCCACCGCCTGCATCGCGCTCGCAATTGCCGCCTTCGTGCTTGCGACGCCCATGTACAAGCGCCGTCTCCCGGCCGGCACGCCGCTCAAGAGCCTCTGCCAGGTCGTCGTCGCCGCCTGCAGGAAGTTCAGCCTCAGGCTGCCCGCCGACGCCGACCTCCTCTACGAGGTCAGCGACAAGATGCGTGGCTCTGAGTCCCAGCCGGCCAAGATTGCGCACACCGACCAGTTCAGGTTTCTTGACAAGGCGGCGATCATCTCGCAGTCGGACTTGGATGAGGTGATGCCGGAACCGGGCTTGGTGGCGGCAAACTCGTCGTCGTGGAAGCTCTGCACAGTAACACAGGTGGAGGAGCTCAAGATCCTGCTGCGGCTGCTACCCATCTGGGCAACCAGCATCGTCGTCTCCGCGGCGTACTCGCAGATGAACACCACCTTCATCCAGCAAGGCACCGCCATGGACATGGCAATCTTCTCGCTGCCGGTACCGGCGGCGTCGTTGGGCTCGTTCGAGGTGATCTGCGTCCTCACCTGGGTGCTCCTCTACAGCAAGGTGATCGTGCCGACATTCTCCTCCTCAGCGCTGGGAGAGGCGGCGAGCCATCGCAACTGCAGCGGATGGGCGCCGGGCGGCTGCTCATGGCGCTGGCCATGGCAGCCGCGGCGCTCGTGGAGATGAGGCGGCTCGAAGGTGCGGCGCGCGGCGAGGCGATTGGCATCGCGTGGCAGCTGCCGCAGTACTTCCTCCTTGCCGGCGCGGAGGTATTCTGCTACATCGCGCAGCTGGAGTTCTTTTACGGCGAGGCGCCGGACACCATGAAGAGCACGTGCACGTCGCTCGCGCTGCTCACCATCGCGCTGGGCAGCTACATGAGCTCGCTCATCTACGCCGTGTTGGCCGCGCTAACGGCAACAGCGGGCAGCCCAGGGTGGATCTCCGACGACCTCAATCAGGGCCACCTCGACTACTTCTTCTGGGCCATGGCTGCCATGTGCACGCTCAACTTCGTCGTCTACAGCGCATTCGCCAAGAACTACAGGCTCAAGACAATCCTCTCCTGATGGTTTGACGCTTGGCTTCTCCTCAACACCTAAGATTCTTTCTCTCTCTCTCTCTTTTGGAATTCGTCAGGGCTTGAAGATTCGATCACATTGCACAATTGCCAATTGGTGATTGGGACAAGTACTTTACGCTTGAAACGTGACAGTTGTAGTAGGATGAAACAGAGGAATTTTTTCGTCTCTCTTTTCTTCTTTTTTAAAGAAAGCTGCACTGTTCCCAGGCAGCAACACTTTTTGATTTTTTATATTTTCTCACTTACAGTTGAAGTTACCAGTGTACTTCTTTGCTCTGTACTCCATGGAAAGAGAATTACAATTTTTTAAATTGTTGTCCGCACTCATATCAATTTGAATATACAGTGAAAACCTAGATCTAGATGTTATCATGCAAACTCCTATACAATCGTGCCTTTGATGTTACGTTGTGGCGTGGATCAAGCGGGGTGGGAATCACCGACCAGGTCGATCGCATGGAAACACACTGTGAATACTTACGCCTTCCGTTATATTTGTCTGTTGTCATGAAAGTATCCGTTTCAATATATATATTTATCTAGGGTGTGTTTGGTTGATATGATGAAGTTAAATGAGATGGGATGATTCTATACTATTTGGTTCCATTGTTTTGGGTAAATGAAATAGTTCAGTTCTATACAGAACATCTACTATTTCTAATTAGGAGTTGGTGGCGGTCGTCCATTCTCCACCCTTCACCTCCCTCACGTCCTTTCTCCACCCAAAACACCCCTCTCACAGGACCTGTTGGGTCTAAACAAATCATGCCCGCCACAAACTAGCCCAAAACATCTAGACGGACCCAAGAACCTAAGGTTTCCACCTCCACTCAACCGCACACATATGAACTCGCGACCAAACCCTCAACTCCATTCTTCTCCCCCACTGCCGCCTCCTACCCCTCGTGCCGAAGCACGCACCCTCCTTGACCGAAGGATCTCCCAATGGTGCCGACATCGATGCTGTCAATGGGCATCATGCGCACATCGCGGTCGCACACCTACCACCGCCACGGACTGTGGGCCCTCAAGGCCAAGCACGGCGGTGCCTTCCCCAAGGCCGAGAAGCCTGCCTCTGTCGCTGCCATGCCCAAGTTCTACCGTGCCGACTACATCAAGCCCTACGTCCCCAGCACCCACAGGCCCAAGCCGACTAAGCTCAGGTCCGTCCGAGTTCCGTAGCACGGTGCGCATGGCTGTGTAGGTTGCTTTCTAGCTCTCGATCACGTGCGGGGTTTTTGAGCGGGGTGAATTTTGGTTGTCACAGGTCGACCATCACACCGGGAACCGTGCTGATCCTGCTCGCATGGTGTTCCTCATCACTGGTAAGCCACGCTGCTTCGTTCGCTATGGTACTGAGATAGGCTGGTGGGCATGGGTGTTGTCTCCGATAGGCTGTTGATCTATTGCTCGATTTATACATTGTTGATTGGTGAACGAAGTTGTAGGTTTGAGTATTTGAATTAGTTATTGGTGGATTGTTGCATGGTAGAAGCCTCAGATCCATGATGTGTACCTCTAGCTTCTTAGTTAGTATAGTATAGTGGTATAAATGTGGGATGGAAGAATAAATCAACTGTTAAGTTTTTGCTCTTTACTCTTTTCTTTGTAAACGCCGGTGGTGCCTTGATAGTGAAATATAATTGTGCATAAAAAGGTGGTTTTGGAAACTGACTGGAAATGCGATTGAAGGAGGTGGAGAAAGCGCCATTGGAGGAATCCAAGAACTTCGAGGAGGAAACAGAGCAGGACGAGGAGGAGGAATTGGAAGAAGAGTTGGAACCAGAGGAGGAGGTGCTGTCAAGATCACATGGCCATTGATGACGAAGAAACTATAAAATCAACAGCTCTGCATCAAGGCAAGAAAGAGTTCTTCCATTGTAAAACTAATTCTTCTCCTTGCAAATTGAGATTATGTTGCTTATTGCAGGTCACCATGAGTAGGCCAGATGATTGTCTTGGTCATCACATACCGGAGAGCTTTCACTATTTCATTCATTGTGGGTTTGCTCTTTCTTTCTTCAAATCAGGACACAGCCACTTTCACCATTATCGTCACTTGCTCAGGATTAAAATGATCATGCAATCTAATATCAACTATATCATTGACATCTCCACTCGCTAGAATTTGCTTCACCGTCTGTACAAACTGTCTAAGCTCCACCTCTTTCCCATCCACTTTAATCCCACTTGAGATCCTACTTCCAGTCACAATCTCGAGAAGGACAACACCATAACTATAGACATCAACATTTGCATTGATTGTCGAGTTCAAGGTCCATTCTGGTGCCATGTAGCCCATTGTTCCTCTCATGTGGGTGAGGTTGAAACTGGAACTGTCTCTCATATGGAGCAGCTATTCTTCAACTCATTCAACTTCTCCCACTCCAAAAACTATGGGTAAATACTTCCCTCCCCTCTCTCTTTCCCTCTATTTTCATGAACATGTTCCTTTCATCAATTTCAATTTCTTGATCTTGGATCGATTATTTCGTTTCTACCTCTTCTGTAATTAGGGCAATGGTGTCAGTGAAGGGAAACGCGGTATGCTACGCTAGCACAAAAAAAAAAACTACCGCGCAACCAGAAAGCTACTCGCAAGAAGGGGATCATAGATAAGATTACCACTAGACGCCGCGATTGCGGAATCCTTCGCGTCGATGTAGTGGTTCGTCCTCGCCGCGATCGTTGCGTCGATGTAGTGGATCGTCCTCGCCTCGCCGTGGATCGTCCTCCCACGCCCTTGATCGCAGCGGCGTCACCGCAGATAGTCCACACGTCCGAGATGGAACGCCGTGCGTCGTGTGCAAGCACCTAGTCGCTCGGCGAGGGCAGCGAGAGAAGGAGGCTAGGGTTTCAAGTGAATCAAACCTAAACCGTGGAAAGCACACTCTGCGCCTCCTCCTCCCCTCCTTATATAGCCACGAGATGAAACCTAAACCAGGGCCCACCAACATGCTAAGCCCACGAGGTTCATTAATTACGGATCAATCCAAATTAATGCGTCCCACCCATTAAGTGTGTGACCTGCGAGTTCACATACGTTTGGACATGGATTCGAAAACTCCTTTTCAATCCAATAGTTGGTAGCGCTTCTTGCAAAGTATGCCAACTCCCAAACATCTTGTGATCAAATCGAGCAGAACCTATCAAAAGAACTCATGTAATAATCCCTTTGCCAAGTATATGAAGATTGATCTCAAGGCGAGAAGCATGTCATCCTTTGATGATTCAATCCATCTCTCGTATCCGTGATATATTAATAAGTTGTGATTGACTCCTCAATCACGGCATGGCCATGCACTTTCTTAATCATATCACACGAGTGGCCTTGTCATATATCTCCGTTTCATTGGAGTGGCAAATTCCATCTTGATTTGCTCACTTCCCTCTGCACGTTTCATAGTAAACATGAAAGCTACCTTTATAACTATCCGGTTAGGAAGTAGTGTTTGATAGCCCCAAGGAAAACTATTACACATGTAGGGAATATGACAATCTCAGGTCTAAGGATCATACATCTTCTAGGTATGAGATACACGATGACACATAAGAATGAAACATTCTCGCGTTGTCCCATAGCGGGTCTATCTAACCCATGTTCTTCAACATGGTCCACAATGTAGAGATGATATCTCCATATCCCATGATCTATGAAGCATGATCATCGATCACTACATGTGCTGATCTATTCATCGTAGTCCTATACGATGATATCCGATCAGAGATATTTATCGAATTACATCATTAAGTAAAGAGCTTCATAATCAAGTCACATACTTGTTGATCAATACAATGATATACATTCATTGGACCAATAATCATATTATTATTCATAAACATAGTCATGTTACAATCATCTAAATGATTGCCTCAAGGGCATAACACTAACAGTCAGCCCTTTTAATATTGGTAGTGTCATTTTGGGTTAATTTGTCTGTGTTGGTAGCAGCTTCTAGGGTTGGATGCCATATTAGACCAATGCTGTGGACTACACCACTATGGGAGTTATTTGGTTATGCTAAAGTATGTTTCGTTGTAATAATAAAGAGATGTTTTGGGGAAACAAATTCCACATTAGTTCGACGTCAGTGCTCCATTCTCTCTATCGAACCAACTGTGATTGATTCCTAGAATTTGCAACATATAGTCCTAAGTGCTTGACAAACCTGAATTTATGTATGATAATGTGTGAGGCAGAAGAAAATTTTGCAGAATGTATGCTTTCAAGAGCTCAAGTGTTATTCCTTATATCTAAATATACAAGTTTTCATTGCCTAAGGAAGATGACCTATATCCTAGCATTTTGTGCATTTAATACTGATCTTATGTTTTTCTTTGGTTCCTTTTTTTAACAGGGGTATAAAGATGCACTTATGGAGGCCTAAGCTTTAAGAGTGAACTACAGTTTTGAATCCAAGAAACGTGAAGCTCTTGAGTCGCATATCGCAGATCTCAAGACAAGATAACTGATATTTCAGCACTTCTTAACAGTTTAGCTTCAGTTTGTTGCTTTTCTGTTAATTTAAATTGTGTAATAATTGATGATTTACTTTGCTTATTGAGGTTGAAAGAAGTACTGAGTTAAATTGTTTGTGTTGTGGAGATAATGAGCGATTAAGAATGTTGTACACTGAAACTTTGTGCAGGTTCACCAACCAGGTAGGTTGATACTTACTATGTGCAATTATAAGGAGGGTGATGAAAATGTAATACTAAGATGATGACACAATTAAATTAATTGCCATCTTCCAATATTAACTACCTGATATAGATGGAATCAGTTAAATTGATGACATCAGCTTGAGTTCTATGCTATCCATTTCATCTGTGAGCTTAAGTTGATGCAAGGACAGTTCTATTGTTTTGAAGTGTACAACTTGATCTAAGTTTCTTTTTTGTTTATTTTCCTCTTGGAGTTTGAAAGCTAATAATAGATCAAGTTTGATAATAGGACAAGTGCTAGGTTTTATGTGCAGCACACTCACGCCGATTGTCGGGACCCGAATATGCAAATTCGGACCCTCTGTGTATACTGCACTAGTTCAGGATCACGCTAGTGCACACAGGCTCAACATAGATGAATATCACAATCATACACAGGGGAAATATTATGAAAAACATCATATATTAATTAATACCTGTTGAATGACCTTATGGTCAACTTACAAGACTATGCCTCGCAAGGCTGAATAACAAATTAAATTGCAGCGGAATGAAAACGTAGATAACCCTCAGTATACCACAGGCAACTGACAAGGCTCGCATCCTAAACATTCGTCTCCTTTTGGAACTCCTCCTCCAGCATTGATGTAGACTCTTCAACTGATGTTGATGTTGTTGGCAAGGTGAGTACATAAAGCACTCAACAAGTTGTGCACAGAATACAATTCTATATAACTATGTGCAAGGCTTATTCCAAAGGAATGGCTATCATGGCTATTTTGCGATAATGCAGCATTTATGAACAAGTACAATAAATAGATTATAAAGACAGTAAAACAAATAACAGTAATAGATAGATTCAGCATTTCTCAAGTAAACCAAGTTTTCCAATCCTTAATCAAGTTCCAACTTCCCATGGCAACCTGCCATCCCAACCAAGTTTCCATTTAATTAAACTAACCCTTAACTGTAATTCCCAAGCATTGCTCAATACCACGAGCACGGCTATTCGAATAGATTTACACTCTGCAGAGGTTATGCACTTTACCCACACGATACAACCAAACACCACAAAGGCGAGTGACCGTAACAAAGCCTTTACAATGCTCTGCCTGGACCCAGTACTATTCGCTAAGGTTTCAACACTGAAGGGTTACACCACAACAGGGCCCCCCTCTTGCGCCATGTGAGTCTACCCAATCCTGGAACTCACTGTACACCACAGCAGCACCGAAATCTAGACATTACAAATTAGTTGACTAGGTTGTCCCATTCCAAACGTGTGGTTGCATGAAAGACTCAAGTCAAAAGCTTGCAAGGTTAAGTCCTTAGAGTGATCGAAGCAAGACTTCCACGTACTCTCTGCCCTTCGGGCCCACCTTGGCATACTCGTCCCGTGCCAATTGCCCCAATCTAATGATTACCACCCTAGTTGATTACCAAGCACCACGTGCCATCAACAAGTCAACATCGTTGCGTGACATCCCTCGCCACTACAACTCAATCTCATCGTGTGATCACAAATGACACACAAGTTCATTAACATGTTCCATATTCCATTAGTCAAGATTAATCATTGATGATTTAAGTACATGTGATGACGTGGCATGGCTAAGCAGCTAACACGGTCTAACCATCCTGTGTTGATTTTAGTATTAACCAACTATAATAAACCAATCTAGAGAGACAATAGATCATGGCATACAAATGAAAAGGTAGGGTATAGATCAAATTGGTATAATAGTTAAGTCCCAATTTAATTGAAAACAATTGTACACGTGTGTTGGGACCCGGATTTGCAAATCCAAAACCCTCTGTGTATACTGCACTAGTCCAGGATCACGCTAGTGCACAAAGTGCAAACATAGATGCAATATCATTCCATACAACGAATCAACTAAGAAAGATGCAAATTATTATTAAATAAAGCAAACGGCCTTAGGGTCAATGTTTACACCATTATGCCTTAAGGGCTTAAGAAACAAATAACTATTGCAGCGAAAAAGATAACTTGGGCCATTCGACATATCACAGGCAATCGTCTGGGGAACGTCTTCCTAATCCACGTAGTCTTCATAGAATTCCTCTTCATGATATTCATCATTTCCTGATCCTTCCTCAGCAACTGATCAACAAAGGCGTATAGCCGTGAGTACAAAAAGTACTCAGCAAGCCGTAGGGAATTGATATAATATATTCATGCACGACTTGACAAGGATGGCCATATGGTTCATTTGCAGAAAGAGATAACTTGAATTGAAATACAATAAATAGATTGAAAACACATTATGAAAAGATAAATAAATAACTGATAGATCAATGGTAGACAACATGAACAGAATGGCGAGGAAACACCCTACACCATCTAAAACAAGTATCAACCAATAAATTCAACAGTATTACTTTAAACAACAAAACAACAGTGAACTCCCCGTTCACATCTCAACAATTCCACATTCCACATTTCATGAAACACTTTATACCACGTGTGAAATTCCAAGGCTTGTCCATGACCGCGAACACGGCTATTCGAATAGTTTTACACTCTGCAGAGGTTGTACAACTTTACCCACAAGACATGAACATCTCTTTGTGCAAACGTTACTAACACACTTCCTTTGGTGTGTCGCAGAGATATCATGACAAAGCCTTTACAATGTCCTGTCTAAACTCGGTACTGCCCGCTAAGGTTTCGCCCCTTAGGGCCCCCTCTTGCGCCTTGCGAATCTACCCGTCCACCCCAGAACCCACACTACCAATTGGCAGTACTCAAGGCTAGACATTGCAAATTAATCAGCTAGATCTGTACCATACCAGACTTGTGGTAGTACGGTTAGGCCCAATTCAATAGCGCACAAGATTAAGTCCTTAAGTTGTCTTAGACAAGACATCCACATCCCAATGTGCTAGAAAGCACCCCCTTTACTGTACGATCACTTGCTCAAGGGAAAACAACTTTATTCAACAAAAACCAATGGCGAACCCCGCTATGGTACAACAAATGTTACAACAGCGGCTATCAACCACAATTCAATATCTCATTAAGTCAAGATTAACATTATTCAACATGTGATACGGATCCCATCGTACAACTAAGCATGTCTAAACATAGCTACGGTAACCCAATGTTGGTATAATGATTATGTCCAACTAGAAATGTCCTAACCTAGGTTTAACAATGGTTACATGGCATCCCAATAATCAAGGTGGCATAATGTCAACTAGGTATATAACTATTTCCAGCAAATACTCATTGTACAAAAATAGCATGCAATTGTATAAAGCAAGTTACTTTTGTAAACATGAGTTCAATATGATCAAAGGTTACGACTTGCCTTGCTGATCTAGTGCTAGGTCTTGGTCTTCAAAGTCTCCGTTCGCTCCTTCGGAATTAGCGTCTACTGGAAAAGAAAGCAATGAAACCAAATAAATACAAAATAGAGACACAAACAAGCTCAAAACTGAAAATAAATGGCTCTGGAAGATAGATCTTGATTTTAGAAAAATTTGGAAACTTGAATCGCCTCAATCGGAGTTCGTATGAGAGAGAACGGGCCTCCGAAAGATTAAATTCAGAGAAAAAGGCTGAAAATCAGAAAATCCAAATTTCCTGATTTATTTTTCGATTGAAAAATCGATTTATTGCGCAACGCTGACGTCAGCAATCAATTTCCCAAATAAAAATAAATCAGAAAACTCTTATTTACTGACAGGTGGGACCCTCGGTCTATGGACCGAGTCCACGAACTTGGGCTGGTCCACGGTGAACCGGGCTCACGGTACAGAGGCTAGGGCTGACGTCACCGCTGATGTCATCTGCTGACGGGGCAGTTTGGCTGACGCAGTGGCTGACGCGGATTGGTCGCGTGTCGCGCATCCAACAGCGCGGCAAGATCGGATGGCGGGGATACGTGGCTGCAGGCGGCGACGACGTGGCACGATCGGAGGCGCTCATAGAAGATCGAATGACCACGGCTTCGCGATGAAGGATGACAGCGAGAACGACTGCGCATCTCACCAGAGCCGAGGAAGAAGACGCAGCAACTGGCGGAAAGGCGACGGATCGAACACGGGTTTTGGCTGATCGGGGAAAGGGCGACGCGGGCAATGCAAAGAAGCCAACGGCGACGGCGGAGACCAACCGGAGGTGGAGCAAAAGGCGACGGAAGGCTTCGGCAATGGCGGCGCACTGCGGTGAGCTTGTGCGCTAAGACGGCGGCGACTCGGGCGACGAGCGAGAGGGCAAAAAGAGCGGCGCGAGGAGGGGAACCTCGAGAGGGGTGCGACGACGGCTTTACATGGCCTTGGAAGGCGTGTGCTGTGCGGACTCAAGGCGGCGTCGGCGCGCGGACTCCGGCGGCGGCGGCGCTGACCAGTGAGGCTGGTCATGGGCGAGTGGAGAGGGTCGGGGTCGGAGCGGTTGGGCTAGGCTGGCGAGGCGAAGCGGGCTAGGGAAGAATTCGGCCCGAGACGAAATCAGAAAATAAAAACATTTTCAATTTAATAAATTTTCAGAAATCCAATTAAAAGAAAATAAATTGAAATAAGTAGCAAATAAATTCAGAAAAATCTCCAAAAATACATAAAAATTCCTTGAAGCACAATGAACCCAACTAAAACTAAAAACCTTTTGTTTGATAAATAGATTAATCAAATTAAATCCTTTCATTAATAGGAAATTCGAATTAAGCTGGGATTAATTCAAGAAAAATGCAAATGGTTTAGTTTTGAATTCAAACATTCCAAAACTTAAATTTTGGGATGTTACAACGTGAAATAATATGCAATAAGGTAAAAACAATATAAAGATTTTGTAAACATGGGTTCAACTTGATCAAAGTACAACTTGCCTTGGAATAGTTCCTGGTCTTGCTCTGGACTTGGGTCTTGAAGCGATGAATCCTCCTCTAGAGTATCGATAAACTCAACGTCTACGCAAAACAATGCAAAAATAGAAATTAAACACCAAAACAGAAATTATATGAACTAAAAAAATAAAAAAAATCATCATTAAATAGATCTCAATTTTACAAATTTTTAGAAATTTGAATCACCCAAATCCGAGTTCATATGCAAAAGTTATAGCCTTTCAAAATTTTAATAAATTCTGAAACTACTGAAAATAGAAATTCCGAATTTTTCCTACTGGAAATTACCGATTAACGCATTAGCGACACGTGGACCAACCATAGGCTGACACGTGGCTCCGGCGCATGAACCTGGTCCACGAAATCCCACTGGCCCACCGTGGACGTGAGGTACTGTGCTCGTGGACCGGCTGATGTCAGCATGACGTTATCGCGACATGTGGCCCAATAATATTGTGCCACGTCGCTCAGTCTACACACCGCGTCCATAGCACAGTGCTAGTCCACCGTGCACCCAGTGCATGGCACCTCGGAGCACCGCTCGACACGCATCACACATCCGCGCAACGATCGAACGACCACCGATCTATGTCTACGTGGCAAAATCTCAAGCGTCTATTTTAGATCTAATAGCTACGCATTTAGATCTACGTGGCTAAATCTCGACCGATACCTCTCATCCAACGGCTAACATTACCAGTAACGTTCACTGCTGAGATGACGACGCGGCACGATCCCAACGGTCCGAAGAAGATCCAACGGTCGACGAAGCTCCCCGACGTAGATGGCAGCACGGCGGCGAGTTTTCACCGGAGCAAACGAAGAAGACCACCGGAACGGCGTTTCAGCGCAACTCCGGTGTGATGAAGTGGCAGCTCCGACGCGGCTTGGAACGGGGAAGCTGGATCTAGAACCGGTGCGGCGGAAGACGTCTCGACGGTGGTGTAACGGCAAGAAAATGAACGGCGACGCTACGGAAACAAGACGAGCTCTAGTGCGCAGACGACGATGGAATAGGGACGATGGCTAGGGATATGTGTGCGCAATGAAACAGTGAACCTCAGGCGACTACCCATCCCTTAAATACCCTCGGCATTCGAGCTCTACACGCAACCCTAATTCTACTCGGCGGCGGAGTCGAATCGGCAGCGGATTCGGAGACCCGATCGGAGACGACGATGGAGGACTGTCTGATCTGCAATCAATGGCTAAGATTACTTCCGAAACGATACGATCCGATCCACTCTTTCCAAATCCAACGGACGCGATCTATCCTTTCCTAAAACAACGCAGCTCAATCGGCACCGCCCGATCTTGATCCGATCCAACGGCTCATAGGCGCTAGGGTTTCCGACCTCATCTTCAAATCACAAGCGTCCCTTCACAATCCAATGGTCGATCCAACGCACGCGATGTAGTTCGCGCGATGAGGATCCAACGGTCAACTAAAACCCTAACCGAAACAAGCCGAACGGGCTGCGCGATAAATGGGCCGCACACGCGCACAGTGCTGAGCTTCGGACCAATACTGTTCATACCATTTTCCCCAATTTTCTCAATTAAAATAATTCCAAAAATTCATTTAATTGTTTTTAGGCAATAAAAATATCAGGAAAAATCCCAAAAAATTCTTAAAAATACTTTATGACATTTTGAACTCAAATAAAATATTTTAGGCAAAACTTTATATTAACTTTGGATATATTTAATTAATGTTTTCAAAAGGCCAATATACAAAATTTTGAAATAATTCAAATAAATTCCAGAAAAATCCAATAAATTCTAGAAAATCACAAAATGCACAAAAATCAATAAAATGATATTTAAGGCAAATTTTGGGATGTTACATCGATGAAACTGTGGGCTATTTTTGATATGCTTGCCGCTATTTAGATGAAATTTCACATAGAATCTCCAAGTCTGAAGGAAGAATTGGGAAAAGCAAATAACAGTTTGCTATCAATGGAAGAGGTAGTTAACTGCCTCCCAAGTTTCCACCTAATCCATAAAATTAATCTAACAAGTGTTTATTTCTCAGAAAAGCATAAAAATCAAAGTGAGGAGATTCTATGTTGGGGACGAAGTAGTGTTATAGATGGGGAAGAAGGCCATTCGTTGGATCAAGATCCAGCATCTTAAAAATCGACTGATTCGGTGAAGAAAACAAATAAATTGAGTTCCTGGATTCCCAGGGATGTTACAGGGACTACAACAATTGGTTTGATAGGAATTTTGCTCCTCAGCTCCTATGACTGGTTCAAGGAGTTTGGAATTGCTATTGCTACTTCTGTGAAGATGGGATTGCAGTTGCAGTTGCAAGGGCTCTCACCACAATAGGTGCTCGCAGAACAAATGAAACACTTGATTGGTGAATCTTTTTGGTTGATGAGCATGCAAATTCATATGATATTTCACTTTTATGTTATATTCCTTGATCATCGGTATACATAAAATTAATGCACAATTGATGTTTTATCTTGTAGACAAATTTTCTTTTTTTGCTTGACCTTATGTTTCGTTACAAATTTTGTTTCCCGTAGCAACGCACGGGAAATGAACTAGTATTCCTCAAATTTATGTCTCACCATTCAAGATTGGAAGGTTCCATTCAAGTAACCAAACACATAGATGACATTTTTTTTGAACCATCTTATACATGTACTACTTGTTACAAGGAAGTAAACACACCCCTATTGATGGAGTCTACAGTATATTTATTATGATTTTTCACTTGATACTCCTACTTAAATTGTAACATTCCAAAATTTGCTTTAAAATATTATTTTATTTTTATTTATGCATTTTATGTTTTTTGATTTATTTTGATTTTATTGTATTTTATTAAATATATTTGTATTTGGCCTTTTATTAAAAAGTATTTAAATAATTATAAATTTTATATAAAGATTGGTCAAAATATTTTATTTGAGATCAAAATGTCTCAAAGTATTTTTGAGATTTTTCTTGGATTTTTTCTGATATTTTTAATGCCTAAAACTAACTAAATGAATTACTGGATTTATTTTTAAAAGAAAATCCGAGGAAATTCAAATGAACAGTATTGAACCAAGCCCATATACTGTGCATGCGCCGGCCTGTTTTCGAGAAGCTTCAATGTCAGCCGATGGATGTCGATCTAGCGGTGGAGATTGGATAATGAAATTAGAAACCCTAAGGAGTTGTGACCGTTGGATCAGATCTGGATGTCGAGATTGAATCGTGTGAAATCTAGACTTCATTAAATCACAGCCGTTGGATGACTTTGAGCGGATTGGATTAGAACACGGACGCAAGATGGTCGCTGCTCATCAAGACGCGTGTTAGCACCGTCTCTGATTTGGACTCTGAGCTCGAGCCGTGGCCGCCATGGAGATCGTGAGGAAAACGCACAAGGCTTGGACTCCTAGCGCTATTTAACGGATGGTCCCTTGATTAGTTGGACGGAAGAAGCCGTTGTTCAACCACGATTGAGGATTTTCGCCGACCGTCGTCGCAAGGAGGAAAACGCCGATTCGTCACCATCAAGCTACCGCGAAGCCCAAGACCGGTCGCATTTGCTTCGTCGTCGCCCAAAGCACCCCGTGCGCGCCTTTGGCTCACCTGAAGGTTGTCAGAGTAGGAGATCCCTATGGAGGTCACCATCGCCATGGAAGAAGACCTTGCCGACCTTGTTCTCGTGCGCAAAACGTAGATCCGTTCACGTCACCAAACCCTTCTTGTCGAGCTCAACCCGAAGGTACCCACCTTAGTCGCCGACAGCGACCGTAGGGTTCCGTGGTGATGGTGTCGACATGGACGTGATCTTTCGTCGCCACGTGTCCGCCACAAATTCGTTGCGTCAGCACCAGAAGTCAAGGTGTCGCCGACGTGGGTCTGCTTGTAATCCACACGTGCCTCATGTACACCGGGTCCATGGTGAACCAGAGGAGGTTTGTGGACCGGGTGTATACAACGAGGACACATGGCGGCTTCCTATTGGTCCAGACCCATACTGATGTCAGGGCTGACGTTAGCGTGACGCAGAAAAAGGAATTTTAAGTTTAAAGATAAATCAGTTTATTATTCTATTTCCCAATTTCCTGATTTTTAGATTTTTGAATTTTCCACGAACCCATTCTCCCTCATACGAGCTCCGATTGAGGTGATTCAAATTTTTAAAAATTTATAAAATTGATATCTATCTAAGGTGAATTTTATTTGATTTTTGGAGTTTGTTTGCTTTCTGTTTTGGTGTTTATTTGGTTTTTTCTTTCGATTCGCGTAGACGTTAAAGTATTCGGAGCATCCAAGGAGGAATCGTTGATTCAAGACCAAGGTCTAGAGCAAGAATAAGGGCTTTTTTAAGGCAAGTTGTGCTTTGATTATGTTGAACCCATGTTTATAAAACTGCTATATTGTTTTACCCTATTGCATATTATTTCATGTATACAATTGTTTCAAATTAAATTGGGACTTAGCTAATTTACCAATTTGATCTATACCTTACCTTGTCATTTGTACGCCATGAGTTATTTGTCACCCTAGATTGGTTCATTATAGTTGGTTAATATTGAAATCAACATGGGATGGTTAGACCGTGTTAGTTGCTTAGCCATGCCACGTCATCACATGTACTTGAATCATCAATGTTTAATCTTGACTAATGGATTATGGAACATATTAATGAATTGGTGTGTCAGGTGTTGTCACACGATGAGATTCAGTTGTTGTGGGGAGGGATGTCACGCAACGATGTTGAATTGTTGATGGCACATAGTGCTTGGTAATCAACTGGGGTGGTAATCATTTCGCTTGGGGCAAGTGGCAAGGGGCAAGTGTGCCAAGGTGGGCCCGAAGGGCAGAGGGTATGTGGAAGTCTTGCCTCGATCATCTTAAGGACTTAACCTTGCAAGCCTTTGACCTGAGTCAATCATGCAACCACATGTCTGGTATGGGACAGTCTAGCTGATTAATTAGCAATGTTTTAGCTTTGGTACTACCAATGCCAGTGTGAGTCCCGAGTTGTGGTAACCAGTTCTCGCACGGATCAACTCACATGGCGCAAGAGGGGGCCCTAGATGTGGTAACGAATCCCACTAGTGTTGAAACCGTAGCGGGTAGTACTGGGTTAAGGCAGAGCTTTATAAAGGTTTTGTCATGGTCTCTCTGCCGACATACCAAAGGAAGTGTGTTAATTCAGAGGCACCAAGAGACGATCATATCGTGTGGGCAAAGTACATAACCTCTGCAGAGTGTAAAATCTATTCGAATAACCGAGTTCGCGGTATTGAGCAATGCTCGGGAATTGCAATTATGAGTTAGATTTTATAAAATGAAAACTTGGATGGGAAGGGCTGGATGATGTTGGAAAGTTGGAACTTGATTTAGGATTGGATACCTTGTTTACCTGTGAAACGCAGAAAACTACTTATTACTGTTATTTGTTTTACTATCTTTCAATCTATTAACTGTATTCATTTACAAATGCTACTTACTGCAAAATAGCCATGTTAGTCATTCCTTTGGAATAAGCCTTGCATATAGTTACATAGAATTGCATTATGTGCACAACTTGTTGAGTACTTTAAGTACTCATTCTTGCCACCAACAACATCATCAGTTAAGGAGTCTACATCAGTGCTGGAAAAGGAGTACCAGGAGGAGTCAAATGTTTAGGGTGTGAGCCTTTCAGTTACCTATGGTATACTGAGGGGTTTATCTACGTTTTTATTTCGATGCAGTTTAATTTGTTATTCAGCTTTGCGAGGCATAGTCTTGTAAGTTGACCATAAGATCATTCAATAGGTATTAATTAATATATGATGTCTTTCATAATGTTTTTGCTGTGTATGATTGTAATATTCATCTATGTTGAGCCTGTGTGCACTAGCGTGATCCTGAACTAATGCAGTATATACAGAGGGTCCGGATTTGAATATTCCGGTCCTGACATAAATGCTTCGAAAGAACTTAAGCGCTTATGTTATGACATTTAATAGGGCATGTATCTTATATTTAGTGCTTTTTTTATTTGTGTGAGTGGTACGCTATGGACAAATATAACAAAACAGTGGGCATATCTAGTTAAGCAATATAATGGGAGATCCCACATGATCCATAGAGAGTTATTGTATTTTTTTGGTCATTCTTAGGATCTTTCTTTCAGAACGTTGGAAAATTGCATTCAAATTTTCCGCTCACGAATATTTGTCATTCTTGACTAGATCTATTCAACGTCAGGGCGTGCTAGGCGCAATAAAAACAAAGCCTAGCCTGACACAAGCAAATCTCAAAGCCCAAAAAAGCCTAAATCCCTTGTTAGAATAAATATGTCATTTAATTTATTTTTCATGAATAAAATATTGTTAGTTAATTATTTTATTAATAAAATATTATTGTACTATTTATTTGGCTTTCTATGGCCTTTTGTGGTTTGTCAGGCTCATGGGCCAAATCTAGCCAGAGCCTAAAAAAACCGGTTTGAGCTCGGACGAGCCAACCAGGCCGGACTGTCCATGTAAATCTACACTTAACCAAGGCACATTATGTAAGGAATTATTTGTTTTATCCAATCTGACCAAAGTACATTTATAACCGATCCATATCTTCTCGTTATTTTTACACATGAGCAAACGAGATTGAATAATATTTCGGCCCACCAAATGAGGGGAAAAATAAGGGCCAAAAAAGATAAATTTATGCATTGTGAAAAGTGACAAGTATATGTGAATAAATAAAGTTGTCAAAAGTGAGAAAGTGTTGGTGATCAGAAAGAGCACGACATATATTACCAAAGTATAAGGGCTAGTTAGGCCTAACTGCCTTTGAAAGAAGTACCGGGAGAGCTGATAATCTTACCTTTGCATTTCCCTAGCTCTCATTAAGAGTTGTTTTTATTGGAACTCGATGCCGACTGGGATTCGATTTTCAACGTTGATCCGGTTTTATAACCCTGGCTGTAGGTGGATCGAGTTGAAAATCGAATCCCAGTCGGCATCGAGTTTCGTCGAAAATCACTAAAAATTGAAGGGTTAAGAAATTAAACTTTTTGAAGAAAGAATAAAAAATCTACCCGTTTTCACCGAAAGTCAGTCGATTTTCACCGATAATCGATCGTTCAAGTGAATTTTTTTGCCAGCCAATTTTTAAGCAATTTTCACCGATAATCAAGCGGTTTACGTGGAGAAGACATAATCATGACCGTCCACTTGGCACGATCCGACAGCCATCATAGATTTCGACCGACTCAATCCCATCCACACTCACGCAAGATCCGACGGCCTCCGATGCTTAGGGTTTCACCGACTTGATCAGGCCGGCGAGCTGGGTCGGGCAAACGTGGAGACGGGGTGTGTGGAATGGGCTGAACCAAGCTGACACACGAAGGAAAGATAGCACGGGAAAACGGGTTGGGCCCAAAAACTGTTTATTTGCCAAAGATTTTCTCATTTAAAAATTTTCAGAAAAAAGTTTATGCCAAATAAAATAGCAAAAATATCAAAAAAATTCCCAAAAATACTTTGAGACATTTGGAACTCAAATAAAATATTTTGAGAAAACTTTATTTAAACTTTCTCATTATTTAAATAGTTTTCACAATACGCCATAGTAAATAATAATTAATAAAATCTAGAAAAATCCAATAAATTCAAAAATTCACAAAATGGATATTAAATTCAAATAAGCAAAATTAGGATGTTCCAAACCTCCCTCAACAGACTCTTGACCCCGAGATTTAGTGTTGACTAAGGAGTAGGTTAGGAAATTCTTACTTCAAATCATCCTCATGCTCCCACGTAGCTTTACCTTTCGAATGATTACTCCACTGAACTCTGCAAAAGTGAGTTGACTTCTTTCTGGTTTTACGCTCCATCACTTCGAAAATCTTGATCGGCTGCTCTTTGTAAGTCAAATCTTCCTGTAGCTCAATTGCTTCTAGCAATGTTTGCTCTGTTGGTATTCTGAGACACTTTGAAGGACCATGTGGAGGTCTACCCAAATTTGTGATGAGTATTTGACTAAATTTAAGCTTGGGTTGCTCTTGTTTGAGTTTGATTTGAATTGGATTTTCAAATAGAAGAAATTTAAGGTCTTCTCTATTTTCCCGGTGCTACCGGCCATGGTAGCGCGGTGCTACCAGGCGAACGGTAGCACCGGACCCGAGTGCGGTGTGGAAAATCCAGCGAAGGCATTATTTCGGGTTTTTGGCCGGGCGGTGCTACCGGCCATAGAAGACCGGTGCTACCGGGTGAGCTGTAGCACTGTACTTTGGAGCAGTGTGAAAATTCCAGAGAGGCGTGTTTTCTGATGTTTGTGCAGTGCAGTGCTACTGGCATGAGTGCGGCAGCACCAGTCCACCATGGGCGGTGCTACCGGCCTGAGGGCAGTAGCACCGGCCAGAACGAACAAAGATGAATTTCAAAGTGTGGACTTTGATAAATTTCTTGTATATCTTTGTGGGCATTGCTATGTGAGGATTTTCCTTGTTTTTGATGGTTGCAGGTCGACGATGCTATATCATGGTGAGGCGAAGGATGACCGGGACTAGGCGAGGAGCGTCGGAGGCCCAGACGGTTGGTGATCGCCGGAAGATGATCGGAGACGGAGTCGTGGCAAGCCATGAATACAAGGAACTGATGAGATACTAGCTACGCGCTGCGTGGATCAATGAGGACCATTGGATATTGGTCTAGTTGATAGGTTAGCGGGTCTAGTTAGTGTGCTTTGAGAACCGTGCAAAAAAACCCATTTGTGTTGTGGGTTTTGGGTGAACCCTTGCATGGCTGGTTAAGTGGGTTAATCCCAGCCCTTCATGGATGCTCTAGGGTTTAAAGGATCATCCCAGGGTGGTAGGTGGCCCAAGAGTTGTATAAATAGGGATGGAGGGGTAGCCTTCCCTCTGAGCTTTGCCCACATCAAGTGAGGCTTTGTAAACCTTCCATACATAAAATACAAAAATTTTCTTTACCTTATTGTGAATTTAAATTCCGCATTTACATTATGTCTTTACTTTATGCAATTTAAATTCAGCATTTACTTTCCCGCATTTACATTCTCGCAATTTACTTTCTCGCAATTTGGATTTGCCTCCCCTCCTTCTAAATGCTGTTGTTCTAAGATGTATTGAGGGTGTTTATATAGTTTTACACTTCTCTTGCACCATATGATAGACTAAAGATCAAGTTTTCTATCAAATTGTCATTCTGTCCAGAACTTGTTCTTCGTGCACCAGTCAGTCTTTGATTTTTAGAAAAATATATAAAAATTATTTTTGAGTGATTATTATTGGAAACAGTGCCTAACTCATGTATCAATCTCTATAAAAATTTGTGAGTCCACTGGTTGCACCGTTTGAGCGCTATGAAGTGAAAAGCGAGCCTCAAACTTTCTAGTCGAGGTTCCTGACTGTCTGTGATACTTGATTTTTCATGTCTATTATACAAAGCTTTTTAATGTGATATTTGATGGACTGTTTCACGACTCAACAGCTCACAGGGAAAAAAATTCCCAAATATTTTAGAGTAACAGAAACTCACCAACCACTGCTCCAAGTGAGGGCAATTCCTGGAAAATCTGCTTTACTTTTCTGAAAAGAGAATTTATTATTTTTAGCTTTATCTCTTTTAGAGAAGAAGTCTTTGAATTGATTCCTTTTTGTTTGGACACTTGACAACCAGGATTGTGCTTAAAACATCCTTAACATGGTTCATGGTTCTCAACCATGTAAGCTAGGGGTACATATAATTGTCTAGTTGTTCGGGTTTTGAAGGGTATGCGAATCTGAGAAGCACCGGTTTGAACGAAAATCTTTGGGTGTTTCAGATTTTTATTGCGAGATTGTTTGGATTACTTTGAGTGGAGGACTCCTTCACTTAAGGACATTCCTTCTAGATCCAGTTTTGTATATTATGATGATTACTGATTTCGGAACAAGTCTTCAAACCAGATGCCTTCTGCAGCCGGATTTTCTACCAAAGTATCAGGCAACACGCTCCCCTTTACTTTCCTGAGTTTTGAGTTGATTGGGTAGGGTATAGAGTTTATCATAGCATAGATTTGGATGAAAATCAAGTGGATGTGGGCCATTGAAAACAAGATCAGATGGACTCGGACTTTCCTAATTCATTCTTTTGCCTAGGTAGAGAAGTTCTAGGGAAGAGAAGACAAATGGCACTACATTAAGGGGTGAATAAATACAGTAAAAAAGAAATCCAAATTCAAAAAATTGACTGTGAGCATGCAATACTTGAATGCAGCATATTCTTTTTAAGAGCCCAAAGGGACCGGAACAGTTTAGTCTCTAGCTGCCTAAGAGCAACCCCTATTTGTCCAATCCAAAGTAAACCTATTGCCCAAGACCATTGTCGGGACCCGATTCTGAGAATCTGGACCCTCTGTGTATTCTGTGCTAGTCCAGGATCACGTTAGCACACACAGTCTTTACAGAGTTGAACATCACAGACATTCACAACGATACCATATTAAATAGTGCAAACATTTATATAAACCGAATTGTACGACCTTATGGTCTCCTTACATAAAATCAGCCACACAAGGCTTACATTATCAGAGTAATAAAAGGTAATAGCGGAAAGCAAATAAACTTCGTGGAGTCCCATCAACTTGCCACAGGCAACCGACTGGGCTTGCCCCCTAATTGTCCGGCTCTTTGATGTACTCCTCCCAAGCTGGCGTAGACTCCTCCACTGATGTTTGGTTGATAGGCAAGGAGGGGTGAGTACTCAAGGCACTCAACAAGTAATGCACAGAATGCATTGCTATTACTATATGCAAGACTTATTCCAAAGAATTGGCTTACTTGGCTCATTTGCATCAAACAGCATTTTTAACAATTTATTCAGATTAAAAGCGGTGACACAATTAATCATAGTACTAAGTTCTTTAAACAGTTTTTCTCTGTAAACTTGGCACACAGCCTTAATCAATTTATTTTCACACTGGCACACAACCACCCTTTTCACATTTTATTTTTGAAGATCTAACCCTTGACTGTAATCCCCGAGCAATGTCCAATACCGCGGACACGGCTATTCGAATAGATTTGACACTTTGCAGAGGTTATACACTTTACCCACAAGATACAGTCGCTCACCACACAAGTAATTGCCCACAACAAAGCCTTTCAGGAACCTCTACCTTAACCAATGAACCTCTCCAGTATTACCTTCACTATCACTCCCCTCACACAGAGCCAAAGTATATGACAGGCCAACACCGTTGGATGGGCACCAAGACGTAGCACATGTACGCTCCCCCACACAGATACACCCTCATCTACTGTCACCCTGAGGTTTCAGAGGAAAGATATCAGAACCCTAATCAACTAGGTCTGTCCCATACCAGACATGTGGTTGTACGGGTGACTCGGTTCAAAGACTTAAAAGGTTAAGTCCTTAGCTGACCAAAGCAAGACTTTCATCACTCAACAATGGCACACAACCCAATGTAGCACACATACTCACAACTCTCATCAACCCTTTGCCACACAGGCCCACCCGGCACAAAGCCTTCTGCCACTTGCCTCAGTCTAAATCATTTTCCCACCCAGTTGATTATTGTGCAACGCATGCCAACAATAACTCAGCATCGATACAGAACCACACAGGCCTTCGTACCTCAATTTCATCACGTGGCCTCACCACACCATTTTCAAATATATTCCATATGTCATTAATCAGCATTGTGGCATTTTTCAAAAAATCTACGATGACTCGTTGCAAGGCTAAGCATCTATTCACGGTCTAGCCTCCCGTGTTGGCATGCATAATTTCAAAACAACATACATTTAAAAACTGGGATCAAAATGGTCAAAGCATCACTTGACTTTGAAGGGTTGCTGGTCATGTTCCGAAGCTTGATCTTAAGCGACGAACTCTTCCTCGAAACTTCCCGGCAAATTTGTGTCTACGCGTAAAAATTATATATGCAATAAATAACCAAAACAGTGGAATACATAACCTCAAAAATTCAAATAAAATTCACCATTAAAAATAGAACAATTTTACAAATTTTTAGAGACTGGAATCACCTCAATCGGAGTTAAAATGCAAAAGTTATAGCCTTTCAAAGTTTTAAATAAAATATAAATCAGAAAATATAAAAATCCCGAATTAATTTATTTATTTTTCTATTGAAAACTCGATTTATTGCGTCAGCATGACGTCAGCCAACACATGGCGCTTCCTGGTGCTACCACATCGCCTCGGTCCATGGACTGGGTTCACGGCTCGGCTCTGGTCCACAGGATAGTGCACCTGCCCCCCACCAGCTGACGTCAGCACTGACATCACTGACGACGTCACCTGACCAGCCTCGAGATTCGTGCACAAAAATGTGGCGAAATCTCGATGGATCCCACTAGACGGCCAGATCTCATCCACGTGGCGCAATCATGGCAGTCAAAAGATCAATGGCCAGATCTCACGCGTTGCGCCGGAATCTGCGTGACACGCGTCGGCCATCGAGCGGGCCGACGGATCCAACGGCCAACACACGCGCGGACCCGGCGATGCTTCGCGCTCCACGCCCCCACGCATCACGCATCCGACGGTGCTCACAAATCCAACGGCCAGCGCACGCACCGACTCGACGACGCCTCGGCTCACGCGAAGACACGCGGCGAAATCTCAGCGGTCCACTTGAAATCAACGGTCGAGATTTGGTCGCGCCCCGGGTCAACTCGCACACGCGTCCACACATGATTTGGCGAGGGTGCGGCGGCATCCGTGCCACACGTTCAAATCTGAACGGCGCGGATTTACGCAACACCGCTCGAACTCGCAAACACCGCAGATCAATCCAACGCCCACGGTACGGCGGTTTACTGTTCACCCTAGTGACGCGGCACTATCTCAAGCGTTCAAAAACGATCCAACGGCCCAGATCGCATCTAATACAAGAACTCAAGATCTAATCTTTAACGTCCATACTAGATCTAACGGTCACGATTAACGCTAGGATTTAAAAAGGAGATGGAGGACGTGGACGAACAAGGATCGTGCGATGCGGATCGAACGGTCGGCGAGGTTTGGCGAGGTCGACGGCGGTGCAGAAGAGAAAGGCTGCCGGCCCTGAGGAAGACGACGCAGCAGATGGCACAACGGTGATTCTTCGGTGTGAAGAACTGGTCCACTCGATGCGGCTTGGCAAGGGCGTTACTCCGGTGACCTTGGCGACGGCGGAGATGAACCGGCGGCGGCGGAATGAGGCAAAAACTGCAGCGGAGTAGTGCAGCTACTACGGCGAGCTTTTGTGGGCAAACGGCGGCGGCTCAGGTGGCGTGTGAGGAGTCAAAGGATGCAGCGTGAAGAGCTCTGCCAGATGCGCTAATCATTGCACTTAAAGGAGCCTCGACGTGCGCGCAAACACCGGCGAAACGAGCAAAAACGCTCGGCGGGGTTAACTCCAGTGATCTCGCGAAGACGATCGACGTGGCGCAATCCTGGACGTCCGCGTGGACTCGATCGGGTAGCGCACGCACGCGGGCGACGTGGCGCAACGGCAACAGTTGGATCTCGATCTGACGGACTGAACGCGTGGCAGCTAGGGTTTCGGCTTGCTGGGCCGACGGTACGGGCTGACTTGGGCCGGACCAAAGGGTTTCGGCCCAAACACTATTCTTGCGATTTTAAATCATTTTCGAATTAAAATAAATCAGGTAAATGGATAAGGCCAAAATAAACAGCAAAAATACTCGGAAAAATCCAGAAAAATTCTGGAAAATATTTTGAGACATTTGGAACTCAAATAAAATATTTCTAGAAAAACTTGGCTTAAAATTTTGTATTATTTTACTTGATTTCAAAAATCCCTCATTTGAATAAATGCAAATAAATTCCAATAAATACCCAAAAATTTCAAAAAACAAAATAACTCTAAAATTTAAACTATGGCAAATTTTTAGGGTGTTACAACCATCCCTCTATTCCTATTGTCCTAATTCTCTTCGTTTTCCCCCTGCCTAGCTTGTTGGAGTGCCATTGCCAACAAGATCGATTGTAATTTTCTTCCTTTTCCCTGGAAGCCTGCCCTAGTCCACTTGTGCTAGTATCAATAGTAACATCTTTATTGATTAGGATATTTATTCCCTTTTCTGTCAAACTATTTGGCATAAAGAGCCCTCAATAACTGGCTTGTCCTAGACGCAATAACTGAGGATAGAGGGAGTTCTTCACTCAACTCAATACCCGGGACTTCTACTAAGAGTGTAGCAAATTCCCTTGCTTCATTGAACGCATATAGAGAGCAGTGTAACAAATGAACCAAACTAGTGCATCAGCAGTGCATCATGCTTAGGTGCAACACCATCAAACTATGACTATCTATGGATCAGGTCATCAGTGATAGTTTGTCTTGCCTATGTATGTGATTTGGAATGAATTCTTCTATTCGCTGGCTCGCTCTTTCCATGGATACAGACGTATTAGAATAGGGAGCTCTTTCTTTGGTCTAGGCATGAAGGAGAAAGGTGCTGGCGAAAGGTGTCGAAGGAATTGAATCAATAGTAGGAACCTGATGCAGCCTTTGATTGAAAGGCAACTAAAGAAACTAGTTCCAGGGCTGTCTCACTTGACCTTGCTTTAGGTCAGCTCTCTCGCTATATCCACTCGGACATCGCTTCGTTCACCTACTCTGATAAGGGTATTTCAACTCTAGGATTTCTCCCCATTTCGACCAATTCACTCACGTCTGTTTGCCAAACAAGGGGGGTCTACCCAAGGTCAAAGCCTCAAGTTGTTAGTAGAAAACAAGGGCTAAGGCCTATTCCACTGCCACTGATGTCTTCCCCTACCTGGGACCAATTTCAACAGCCCGAGCTCTAGTGACCTTTTATTCCAAATGTGAATCTCAACCAGGAAAGTAGGCTTCGACATCTGGTTATTGTGGTTCTTTCTCCTCCTTTTCGATCGCTTGCTCTCGTGCTTGCTACCGATGATTCACTTGTTTAACATGACCTTGAGGAATCACTTCGCTCAGATGAAAGGAAAACGAGCTTTTCGGAAGGGCTTGTCTTGTCCTCACGTAGGTTGCATCGCTCATGCTCCCTATCGAGGGGTCACTCGCTCTTCTCCCTCTGGCCGGAGCTCAAGGAAAAGCTAATTCTAAACGATCTAAACCATTTCCCGCCGGTCTTCTCGCTCGTGCTTCCCATGGTGAACCACTCACTGTCAAAGGAATTGATCCAAAGCAAGAAGATCCATGCGATCACATCTCAAACATCCCATAAGGAGCTCGAAACACTCCCCAACGAATGAGATAAAGACAGAATGAACAGTGGGCAAGGATGTTTAGTATAGGGAACATTTCAGAATGGAAAATGTGAAAGTTTTATCTTGATCATTTATCGATCAAAGAAAGAGAAATAGAATAATGAGAATCATTGTGAAAGCCTATTCCTTACTTATATCATACATGCCTCTTTCTAGTCCTATTACATACACATATTACACCGCATCTCCTTCCTCTAACAAATAAAAAAAAATCCATTTCTTCTCCCACTCCGTCTGGGTTTTGCCTGGGAACCCTAGTATCAAGGCAATAATACCGCCAGGATGCCTAGAGCCCGTTACCGCTTTTAGCGATACTGGAGACAGGTCTTTTCGAAGTTGTTTCACAAGAAACTTCTTCGCGAACTCGGCTGCTCCCTTGTGAGACACTAAAGACTTAATTGTGAGATTGTTTGGAGTACTTTGAGTGGGGGAAAATTTTATTTGGGATCATTCACCCTCCTCTGATCGACATTTCAATCCTTCAATTGGTATCAGAGCCGGTTTTGCTCTTTCATAGATCTTGACCGGTCTCGAGAGCCATGGCGATGGACAAGTATTCCACCAAGCCTCCTATTTTTTCTGGAGTTGATTTTCCTTTCTGGAAATCACGGATGGAGTCATACATCACTGCACAGGGCTTCCTGATATGGCAGAAGGTGAAACTCCCGTATGAGCTTCCTGCCGATGAAAACGTCATGGCCGGCAATATGGCTGACGTTGAGGCGAACGCTAAGGCAAGGAACATTCTTATATAGGGTCTACGCCGCAGTGAGTATGATAGGATTTCTCACCTCCGTTCCGCTAATGAGATTTGGGAGACTCTCAATGCTTACCATGAGGGCACTACTCAAATCAAGACTGTGAGATAGGATCAATACAAGGATGAGTACAACAAGTTTGAACAACACGCTGGTGAGAGTCTTGATGAGTGTTTCGGTTGTTTTACCAAGATTTTGAGTGATCTTCGAGCAGTTGGTTGCATATACCCTGACTCGGATAATGCTCGATATTTCTTGACCACACTCGATTTGCGTGTTTGGGAGATGAAGGTGACCACCATCAAGGACACCACCAACTTGTCGACTCTGACTCTTGATGGGCTTTATTCCCGCCTCAAGACTCATGAGATCGATGTCGTCTCACTAAAGACGAAATCTCAGTCGATGGCCCTAGTCATCGATCCCATTGGATCTTCCTCTTCTGATTCTTCTGTTGGTTTCTCTCTTTCCGCCCTTTGCGAGCTACGCGATGACCAACTTGAAAAATTTTCAGAAAATGAGCTTGCTCTTTTTGCTCGCAAGTTTTCTCATGCATACAAGAGGGTGAGAGAGAGAAAGAGAGGTGGCATGATCACATGCTTCGAGTGTGGTGGCCCCAGCCACATTCGGGCTAATTGCCCCAAACTAGAGAAGGCTAAGAACGATGCCAGCGGTTTGGCAAAGAACGACTACATCGACAAGAATCGCAATAAGAAGCCTCCAGTTCATGAGCCGGCGTGCGAAAAAAAGTACCGCAACTTCTCCAAGAACATGAAGCTCTTCCACCGCGTCCTCGCCGCGCTTGATGACATCAACCTCTCCGACACGGAGACATAGAGCGACGAGGGCGAGGATGAACTGCAAGAGAAGAAGAGCGGCGATGACTTCTCCGGCATGTGCTTCATGGCCGACGCCAACGGCATCAGCGACTCCGAGCTCCATAGCGACTCGAAAGAGGTTCGTCGGATGGGGAAGGGAGATGTTTGGATTGTCGACTCCGGTTGTTCTCGTCATACGAACGGAGCTTCTCGTTGGTTTTCTTCCCTAGTCCGAGCCCCCGGTGATGAGTTGATCACTTTTGGGGATGCTTCTTCAGGTAGAGTCATTGCTAAAGGCACCATCTGCATTAATGACAATTTCATTCTTAAAGATGTTGCCTTAGTAAGTAAGCTGCAATACAATTTGCTTTCTGTTTCTCAGCTTATCGATGACTCTTTCGAGGTAAGCTTCGAGAGTAGTGATTCTAGAATCCTCAATTCTTCAGGAGGGTTAGTTTACGGGTTTTCTAGATATGGGAGAGTCTTTCGTGCTGATTTTTCTGCTTCTTTTGGAGATTCTCTCTGTTGTTTGATTGCTTCAGAGTCCCGTGATCTCTCCTTATGGCATAGGAGACTTGGTCACATTGGATTTGATCATTTGACCAGAGTTAGCAGCCACGACCTCACTCGTAGTTTGCCTAAACTCAAAATGGTCAAAGACTTAGTTTGCTCTCCTTGCCGACATGGCAAGATGGTTGCTGCTTCTCATCTCCCAGTCACTATTGTGATGACTGATACACCAGGACAGCTTTTACATATGGACATTGTTGGTCCAGCTAGAGTGCAGTCAGTGGGTGGGAAGTGGTATGTTCTTGTCATTATTGATGATTTTTCGAGGTACTCTTGGGTGTTTTTCATGTCCTCGAAGGATGAGACTTTTACCCATTTTAGGGGTTTGGTTCATAGGTTGTCTTTTGAGCTCCCTAGTGCCCTACGAGCTATACGCAGTGACAATGGCACGGAGTTCAAGAACTCCTATTTTGAGAGTTTCTGTGTGGAGTCTGGTTTAGAGCATTAGTTCTCTTCTCCCTACGTCCCTCAGCAAAATGGCGTAGTGGAAAGGAAGAACAGGACCCTGGTAGAGATTGCTAGGACGATGCTAGACGAGTACAGCACTCCTAGGAAGTTTTGGGCTGAGGCTATAGCTACTGCTTGTCATGTTTCTAATCGTGTATTCTTGATAGCACATTTGCACCGCACTTCTTACGAGTTGAGGTATGGGCGAAGGCCTAGTGTTTCTCATTTTCGTGTGTTTGGTTGCAAGTGTTTTATTTTGAAGTCTAGTAACCTGGATAAGTTTGAGTCTCGTTCTTCTGATGGTATCATTCTATGTTATTCGACTTCTTCTCGTAGCTATAGGGTCTAGAGTTGCGATGCGCATAGGATCATAGAGACCTGTGAGGTGACCTTTGATGAGGCTAGCCTAGGAGCTAGACCTGACATTTCAGGCTCTTCTTTTTCCTCCGAGACCATCTTTGTAGAGGATGAGGATGATGGAGATGATGGTGTTCTACCTGATCCAGTCCCCTCTACACCTGAGGTGCCTCCTGTTTCCATTTCTTCACCTCAGGAAGGCCAGCCCTTGCCTTCTGACTCTCCTGCAGCTAGTGGATCTGCTCCTACCTCTTCTGTGCATGAGATAGAGGCCACTTCTGCTACTGGACCTTCTCGTCATTTTCAACGTTCTCATCCACCTGATTAGATCATCGGCAATCCGTTTGAGCGGGTCACTCGCACAAAATCAAGTTTGTCCAGTTTCTGCCTTTACTCTGCCTTTGTTGCCTCGTTTGAGCCGAAGGATGTGACTCATGCATTATCTGACGAGTCCTGAACTAATGCTATGCAAGAGGAATTTCAAAACTTCGAGAGGAACAAAGTTTGGCAGCTTGTAGAATGTCCATCTGGTCATATTGTCATTGGGACCAAGTCGGTGTACAAAAACAAGTAGAGTGAGGATGGGGTTGTCATTCGCAATAAGGCTAGGCTAGTTGCACAGGGCTTTTCTCAAGTTGAGGGTCTTGACTTTGAGGAGACCTTTGCCCCTGTATCTAGACTAGAGGCTATTAGGATCCTGCTTGAATTCTTTGCATCTCGGGGCTTCAAGCTCTTTCAAATGGATGTCAAGAGTGCATTCCTCAATGGCTATATTGAGGAAGAGGTTTATGTCAAACAACCTCCAGGATTTGAGAACCCCAAGTTTTCGAGTCATGTATACAAGCTTTCCAGAGCTCTGTATGGACTCAAGCAGGCCCCCAGAGCATGGTATGAGAGGCTCAAGTCTTATCTTCTCAGCCATGACTTCCAAATGGGCGTAGTAGACAAGACTCTATTCATCAGACACCATGAGTCGCATTTTCTTCTCGTTCAGATTTATGTGGACGATATCATTTTTGGTGGTTCGTCTCATTCGCTTGTGTCTCAGTTTTCTGAGGTGATGAGCACAGAGTTTGAGATGAGTATGATGGGCGAGTTGAGTTACTTTCTTGGCTTCCAAATCAAGCAGACTCAGGAGGGTACTTTCTTGCATCAAGGCAAGTATATCCATGACCTCCTGAGGTGTTTCGATATGTCTGACGGGAAGCCGGTGATGACTCCTATGGCCACCACTGCTATCCTCGAGCCCAATAAGGATGGTGAGCCTGCTGATCAAAATGAGTTTCGGAGCATGATTGGCTCCCTCTTGTGCCTCACTGCTTCGAGGCCGGACATACATTTCACTGTGTATTTGTGCGCTCGATTTCGGGGTTCTCCTCGCGCCTCTCACCGCCAGGCGGTGAAGCGCATCTTCAGGTACCTTCGTGCTACCACTGATTATGGTATTTGGTACTCTTCTTCTTGTCTGTCCCTTCGAGCCTTTTCTGATACCGACTTTGTTGGCTGTAGGATAGATAGGAAGAGCACTTCTAGCACTTGCCAATTCATTGGCACTTCTCTTGTTTCTTAGTCGTCTAGGAAGCAGTCCGAAGTTGCACAATCCACCGCTGAGGCCGAGTATGTTGCTGCAGCCAGTTGCTGTAGCCAGGTTCTCTAGATGAGATCGACCTTGCGAGACTTTGGGTTAGCGATAGCAAGTGTTCCACTTTTCTGTGATAACACTTCTGCTATTTGCATTGCTAAGAACCCAGTACAGCATTCCAGGACCAAGCACATTGATATTAGATATCACTTCCTTAGAGACCATGTGGAGAAGGGTGATATCGCGCTTCAGTTCGTAGAGAGTGACCTTCAGTTAGCCGATATCTTCATCAAGCCTTTGGATAGCTCTAGATTTGTTACCTTAAGGAGTGAGCTTGGAGTCGTGAGCCCTTACGGCCTATCGTGAGGGAGAGCTGGTTTGTATATTATGTATAATATGTTATCTTCTAGCTTTGCTTTGCTTTTCTTTGTGTTTCTTCTGGGTGATATGGGGCTTGTTTTCCTGAGTTGAGTTTACTCACTTAGACTTCTGGCATGTTTTGCATGGACCTCTCATCTTGTGCTTTAGGTTGCTATCATGCATGATTATCTGTTCTCTCTTCTCTCTAGGTTGAGTTCCCTCACAGTCGCTCTATAGCCATCCAGTTTTGCAGTTTCTCGACTTCTTCTCCTCATTCTGTTTTTCTGGTTGTTATTGAGTTCATTTGGGTTTTCTTTATACCTAATCTTGATAATAACTCAACTTTAACCAGATTTGAGCTTAAAATTGATTCATTTGTTGAGGGGGAGTTTGGGAATCTGTTCATGCATTGCATTTAGACTACATTTTCTATTTTATGAGCTTTGTCTATTATGCAATTGACTCAATCTTCATGAAATACATCATGCTATATCTTTTGAAGAAAATCACTAGCTTAGATATTTCCAAGTCCATTTATCATGCTAAGCTTATTAAAATCTGAAAATTTGAAAGCCTTAAATGAAAACTTGATGAAACATGTTGCTTTTACTTACTAAGTTTCTTCTCTAGGGGTTTTTACCATAAATTGTGAAATTTTGGATTTCTCTAGAGTCCCTATAGCAACTTGGGTGAAATTTGTTTGATCCATATTTGAGTCCTTCAAAATTGCTCATATGTGCTAAATTGAAAATTTAAAAAAAAATATTTGACTCTTTTGTGCAAAATTGATCTCAACACTTTATATTCACGAGACTGCTTCCCATTGCATTTGGGATAAACTTGGAATATATTGTGTATGACCAAGATCATTCTCTTAAGAGTTACTCTTGAGATGATCCAAAATGGCTTGAGTCAATCAATAAAATAAAAAAAATGCAAATATCAAACACATAAGTGGGTAAAGAATGCAAATAATGTCAAACATTTGCACCCCGCTATGTTTTTCAATGTCTTAAAGAAAATTTGAATAAAATTGAAAAATGAGTTTGAAGGACCTTATATGCACTTCAAAATCCCCCAAAGTGTTGAGTAGGTTGAACTCTAGGTTTTCCATTTAATCCTTGAGTGGTTTTTCTTCTAGCTTTGAAACTTTGCTTCGTTTAGCACTTGTCAAATCATGCTAAAATGAAATATTGTAAACTAAGCTTTTTCATAAAATGTATTGGTCTTGGACATGTCTTAGTTTAGTCATATTCTGAAATTGACAAACTTGGTGTTATATCTTTCCATTTTGATCAATTGGATAATCTTCAAAGCTCTTTAGATTGCATTTCATGCATACATAAAAAAAATTGATGCCTATATTGCCAAAAGGGGGAGAAAACGTAGAAAAGGTATCACTAAAAAGATAAATATGTGAATGCTTATTTGGTTATTATGATCTTTGTAAAACTATGCTACTATTTGTTTTGGATCATAATCTCATAATCACATTTGACATGTATTGTTGGATTTTAGAGTACTCTTTTTGTTGAAAACTTGCTCTTTCCTAAATTAAACTCAAGAAGATTTATTTTTAGCTCCAAAATCCCTTTTGTCAACTTGGTCTGGATCTCAATTCTTTTCTTTGGACCAAGTTTGACTTTGCAACTAAAAATTGCTTTCTTCTTCATCCTCTTCAAACTCAAAACATATGCCTTTTGTTGTGTTTGTCAATATACTCATCAAGGGGGTGATTGAAGGACCATGTGGAGGTCTACCCAGATTTGTGATGAGTATTTGACTAAATTTGAGCTTGGGTTGCTCTTGTTTGAGTTTGATTTGAATTCACTACTACAGAAATATACATCACAATCGGGTTTTTTTTGTCATCACAGTCGGTTCTGGTGGCGATACAAAGTCATTAGACAGAGATGAGGCGGCGCTATCACAGTCGGTTCTTGCCCGATTGTGATGAGGGAGTCATCTCTATCGGTTCTTTCCCAAAAGCGATAGAAATGAACCCTCATCTCTATCGGTTCTTAGAAGGAAGCGATAGAGATGATCTACAAAGAACCGATATAGATGACCATATTATCTCTATCACTTCCTTATGAGAACCGATAGAGATGAAGACCTCATCTCTATCAGTTCCTTATGAGAACCGATAGAAATGAGGTGATCATCTCTATCGCTTGTTATAAAGAACCGATAGAGATAACCCCCTCATCTCTATCTCTTCCTTCTGAGAACCGATTGTGATGACCCATTATCACAATCGGTTCTATGTTCTAGCTAAGAACCGATTGTGATGTGGGGGTCATCGGTTCTAGCTAAAATGATCATCAAAGGCCACAATCATGATTAAATACTCTTTCGAAACATCAAACATTAAATTAAAATTGTACAACATCAGATCATAAAGGTTGGAAAAGGTTCAATATGATACTTCCATAAATGTATCAATATCTTCGTCAGCTGACAAATTTGACTACAAATTTAGGACATACATATCCAGAGGAATCTAGTCTCATTACATACATGATAGAGTAAATTAGAAATAACATGAGAAGTTTCTGTATTACCAAAAGCAAGCTCATCAGAATTAAAACCTTAGTATACATATTGAAAGGATTAGTTCAAATATAGCAAATATATAGGTCTAAATCCCAAGCTTTACAAAGTTTGTCTAATGCATGTTAAATAAGGATTGGGAGCTTGGGACAAGAATTCATCTCCCATCCCAATGACCATCTTCATAGTTATTCTATTTAGAACACACCAGAAGGCTGAATTCATTGTTGAGCAGTAGATTCAGCAAAAGAGAAAGGGATTGGAGCATACCATATTTTAGAAAGTAAACCTTCATAAGTTGCAGCCGTGGCAACCTTTTTAAGTCATCATTGAAAGACCTAATGGAAAAGGAAATTGCGTAAGTGCGTCATGTTTCTTGTATTGACTGCCAACATATCATGACCTAATGAAACAAAATGAAGTGCTTACTTTTCATTGGAGAATCATTGAGAAGAGCGCCTTTTTAACGAACAGCCATGAAGAGCTAATAGATGAAATAACACAGAATTGGGAATCTTGTCCATCATATGCTGCAGTAAATTAGCCTGAATGATCAAAAGCATCATGTCAGTTAGAATAGACCAGTTACAGTTCAAACATGGAGAACAACTAAGTTCAAGCAACTCTGCACTAACCAAGTCAAGAAAATATCCATGTGAGGGAAGGTAGTTGTGTGTTTGGTAAAAGATTAACTAACTATGTGAAATGTCTCTCTTTAGCTTTTATTGGTTCTTCAGTTACCAAGACACAAGAAAAAAAAGCAAGTATTTGATATAGATAGAGAAGATTCAGACTATAGATTTACATCAACATCATGACAGTCAATTATGCAACAAGAGAACCTACTGGCTATTGTTTTTCGCCTATATAGTCTAAACCAAAACACATAGGTTGAGCAAACTAACTCGTCTTAGTATCTAGTGTGCAATTTTGAAAAAGGAAAAGATCAATACCTTCTCTTTTTTAAAATTAATGGAGAAGTCATATATACATGTCAAGTTGTCATGCAGGTTCAGGTAGCTCAGGTAAGGCAGCCTTCTCCTTCAAGTAGGAGACGAAATCCATCACCTATCCCTGCCAAATATGTCACCATTTTATTTCAGCACGTAGTTGAAAACATTGGTCAAATGTTAAAAAATGTTCTTTCAACTTCTATACCTAAAAAATATACTTTGTACTTAAGTCACACTACTTAAAATATGTTTAAGATACTGTAGTCTTCTTACGTACCTAGCAATGAGTTCAAGAAATATATGCAAGTAATAGAAGCGAATAAGTCAAACACTAAGAACACAACTCTCATATAGAAAATTTAGCTCTTCAGATCAAATCTTGTTGTACGAGTCAAATACTTAAATCTAAACAAAACTTCTTTTTCACTAAAGAACCAACTTTTGATGGTAAGAATTGACTTGCATAATCTATATTTCTGTGTGTTTTCAAGTCCAAAGATGAAGCTAGTTAGTTGTCTTGCATTATCAGCACCATCATGTGTTTTAACTGGAAGAGCACCCTGAAAAATTAAAACCCAATTTCAACTTCAGTGTAAGTTCAAGTGGAGCCATTGAACTATAACCATCTGAACTACACATGCCCGAACTACAAGTTGATAAATATACCACAAAGAAATTCGCATGCAATGTATTCAGCAGCATGGTCCATCTTAAGAACCCCAAATAGACACCGAGTTACATGAGATTTTCCTCCAAATGGATCTCTTCTTTTGCCAGCTCAAGCGATTGCAGTCTAAATTGAAGCATGTACGTGCAACCAGGTCAATAACCAAAATAGAGACTTCACCATTTTCAAAGCAATGCAACATCTCCATTGAAGTTCTAAAAAGATTTCATAAGACATAAGACATAAGAACAAACAAAAAATACCCAGCGGGTTTTCGTATCCGATGATGGTGCGGAGCTGGGGGAGGAGGAGCCGACAGAGTGGGGAGGAGGCGGCATGGGGAGCAGGAGGCGGTGTGGGCAGGAGGCGGCGGCGGGGGGATGGGGGTTAGGGTTTGGAGGCCAGGGTCTGCTTTGTCGGGCAGGCGGCGACAGGGGGGAGTGGGGGGCAAGGGTTGGCAGGCCGGGGCGGCGCGGTCAGGCCGGTGGTGGTAGGGGGTGGATGGAGGGCGGGGGTGACACAGTCGGGAGGGCGGTCGTAGGCCAGGAGGCTGGGGCGGCGTGTGAGGGGTGAGCTCAGATGAAGTAATACATGGAAGAGGAATTACTATCGATTTGACAAAAAAACTGATACAGATGGCTCCATACATTTCTATCGGTATTAAAAAAACCGACACAGATATTCAGGTATGACTATCGGTTTTACAACAAAATCGACACAGATAGACATTCACATTGCTATCGGTTTTAAAGGAGAACCGACACAGATGGTAGACTCCAAATGACCATTCACACTAATACACATTTGTGTCTGTTCTAAGAGGAAACCGATTGAAATGATGCACAAGCTATTGTGTCGGTTCTAAAAGGAAACCGATTGAAATGATGCACACACTATTTGTGTCAGTTCTAATAGGAAACCGATTGCAATGAGTAATTAGCTATTTGTGTCGGTTTCGATCAGGAACCGATTGTAATAATCTTTCATTAGGAACAAATTGCATCATGAATAAACTGCATTTACACCTTTTGTGTCGCTTTTCATTAAGAACCGATTGGATTGACCAATTAGGTACTACATCACAATCGTGCACCTATCATTAAAATGACCATAACTTTTGCATTCAGTATCCGTTTTCGACGTACGAGTACTCGAATCGAAGAGGACGAAGAGATAGATTTGAAAATCCATAAGTACAAGGCTAAATCATGAATTCTTCGTGAGGATTTGGAAAAAGTTTCAACCCCAAAAAATGACGTTTAAGGCCTGAAAACGGCCTCTGAAGTTTCGGTACCCGTTTTCGTCGATTGTTCATTGCTAGTTTGAATTTGTTTTCATTATAGCTTGTGTAATCCTTGTTTCCAGTCTATATTCTAGAGTATGCTCATTTGTGAGAGTTTGATCCTGAAAAAAAATATATAAAATAGATATTACATAATATCAACAGTCACAATCTGTTCTTTTCAGCACAGATTTTACACAATATCAACAGTCAATTCTTTAAGCACAGATAGTCCACATTAGCAATATCTAACACAATATCACATAACATTACCAAATATATGTAAATTCACAACAAAAACATATCACATTCACAGTACACAATAAAACCTAGCGAGGCTCATCACAATCGGTTCTCGCTCAAAACTGATTTAATACGGTATCATCACAATCGGTTTTGATATAGAACCGATTGTGATGAGGTTGTATTATCACAATCGGTTCTTTCTCAGAACCGACACAGATGAGGGACCCCTCATCACAATCGATTCATAGCTAGAACCGATTGTGATAACACCCCCTCATCACAATCGGTTTTTACTCAGAATAGACACAGATGAGGGTGCCCCTCATCACAATCGGTTCTTAGCTAGAATCGATTGTGATAGCACCCCCTCATTACAATAGGTTCTTTCTCAGAACCGACACAGATGAGGGGTTCCTCATCTGTGTCGGTTCTGAGAAAGAACCGATTGTGATGAGGGTCACTCATCGTGTCGGTTAGAAAAGACCGACACGATGATGAGGGTGTCATCACAATCGGTTCTAGCTAAGAACCAATTGTCATGATGGGCACCTCATCTGTGTCGGTTCTGAGATAGAACCGATTGTGATGACACCCCTCATCACAATTGGTTCTAGCTCAGAACCGATTGTGATGACCCTATTTCCAAAAATTACAAATTACATACACATATCAAAATCAATTTTTTCCTCAAAAGTTAGGAACCGACTCAAATGAAGCGATAGTGTTGAACCATTCTGTAGTAGTGATTGGAATTTCAAATAGAAGCAATTTGAGGTCTTCTTTGTTTTTCCGGTGCTACCGGCCATGGTAGCGTGGTGCTACCGGGCGAACGATAGCACCGAACCCGAGTGCAGTGTGAAAAATCCAGTGAGGGCATTATTTTGGGTTTTTGGCCAGGCGGTGCTACCGTCCATGCAAGCCCGGTGCTACCGGGTGAGCAGTAGCACCGGACATTGGAGCGGTGTGAAAATTTCAGAGAGGGTTGTTCTCTGATGTTTGTGTAGTGTGGTGCTACCGGCATGAGTGCGGTAGCACCGGTCCGCCATGGGCGGTGCTACCGTCCTGAGGGTGGTAGCACCGGCTAGAACGAACAAAGATGAATTTCAAAGTGTGGACTTTGATGAATTTCTTGCATATCTTTGTGGGCATTGCTATGTGAGGAGTTTTCTTATTTTTGATGGTTGCAGGTTGACGATGCTAGATCATGGTGAGGCGAAGGATGATTGGGACTAGGCGAGGAGCGTCGGAGGCCCAGACGGTTGGTGATCGCCGGAAGATGATCGGAGACGGAGTCGTGGCAAGCCGTGAATACAAAGAACGGATGAGATGCTAGTTAGGCGCTGCGTGGATCAATGAGGACCATTGGATATTGGTCTAGTTGATAGGTTAGCGGGTCTAGTTAGTGTGCTTTGAGAACCGTGCAAGAAAACTCATTTGTGTTGTGGGTTTTGGTGAACCCTTGCATGGCTTGTTGAGTGGGTTAATCCTAGCCCTTGATGGATGCTCTAGGGTTTAGAGGCTCACCCAAGGGTGGTAGGTGGCCCAAGAGTTGTATAAATAGGGGTGGAGGGGTAGCCTTCCCCCCTTGAAGGTTTGAGTTACTCCTTTGAGCTTTGCCCACATCAAGTGAGGCTTTGTAAACCTTCCATCCAGAAAATACAAAAATTTTCTTTACCTTATTGTGAATTTAAATTCCGCATTTACATTATATCTTTACTTTACGCAATTTAAATTCAGCATTTACTTTCCCGCATTTACATTCTCGCAATTTACTTTATCGCAATTTAGATTTGCCTCCCCTCCTTCTAAATGCAGTTGTTCTAAGATGTCTTGAGGGTGTTTATATGGTTTTACACTTCTCTTGCACCCTAAGATAGACTAAAGATCAAGTTTTCTATCAATTTGTCATTCTGTCCGGAACTTATTCTTCGCGCAGCAGTCAATCTTTGATTTTTATAAAACACTAGAAAGATCCTTTTTAAGTGATTATTATTGGATAAGGTGCGTGACTCATATATCCTTCTCTAGAAAAATTTGTGAGTCCACTGGTTGTACCGTTTGAGCGCTATGAAGTGAAAACCGAGCCTTAATCTTTCTGGTCGAAGTTCCTAACTGTCTGTAATACTTGATTTTTCATGTCTATTATACAAAGCTTTTTAATGTGATTTTTGGTGGACTATTTCAAGACTCAACTTCTCACAGGAGAAAAAATTTCCAAAAATTTTAGAGTAACATAAACTCACCAACCACCTGCTCCAAGTGAGGGCAATTCCTGAAAAATCGGCTTTTACTTTTCTGAAAAAGAGACTTTGTTGTTTTTAGCTTTATCTCTTTTAGAAAAGTAGTCTTTGAATTGATTTCTTTTTGTTTGGACACTTGACAACCAGGATTGTGATTAAAACATCCCTAACATGGTTCATCATTCTCAACCATGTAAGCTAGGGGTACACATAGTTGTCTAGTTGTTCGGGTTTTGGAGGGTGTGCGAATCTGAGAAGCACCAGTTTGAACGAAAATCTTTGGGTGTTTCAGATTTTTATTGCGAGATTGTTTGGAGTACTTTGAGTGGGGGAAAATTTTATTTGGGATCATTCACCCGCCCCTCTGATCACCATTTCGATCCTTCACACTTCTTAAGTTGTGACACATGGAACACGTCAAGCACTCCTGCCAATAACTGCGGTAGCTCCAACTGATATGCAACCCCACCTTGACGGCTTAAGATTTTAAACGGGCCAACATATCTCGGTGCTAGCTTTTCTTTGGCGTGAAATCTTTTAACTCCTTTTAGAGGGATAACTCCAAGATACACAAAATCATTTGACTCAAAGCTCAACTCTCAACGATGATTATCAGTATAACTCTTCTGTCTTGACTGAGCCACTTTCATCCTCTCTCTGATCATAGCAATCTGCTTTTCAGCTTCCTTAAGAATATCAGGTCCAAACACCAAGTGCTCCCCTGTCTCATTTCAATTCAACAGAGTACGATAGGGACGACCATACAAAGCTTCTAATGGCGACATTTGCAAACTTGCCTGATAGCTGTTGTTATAATTGCACTCAGCATACAACAACATTTGTCCCACGAAATAGCATAAGCTAATGCACTAGCTCTCAGCATATCCTCTAAGATCTGGTTAACTCTCTAAGTCTGACCATCTGTCTGCGGATGATACGCTATACTAAAATTCAAACGAGTTACCATTACTTCATGCAACGTATTCCAAAATCTCGAGGTAAATTGGGTACCTCTATCTGACACTATCTTCTTGTGCACACCATACAAACATTCATTGACATATACAGCTTTACCAAACGATCTCCCGAGTAAGTAGTCTTAACTGGCATGAAATAAGCGACCTTGGTCAAACAATCAATGATGACCCATATAGAATCATAACTGTTCTGGGTTCTAGGCAAACCCTGATGATATGAATTTTATTACCAGTTTGCTTTCTATGTAGAAATCTTCAATGGCTGTAACGAACCAACAGGTCTCTGATGCATTGCTTTCACTCTTCGGCACACATCACATAAAGCAATATATTTAGCAACTTTATACTTCATCTTAAGCCACCAAAACCTTTCCTTAAGATCTTGATACATCTTAGCACTTTCTGAATGAATCAAATACTTTGGACCATGAGCTTCCTCAAGAATCAACTGCTTAAGCTCCTTCTTGTTCGGTATACAAATTCAACCTTTAAACCACACAGTATCTTGATCATCCAAAGTAAAATCCATAGCTAAGCCTTCATCCTTCTTGGGCTTGATTCCATTGATCTTTCCATCATCCTTTTGACCATCTCTGATCTGGTCTTCTTTCATCGTCTTACTTCCAAAGTAGCTAGAAATCCTTGTGGAACAACTTCCAGTTTCAATTTTTTGAAATTCCTTGCATAACTCCAGCTGATCGTTTAACACCAACATATTAACATTATGGCCTTTACGACTCAAAACATCAGCTACCACGTTAGCTTTTCTAGGGTGATAGTGGATTCCCATATTATAATCTTTTATCAACTCCAACCATCTCCTCTGTGTCATGTTGAGATCCGACTGAGTAAATATTTACTTCAAACTCTTGTGATCTGTATATATCTCACATCTATTGCCAATGAGGTAATGACGCCACAACTTCAAAGCATGCACTACGACAGCTATTTCCAAATCATGCATAGGGTAGTTTTCTTCATGTGGTCTCAAATGCCTTGACGCATATGCAACAACCTTACCATTCTGCATCAACACGCATCCAAATCCATGTCTGGAAGCATCACAATATTGTATCAAAACTGTTCTGAAGACTTGGCAACACTAACATTGGTGCTGTCGTCAAATGTTTCTTCAATTCCTGAAAACTCTTTTCGCACTCTGGCGTCCATACAAACTTCTCCTTTTCAACAACTACGTAAGCAGTCTAGCAATCGTCGAAAATCCTTCGATAAATCGACGGTAATATCCTGCCATCCCAGAAAACTACGAATCTATGTAACTGACTTCGGTTGCTCCCAATGCAACACTGCTTCTACTTTACTCGGATCAACAGCAACTCATTTAGCAGTAATCACATGTCCAAGAAATTCAACCTTCTCTTTTCAAAAGTCACACTTACTAAACTAGCATACAGCTATTGCTCTCGCAGCTTCTCAAGAACTAATCTCAAATGTTCCTCATGCTCTTCTTTGGATTTGGAGTAACAAGAATGTCATCAATGAACACAACGACAAACTTATCCAAATATTCCATGAAATCTTTATTCATCATGTTCATGAAATATGCAGGAGTATTGGTCAATCCAAAAGACATGACCGTAAACTCACAATGTCCATATCGCGTAGAAACGTAGTCTCAGGGACATCCTCTGAATGAATCTTCAATTGATGATATCCTGATCGAAGATCTATCTTGGAGAAAACTCCAGCTCCTCTTAACTGATCAAATAATCATCGATTCTAGGTAGCGGATACTTATTCTTAATCGTCACCTTATTAAGCGCTATCACCAATGCACATTCTTAGGCTTCCATCTTTTTTCTTGATAAACAAAACATGTGCTTCCCATGGAGACGAACCAGGTCTAATGAAACCTTCTTCTATCAACTCCTCAATTGCTTATTCATCTCTACCAATAGGAATCCGATACGGTCTTTTCGCTACTGGTGTTTTGCTAGACACTAACTCAATAACAAACTCAATATCCCGATCTGGCGGCATACCAGGCATTTTCTCAGGAAAAACATCCAAGTATTCTCTAACAACTGGCACATTTTCTAAGTTGGCAACCTTCACACTATTAACCATTAGCTGACCATCACGAACTGCGATTGCTTGAAATTCAACTTTCTTACCATTGGGCTTTCAACTGACACAACTCTTCGGCCACAATCCAAAATAGTCTTATGTTTGGTCAACCAATCCATTCCAAGAATAATATCTATGGTATGAGTAAACGGTAAGGTTCTCTTGGAACTCTATTCCATCAATAAGCACCTTAACTCTGGAACATCTTAGGTTAGATCAAACAATAACTGGCTACTTTTTGACAACGGCAACTCTTCTAGGCTGACAACTTTCACAGTGAATACCATTGAACTGACCATCATTACGCATGTATCATTACCAGGTTAACTACGAGCTTATCGTCCATCTTTACTTTATTTCTTTAAACAAGGAAATCTTTACATGGATTTCTCAACCAATCACCTTCCTGTAGAGTTATGACATTGTGCATAGTAAAATCATTGTTCTAGACCTCGATTTAGCGTTGGCACTAGGGTTTTCACAAGGGTGGATTTGATATTGAAGCGAACCGGGATGATCGCTTTCTTCTGAGGGCAGTTGTTGGCAAAATGCCTGGGCTTACGGCAGGTATAGCAGATTTTAGGGGCAAACTCCCTCTTTGATCATTGTTGTCTGAGGTAGTGTCTTTGTTCAAACGTCTCTTCTTCAACTGATTTTCTGGTCAAACTGCTCTTGCAACTTCACCTCTCACTCTTGGTGTTATGTGCCTGACTGAGGTGACTTTTAGTATGACCTCGGCTGCATGAATTGCCTATCCTCTTTGTGGGCATCGATTAGCATAATGGCCCTTCTCGAAAAAGTTGTAGCACACACGTGTCCCTCATTGTGCTTCGTTGGGTTTAATCTCAGGCACCATGTTGCTCTTCCTGTGGATCTCAATCTGTCGTTTCTTTGGGCACTCCCTGGCCCAATGACCTTCCTTACCATACAAGAAACATGCTGTTGGTGATGGCCACTTACTGCTTTACTGATGAAGGCTGTCAGGATAAAAGTGCTGCTCCTTTAACTCCTCAAGCAACATTACCTGTGCAGCTGGCATTCCACTTCCGTTTGCCAAATCTTGAACAACTGAGGCTCGAAAACTCTCTAACTAACGCTGAATTGCAATGGTAATTATTGGATCCAAGGGATATTGAGCAGGGCAATGATCTCGACCTTCACAAAGTAACATGTGATGTTACACATAGGACATTCTCCAAGGGAATTATTTCCTTCATAGCTGGAGCAATTGGTTGCTTCTCATTAGTTGTATGTCCTATTTCCCATAGCGAATGCATGTATGATCTTCTGGTTTGTTTGGTTGACAACACTTCAAGGAACAACGTCTAGATCTCATATTGGGTGTAAGGGTAGCATTCTGATCTGAACCTGCCATGATCACACTGTCCTCTGATGGAGCGAAGAGATAACGAAAAGCAACAACAAACTCATTCCAAGAGATATTCTATGGTGCTTCATGGGTAGCACAATATTTCCTTCACCATTTAGCAATAATTCCTTCAAACTGGTGAGCAGCATACAAGACCATCTCATTACCATTGCACTAAGCAACGTGTAACTTCCTCTCAATGGTTTTAAGCCAATCGTCTGCTTCCAAAGGTGAAAAATTTCCAAAAAAACGTCGGCGAACGAGTCCTTATGAATTCTGATAACCTTGAGTAGGAACAGGGATCAAGGAATATAACTCGAAACGCATAGTTGGCATTGGCTTGATTAGTCATATTTTGCATTTGCTTGTTCATTGCATACATCAACTGAGTCTGAACAGTAAAAAACACTCCAAAACTCTGCATATCCATCTGTGATGACTGTTGGGAAACTGATCCATCATAGAGATTCTCACTAGGTCGATTACCACTTCCACTGACTCCATTATTTTCACAAGTCTGAACCATCTGCTTTATTGCTTCACAGGGTTAGGGAAGAGGGAAATAGCATAGACAAGAAGCAGGGATCCTATTGCAGGGGAGAATAGGTTTAACCCAACAACTTAAACAATCAATACTTAATAACTTGGTGTGGTCGCTTACATAAGCCTAAGAGCTATGCAACACATACTACACACTCAGCAATCATGGAAGAACCAATTCAACCTAAACACACAAAACTACAACCTAGATGGGCGATAATCCTATCTTAAGTAGACGTGACTCCCACACATGAGTCTCAGTCTGCTACTCAAAGCACTGGGTCTTCTAGCTTCTAGAACACTTCATCGATCCACTCTTCCTTGAGCTCGACGATTCCTTTCTTCATGATATTTAGGGTAGCAGCAGGCACTCGGTGCTTTCTCCTAAGAAGTGGTACATCGTCATCTATTCAAGATAACTCAGATAAGATTTCAACTCGATCCAGCAAGGGAAAGAGAAAGAAATTTTAGCAAGGGGAAAGAATTGAAGAATAAGTGCGTCGAGAACTTATTATTCATTCAAATTAAATTTTTAATTAAGAAAATAATTTTGAAGGTCCTAAAAAGACGACCAGACTATCTAGGGCCAAGACCTACAGTCCGTATGGCTCTGATACCACCTATGTCGGGACCCGAATAAGCAAATCCGGACCCTTTGTGTATATTGCACTAGTCAAGGATCACGCTAGTGCACACAGGCTTAACATAAATTAATATCACAATCATACACAGCGGAAACATAGTAAAAGACATCATACATTAAATAGTAATCTGTTGACTGACCTTAAGGTCAAACTTACATGAATATACCCCGTAAGGAAAAACTGTGAATAACAAATTAAACTACAATGGAATAAAAACGTAGATAAACCACTAGGTAAACCACAGGCAACTAACAAGGCTTACACCCTAAACATTCTTCTTCTCCTGATACTCCTCCAAAGCTAGTGTAGATTCTTTCTCAACCGGTGATTTTGTTGTTGGCAAAGGTGAGTACATAAAACACTCAACAAGTTGTGCACAAAATACAATTCTAACATAACTATGTGCAAGGATTATTCCAATGGATTGGCTAACATGGTTATTTTATAGTAAAGCAACATTTATGAATGAATACAATAAGTAGATTGAAAAGAAGATAAAATAAATAACAGTAAATAATAACTTTCAGCATTTCTCAAGTAAACATGGCATCCAGCCCTAAGTCAAGTTCCAAACTTTCCAATGGTATCCTGCTATCCCTTCCAAGTTTTCTTTTTATAAAATCTAACCTTTGACTATAATTCCCGAGCATTGCTCAATACAACGAGCACGTCAATCCGAATAGATTTTACGCTCTGCAGAGGTTATGCGCTTTACCCACACGACATGATCATCTCTTTTTGTCTAGCCATTAGCATACTTCCTTTGGTGTGCCGGTAGAGAAATCATAACAAAGCCTTTACAATGCCCTGTCTTAACATAGTACTACCCACTGAGGTTTCAACACTGAAGGGACTAGTTACCACAGTCAGAGCCCCCCTTGTCAGGACCCGGATTTGCAAATCCGAAACCCTCTGTGTATACTGCACTAGTCCAGGATCACGCTAGTGCACACAGTGGAAACATAGATGAAATACCATTCCATACAACGAATTAACTAAGAAGAAGCAATTTATTATTGAATAAAGCAAACGACCTTATGGTCAATGTTTACACCATTATGCCTTAAGGGCTTAAGAAACAAATACTATTGCAGCGAAAAAGATAACTTGAGCCATTCGACATGCCACAGGCAATCGTTTGGGGAAACGCCTTCCTAATCCACGTAGTCTTCATAGAATTCCTCCTCATGATATTCATTATCTCCTTGACAAATCGATCAACAAGGGCATAAAGCCGTGAGTACAAAGGTACTCAACAAGCGTAGAGAATTGATGCAATATATTCATGCGGCTTGACAAGGATAACTATATGTTTCATTTGCGAAAGCAGTAACTTGAATTGAAATACAATAAATAGATTGAAAGCATATTTATGAAAAGATAAATAAATAACTGGTAGATCAATCGTAGACAACAAAACAACAGTGAACAAGGGCATTTCATGAAATACTCTATACCCCATGTGAAATTCCCAACAATTCCACATTCCACATTTCATGAAATACTCTATACCCCATGTGAAATTCCCGGGCTTGTCCATGACCGCGGACGCGGCTATTCGAATAGTTTTACACTCTGCAGAGGTTGTACAACTTTACCCACAAGACATGACCATCTCTTTGTGCAATCGATCTTAACACACTTCCTTTGGTGTTTCGCAGAGATGTCATGACAAAGCCTTTACAATGCCTTTGTCTAAACTCGATCTTGCCGCTAAGGTTTCACCCTTAGGGCCCCCTCTTGCGCCTTGCGAATCTACCGTCCATCCGGAACCCACACCACCAACTGGCGTGCCAAGGCTAGACATTGCAAATTAATCAGCTAGGTCTGTCCCATTCCAGACATGTGGTAGTATGGTTAGGCCCAGTTCAATGGCGCACAAGATTAAGTCCTTAAATTATCTCAGGCAAGACATCCACATCCCAATGTGCTAGAAAGCACCCCCTTTACTGCACGATCACTTGCCTGAGGGAAAACAATTCGTTCAACGAAGACCAATGGCAAACCCCGCCATGGTACAACAAATTTTACAACAGTGGCTAACGGCCACGATTCAATATCTCATTAAGTCAAGATTAAACTTATTCAATATGTGACATGAATCCCAACTATATCTAAGCATGTCTAAGCATAGCTACGATAACCCGATGTTGATATAATGATTATGTCCAACTAGTAATGTCCCAACCTAGGTTTATCAATGGATACATGGCATACAATTAATCAAGGTGGCATAATGTCAACTAGGCATACATCTACTCCCATTAAATAAGCATTGATACACAAAATAGCATGCAATTGTAATAAAATAAATTACTTTTGCAAACATAGGATCAATATGATCAAAGGATTATGACTTGCCTTGCTGATCTAGTGCTGAGTCTTGGTCTTCGAAGTCTTTGTTCGCTCCCTCGGAATTAGCGTCTACCGGAAAAAGAAGCAACGAAACCAAATAAATACAAAACAGAGACTCAAACAAGCTCAAAACTGAAAATAAATGCCTCTGGAAGATAGATCTTGATTTTAGAAAAATTTAGAAACTTGAATCGCCTCAATCGGAGTTCGTATGAGGGAGAACAAGCTTCTGGAAAATTAAATCAGAGAAAAAGGCTGAAAAATCAGAAATTCGGAATTTCTGGATTTATTTTTGTACGGGAAAAGCGGTTTATTGCGCAACGTTGACGTCAGCCGGCTCTTGGTGGACTCGGTCCACGGCATGGGCTCGGTTCACCATGCGCCCGGCGCACGGCTGACGCAAGCGCTGATGCGGGCGGCTGACGCGGGCGGGCCACGCGTCACACATCTGGCGGGAGGGCCAGATCGGACGGCCGAGAAGCGCTGCTGTAGGCGGAGGCGACGCGGCACAATCTGGGACACAGGTGCGAGATCGGACGGCTGGGGTTGGGCAAAGGAGGACGGCGGTGAGGCAACGGCGCGAGGCTCACCGGCAATGGAGAAGAAGCCACGGCCGACGGCGAAGATGCGACGGATCGGACCCTGGACAAGGCGGACCGGGGAGAGGGCGACGCGGAGAGCTCAGGCGAGCAGACGGCAATGGCAGAGAGGCACCGGCGACAAAGAAACAGGCGGCGAAAGGTCTCGGCACGGCGAAAAATCGACGGTGAGCTCACGCGGGGCAACGGCGGCGTCTCGGGCAGCGAAAAGTAGGGCAAAAGAAGCCGCGGTGCGAGGGGAACCTCAGGAGGCGCGCGGCACGGGCTTTTATAGCCTAGGGAGGCGTGCCAGACCTGGACTCCGAGATGGCGGCGGACGTGGTTTCGCCTTGCGGCGCTAGGGTTTCTTGGGCCTTGCGCTGGCTTGGGCGCAGGGCAGCAGCGCGAAGCGGCAGGCGGGCGAGCGAGTGGGTGGAGAGGCGAAGCGGAGCTCGGCGCGCGGAAGAAAAGGGATGGGCTAGAGCAGGTCGACGCGGGGCGAAAACGGACCGGGCCGGAAGAGATTCGGCCCGAGAGGGGTTTTTGAAAAAAAACGTTTTTCGATTTAAGAAATTGCCAGAATTTCAAATAAAATCAAATAAATTCAAAAAAATCCCCAAAAATACAGAAAAAATTCCTTGAAGCACAATGAACTCAAAATTCCTTGAGTTTGATGAATAGTTTAGTCAAATTAAATCCTTTCATTAATGGAAAATTCAAATTAAGCTGGAATTAATTCAAGAGAAATGCAAATGGTTTATTTTTGGATTCAAACATTCCAAACTCAATTTTTGGGATGTTACACCCCTCTTACGCCATGTGAGTTGATCCGTGAAGGCACTGGTTACCACAACCTGGGACTCACACCAACACCGATAGTACCAAAGCTAAGATATTACAAATTAATCAGCTAAGTCCGTCCCATTTCAGACATGTGGTTGCATGTTTGACTCGGGTCAAAGGCTTGCAAGGTTAAGTCCTTAAGATGACTGGGCAAGACTTCCACATACCCTCTACCCTTCTGGCCCACCTTGGCACACTGCCCCTTGGCATTTGCTCTAATCTAAATGATTACCACCCCAATTGACTACCAAGCACCATGTGCTCAACAAGTCAAATTCGTTGTGTGACCACCTCGTCACTACAACTCAACATCATTATGTGACAAAACCTGACACATCAATTCCATAAACATGTTCCATATTCCATTACTGTCGGGACCCGAATATGCAAATCCGGACCCTCTGTGTATACTACACTAGTCCAAGATCACGCTAGTGCACACAGGCTCAACATAGATGTATATCATAATTATACACAGTGGATACATAATAAAAGACTTAATATATTGATTAATACTTGTTGAATGACCTTATGATCGAACTTACATGAATATGCCTTGCAAGGCTAAATAACAAATTAAACTGCAGCGGAATAAAAACATAGATAATCCTCCTAGTATATCACAGGCAACTGACAAGGCTCACACCCTAAACTTTCGCCTCTTTCTGGTACTCCTCCTCCAGCATGGATGCAGACTCCTCAACTGGTGATATTGTTGTTGTGGAGTGAGTACATAAAGCACTCAATAAGTTGTGCACATAATGCAATTCTAACATATCTATATGCAAGGCTTATTCCAAAGGAAAGGCTAATAGGGCTATTTTTCAATAAAGCAGCATTTATGAACAAGTACAATAAATAGATTGTAAAGATAGTAAAACAAATAACAGTAATAGATAGATTCAACATTTCTCAAGTAAACCAGGTTTCCAATCCTAAGTCAAGTTCCAACCTTCCATATGGCAATCCCATCATCCCAACCAAGTTTTCCATTTAATTAAACTAACCCTTAACTGTAATTCCCGAGCATTGCTCAATACTGTGAGCACGGCTATTCGAATAGTTTTACACTCTGCAGAGGTTATGCACTTTACCCACACGACATGATCGTCTCTTGTTGCCATGCAATTAACGCACTTCCTTTGGTGTGTTGGTGGAGAGATCATGACAAAGCCTTTACAATGCACTACCTTAACCTAGTACTACCCGCTAAGGTTTCAACATTGGTGGGTCTAAAAACCACATCCAGGGTCCCCCTCTTGCGCCATGTGAGTTGCTCCATAACTCGGGAACTCACACCGCCATTGATAGTACCAAGCTAAGGCATTGTAAATTAATCAGCTAGGCTGTCCCATACCAGACATGTGGTTGCATGATTGACTTAGGTCAAAGGCTTGTAAGGTTAAGTCCTTAGGGTGATTAAAGCAAGACTTTCACATACCCTCTGCCCGTCGGTCCCACCTTGGCATACTCGCCCCTTGTCACTTGCCTCAATCTAAATGATTACCAACCAAGTTGATTACCAAGCACCACGTGCCATCAATAATTCAACATCGTTGCGTGACATGACTCGCCACTACAACTCAATCTCATTGCATGATCTCACATGACACACAAGTTCATATCATTGTTCCATATTTCATTAGTCAAGATTAAACATTGATGATCCAAGTACATGTGATGACGTGGCATGGCTAAGCAACTAACACGGTCTAACCATCCCATGTTGATTTTAGTATTAACCAACTATAGTGAACCAATCTAGGGTGACAATAGATCATGGCATATAAATGAAAAGGTAGTGTATAGATCAAATTGGTATAATAGCTGAGTCCCAATTTAAATTGAAACAATTGTATACTTGAAATAATATGCAATAGGGTAAAACAATATAGCGATTTTGTAAACATGGGTTCAACATGATCAAAGCACAACTTGCCTTGGAATAGGTTCTGGTTTTGCTCTGAAAATTGATCTTGGGTCGATGGATCTTCCTCCGAAGCGTCGCACAATTCAACGTCTATGCGAACCGAAAGGAGAAAAGCAAATAAATACCAAAACAGCAAGCAAACTATCTCTAAAAATCAAATAAAATTAACCATTAAATAGATCTCAATTTTATAAATTTTTAGAAATTTGAATCACCTCAATCGGAGTTCATATACAAAAGTTATAGCTACTCAAAGTTTGAACAAATTCTGAAATTACAGAAAATAGAAAATCCGAGTTTCCCGAATTATTTTTATAAAGAAAATTCGCATTATTGCGCCATGCTGATGTCAGCCCTGACCCGAGCGAGCCAGGATGCAACATGTGTCCCTCAGTCCATGAACCTCCTCGGGTTCACGGTGGACCTGATCCACACGGATCTGGTTCTCTGACATGCGGGTCCCGCGCTTGCTGACTCGGCGCCACGGCGACATCCATGCAACGCGCCACGCGATAGCCACGCAGCTGCCACATCCGCTAGGCCGCACACATGGCTGCCACACGTCGGCGAACCATCACGCCATGTCACCCGGCGACGCACGCGGCCCTATGGTCACCGGCGGCGAGAACGGAGGACACCTACGGGCAAATCTCGACATTGAGGATCTGGTGACGCGGTCAGATCTCTTGCGTGGGCACTGGATCAACAACAGCATGAGCTTCTTCTTCGGCGACGACAGCCTCCCCACGGAACCTCCTCTCCGACGGTGCTCTGCCAGAAAAACAGGGTGCACGGGGTGCTCCGGATGTAGGCGAAGCAAACGCGCTAGGTCTCGGGCCTTCTCTCCCACAGACGGCGATGAAATCGATGACTTTTCGTTACGGTAGCGCACGATGTTCCTTGCGAAATCCAATGAAACGGCAGTGCAAAACTCTTGGTGAACTTAGGGCTTAGAGTGCTTTGCTCGATGCGCAACCTATGCACTCCTTTTATAGCGGCACGAATCCGTAGCGTAGACAGCGTGGAGACCTCGACCATGGCGGATTCGGCGGCGGCGCTAGAGTCCGGTTCGTTCATGCCTCGAAAAAGACAGCGCGGAGTCGTCTGATCTCATCGTCGACGGTTGAGATGCTTTTGGCGCAAAACGATCCAGACCGTAACTCGGAATCCGACAGATACTAACAAAATCCAAACCGACACGATCTCCACCGCACAATAAGGATCCAATGGCTAGCAATCACCCATCTAGAAAATGGGCCGACGGGCCTTGCGCACAAGCCGGCCTCACAGAACAATAATGGGCCCGGCCCATTACTGTTCTAGGAATATTCCCATGAGTTTTTCATTTAAAATAATTCCATAAATTCATTTAATCATTTTTATGCAATAAAAATATCAGGATAAATCCCAAAAAATCTCAAAAATACTTTAGAACCTTTTTGAACTCAAATAAAATATTTTTGGCAAAGCTCTATATTAACTTTGTATATATTTAATTATTTTTCTCAAAAGGGCTAATATACATAATTTGAAATTAATTCCAATAATTCCAAAAAATCCAATAAATCCAGAAAAATCACAAAATGCACAATAACAATAAAATAATATTAAAAGCAAAATTTTGGGTTGTTACAATTACTCAAGATTAAGTTTTGATATCTCAAAAGATATGAGTTACGCGTGGCATGGCTAAGCATACTAAACATGGTCTAACCAACCCATATTGATTACTATATTAACCAACTAGTAATGAACAAATCTAGGGTGACAATTAATTATGATATACAAATGACATGGTAGGGTATAATTCAATTAAGAAGACTAACTAAATCCCGAACTATTTCGAAACAGTTGTACACATAAAATATCATGCATATGGTAAAATAATATAGCAATTTTGTAAACTGGGTTCAACATGATGAAAGCACAACTTGCCTTAGAAAAACCCTTGTTCTTTCTCTGGACCTTGGTCTTGAGTCAACGATTCCTTCTCGGATGCTCCGAGCACTTCGACGCCTACACGTAACGAGAGAAAACAACAAAATAGAGAGCAAACAATCTCTAAAAATTAAATAAAATTCACTATTAAATAGACCTCAATTTTACAAATTTTTAACAGTTTTAATCGCCTCAATCAAAGCTCGTATGAGGAAGAACGGGCTCTTGAATTTTTTAAAAAAAATAGAAAATTGAAAAAAATACCAAATTACTTGAATTATATTGATATTGGAAAATCCTCATTATTGCATCATCGCTGACATCAGCCCTGATTTTACCAATAAAATAAATCAGGAAAATCCCTACGGTCACTGACATGTGGGCCCGAGTTTATAGACTTGTCTACGAAGCCGACATGGTTCACCATGTACACGGCTCACGGTGGCAACACGATCGACAGGTGGGCCCAATCATTAGCTCACGCGGCACCGCTAACTAAGCGCTGACACAACCTAATCCGGATGACTAGACACTGACCTGGTGCCACATGGCTGCTACGTGCCTTCCACGTCATCACCCTAAACGACTTTTGACCTACGAGCTCACGGCGATGGCTACACGGCGTCGCCTCGTCGGACCCGAAGACAAGGACTCGTCGGCTAGCAAACGGCTATGATTCCAGGCGCAAGACTTATCGATTTGATGCGACACGACTCGACAACATCAGATCCGAGCTCAACCGTAGAGGATTCAGGCCGATGACGACAGAATCTTGCGAAGAACAATGGCAGCGCGGCCAACCTCTTCGATGAGCTCCTGGGCTTGAACCACGGCGACGTAGGCGTCGGGACCTAGGGCAAAATGAGCGGCAAGGGATGTGGATCACGTTATGGGGCTTAGCGTAGCTTTAAAGGCCCTAGGAAGGCGTGCTTGGGCAGGAGTCCTCGGCGGATTCGGCGGTGGCGTAACGGACCTAGAGTCCTCCGACGACACAAAGAAGACATAATTGCGATCGTCCACGTGGTGCGATCCAACTGCCATCATTGAGTCGGACTGACTCAATCCCATCCACACATGTGCAAGATCCGACGGCTTCCGATGCTTAGTGTTTCGGCGAGTTGATCGAGCCGGCGAGCTGAGCCGAGCAAACGTGGAGACGGGTGGGGCCCAAACAATGTTAATATATTTTCCAAAGCTTTTCTCATTTAAAATAATTTCAAAAAAATGTTTAGGCCAAACAAAATAGAAAAATTATCAGAAAAAATCCAAACAAATTCCAAAAAATACTTTGAAATATTGGAACTCAAATAAAATATTTTTGACAAAAATTTTATTTAAACTTTCTCATTATTTAAATAGTTTTCACAATAGGCCACTTTAAATAATAATAATTAATAAATTCAAACAAAATCCAATAAATTCATAATTCACAAAATGCATATTAAATTCAAATAAGCAAAAAATGGTATGTTACATATAGGCCTCTAAGGACCATTAGGGGAATGGTCGTGAAGGACCACTAGGGGAGTGGTCGTGACCTCTTTGAGAGTGGTTGTGACCCCTGAGACCATATGGAGAGTGGTCTAGACCTCTGTAGGAGTGGTCGTGACCACTTGGGGAATGGTGACCTCTCAGTGAGTGGTCGTGACCTCTCAGTGAGTGGTCGTGACCTCTCAGTGAGTGGTCGTGACCTATCAGTGAGTGATCTTGTGTGGTCTAGACCTATGTATGAGTGGTCGTGGCCTATTGGAAAGTGGTCTAGACATATCGAAAGTCGTCATGGGCAAGAATAATGGTTATGGACTAAGGTGGTCACAGGCTAAATAATCCAAGGTGGGATCTTTAGACGTGTGATATCTCTATGCATATGATTTTGGACATTGCTATGTGATGGTTTCTTATCTGTGTTGGTTGCAGGACTTTGGTGCTACGTCATGGTGAGGCGGAGCAGACCAGGACTAGGCTAGTAGAGCTAAGGTCCTGAACGTTCAAGGGACACCAGAAGATGACTAAGGCTAGGAAGTGGTTGCGAACCAAGAAGACAAGGAACTAAAGTGATAGATGTGGCAGGTAATGGCATAGACCAGGACTAGGCTCAGGGAGGAGTCTAGGTCTAGAACGGTCAAGAAAGCAAAGCTGTCATGCTAAAGGGTATGGTCAAAACCCGTAATGTTGTTGGGTTTCATGTTAGCCCATATATGTGAGTGGGAGTGAATTTGCACCCTTGATGTGGTTTCTTGAGTTTCAAGAAGATCATCTAAGGGTAGAGATTACTCCCAGAGTGCTATAAATAGAGGGGGGAGGGGTGCCTCTCCCTGTGCGTCTTGTGAAGGATTTTGGTATCCTGATGCTCTCCAAGCTTTTGCCCACCTCGTTGTGAGGCTTTGTAAACCATCCTTCCAAAAAATATAAATAGTTCCAGCGCAAGAATCTTGTTCATGTTCATGCTTACATTCTAGTTCTTGTTTTGCTTTGTTTGCAATCATCTTCTTCTACACTCTCTTGGTTTTTTTTATCTGTCTTGTTTGATCTTGAGCCGAGGATGAGTGTTTGATGGATGGTGTATTTCTAGAACATATATCAGTCATTTTGGCCCTCAGTAACTCCTTTATCTAAGTTCTTGATCTTAAACCGATCTGCTGTAGCAAGAAGAAAGACCTCAATAGATCGCGTTCTCTTAGGAGTTGATCGTGACTTGATCTAATTTGCTAGAACGTGTGGTGTCGGGACCCGAATATGCAAATCCAGACCCTTTGTGTATTCTGCACTAGTCTAGGATCACGCTAGTGCACACAGTCTCAACATAGATGGATACCACAATCATACACAGCGAAAACATAACAAAAGACTTCATATATTAAATAAGACATAGTTGAACGACCTTAGGGTCAACCTTACACTTATTAGGCCTTGATGGCTCTGAATCAAAGTAAATAAATAGCAGCGGAACGAAGAACGTCGGTGAATCCCATCAACATGCGACAGGCATCTGACAAGGTTCAACTCCTAGATAATCGCCACCTCATGGAACTCCATCTCTTTCGAAGGTGTAGACTTGTTCTCAACTGATGATGTGGTTGTTGGCAAGTGTGAGGACTTAAAGCACTCAACAAGTTGTGCAAAGAATGCAAGTCTATCATACTATATGCATGGCTTATTCCAAAGGAATGGCTAATATGGTAAATTTGCAATAAAGCAGCATTTATGAAGAATACTATAGATAGATTGTAAAGACAGTAAAACAAATAACAGTAAATAATAACTTTCAAGTATTTCTCAAGTAAACTTGGTTTCCAGCCCTAAATCATATTTTCAACTTTCCAATTTCATCCAACCTTCCCATTCAAGTTTCATTTTACAAAGTCTAACCCTTAACCGTAATTCCCGAGCATTGCTCAATACCGCGAGCATGGCTATTAGAATATATTTTACACTCTGTAGAGGTTATGCGCTTTACCCACACGACATGATTATCTCTTGTTGCCAAGCTATTACACACTTCCTTTGGTGTGTCAGCAGAGAGATCATAACAAAGCCTTTACAGAGTTCTGTCTTAACTCAGTACTACTCGCTAGGGTTCCAACACTAATGGGACTGGTTACCACATTCAGGGCAACCCTCTTGCACCAATAAGTTTACCCATAAAGTCAGGGCTCACACCACCACTAGTAGTACCAAGCTAAGGCATTGCAAATTAATCGGCTAGGTCCGTCCCATTCCAGGTATGTGGTTGCATGTTTGACTCAGGTCTAATGCTTGCAAGGTTAAGTCCTTAGGTTGACCAAGGCTAGACTAAAAAAATTCACCATTACCGTTACCATTATCAAAAACAAAGCGATCGCCCAAATGCCACAGTCTAAAACATTTTACCACCCCAGTTGCCTCAGTCTAAAACATTTTACCACCCAAGTTGATTACCATGCACCACGTGCCATCAACAATATCAATGTTATTGTGTGACAACACCTGACACACCAATTCATAAACATGTTCCATATTCCATTAAGCAAGTTTAATTTTTCTCACATAAAATGATATCAACAACTCGTTGCATGGCTAAGCAAACTATTCACATTCTAGCTAACCTACATTGGCAATTAATATAGTTACCAACATATAAGGAACCATACTAGGGTGACAAATGAATCATAGCATACAAATGACAAGGTAGGTATAACTCAATTTGGACGAATAGCTAATCCCAAATTAATTGAAACAAGTATCAGTTGAATTAGCATGCAATAGTTTAAAATAATATAACTTTTAAACATGAGCTAAACATGATCAAAGCACAACTTGGCTTCAAAGAGCTCTGGATCCTACTCTGGACCTTGGTCTTAGGTTGGCTCCTCGCTCGCGAATACCTTGGGCACTTCAACGTCTACGCGAAACGAGCGATAAAGCAATAAATACCAAAAATAGAGAGCAAAATCAACTCCACAAATTAAATAAAATTAAACATTAAATAGATCTCAATTTTATAAATTTTTAGAAACTGGAATCACCTCAATCGGAGTTCGTACGAGCAAGAACGAGCTAGTTAAAGTTTGAAATAAAAGAGAAATCAGAAAAATAGAAAATGCGAATTAAAGGAATTATTTTTGTACTGGAAAATAGCATTTATGACATCATGTTTATGTCAGAACCGAAATTAATTTTTAGCCGAATATTTTTCTACGGAAAACCCAAATTATGACATCATGCTGACGTCACGGGACACGTGGTAGCATTACAACGCGACACATAGCGCAACCAGAGGGCGACACGTGTGCAACCGCATGGACTGGGTTCATGGCTTTGCTTAGGTCTATAGTGGACTCAATGCACTGTGCGCATGCACCGACTGACGTAAGCTCTAACGTCAGCGGACACGTGGCAAAGAACGGAGTGCGACACGTGTCGAGACACGGCTGGTGCAAGGCTTCACGCGATCCCGCCAGTCCAATTCAAATGGACAGCCAAGATCTGCACGAGACTCGAATCAGCGGCTTACTGCGGTGGCAACAAGCGGCAAGATCTGGGCCATTAGCTTTAGATCCGACAGCCCAGATGGCGCGGCCGTTCGGAACCCGAGCAACACGCGACATGATGCTACTAGCGTGGTGCCTACGCGATCTCGCTCGTTCGTTCTAGATCGGACGGTCAAGGGCGACGGTGAGGTTTGGAACACGTGGCGCACCGTAGACATAGCCACGTGGCTAGATCGTGACCCTTCACAGAAGATCGGGCGGCTCAGATCTAAGCGACTCAAGCAGTGATGTGGCTACCCTGGTGCGCAACGCGTGCAGGCCATCCAACGGTGCTTACCAGATCTGACGGTTGACAGAGCTCACAAAGGCGGCAATGGCGCGACGGAGCTGGTTCACTGGAGATGACGAAGATGATGAAGCCGACGACATTATGGAGCACCTCGGACGACATTATCTAGCGCATTCGACGCATCTTGATGCGGCGGAATGAAGCAAAAACCACAGCGGTAGAGGCGACCAACTTCGACGAGCTCTTGCAGATGAACGGCAGTGCTTCGACGGGCATGCGCTAGGGCAACAAGTGTGGCTCACCTCGGGCTACACGATGCATAGGGCGGCGCTTTAAATAGCGGCCTCGACGAGCGTGTATGAGGCAAAAACCAATCCCGAGTTCCACGGGATTACGGCAGTGCAGCAGATTCAGCAAAGCTGATGTGGCTCCATCTCGGACGTACATGTGGCGGCGGATCAACAGCTCAGGGCACGGTGACGATGTGGCAGAACAACAAGCGTCCGATCGGATCCGACGGTCCGCGCGCTAGGGTTTCGATGAAGCGGGCTGTGTGGGCCAGTGGCGCACGGTAGATGGGCCGGACCCAGTCGGTTTTGGCCCAAACACTATGCGACCGATTTTTAAATCATTTTCAAATAAAAATAAATCAACAAAATAAATAAAGCCCAAATAAATAGAAAAAAATATCAGGAAAAATCCAAAAAAAATTCCAAAAAATATTTTAAGGCATTTAGAACTCAAATAAAATATTTCTAGCAAAATTTTATTTAAACTTCTCAAATTTTCCAAATAACTTTATAAATAATCCATAAATCAATAAATACAAATAAATTCAAATAAATTCCAGAAAATTCATAAAAAATAAAATGCATATTAAATTCAAGAAATCTAAAAATTGGGATGCTACATGTGGCAGTTGATCAAAGATAATGTTCATCATTAATACCCTACGAGCAAGAACATATCAAGATTCTTAGCCGATCAAAGATTATCTCAGTTCTTGTTTGTGAGATCATGCTATTTTTACTGTTTATCTCAGAGCATTGAACATCTATCTAATACTGCCCTAGCTGAGCACTTTAGTGATGATTTAGGGAAAGTGACTAAAATACTCTTTTGTCCAGTATTGGATTTGTTGTTCTTTTTTATTGGCTTTATAGAAGAGAGGCTTGGATATTTTTTAAGAGGGAAAGTTTTTTATTTGGCTCCTATTCACCCCCTCTAGTTGCCATTTCGGTCCTTCAATTGGTGTCAGTGTCGGTTATGCTCTTTCTAGATCTTGAACGGTCTCAAGAGTCATGGCGACTGACAAGTACTCCACCAAGCCTCCAATTTTCTCTGGAGTTGATTACCCTTTTTGGAAGTCCAGAATGGAATCATACATCATTGCCCAAAGATTTTCGATTTAGTAGAAGGTGAAGCTTCCTTACGATGTTCTTGCTGATGAGAACGTCATTGCTGGAAATATGGCTGACGTTGAGGCAAATACAAAGGCAAGGAACATCCTCATATAGGGGCTAAGCTGCAGTGAGTATGACAGGATCTTTCACTTATGATCTGCTCACCAGATTTGGGTGACTTTCAGTGCCTACCATAAAGGCACCACCCAAATCAAGACCGTGTGGAAAGATCAATACAAGCGTGACTACACCAAGTTAGAACAACATGCTGGGGAGTCTTTGGATGAGTGCTTTGGTCGGTTCACGAAGATCCTGAGTGATCTCCGAGCTATTGGAACCACATACCCTGACTCGGAGAGCGCTAGACACTTTCTCACAGCACTCGATCTTCGAGTTTGAAAGATGAAGGTGACCTGCATTAAGGACACCATAGACTTATCAACCTTGACCCTTGATGTCCTTTACTCTTGCCTCAAGATTCATGAGATCGACCTTGTCTCTCGAAAGACAAAGTCGTAGTTGATGGCCTTGGTCACTAATCCCGATTCTAAGAGTCCTTCTGGTTTCTCCCTCTCTGCTCTTTGCGATTTGAGTGATGAGCAGTTGGCAGTTGGAGAGGAAGCATAGGCATATCGTTGAGGTAGTGCTGTCCTTGTTAGCTCAAGCCTTCATGCCACTAATATTTTGGGATGATGCTTTTCAAACAGCCAGTTTTCTCATTAATCAGTTGCCTAGCTGAGTAATTGACTATTCTACATCAGTTCACAAACTCTTTGGTTCCAAACCAGATTATTCCTCTCTAACAATTTTCGGGTGTTCTTCCTACCGAGCCTTCATCCCTACAATGCACATAAACTACAGTGCCGCTCTTTGCAATGTGTTTTCATCATGTACAGTAATTTACATAAAAGGATACAAATGCTTGCATAGGGCCACTGGACAAGGAGTATACATCGCTAGGGATGTTATTTTTGATGAACTAGTTTTTCCCCTCTCTCAAAATAGTGTACTATCACGCACACATTTCATTAGAATGATGCCCTTTTTCCTATTTCCCTCGCATCCAGTGCACTGCAATGCATGTTTGACAGTGTGCTATGTGATACGTCTGACGGCTCTCTTCGTCCTAATGACCAGCATGAGATTGCCATTCCTACTGTTCCTACTAACTCTGTAGGTATTGTCATGGTTTCTCCGAAACTTGAAGCAACTTAGGGAGTGTGCACTCCACAAAGCAACAATATACATGTGTCAAAGAAGTATACCGATGTTGAAACTGCCGAGCCATATCGAGGCCAATCAATATGAGAATTGGCATCAGGCAATGGAAATAGAGTATGATGCTCTTCAGAAGAATACAGCGTGGCACTTAGTACCACAGCAGAAAGGGCAAAATATTATTAATTGTAAATGGGTTTCAAATTGAAGAGGAAAGTTGATGGCTCAATTGAGAGATACAAAGCTTGACTTGTGGCGAAAGTGTTTAAACAGAGATATGGCATTGACTATGAGCACACCTCTAATCCTGTAGTTAAACCTACTACTATTCAGATCATTCTTGCTTTGGACTTGTCAAAAGGAGGCAGGTGGATGTTCAGAATGCATTTCTGCATGGGGAGCTTGAAGAGGATATATACATGAATCAACCACCTGCCTAATGTGAATCAATCTTCTCCACACTATGTTTGCAAACTTGACAAGGCGCTCTATGGACTCAAGCCAGCACCTAGAGACGGTATGCACGGTTGAGCATTAAGCTACAAGAAATTGGGTTCAAGCCATCTCAAGCTGACATGTTTCTCTTCATTTACACTAACAGTTGTATTATCATCTATATGACTATATATGTTGAGGATATTATCATTGGTAGCTCCTATGCTCAAGCCATATATTGTCTTCTCTGTCTTTTTCATGAGGACTTCACCAAAGATTTTAGCAAGTCAAGTTCCCTCATGATCAGTGCTTTCTCAAACTCGGACTGGGCTGGTTGCTCTTAGATGATCGCAGGTCCACCAACGGGTTTGCTTTTTATTTCGATAGTAACCTTGTCTCCTGGAGCTCATGGAAGCAACCTACTGTCTCATGTGAGTACACAAGGCTATGGCAAATGCAACAGTCGAAATGATCAATCATTACTCAAAGAGATCAAATTATTTCAGTCAAGACCACAGTCTTTGTGCTGTGACAATTTTTGGGGTGACCTATCTTTCTACAAATCCCATCTTCCACGCTTGCACGAAGCATATCGAGGTAGATATCCACTTCCTCAAGGAAAAGAATAACTAGATAGATGCTGGATGTTCGATTTATTTCCTTCTAGGATCAAGTCTTAGACATATTTACCAAACCTCCGCCGGTTCATAGTTTTGAAGTTTTCAAATGCAATCCCAATCTGCATAGGCATAGTCGAGATTGAGGGAGGATGTCACGCACTAGTAGTTGAGATCATGTAACTTAGTAATAATCTGTAACAGAAGATGTCTTGTAAACTAACACTAACAGAAGTTAGCTTGTAGCGTTGTGGAAATGTTTTGTCGTACGGAACTATTCATCATCTAGCAATATAAACGGATATCGATCCCTCCTAGTCTATGCACGAGATTAATAGCCAGTGTCGTTTCTTCTCTGAATTTTCATATACTTCTTATTTTACTGATCTATGCTGCGACACGGCCATTCTCGTGCCCATCTTGCTTGCCATCAAACTGAGGGCCCCAAATCACTAAACGCATTGAGTATGCATGCAAATCTCCTTGATGAATGTTATGTCAGTGTTTCTCATCGTAATACAGATGAAACAGATCTAAAACGTTATTGTGTGTGTGTGTGATATGGACCTATTGAATAAGCTTCCGCTTCCTCTAGTGGAAAGAATTAGCGGTTGTTATTGTATTCGTGAGGACATTGTCAAATCAGTTGCGCACACCCATTATATCTTTCGCAAAAGAAAATAGATCGAATTGCAATAGTCTCAGGCCAACAGATCATTTCCACTCCAACTGAAAGATTGGGAGGTTTTTTTTTGAAAGGAACGGCAGGAGCTCTGCCATGCATTAGAGAAGGAAAGCAAACAATTCCGAACAGGTTCATGTCACTGCGTACAGTTGGAGCAAAAAGATAAAACATTAAATAGGAAGGAACCTACTACAGTCATATAGGTTGCTACTTTGATAATTAACTAGAAGAGAGCAGGCTTCATCCAATAGTCATTAGTGATTTGTCGAAAAGCATTCTGGCTGCAAAGAAAGTCCTCCTGGCTGAGCCCGACTTCTCCCTGGGAATCTCCCAGAGTGTGCTTCCATCCTTCTCTGTGACCCAACCTTGTCCATCGCCTTTAGGGGGAAGCTAGCAGGCATTGTGGAGTGGCGTACAACAACCCAACCGGGTCCAGAGCCGATTCCTGTCCACCCGGAGTCCTATATCCTCAAACAGTTCTGAAGCCATGATTTGGTTCTGGACATCCTGAGCAATGGCATTGGATACCATCTGCACTGTTCGGTAGGAGCTGCTAAAAATCCTATTATTTTTTTCTTTTCAAAGATTCCAGAGGGCGTACATTACAATGCCATCCACTTCCTTTCGACGTTGTGTGATGGCAGTAGCACGTACTGTTTGCCACCATGTAGTGGCACCAAAAACCATTGAACTATGCTCTGGAACTGGGTGGTTTATCTGCGTTGAACAAAACCTCCCTCCAAACTTGCTATGCGAAAGGGCGAAGCCGGAATAAATGCCTTGCCAATTTGGGCTCCGATCCACACAATGCGCAGAATGCGCTATGTGGCCAGCCCCTAGATGCAAGTTTGTCGGCTGTAAGGATCCTGTCCTGGATAAATAGCCATGTAAAGAACTTGCATCTTCCTTTTGCACTCGTGTGCCAGATAATTTTTTAATTGTGATCCAGAACAGTACCATGGAATTAGATCCTACACGCCATTTTGGCTAAGTACTCCCCGTTTGGCGTCCATTTCCAGACAATGTCATCTTGCACATCTATTTGCAATTGAACCTGCTGAATAGCTCACCATAAGTGAATGAATTCGTCAAGCTGCGCTTCAGTTTTGATTCTATGTATCAAGTATGTTAGGTCGTTTGGTCCTTTTGCTGAATGAAAAAGTAGGGCAATTTGTTCCAAGTTTGTCATGTTGTAGGGTCCTTTTGCCAAGTGAAAAAAGAGGGCACTTGGGTTGTCAGTTCCAGATTAGTATTGGTGCTTCTCTTGCAAATTGTTCAAATCTCTTCACACAGGTAAATACATAGGGGTTGATACCCAATCCTGCTGACAAACAGGTAGCCCACTCTATACAAGACATCATACAGGTGCTTCCAAATTGCAGCATATGTCTGCAACAGGACTGTCGTCTTTTAAATTGGAATGTCCGGGGGCTCAATTGCCCGACAAAGAGAACTGTTACCAGAGAACTCATTACACAAACAAGAACCACCATTGTATGCCTTAAGGAAACAAAAGTGCAATAGGTTGACAACCAACTGGTGGGGGAACTCCTCAGGAACTCTTTTAGAGACAACTACTGTTTCCTTCCAGCGTAGCATACAAAGGGTGAAATAATCCTAGCGTGCTCCTCATATCACTTTGGTCTGTCGGACGAGCATGTAGGAATGAACACATTGTCTGCGAATTTCCAGATGAAAAATGATGGTGTCAAATGGTCATGCATAGGGGTATATGGACCCCAACTAGAAAGCGATAAGCTAATGTTTCTACAGGAAATAACGGGGCTAAAGGATCACATGAGAGGTTTTTTATCCATATGCAAAAGAAAATAGATCGAATTGCAGTATATATATACGGAATTACGGAAACAGGCTGAGAGGTTTTTTATCCCTATGCAATTCGACAATGTGTATATTCTGTAAAATGGGAGCCGTCGCATGTGGCAAAATGCGATGCAAACTATGGCATATCTTTTTATGGTTCGGTGTATTTTTGAGAACTTTTGAACTGTATCGTGTGGCTGAATCAAAACATTTCGTATGCAGCAACCATTCTAATAGTTTACACTAGATAGTCTCAATAACCATAGCGGTAGCACTGTAGCAGATTCATTCATTAGGACAGAACAAACCAACTCGAGTTCTTCTATGACCAGTACCCAGAGTCAATGCGAAGCATACAAACAGCACTGTTCTTCCCATCAATCTAATTTGGGCATTTACTGAGCTCACAGCTTGATATAGTCGCGTTGCTTTCGATTTCTACTACGGCAGAAGGATTGACCGATGTGGACTATTGGACAGCAAACCAAAGAGAGTTAAATGACTAATTATGTTCAAATTTTATCTTCGTCATCCTGCACAGTGCAATTTAATGTGCTGAACTGCTCAGCAAGACAAACTAAATGTGCAAAGTATGAATGATCTGGTTGTCCTTAACTTCAATTTAATAACTTGCGCAGGTTTTTGTTTCTTTAAGTTTTGTTACTTGTATAATGTTCTGGCATAAGTACGAATATCCACGTGTCATGTCTTATCCTATTTTTTCTTTCAATTTATAAAGAGTAAATTTTGCAAACCTACAACTATTTTGTCCTAATAGTCATGAAATTACTACCACTTTTATGTCCAATTTCATATATCTACCATTAATTTGGCTTTACATGTCACAAAACTACCATTCTGTTGCTTGAAACAAAACCAACCGTATGGGCCCACAGTGCAGTGAGACGCTTGGGACTTACACGTAAGCCCTTCACATGGAGTGCTGAGATGGACTACTTCCTGCGGGCCCTCTTGCCGATGTGGTAGGGTGGGGATGAGCGGGTGGATCAACTCGTGTCATGCTTGGAGTCGAGCATAAGGAACCACCTACTCTGATTTGTCTCTCGCACCGCTCGAACCCAGAGAAGCAGTCGGCAAACACGATGCGGGCTAAACAATTTCGGTGCAGTTGATGGAGGATCCAGGCGAGATTAGTGGGATTAACTCTGGTGGCAATCCTCACCCGGCACCCAGCTGAGCCCTCTCACGCTTGAACTCCATCGCAGCCCCCCTATTCTTGTACTCCATCACCACATGCCTTCTGTTTCTATAGATAATGGAAGATTATTTCTCCCGACCTCTGCATCATGAGATGCACACAACCAAACCACACGCCTTCTGTTGTTAGGCTAATTTTTATTTTTGTTAATTAATGGCAAAATTGGAGAACAAAATTGTTTTTTCATTGATTATTACAATTAGAATTGGTATGTGTGGTGTATGAATTAATTGAAATCATGGGGATTGTAACAACCCGAAAATTTCAACAATATGAAAAATGAAAATTTCAAATTTGAGAATGGAATTGAATAAAAAAATTTAACTAAAACTAAGATTTCTATTTTAAATATCATCTTTTTCTTCATTTTCTTGTATTTTAACCTAAAAGAAAAGAATAAGTTGCAATATTAAAAATTTTCGCCCAAAATAAACAAGCTATGAAAAATAAGTTTGAAATATAATATTATTTTGAATTCCCATCTTGTCTAAATTTTTTTAGATTTATTGACTTTTCTTTGATTTTTGACTTTAAAGAAAAATCACTTAATTGAATAGTAAAAAGATAAAAGTAAATGATAGTAAAAATCTACAAAATTTATATTTAATATTTGAAGTCTTCATCAACCATTTTCATCTGTCAATAGGTTTTAAATGCATTAGGTAATGAAGTAACATGTGAAATGACCCATTTTGACTTCAAAACAGTGAGTTGTTAGAATTTAATAAAAACCTTAAATACATATCTCCCGCTGAACATTTTACCATGTCTTCCACATAACATTATTAATCTCCGATAAAAATATTAATAATTAATAATTAAATTCATTGCCTTTTATAATTCAAAAACAAAAAATAGAGAAATCTGAAATCTGCAATGTCAGAATTAATAGAAAGTAAATATGAAATATATTGATCTGAAATTTTTATACAAGAAATTTTAACTCATATAAAAATCTCTCAAAAAGTTTCAAAAATTATTGAATCAATTTTTATCCTCAAATAAAATAAAGACATAAAGATGGAAATCGGGCAGTTAGCATTTTCATAATTACCATAATTGTTTTGTAAAATATTTTACTTTGAAAATTTTCAATTATGGTAAAAACTGTCTCCATATTTCTCATAAAAAGTTTCACAGATTTTAAGTCACGAATGACAGCTCATTTATTGCCTTATCCTACCTAGTCTGCTAAAGTTGGTACAGCAGTATTGTCGGAATTTAATAGAACTTTACAGAAAAAATATTGTGTTAAAATTTTTACCAGAAGATAATATTTGTCTTGAGATCATACAAAAAAATTTTAAAATATTTTGGACATTAAATAGACACCCATTCTCTGCTAGCATTCCTGCCCATCCCTCCTTTTCAGGCAGCGCATAAAGCCACTCCTCCTCCTGCCTGCATAGCAGAATTTTTTTTTAAATAATACATTTTTTAAAATTAATTACGGAATTAATATGCAGATTGAAAATTTTGCAAAAATAATACTTCGTCGCCAGATGGTTCGGCGAAAACCAGGTAATAGCCAAATGGTTTGGCGAAATTAGGCTAAATGCGCAATTTGGAGTGCCTGACAGCTTTTTTGGCCGGGACACCCTATTTTCGCCAAATGGTACGGCGAAAATAGGTTGTTGCCAAACGGTATAGCGACAACCCTATTTTCGCCATACCATTTGGCGAAAATAGGGGGGTTTTTTTCTACCTCACCCGGCTCTGGTTCCATTCGCGCGGAGGAGGAAAAAAAAAGGGCCGAAGCGAAATTAGGCTAATTGCGCAATTAAGAGGCGTTTGACGGAGCAACAGCCCGGGACACCCTATTTTCGCCAAACTGGTTCGGCGAAAATAGGGGGATTTTCGGCAAGGGAGAAAAATAGGGAGGGGGAGAGAGAGAGAGGGGGCGGGAGAGAGAGGGGGAAAGAAAGAGAGAGAATTCGCACGAAAATTTTGTAAATAATAAATCCAGTTAATGATAATTCGTGTAGTTAACCATAGGGTCAATAAATGAAAAAAAATTATATTTGTCTGTGATAAATGAAGTATGATTTTTTGTCAATTTATTAACGTAGTGCTTCACAAAATTATTTGTCAGTTTATTATTTCTGGGAAAAAATGAAATTTCGTTGTTCGTCTTTCGATGTGCTCCAAATCTGACAACAAATAAAAATCAACATTGATATTTTAAACTGCCTCATGACTCGACATTGATACAATATAGATACGTACCTTAGAATTCATAGAACTGAAGTACAACATACGTCCATACATGCCTCAGAGAATTGATAAAACTGGGATACAACACAAGTGAGAATACGATACATTCTATGGACATATTCATCGGTTGACAAAGATGAAAGTCATCTACTGGCGGTAGCGCTTGAGCGTCGAGGTGGAGGTGATATGAAATCGTCGTCATCATCATCGTCATGTGTATGGTTGGGAGCTAACCCGCCTCTAGTTCTGGTTGGACATCCTCTTCCATTGTTTCTTGAACGGCCTGCTACGGAAGTGCTTGAACGTCGAGGTGGAGGTGACACGAAATCGTCATCGTCATCTGTATGGTTGGGAGCTAGCCCGCCTCTAGTGCTGGTTGAACGTCCTCTTCCATTGTTTTTTGAATGACCTGCTGTGCAAGTGCTTGACCGTCGAGGTGGAGGTGACACGAAATCATCATCGTCATCATCATTTGCATAGTTAGGAGTGAGCCTCCCTCCAGTGGTGGTTGAACGTCCTCTTGAAATTGTTCTTTGTAGCGATCGTGTGTGATCTCTACCCCTGCAGCTGGATCCGCTTCTGCCTCTTCTGCTTGAACCGGGCATCACGCCACCGCCGAAGAGCATGTACATCGCTAAGAATTCTGGAATATCTTTGTTCAGCAACTCTTCATCCTCAGGGAATAACTAGCACACGAGCATGCAAAGTAGTGAATTATGTATAAATGGTAAAAAGATTAGTATGGTGAAAAAATAAGGAATAACTAACCTTAATGTGCTCTGCATACCGATCGGGCAGCATCAGTATCCTGTAATATCTTCTAGAGAAACATGTAGTAGAAGGTTGGTCGGCTAGTTCGCACACCCTGAAATACCTTTGACGCCACCATTGCAAGTGCGCCTTCAGGTCGTCGATGGTCGCAAGGTTCAGGCCAGAGGTTGTCGTGCTATGCCTCCGTAATGTCGGGCGCCACTCTAGCAATTTGGACAGCACTTTACTCAGGATCTCCTCCTTGAATGGATCATCCTTTCCACCACGCGTAACCTTCAACGTGCAATTAAGAGCTACATTGCTCATATCGGGTGTCCACGAAAATGCTCTGCTAGAGGATCCAGCCATGGTGAAGAAGTGTGAGTGGACGCTGCGGTTGTGTGCTTGCGGTTTGGCCTTTCATAGACTCGAAGCGGTGGTGTATGGACTACGTGTTGGAATGTAGGATTGAAACATATAGAGGGATAGAAAAACGCTGGAGTGTGCTGTCTAGTCGGGCTGAAAAGGTAGTCGTGCGTGCAATGTTAGGACTGACAAAGCTGATGGTAGCGTGTTGTTAAATCGGTCTGGCAAAAGTGATGATCTTGTGCCGTAAAATCGGGGTGAAAAGGATTGAAGAGGGATGGAAAATATGCGGAACGCCTTTTGCGTATAACGTGGATGCGAGCACCCTACCAAGGTTCGAAACGCCTGTTCGTAGGGCGATGAAATGGTTATATACTACGAATCAGACACGATAAATGAAACACAACGCGATCATAGCACACTAAATGGTGTGAAATAGTAAATCGTACGTAAGGTAAGGAAGCACGAGACATTTATGTCATGACAACAAAATAAGGTACTACCCCAAACCACCCCCCTAAGCACCCCTACCCCTGCCACGACCTCTATTTGTCCTACGTGCTGAAGCCGGTGCATCGTCTAGAGGTCGTGTGTGAACTCTTTGGGATGCTCGCGCCGCCGTGTCGAGGGGTTGAACCGCACCGGGGCGACTTCGCAGGCGCAACGCGTGCACCGGAGGAGGTGCCGTAGTCCTGCTGCGTCATCTGCATCGCTGGAGCAGGCTGCGTCGACTGCGTCACTGGAGGGGGCTGCGTGAACTGTGTGCCGGTGAAGAACTGATCCGCCCAAGAGTCTTGATCGTAAGTAGCTCGACGAGTGAGGCGACGAAGAGAACTGTACTCCAACCTGTGGGCAACCTGCAGTTAAGGTAGTAACATGTAATCATAATCAGGCGGTACTGATACCAATGCCAACAATTGAATATTCCTTTACTAACCTGGCGTGGGGACCATGGTGGGACCGCGTGGTGCCTGCCAACTGGACCCTTTAGCCACGCCTGGGGCCGGAGGCACAGAGGTGTGGTAGGAGGACTCTGCCTCCACTGCGTAGGCAGGAGCTGGGGCCGGTGTGTAGTACGAAGGCACGGGTGGCGGCCTGGATGAGGTACCACGGTCAGTCGCGTCCACCTGCTGACAAGAACCGAGCTCCACGATCCGTCGAGTCCCGACCACCACGCGTCTCCACGCCTCTGTCATCTCGTCCAGTGTGACCGCGACTCCGCCCCGCAGCCTACTCAAAATGCCGTGGCTATGCTCGTGCAAGTCCCTGGCGTGGTCCACCTGCCACGTACGAACGAATCATAAATGCAACGACAGTGCAAGGAACACATGACATACCTTACGCAGTAAGACTTACCATCGCGTGCATGGCTGCTCCTGCCTGGCCCGGATACAAGTTTGCCACGCTCGGAGCGTACGTCTGGGTGGGTGGCTCCTCTACAAGTACGAGGCGAGTACGCGTTCGTGCCACGTACAAGGCTACGTACTGCTGGTAGGAGGAGTCATCATATGGCGTGTCCTCGTCGACGACGTCCTCTAGTGCTCCAGCCCACTAGGCGAGCCACGGCTCCATCCTCCTGCCAAGGTCACCATCGTCTTCTGAGGTCCCTGGGTGGAGTACCTGAAAAGAAATACACATTAGTACAAATATAACATAAGCATTTATCATAATTATGTAGCGGGCGAGTAACTCACCAGTGCACTCTCTGTGGCACTCGATCCCCTAAAGGAACAGGGACCAGCTGACGTAGCCCGAACTGCCTCATCACTCGCTGTGGCGCGTAGTCCTCCACGAAGACGTCGAAGATGAGCTTCCTCCTAGTAAGCCAGTAAGCCTGGTCCCTGTAGCAAAGTGTGGAGACCCCCCCCCCCCCGCCCCGGCTCTCTCCACTACACAACGGTCGCTGTAGGGGTCCCAGATCACCTGATCCGCCCTAAGGTGGTCAAACGCCTCCGTGAAGGACTGGTACGCTGACCGTACCTGCAGTCCCGCCCACTGGGGCTGCAATTCAAAGAAGGTTGGTTATCAGATGCGATTGCAATTAAAACTACATAAGTACTCAGAAGGGCGTACCCGTCGCCTCGTCCAAAGGGATCCCATCGTGGACGGTCGATCGCATCTGCTCCGTACAACTCGGTCGTGTAGTGTCGTGGCTCGACGTAGGGTCGACCAACAGGGAAGCGCTCGAACGACCAGAGCTGAAGAAGAAGAGTCATCCCAGCGAGATTGGCGGACTTGCTTTTCTTCACGCACGCGTCGCAAAGGGCGCGGTACGTGGCAGCAAGAACCGCTGAACCCCAGGATACCCGTGGTACGTCCTCGAGCTCAGCATCAGCAATAGCCCGTGCATAGGCTACCCAACGCGCGTCGACGCTGTCGCCGTGTGTCGACGTGAACATCACGCACCCGAGCAACCAAAGTAGATATGCCTCGAGGTGCCGTGCAACCTGGTAGTCCGTGGGCATCGCAGCCATCCGTTGCACCTGCGACAATTCAACAATTTAACAAGTGAAATATCATGTCAGTATTACATAAAAATAGAATAATAATCGGCGAGTGTACGGACTTAGTGTTGGAATGTAAAAGTACCAACCTCAAACTGGGCCAACCACCTCCTCGATGGGCCGTGCCTCTTGCCGATCCGTATTTCTGGATCAAGGGGCACCACCCCGGCAAACCTCTCCTTCAGGTCCGCCACCCACCCGGCAGGAGTCACCGAGGGTCCGACCGGTGTCCCAGCGATCGGTAACCCAGTAAGCATGGCGACGTCCTACAGGGTCACCGTCAGCTCACTGATGGGAAGGTAAAAAGTGTGTGTCTCTGGCCTCCAACGGTCGACCAAAGACGCCAGTAGGGAACGGTCTAACGGAAAACGCCGTGACCGCTGCGACCGTCCTCACCTCGGCACGCTCGCCGGGCACAGTGCGTCCTGAGGTGACCCCTCAACCATGCGAACAAGAGGAAGCAAGCCAGCACGTGACAGCCTATGGATGCAAAAAAGGGTTGAATTATTTACATATAAGTCATACAACCTAAAATTATGCGAACAATATAACATTTAACGTAGTGCTACTCACCTCGTGTGAAAGCGTGGGTCAACGCACCATGCCTTCCTAGGCGCTCGGATTCGCAGCAGAGGCACCTTGTCATTGCCTACTGTCGCGTGGACAAACGCACGGTGCCGTCGGTCCAACGCAGAGTCCAGAAGTGACTCGGGGTGCTCCATCCCTGCAAGTAAATAAGGAAATATTTATTACACAAGACATATATTAAACACGGTATACATATAAGTAAAACGCAATGACGTACAACATGAATAATACTACTAAACATATGACAAAACTACATGTGACAAGCGTCCATCTTAAATAATATTACATAACATCCCACAAATATGAATAAGATTTCGTAAATGAGAATACATAAGTAAGATCACATATTTGATACATAACCGACAAGACACATTACATAAATATGGTCACATAAATAGGCACATAATTCTTCTGGACACGAAAATACATAATACATAATTCGATACACAATGACAGTACATAATATATAATTCGATGCACATCTAACATTACACATTACACGTGCTACCGGCATTGGTTTGCCTTATGCCCATACTCACCGCACTCAGAACACCTCCTAACACAGCCACCCACCTCAGATTCATCCATGTCGTTGCGAATCGCCTACTCTACTGACGACGGATGGCCTTCGCGCACCTCCGCAAGGTTGCATCCGGTAAACAAATGCGCTCATCTCTGTTAATCCCAATAAATCACCGTGTGTACGAAAACCACGGAACTCACGGACGGTATGGACAACATGATCCTTCAAGTAGAAAGGGATCGTGTGCGACTTGTTCATCCCAATTTGCCCACGCGGCTATCACATGTGAGCAAGGAATATGAAGAAGTCTTGGCTTATTGCGGTGCATTCGCACCATCCAAAGGGCCCTTGGCCCAGATTAACCTCGTGTGTAATAATTGCTGTATTGGTTCCCAATCCCCCTTTGCACCGAAGAGTCACTTCAAAGCGGTACTCACTAATGCCGAAGCTACGCACCACATACTGCTGAGCTTTAATGGTTTGTTCCTCCATGTAGGTTATCATCCGGCAACAATATGGTGTTTGCAATGTCGTGGCATGAATAACAGCCTTCGCATACCTTTTCTGGAAATAGGCAACAATGCCGTGCAACATGCCTTCCAGGATGGCCACAAGGGGTAGCGGACGGAGGCCTCTTATGACCCAGTTGTAAACCTCGGCTATATTCGTTGTCATGATTCCAAACCTGATCAACACATATCGGTTAGTACAACACCCCTATTCGTTCAACCATAATAAATATCACAATTAACTATACTAACCTGGCGCCACCAGTGTCATGGAGCAATGCCCACTTCTCTAAAGGCTCTGCCTCTATCCAGTGCGAGAAGCATTTTATGTTCCTTGACGATCGCCTCCTCACATTAGGAGGATCGAGCTCCCCGAGTGGTGTTAGCCTTTTGGGCCGGCAGTCGTTCGGCGTAGGTGCTTGCTTCTTCATCTCTTCGATATGCGCACTAGTGTGCTTATCCAACTCAACAAATAGCGCGTTGAACTTACGTGCCTGATTCTGCTTGCATAACCTCTTAAATAGGTTCATCAGTTTCTTACTCCTGAATTGCCTGAAGAAATTTGCTCCTAAATGTCTCATGCACCACCTGTTCTACAAGTCACGCCATAGGAATGGCTCATTAGGATCCTCCTGTAGAGACTTAATTGCCGAAAGAATACCTTTGTGACGATCATGAATGATGCACACGTTGGGCTGATTACCAACTACCCCGAAATTCAGATGTCTGAAAAACCACAGCCAGCTATCCCAGTTCTCACCCTCAACAAAAGCAAAGGCCAATGGAAGTATGTGGTTGTTCACATCAACAGCAATGGCCATTAGAATCTGCCCCTTGTATTTTCCAGTCAAAAATGTACCATCAACACAAAGCAACGGACGGCAGTACCTGAATGACGCAATGCAAGGACCCAATGCAAAGAACGCACGACGAAATGTGTAGATCCCGTTAGCATCTGCTTCACTTTCGTTGAAAGCGGTGTATGTGCCGGGGTTCGTTTGCTTCAGGACATCAAGCACACGAGGTAGGTTGCAATACGAAGCCTCATATGTACCAAACCTCTTCTCTAATGCTTTTTGCTTCGCACGCCAGGCCATCGAGTAACTTATCTGGTACTTAAAGGTTCTCAAGATTGCTTTACAATATCTGAACACTCAATGTCCCGCTTCTCAATGATTTCATTAAACATCACACTAGCAATTACAGCTGCATTCAGGTTGCGGTATTTCACCAGAATATTTTCTAGTCTGCATGTGTGCTCCTCTACTCGGGATACAGTCCAAAACGTCTCGCGTTTCGGCTTGTATGCATGAACTCGGAATTCACATCCATCGGTTCTGCACTTCACTGTGTATCTATCTGGACTGGACAAGACAACCCGGAACTCTCTCTGTTGCGACAATGCCCAAAGCCTCACTGCCAACTTCAATTCAGAATTGTTCGAGAATATTTGATTCAGCCGAATGACATTTGCACCATATTCCCAACGCGACTCATGGCCCCACAAAACTTCCATACCAGATTGGTTTTGCTTGTTCCATTCGTCAGGTATGGGTATGTCCGCTACCCTGGTACTACGAGGCATTTCATCATCATCCTCATCCTCCTCTTTGTAACATCCCAGATTTTCTATTGTTCCAAAAATTATTTTAAAATTTATTAAATTCAAAATTTGGATCTTCCTCGGTGTTCTAATTAACCTGGCATCCATATCCTCCCAAAACTGGAGTTCAATTCTTTATTGTCCGCAAAGTTAAAATTTCATATTCCGGTCCTTATCCAAAATTTCAACCGAGTTCCAAAATGCTCCAAAAATCACAAAATACATTGAATTAGGTTTCAAATATTCTATAATGATTTTGGAAAATTTTCCAAGATTTATAGAGTCTCTTTGCTATTTTATCTCTCGCGCTTTCATCAAATCCATTATATTCGTCCTAAAATTATCTAAATTTCAAAATTCACTAAAACAATTCCGAAACCAATTTTGTTAGGTTCCAAATATTCCATAGTATTTTTGAGAATTTTTCCAAGATTTCTAGAGGCTTCTATCTATTTTATCCTTCACGCTTTATTCTCAAGACTATTCATTTGGACCCACTCGTCGAGCAACAGTTCGTCTTCAACCTCCAAAGACTGAGGATTTTTTCCGTAGCTCTCTGTTCAATGTCCAAAAGAGAAAATATTTATAACTTCTTCATTTTCGCATCAAATCAAGGGAGAGTTGAAGCGTTGCGACCGTATTGATGCAAGGATTCAATTCCTGCCGTTACCCATCCTTAATCCGAGCGAAACGGCCGCAATTAAGCGTTAATGATAATTTATTGCTCGGTCATTATCTCGGCGTTTCTTCACCTCACCGGGCGTGCGGGTACTCAAAAGCTTCGTCTTGCTGTGCTCTACCCCATGCTCACTTTGCCCTTTGATTCAAGCCGTTTTCTTTTCCAAAACTCGCGAAACCGCAGCCAACGTCGACCAAAGACGGCGGCGAGCCAACTTTGATCCGGTGAGCCAAATCAAATTCCGTTCGCGTCATTTCGTGCATCTTGTCGCAAAGATCAAAAGCCCTCAAGAAAATTTGGGTTTCATTACAGGGCGGCGAATTTGACGTTTGAACACCGTTGGCCTAACCATCTTTGCGGCGTCGGTTCGCCGCGTCTCGGTAAGCCTCTTCGAAATCCGATCTCACCTTTGGATTCGCGGCGTCGAGCTCTTCATGATGCTCACCCTATCTTCCATTTCGCTGGCCAGCCGCCCCTGGCCCTATCCCCCCATGCGCCATGGATTTTGCTCTGCTCTCGCGAATGAACAGTGCTGCTACAGTGTTTTTCTGTTTTTTTCCTTCTAATTCAACTTCAAACAATTGTTTCTCCTTCGTCGTAACTCCGAATCGAGTGATTCAAATTTCTAAATTCATATAAATTCATCCTCTATCTGCCAGTATTTTTATCATAATTTTTAGTTTCTATTTATTTTATTTTATTCATTTCATGCACCGTTTTGCACGTAGTCGAAGAAGCGGTCGTCGTCGCCGACGAAGGAGAAGACCTCCAGAACAGCGCAGCGCACTTCGTTGACGAAGGCAAGTCTCCTTGAAGCACGTTGATCCCATTGTTTATAACTGTTTTATAAAAAGTTTGCAACTTGCATGGCTATTTACATAAACCGATGATGTTAAAATATAGAATGTTAGATATGCCCATTTCGAAATAACATCCTTGCTGTTTGATTACCATGCCTTTGTAACCCTAAGATTTAATCATGAAATCATGTATTATGTGATTAACCTTGTTTAGTACGGTAGGCTGTGCTTAGGATTGACGTTGATCAAAATACCTATGATGGGGTAAATTCTAAAATGTTGTTGAAATGTGTTTTATCAAAACTGTAGCAAGGTGATTGCTGCTGTGATTGTAAAATAAAAATAAAATAAAAATGGTTTAGATTGGGGCGGAATGGTTTGTCGGGCGGGTGCGGATGGAGCACTGGTTTTGGTTTGTGAAAGCCGCCCTAATCAATTTAAGGACTGACGCTTATGACCGTCCATTCTAAGCATTACCGCAACCACAAGTCTATAATGGAGTACGACTGGCTAAATAATTTGTAGAAACCTAACTTAGACTCGCCATTGGTGGAATGTGAGTGCTTGGATGGAGGCATGTCGATTTCTCACAAGGCGCAAGAGGGGCTTCAGATTGGGTGGATGGAACCCTAACAATGGTGAAACCTCAGCGGGTGGGTCGGGTTAGGCGATACATTGTAAAGGTCTTGTCATGATCTCTCTGCACACACCAAAGGAAGTGTGTTCGTGGCGCTTGGCATTAAAGAGATGATCATGTCTTGTGGGTAAAGTCAGTACACCTCTGCAGAGTAAATCTATTCGAATAGCCGTGCCTACGGTCAAAGGCAAAGCGAAGAATGCTTTCATCTTGGTAGACTTGGTTTTGGTTTTCAAAATAATCGATGCTTTGGGAATTCGGGAGTGGTTAGAACTCTCGAATGTTTATTTGGCGATTGAGCCAACCGTAGATGGAACTGTTTTGAATCATGACAGATGGAGTCATGTGATGGTTAAACAAGATCTTTCAAAGTGGGCGGTTAGAGCACAGATACTAGTGTTGGTAGTTGGAACCTTCACTAGAGTTAGTAATAATTTCAATTGTACAAATAATTGTTAAAATTGCTTTGTGAAAATTATTATTAATAATGTTTGTTAAATCTGGCTTTGTGCAAAAGAACCCTATTAAGCCTTCCTTGGTAAGCCCTTCATGATGGATTTTCCTGTGCTTGCGAGTACGCTTGTACTCACATGCTATACAAAATTTTGTCATCGAGAATTACCAAGATGCGATTGAAGACAATGAGTTCTATGATGAGGAGCTTGTGGCGATCGCCAAGATAACTAAGCGCGCGCTCCTAGTCGTCGCCTGTGGTGTCTTTTGGGTTCTATCTTGTTGTTTTTTTTGTGTTTCCGCTTCTGAGAACTTTGGTCATGTGACCAGGAGATGTAATAATTAGCCATGTGGCTAGTAATTTATGGTTATGCTATATTTCGTTTTCTCTTAGCTCGCTCGTTTATGATAATCATCGCTTCACTGTGTGTACTAGCAACTGATCTGGGACTAGTACAGAAATACACAGGAGATTCCGGATGGTAAATCCGGGGTCTCACAGAGGTGGTATCAGAGCCTGGACGATTGTAGGACGCAACTTAGTTAGAATGGCAAAGCCTTAAGGATTAATATTTTTATAAAAATATACTTATAAATTTTTTTTAGGTTCCTTTGCTTCTACCTTTTCTGTCTTAGCATCTGGTCTTTAGCTCATCCTTCATTTGAAATTTGTTTACTGTCCTTGTCCCGTTTCAAAATTTCTAGATGTCAGTTTACACCATCTTTGCCGCATCAGCTGGAGAATCCCTCCCCTCGTGTTTTCGAGGAGAGTGGGGGGAGTAGTTAGTCTAGCTTAGCCCTTCCTTTTGTTCACGTTTAGAACGATGAATAAGTTGTGCGATGGACTGTATCGTGCTTTTATGCATTTGTGATACAGCCATTTTCTCTTTAAAAGCTATTTTGGTTTAAATAAAGATTTTAGTTGGAGTTTCCTTTCTATTGTTGTGTTTTTGTTTCGATGGATGTTGTGTAGTCCCCTGTTTTCTTATGTTTGCTTTTCCCTCTTTCCTCGTGTTTTTTTTCCTATCCTTGGTTTCAGATGGAGAACCCTGGCAGAGGTCATGGCAGAGGAAGAAGAGGAGGCTGCGGTCGTGGTCGCGGAAGAGTGCAGATTCAAGAGGAAGTTCCTGTGGAGCAGCAGAACCAAGTGCCACCTTCTCCAAAAGGTAGCAGTAACCAAGTGCCACCCCACCCCGAACCACCGCCAAGCATGGAGCAGATGATGGCCATGCAAATGCAAATTCGCAAGCTTTGGCGCAAAATCGCTGAATCCGCGCAAGCAATCCCAGCTCAGTCGTAGCTCACCACCCCATCTAAGTTCGGGAATTTATGAGGACCGGACCCCAACTTTCGCAGGATCAGTGGACCCTTTGGAGGTCGACGATTGGTTAAAAGATGTAGAAAAGAAGCTTTTCTTAGCCCAAAGGTGATGAATTTGAGAGTGTCTTATAGGCCTCTCATCAGCAGAAAGGAACCGCTGCAAGTTGGTGGGAAAATTACCACGCTGCCCACGAGGAAGCCCAGAGTATCACTTGGAATGAATTTGTGGAAGCTTTTCGGGCTACCCATATTCCCAAGGGGATTATGGAAATGAAGAGGCGTGAGTTTCACAAGCTGCAACAAGAAAACCTTCGATCTCGAATATCTGAATCGGTTCACCCAGCTTTCTCGTTATGCTACCGAAGATGTTGCCACGGATGAGGCTAAGATCTGGCGCTTCATGGAGGGCCTTGACCCCAATATCAAAGTTCAGCTGGTATCAAATGACTTCCCTTCATTCCAGCACATGGTGAACAAGGCTTTGATCCAAGAGGATGCTCAGCGTCAGCTGTTTGAATCAAGAAAGAGGAAGTTGATGTTTCAAACGCAGCGTGGTGCCGTAGCTCAAACCCGCTTTCTTCCACCTCGATCCGGAAAGCGGTAGCCACCAATACTTCCAGGACCCCAATGTCCACTCCTCGTCAGTTCACTCAAGCCCCTGCCGGCAATACAGGAAATCAAGTTCAGAAGAGCAACGCAGCAACTGCAGGAGTCCAATGCTTTAACTGCAGGGAGATGGGACATTACGCTAGTAACTGTCCCCAGAAGCGTCAGGCTGTGACCCCAGTTCGGTTCAACACGAATCTACTCACTCGTGCCCAAAGACCACTACGGGAAGAGGAACGCCGCAGACTCCGCATACTTCTCGCACCATCGGAAGAGGACGTGCTAATCACGTCACTGCTGAAGAAGTTCAGGGCGCACCTGATGTGGTGTATGGTAAGTTCTTCATCAATTCGGCCTCTGCTTGATATTGTTTGATTACGGTGCTTCGCATTCATTCATATCGAGTATTTGGTTAGAAAGCATGGATGGGATACTGATTCGACTTAGAAATCCCTTGCTAGTTCAATCTCACGTAAAGAACTAAGAACAAGCGCTATTTGTCCAAAAATAGACATAATTATAAAAGGGGCAAAGTTCCTAGCGAACTTAATATTATTGGATACTAAGTGTATAGAAGTAATCCTTGGAATGGACTGGTTAACCAAGTACAAAGGTCAGATAGACTGTGCTAGTAGAGCTATCTCCTTACTAGTCTGAGGGAATTCGAGTGGAGTTCTGTCTAATCTCTCCTCTAAGGGGTAGTACCTGAACCGACTAAAAGGTACATCTTTGGAAAATGTGCCCATAGTGAATGAATACCTGATGTATTCCCGAAGATTTGCACGGTATGCCACGGCACCGTGATATTGAGTTTATGATTGAGCTTGTACCTGGTACATCTCCTATCTCGAAGAGGCCTTATCGGTTACCTGCTAATGAATTAGCAGAGATGAAGAAACAGATTGAAGAACTGCAGGAGAAAGGATATATAAGACCAAGTTCATCACCTTGGGGTTCACCGGTAATCTTCGTTAAGAAGAAGGATGGTAGTCTGAGAATGTGCATAGACTACAGATCACTGAATGAGGTCACAATAAAGAATAAGTATCCTTTGCCAAGGATAGATGATCTATTTGATCGGTTGAAAGGAGCTCGAGTTTTCTCAAAATAGACTTAAGATCGGGATATCATCACTCAAGATAAGAAAAGAAGATATTCAAGACGCCTTTACTACCCGCTATGGATTATGCGAGTTTACTGATGATGTCCTTTGGTTTAACAAATGCACCGTCATATTTCATGAATTTGATGAATAAGGTGTTTATGGAGTTTTTGGATAAGTTTGTTGTCATTTTTATTGATGACATTCTTATCTATTCTAAGAATGAGAAAGAGCATGAGGATCATTTGAGGATAATTTTGGAAAAGCTCGAGAGCATCACCGTATGCTAAGTTCAAGAATGTGATTTTTGGTTGAAGGAAGTTGCTTTCTTAGGTCATGTTATTTCACGGAGGAGTAGCGAGACCCTATGAAGGTGAAGGACGTTTTGGATTGGAAGCAACCCAAGTCATTCGGGATATCGAAGTTTTCTTGGATTAGCAAGGCTATTATCGGCGTTTTATTGAAGGTTTTTCCAAGATAGCGAGACCTCTCACTCAACTTTTGAAGAAGGAGAAGAAGTTTGAATGGACTAAATCTGTGAACAAAGTTTTCGGAATAGAAGAAGAGGTTAACTTCAAAGATGCTTTTGTTCTCACGGATATTCATAAGGATTTTGAAGTTTATCATGATGCCTCAAAGCAAGGTCTCGGATGTGTATTGATGCAAGAAGGTAAAGTATTAGCTTATGCCTCAAGACAACTGCGACCCCATGAAGAAAATTACCCAACTCATGATTTGGAGTTAGCAGCAGTTGTGCACGCACTCAAAATTTGGAGGCATTATTTGATTGGGAATCGATGTGAGATTTATACGGATCATAAGAGTTTGAAATACATTTTTACTCAGCCGGATCTCAATCTGAGGCAGAGAAGATGGTTGGAATTAGTTAAAGATTATGATATTGGCATCCATTATCATCCCGGAAAAGCTAATGTTGTTGCGGATGCTTTAAGTAGAAAAAGTTATTGCAACAATGTTATGGTTCAGGAAAGTCAGCCAACACTTCATGAAGAGTTCAGACGCCTCAACTTGGAATTGGTAAATGAAGGTTGCGTTTTCAATGTCGAAGTGCACTCAACCCTGGAAGATCAGATCAGAGAGGCTCAAAAGAATGATAGTGGTATCATAGACCTAAAAGATGGTATGAAGAAAGGAAAATTTCCTGAATTTTCTGAGGATGAGAAAGGTACCATTTGGTTTGGAAAAAGAATTGTAGTTCCTAACCAGAAAGAAATCAAAGATGTGATTTTAAAAGAGGCTCATGATTCATTTATTCTATTCATCAGGAAGTACGAAAATGTACTCGGATTTGAAAGAAAAATATTGGTGGTCGAATATGGAAAGAGAAGTTGGTGATTTCGTGGCTCGTTGTGATATTTGTCGATTAGTTAAAGCAGAGCATCGAGACCAAAGCAGGATTGTTACAACCCTTGCATTCTGTTTGGAAATGGGAAGAAATAGGAATGGATTTTATCACCGACTTCCCGAACTAAGTCCGGATATGATTCAATATGGGTTATTGTGGATAGATTGACTAAGGTTGCACACTTTATTCTGTGAAGACAACATATTACGTGATAAACTCGCAGAGCTATACATGGACAAAATTGTATGTTTGCATGGTGTGCCAAAGAAGATCGTGTCGGATCGAGGTTCCCGCCACCTCGAGGTTTTGGCGAGAAGTTGCATGAGGTTCGGGCACAAACCTAAACTTCAAGATCTTGCATACCATCCTCGCATGGATGGTCGACGGAAAGGATAAATCAAATACTAGAAGATATCTTTGAGAGCTTGTGCTTTGACATACATTCATCTTGGGATCGAATTTGTCGTATGCGAAATTCTCGTACAATAACATTACTATCAAGTTTAAAGATGGCACCTTTTGAAGCTCTTTACTAAGAAAATGCGAACACCGTTGTATTGGAAAGAGACAGAGGGGGGACAAGTAATCGGGCCTGATATTCTGAAAGAAGCAGAAGAGCAAGTGAGAGTGATTCGTCAGAATTTAAAAATAGCTCAGTCAAGGCAGAAAAGTTATGCTGATAATCGTCGTCGGGATTTAAGCTTTGCACCTGGTGATCATGTGTATCTGAAAGTTTCACCCCTAAAGGGAATGCGTCGTTTCAGAGTTAGCGGGAAACTTGCACCTCGCTATATCGGTCCATTTCCAGTGGTTGCCAGAAGAGGAGAAGTTGCTTATAAGTTGAAACTTCCTCTCCAGTTGTCAAATGTGCATGATGTCTTCCATGTTTCTCAGCTAAAGAAATGTCTTCGAGTGCCTGAAGAACAGTTGCCATTTGAAGAGATGGAACTAAAGGAAGATCTCTCTTATCCCGAGTATCCGATCAGAATCTTGGATGAAGCGGAGCGTAGAACCCGGCCGTGTGATCAAGTTTTGCAAAGTTCGATGGAGCAACCATTCCGAGAAAGAAGCAACTTGGGAGCGAGAAGAGGACCTCGAGCCGAGTTTCGATCTCTTTCTTTCTCCGTCCGAATCTCGGGTCGAGATTCTCTCTAAGGGGTAGGTTTGTAACATCCTGCATTTTCTGTTGTTCCAAAATTATTTTAAAATTTATTAAATTCAAAATTTGGATCTTCCTCGGTGTTCTAATTAACCTGGCATCCATATCCTCCTAAACTGGAGTTCAATTCTTTATTGTCCGCATAAAGTTAAAATTTCATATTAGGTCCTTATCCAAAATTTCACCCGAGTTCCAAAATGCTCCAAAATCTCAAAATATATTGAATTAGGTTTCAAATATTCTATAATGATTTTGGAAAATTTTCCAAGATTTATAGAGTCTCTTTGCTATTTTATCTCTCGCGCTTTCATCAAATCCATTATATTCGTCCGAATTATCTAAATTTCAAAATTCTCTAAAACAATTCCGAAACCAATTTTGTTAGGTTCCAAATATTCCATAGTATTTTTGAGAATTTTTCCAAGATTTCTAGAGGCTTCTATCTATTTTATCCTTCGCGCTTTATTCTTAGCACTATTCATTTGGACCCACTCGTCGAGCAACAGTTCGTCTTCAACCTCCAGACTGAGGATTTTTTCCGTAGCTCCTGTTCAATGTCCAAAAGAGAAAAATATTTATAACTTCTTCATTTTCGCATCAAATCAAGGGAGAGTTGAAGCGTTGCGACCGTATTGATGCAAGGATTCAATTCCCTGCCGTTACCCATCCTTAATCCGAGCGAAACGGCCGCAATTAAGCGTTAATGACAATTTATTGCTCGGTCATTATCTCGGGCGTTTCTTCACCTCACCGGGCGTGCGGGTACTCAAAAGCTTCGTCTTGCTATGCTCTACCCCATGCTCACTTTGCCCCTTTGATTCAGTGCCGTTTTCTTTTCCAAAACTCGCGAAAACCGCAGCCCAACGTCGACCAAAGACGCCGGCGAGCCAAATTTTGATCCGGTGAGCCAAATCAAATTCCGTTCGCGTCATTTCGTGCATCTTGTCGCAAAGATCAAAAGCCCTCAAGAAAATTTGGGTTTCATTACAGGACGGCGACGAATTTGACGTTTGAACACCGTTGGCCTAACCATCTTTGCGGCGTCGGTTCGTCGTCTCCGGTAAGCCTCTTCGAAATCCGATCTCACCTTTGGATTCGCGGCGTCGAGCTCTTCATGATGCTCACCCTATCTTCCATTTCGCTGGCCGGCCGCCCCTGGCCCTATCCCCCCATGCGCCATGGATTTTGCTCTGTTCTCGCGAATGAACAGTGCTGCTACAGTGTTTTTCTGTTTTTTCCCTTCTAATTCAACTTCAAATAATTGTTTCTCCTCCGTCGTAACTCCGAATCGAGTGATTCAAATTTCTAAATTCATATAAATTCATCCTCTATCTGCCAGTATTTTTATTATAAATTTTAGTTTCTATTTATTTTATTTTATTCATTTCATGCACCGTTTTGCACGTAGTCGAAGAAGCGGTCGTCGTCGCCGACGAAGGAGAAGACCTCCAGAACAGCGCAGCGCACTTCGTTGACGAAGGCAAGTCTCCTTGAAGCACGTTGATCCCATTGTTTATAACTATTTTATAAAAAGTTTGCAACTTGCGTGGCTATTTACATAAACCGATGATGTTAAAATATAGAATGTTAGTTATGCCCATTTCGAAATAACATCCTTGCTGTTTGATTACCATGCCTTTGTAACCCTAAGATTTAATCATGAAATCATGTATTATGTGATTAACCTTGTTTAGTACGGTAGACTGTGCTTAGGATTGACGTTGATCAAAATACCTATGATGGGGTAAATTCTAAAATGTTGTTGAAATGTGTTTTATCAAAACTGTAGCAAGGTGATTGCTGCTGTGATTGTAAAATAAAAATAAAATAAAAATGGTTTAGATTGGGGCGGAATGGTTTGTCGGGCGGGTGCGGATGGAGCACTGGTTTTGGTTTGTAAAAGCCGCCCTAATCAATTTAAGGACTGACGCTTATGACTGTCCATTCTAAGCATTACCGTGCAACCACAAGTCTATAATGGGTACGACCTGGCTAAATAATTTGTAGAAACCTAACTTAGACTACTTGATTGGTGGAATGTGAGTGCTTGGATGGAGGCATGTCGTATTTCTCACACGCGCAAGAGGGGCTTCAGATTGGGTGGATGGAACCCTAACGGTGAAACCTCAAATGGTGGGTCGGGTTAGGCGATACATTGTAAAGGTCTTGTCATGATCTCTCTGCAGCACACCAAAGGAAGTGTGTTCGTGGCGCTTGGCATTAAAGAGATGATCATGTCTTGTGGGTAAAGTCAGTACACCTCTGCAGAGTAAATCTATTCGAATAGCCGTGCCTACGGTCAAAGGCAAAGCGAAGAATGCTTTCATCTTGGTAGACTTGGTTTTGGTTTTCAAAATAATCGATGCTTTGGGAATTCGGGAGTGGTTAGAACTCTCGAATGTTTATTTGGCGATTGAGCCAACCGTAGATGGAACTGTTTTGAATCATGACAGATGGAGTCATGTGATGGTTAAACAAGATCTTTCAAAGTGGGCGGTTAGAGCACAGATACTAGTGTTGGTAGTTGGAACCTTCACTAGAGTTAGTAATAATTTCAATTGTACAAATAATTGTTAAAATTGCTTTGTGAAAATTATTATTAATAATGTTTGTTAAATCGGCTTTGTGCAAAAGAACCCTATTAAGCCTTCCTTGGTAAGCCCTTCATGATGCATTTTCCCAGTGCTTGCGAGTATGCGTTTGTACTCACATGCTATACAAAATTTTGTCATCGAGAATTACCAAGATGCGATTGAAGACAATGAGTTCTATGATGAGGAGCTTGTGGCGATCGCCAAGATAACTAAGCGCGCTCCTAGTAAATGCTTTGTGGTGTCTTTTGGGTTCTATCTTGTTGTTTTTTTTGTTTCATTCTGCCGAGAACTTTGGTCATGTGACCAGGAGATGTAATAATTAGCCATGTGGCTGGTAATTTATGGTTATGCTATATTTCGTTTTCTCTTCGTTCTGTTCTGGTTATGATAATCACTGCTTCACTGTGTGTACTAGCAACTGATCTGGGACTAGTACAGAAATACACAGGAGATTCCGGATGGTAAATCCGGGGTCTCACAGAGGTGGTATCAGAGCCTGGACGACTGTAGGACGCAACTTAGTTAGAATGGCAAAGCCTTAAGGATTAATATTTTTATAAAAATATACTTATAAATTTTTTTTAGGTCCCTTTGCTTCTACCTTTTCTGTCTTAGCATCTGGTCTTTAGCTCATCCTTCATTTGAAATTTGTTTACTGTCCTTGTCCCGTTTCAAAATTTCTAGATGTCAGTTTACACCATCTTTGCCGCATCAGCTGGAGGATCCCTCCCCTCGTGTTTTTGAGGAGAGTGGGGGGAGTAGTTAGTCTAGCTTAGCCCTTCCTTTTGTTCACGTTTAGAACGATGAATAAGTTGTGCGATGGACTGTATCGTGCTTTTATGCATTTGTGATACAGCCATTTTCTCTTTAAAAGCTATTTTGGTTTAAATAAAGATTTTAGTTGGAGTTTCCTTTCTATTGTTGTGTTTTGTTTGATGGATGTTGTGTAGTCCCTGTTTTCTTATCTTTGCTTTTCGCTCTTTCCTCGTGTTTTTTTTCCTATCCTTGGTTTCAGATGGAGAACCCTGGCAGAGGTCGTGGCAGAGGAAGAAGAGGAGGCCGCGGTCGTGGTCGCGGAAGAGTGCAGATTCAAGAGGAAGTTCCTGTGGAGCAGCAGAACCAAGTGCCACCTTCTCCAGTGCAGCAGAACCAAGTGCCACCCCCACCCCCGAACCAGCCGCCAAGCATGGAGCAGATGATGGCCATGCAAATGCAAATTCTGCAAGCTTTGGCGCAAAATGCGCTGAATCCGCCGCAAGCAATCCCAGCTCAGGTCGTAGCTCAGCCACCCCAGTCTAAGTTCGGGGAATTCATGAGGACCAGACCCCCAACTTTCGCAGGATCAGTGGACCCTTTGGAGGTTGACGATTGGTTAAAAGATGTAGAAAAGAAGCTTTTCTTAGCCCAAAGGTGATGAATTTGAGAGTGTCTTATAGGCCTCTCATCACAGAAAGGAACCATTGCAAGTTGGTGGGAAAATTACCACGCTGCCCACGAGGAAGCCCAGAGTATCACTTGGAATGAATTTGTGGAAGCTTTTCGGGCTACCCATATTCCCAAGGGATTATGGAAATGAAGAGGCGTGAGTTTCACAAGTCGCAACAAGAAAACCTTTCGATCTCTGAATATCCAATCGGTTCACCCACTTTCTCGTTATGCTACGAAGATGTTGCCACGGATGAGGCTAAGATCTGGCGCTTCATGGAGGGCCTTGACCCCAATATCAAAGTTCACCGGTATCAAATGACTTCCTTCATTCCAAAGACATGGTGAACAAGGCTTTGATCCAAGAGGATGCTCGGCACACTGTTTGAATCAAGAAAGAGGAAGTTGATGTTTCAAGCGCAGCGTGGTGCCGTAGCTCCAAACCCGTTTCTTCCAAATTTCGATCCAAAGAGCGGTAGCCACCAATACTTCCAGACCCCAATGTCCACTCCTCGTCGATTCCTCAAGCCCTGCCGGCAATACAGAAATCAAGTTCGAAAGAGCAACGCAAAGAATCTGCAGGAGTCCAATGCTTTAATGCGCAGGAGATGGGACATTACGCTAGTAATGCTTGTCCCCGAAGCGTCAGTCAGACCCGATTCGTTCAACACAGGATCTACTCGGCTCGTGCCCAAAGACCACTACGGGAAGAGGAACGCCGCAGACTCCGCGTACTTCTCGCACCATCGGAAGAGGACGTGCTAATCACGTCATCTTCTTGAAGAAGTTCGTGACGCTTTTGATGTGGTGTATGGTAAGTTCTTCGTCAATTCGATTCTGCTTGATTTGTTTGATTACGGTGCTTCGCATTCATTCATATCGAGTATTTGGTTAGAAAGCATGGATGGGATACTGATTCGACAGAAATCCTTGCTAGTTCAATCCTCAGTAAAGAACTAAGAACAAGCGCTATTTGTCCAAAAATAGACATAATTATAAAGGGGCAAAGTTCCTAGCGAACTTAATATTATTGGATACTAAGGGTATAGAAGTAATCCTTGGAATGGACTGGTTAACCAAGTACAAAGGTTAGATAGACTGTGCTAGTAGAGCTATCTCCCTTACTAGTCCTGAGGGAATTCGAGTGGAGTTCCTGTCTAATCTCTCCTCTAAGGGGGGTAGTACCCTGAACCAACTAAAAGGTACATCTTTGGAAAATGTGCCCATAGTGAATGAATACCGGATGTATTCCCGGAAGATTTGCACAGTATGCCACGGCATCGTGATATTGAGTTTATGATTGAGCTTGTACAGTACATCTCCTATCTCGAAGAGGCCTTATCGGTTACACTCTGCTAATGAATTAGCAGAGATGAAGAAACAGATTGAAGAACTGCAGGAGAAAGGATTTATAAGACCAAGTTCATCACCTTGGGGTTCACCGGTAATCTTCGTTAAGAAGAAGGATGGTAGTCTGAGAATGTGCATAGACTACAGATCACTGAATGAGGTCACAATAAAGAATAAGTATCCTTTGCCAAGGATAGATGATCTATTTGATCAGTTGAAAGGAGCTCAGGTTTTCTCAAAAATAGACTTAAGATCGGGATATCATCAGCTCAAGATAAGAAAAGAAGATATTCAAGACGACCTTTACTACCCGCTATGGATTATGAAGTTCTGATGATGTCCTTTGGTTTAACAAATGCACCGTCATATTTCATGAATTTGATGAATAAAGTGTTTATGGAGTTTTGGATAAGTTTGTTGTCGTTTTTATTGATGACATTCTTATCTATTCCAAGAATGAGAAAGAGCATGAGGATCATTTGAGGATAATTTTGGAAAAGCTCGAGAGCATCACCGTATGCTAAGTTCAAGAATGTGATTTTTGGTTGAAGGAAGTTGCTTTCTTGGGTCATGTTATTTCTGCTGGAGGAGTAGCGAGAGACCCTATGAAGGTGAAGGGCGTTTTGGATTGGAAGCAACCCAAGTCCATTCGGATATCGAAGTTTTCTTGGATTAGCGAGGCTATTATCGGCGTTTTATTGAAGGTTTTTCCAAGATAGCGAGACCTCTCACTCAACTTTTGAAGAAGGAGAAGAAGTTTGAATGGACTAAATCTGTGAACAAAGTTTTGTGAATTGAAGAAGAGGTTAACTTCAAAGACCAAAGATTGTTCTCACGGATATTCATAAGGATTTTGAAGTTTATCGATGCCTCAAAGCAAGGTCTCGGATGTGTATTGATGCAAGAAGGTAAAGTATTAGCTTATGCCTCAAGACAATCATGCGACCCCATGAAGAAAATTACCCAACTCATGATTTGGAGTTAGCGGCGGCCAGCACGCACTCAAAATTTGGAGGCATTATTTGATTGGGAATCGATGTGAGATTTATACGGATCATAAGAGTTTGAAATACATTTTACTCACCGGATCTCAATCTGAGGCAGAGAAGATGGTTGGAATTAGTTAAAGATTATGATATTGGCATCCATTATCATCCCAGAAAAGCTAATGTTGTTGCGGATGCTTTAAGTAGGAAAAGTTATTGCAACAATGTTATGGTTCAGGAAAGTCAGCCAACACTTCATGAAGAGTTCAGACGCCTCAACTTGGAATTGGTAAATGAAGGTTGCGTTTTCAATGTCGAAGTGCACTCAACCCTGGAAGATCAGATCAGAGAGGCTCAAAAGAATGATAGTGGTATCATAGACCTAAAAGATGGTATGAAGAAAGGAAAATTTCACGAATTTTACGAGGATGAGAAAGGTACCATTTGGTTTGGAAAAGAATTGTAGTTCCTAACGTAAAGAAATCAAAGATGTGATTTTAAAAGAGGCTCATGATTACATTTATTCTATTCATCCGGAAGTACGAAAATGTACTCGGATTTGAAAGAAAAATATTGGTGGTCGAATATGAAAAGAGAAGTTGGTGATTTCGTGGCTCGTTGTGATATTTGTCGATTAGTTAAAGCAGAGCATCGAGACCAGCAGGATTGTTACAACCCTTGCGATTCTGTTTGGAAATGGGAAGAAATAGGAATGGATTTTATCACCGGACTTCCCGAACTAAGTCCTGATATGATTCAATATGGGTTATTGTGGATAGATTGACTAAGGTTGCACACTTTATTCTGTGAAGACAACATATTACGTGATAAACTCGCAGAGCTATACATGGACAAAATTGTATGTTTGCATGGTGTGCCAAAGAAGATCGTGTCGATCGAGGTTCCCGCCACCTCGAGGTTTTGGCGAAGTTGCATGAGGTTCAGGCACAAACCTAAACTTCAAGATCTTGCATACCATCCTCGCATGGATGGTCGACGGAAAGGATAAATCAAATACTAGAAGATATCTTTGAGAGCTTGTGCTTTGACATACTGATTCATCTTGGGATCAGAATTTGTCGTATGCAGAATTCTCGTACAATAACAGTTACCAGTCAAGTTTAAAGATGGCACCTTTTGAAGCTCTTTACGGAAGAAAATGCCGAACACCGTTGTATTGGAAAGAGACAGAGGGGGGACAAGTAATCGGGCCTGATATTCTGAAAGAAGCGTAAGAGCAAGTGAGAGTGATTCGTCGAATTTAAAAATAGCTCGACCAAGGCGTAAAAGTTATCCGATAATCGTCGTCGGGATTTAAGCTTTGCACTGTGATCATGTGTATCTGAAAGTTTCACCCCTAAAGGGAATGCGTCGTTTCAGAGTTAGCGGGAAACTTGCACCTCGCTATATCGGTCCATTTCCAGTGGTTGCCAGAAGAGGAGAAGTTGCTTATAAGTTGAAACTTCCTCTCCAGTTGTCAAATGTGCATGATGTCTTCCATGTTTCTCAGCTAAAGAAATGTCTTCGAGTGCCTGAAGAACAGTTGCCATTTGAAGAGATGGAACTAAAGGAAGATCTCTCTTATCCCGAGTATCCGATCAGAATCTTGGATGAAGCGGAGCGTAGAACCCGAAGCCGTGTGATCAAGTTTTGCAAAGTTCAGTGGAGCAACCATTCCGAGAAAGAAGCAACTTGGGAGCGAGAAGAGGACCTCAGAGCCGAGTTTCCCGATCTCTTTCTTTCTCCGTCCGAATCTCGGGGTCGAGATTCTCTCTAAGGGGGGTAGGTTTGTAACATCCCAGATTTTCTGTTGTTCCAAAAATTATTTTAAAATTTATTAAATTCAAAATTTGGATCTTCCTCGGTGTTCTAATTAACCTGGCATCCATATCCTCCCGAAACTGGAGTTCAATTCTTTATTGTCCGCAAGGTTAAAATTTCGTATTCCGGTCCTTATCCAAAATTTCACCCGAGTTCCAAAATGCTCCAAAAATCCCAAAATATATTGAATTAGGTTTCAAATATTCTATAATGATTTTGGAAAATTTTCCAAGATTTATAGAGTCTCTTTGCTATTTTATCTCTCGCGCTTTCATCAAATCCATTATATTCGTCCCGAAATTATCTAAATTTCAAAATTCTCTAAAACAATTCGAAACCAATTTTTTAGGTTCCAAATATTCCATAGTATTTTGAGAATTTTTCCAAGATTTCTAGAGGCTTCTATATATTTTATCCTTCGTGCTTTATTCTTAGCACTATTCATTTGGACCCACTCGTCGAGCAACAGTTCGTCTTCAACCTCCAAAGACTGAGGATTTTTTCCCGTAGCTCCTGTTCAATGTCCAAAAGAGAAAATATTTATAACTTCTTCATTTTCGCATCAAATCAAGGAGAGTTGAAGCGTTGCGACCGTATTGATGCAAGGATTCAATTCCTGCCGTTACCCATCCTTAATCCGAGCGAAACGGCCGCAATTAAGCGTTAATGACAATTTATTGCTCGGTCATTATCTCGGCGTTTCTTCACCTCACCGGGCGTGCGGGTACTCAAAAGCTTCGTCTTGCTATGCTCTACCCCATGCTCACTTTGCCCTTTGATTCAAAGGCCGCTTTTCTTTTCCAAAACTCGCGAAACCGCAGCCCAACGTCGACCAAAGACGCCGGCGAGCCAACTTTTGATCCGTGAGCCAAATCAAATTCCGTTCGCGTCATTTCGTGCATCTTGTCGCAAAGATCAAAAGCCCTCAAGAAAATTTGGGTTTCATTACAGACGGCGATTTAATTTGACGCTTGAACACCGCTGGCCTAACCATCTTTGCGGCGTCGGTTCGTGCCTCTCGGTAAGCCTCTTCAAATCCGATCTCACCTTTGGATTCGCGGCGTCGAGCTCTTCATGATGCTCACCCTATCTTCCATTTCGCTGGCTGGCCGCCCCTGGCCCAATCCCCCCATGCGCCATGGATTTTGCTCTGTTCTCGCGAATGAACAGCGCTGCTACAGTGTTTTTCTGTTTTTTTCCTTCTAATTCAACTTCAAACAATTGTTTCTCCTCCGTCGTAACTCCGAATCGAGTGATTTAAATTTCTAAATTCATATAAATTCATCCTCTATCTGCCAGTATTTTTATTATAATTTTTAGTTTATATTTATTTTATTTTATTCATTTCATGGACCGTTTTGCGCGTAGTCGAAGAAGCGGTCGTCGTCGCCGACGAAGGAGAAGACCTCCAGAACAGCGCAGCGCACTTCGTTGACGAAGGCAAGTCTCCTTGAAGTACGTTGATCCCATTGTTTATAACTATTTTATAAAAAGTTTGCAACTTGCGTGGCTATTTACATAAACCGATGATGTTAAAATATAGAATGTTAGTTATGCCCATTTCGAAATAACATCCTTGCTGTTTGATTACCATGCCTTTGTAACCCTAAGATTTAATCATGAAATCATGTATTATGTGATTAACCTTGTTTAGTACGGTAGGCTGTGCTTAGGATTGACGTTGATCAAAATACCTATGATGGGGTAAATTCTAAAATGTTGTTGAAATGTGTTTTATCAAAACTGTAGCAAGGTGATTGCTGCTGTGATTGTAAAATAAAAATAAAATAAAATGGTTTAGATTGGGGCGGAATGGTTTGTCGGGCGGGTGCGGATGGAGCATCGGTTTTGGTTTGTGAAAGCCGCCTAATCAATTTAAGGACCGACGCTTATGACTGTCCATTCTAAGCATTACCGCAACCACAAGTCTATAATGGTACGACTGGCTAAATAATTTGTAGAAACCTAACTTAGACTCGCTTGGTTGGTGGAATGTGAGTGCCGGATGGAGGCATGTCGATTTCTCACAGCGCAAGAGGGGCTTCAGATCGGGTGGATGGAACCCTAACAATGTGAAACCTCGGTGGTGGGTCGGGTTAGGCGTATACATTGTAAAGGTCTTGTCATGATCTCTCTGCAGCACACCAAAGGAAGTGTGTTCGTAGCGCTTGGCATTAAAGAGATGATCATGTCTTGTGGGTAAAGTGTACACCTCTGCAGAGTAAATCTATTCGAATAGCCGTGCCTACGGTCAAAGGCAAAGCGAAGAATGCTTTCATCTTGGTAGACTTGGTTTTGGTTTTCAAAATAATCGATGCTTTGGGAATTCGGGAGTGGTTAGAACTCTCGAATGTTTATTTGGCGATTGAGCCAACCGTAGATGGAACTGTTTTGAATCATGACAGATGGAGTCATGTGATGGTTAAACAAGATCTTTCAAAGTGGGCGGTTAGAGCACAGATACTAGTGTTGGTAGTTGGAACCTTCACTAGAGTTAGTAATAATTTCAATTGTACAAATAATTGTTAAAATTCCTTTGTGAAAATTATTATTAATAATGTTTGTTAAATCGGCTTTGTGCAAAAGAACCCTATTAAGCCTTCCTTGGTAAGCCCTTCATGATGCATTTTCCTGTGCTTTGCGAGTACGCTTGTACTCACATGCTATACAAAATTTTGTCATCGAGAATTACCAAGATGCGATTGAAGACAATGAGTTCTATGATGAGGAGCTTGTGGGCGATCGCCAAGATAACTAAGCGCGCTCCTAGTCGTCGCTTTGTGGTGTCTTTTGGGTTCTATCTTGTTGTTTTTTTTTGTGTTTCATTGCCGAGAACTTTGGTCATGTGACCAGAGATGTAATAATTAGCCATGTGGCTGGTAATTTATGGTTATGCTATATTTCGTTTTCTCTTCGTTCGGTTCTGGTTATGATAATCACTGCTTCACTGTGTGTACTAGCAACTGATCTGGGACTAGTACGTAAATACAGTGAGATTCCTGGATGGTAAATCCGGGGTCTCACAGAGGTGGTATCGAGCCCGGACGATCAGAGGACGAACTTAGTTAGAATGGCAAAGCCTTAAGGATTAATATTTTTATAAAAATATACTTATAAATTTTTTTTAGGTCCCTTTGCTTCTACCTTTTCTGTCTTAGCATCTGGTCTTTAGCTCATCCTTCATTTGAAATTTGTTTACTGTCCTTGTCCCGTTTCAAAATTTCTAGATGTCAGTTTACACCATCTTTGCCGTGATCACCGGAGGATCCCTCCCCTCGTGTTTTTGAGGAGAGTGGGGGGAGTAGTTAGTCTAGCTTAGCCCTTCCTTTTGTTCACGTTTAGAACGATGAATAAGTTGTGCGATGGACTGTATCGTGCTTTTATGCATTTGTGATACAGCCATTTTCTCTTTAAAAGCTATTTTGGTTTAAATAAAGATTTTAGTTGGAGTTTCCTTTCTATTGTTGTGTTTTTGTTTCGATGGATGTTGTGTAGTCCCCTGTTTTCTTATCTTTGCTTTTCGCTCTTTCCTCGTGTTTTTTTTCCTATCCTTGGTTTCAGATGGAGAACCCTGGCAGAGGTCGTGGCAGAGGAAGAAGAGGAGGCCGCGGTCGTGGTCGCGGAAGAGTGCAGATTCAAGAGGAAGTTCCTGTGGAGCAGCAGAACCAAGTGCCACCTTCTCCAGCGCAGCAGAACCAAGTGCCACCCCCACCCCCGAACCAGCCGCCAAGCATGGAGCAGATGATGGCCATGCAAATGCAAATTCTGCAAGCTTTGGCGCAAAATGCGCTGAATCCGCCGCAAGCAATCCCAGCTCAGGTCGTAGCTCAGCCACCCCAGTCTAAGTTCGGGGAATTCATGAGGACCAGACCCCCAACTTTCGCAGGATCAGTGGACCCTTTGGAGGTTGACGATTGGTTAAAAGATGTAGAAAAGAAGCTTTTCTTAGCCCAGTGTGATGAATTTGAGAGTGTCTTATAGGCCTCTCATCAGCAGAAAGGAACCGCTGCAAGTTGGTGGGAAAATTACCACGCTGCCCACGAGGAAACCCAGAGTATCACTTGGAATGAATTTGTGGAAGCTTTTCGGGCTACCCATATTCCCAAGGGGATTATGGAAATGAAGAGGCGTGAGTTTCACAAGCTGCAACAAGAAAACCTTTCAGTCTCTGAATATCTGAATCGGTTCACCCAGCTTTCTCGTTATGCTACCGAAGATGTTGCCACGGATGAGGCTAAGATCTGGCGCTTCATGGAGGGCCTTGACCCCAATATCAAAGTTCAGCTGGTATCAAATGACTTCCTTCATTCCAAAGACATGGTGAACAAGGCTTTGATCCAAGAGGATGCTCGGCACACTGCTTGAATCAAGAAAGAGGAAGTTGATGTTTCAAACGCAGCGTGGTGCCGTAGCTCCAAACCCGCTTCTTCCAAATTTCGATCCAAAGAAAGCCAAGAGCCACCAATACTTCCAGACCCCAATGTCCACTCTCGTCGATTCACTCAAGCCCTCGCCGCAATACAGAAATCAAGTTCGAAGAGCAACGCAAAGAATCGCAGGAGTCCAATGCTTTAATCTGCAGGAGATGGGACATTACGCTAGTAATCGTCCCCGAAGCGTCATCGTGACCCCGCCTCGTTCAACACAGGATCTACTCCACTCGTGCCCAAAGACCACTACGGGAAGAGGAACGCCGCAGACTCCGCGCATTTCTCGCACCATCGGAAGAGGACGTGCTAATCACGCCATCTTGAAGAAGTTCAGACGCCTTTTGATGTGGTGTATGGTAAGTTCTTCGTCAATTCGGCCTCGCTTGATTGTTTGATTCGGTGCTTCGCATTCATTCATATCGAGTATTTGGTTAGAAAGCATGGATGGGATACAGCTTCACTTAGAAATCCTTGCTAGTTCAATCCACGTAAAGAACTAAGAACAACCGCTATTTGTCCAAAAATAGACATAATTATAAAGGGCAAAGTTCCTAGCGAACTTAATATTATTGGATACTAAGGGTATAGAAGTAATCCTTGGAATGGATCGGTTAACCAAGTACAAAGGTCGATAGACGTGCTAGTAGAGCTATCTCCTTACTAGTCCCGAGGGAATTCGAGTGGAGTTCCTGTCTAATCTCTCCTCTAAGGGGGGTAGTACCCTGAACCGACTAAAAGGTACATCTTTGGAAAATGTGCCCATAGTGAATGAATACCGGATGTATTCCCGGAAGATTTGCACAGTATGCCACGGCACCGTGATATTGAGTTTATGATTGAGCTTGTACAGTACATCTCCTATCTCAAGAGGCCTTATCGGTTACCTGCTAATGAATTAGCAGAGATGAAGAAACAGATTGAAGAACTGCAGGAGAAAGGATTTATAAGACCAAGTTCATCACCTTGGGGTTCACCGGTAATCTTCGTTAAGAAGAAGGATGGTAGTCTGAGAATGTGCATAGACTACAGATCACTGAATGAGGTCACAATAAAGAATAAGTATCCTTTGCCAAGGATAGATGATCTATTTGATCAGTTGAAAGGAGCTCAGGTTTTCTCAAAAATAGACTTAAGATCAGGATATCATCAGCTCAAGATAAGAAAAGAAGATATTCCGAAGACAGCCTTTACTACCCGCTATGGATTGTACGAGTTTACAGTGATGTCCTTTGGTTTAACAAATGCACCGTCATATTTCATGAATTTGATGAATAAGGTGTTTATGGAGTTTTTGGATAAGTTTGTTGTCGTTTTTATTGATGACATTCTTATCTATTCCAAGAATGAGAAAGAGCATGAGGATCATTTGAGGATAATTTTGGAAAAGCTCAGAGAGCATCAGCTGTATGCTAAGTTCAGTAAATGTGATTTTTGGTTGAAGGAAGTTGCTTTCTTAGGTCATGTTATTTCTGCTGGAGGAGTAGCAGTAGACCCTATGAAGGTGAAGGACGTTTTGGATTGGAAGCAACCCAAGTCTGTTCGGGATATCAGAAGTTTTCTTGGATTAGCAGGCTATTATCGGCGTTTTATTGAAGGTTTTTCCAAGATAGCGAGACCTCTCACTCAACTTTTGAAGAAGGAGAAGAAGTTTGAATGGACTAAATCTGTGAACAAAGTTTTCGTGAATTGAAGAAGAGGTTAACTTCAACCAAGACTTGTTCTCACGGATATTCATAAGGATTTTGAAGTTTATCATGATGCCTCAAAGCAAGGTCTCGGATGTGTATTGATGCAAGAAGGTAAAGTATTAGCTTATGCCTCAAGACAATCATGACCCCATGAAGAAAATTACCCAACTCATGATTTGGAGTTAGCAGCAGTGCACGCACTCAAAATTTGGAGGCATTATTTGATTGGGAATCGATGTGAGATTTATACGGATCATAAGAGTTTGAAATACATTTTTACTCAGCCGGATCTCAATCTGAGGCAGAGAAGATGGTTGGAATTAGTTAAAGATTATGATATTGGCATCCATTATCATCCCGGAAAAGCTAATGTTGTTGCGGATGCTTTAAGTAGGAAAAGTTATTGCAACAATGTTATGGTTCAGGAAAGTCAGCCAACACTTCATGAAGAGTCCAGACGCCTCAACTTGGAATTGGTAAATGAAGGTTGCGTTTTCAATGTCGAAGTGCACTCAACCCTGGAAGATCAGATCAGAGAGGCTCAAAAGAATGATAGTGGTATCATAGACCTAAAAGATGGTATGAAGAAAGGAAAATTTCCTGAATTTTCTGAGGATGAGAAAGGTACCATTTGGTTTGGAAAAAGAATTGTAGTTCCTAACCAGAAAGAAATCAAAGATGTGATTTTAAAAGAGGCTCATGATTCTGCTTTATTCTATTCATCCGGAAGTACGAAATGTACTCGGATTTGAAAGAAAAATATTGGTGGTCGAATATGAAAAGAGAAGTTGGTGATTTCGTGGCTCGTTGTGATATTTGTCGCTTAGTTAAAGTAGAGCATCGAGACCAGCAGGATTGTTACAACCCTTGCATTCTGCTTGGAAATGGGAAGAAATAGGAATGGATTTTATCACCGGACTTCCTTAACTAAGTCCTGATATGATTCAATATGGGTTATTGTGGATAGATTGACTAAGGTTGCACACTTTATTCTGTGAAGACAACATATTCGTGATAAACTCGCAGAGCTATACATGGACAAAATTGTATGTTTGCATGGTGTGCCAAAGAAGATCGTGTCGATCGAGGTTCCCGGTTTACCTCGAGGTTTTGGCGAAGTTGCATGAGGTTCGGGCACAAACCTAAACTTCAAGATCGCATACCATCTTCGCATGGATGGTCGACGGAAAGGATAAATCAAATACTAGAAGATATGCCGAGAGCTTGTGCTTTGACATACTGATTCATCTTGGGATCGAATTTGTCGATGCGAAATTCTCGTACAATAACAGCTTACTATCAAGTTTAAAGATGGCACCTTTTGAAGCTCTTTACTAAGAAAATGCCAACACCGTTGTATTGGAAAGAGACAGAGGGGGACAAGTAATCGGGCCCGATATTCGAAAGAAGCGTAAGAGCAAGTGAGAGTGATTCGCCGAATTTAAAAATAGCTCGACCAAGGCGTAAAAGTTATGCCGATAATCGTCGTCGGGATTTAAGCTTTGCACCGGTGATCATGTGTATCTGAAAGTTTCACCCTAAAGGGAATGCGTCGTTTGAGTTAGCGGAAACTTGCACCTCGCTATATCGGTCCATTTCCGATGGTTGCCGTAAGAGGAGAAGTTGCTTATAAGTTGAAACTTCCTCTCCAGTTGTCAAATGTGCATGATGTCTTCCATGTTTCTCACTAAAGAAATGTCTTCGAGTGCTCAAGAACAGCTTGCCATTTGAAGAGATGGAACTAAAGGAAGATCTCTCTTATCCCGAGTATCCGATCAGAATCTTGGATGAAGCGGAGCGTAGAACCCGAAGCCGTGTGATCAAGTTTTGCAAAGTTCAGTGGAGCAACCATTCCGAGAAAGAAGCAACTTGGGAGCGAGAAGAGGACCTCGAGCCGAGTTTCGATCTCTTTCTTTCTCCGTCCGAATCTCGGGTCGAGATTCTCTCTAAGGGTAGGTTTGTAACATCCTGCATTTTCATTGTTCCAAAAATTATTTTAAAATTTATTAAATTCAAAATTTGGATCTTCCTCGGTGTTCTAATTAACCTGGCATCCATATCCTCCCGAAACTGGAGTTCAATTCTTTATTGTCCGCAAAGTTAAAATTTCGTATTCCGGTCCTTATCCAAAATTTCACCCGAGTTCCAAAATGCTCCAAAAATCCCAAAATATATAGAATTAGGTTTAAAATATTCTATAATGATTTTGGAAAATTTTCCAAGATTTATAGAGTCTCTTTGCTATTTTATCTCTCGCGCTTTCATCAAATCCATTATATTCGTCCCGAAATTATCTAAATTTCAAAATTCTCTAAAACAATTCCGAAACCAATTTTGTTAGGTTCCAAATATTCCATAGTATTTTTGAGAATTTTTCCAAGATTTCTAGAGGCTTCTATCTATTTTATCCTTCGCGCTTTATTCTTAGCACTATTTATTTGGACCCACTCGTCAGAGCAACAGTTCGTCTTCAACCTCCAGCACTGAGGATTTTTTTCCCGTAGCTCCCTGTTCAATGTCCAAAAGAGAAAAATATTTATAACTTCTTCATTTTCGCATCAAATCAAGGGAGAGTTGAAGTGTTGCGACCGTATTGATGCAAGGATTCAATTCCCTGCCGTTACCCATCCTTAATCCGAGCGAAACGGCCGCAATTAAGCGTTAATGACAATTTATTCCTCGGTCATTATCTCGGCGCTTTCTTCACCTCACCGGCGTAAGGGTACTCAAAAGCTTCGTCTTGCTATGCTCTACCCCATGCTCACTTTGCCCCTTTGATTCAATGCCGCTTTTTCCAAAACTCGCGAAAACCGCAGCCCAACGTCGACCACGACGCGGCGAGCCAACTTTTGATCCGGTGAGCCAAATCAAATTCGTTCGCGTCATTTCGTGCATCTTGTCGCAAAGATCAAAAGCCCTCAAGAAAATTTGGGTTTCATTACAGACGGCGACGAATTTGACGCTTGAACACCGCTGGCCTAACCATCTTTGCGGCGTCGGTTCGTCGTCTCCGTAAGCCTCTTCAAATCCGATCTCACCTTTGGATTCGCGGCCGAGCTCTTCATGATGCTCACCCTATCTTCCATTTCGCTGGCTGGCCGCCCTGGCCCTATCCCCCATGCGCCATGGATTTTGCTCTGCTCTCGCGAATGAACAGTCTGCTACAGTTGTTTTTCTGTTTTTTCCTTCTAATTCAACTTCAAACAATTGTTTCTCCTTCGTCAGAATCGAATCGAGTGATTCAAATTTCTAAATTCATATAAATTCATCCTCTATCTGCCAGTATTTTTATCATAATTTTTAGTTTCTATTTATTTTATTTTATTCATTTCATGCACCGCTTTTGCACGTAGTCGAAGAAGCGGTCGTCGCCGCCGACGAAGGAGAAGACCTCCAGAACAGCGCAGCGCACTTCGCTGACGAAGGCAAGTCTCCTTGAAGCACGTTGATCCCATTGTTTATAATCTGTTTTATAAAAGTTTGCAACTTGCATGGCTATTTACATAAACCGATGATGTTAAAATATAGAATGTTAGTTATGCCCATTTCGAAATAACATCCTTGCTGTTTGATTACCATGCCTTTGTAACCCTAAGATTTAATCATGAAATCATGTATTATGTGATTAACCTTGTTTAGTACGGTAGGCTGTGCTTAGGATTGACGTTGATCAAAATACCTATGATGGGGTAAATTCTAAAATGTTGTTGAAATGTGTTTTATCAAAACTGTAGCAAGGTGATTGCTGCTGTGATTGTAAAATAAAAATAAAATAAAAATGGTTTAGATTGGGGCGGAATGGTTTGTCGGTGGTGCGGATGGAGCATCGGTTTTGGTTTGTGAAAGCCGCCTAATCAATTTAAGGATCGACGCTTATGACTGTCCATTCTAAGCATTACCGCAACCACAAGTCTATAATGGGTACGACTGGCTAAATAATTTGTAGAAACCTAACTTAGACTCGCCATTGGTGGAATGTGAGTGCCGGATGGAGGCATGTCGATTTCTCACACGGCGCAAGAGGGGCTTCAGATGGTGGATGGAACCCTAACAATGTGAAACCTCGGTGGTGGGTCGGGTTAGGCGATACATTGTAAAGGTCTTGTCATGATCTCTCTGCCGCACACCAAAGGAAGTGTGTTCGTAGCGCTTGGCATTAAAGAGATGATCATGTCTTGTGGGTAAAGCTGTACACCTCTGCAGAGTAAATCTATTCGAATAGCCGTGCCTACGGTCAAAGGCAAAGCGAAGAACGCTTTCATACTGGTAGACTTGGTTTTGGTTTTCAAAATAACTGATGCTTTGGGAATTCGGGAGTGGTTAGAACTCTCGAATGTTTATTTGGCGGATTGAGCCAACCAGGTAGATGGAACCTGTTTTGAATCATGACAGATGGAGTCATGTGATGGTTAAACAAGATCTTTCAAAGTGGGCGGTTAGAGCCTGTATACTAGTGTTGGTAGTTGGAACCTTCACTAGAGTTAGTAATAATTTCAATTGTACAAATAATTGTTAAAATTCCTTTGTGAAAATTATTATTAATAATGTTTGTTAAATCTGGCTTTGTGCAAAAGAACCCTATTAAGCCTTCCTTGGTAAGCCCTTCATGATGGATTTTCCCAGGCTTGCGGAGTACGTTTGTACTCACATGCTATACAAAATTTTGTCATCAGAGAATTACCAAGATGCAGTTGAAGACAGTGAGTTCTATGATGAGGAGCTTGTGGGCGATCGCCAAGATAACTAAGCGCGCGCCCTAGTCGTCACTTTGTGGTGTCTTTTGGGTTCTATCTTGTTTTTTGTGTGTTTCACTTGCGAGAACTTTGGTCATATGACCAGAGATGTAATAATTAGCCATGTGGTCGTAATTTATGGTTATGCTATATTTCGCTTTCTCTTCGCTCGCTCGTTATGATAATCACTGCTTCACTGTGTGTACTAGCAACTGATCTGGGACTAGTACAGAAATACACAGGAGATTCCGGATGGTAAATCCGGGGTCTCACACTCTTCGTCATTTTCGCTGATGTCATCATCACATTCCAACATTTCAGCTTCATCCTCTGCCGCCATACGGTCCACTAACTCCAACTGATCAACAAGTTGCTCGATCTCCTCCCCTTCATCGGCCCAACCTTCTGCGTTTGCTGCATCCCTATTATCTTCCCCGTCGCTATCTCAACCGCACCACTTCCGAACTTGTTCACTCTAACCGATGTCTCGCTCTCGCCCATATCACTAATATCCACCTCTTCTCTAGGGCAAACTCGCACCAAAGATCACACATTCAAGGCGAGATCCCTTGCACCACCTTAACCATTTCGCCACAAGTATGTCCGATCTATTTTCTTTAACTCCCAAATAGCCGGATCACTCTTGCTACGTGTGAATAGGATTTCAATGGTAACAGAGTACACACTTGGATCCAGGGAAAAATATTGGGTCAACCAAAATTTCATATCACGAATGCTAACACTTTCGGGGAACGAGTGCTCAATCATGGTGACCGAAAACTTGCTTAAATCAACACCATTTTGCGTACTTTTTATTTCACCGTTGCCATAATATACCCTAAATTTCACTGGATCCGACATCACTGCGACCATATATACGAAATAAATTTTTAGATCACCACTAACACGTAATTTCAATAACCTAAATTAAAGAACGCTAATTAATTATCTCGCTACGGATACTACAACATTAAAGTACAAATCTAATATCGCTAACCTAAATTACATGCACTAATTAAATTAAATTAAATCTAACATCAACTATAATATTTTTCGATACTATTTTTATACGCAATTACAAAAATTAAATATTACAAAAATAGAAATTTACCTTTTTTTTCTCCTTCTTCCTCCTCCTCCTCCCTCTCTCTCCCTCTCTCCCTCTCCCTACCCGAACTCCCTCTCTCCCTCTCTCCCTACCCGAGCTCCCTCTCTCCTCTCTCTCTCTCTCTCCCTCTCCCTCTCCCTCTCTCCCCGGTCGCCGGTCGCCTCACTTCTTCGCGCTCGGGCTCTTTTTTTCTCTCCTCCACGCGAATGAAACCAGAACCGGGCGAGGCAGGCAAAAACTGCCCCTATTTTCGCCAAATGGTATGGCGAAAATAGGGTGGTTACATACTGTTTATGACAACCTATTTTCGCCATACCATTTGGCGAAAATAGGGTGTCCCGCCAAAAACCCGTCACCACTCCAGTTAAGATTTAACCTAATTTCGCCAAACTATTTGGCGAAATGTCATTTTCGCCAAACCATTTGGCTATTACATGATTTTCGCCAAACCATCTGGCGACGACGTATTATTTTTGCAAATTTTTCAATCCGCGTATTAATGCCGCAATTAATTTTAAAAAATATATTATTTAAAAAAAAAATCCTACACAGCACACCTCCCCCATTCTTTTCTTCTTCCCTGCCATTCCTTTCTTCTTCCCCATGGCAGCAAGAGCAAGCTCAAGCTCTCCCATCTTCTCTCCTCCAAATCCTCTCCAAGAATAAAAAACCAAGCAATAAATGATCTGGTTGTCCTTAACTTCAATTTAATAACTTGCGCAGGGTTTCGTTTCTTTAAGTTTTGTTACTTGTATAATGTCATACATATATCAGGATAATGTCGAAATGTTCAAAATAATCAAACCACAGCAGTCTGAGATGCCTATTTGTGGTTACTACTCTTATTCACCAACTTATCCACCAACCTTTTCAAGCATGATATCTTGGGTCAAAATCAAACACACATCGGATTATTTCTGCAGGTTTTGGGTACAGTAATGTTCTGGTAGGAGAAGGAAACATTCAGATTCTGGCATTTGTTGTACCAACCCGTCCGCGAAATTAGTCATCAGGCTCCGCAAACTATACCAAAAAAATTGATCGACGCACTTCATTTGGCAAATTCTACAAGTGCATCAAGCAAGCTTCAAACTTCAAGAAGGTTTCCTGCAATATTAAATCTGCATTTCATCTGACTTCAGGAATAAAGTCCACTTACAATTTTATATAGTTCCATTCTGTAGTTTATAAAGTCCACTTCAAGAAGGTTCGCCCAAGTTTGCATGTGCTGATATTATGTCTCTTTCATTTGTATAATCTGTTTATTAGAAGATGAGACCGGGATCCTGCGTTGACACCAAACAATTTTGGCTCTTCAACACATTCATTCATTATTTAACTTCTTTGGTGGCACATGTTTTCTGTTTGCAACGCAGAAGATTCTAAATACAATATCTTTTGAAAAACTTGACATGACCAGACTTTTGCATCTCTTCCGTTTTTCCTCCGACTTTTTTTCAGTTTACCTACTTCGTCAGTCGTCATCACAATGAACTTATGCAAAAGCGATCACTAGTAACTTATGTAGGCTTATCTGAAAAGGCACTGTTAGTTTAGTTAAGAAAGAGAGAGAGAGACGGACAGAGTCAATATCAACAAACAAATTTTTTTTTTGATAGCTTGACTATGTGGCTTATCTACTTCCTACTGGGGTACCTAATCTGAAGAACCGTACCAACTCCCAATTACCAGGATGCATCATCAGATTTAATGCATTCAAGATGATTCAGAGAAAAAGAATTTCACAGCAGGATCGAATTGCATGAGTTTTTCAAGGTCCCCTTGTGGTTGGACAATGGCAGAGTACTTGGATAATCTTCTGAGCTATGAGCAATGAGGAGGAAAAGGCAAAATCTTTTGAAGACAAGGAAGAAATGATAACTTCTGTCCTTTTGCCTGGATTTTCCACTATTCATTGAGAAATGGGTGATAAACTGCTAAGTAAACACAAACGCATGGCTTAAGAGCTTGGATTACCATTCAAATAAGTGCATACACACTGCACAAAAACAAAAATTTTAAAACAAAGCCAAAATGTGAGACCTATCTAACTTAACATCCACGCTGTATAAAAACAAAAATTTTAGAAACTTGATCGCGAAGAAATCTCAATAACTCAAGTTTTATCCATCCAAACTTGATGAAACTTGAACCACGACTAGAAAATGACCTTAGAACTATGATTCCAAAAGAAATGTTAAGAATAAGCCCAAGGTCTCAACCTTTCATGTAAAGGTTCAAGCTGTAGCAAAAAACAATGATTTTATCTCAAGAACACGATGTTGTAAGTACAATTTGAGCAAGAATGAGTTCTAATAGATCTTACTAGATTGGGACATGTTCTAGATGAATCCCTTAACCTCTTATATATCCTAAATCCAATAGAAATATAGTAAATAGAAGGAGGAGAAACAAAGCTCAAATTGCATGAAAGAATCAAGCAAAAATCGCGAGAAATAAAATAAAATTTAGAACATAGATGAACTTTAATCTTGTATTGCTCAGAGAAAGATGGTTACAAAGCCGCACTTCATGTTGTGCTAAGTTCAAAGGAGTACAAAGAAACCAAAAACTCTTCTCTAAGACTTGGCATAGAGGCATGAACCTCATCAAGGGTTGAGATTCAGTCCCTCACTCATACATGGTCGAACTCATAACCCAACAAGATAACGGGTTTTAATCATACACTTGCACACTTCTCAAAGCACCGCTTAAGTTGAAGATTCAATAACCATTTAGCACTAACTTGACATTTACTTTACACATAAACCCCTGATACAACGATCCTCCTTCGCTTGAGTAGGGTTCAAATTAGCATCTCATCCATCTACTTGTCATCCCAGCTTGTAGTAACTCCTCAGTCTTAGTCATCTTTCGACGTCACCTTGACTATCTGGGCCTTAGCTCTCCTAACCTAGTTCATGTCTCCTCCACCTCACCATGACCTAGCACCAACGTGCTGCAACCATCTCGGACAAGTAAAACATCACATAGCATTTCTACATATAATATGCAACATGTAATCAACAACAGTATCAATTCATAATTAAGTGCATCATTCAAGCTCACTGGGCCGGTCTGTCCGTCAACACAAGACCGGTTAGACCGACAGTAGCTTAAAATTGCAAATTTAGTTTTTCAAGCTAAAAACAAGCTCACACAAATCGATACAAGCTTAATAAACATCAAATGCTCATCACACATCCATAGGTCATATAGTCTCACAGAAACTTATCTAAAAAACAGCCATATTTTTGAGAAGAATGCACCTACGGAGTCGAGACCAAGTCGACATCAACTACAAGAACTCCTAGGTGCAGTTCAGGTGTAGTGTTGAGATTTAAGTATTAGCCAACGGATGTTGGATGGTTACTAAAGCCTCTGTTTTGAAGTGTTCTCGCGCCAACGTTAGCTGCTAGTATTATTTTGAGCTTCGACGGCGGTTCACCAACTTATCGCGTGCCGCCACGGCTCTGCATGCGCGCGCGCTATATAAGCAGGTTGGCATCACCAAAGCTTGAGCAGAGCGAAGAAACAATCGACGATTCAGAGATCAGATAGCAAAAGCTTTCTTTGCAGATTACTTCCATTCCAAAGAATCAATCGCCTGGGTCCATTTGCAGATTCAGACATGGACGCCGGAGACGCCATGGAGAGAGGCGAGCGCGCGCCACTCCTGCCGCCGGAGGTAGGGATCGTGATCTCGGTGGAGTAGTTTTAGAATGATCAGTGCCATTTCAGCATTGGTGCATGCATTGTTGATTTATCAGCATTACTTGTTCGTCGTGTGAATCTCACCGGCAGAAATGGCACTGCGCGAATGCGACATTTCTCAAGAGATGGCGGTTGCGATTTACGATGTAGGAGTTGGTAGCTTACTGGCAGCAACATTAGGCCAAGTCTAAGTTAAACAAGACAGAAGATGAATATATATACTTCCTAAAACAATCAAATCTTTTCTAGATGCATCAACATTGAGTTTTAAACATGAGGTTTTACAAAGAATTGAATTTCCAAGAACCGGTCGGAATTAGGAAAAAGCAAGAAAGTGCATCCACATCACAATTTAGCCACTGTTTCGTCTTGCCTTCTGCCCGAAGTTTAACATCGACATCATACTTGAGCATCATATATTCATAACTTCAACACGCACGCGTTAAAATATATATGTGGCTGCTTCTTCCCTCCTTTTCTCTTAATAAGAAAGCAGATTCTCCTTGTTGACAAATTCTGCCATTATTTTTTCTCCATCAATTACAGAGTCACGGGATAAAGATTCAAGAAGAGAGTCATGAAGCACCACTCATCAAGAAGAGTAAAAAAGGCACTGGTAGCAAGGCACCATTAGTAGTTCTAGGTGAGTTCCATGAATGTTCCAAATTAACAATGTAAATAAAATAGAATTCAATCCCAACCTTTAGTATCTCCAAGATAGCTTTACTTCGAAATGTCAAAAACTAAGTACAAGAATATTGTAAATTTTTATTTAACAAAAATGACTACGATATGGTGCAGGGTTCGAGTGCCTGGAAAGCACGGCGTTCAATGGCATCTCGACGAACCTGGTGGTGTACCTGGAGACCGTCCTCCACGGCAGCAACCTCGCGAGCGCCTCCAAAGTCACGACGTGGTACGGCACGAGCTACCTCACTCCGATCTTCGGCGCCATCGTCGCCGACACCTTCTGGGGCAACTACAACACCATCCTCATCTCCCTCGCCGTCTACCTCCTCGGGATGATGCTGGTCACCTTCTCCGCCTTCTTGCCGACCACGGCGGCCGGCACCGGCGCGTCATCCGTGCTGAGCACACAGAGCTTGGCGTTCCTCGGGCTGTACCTGGTGGCGGTCGGCAGCGGCGGGGTGCGGTCGTCGCTGCTGCCATTCGGCGCGGAGCAGTTCGATGAGGGGAGCGCGGCGGGCCGGGAGGAAAAGGCGTCTTTCTTCAGCTGGTTCTACCTCTGTGTTGACTTCGGCCCCATCATCTCCGGCGTGTTCCTCGTCTGGATCCAGCAGAATGTCAGCTGGGGCCTAGGCTTCGGCATCTCCACCGCCTGCATCGCGCTCGCAATGGCGGCCTTCGTGCTTGCCACGCCCATGTACAAGCGCCGTGTCCCGGCCGGCACACCGCTCAAGAGCCTCTGCCAGGTCGTCGTCGCAGCCTGCAGGAAGTTCAGCGTCAGGCTGCCCGCCGACGCTGACCTCCTCTACGAGGTCAGCGACAAGATGCGTGACTCTGAGTCCCAGCCCGCCATGATTGCGCACACCGACCAGTTCAGGTTTCTTGACAAGGCGGCGATCATCTCGCAGTCGGACTTGGATGAGGTGATGCTGGAGCCGGGCTTGGTGGCGGCAAACTCGTCGTCGTGGAAGCTCTGCACAGTGACACAGGTGGAGGAGCTCAAGATCCTGCTGCGGCTGCTACCCATCTGGACAACCAGCATCGTCGTCTCTGCGGCGTACTCGCAGATGAACACCACCTTCATCCAGCAAGGCACCGCCATGGACATGGCCATCCTCTCGCTGCCGGTACCGGCGGCGTCGCTGGGCTCGTTCGAGGTGATCTGCGTCCTAGCCTGGGTGCTCCTCTACAGCAAGGTGATCGTGCCGACATTCTCCTCCCTCAGCGCTGGGAGAGGCGGCGAGCCATCGCAACTGCAGCGGATGGGCGCCGGGCGGCTGCTCATGGCGCTGGCCATGGCAGCCGCGGCGCTAGTGGAGATGAGGCGGCTCGAAGGCGCGGCGCGCGGCGAGGCGATTGGCATCGCGTGGCAGCTGCCGCAGTACTTCCTCCTAGCCGGCGCGGAGGTATTCTGCTACATCGCGCAGCTGGAGTTCTTTTACGGCGAGGCGCCGGACACCATGAAGAGCACGTGCACGTCGCTCGCGCTGCTCACCATCGCGCTGGGCAGCTACATGAGCTCGCTCATCTACGCCGTGTTGGCCGCGCTAACGGCGACAGCGGGCAGCTCAGGGTGGATCTCCGACGACCTCAATCAGGGCCACCTCGACTACTTCTTCTGGGCCATGGCTGCCATGTGCACGCTCAACTTCGTCGTCTACAGCGCATTCGCCAAGAACTACAAGCTCAAGACGATCCTCTCCTGATGGTCTGACAACACCTAAGATTCTTTCTCTCTCTCTGTTTTTTTTTTTTGGAATTTGTCAGGGCTTGAAGATTCGCTCACATTGCACAATTGCCAATTGAAACGTGACAGTTGTAGTAGGATGAAACAGAGGAATTTTTTCGTCTTTCTTTTCTTCTTTTTTAAAGAAGGCTGCACTGTTCCTAGGCAGCAACACTTTTTGATTTCTTTTTCATTTTCTCACTTACAGTTGAAGTTACCAGTGTACTTCTTTGCTCTGTACTCCCTATTTCAGTTCATGGAAAGAGAATTACAATTTTTTAAATTGTTGTCGGCACACTTACAAATTTGGATATATATACAGTGAAAACCTAGATATAGTTGTTATCATGCAAACTCCTCCTATACAAACGTGCCTTTTGATATTACGTTGTGGCGTGGATCAAGTGGGGTGGGAATCACCAACCAGGTCGATCGCTTGGAAACAGATTGTGAATACTTACGCCTTCCACTATATTTGTCTGTTGTCATGAAAGAATCCGTTTCAATATATTTATCTAGGGTGTGTTTGCTTAATGCGATGAGGTTGAATGAGATGGGATGATCATATACTATTTGGTTATATTATTTTAGACAAATAGAATGGTTCAGTATCTATAGAGAATATTTTTCAAATTTATGTCTCACTATTCAAAATGGGATGATTCCATTCAAACAATCAAACATATGGAATATTTTTTTCTTAAACCATCTCATACATGTACCATTTGGTACAAGCAACTAAATACACCCCTATATCAATGGAGTCTACAGTATATTTATTACGATTTTTCACTCTATACTCCTTAAATGCTTCGAAAGAACTTTAGTGCTTATGTTATGACATTTAATAGGGCATGTATCTTATATTTAGTGCTTTTTTTATTTGTGTGAGTGGTACGCTATGGACAAATATGATAAAACAGTGGGCATATCTGGTTAAGCAATGGGAGATCCCACATGATCCATAGAGAGTTATTGTTTTTTTTTGTGTCATTCTTAGGATCTTTCTTTCAGAACGTTGGAAAATTGCATTCAAATTTTCTGCTGACGAATATTTGTCATTCTTGACTAGATCTATTCAACGTCAGGGCGTGCTTGGCGCAATAAAAACCCAGCCTAGCCTGACACAAGCAAATCTCAAAGCCCAAAAAAGCCTGAATCCCTTGTTAGAATAAATATGTCTTTTTAATTTATTTTTCATGAATAAAATATTGTTAGTTAATTCTTTTATTATTAAAATATTATTATACTATTTATTTGGTTTTCTATGGCCTTTTGGGCTTCGTCAGGCTCATGGGCCAAATCTGGCCAGATCCTAAAAAAACCGGCTTGAGCTCGGTCGAGCCAACTAGGCCAGACCGGAAATTTTTGCTGTATTAGCTCCCTGTTCATTCGTATTTTCAAAACTAGCCACCGAAGCGACAAAATTGCAGAAATAGCCCCCTGACCCACGCGTGCCGCGACCTGGAGCAGCGACATTATTTCTCCGCATTTTTTTCCCCGCCGGTCCCACCAAGCCGCTACCTAGAGGAGCGGCTCCGGCCATAGCGCGTAGGATGGTGGGGGCCCACCATGTCGCGACCTGGAGTGGCGGCTTCCCTCTGCGCTGGCCCCACCTTGCCGCTCCTCCACCGTGCGGCTCCCTCCTCCCACCTACCAGCTATTTTTTTTAGCCATTTCAAAGACGAAATTTTTCGGTTTTTTAGCCGTTTTAAATGACGATTTAACGGATTTGGCTACTATCGCAACCGAATTATATTTGTATCCCCTAGGACGACGATTCCGTGGATGGCAGGCGCTGCAAAGCATTGTCGCGATCACCAGGTGCTCGCTAATCTGCATTGACTTTATCCGAAAATTCATTGTTAAAAGTCAGTGTTAAATTTATGTAAAGTATGAATTATTACAACCCAGAGTTATTTTGTCGGTTGCTAGAATTTTAGAGTTAAGTAAATTCAAAAATTCATATTTATCTGTGCTAATCTTAATTCTTATAGTGTTGTACAAATTTATTTGTCAGTTAATAGTTTTGATTAAAAAATCAAATTTTGTTGTTTGTCATTCTCTTTTCGATGTGCGACAAGTTAGAAGAAAAATTATAGTAAATTATTGAATAAAACCCGACATTGATATTACGAAGTGCAGGGATACAATATAGGTACATGCCTCATAAAACTAGGATACAACGGAGGTATGCATGCCTTAGAAAATTCATAAAACTAGGATACAACGTATTCCATAGTTATATGCCTCTGGTGAAGGACTTAGTAACAAATCCATTCATTTTATGGCCATGGTTGTCGAAATAGACGGTCAAAACAAGGATAATCGTATATTGGTGGCAGACGAGGTACTACGTATGGATACCCGAGAGGGCTTGATGGAATATCGTCGTCAGGATTTGGAGGACTTCGAGGACGTAAGGTTCGTGGGCTAGGTGGCATAAAATCGTCATCATCATCATCATCATTTATATGGTTTTGAGCTAGACCTCTTGCGGTGGTGGTTGAAGTCCTCTTGCATTGTTTCTTGAACAGCCTGTTGTAGTAGCACTTGAATGGTCTGTTGTGGTAGTTCTTGAACTTCGAGGTCTAGGTGATACGAAATCGTCGTCGTCATCATTTGCATAGTCAGGAGCAAGCCCCCCTATGGTGGTGGTTGAACGTCCTCTTGCATTGTTTCTTGAACAGCCTGTTGTAGTAGCACTTGAACGGCTTGTTGTGGTAGTTCCTGAACGTCGAGGTCTAGGTGATACGAAATTGTCGTCATCATCGTCATCATCATTTGCATAGTCAGGAGCAAACCCCCTGCGGTGGTGGTTGAACGTCCTCTTGACCTCAAGTTAGATCCTCTTCTGTGTCTTCTGCGCGAACCAGGCATCAAACCCCCGTCGAAGAGCATGTACATCGCAAAGAATTCTGGGATATCTTTGTTCAGCAAATCTTTATCCTCCGGGAATGACTAACACACAAGACGAGCATACAAATTAGTTAACTTACAGATAATGGTAAAAAGATTTGTTGGGTGAACAAATATGAAATAACTAACCTTAATATGCTCTGCATACTGATCGGGCAGCATCATTACCCTGTAAAGTCTCGTAGAGAAACCAATAGCAGAAGGGTGGTCTGCTAGTTCGCACACCCTGAAATATGTTTGACGCCACTCTTGCAAGTGCGCTTTGAGGTCGTCGGCGTTCACAAGGTTAAGGGCGGAGGTTGTCATGTTATTCCTCGATAATGTCGGATGGCACTCTTGCAATTTGGACAGCACCTTACTTAGGTTCTCCTCCTTGAACGGATCATCCTTCCCATTATGCGTAACCTTCAACGTGTAATGTAGGGCTACGCTGCTCATTTGAGGTGTCCACGAGAAAGCTCTGCTAGAGGATCCAAATGCATGGAGAATTCAGTGGGAGCCGTATGTGTGCTGGGTTTGGCCTTTTGTAGACTCGACGGGGTGGTGTATGGACTTAGTGTTAGAAGTGTGTAGTCAAGTCGGGCTGAAAAAGCAGTCATGCATGCAAGGTGTCAGTACTAACAAATATGTTGTGCACTAAAGGGTCACTTCAGAGTTAAAAGTAAGTAGTGAGTGGTCACTTCGGACTGTGCGGTATGCGGTGAGTGCGTACTGAGTGTACCGATGGGCCATACACTCCTAGAAATATGTATCTATGTACTTCTATCTATAAAAAAATGTACACTCATAAAATGCGTATCTATCTACATCTTTTTGTAATAAACATGTTTTTTCAAGTGCTTGATGGTTTGATGTTGAATGATGGATTCCTGTATAAACGGGTTGCGCTTAGTTCTTTGATTTACTAGGGGATATAACCAACGGAGACTGAGCTTCTCAAGTTCTCTTGTAGTCCAAGCAATACAAGCTTTGCTGATTACTTGGATTGGGTCTCCAGCATCTATGGTCCTAAGAAGAGGAACCTACCTAGAGAATGAGATACGAAGGCATAGTACCTATGACTTGTCTACTGGGCCTGACAAAAAAGGTACGTATGACTTGTCTACTCTATCTGACAAAGCTACACGCCCATGAGTTGTCTAATCGCCAAGAAAAAAGCAGGTGCACGGGATTTGTCAATACAGTGTAAGAAAGCAACAAGCATCGTTCATGAATGGCAGTAATCTGGACACGTTGGATCTGAAATTTTGGTCGGTTATGTGCTCTTACTACACAGTTGTGTGATGATTTAGGGTGTTCGCGCTAATGGATTTTATATGATAAGCAAGTTGTAATTTGCATATTTTTGTGTATTTTGGGCACCGTATACAGAAGTAAATTTCTGGACCAATTCAAAATATGTGTTTGGACGAGTTGTTTTACGGTCCAGTTTTGCACAATATTTTACGGGCTGCCGAACGAGAAATCCAAAATCAACATATGGCACTTTACGTTCTGCTTAGATTTTGGATGTTACAGCAATAGAACTACGATACTGAAATAGTACATGAGGTACATCATTCTTACACCACTTGAACAAAGATCCATGACCAAGTTTGTGTCCTCGATGAAACAAACTACTTCATGAAAGTCTTTGCGTCACAAGACAACAAGGATAGCTACGCACACAATCTTCTCCAACCACTTCACATGATCTAAAATACGCTCCATCTTGAACACCAACACGTTCAGCCTCTGCTCAAGCATAGGGTCGAGCCTCTGCTCCATAGCAGCCTGCAGTCTCTGTGGTCCTGTGCTTGGAGGACGCTCCATCGAGGTGTCTATGGTGTCCGCCCATTGGAAATATTGGCATCCTCCGGACTATGTGACGAGGTACACATGCATTGAGGCCGTGAAAAGAAATAAGATCTCTCCGAACAAATAGACAACTCTAACATTAAAGAAACCATCAACATAAGAATAAATCGAACTAACTGGTCACTTACTGAGAAAAAGGGCATTTATAGAACACCCGGCCTTTATTCTCTCCGTGTTGGCGTAGGACACGTTAGCTTGCACATGGCAGTTTGGACAATCAAGCTGCCTTGTAGTGGTAAGAGCACGAGCCCTTCGATTTCCTGAGCTCGCCGTTTGAGACATGGCCTTTGCAAGGAAGGAATGGGATGAGGATGAGGACATGAGGAAGCGGAGCTGGTATAGAGGCCTATTTATGGTGAAAATTATCATTAACGCTTTTTCCCGGATGAAAAAAGCAATAATGGGTCCATTGAAATCGAGAATAAAATAACAAATTCGTATAATCTCCATTAACTACTCATTACACCAACTTGTCCTATTTCACGTACTATGCAATACTCTACTACTCTCATGTCATGTCATATTATTTATGCAATTTTGTCGTTACGGATGCTAGTTTTAAAAATATTAATGCGGGAAAAATTGGCACGAAAAAGTTAAAAGCATTGGGCATAGTGTTGCAACTTGTCACTGAAAAAGGTGACGGATGCTTTCCTTTTTGACTACTCGACCTGACAAAGCTGATACATGTGACTTGTCTAATCGGCCGGGCAATCGTGAATTGTATAAGCTTGGTGGACCGTCGCCTTTATCATGCAATGGGGAGAAAGCAAAAGATCATATATTATGGAAGCAACATACCATATTGACATAATAAGAAAGATTATCATTCTTAAAGCAATACGAATTGGCTGACATCAATTACATATACGCACTTTAGTACAGCAATAGAACCGGTCGCTGACTCGTAGCTCAACTCGGATCTGTTCCCCGCTTTCACGGACGACGGAGTTGGTCTTCTGGGAACGTGAATCGGTCAGGCTCGTGTGTCGTGCTCCGTAAGTCGTACTGTGTTTCTTGTGACGGTCGAGGAGCGTCGACAAGCTGGCTGGGTCGCATGTGTGGCATGGCCAACATGTCTTCCACTCACCCAGGAGGCTGCATTGCAAAGTTATGTTAGTGCCGTGCTCAACAGCGAGTGAGTGCAACAAGTACCTCATAGTACACGTAACACTTACCGATGTTGGTCGCTCGGTCTTGGAGTGTTGTGCCCATTGGGAGAACTCATCCCTAGAAACCTGCACCCACGTATTGTTAGCACGTCGCCGCGTTGGAGTTCGCTACAACTGGAGAAACATACCTCCAATGTCGGCCGCACAGATGATGACCCCACTCCATATTCGTCGGTTGTAGTACGGGGCGTAGTTCTGGCCCAACCAAGTTTGCTGAGGAGGGTGCTGTGGTAAGTGTGGCGACGCGAAGCTACCCCAAGCCGAGCTTGCTGGAGGCAGGTCTTGAACTGGCGTGTCCACCTCGGAGTGTGTGTAGACATCAGGAACTGTACTTGTTGACGGTGCAAGGAGAGTTCGATCTCGGCGCACGGCCTGCAAAATAGCATGATATGAATGGAAATGTTAGGTAACTCAGAAAAAGATAGGTTCAATAGGAAGTAATGACTTCAACGAAATATAATGTACCTCACGTGCCGGCTGCGTAGACGAACCGTGCCTGCCGTGGGGGTGTAAGTCTGCCCGAATGCAACATCCTGAGGTAGACGTAACGGCACGGATGCACCCCGCCCTGAACTTGCCTGAGGCAAGTCCCGATCGAGCGAGTCCGGGTCCGAGTATGTGCTTACCTCGGCAGTTGGACATGGCGGCGACGGAGTAGGTAATTCATGTTGCCGCCGAGATGACGATGGCAGAAGAGAGTGATCCTCCCCAGGGCGCTGCAAAAAATACATGCCATGGCGAATAAAATTACATTGCGTAAGTATTACGTAGTTTTTGAACGAACGTTAGATGTCATACCTGCGTGTCCTGACGGCCAGTCTGAGCTGAAGACGAGCGAGCAAAGCTTGATTGTCTTCCGGCAACGCTTGGTCGCGACGATCTAGGAGAAGGAGGTTGCGCGCCTGCGCGAGCACCCCGTACGGCGACGTCGCTTTGACGGCCGCACGTAAAAGTCCTCACGATGCCCTTCGCATCATCCAACACCGAACGGAGTACCCCTAGCAGGCCGGAAACAGTGTTGCGTTTCCCTTCTCGTAGTGCACTAGAAGCCTCGTCAACTATACGGCTGGCACGCTTGAACTGCACGAACAAGGAAAATGTTGGTTAGGCGTGAATACAAATATTAATGTAATGTACCTTCCGCTCGTACCGTGTTGTCCTGCTGTGATGCGCGGTGCAGAGGGTGGTCGAGGGCCAACTGGTCCTCGTGCGTGACCTCCTCGGGCCTCGGAGGAGCGGGTCCAGTAAGTCTACCATGCGTACGTGGCACGTACCACTCCAGGTACGCTACGTACGACTCTGGGTTGTAGGGTCGATTCTCGGCCACTATTTGCGCTGTGGTAGACTCCTCCCATGCAGTGGTCCACGATAACTGTGTGAGGCGCCAGTCATCGCTCTATTGGCCCTTCCGAGATTGCCTGGAAAGAATAAAATTTGTAAGTTATGAACTCGGATTGCATCCGACAGGCAAGTAGAATTATGAACTCGGATTGCATCCGACAGGCAAGTAGAATATCGTACAATTGAATATTACCAATTGCACATACCTGTGCACTTTTTGTGGCAGAGGTGGGCCAACTAGAGGGGGGATTTCCTGATGGAGACCGAACTGCCGCATCACTCGGGCAGGGCAATGCGGTTCGACCATGTGACAAAACACCATGTGGCATGTTGTCAACCAGTAGTAAATATCCTGGCCGCACTGCTGTGACAATCCATGCGGCGCCGTAGTGAACAAGAAATGCGAAGTCCATGGTTGCCATATGATATCGTCCTCGTGTAGGGTCTCGAAGTAGTTATGATACTCAGGATAGACTCGACGAGGCCTCTCCCTAGCCCATCCCAACCGGCTGGCCGTCCACCGCGTACCCATGGTAGGCCAGTCGATCGGGTCCCCACCCTCACCGTAGAATGGAGTCTCCGATGGATACGGGTGCACGGGCTCCTTAAAGTACGGCCGCCCCACAAGGAAGTGCTCCCAGGACCATATCTGAAGCAGATAGTAACACACTGCAAGCACGGGCACATCTCCCGTAGTCTTCAGGCATGCTTCGCAATCCCCTGTATGTCGCGCAAAACACCGCTGATCCGAAGCTAAACTATGGCACATCGTCCAGCTGGGCGTCAGCCAATGCCTCGGCGATGTGGATCAAGCTGGGGTACACGGAGTCTCCCTGCGTGGAAGGAAACAACATCCAAATTAACAAAAATAACAGTGCGCCACAAGGTGACTCAGTACTACAAACCCCAAGATCATCGGGACATTCCACGACGCGAAGCCGGGACTGGAACCCTCGACTATTCTCCGAGATCGGATGACCGAACCGGTCTTTGCAACCTTACCTCCAATCAGCCACTTCGTGGCGGGACGATCGGCTCGCCTCGATAGGTAAACCGCAATAAGGGCAACATCCTCGCAGGTCACCGCATCTCCCCAGCGGAAGTGGAATGTGTGGGTCTCCGGCCTCCAACGATTGACGAGGGCGGACAGCAGAGCCCCATCCAAAGAGAAGCAGCGACCAATGACCATCATCCGTGCGAACGGCAACAGACCTGCCTGCCGTAGAAGAGGGACGTAGAGCTGATCCAAGGGCCAATGGACGCTCGTACCCCTAAGAACGAACGGTGGTGGACCGTCCCCGTGAGCGAACCATCGCATTTATGTTTCCCATCGCATTTATGGGTCAAGGAGAGTCTGCGTGTCCAACCATAACTGCAGTGAGACAATAAATGACATGAGATAGATGTACGAGTAGCGACATAAAGCAGTAAACGTCATAACATGAAAAACAACAAAACCACATAACAGCACAGTACATAACCTTAAGGTACATGGCATTAGCTTGCACATCGTATTACATAACGTGCATTTACATTGGTGAACCAAGAATAAAATGACATGCTAGTACTACAATCACAAGTCGTAATACATTGTCACATGTTACTACGGACAACTCGACGAACCCGCCTTATTAGGGCAGTTCCTCACTGTATGACCTACTACCCTGCATAACCGACACCTCCGTGCAGCAGGTGCATCTCCGCGCTGACTAGCGTCCATGTCATTACGGATTCGTCGTGACTGCCAGCGGCCACGACCACTCCTCTTCAAACTATCATTCTGGCACCAAGTCACTTGTCCTGGCCACAGCTCCCTATAATGCATGTTCAGTCCGTAAGAGTTGAACTCCGAACTCCATGTCCCGAACAGATGGTCGGTGCTAAAGTACTCCGATATGTAGGGTCCAGCCGAACAAAAATAACAGGTACGCCACAAGGTGACTCCGTACTACAAACCCCGGCGCATCATCGGGACATTCCACGTATCGCCGAAGCCAGGACTGTGGAACCCCTCGACTATTCTCCGAGATCGGATGACCGAACCGGTGCTGCAACCTTACCCTCCAATCAGGCCACTTCGGTGGCGGGACGATCGGCCTGCCCCTGATAGGTAAACCGGTAATAAGGGCAACATCCTGCAGGGTCACCGTCATCTCCCCCCAGCGGAAGTGGAATGTGTGGGTCTCCGGCCTCCAACGATTGACGAGGGCAGACAGCAGAGCCCCATCCAAAGAGAAGCAGCGACCAATGACCATCATCCGTGCGAACGGCAACAGACCTGCCTGCCGTAGAAGAGGGACGTAGAGCTGATCCAAGGGCCAATGGACGCTCGTACCCCTAAGAACGAACGGTGGTGGACCGTCCCCCGTGAGCCAGGCACTGCTACGATGTTTCCCATCGTACGATGGGTCAAGGAGAGTCTGTGCGTGTCCAACCATAACCTGCAGTGAGACAATAAATGACATGAGATAGATGTACGAGTAGCGACATAAAGCAGTAAACGTCATAACATGAAAAACAACAAAACCACATAACAGCACAGTACATAACCTTAAGGTACATGGCATTAGCTTGCACATCGTATTACATAACGTGCATTTACATTGGTGAACCAAGAATAAAATGACATGCTAGTACTACAATCACAAGTCGTAATACATTGTCACATGTTACTACGGACAACTCGACGAACCCGCCTTATTAGGGCAGTTCCTCACTGGTATGACCTACTACCTCATAACCGACACCTCCGGTGAGCAGGTGGAATTTCCGCGCTGACTAGCGTCCATGTCATTACGGATTCGCCGGATCGCCAATGCCACGACCACTCCTCTTCAAACTATCATTCGCACCAAGTCACTTGTCCCGCCACGCCCCCTATAATGCATGTTCAGTCCGTAAGAGTTGAACTCCGAACTCCATGTCCCGAACAGATGGTCGGTGCTAAAGTACTCCGATATGTAGGGTGCGGATGACTGACGGAGAACCGCGCACGCTGCATATACATGGGAGCACGGTTTGTGTAGCGCTTCGCTTGTTGCACGTGCAACTCGCTACATTGCGACAGTACACTTGTTTACGATAGCCCCCGCAATGGCCATCCACGAACTTCTCTTGCGCATTTAACTTCAAATTTTCGCTAACTCCATCCATGGTGTGCGCAATGTGCGATCGGCCCTTCTCAATTTTCTTCTCCATGTAGGCGTGCACGTCGTTGAACCGCTTCCCTCATCCGGTGCCTCTTAGCATTGATTCCTCTATTCACGAAGTATCCAACGATTCTGTTCCAGGTCTCCTCCATGATGGCACTGATTGGGAGGGACCGTACACCCTTCAGAACACCGTTGTAAACCTCCGACATGTTTGTTGTCATTATTCCGTACCTTGCGCCGTCGCTGTCATGGAGCAGGGACCACTTCTCCACTCGAGCATGGAATTGCACCCACCGGGAGAAGTTGTTGATCCGGGCCTCGCTTGTCCGTCGTGTGCTTCGAGGTCTCCTCATCCAACACTCTCCAAATTGCCTCGAACTTTCGCCTTTGGTTTTGCATGCAGAGCCTCTTGAATGTCTTCATGACTTCCTTGCTGCGAAATGACCTGTGCAAGTTCGCCGCAAGATTCCTCATGTACAATCGATTGATGATATCATTCCATTGATACGGTGGCTGTGTACCTCCTTGCATGGTGCTGATGGCCGACATTAGCCCAGCATGCCTATCTGTGATGAGGCACACGTTCGGGCGGTCCTGGACAACCGACTGCTTGACATTGGCAAGAAACCACAACCAGCTAGTTGTGTTCTCGCTTTCCACAATCGCATACGCCACCGGAGTAGCCGGTCGTTGGCGCCGGCGGCACCGCCATCGCATGGTGCCCTTGTACTTGCGGATAGAAAAGTACTCGCCCATGGTCGTAACAGTCGACATGATTTAAACCCCGAATGGTCGGGTCCGAATGCCCAGAACACACGGTCCAGGATGAAACAGTTTGGACCCTTCGTGGGGTGTGGTCTCTCCATCTTGTTGATGTAGGTCCCCTGATTGGCTTCAGTAATTTGGTGAAGCATCCGTGGGACAAGGTTGTACGCCTCTTCGTACGAGCCGTACATCATCTCTATTACTTTCTTCTTCGCTCGCCACACCTTGCCGTAGCTAACAGGATATCCCACCATGTTAACCACGTCAGCCATCAGTAGCTTCGGGGAAACGATGATGTCCGCCGTGACCAAGTGAGAAATCAGGCTAGCCACATACGAGGACATCACATTTCTGTGCTTGTGTAATGGCTCAGCAAGCACACAACTGTGATCCGTCAGGACAGTTATTCTGAAGCCCGAACTTACGGCCTTCAATCTCTGCGCACGGATCTTGCCGGGACACTCAGGATCCAGGCACTTTACAATGTACGTATCCAGGTTTGACCTATACACTCGGTACGTGCGGCTGATGTTCACCGCATATCTTGCAATTGCTTGCTGAGCGGCACTCTTCGTAGGGAATCTTTGCCCTAGAGTAGAGTATGCTGGTTGAAGGCCCAACCATGGCTGCCTTCGTCCGGCAACACGAGGGAAGACATCGCCAAATCATCGAGGCGTGAAGACACATAATCCACATCAGCGGACACAATGCCACCGATGGGAGCTACATCGTCATCTTCACTGCTATCTATGTGGACGTCCTCATCATCGTCGGATGTTGCTACATCCTCCAAGTCTTCTAGGTGCTCATGGCAGTCAATGCGGGCGGACCACCACTGTCCGATGTCTTCGTTTGGGTGAAATTCATCGGCAGTAATGTCCTCTCGGACGCTACCACGAGGACTAGAGGTTTCTCCTCTATCCACAAAGCGCACATACACCATCGGGCGATGGTGTATCTGCGCCTGAGGGTTCATCACAATTTGCATATATTTCCCCCACTGTGAGCTGCCCGCGATCTTGCAGAGCGCCCACAAATAGTCCGTCGAACCACCACGCCTCGCATGTAGGGCTTCGACATGCTTCTTTCGCAGGTCTCCTCACAAATGCGCTCCGCGACGCACTCTACGGAGCTCACCTGTGTTCATCTCCATCGCACCGGAGCCCGGATCACCTTCGTCATAGCTCAAAGGTCCACCCCACATGGACCATCTCGAACAACGCCGTCGCCATAAAACACGAACAAATCATGCATATCTACCATTTAGTACCTACCATAACAAATGGCTCACGCCCATTATATCCAAACGTATAGTTTGTCAACTCTGTAAAAACTAGTACGATAGAAAATGCGGCCATCATTGATTTTCACGTCATACTGTTAGCGTAATTGTTACAGTTATGCATACATTGTGCACTATTACTACTATTGTACGCAATACTAAAACTTTCATATCCTGCTGGTACTACACTAATATTATCATATTCGTAATACTAGTTTTTTCGCTAAATTACGTAATTATTTACGTCATGTATAAATGTTTTACGTCCTCCTAAATACAATATTATTGACCTCACATGTACAAATACCGGTATGCTATGTATTATTAATTCCAATAAAATCACAATAAATACACACCATTATTTACGCCTGGTATCATCAGATTTATTTTACTGTTTTAGCCCGACAGGATAATTATTTTGCGCGATTAGCCGCAGTACCGACAAAATTGAAAAAATGGCCGTTGTACAGTAGAATCCAGCGGACGGGGAGCGCGGGATAGTTTTTGATTCAATTTCGAGCGGTCTGGATCCGCTGGACATAGTTTTTTATTTTTATTCCGGATTTCAGCGGACCCAGCCCGCTGTTTTTTTCATCTGGGGAAAAACGTGCACAGTAATTTCCAGCGGTTCCGACAGGCTACTTGCACTAACATCACACCAACTTGTCCTATTTCGCGTACTACACAATAATCTACTGCTGTCATATCATGTCATATTATTTATGCAATTTTTGTCAACACATACGCTATTTCAACTTTCTAAAAACAGGAATGCGCAGGGACCTAATACAGTACAAAATTTCTCATTTCATCCACTGCTCGTTGTAGTAATACTGAGGTCTCAAATACTATTACTTACACTAATTTCGTACTAATTATGCTAATATTCCAATATTATTATAATATTATCCTCGAAGATTTCATACTAACCTTCTTGAAGGTGTGCTCAAGATCACTAAAGCCGAAACAACGTACAAAATAATCTTCGTAAACAATACCTGCAAAATAAAAAACCATAATCAAATACTACGTAACAATATTAATCTAAACATAAATACCAGTAAATTATAGACAATGACTAAATGCCAGTAAATTATAGACAACGACTAAATGCCAGTAAATTTCAGATTCTCGTTTCTGCTTGTTTTTTCCTGACCCTTCTTTCCCCCGCCTCTCCTCCTTGCGCTCGCGGTTATCTCAGCTCCCTCAAGAACTCCCGAACTACCTCGCTCTAGCACTGGTTTCTTACTCTCACCGACTATCTGATGCAAACCATCGCAGCGGTCCTCTTAAATAGCAGGAGAATTGAGAGCATGCGCAACAAATGCGGACACTAATCGATGCTTTCGGTGCATGGAGAGGATGGATGGAAGTGATGTAAAGAAGAATCCGATGCTATATTCTCCGGGGCCCCGTGTTTACAGCTTGACTCGTGGCTGAGGGGGCCGAGCTGAGAAGCTGTGGCTCAGGTGCGTGGAAAGGAGGCAGGCGCGAGGGAGCCGCTACTCCAGCGTGCAACAAGGTGGCCCCCACCGCACGGCGCTGCAGGCGGCAGTCGCTCGTCCAGAGAGCGGCACGGCGGGCCCCACCCCCTGCGTGTCAGCAGCTCCTCCAGGCAGAGGCTTGGTGGGCCTGGGGGGGGGAAAAATGCGGACAAATTATGTCGCTGCTCCGGGTCGCGACACGCGTGGGCCAGGGGGCTATTTCTGTAATTTTGTCGCTTCGGTGGCTAGTTTCAAAAATACGAATGAATAGAGAGCTAATACAGCAAAAATTTCGCCGGACTGTCCATGTACGTCTACACTTAACCAAGGCACAGTATGTAAGGAATTATTTGTTTTATCCAATGTGACCAAAGTACATTTGCATTTCCCTAGCTCTCATTAAGAGTTGTTTTTTTAGTGAAGCTTGGCAAGGAGTTGTAGCATTCAGGCGAAATGCAAATCTCCACCTAGGAGGATGTCCACCTACAGGCAGAGTTTATAAAACCGAATCGAGGTTGAAAATCGAATCCTAGTCGGCACCGAGTTTCGTCGAAAATCGGTCAAAAATCACCAAAAATTGAAGGTTACGGAATCAAACTTTTCAAAAGAAATAAAAAAGGTCGATTTTCGTTCAAGCGATTTTTTTGCCGGTCGATTTTTGAGCAATTTTCACCGATAATCGAGCGGTTTATGTTGCATAAAATTTCTCAAAATTTTTGAATTTTTAAATTTGACCGGTTTATCGACAAGTATAGTTTATGGAACTAACTTGATACGGTCAAAATATTTCGTCGATATTTGAAACCCTACCTACAGCCCCCCTCCCCTTGATCTCATTTTGAGAATCGTGCAGCCATTGGGGAACCCAGGCGTATACGGGTGTATTTCCTCCTTTTGTCCATTTTCTGCCATTCATATTCCTCTATTTAGTTCTGTTAGTGTGGGCCCCCGCACAGACTTCCATCTGGTTTGACCTCCCTTCCGCGTCTTCCATCCCGCCCATTTCTTCTTCTTTTCCCCCTCTGCTGCAAGCTCTCCCCACATGCTTGCACTAGATGTCCCATGCCACAGCATCTCTTTCCTCTTGAAAGAACATGTGGTGGTCTACTCATATTTGTAATAAGTAATTGACTATGTTTTAAGCCTTTGGTATTTAGGTTTGAGTTTGATTTGAATTTGCTTTAGATTTGAGCAACTTTGTTTGAGTAATCATGGGCTTGTGACTACTAGAGAGATTGTTCCCTAGAGAGGTTGTTGCCTAGAGAGGACGTTCCCTAGAGTGGTTGTGACTACTTGGGAGTGGTCATGACCACAGTGGGAGTGGTCTAGACGTCCAAAAACCTCTATTAGAGTGGTCGTGGCCACTGTAAGAGTAGTCTAGAAGGACATTTCGTTCGACGTTCGCCCTGCAACACCGAAGCTACAAGTACTACCAGAGCCACGTGATGTGCGGGAGCTACCAACACTACCAGAGCCATGTGCTGCACCGAAGGAGCCCACTAAATCGGCTACCGTCTCCCATCAGGCACAGGTCATTACTGCAGTTCAGGCCAAGTCGTCTCCCGTAAAGACGACATTTGGTAGACGGCGAAGCGGCGATAAGGGCAAATCGAAAGGGATGACCACGTCAGCTCATGACTTTTTGTTTGCCCTGTTGGCGTGGCAATTCGAGCTGGGACAGGCGTTCGTACTGAAAGAGCACCAGGAGACGCTTTCATTAGCCTGTGTTAGATTGCAAGCTTGGTGCATGGAACAGGTCAGCAAGCCGATGGACAACGGGCATCGAGTATCTCGGTCAGCTTCAAAGAGGAGCATTTCTTACACCGATTTTTGGATGGCTTCTTCATGATCGGCTTCAATGTCTTGTTCGATCTCTACAACCTCAACGCTCTCGACGCCTCACTTATGAGATGTTAGACATTGTAAGTGTGTGCAATCAAACTCTATATTCCTGTCGTACCGATATATGTCATATATATATGATCCTTGATTTTGTATATGTAAATATATGATCATGGAAGCAAAAGCAAAGGAAAAACCGGTGGGTTTCCTCGACAAACACATGGTGTCAAAGAAAACTATGGACGAAAATTCACAAGTCATCCACGAGTACGTGGAAAAAGTATTGTTGACTCAATGGAATAAAAAATTCATACTTTTACCCCACAACCCGGGATAAGTGCTTCGTCCAATTGCTATACTTGCTGATTTGTACTATATAACGTAGCTCGAAGTTAGGTTGAATAACCATAGCGATATATCTGTGTAGGTTTCACTGGGTTCTACTCGTAATTATACCAAGACATAACCATGTAATTTACCTCAATTCCAAAAAGGGCGGCACCCACGACTTGGTGCCTGTCAAAAATTTACTCGACGCATCGTTCGGTGTCTACAAAGCTCGTGGAGGGCCACATAGGAAGGACCCAGCAAAGCTGAAGTATATTTATAACTTTTCGGTATCCGCTAGTACGTAATAATCCTTCACACTCTATAATAATACCTTCGGAACTAATTAACCTATTATATTTTGGCAGTGCCACCAGCAGCCAAAGGGCACTAACCTATGTGTATTCTACGTTTGCCACAACATGCAACTCCTCATTGGTTCAAAGAAGACCAATATCATAGAGGTTTGTCAATCTTGCAACAATTCTTTCACTTATTAATTTATATACACGTAAGACTTTACTCTTCCCATCGACAGGTGTAACATCCCAAAATTTGGCTTAATTAAGTTTTTAATGTTTAAAAGTGCATTTGTGATTTTCTGGAATTTATTTGGATTTTTCTGGATTTATTTGAATTTATTCCTATTTTAAGTTTATTGCTTTTTATTCAAAAGTATTTAATTCTGTGCAAAGTCAAAATAAAGTTTTGCCAAAAATATTTTATTTAAGTCCGTAATGTCTCAAAGTATTTTTGGGATTTTTCTTGGATTTTTCCTCGATTGTTTTATTGCCTAAAACAAATTAAAAGAATTTCGAATTGTTTTATTTGGCAAAACTCGAAATTCGCTTAAATAAGATCGGGCCGAGCCCAATATCGTTTCTGCGTCGCCCGCTTGGCCTGTATTCCAGAGAAGTCACCGATCCGCCGGATCTTGATCGGAGGGTTGACGCTTTCCCGCTTGATGAAAACCCTAGCGATCCTTAGCCGCCGGATCAAGACGCATGGAGGACCCGGATTTCGCCACGCCACGCACGCGAGTGTCCGCTCGTTTCACGACGCTGGGACGGTCGAGACTTCGCCGCCTCGGGACTCATCGCCGCCACGACTCGGGCAGCCGCCAGACGGATGAACTCCGCCGACACGATCGCCGAGGGGATATTTAAGCCACGGACCGCGCCGATGTTGAACCATCCGCGCCGCCGCTTGCCCCGCTTCGCCGCCGGCTTTCGACGTGTTCGTCGCCGAGACCTCGCCGGAAGTAACTCAAGCGCCGCCGATAGTTCTTGTTGATCCCGACGGCAGCAGGAGGTTCTTCGCCGCGCCGCTAGCCGCTCCGAACTCACCGTCGCGTGGAACCGGATCCGCAGCGTCACCTCGCCGGAAGACCGCCAAACGCCGTGGCCTTGGTCGCCGCTCTTCGTTCCGGTGAGATTACGCCGCCGTGTCTTCATCGCCGGTTTAGAAGCTTCGCCGTCCGATCTAGCTTCTCCGGTCGAGATCGAGCCACGTGGTCTTTTCAACCTCACCCGCGCGATCGATCCGAAGCGCTCGATCGCACTGCCGCCGCAATCAATCGTGATCCGCCGCGGTCGGGTTCAGACTGAAGCGCCGTGAGACCGAGTTCACGGTGGATCGCTCCAGCCGTGGACTCGCCTATGGACCAGACGCGTGTCGTGCTCCTATTGGTTCGGGCCATCATCGACGCCATGCTTGCGCTATAATTGCGCTTTCGCTTGGAAAATATTCGATTGGAAAATCCGTGATGATGACGTCATCATGAGGTCACGCTGACGTCATAAACCAGTTTTTCAGTATAAAAATAAATCTGTTAAATTCGTATTTTCTGATTTTCTGATTTCAGTATTTATTTCAAACTTCAAAAGGCTATATCTTTTGCATCGTAACTCGGATTTGAGTGATTCCAGTTTCTAAAAATTTGTAAAATTGAGATCTATTTAATGGTGATTTTTATTTGATTTTTGGAGATCTATTGCTCTCTGTTTTGGCATTTATTTGCTTTTCTCTTTGATGACGCTGAGACGTTGAATTGTGCGACGATTCGGAGGAAGATCAAGCAACCCAAGAGCAAGCTTCAGATCAAGATCAGGACCTATTCCAAGGCAAGTTGTGCTTTGATCATGTTGAACCCATGTTTATAAAATTGCTATGTTTGTTTTACAATATTGCATATATTTCAAATATACAATTGTTTCAAATTAGATTGGGTTTAGCTAAAATACCGATTGATCTATACCCTACCTTGTCATTATATGCCATGAACCATTGTCACCCTAGATTGGTTTAATATAGTTGATTAATAATTATGATCAACATTGAGGTTAGACCGTATTAGTTGCTTAGCCATGCCACGCCATCACATGTGTCGTAATCATTGTTAATTAATTTTGATTAACGGAATATGGAACAATGTTATGAACTTGTGTGTCATGTGGGATCACACGACGAGATTGAGTTGTTGTGGCGAGTCATGTCACGCAACGATGTTGAATTGTTGATGGCACGTGGTGCTTGGTAATCAATCGGGTGATGATAACTTAGATTGGGGCAAGTGGCAAGGGGCGAGGAGGCTAAGGTGGGCCCGATGGGCGATGGTATGTGGAAGTCTTGCCTTGATCACACTAAGGACTTAACCTTGCAAGCCTTTGACCGAGTCAATCATGCAACCACATGTCCGTATGGGCCACTTAGCCGAGTAATTTGCAAAGTCTTAATGTTGATACTATCGTGGTCGGTGTGAGTTCCCGGTCGGTGTAATTCACATGGCGCAAGAGGGGGCCCCGGATGTGGTTTACAGACCCGCCGTTGTTGAAACCTTAGCGGTAGTACCGGATTAAGATAGAGCATTGTAAAGGCTTTGTTATAATCTCTCGCCTTTGTGGTGTTTGGTTGTATCACGTGGGTAAAGTGCATAACCTCTCGCAGAGTGTGAAACTATTCTGATAGCCGTGTTTCGCAGTATTGAGCAATGCTCGGAATTACGCTTAAGGGTTAGCTTAATTAATTGGACAACTTGGTTGGGATGGCGGAATGCCATGGAAGATGGAAATTTAACTTAGGATTGGAAACTTGGTTTACTTGAGAAATATCAATTTATTTATTATCGTTATTTGTTTTACATCCTTTACAATCTATATATCAGATTCGTTCATAAATGCCGCTTATTGCAAAATAGCCATGATAGCCTATCCATTGGAATAAGCCTTGCATATAGATACATGGAATTGCATTCGTGCACAACTTGTTGAGTGCTTTAAGTACTCACCCTTGCCAAACAACAATAATCAACAGCTGAAGAATCTACACCGTGTTGGAAGATGAAGTCCAAGAAGACACGAGTCATTAGGGTCCGAGCCTTGTCGGTTGCCTGTGGTGACCGATGAGCTACCTACGCTTCTACTTTCCACGCTTAATTATTAGCTTATATTTTCACCTTGCCTGCGTGGCTTAATAATGTAAGTTGGTCATAAGATCATACATTTAGTTATATCAATAAATGAACTATTATTCTATTATCGTTGTGTATGATGTGATATGTACCAATGTTAAGTCGTGTGCACTAGCGCTGATCCCGGAATAGTGCAAGAACACAAGGGGTTCGAATCGGTGGATTCGGTCCCTACAGAGGTGGTATCGAGCATACCGACCGTAGGTCTTGGCCCTAGATAGTTTGGAGGTGTCTTGAGGTGTCCAAAATTATTTTCTAAAAGAAAATCTAAGCTTGACTAATAAAACCTCTCGACTCATCTCATTCTCTACTTCGCTTTGCTAAATTTACCCGCTTTACTTGCCGCTTCGGTGGAGAACTTATTCCAAGTTCTTGTGAAGCGATGCCGATCGTTCGACCTTTGAGGAGATACCGGCGGCTACGCCATGGAGCCGTGGAGAGTACTTCAGACGCTTGAGGTTTTTATCGCCCACTTTACCGAGGAGGCACCGGTCGCTGAATGGTGTACACCGAGGATTTATTTGCAAGTTGATCATCTACGCCGGAGAACGAGGAAGCTAGCGTGCCAATCAACATCTCCGCCGTAAGATTCTCGCACGAGGTTGCAATTCAGAGGTCGCCGACTTGCTCTTCGCCGTGTCCGCCGCGACTACGCCGACGAGCTTCACGACTCGTTGTTCGACTTCACCCAGACGCTCAAGCATGCCAAGACGACGGATCGAGGGGAGCGAGTGTGCTACAAATGACGCACCTTGCAGAGTTCGCCTGCCCAGAGGATCATATGAGAGAGACTACCCAGAGCCGAGACGTGCACGAGGCACTCAGAGTAGCAGAGCAGAACTCGAGGTGACCCGTGCTTCACCATCGGGATGATCACCGAGCCGGGAGAGGCCCCGGAGGCGCTTGAGGACGAGCCGAGCGCGTGACTCGTAGAGTTCAGAGCCACCGAGGAGTCCGAGGAGGATCCAGAGGAGCGAGAGTGGGAGCCGAGGGGAGTGCAGACTCTGTTGTTGCAGAGGACCCAGAATAGGTCATCGTGATAGGTTTGCTCGATGCTAGCCCACCCGCCGGTGTATGTGCCGGATCGCCTCACCTGTGGTGGTGGATGAGTGAGTGTCGCCTTGAGCCGTGTTGAGACTCGAGTGTGAGTCGCGCCTTTAAGTTAGCCTTTACCTTTCTAGTTGACGTTAAGGTTCGTGTTTAGTTTGCTTTTTATTGTTGAGTGTGCAAGATGTGTTGCAAAGCTTGTAGGCTTAAATAAGCACCATACCAAGTTAAATAAAGAATTGTTCATTTGGGTATAACATATCTCCCGCTTTAGAAATTCTTACTTCATCTATGCTATATCTACCTTTCCTAACCTAAGAGGCAATCATCGATGGTGAATACTCGAGGAAACAACGGTGCTTCAGAAGTGGATCAGCGTCCAATGACAATCCCAATGATGGAGGCAGCCCTCAACCACCGCCAAGGACATGCAGAATCTGGGAGCATTCCTTGCAAAGACAGACTAAAGCGATGCGCATAATGATGCAAAGATGCAAGAGATGACCAATGCAAGAAGAAACCACAACAATCCCGCAACTCGTAACAATCATGGTGGACCTCGACCTATGTCCAAGCTATCGGATTTTATGAGGACTAGGCCACCAACTTTCTCTCGAAACGTGAACCCTTTGGAAGCCGGCGATTGGCTTAGGACCATTGAGAAGAAGTCGCACATCACTCGCAGTGAGGGCAATGAGAAGGTGCTCTACGCCTCATCAACTTGAAGGAACCGCCGCAGAATGGTGGGAGAATTATCGTGCCGCCATGGAGCCCCGCAAGAGATAACCCGGAGGAGTTCACTAATGCTTTCCGCCAAGATCATGTCCCGCAGGGAATGATGGATCTTAAGAAGGAGGAGTTCGAGCTTTGAAGCAAGGAGGCCAACCAAAGGCGAATACCAATAAATTCACTCAATTAGCTCGTTATGCCCCGAGGACGAGCGACGGATAAAGCTAGGCGCCTCGCTTCATGAAGGGACTGAATTCAGGATCGCAGTGGACTGACACCCACAATTTTCCGGATTTTCGTGAGTCGTAAATAAGGCTTTAATCCTAGAGGACAAGCGCAAAGAGCTAGGTGAAACCGTAAGCGCTTGATGAACAATCGTGGTGGACGCCAAACCATCTACGCTTGAGGATGTCACCCCAGCAATTTGCTAGATTTCAACCACCAGCTGGGAACAAGACATCAACCCCTACACCTCGCCATGCCAATCAGAATTTTCAAACTCCAGCACAAGGCAACAATGCACCAGGAGGAAATCAGCAATCCGCAGTGAAGAGATGCTATACTTGCAATGAGCCAGGGCACTTTTCAAATAGGTGTCCACGTATGGGAGGCATCACACCGCTGTTTCAACCTGGGAACAACACCCGCTAAAGCACCAACATCAGGAGGAAATCGTGCACCAAGCCAAGCTGGAGCAACGCCGCAGTCAACAGTGCGTGGAAGAATCAACCACATCACCGCTGATGGAGCTCAGGAAGCTACAGACGTCAGACCGGTAAGTTCTCGTCAACTCAAGACTGCTACGCTTTGTTTGATTCGAGCTTCGATTCGCTTGTTTCTCAAAGTTTTGCAACCAAGAATGGATTTAAAGTGGTGAATCTTAAGTGTGTTTTAGTCCAAGCCCCGTGATCCGAGCTTAGATCTAGCCTTGGGTGTTTGGGAGCTGTTGCTTATGGATGGGATAGAATTTCTAGCAAATCTTATCTTGATAGATGCGCAATCCCTAGACGCCATCCTTGGAATGGATTGGTGTCAAAGCATAAGGTCGTTTTGGATTGTGGCCAAGGATTGTAACTTTGGAAGGCCCTAGTGGCAAGAAAGTGGAGTTTCAAGCGACCGCAGCTCGGGACGGCGCTAACGGTCAACAATGTGAAAGCCATCAAGATGGAAGATGTGCCAAGAGCGAGAATACCCGGATGTATTTCCGTAAGATTTGCCAGATTGCCACCGATCGTGATATCGAGTTTGTCATCGAAGTTAGCACTGTGTACAAAGACCGATATCAAAGAGACCATATCGGATGCCTACCGACGAGTTAGTAGAAATGAAGAAGCGATTGAGGAACCGCAAGAGAAAGGTTTCATTAGACCAAGTTCATCGCCGTGGGGAGCCCCGGTTTTGTTTGTTCGCAAGAAGGATGGAAGTCTTAGAATGTGCATCGACTACCGGCACTTAATGAAGTAACGATCAAGAATAAGTATCCGCTGCCCGTGATCGACGACTTATTTGATCGCTAAGAGGAGCTGGAGTTTTCTCCAAGATAGATCTTCGCTCGTGATACCATCGCTGAAGATCCGAGCGAGGATGTACCTAAGACTGCTTACGCGATATGGACATTACGAGTTCACAATCATGTCATTCGGATTGACTAATGCCCCAAAGATATTTCATGAACATGATGAATAAAGTCTTCATGGATTACTTGGACAAGTTTGTTGTAGTCTTCATAGACGATATCTTGGTTTACTCAAGACAGAGGAAGAGCATGCGTAACATCCGAGAATGGTTTTAGACAGTCATGAGAGCATCAACTATATGCTAAGTTTAGCAAGTGTGAATTTTGGAAGGAGAAAGTTGAATTTCTGGTCATGTAATGACTACCAAAGGAGTCGCAGCTGATCCCAAAGAAAGTGGACGCAGTGTTGCATTGGGAGCCACCAAGTCCGCATTACTCGATTCGTAGTTTTCGGGAATGGCGGATATTACCGCCGGTTCATAGAAGGATTCTCGACAATTGCTAAACCCTTACGCAGCTTGTTAAAGAAAGAGAAGAAGTTTGCATGGACGCCAGAGTGCGAGAAAAGTTTCATGGAATTAAAGAAGCGCTTAACAACAATTTCGTATTAGTGTTGCGGATGTGCGTAATGGATTTGACATTTATCGCGATGCTTCAAGCGTGGCTTGGGATGCGTGTTAATGCAAGAAGGCAAAGTCGTTGCTTATGCGCCGAGACAATTGAGACCGCATGAAGTGAATTACCCAACGATGATTTGGAGTTAGTCAGAGTGCATGCTTTAAAGATATGGCGCCATTATCTCATAGGAAATAGATGTGAGATATATACGACCATAAGAGTCTCAAATACATATTCACTCAACTGACTGAATATGAGGCAAATAAGATGGCTTGAGCTAATTAAGGATTATAATGTGGGAATCCATTATCATCCCGAAAAGCCAATGTGGTGGCAGATGCCCGAGTCGAAAAAGCCATAGCGCAAATGCATTGTCAATGGAGGATCAACCGAATTATGCAAGGAATTTCGAGGTTAAGATTGGAGGTCGTTCTAAGGAAATGATAGTCCGCTTAGAAGTAAAACCAACATTAGAGGATCGATTAGAGAAGGTCAACAAGATGACGATAAAATTTCAAAAATCAAGGCTAAAAAGGAAGAAGGCCTAGCCATAGATTTCACTGACGAACAAGGAACTATGTTCTTCAAAGGCCGAATTTGTGTGCTTGATAAAAAGGAATTAAAACAATTGATTCTTGAGGAAGCGCATGATTCAAAGTACTCAATTCATCCAGAAGTGCTAAATGTACCAAGATTTGAAAGAGAGATTCGTGGCCAAATATGAAGCGTGAAGTAGCTGAACATGTTGCTTTATGCGACGATGTCGAGGGTAAAGCTATGCATCAAAGACCCACCGTCTGTTGCACCCGCTAAAAATTCTTAATGGAAGTGGAGGAAATCGAATGGATTTTATCACCGTTTACCTAAGACTCGTAAAGGTTACGATTCCATTTGGGTTATCGTGGATCGCCTAACCAAGGTCGCCATTTCATCCCAAGAAAGACCACTTACGCCGAGATCGCTTAAGCGTAATTGTACATGTCAAGGATTGTATGTTTGCATGGAGTGCCAAAGAAGATTGTGTCGCATGAGGTACCCAATTTACCTCAAGGTTTTGGAATAAGTTGCATGAAGCAATGGGAACCCGTCTCAATTTCAAGATAAAGATATCACCCGCAGATGCATGGTCGATCGAAAGAGTAAATCGATTTTAGAGGATATGTTGAGAGCTCGTGCTTTAGCGTATGCCACGCCATGGGATAAATGTTTGCCATATGCGTAATTCGCCATAATAATAGTTATCAAGCTAGCCTACGATGTCACCATTCGAGGCATTGTATGGACGTGCTTGTCGACTCGCTGAATTGGAATGAAACAGAGAGCGCTTGGTGTTTGGGCCGACATTCTCGAGGAAGCCAAAGTCAAGTCGCAATGATCGAGAGAGGTTGAAGATAGCACACCAAGATGTAAAGCTACGCAGAAACCGTCGCCGAGATTTGAGTTTTGAACCGTAAGATCATGTGTATCTCGTGGTTACCCTCTTAAGGGCGTAAGAGATTTCACGTTAAAGGAAGCTTGCACCAAGATATGTCGGTCCGCTCAAGATTCCGAGCCGCCGAGGAGAGGTAGCTTATCGCTAGAGTTGCCTCACCATTGGCGTGGAGTGCATGATGTATTCCATGTATCGCAGCCTAAGAAGTGTCTCAGAGTGCCAACAGAGCAAGCCCTGCTGGAGGCAATAGAGTCGCAAGAAGATTTGACTTATAAAGAGCAACCAATGTAATTTTGATGTTGTGGAGCGCAAGACCGTAAACAAGTCTATTCGCTTTGCAGAGTTCAAGGAGCAATCATTCAAAGTGAAGCCACTTGGGAGCGAGAAGAAGAATTGAAGTCGAATTCTAACCTATTCTCTAGTTAGCCCCAATCTCTGCCGAGATTCTGTTAAGGGGGAGGTTTGTAACATCCCAAAATTTGGCTTAATTAAGTTTTTAATGTTTAAAAGTGCATTTGTGATTTTCTGAATTTATTTGGATTTTTCTCGATTTATTTGAATTTATTCCTATTTTAAGTTTATTGCTTTTTATTCAAAAGTATTTAATTCTGCAAAGTCAAAATAAAGTTTTGCCAAAAATATTTTATTTAAGTCCGTAATGTCTCAAAGTATTTTTGGGATTTTTCTTGATTTTTCCTGATTGTTTTATTGCCTAAAACAAATTAAAAGAATTTCGAATTGTTTTATTTGGCAAAACTCGAAATTCGCTTAAATAAGATCGGGCCGAGCCCAATATCGTTTCCTCGCCGCCCGCTTGGCCTGTATTCCGAGGAAGTCACCGATCCGCCGGATCTTGATCGAGGGTTGACGCTTTCCCAGCTTGATGAAAACCCTAGCGACCCTTAGCCGCTTGATCAAGACGCATGGAGGACCGGATTTCGCCACGCCACGCACGCGAGTGTCCGCTCGTTTCACGACGCTGCGGACGGCCGAGACTTCGCTGCCTCCGGACTCATCGCCGCCACGGACTCGACACAGCGCCACAGACGGATGAACTCCGCCGACACGATCGCCGAGGGGGATATTTAAGCCACGACCGCCGATGTTGAACCATCTGCGCCGCTTCGCTTGCCCCCGCTTCGCCGCGGTTTCGACGTGTTCTGCCGCCGAGACCTCGCCGAAGTAACTCAAGCGCCGCCGATAGTTCTTGTTGATCCCGACGGCAGCAGAGGTTCTTCGCCGCTGAAGCCGCTCAACTCACCGTCGCGGGAACCGGATCGCAGCCACTCGCCGGAAGACCGCCAAACGCCGCGTGGCCTTGGTCGCCGCCTTCGGTTCCGGTGAGATTACGCCGCCGTGTCTTCATCGCCGGTTTAGAAGCTTCGGCCGTCCGATCTAGCTTCTCCGGTCGAGATCGAGCCACGTGGTCTTTTCAACCTCACCCGCGCGATCGATTCGAAGCGCCTGATCGCACCGTCCGCTGCAATCAATCGTGATCCGCCGCGTGGTCGGGTTCAAGACCGGCGCGCCGAGACCGAGTTCACGGTGGATCGCCCGAGCCGTGGACTCGCCTATGGACCAGACGCGTGTCGTGCTCCTATTGGTTCATTCTATCGCCGACGCCATGTTTGCGCCATAATTGCGCTTTTCGCTTGGAAAATATTCCGATTGGAAAATCCGTGATGATGACGCCATCATGAGGTCACGCTGACGTCATAAACCAGTTTTTCAAAGATAAAAATAAATCTGTTAAATTCGTATTTTCTGATTTTCTGATTTCAGTATTTATTTCAAACTTCAAAAGGCTATATCTTTTGCATCGTAACTCGGATTTGAGTGATTCCAGTTTCTAAAAATTTGTAAAATTGAGATCTATTTAATGGTGATTTTTATTTGATTTTTGGAGATCTATTGCTCTCTGTTTTGGCATTTATTTGCTTTTCTTTCTAAGACGCTGTAGACGTTGAATTGTGCGACGATTCGAGGAAGATCAAGCAACCCAAGAGCAAGCTTCAGATCAAGATCAGGACCTATTCCAAGGCAAGTTGTGCTTTGATCATGTTGAACCCATGTTTATAAAATTGCTATGTTTGTTTTACAATATTGCATATATTTCAAATATACAATTGTTTCAAATTAGATTGGGTTTAGCTAAAATACCGATTGATCTATACCCTACCTTGTCATTATATGCCATGAACCATTGTCACCCTAGATTGGTTTAATATAGTTGATTAATAATTATGATCAACATTGGAGGTTAGACCGTATTAGTTGCTTAGCCATGCCACGCCATCACATGTGTCGTAATCATTGTTAATTAATTTTGATTAACGGAATATGGAACAATGTTATGAACTTGTGTGTCATGTGGGATCACACGATGAGATTGAGTTGTTGTGGCGAGTCATGTCACGCAACGATGTTGAATTGTTGATGGCACGTGGTGCTTGGTAATCAACCGGGTGATGATAACTTAGATTGGGGCAAGTGGCAAGGGGCGAGGAGGCTAAGGTGGGCCCGATGGGCGATGGTATGTGGAAGTCTTGCCTTGATCACACTAAGGACTTAACCTTGCAAGCCTTTGACTGAGTCAATCATGCAACCACATGTCCGTATGGGCCACCTAGCCGAGTAATTTGCAAAGTCTTAATGTTGATACTATCGTGGTCGGTGTGAGTTCCCTGTCGTGTGTAATTCACATGGCGCAAGAGGGGGCCCCGGATGTGGTTTACGCACCGCCATTGTTGAAACCTTAGCGGTAGTATCGGATTAAGATAGAGCATTGTAAAGGCTTTGTTATAATCTCTCGCCTTTGTGGTGTTTGGTTGTATCACGTGGGTAAAGTGCATAACCTCTGCAGAGTGTGAAACTATTCGGATAGCCGTGCTCATGTATTGAGCAATGCTCGGAATTACGCTTAAGGGTTAGCTTAATTAATTGGACAACTTGGTTGGGATGGCGGAATGCCATGTGGAAGATGGAAATTTAACTTAGGATTGGAAACTTGGTTTACTTGAGAAATACTTGAATTTATTTATTATCATTATTTGTTTTACATCCTTTACAATCTATATATCAGATTCGTTCATAAATGCCGCTTATTGCAAAATAGCCATGATAGCCTATCCATTGGAATAAGCCTTGCATATAGATACATGGAATTGCATTCAGGCACAACTTGTTGAGTGCTTTAAGTACTCACCCTTGCCAAACAACAATAATCAACAGTTGAAGAATCTACACTGTGTTGGAAGATGAAGTCCAAGAAGACACGAGTCATTAGGGTCCGAGCCTTGTCGGTTGCTGTGGTGACCGATGAGCTACCTACGCTTCTACTTTCCGCCGCTTAATTATTAGCTTATATTTTCGCCTTGCCTGCGTGGCTTAATAATGTAAGTTGGTCATAAGATCATACATTTAGTTATATCAATAAATGAACTATTATTCTATTATCGTTGTGTATGATGTGATATGTACCAATGTTAAGCTGTGTGCACTAGCGTTGATCCTGGGAATAGTGCAGTAAACACAGTGGGTTCGAATCAGTGGATTCGGGTCCCTACAACAGGCTTGGCAATGCACTGAATCTGCATTGGAACAAGCTGATCTGCTAGGTATTCGAGGACAACTCTATGCCTTCTTGATACATGAGGTCATAAATCTAAAAGGTGAATGTCACTCAAGCATCACCTGATGAGTTGTGAATTTGTTAGTTACCATTTCGATTAATTTGTGATCCTTGTGCTGTGAATTTATAAGTTGTAGTTCTAAATTCAATTGGTTTTTATATATTTGAGTTGATTTCTGAAATGGATGCGTTGTACATTGTAATGTGCGATCAGAGTTGATTTCTAAAATGGATGCGTTGTATATTATAATATATGATCCGAGTTTATTTCTGAAATGTATGTTATAATAATATGCTGGTGATGCTCTACACTATCTTTTGCTTCAGAGGGTATGGCTAGCATTTTCTGAGGCTAGCCAATAAATCAAAATTATTGGAATCGTCTGTGATGACTTTTTTGCCTAAACCGTGTGTGATGACCTATAGTCATCACTAACAGTTTGATACAGACGGTTCATAAAACCGTCTATGATGTGGTTTGTGAATCGTCTGTGATGTTGATGTGCGCAGTAGTGAGTTTTATTATAATCAACATGAGAATTTAGGAAAAAAATGAATTTTCAAAATCTTAAATCTTCAAAACTTATGTGTAAATTTTCAATACTAAGACATTCTCATCCACATTTAAATAAATTTAGAGTTTAAAAATCAAAATTATTAGCACCAAAATCATTGTTCAAAACATGTAGCCCGTGCGATGCACTGGTTGATGACTAGTATAACCAAACAGTGAACATATCTGGTTAAGCAATGGGAGATACTACATGATACATAGAGAGTTATTGTTTTTTTTGTAATGCTTAGGATCTTTCTTTCAAAACAACGGAAAATTGCATGGTAAGTTCCCATTGCTTCATGCAACTTATTCCAAAATCTTGAGGTGAATTGTGTACCTCTGTCTGACACTATTTTCTTTGTTACTCCATGCAAACAAACAATCCTTGATATATACAATTATGCCAAACGATCTCCTGAATATGTGGTCTTTACGGGTATGAAATGGGCAACTTTAGTCAAACGATCAATTATGACCCATATTGAATCATATCTACTCTGGGTCCTAGGCAAACCGGTAATAAAATCCATGTTGATTTTCTTTCACTTTCATTCAGGTACTTTCAATGGTTGCAACAACCCTGCTGGCCTCTAATGCATTGCCTTCACTCTCTGGCATACATCACACAAAGCGACATGCTCGGCAACTTCACGCTTCATATTAGGCCACTAAAATATTACCTTCAGATCCTGATACATCTTTGCACTTCCTGGATGAATAGAGTACTTCGAGTTATGTGCTTCTTCAAGAATCAATTGCTTTAAGTCCTTATTTGGCACACAAATCCGACCTTTCATCCATAAGGTTCCCTGCTCATCGAAAGTAAAGTTCTTCACTTTACCTTCATCCATCTTGGACTTAATCCTCTTAATTTTGGCATTATCTTTCTGCCTTTCTCTAACTTGATCCTCCAAGGTTGGCTTTACCTCTAGGGTAGCTAAAAACCCTTTTGGTACCACTTCCAATCTTAGCTTCTAAAAATCCTTGCATAACTCAGATTGATCTTTCTGCACTAACATGCTACTACTGTAACTCTTTCTGCTTAAAGCATCGGCTACCACATTAGCCTTCCCAAAGTGATAATGAATTCCCAGGTTATAATACTTGATTAACTCTAACCATCTTCTCTGCCTCATATTCAGGTTTGACTGCGTGAAAATATACTTTAAACTCTTGTGGTCTGTGTATATTTCAGATCAATTTCCAATAAGATAGTGACACCATATCTTCAAAGCATGCACTACTGCAGCTAATTCCAAATCGTGTGTCGGGTAATTCTCCTCATATGGCCTAAACTGCCTTGATGCATATGCAACAACCTTACCATTATGCATTAGCGCACATCCAAGTCTTTGACGCGAAGCATCACAATAAATATCAAAACTGTTCTGAATATCTGGCAATACTAAAACTGGTCCAGATGTTAACCTCTTCTTTAATTCTTGAAAACTCTTCTCACAATCTGGCGTCCATGCAAATTTCTTCTCCTTCTTCAACAATTGCGTAAGGGATCTAGCAATCGTTGAGAATCCTTCAATAAATCGACGGTAATAACCTACCATTCCAAGAAAACTGCGAATCTGAGTCACCGACTTCAGCTGTTCCTAGTACAATATTGCCTCAACTTTACTAGGGTCAACTGCAATACCTTTAGCAGTCATCACATGACCAAGAAATTCCACTTTCTCTTTCCAGAAATCACACTTACTGAATTTCGCATATAATTGCTACTCTCGAAGCTTTTCAAGAACTAGCCTCAGATGTTCGACATGATCTTCTTCTGTCTTGGAGTAGACAAGAATGTCATCTATAAATACGACAACAAACTTATCCAGATATTCCATGAAAACTTTATTCATCAGGTTCATAAAATATGCAGGAGCATTTGTCAATCCAAATGACATGACTGTGAACTCATAATATCCATATCTTGTTGAAAATGCTGTCTTGGGCACATCCTCTACATGAATTTTTAACTGATAATATCCCAATCGAAGATCTATCTTGGAGAAAATCCCAGCTCCTCTTAACTGATCAAATAAATCATCTATCCTGGGTAGCGGATACTTATACTTTATCGTCACTTCATTCAAAGCTCGATAAACAATGCACATTCTCATGCTTCCATCTTTCTTCCGAACAAACAAAACAGGTGCTCCCCATGGCGACGAACTTGACCTTACAAAACCTTTTTCTAACAAATCCTCAATCTGTTTCTTCATTTCTACCAACTCATCCGTAGGCATTCGATACGGTCTCTTGGCTATTTGGGCTGTACTAGGCACCAATTCAATCACGAACTCAATATCTCGATCAGGTGGCATTCCAGGTAAATCTTCAGGAAAAACGTCTGGATATTCATTAACAACTAGCATTTATTCAATGCTGACTGCTTTAGCACTATTAACCATCATCTGACCATTACGAATTGCAGATGCTTGGACTTCCACTCTTTCACCTCAATGGATACTACTCTTCTACCACAATCCAGCATAACCTTGTGCTTAGACAACCAATCCATTCCAAGGATAACATCTAATGATTGAGTATCCAAGATAATAAGGTTCGCTAGGAACTCTACTCCATTCATGAGCATCTTAACTCCCATACATCCTAGGTTAGATCGCAATTCTGATCCAGGGGATTGGACCAAAAGCATGCACTTAAGGTTCATCATTTCTAACCCATTCCCAACAGCAAAAGCACGAGAAATAAAGAAATACGAAGCTCCGAAATCAAATAGAATTGTAGCAGGTACTGAATTAACTAGAAACTTACCAAGTATGACATCCGGTGCTTCCTGGGCTTTATCAGTCATGATATGATTAACACGACCCCTCACCGTGGCTTGAGTTGTAGCTCTAGATTGAACAGTTCCACGGTTTCCCCCTGGGGCAAGCGTCTTGGCCGGCGTAAATCCAAGGTTGAAATGAACGGGCGGCGTAACATCTCCTCTCTTCGGACAGTTATTGGTGAAATGTCCTGGCTCATTGCAGCTAAAACAGTGTCGGACTGCTGACTGCTGATTTCCTCCCAAGGCGTTATTGATCTGAACAGATGTCTGAAAATTCTGGCCACTAGGGCGAGGAGCAGAAGAAGGCGTCTTGAAAATTGCCTTGGGCGAAAACCTGACAAACTGTTGCGATGCAACCCTCAATTTTTGCTGACCTTAAAGAGCTCCTTGTTGTACTATCTTGTGCTTGTGGTTGTCATCTAACTCTTTGCGCTTGTCTTCCAGAATAAGGGTCTTGTTCACCAGTTCTTGAAAATTAGGAAAATTATGAGTGATTAACCCAACCTGCAATCCTGAATTCAGTCCTTTCATGAAGCGAGACTGTCTTGCCTTATCAGTCACTACATCTTCAGGGGCATAGCGAGCAAGCTGGGTGAACCGGTTCAGGTAGTCTGCCACAGGACTGGCCTCCCTACTTGATGGCTCTAAATTCTTTCTTCTTTAAATCCATGACACCTTTAGGAACATTATATTGATGAAAAGCAGCAGAAAATTCTTCCCAAATGATCTCATGTGGGTTCTCCTACAATGCGCAGTAATTCACCCACCATTCGACAGCTATGCCTTCTAGCTGATGAGAAGTATAGAGCACCTTCTCATTTCCCTCACACTGGGTGATATGCAACTTTCTATCAATTGTCCTTAGCCAATCGTCAGCCTCAATTGGGTTAGCATTGCTAGAAAAAGTTGGCGGACGGGTCCTCATGAAGTCTGACAGCTTCAAGAATGGGCGGTTCCCATTATTAGCAGCTTGATTTGCATTGTTGGCCACTGATTGATTGGTGAAGTGCTGCATTTGCTGCATCATGGTTTGCATAAGCTGAGTTTGTGCAGCAAGAAAGGCTCCAAAGTTACTCATGTTAACCGGTGACACTGCTTCTTTTGGGGGGAAGCTTTAACTCAAACTCTAGATATATTAAACTTTATTTAATACTTAGTATGGCTGCTCACAAGTGCCTAAGGGCAATGCAGCACATACTGCACACTCAAAAAGACCATAAAACTCTCATTAAGCTAAACAAGTATCTCTAATCGACTAATGGCAACACTCTAAACTTAGACTCACGCGACTCGAACACTTGAGTCACTACTACTACTAAACTCAAGACTCTACCTAGTCACTAAGCCATCTTGGATGCTGGCCTCTAAGTGGACACTGCAGCGGATGACTCCTCCGCAAAAGCTCGTCGTAGTTGCGCTCTGTGCCACCGTAGTTGTGAGCCGAGCTGGAGGAGGCTCTCTACCTCAGGGAGGAGGCAGCTGAGTTGGAGGAGTCCGAGGAGGATCCGGAGGAGCTTGTGCCAGAGCCTGAGAGTCAGGGATCAGTGTCATCCAACGAGACCCCCGGTCTAGTTTGCCCCGATACCGCGTCATCCGTTGTAGTGTCCACCTGGAGGCCCGCATCCAGGATGGCGTAGTGACTAGGTAAAGTCTTGAGTTTAGTAGTAGTAGTGACTCAAGTGTTCGAGTCGCATAAGTCTAAGTTTAGAGTGTTGCCATTAGTCGATTAAAGATGCTTGTTTAGCTTAATGAGAGTTTTAATGAACTTTTTGAGTGTGCAGTATGTGTTGTATGGCCCTTAGGCACTTGTGAGCAGCCATACCAAATATTCAATAAAGTTTAATATATCTAGAGTTTGAGTTAAAGTTTTTCCCCCGTATAAGATCTTATATTACTTGTCTATGCTATTTCCATCTTTTCTCTAAACCTTGGAGTAATCAGCAGATGGTTCAGACTCGCGAAAACATCGAAGCTAGTGGAAGTGAAAGCAGCACCACCAGTTAACACGAGTAACTTTGGAACCTTTCTTCCTGCACAAACTCAGCTTATGCAGACCATGATGCAACAAATGCAGCATTTCACCAATCAATCAGTGGTCAACAATGCAAATCAAGCTGCTAACAATGGCAACCGTCCATACTCGAAGCTGTTGGACTTTATGAAGACCCGTCCGCCAACTTTTTCTGGGAATGCTAACCCAATTGAGGCTGACGACTGGCTAAGGACAATTGAGAGAAAGTTGCATATCACCCAGTGTGAGGGAAATGAGAATGTGCTCTATGCTTCTCATCAGCTAGAAGGCACAGCTGCCGAATGGTGGGAGAATTACTGCGCATCACAAGAGAACCCACAGGAGATCACTTGGGAAGAATTTTCTGCTGTTTTTTGTCAGTATCATGTTCTTGAAGGTGTCATGGACTTAAAGAAGGAAAAATTTAGAGCCATCAAGCAGGGAGGCTAGTCTGTGGTAGATTACCTGAACCGGTTCACCCAGCTTGCTCGCTATGCACCTGAAGACGTAGCGACTGATAAGGCAAGACAGTCTTGTTTAATAAAGGGACTGAATTTTGGACTACAAGTTGGGTTAATCACCCATAATTTTCCTGATTTTCAAGAACTGGTGAACAAGACCCTTATTCTGGAAGACAAGCGTAAAGAATTAGATGACAACCGCAAGTGCAGGATGGCACAGCAAGAAGCTCGCCAAGGCCAGCAAAAGTTGAGGGTTGCACCGCAGCAGTTTGTCAGGTTTCAGCCCAAAGCTGTATTCAAGACGCCATTCTTCGCACTCGCCCGAAAGGGCTGTGTTTTTAGACACTGCTCGATCAATAACGCCAGAGAGAAATCAACGATCGTGATCCGACTGCTTTAGCTGCAATGAGCAAGGGCATTTTTCCAATAACTGCCAGAGAGGAGGTGTTACGCCTGTTCGTTTCAACCCTGGATCTACGTCGGCCAAGACGCCTGCACCAGGGGGGAACCGTGGAGCTGTTCAATCTAGAGCTATAACTCAAGCCACGGTGAGGGGTTGTGTTAATCATATCACGACTGATGAAGCCCAGGAAGCATTGGACGTCGTACTGGGTAAGTTTCTAGTTAATTCAGTACATGCTACAGTTCTATTTGATTTTGGAGCTTCGCATTCCTTCATTTCTCGAGATTTTGATGTTGCGAATGGGTTAGAAGTGATAAACCTCAAGTGCATGCTTTTGGTCCAATCCCCTGGATCAGAACCGCGATCCAACCTAGGATGTATGAGAGTTAAGATGCTCATGAATGGAATAGAGTTCATAGCGAACCTTATTATCTTGGATACGCAAACATTAGATGTTATCCTTGGAATGGATTGGTTGTCCAAGCACAAAGTCGTATTAGATTGTGGTAGAAGAGTAGTGTCAATTGAAAAGCCCGAAAGGTGAAAGAGTGGAAGTCCAAGCAACTGCCATTCGCAATGGTCAGATGATGGTTATTAGTGCTAAAGCAGTCAGCATTGAAGAAGTACTAGTTGTTAATGGATATCCGGATGTTTTTCCTGAAGATTTACCTGGAATGCCACCTGATCGAGATATTGAGTTCGTGATTGAATTGGTGCCTGGTACAGCCCCAATAGCCAAGAGACCGTATCAAATGCCTACGGATGAGTTGGTAGAAATGAAGAAACAGATTGAGGAGTTGCTAGAAAAAGGTTTTGTAAGGCCAAGTTCGTCGTCCTGGGGAGCACTTGTTTTGTTTGTTCGAAAGAAGGATGGAAGCATGAGAATGTGCATTGATTACTAAGCTCTGAATGAAGTGACAATAAAGAACAAGTATCTGCTACCTAGGATCGATGATTTGTTTGATCAATTAAGAGGAGCTGGAATTTTCTCCAAGATAGATCTTCGATCAGGATATCATCAGTTGAAGATTCGCGCAGAGGACGTGCCCAAGACATCATTTTCAATAAGATATGGACATTATGAGTTCACAGTCATGTCATTTGGATTGACAAATACTCCTGCATATTTTATGAACATGATGAATAAAGTTTTCATGGAATATCTGGATAAGTTTGTTATCGTATTTATAGATGACATTCTTGTCTACTCCAAGATAGAAGAAGATTATGCAGAATATCTGAGGCTGGTTCTTGAAATGCTTAGAGAGCAGCAATTATATGCGAAATTTAGTAAGTGTGATTTCTGGAAAAATAAAGTGGAACTTCTTGGTCATGTGATAACTGCTAAAGGTATTGCAGTTGACCCTAGTAAAGTTGAGGCAATATTGCACTGGGAACAGCCGAAGTCGGTGAATCAGATTCGCAGTTTTCTTGGAATGGCTGGTTGTTACTATCGATTCATCGAAGGATTCTCTACGATAGCTAAACCCCTTACACAATTGTCGAAGAAAGAGAAGAAATTTACATGGACGCCAGATTGTGAGAAGAGCTTTCAAGAATTAAAGAAGAGGTTAACATCTGCACCAGTATTAGTGTTGCCAGATATTCACAACAGTTTTGATATTTGTTGTGATGCTTCGCGTCAAGGACTTGGATGTGTGCTAATGCAGAATGGTGAGGTTGTTGCATATGCATCAAGGCAGTTAAGGCCGCATGAGGAGAATTACCTGGCACACAATTTGGAATTAGCTGCAGTAGTGCATGCCTTGAAGATATGGCGTCACTATCTTATTGGAAATCGTTGTGAAGTATACAAAGACCATAAGTGTTTAAAGTATATTTTCACTCAGTTAGACCTGAATATGAGGCAAAGAAGATGGTTAGAGTTAATCAAGGATTATAACCTGAGAATTTATTATCACCCTGGGAAGGCTAATGTGGTAGCCGATGCTTTAAGCAGGAAAAGTTATAGTGGTAACATGTTAGCGCAAAAGGATCAACCTAAGTTATGCAAGGATTTTCAGAAGCTGAGATTGGAAGTGGTACCAAAAGGGTTTCTAACTACTCTAGAGGTGAAGACAACCTTGGAGGACCAAATTAGAGAAGGGCAGAAAGATGATGCCAAAATTAAGAGGATTAAGTCCAAGATGGATGAAGGTAAAGCGAAGAATTTTACTTTGGATGAGCAGGAACCTTATGGATGAAAGGTTGAATTTGTGTGCCAAATAAAAAGGAGTTAAAGCAGTTGATTCTTGAGGAAGCTCATGACTCGAAGTACTTGATTCATCCAGGAAGTGCAAAGATTTATCAGGATCTGAAGGTAAGATTTTGGTGGCCTAATATGAAGCGTGAAGTTGCTGAGCATGTCGCTTTGTGTGACATTTGCCAGAGAGTGAAGGCAATGCATCAGAGGCCGGCAGGTTTGTTGCAACCATTGAAGGTACCTAAATGGAAGTGGGAGGAAATCGGTATAGATTTTACTACCGGTTTACCTAGGACCCAGAGTGGATATGATTCAATATGGGTCATAATTGATCGCTTGATCAAAGTAGCCCATTTCATACCCGTAAAGACCACATATTCAGGAGATCGATTGGCAGAATTATATATGTCAAGGATTGTGGGTTTGCATGGAGTACCGAAGAAAATATTGTCAGACAGAGGTACGCAATTTACCTCAAGATTCTGGAATAAGTTGCATGAAGCAATGGAAACTCGCCTGAATTTTAGTACAGCTTATCATCCTCAAACAGATGGTCAAACTAAGAGAGTCAATCAGAGTTTGGAAGATATGTTGAGAACTTGTGCTTTAGCTTATGCCGCAACGTGGGATAAATGTTTGTCGTATGCTGAGTTTAGCTATAATAACAGTTATCAGGCCAGTTTGCAAATGTCACCGTTTGAAGCCTTGTATGGTCGATCATGTCGTACCCCGCTAAATTGGAATGAGACGGGGGAGCATATGGTTTTTGGACTAGATATTTTAAAGGAAGCCGAAGAGCAAATCATCATGATTAGAGAAAGGTTGAAGACTGCTCAGTCAAGGCAGAAGAGCTATGCTGATAATCGCCATTGAGAGTTGAGTTTCGAACCTGATGATTTCGTGTATCTCAGAGTGACCCCTCTTAAGGGAGTAAAAAGGTTTCATGCCAAAAGAAAGCTCGCACCAAGATATGTTGGTCCGTTTAAAATTTTGAGTCGTAGGGGAGAGGTTGCATATCAGTTGGAGATGTCGCAGTCGTTGGCAGGAGTGCACGATGTGTTCCATGTGTCTCAGTTGAAGAAGTGTCTTCGAGTACACGCAGAGCAGACGCCATTGGAATCGGTTGAATTGCAAGAGGATCTAACCTACGAGGAGCAGCCAATCAAGATTCTGGATGTAGCTGATCGCAGAACCCGAAGCAAGTCAGTGCATTTCTGCAGAGTCCAGTGGAGCAATCATTCAGAAAGCAAGGCTACGTGGGAGCGTGAGGAGGATCTGAAGATAGAATTTCCAAACCTATTCCTTAGTAAGCCCTGAATCTTGGGGTCGAGATTCTGTTAAGGTGGGGAGGTTTGTAACATCCCAAATTTTGCTTTTATTGGATTTATTATGCTTTTCTCTTATTAATGAATTTTCTGGGATTTTATTTAATTTATTTGGAACTTATTGAATTAAGCCTTTTGCTATATTTTATGTATTCAGTGAAAATTATTAATGATAGCTTGTTGGAAATATTTTATTTGAGTTCCAAATGTTCCAAAGTATTATTTGGAATTTTTTGGGATTTTTCCTGGTATTTTTGCTATGTATTTTGGCCTTGTTTATTTATCTGAATTGTTTTTATTCAAAATCATTTTAAAATCTGATGAATAGTATTGGGTCGAAACCCTAGGATCGTGACCATCGGATCAAGATCCAACGGTCATGCCTTCTCCACGTCGTTCGCGTGTTTCATGCCGTCGATCGCCGCTGCGTGGACATCTGCGATGACGCCATGTCGCTCTTCCGTATCCCCACCGAATTTCGCCGCCGTATTCGAGCGAACCTCATTTTGCGCGAGATTCGCGAAAGTCAAGGCCGTTATTTATAGCGCCGCCGCCGCCATTGAGACCTTCACCCCACGCCGCATCTTCTGGCCTAGTTGCGCACGCCGAGACGCCCTCGTCCGCCCGTGCGAACTCACCAAAGTTCACCGAAGCCACCACCGTCGTTTTTCACTCGGGACGTCGTCGTCGGTCTGCTTCCGCCGTCGCCAAGTCCATCGGTGGACTGCTCTCATCAAACCGCGTCGATCTCATCTGGAAAAATCATCAGAGAAGCTCTCTAGCGCCGCGGCCGTTGTCTTCGTCTCCATCTCCGGTGAGTAGCGTCGCCGTTCCCCCAATGTTCCTCGCCGTCAGCCTCGTCCGTCCGATCTTCTACGAACGGTCGTGATTGCACCGCGTGTTCGCATCCATTGCTTCGGCTCAGGTGAATCCTGTCCATCGAATCTGTGATGAATGGATGAGATTTTACCACGTGGCCATGTGCTCTGCAAGCATCGCCGTTGGATCGTGGTCGCAAGGTGGTGATTGATCCACGTGTGGTGTAGCGCCGAAACAGCCCGATCGGATCTGGGCGCACCAGATCGCACCGGCGCTGTGGCCAACTGCGTGTCACCACGTGTCGGGTGCCGTAGCCAAGGTGTCATGCGTCGGATCCACGGTGCACCGAGGCCGAACCGTGGACCGAGTTTATGCACCAGAGACGCGTGTCGCTTTCTGATTGGGTCACGTGTCTGCTGACGTCAGCGTGATGTCATATATCGTTTTTCCCGTAGAAAATTATTTCAACAAAAATCATATTCGGTGATGACGTCAGCGTGACATCATAAATTCTATTTTCCAGTGTAAAAGTAATTCATTTTTCTATTTTTCAGAATTATCTTTTATTTCAAACTTTGAATAGCTATATCTTTTGCATTTGAACTCCGATTGAGGTGATTCCAGTTTCTAAAAATTTGTAAAATCATTCTCTATTTAATGGTGAATTGTATTTAACTTTTTGAGTTGATATTGCTCTCTGTATTTGCTCTTTATTGCTTTCTCGCTCGTTACGCGTAGACGTCGAGTTGCCAGGTGAGTTTGTGGTTGAGGAGGTAGCGCCCGAACAAGGTCCAGAGAAGGAGTCAGAGCTGTTTGAAGGCAAGTTATGCTTTGGTCATGTTGAACCTATGCTTTAAACATTATATTGTTTCAAAGTATTGCATATTAATTCAAGTATCGTTGTTTCAAATATGTTGGGATTAGTTATTGTCCACTTTGAGTTGCATCCACCTTGTTATGTCATATGTCGTATCTCATTTGTCACCCTAGAATGGTTTAATATTAACTGGTAGCTATAATTGCCAATGTGGTTAATTAGAACACAAGTAGAATGCTTAGCCGTGCAACGAGTCATCATTTTATGTAAAAATAGTTAATCTTGCTTACTGATTATGGAACATATTTATTAACTTATGTGTCGGGTGTTGTCACACAATGTTGTTGTTGTTGATGGCACGTGGTGCATGGAAAATCAACCGGGGTGGTAAAATGATTTAGACTGAGGCAAGTGGCATGTATTTGTGGTGTGCCAATGTGGCACTTGGACGGTCGCATTGCTTTTTCTGATAATGGTTGGTTCATGGTTATGATGATTTTTAGTTAGTCTTGCCTTGGTCAATTAAGGACTTAACCTTGCAAGAATTTGAACTGAGTCATTCATACAACCACATGTCTGTTATGGGACAGACCTAGCTGATTAATTTGTTGAGTCTAAACTTTTATACTATTTGTGGTGGTGTGAGGCCCGGGTAGTGGTAACTAGTCCTCACACGGGTGTGCTCACATGGCGCCAGAGGGGGGCCGTGGATGTCATAACCAGTCCCACCAGTGTTGAAACCTTAGTGGATAGTACTGGGTTTAGATAGGCATTGGAAAGGCTTTGTTATAATCACTCACCTTTGTGGTGTATGATTGTATCTTATGAGTAAAGTGTATAACCTCTGTAGAGTGTAAAACCTATTCGAATAGCCGTGCTCGCGATATTGAGCATTGCTCGGTGATTACAGTCAAGGGTTAGTTTTTATTTAAAAACAAATGTGAGTATGGATGTTGAAATGTGGAATAAGGTTATGAGTTGGTTATTGGAAAATAAATGGAAAATGTATTATTGTTACTATTTGTTTTTACTGTATTTCAATCTATTTATGCTATTCCATTACAAATGTTGTTTATGCAAAATAACCATGTTAGCCTATCCTTTGTAATAAGCCTTGCATATTGATGAGGACATCACTACTACGGATATGACCATATTTGGTTGTGCCAACTCCAACACGTCATCCACGGGCCAACAAGAGAGAGAGATCAAATCCATCATGTTCTGGAATCCAATTCGGCCTCCTGAGACAGCACCGACTTCAAATATGAATAACTTTTGCATACGGACTCCGATTTGGGTGATCTTGGACTTGATTAAAAGCTTACAATGAGATCTTTCCAATGGATCTAATACCAGCTCCAGATTCATTGTGGATCAGTCGAAATCATCAAAACAAAATACTATACTACTGTTTTGGGCTGTTTCGGGCCTTGTAAGCGTGTGGGGGCCCAAGCCCAAGTTGTGTGCGCCCCCCTGGATGCACACAACTCTAGGACGTCCCTCTCACATCCATCCCTCTTATAAACTCAGTAGCCGCCGCTTTAGACACTGGGGTTTTGTTTGATTAGTTTAGCCAAGTGCAAACTTTGTGTCTTCAAGTTGTGCTGGACAGCCACCTTGTCAAGACCTTCAATAGAACCCCACCTTGATTTTGCCTTCAATAACACTCCGGAGTTGGTTTAGCAATTGCTAAGGCGCATCATCGTCGTACGTTGTAGTCGGATCGTCAAAGTCGGTTCCACCAAATCGATAGTTATCGCTCTCATCGAAAGATCAGGACAACCTTCACATCAGGTGGTATCAGGGCGTCAAGTTGCTCGGTGAGAGATTCTGTACCGTAGATTAGTTTTTGTTTTCTGTCCTAAATTGAAAATTACTACACAAAAATTGAACCTTTAGATTCAATCTGGTATTTTAGTGAGTTTTGCTGGGTTTTGATCCATTAGAGTCCTTGTTTTAGTTGCTGATCGTTTTTCCTTCACGTAGCTTTTTTTTCAATCTGTCCAGTACTTTGTTTTGTTCATAACTTTCGCATACGAGCTCGGATTCTAGTGTTTTTGCACTTTCCTAAAACCTGGGAATGATCTCTACAAAAACCTAGTTGGGCATGAACTCTAATTCTGGAGCCAAATCTGTTTAATCTGGATGTCAAAGTTGTTGAAGCAAGTTGTGCTTCCAATCCAGATTGGTTCGGTATTTTGATCATAATTCTCTCATTCGAACTCCGATTGGGAAGTTTTTATACTTTCCTGAATCCTTGAAGAGTCCTCTACAAAAATGTTTTTGGGTGTCCTTTGTGATTCGGACTCCTTCAAACCTAATTTGATTCGGATTCGGAATCGGTCTCGTAGGCTAAAATTAGAGGTATTCTGTGGTGTTCGGTTTTTGAGCCATAACTTTCTCACCCCGAGCTCCAAATTGCTTGTTCTTGTACTCCTTTAAAAGCTGAGAGCATAAGCTTCAATTCCTTCCATAGTGAAACTTCTAAATTCGATCGTTTTGAAGCTTTAATCTAGGCGACAAATATACTGCCCTAGAAACATTGAATTTGGGTATCTTGCTTCAATTCGTGTTCTAGCTTTGTTCCTTTCAGTTGTTTGAGTCCAGTAGCATCCACAACCCATAAAACCCCAAAAATATCTGTACACATACCTTTGGGAACCAATTCATCCTTTGCGAATAATTTGATCCCAATTGAGACTAGCTATTTGATACTGCCTAGGGTTGTTCATATTGATATATTACATAATTTTGAATTATCATATCATACTATCTTGTGGCATCGAGTTAGGGATTCCAAAACTTTGTTCATAGTAGTGTTGGCCGAAAGTCACTCAAAGAAAGAAAGGAGATAAAAAAGAGCGAAAAGGCAAAAAAAAAAAGAATAAGAAAAAAACGAAAAAGAAAATAGTGGTCGGTCGCACTACATTGAGCAAAACCCTAATTTGTGTTCATTATTTCAGATTGTGCAATTGTATTAATTATTGAGCAATCTTGTGCCCTTTTTACATTCTTGAAGCAATAAGCTAGCGTCTCTCTACGACTTGTGCAATAGAGCTTTTGGTGCCTCACTTTTATTTTATAGCTCATTTCTTGATTGCATAAGTACCATCATCTTTGCGCGTGAGTTGCTTTGAAATTCGCTTATATCTTTGAGATCGGCAACTAGGACTTGTGAATTCTAGTTTGGGTCATTACTTATCATTACAATAACTAGAATTATCAGATTGTATAGGAAAAAAGTTTAGCCTACACAGCTCCACATATTCTACACTCGTACGTTTGTTAGGTCCCTTGGCAATCGCTCTATCCAAGCTTGGGAGAACTTTTGACACCGCCAACAGACGACAACTCCTGCAGCACGGTAAGAACTTGTAAGAGCTTTGGTTAAGGCTTGAGAGTTGAGCGACTTTCTCCACTTCCTAGTAGTTGATAGGAAATTACATAAACCTTTGTGTTTCCCTTTTTGCTATTAACCATGTTAGGTGCCAAAAGTTCACTGCATCATTCTTCACGCACGAAGGGCAATGTACAACTCACTAATGAGCGAATGTCGCTACAAGAAGACCATCTCCAGTCCATCAAGGCTGCTCAGGGAGTTGCTAACACTACCCTTACTACTATTTTGTCTAGACTTGATATGCTTGTAGCTGCTGCCCCTGGAACTTCCAGTCCTCCGCATCGTCTCCTAAGCAACAATAATGGTGTACTACGTGCACAACGGGTTCCCATTGTTGCCCCGGCTTCCCAGCATACACCTGTTGCCTCGGTTGTCCCACCACATATCGCCACGGGTTCATCAACTGATGATGAACAAGGTAAAATCAAGTTTGAATTGCCTTCTTTTGGTGGAAAGTTCGATCCTAATGCATATATTAATTGGGAGATTGCGGTAGACAAAGAATTTGCAAACTATGACTTATCTGAAAACCAAAAGATTAGTGCCGTAGTTCAAGTGTTAACGTCAGGTGCAATATATTGGTGGAAGCATATATGTAGACATGATAAAAAACCTAAAACTTGGAATACCATGAAAAGACTTATGAGAAATGATTATGTTCCTGAATATGATGCTGAATATTTGCTTACTAAACTTCAACGCTTAAAACAAGGTACTAAAACTGTTATAGAATACTTTCATGATTTGCAAAATTGTTTATTGCGTTGTGGTTTACAAGAATGTGAAGAAGCTACTGAGCTTAGGTTCATACGTGGACTTAATCATGAAATTCAGGATGTTCTTGTTGATGAAACATATAGTTGTCTTTCAGAATTGATTAAATGTGCTTGTAAAGCTGAAAACATGCTTGCTGAATCTTTGAAAGAGCCTTTTGCTTCATTTGAGGTGCCCGTTGTTGCACCTTCTATTGTAGCTAACATTTTGCAGAAAAGTGAACACCATCGTGAGAAAGATGAAGAAGAAAATGTGCAGAAAGAGGAGATATTTGCTGCTCCATACGTATGTGAAGAGTTGGAAATTGAAGTTGCACCTACAACCACTGAGAATGATTTAGAAGGTAATGTAAAAGGTATGGACTGTATACATGGTGAAAATCATTTTGAAGAGATAAAATTGTCCATGAATCATGCTATCATAGAGCAACTATTAATGGAATCCATTGCTGATTTGTTTGCTATTCCTGGTGATAAAGAAGAGTTGTGTAATAATACTTCACTTATATCCATGCCACAACTAGTGAATGAATATGAAACATTTATATTTGAACTAAACACTTGCGCTGAACACAAATTGATGTCTTCTTTAAATACTTTAGGTTACATTGAATTTGATGTTCTGTGTGATCTAGATAGTTTCAAGGAGAAGTTTTTTGTACATTCTGATTTGCCATGGTTATCGCGAAATATTTTTCATGTTGTTGGCAAATATAATGATAAAGGAGAGTACAAAGTGCATAGAGTATACATTTGTTCAGATCTAAAATATTTACTTCCTATGCAACAATGTAATCAATTTGATAATTTTAATATCATATCAAGTACCCGAACTTTCGTTTATAGTCTATATGATAATTTTCAAGAAAGGGAGTGTTTGGGTGATTGTGATTCACGAGCAATTGATTTGACCACAAAAGATATGCATGTTGCTTTGCTCTTGGTCGCTACTAACATTTTGCAGGAGAATGTGATGGAGTCGAGGACAACTCCAATTCAAGAAAGGGAGAATGATGAGACCATGCTTGTCTTGGATATGATCAACGCTATATCACTTTGGCGACACTTCGCGGCATCCTCTGCATCGTCTACATCTACTAGGATGGCTTTCCTTCACGGAAGGGAGGAAGCATCCAAGAGTGCTAGCTTTCAACATGCCTTTATATGCTGGAAAGAAATATTGAGCTTTATGGATGATTTTCAGATGAGAATATTTTTTGTTGAGAACAAGCTAAAAGCTGAGCATGAGTCAGGATGACTCAAATTCAAGAAAGGAAGGATGATGAGGACATCACTAATACGGATATGACCACATTTGGTTGTGCCAACTCTAACACGTCATCCACAGGGCAAGAAGAGAGAGAGATCAAATCCATCACATTCTGGAATCCAATTCGGCCTCCTGAGACAGCATCAACTTCAAATATGAATAACTTTTGCATACGGACTTCGATTTGGGTGATCTTGGACTTGATTAAAAGTTTACAACGAGATCTTTCCAATGGATCTAATACCAGCTCCAGATTCAACGTGGATCAGTCGAAATCATCAAAACAAAATACTACAATACTGTTTTGGGCTGTTTCGGGCCTTGTAAGCGTGTGGGGGCCCAAGCCCAAGTTGTGTGCGCCCCTCCTGGCTGCACACAACCCTAGAACGTCCCTCTCACGTCCATCCCTCTTATAAACTCAGTAGCCGCCGCTTTAGACACTGGGGTTTTGTTTGATTAGTTTAGCCAAGTGCAAACTTTGTGTCTTCAAGTTGTGCTGAACAGCCACCTTGTCAAGACCTTCAATAGAACCCCACCTTGATTTTGCCTTCAATTCTTATTTGCAATTTTAGATTGCTTTTACTATTGTTCTTGCTTGTTCTTCGGTTGCTTGCAGGAATTGAACCTCGTGTTCAGGTTGATCGTGCCCACGGCAAGATCAATAACACTCTGGAGTTGGTTTAGCAATTGCTAAGGCGCATCATCGTCGTACGTTGTAGTCAGATCGTCAAAGTCGGTTCCACCAAATCGATAGTTATCGCTCTCATCGAAAGATCGGGACACAACCTTCACATCACATATAGTATATTAGACTTGTATTATGTGCGCAACTTCTTGAGTGCTTTATGTACTCACACCTTTGCAACAAAACATCACCAAGTGGAGAAGAAGTAACGCCTGCTTTTGAGGAAGAGTATCTGAAAGAGGCGAATAACTAGGGTGCGAACCTTGTCAGTTGTCTGTGGCAGATTGAATGGTTTCTACGCTTGTGTTTATTGTCTTTATTATGTTTCTGTTAAGTATGATTGCGATATTCATCAATGTTGAGTCTGTGTGCACTAGCGTGATCCTGGACTAGTGTGGAATACACAGAGGATCCGGATTTATATATTCGGGTCCCGACATTATGTTAGTGGCTTTAGTATTAGACATGGGGTTGGGTACCATGAGGATGGGTTTAGATCATGAGCCATCCCTAGATTGTAGGTACGTTAGTTTGGTAGTGATGTGGTCCATGGCAAGGGTATGAGAGTGGTTTTTCTAGGTCTCGTGTGTACCCTAATGTTTATGCTAACTCACACTTTGGTTCATACTGTTGCGCATGTATGTCGAATGTCTCAGTACTGGATTCCTAAAACCTATATCACTCACCCAAGTACTGAGACACCAATGTATTCTCTTTCTTTGGTGTAGGTTTTACTAGCAGGAAAGGGGAACATGGGCTTGTTAACACCGGGTGTTCACGCCACTTGTCTGGAGATTCTAGATGGTTCTCCTCGCTAATTCATACAAACGGTGAGGAATTGATCATATTTGGGTATGCTACTACTAGACGTGTGATGGCCAAAGTAACTATGAAGGTCAATGACAACTTCATGCTCAAGGACAAAAATTTATAAAATTCTGACAAGGTTACCATTCCAATTATGTTTATTCTGTTTTTAATTTTTTAAAGATAACAAATGAAGTTAAATTATTTTAAAAAAATTTATATATTCCTACACTTCTTAGGATGGTACCATAAATTTTTCACATCATGATAAAGCATGTATAATTTTATACAAATCCAACAGTGTTTCTGTAGTTTTTAAAAAAGTCTTAAAAATTCGGTTTTTCAACAAATTTTAATAGGAGATGACTTTCTTAAGGGTTATTGGACCAAATCTGGTAAAAAAAAGTCAAAAACCGATCAAAAAAACACAAGATCTCGGTGAGATTTAGCGAAATATCGCCGAGATTTTTTGAGATACTGTAAACAATTTAAATTTTTTTACTTCGATCGGTATTTCAAAAATCGTCCATGTCCGGAAACCAAGATCGCGTGAAATTTTAGCGAGATTTTAATCCTTGAGCTGGGGTTGGATGCTTTAGAATGTTAGCATTCAATAGCTGAATGAATCGAAGGTCTGTATTTTTCACCGGCACTTACAGTTATAGCAATTATGAGAAAACAGATTACACCTTTTGGATCGGAAGTTTGGTGATCATATTCATAGCTTGTTGATGTAGCAGAAGCTTGATCTGTGGTTTGCATGGCCTGTGCTTGAATGTAACCAGGGGTATTGTGAAACAGAAAAGCATATATTACATGATACATATATTCTTTCAACTTTTTTGTGATGACAGGTAAAGCACTAGGAAGTACCTGAAGAAAATTGAGTTTCTTCCATGTTAAGATAACTTTGAAGGGGCAGTGTAGTTCGGTGTGCTGTCATCATAAATACAAGCCATAAATCAGTCGACAACAGAGTGTTGTTATTCCTTTTTTTTTTGTATCAAATTGATTTTCAAAGCTAAGGATTTCTAGGGAAGATTGCCAAATTTGTGTTGGGAAACCATATGGCCCATGAAGGTCCATAATGGTCCCTTCGCCAAAACCCTAGACGACTACTATATAAGGAGGAGAGGGTCCCCCTATGGTACAAGAAATCAGAAGTAATAAAGTATTCTCTCGCAGTTCCTCCTAAATCTGTGTCGCTCTTGTCTCTCTGTTCTCCACGAATACTAGATTGTTCGGGAACCCCGAACTATTCGATAGCGAGGTTCCCTAACATGTTATCAGCACGAAGCTCTACCGGTGAACAGATTGAAAAGTGAGAAAGGTGGGTTTTTCGACAATTAATCTAATCGCTCCTGGTTTCTATGCATGCATCTAACCTACGCATCAGTACCTCGTCGCGTGGCATGAAGCTACAAGCGATACAATTTACAGTACATGAAGTTACTGTTCATTTATAGCAGAAGGAAAAAACGTCGTCGCTTCGGTTTCCGCGCCGCTCGGCACGCAGCCACGTCGCCGCGGCCTCGGCCTCCATGCCGCCGCACGAAGCGCCGGCCTCAAGATCGTCGTCGCCATCCGCCTCGCCACGCCGCTTCGGCATGCGGCCGCCTGCCCGCGCCTCGGCGTCACCGTCGCCGCCTGCTAGACCAGCGGCGCGCGTCGCGGCTTCGCCTCGCGGCGCCGCCGCTTAACTCGACCTCGCGCGCCGTTGGCCTTGCGGCTCCGTCGCCGGCTCGGCCTCGCGGCCATTGTTGGCCTTGCGACTCCGTCGCCGGCTCGGCCTCGCGGCGCCGTCGCCGCCGTCGACCTCGCACGTGCCGCCACGGCGTGCTCGGCCTCAGCGCGTCGCCCGGCCCGCTCGGCCTCCGCGCGCCGCCCGGCCCGCCAGCCGCCTTGTCGGCTCGCCGCGCCAGCGCCGCGCCCCCCTCGGCCGTCACACCTCGAATCGCCACCGTGCTCGTCGCCGAAGCGACGTCGCGACGCTGTCGCTTCGACCGGCTCGCCGCCGCGTCGCCGATTCCTCGCCAAGGCCGCCGCCGCTCGCCCGGCCGCCCACACCGTGGCCGCCGCCCGCCCGGCTCGCACTCCGTCCCCGCCGCGCGCCGGCTCAAGCCGCCGCGGCGGTGCCGCGCCGGGCGCCCTCGCCCGCCGCCGTCGCACAGACACAGCGCACCGCCGCGATGGCCGTGGCGCCCGGCACCTTGCCGCCACGGCTCGGCGGCGCCCAGAAGCAGAAGCGCGCCGCCGGCCCGGCGATCGCTACGTCAAGCATCGGCTTGTCCGCTTCCTCCTCCTCCTTAGCTCCGTCGCCCGAGCGTCGGCCGCGCCGCAACGCGCGTGCCAGCGCGTGAAGCGCGCTGCGCCGCGCCGTGGCGCCGCCTCTCGCCGCGCCGCGCCTCCTCTCCTCGCCTCACCTTGCCGCGCCGCTCAGGTGGGAAGAGTGGCGGCTAGGGGTGGGAACCCTAACCGCCAGCTTTGCTGGGCCGAAGGAAGAAAGAAGAGCCGCGACCCGGTGGCTGCTTCGGCCGGGAGAGAGAAAAAAAAGGAAGAAAAGAAAAGAAAAAAAGAAAAGAAAAGAAATAGCAAAAAAAATTAAGGAAAATTGCCAGAAAATCCAGAAAATTATTTGGCTCTATTTTAATTTTTCTAGCTTTATTCTCTGCATTTATGAATATTCTTTATGAATATTCTTTTTGAATTTTGAATTCATTGCTTTATTTTGTATACTGGAAATGCATGGCTATTTATTTTCTGCACTTTATGCTTTTTGCAACCATTTTCTATTAGATTACACATAGTAATCTAATATCGAAATTTTGAAATCATGCAAATGTCTGGCATCGTGAATCTTGCGTTTGAAGAACTGGCCCCGTACGGTCAGAACTACCTCACTTGGGCATCGGACGTGAAGATCGTTCTTGGGGGTAAGAAGCTCCGTGCTGCGATTGGTCTAGGGTCCTCGCAGGACGCGAAACCTACAGCCGAGCAGAACGATCAAGCCTTGCACTTCCGTTTAAATGCATGAATCGCATTTTCTTTTTAGATTATGGTTGTTAACAATTTATTTTGAATAATGAAATGTAAGCTCTAGAAGAGCATACTTCTCTCATGAATAAATATGCAATTTATTCTTTATTCCAGTATTCTTTAATTTACAAGCAATGTTTGAATTATTTTGCCACTGTTTGTTTGGAATTATTTTTCCTTTTTTTAGAAATCGTGTAGCGCCTAAATGGAAGAGATATGCATTGTTAATAGTGGCACAACAAATACCATCTTAAGAGAGTCCAAATACTTCCAGTAGATCACGAAGAACGCTGAAAAAAATTACTACGATCGCAGGAAGCGATTCATATGTAATAGGCTCAGGAAGAGCCACTATTATATTACTTATGGGTACAACTTTGGTAATTGAAGAAGCTCTTTTGCACCCTAAATCAACGCGCACTCTCTTAAGCTTCAAAGACATCCGCGCCAATGGTTTTCACGTAGAAACCAATGAAGAAAATGGCAAAGAATACTTGTGCATTGTGAAGCACGCGGTATGTGGAAAAATGGTATTAGAAAAATATCCCTCATATGAATCTGGGTTGTACTACACGAATATTTATGCACCCGAAGTGTATACTTCCTTGAAGACTGTCTTTAGAAGCTCTGAGTTATTTTCTTTATAGCATTGTAGATTAGGTCATCCTGGTCTTAGAATGATGAGAAATATAGTGAACAACTCACAAGGTCATGGTATTAATGTTAAAAATTTCCCGAATCATGAAGATTTTGTGTGACCTGCATATGCCACCGGGAAATTAATAACTAGACCCTCTGTCATGAAAGTGCAAAGTGAAATCCCTGCATTCCTAGAACGCATCCAGGGGGATATTTGTGGCCTGATTCAGCCCTTGTCAGGGTCATTTCGGTACTTTATGGTGCTCATCGATGCTTCCTCGAAATGGTCGCATGTATGCTTATTGTCAACAAGAAACCATGCTTTTGCAAGGCTGATCTCGCAGATCATAAGAATTAAGAATGCTTTCCCTGATCATCGGGTGAAGTCCATCAGAATGGACAATGCCGGAGAATTTACTTCAAAGGCATTTATTGCACTGCAACAGGGATAGCAGTTGAGTACTCTGTACCACATGTCCATACGCAGAATGGACTAGCTGAAGCACTAATAAAGAGGATTAAATTCATTGCCAGACCGCTTTTGCAGAGTTATAACTTGCCCAACACTTGTTGGGGACACGCATCCGCACGCAATGCTCTCATCAATTTCGCACCTTCGCCTACAACATCCATTCTCCTATGCAGCTTGTGCACGAGATCATCCCGAAAATCTCCCATCTCAGGAAATTTGGGTGTATGGTATATGTTCCTATACCACCCCCTCAGCGGACTGCAATGGGCCCTCTCCGCAAGTCTGGGATATACGTTGGTTATGAGAGTGCGTCCATAATCAGGTATTTGAAACCCATGACTGGAGACTTGCATACAGCCCGATTCGCTGATTGCATTTTTGACGAGGATCATTTCCCGTCATTAGGGGGAGGAAATCAACCTTTGGATGAAAAATGCCGAGAAATCATATGGCATTCCACTGGGATCCTCGCACATGACCCCCGAACTAATGAAGCAAATCAAGAAGTCCAGAAGATAATTGATTTGCGAATTTAGCAAATGAATGCTGATCATTTTGTGATCCAAGGGTGTGGTTAAGTCGCATGTACCCGCAAGAAATGCACCGAGAGGGTGGAAATACCAAAGAAAGCGAAGGTATCCTCATCCTGCTCGAGGCCTCAAAGAAAAATAACAGAAACTGCTCCTCAAACCCAAAGTACCCAGAGACGTCTAGGGAAAACTGAGCGAGAGGACTTACCACAACCAATCACGAAAATACCCTAAGGAAAGAAGGGGAGCCAGTTGAGACCTGGCACTGGAAAGAAGCCGACGAAAAGGCAATTCGGACTTGAATCTTCTCTCGCAGAAGTCACGAAAATAATGTGTGCGCACACATAGGCGATGAAAAGCTAAAAGAACTTGCTCCTGCGATAGGAAATAGCAGCGAAGAGCAAGTAGAAGTGCATGAAGCACCCTATGATGAAATGGCCATAAACTTTGTAATAACAGGAGAATCCCTGAATAGAGCAACAGCCAATGTCAATGCATATTTTGCAAAGAAGATTGCCTCGATCATTGATCATGATCCCGAGCCTGCATCTCTCGTAGAGTGCAAGAAAAGGCTAGATTGGGAAGAATGGAAGAAGGCAATCACTGCAGAGTTAGTCTCTCCAACAAGAGAGAGGTGTTTGAGCCCAGTATGCGCACACCTCCCCATATAAACCACAGATCACAAATGGGTCTTTGTTCTAAGAGGAATGAAAACAACGAAGTTATAAGGTATAAGGCAAGGCTTGTAGCTCAAGGTTTCACTCAACGTCCTGGGGTTGATTATGAAGAAACCTATTCTCCGGTCATGGGAGGAATTACCTTTAGATTTTTGATCTCAATGGCAGTCAACTTGAAGTTGAAAATGAAGCTAATGGATGTTGTCATAGCATATTTGTATAGGAACTTGGATTCGAAGATATACATGAAAGTACCGGAAGGTATTCCTATCCCGAACCAAGACAGAGCAAATAGAAACCTGTACAGTGTGAAATTGGAGAAATCATTGTATGGGCTAAAACAATCAGGAAGAATGTGGTACAATCGCTTGAGCGACTTTCTCTGCAAGAAAAGCTACACGAACAGCGAAGATTGTCCATGTGTGTTTATACAGTGATCCCCGAATGGATTCTGTATAATCTCCGTCTATGTAGATGACTTGAACATCATTGGGACGGATGAAGAAATTGAAGAAGCATGCTCATACTTGAAGTCTGAGTTTAAAATGAAGGGTTTGGATAAAACCAAGTTTTGCTTAGGCTTGCAGCTTGAGCATGTCCAAGGAGGAATCTTGGTACACCAATCATTCTACACGCAGAAAGTGTTGGAAAGATTTGGCTTTGAAAAGGCATACCCTGCAAAGACTCCAATGGTCGGAAGGTCACTCCAAGCAGACCTAGACCCATACAGACCTAGAGAAGAGGGGGAGGAAGTCCTGGTAGCAGAATTCCCATATCTGAGTGCAGTTGGAGCACTCATGTATCTTGCGAATAGCACTAGGCCGGACATTGCGTTCGCTGTGAATTTGCCAGCTCGGTACAGTGCAGAACCCACCAAAAGGCATTGGAAAGGGATCAAGGACATCTTTCGTTACCTCCAAGGAAGCAAAGATCTCGGCTTGTTCTTTAGAAGAAACAATGAACTAAATTTGGTTGGCTACGCCGATGCTGGGTACTTATCAGACCCGCATACTGGCAAGTCCCAAACTGGGTATGTTTTCCTATGTGGAGGAATAACCGTTTCCTGGAAGTCATCTAAGCAGACTCTTGTCTCGACGTCGACAAACCACTCGGAAATCATTGCTTTGTATGAAGCCTCTCGTGAATGTGCATGGCTCCGAAGAATGGTTCACCACATCCAAAAGTCATATGGCTTGAACATTGAGCAAACTCCCACGATCATCTATGAAGATAATGCAGCTTGTATTGCTCAAGCACAGATGGGTTATGTGAAGAGCAATCTCACGAAGCATATCAACCCCAAGTTCTTCTATGCTCATGAATTGCATAAGATGAACGAGATCAAGATACTGCATACTAAGTCATGTGAAAATCTTGCAGATTTGTTCACTAAATCACTTCCAGCATCTACCTTTGAAAGGTGCGTTAAAGAAATTGGGATGATGAGATTTAGAGAAGTGCATATTTCAGGGGGAAATATTTCACATACTCCCATATAAATCTTGAACATGAGGTTTGAGTACCCAACATGAATCTCGAAGATTAGCAATTGAAGTTTGGGTGAATTGTACTCTTTTTCCTTAGCAAGTTTTTCATGAAGTTTTCTTACATAAGGTTTTAATGAGGCAGTTCGTGCAACGCAGTAAGCGTATGCTATGTACTCTTTCTCCAAGTATTTTTCCCACTGGGTTTTTCTGGAGTTTTAATGAGGCATATGCATCTCGCGGCAAAGGGGCCAAGGGGGAGTGTTGGGAAACCATATGGCCCATGAAGGTCCATGATGGTCCCTTAGCCAAAACCCTAGGCGACTACTATATAAGGAGGGGTCCCCCCATGGTACAAGAAATCAGAAGCAATAAAGTATTCTCTCGCAGTTCCTCCTAAATCTGTGTCTCTCTTGTCTCTCTGTTCTCCACGAATACTAGATTGTTCGGGAATCCCGAACTATTCGATAGCGAGGTTCCCTAACAATTTGTTCCAACAAACAAATATACGTGAATTGTCTTTTCCACAAATACATGACAAAGAGATAGCAAATGTTACCGGCCGTGATTTCGGGTGATTATCAGTATCAACTAGGATGAAAAGCGCGCTACGCTGTGCCGGACTGGTGTGATCTTTGAATTTGTACGGACTAGAAGCATGGTTAATAAAGAATCTACAACCACAATATCTACATACAAAAGTACAAAGAGTAGTGCAATGCTACGACGATATATGCAGCCAAAACAATAAAAAGAGTAGTACAATGCTATCTTTTAAGAATACCAATGCATGACACATAAGAACTGCAATGAAATAGCAAAAGCAACGTACCTAGCCACATGCATGTTCGCCAATTTGAATAAAGTACTATAATATTTGATTGGGAATATACCTCATAAAGGGACACAGCTGCAGTCTATATAGTCGTGAACTTATGAGCAACACCCTGATGTTAAAATCCAATTTAGCAAATGGTCAACCTGCAAAATAAAAGCATTGCATCATCAGATTGTGCAACTTAACTGCCTTGCTTCTCCACGTAGCCACATCATTTGGATTTAGTATAGACTAACAAAATTATTTATTAATTGTAGAACGAACCTCTGTATATATGACTTATATCAGTTTTTTTCAAGGAAATAACTACATGAAAGCATAGCTCTCATATTTCATCAATACAGAAAGTACATAAAGAGTTGCATCAAATCTATATGCTCTACAATAGGTTAAGCATGTCCGATAAGGCAGCAATCATTACAATATGAAAGATGTTTAGCAGCTTGCCTCAGTAAGTTCAAAGCAGCTTTAGCTTCCGCATCAACGCCCTACAGTAATGTATCATGCAACTCTGAATTCATGTTGAAGAATTTACTCGTATAACATAGTATAACTTTTTTGTTTAGTTGTGCTTATCGTAAATATCACCTAGCCAAATTACTAATTCTTTACCAAGCCTTTGTGACCAGGCTTAGCCTTTTTCAACACCACAGAAGAGATCAATGTATGCGAATTTTCCTAAGGTAATGGTGGATTTGTTAGGATCAATAAAATTGCTCACGACAATAATCTTAAATGTATAATAGTGAATATCCAATTCTTAAACCGATAAATCAGGTATGAAGTATGAACCACTCTAAGGAGGATGGCCAAGCCATAGATAAGATAGCTCTATCATGGTAAATTCGATCTGAGAAGCACAAGTTGACCTTACGTGATGGTAGATATAGCAAAGACACGATAGTATGAATCTCAAGTTAGCCGCTTCACCCGAAATTAACAGTTAGAGAGCAATATAGAGAAGGTTGTGCTGCTGCATTTCCTGTTGGATAGTTGGCAACCTGCAGATCAATTGGCCAAAACATTTATAGGAAACAGCTACTTAGGAAAAGATATAACATCTATACCAAGCGGGTCCAAAAGTAAGGTCAAAACTAAACACCAAAATTTCATTTCGCTGCAGGAAGATAAAATAAACTAATAGCAAAAGACATATCATCACAAATCAGGGAAAATCGGCCGAAGGTAGTTCCTCCATATCTTTCTACTGTTCAGCCTAACTGAACCTAGCATTAATTGTTTTTGTGGCCGAGGTACTTGCATCGCTTCTTATAATTCTCAAATGGCTTTTTCATTAGAGCATCCAGAGTTCGGCCATCCAACTGGGAAATAGCGCCCCAATACATCTAAATTCAATTAATGGTAAATAAACAAAAAGGGAGAAAGTTCTGAGAATTGTAAATAATAGGAAGGAGAAAAAGATATCGTTCACAGTTAATCTCTCTCTTTGTGCTACTATATATTGCCAATTGAATTTAAACTTTAAAATTTATATGATGGTAGATAACTTTGAGGACTATCTCTATATTATTTTGGATTTTTTTCTGTATTCATTTGATGCCCAAAAATGGTAGCACCTAGTAGGCCATGGCTTGCATTAGATATGTTCCATCATTTTAGATTTCTAAATACTTCCCATATGAAGCCGCAATAAAATAGGCTAGAAAGACAAAATGCAATACATGACTCACAAGCTCCTATCTAATTTTATGGTCCTATTGAACTGCAGAATTCTTTTCTTCGATCAACTTGGAAATCATTGCTCTAACCTACAATATAAATTGTTGAGAGCATCCAAATATAAATATAAAATAGTATGAAATGACATCCTAAAGAGAATAATAACAACTGACCTCTAAAGATTTTTCTTGAGGCAGAACGTGTTCTCTCAGTGCCTACAATAATTTCATAATCAAGTATTGTATTATTTTTCAATACAGTATCAGATTTGTCCAGTCCCATAGGTATGGAACCATTGATATCGAAATCCAGTCTGCAATGTTCATTTGGTTCGTTGCGACTGCTGGAGCCATTAACAGAAGAACTCCTCATACAATGGATATAAATTTTATCAAGTACAGTACCACCAATCAGTGTGTTTAGGTCAGATAATGAGTAGAAGCTTGAGAAATCAGTTTTCATATAAATGGCATTATTCAGTTGGGTAAGGCTACTTTACGTGATAGTACCATTGAAGATATCATTGTTATAAGCTTCAACATCAGATCCTATTTCGTTAAATGTTCTGTGTTTTCAAAGTAACAGTTGTTCCTAACTATCTTCGCGTCTATTACCATTGTTCTCGATTTCAGAAGTCGTTGAATAGGAAAAAGTGAAACAATCCACATTAATTTGAGCAGGAGATAGGGTCCATGTTTAAATCAGATTGATCCCATTATAAGACGTTCGTTATATACATAGTGAATGGTGATGAACAATTAGGATGATTTATAAGACATTGCTTATTATATACATAGTGAACGACGATGAACAATTATAATGATTGATGGCTCACTTGAAATCCATTATGTACTTGGACTTCCCAATCCTACCAAGTCGCAGAACTATCTGCCTTCCATTCTCCTGTTAAGCAAAAGTTGTTGATCTGTTACTTATATTTCCAGTCTAAGGTCGATCTAACTCCTACAATGAAAGCTCACAGATCTGATATTCTGAAAATAGAAGGAATGTTACCTCCAAAGTCATCTGGAAGCTCTTACAATCATGTCTGCACCCTTGTATCTCATCCTCCCTGCCCTCTCTCTGAAGTCTAGTTCATAGCGCTTTGCCATGTGTTATAAATGCAGGAAAAGGAAACATATTAGTAGCAGCCTAAATCTTGAGTCTTGGCTGTAGAGAGGAGATCTTGAGCAGTCTTCCCCTGCCAATCCTCTGGAAGGCTAGTGATGCGCTGAATCTGCAATATTTTCAGAATTAAGCTCCATGTTACTTCACTGAATCTACTAGTGTGGCAACTGCTTTACCTGAGTAGAATTGTTGGTCTTCAGTATAATGGACTGGTTCTTGGGGACCCATGCCCTCATGCTTCTGAAAACCCCAGTAAGTGTAGTAATGGTAGGGGCAAACCTGGAGAAACCCAAACCTAGTCAAGAAAAACCAAATCACTCCTGGACTTGTCACACATGGAGACTGAACCTTACGCCAAGGAATCGCTTTGACTGGCTCTTGAACTCACCGACCCGGTTCCCCTACACCAACAACCATGAACACTTAATCAGTGGTTCATACCCACGAAGAAGCATGAAGAATTAGCAAGAGGAGTAAATACTAAATAGTAATTGTACCTGACTTCAAATTTGGTACCTGGATCCAACAAGGTTGAAGCCCACTGTCCCTAGAAAGTTATTGCCAAAGTGCGAGATGATCTTTGTCACAGTTCTCGCGTCACGAGGAACTACGGCCTCCTCGTCCTCCGTGTGACGTCGGCCGGCGATAGTGGTTGAGGAGTGCCGGTGGATCAACACGACTCACTCCTCCCTACAACAGTCCGGTGAACTAACGAGCAAGCACAACATGGAAGCGGTGGAGCACACGAAGAGAGAGGAGGCGAGAGAGGGGAGCCGAGCGAGCGAGACAGCGGCAATCACCGACAAAGGGAGCCAGCGGGCGGTAGAACAAACCATCCAAGCGAGCGGCGCGAGGCAAACCGGCGAGCAAGCGAGAAAGGGGGAGCCGGCGAGATGCGCGATCGCGCAAGGGACCAAAGCATGGGCGACCTCAATAGGCGTTGTCGGCAACCGGACAGGGGGTATGGAGGAACGGAGGCAACGGAGAGCAGAGAACCTTCGGGAGCACGGGCGTGGAAAGAATCGGACGAGCTCGGGAGGACCGCCGTAGCAAGAATCAGGCGGATGGCGGAGATTCCAGGTGGAGCGACGGCGGTGGCGGAGGCGAAGGGGATGCGATGTAGAATCTGCGGCAATCTTTTACCATTTGTAGTAGAATCTGCGGCGGTGGCCTCGTCGGGCTTTCGCGTGAGTGAGTCCACAATCGGGGAAATGCAGCCGGAGAGCTAGGCACGCTAGGCGGAGGCGGCGAGGGCGGCGCGAGCGAAGGGGACACGCGAGCGGGGACGGGGAGGGTGGCGCTGGCGACGGGGAAGACGGAAGAGACTCGTGGAGGGCTCTGTTGCGCTGGATTTCGTGGCGCTTTACGGGCCAGGCCTCGTAGGCACGTGGACGGCCGGATCGGCACCGACGCAACGTGTGGACACCGCGAAAATTCGGGTGACGTGGCACGGCCGGTTTCTCGCCAATCTCTTCAACTTCCAATCTCTTCAACTTTAATATAGGTAATATTACACCATTTATTTATCATGAACAGTAATATTATTTTATCCATATTTGGTTTTCTCTTACATCGCACTAACATCCTGTGAAAGAGAGATCTTATCCTATCGTTGTCCAGCGGTATTACGTGGCGCATGGCGCCGCATTGCCGCACCACGTCGTCCCAACCTCCACGGAGCCCCGTACGGGACGGTCGGCACGTGTTCACGCGCATGCTGCAAAGAAAACCATCACCACCACCGCATTATTCCACGCTACGCTACCGCTACGCACGAAATCGCTTATACTTCAAATAAAAAAACACCCACAGTCGGAGAACCGCACCCAGAAACTCAATAGCTGACGTGTGGGAGCCAGCTGCTACTGGGACCCACCTGTGTCGGTAGCGACACAAGAAAATCGCGCAGCACATGACGTTAGCAAACGGTTGAAAGGTCACAGGGTCGCCGTTTCGACCTCGGTTTTCGATATTAAAAATCATAAAAAATCAAATGGTTTCAAAAATTAAATTAATTTGAAATCTGATCAAATAGTAAAGTAAATTTCGAATGAAAAGGTTGGAAACCGCTCGAAAAACAGTGAATTTCGTGTGATTTTCTCGAAATTGACGACCGGATTGATAAACCGGAAAAAATGTTGTAAAACTCTAAATTTTGTTTTTTAAAAAATATTCACACCAGAGGTCATAAAGCTATTAATATTAATTTTAAAAAAATTTGGATAAATTTTTTTAAATCTTCTGAATTTTTTGAAATTAAATTTAAATTTTGACGGTAAACCGAACGAAAACGAAAAGCTTTTCCGAATCAGCAAGTACAAACGAAATTGGAGTGATTTTGAACGAAAAGTGAATCCCCACGGATAAACTACTTATCCGCCACGCAACACGACCGAACGGGCAGCTTCCCAGACGCCAACCCAATGGCCGACATGTGGGGCGGCCCACTTCTCACGGCCCACATGTCATCTACGACAGCCGAGATACTCGCGCCTGTCACGCAAGTATATTATGTGGACCAGGTAATTCGCCAGAAATTAACTTATTTCCACACAAAATTAAGGCAAAATAAATGTACTAAAATAGGGGAGCCCAACTGCCCGATGCCTTCTTTTGGTTCTCCCTTCCTCCTCCGGTTTCCTTCCTCGTCTCGCCTTCCCCAAGTTTCCAGAAGAAGCTGGCGCCCTAATCCGCGGGTTTGGGCTCGTTAATCGGCGGTTAATGATGCTGCAGGAGTTCGTCGACAACGTGATCGCCGTCATCAAGGAGTAAGCAATCCCTGTTCTTCCCCTCTCCCCCTTGCCCTTCTCGCTTGCGCGGTTGCTCGTCTCTACGTTGGGTGAAATTTCGAGTTATTAGCTGCATATTTCTTTTTGTAATTAGCAATGCGGAGTTGGGCTAAAATTACTCGGTGGAGATTTTGAAGTTTGTTAGCCTTGCCAGAATCACCTTGAAATAAGAAATGGTTGGATTAGGGTGGATAAGCAATGGAGGGCGTTAGTAAGGATGGCGGTTTCTGCCCCTAAGATTCGAGCTGATTTTCTAAAAGTTCTCTTATGCACGGAGCTTGATGGGGGCAAGCAGGAAAGCAGGGCATGGTTGCCATGTATTACCTCTGTTCCTAATAGATGTCTGCTTTAGAATTGAAGTTTTAAAACTTTGGCCATCAATACACACAAAATTGGTTAGATTTATCGCATAGAAATGATATTAGTAGATTTATCGTCGAAAGTACTTCCTTATCACTATATTTTTTGTGATTTTACTAACTTGTAATAAGTAATGGTCAATCGATGTGTTTATTGGAGACTATTTTGATGTCTGTAACAAGTAAAAGAGTATGGGGGCGTTAGCACTAGTTTGAAACACGATGTGGCTATCGGTGTGGTCGAATGAATCATTTGGCTAGACAAATGAGTTCAATATTATTGCTCTTGAAAATTAAAATCCTATTTGAAAATTAGTCGTTATTAATGCTTGAATTAATGATTTGGCAATCGCAGAGGAGATGACATGTTTCAAAACGTTAAGTTCAATGCAAAAAAAAAAAAGTGGACTTTAAATATCGGGATAACAATTCGGCAAAAAGTTGATCTGAAGCAAATGTAGTGTGGGGGAGCTGAAAATGGATTCTTGATTTGGTTGAAGTATCTGTAAAATTATGCTGTTAACTTTCCAGGCACTAATTAGTACTTCAGTTACTGCTTCGTAGGAGTAGTGAATCACAAACTTGTGTTGATGAGCAAATAACACACATTTCATCAGCATATTTGAAACCTCTGTAATGGAGTTCATTTTATATTTACGATGTAAAACTGGGGTGTTTCATATTGATTTTTTATTTTTGAAGCAATTAATAAAGTGTCAGATGGGATTATGAGTAGCTTTGGAATTCTGATGAGCTTATGGATTGTGACATTTGACCTTAACAATGCTAAATTCAGAGCTAAATATTTGTTGTACATTCTGAATAGAAGACAATGCAATGTAAAGTCAAAACTAATTGTTGTAAAAGGGGAAGAGGTTTCCTGGTCTTGCTTCTTGTATCTACCTCTGTAGGATGATTCCGGGAGCTTAAACTAAACTGATTGCATAGTTACTGCTGCACAATATTTGCTTTAGCCTCTGATTTTCATCTGACATTTGTGCACCATGGGAGCCCGAGGCTTAAAATTGTTTAGTTTCATTTGTAGGTTGCTTTATATAAGACCAGGAACAACTTGGTTTCAGTTAAGTTGTTCTTATTTTAGCCCTTTGATTTACACTATTTGACTCCTGGTACTTGTTTGGGCAGATCTGTGAAGACATTCACATATGAATCATTGAACAATATTGCGAGATTGATAAATGGAATATCAGCACTCTTGTTGACTCTGTTACCAGGAAAAACCAACATTTTAGAAGGCATCAATGGCTGGGAACTTAGGCCAGCATTCCGTGGGCCACGTCTTCCTCGTTGGATGGAAAGGTACCCTTCCCATTTTCCTTTTATTTTAAATTATTGTAAAACCTTGTGGCTGATGATACCGATTCAAGAATCATGTCTTTCTATGTTTTTATGCTTCGGTTTTGGATATAAAAAGATAGATGCCCTAATAGGTTCTTAATATTTTTCATTTCTTACCAGAAATAATCGTATTCATTTTTATCTATCATAACTTTGCACTGGAGCAGTGGCTCTTTGAACATAGTGTCTTATATTTATGAGGCTCGTTACTTTTTAAGGAAATATGGGGCTTATTATATTTGTTTGTGAGGATGAGTAACATACTGTTTTTTAAACTAAGCTGGCAAATAGCATGTATTCATTTCATTCAAACCTACTGTGTAATCTTGAACATCTATCTTGGTTTTTTAGACATTCATAACCTGCCACTTTGTAATGTGATTTTTGCCGATATATTCGAAGAAGTGGTTTTTGCCGATATATTCGAAGAAGTGCTTCTTGTGCGCATTGAGACTTGGTCCTTCGGTTGCTGGATAATTTTTTTAGTACAGTTTGTATCATAATTTCCTAATGGCACTTGCCTTTGGTTGCTGGACAATTTGGAATAGATTTTTTTTTATCATAATATGTGAGTGGTACATGATGTGGCTCTGGTTGTTTTTACTTGCATGAGAACTTTTGTCCATTTAGACTGATGATTTACATTAGCAGTATTTATATTCCTGTTGCCTTTTTATTAGTATAAATTAATTCATTAATTATTGAGTAAATTGCACCGGTACTGAAGTGGGTGCATCTGGGTCAATGAACTATGAAACCATACATCTAAGTTAATTAACTTCTTAAACCAAGCAATCGCCTGGTTGACATGGCTGCGACGTGGGACTAAATGCTTAATTGCCACTGTGGTGGCAATTCTTCTTTTCTTTTTCTCACCATCTCAGCCCCCATCTCTCTTCTCTTCCACTCCCTCTTGTCACCGGCTAGGAACACAATGAGGCAGCTGCCCCTGGCGGCACGGGTGGTGGCAGCGCCATGCTCATGGGTGACAGGAGCTCGAGTTGCCCGTGCAGGGTGGTGTGGGAGGACAGTGGCATGGCAAGAGGAGGTGGTTGGCGCCGGCAGTGGCAAGCCAAGCCAGCCATTGGTGTTGCCGGAATTGAGAGGAGAGGGAGGGGACAGAGAGAGAAAAGAGAGAGAGGAGAGAGACATAGGGGACTAGTTGCCATGTCAATGCCACATAAGCATCTACTGCCCACTTGGGTGCCTTGTCAGCCATTCAAAACCACCTTTCAACCTCACTTGCATGGTTTAGCAAGTTAATTGAGCTATATGCATGGTTTCATAGTACTCTTAATTCTTGCTAACCTAACAAGTTTCTGCTTCTGTTTCCATGATAAATTGATAATATTATTCTACTATTTCTAAATTCTGACAACCTCACTTGTTTGTTCTGATCTTAGTGGTGTCTCTTCATTTAATGAGTTCATTCACGAACTTTCTGTCGATTCTGATTCTGAATCAATTGCTGACTCCATCCCTGGGGATGATGACAATGAAGATTTTGTGTGCCCACCATCTCCATTGTCCCAAAGTTCACGATTATCACATACAAGCAGCTTTGGTAGACGTGATCGTCGATTGAAAAGGCATATCAGATATGCAGTTTCCTGGATTCTTTGGCCTGTGAGATTTTTCCTTTCTTTGCTACTCATTTTGTTTAATATTGTCAAATTTCGGATAGTAAGGACATCTGCTAAAAGCCCAGAAAGTCCTCATCCTTCAAGGAACATTCCTGGCAAGAAATCAGTTCACATAAAGGATCAAGTCCTCCAACGCACTACTGATAGGAGGCGTGGAGTTTTTGAGGTAGTATTAAAACAAAATGGAATTATTTTACTTTGATTTATTTACTTTTACTGTATTATGATTAGTTATGATTTTTTTCCAAACCTTTCTTGAAGAAATTGCTTTAAAGTTTATATGTCCATTTCAAGTATTCACTCCCTTTTTTTTCTTTCCTTTTAGGATCTCCATCTGGCAATTGAGATTTTCATTGAATCGGTTTTTGATGTTGTTCATAAAGGAGCACATTATGTTCTTTCTCCTTCTGAGGTGTGGCAGAAGTTATTTTGCTGGATTCGTGGAAGTGGCGGTCATAGTAGTTCTGATGTTCATGTACCAACAGCTAACATTGGCAGTGATAATCCGGTTCCAACTGAAAAGAAGACCATATATCGTCATCCATTGAACACAGATTCTCGGACATGCGAAGATGTTATAACTGAACTTGGGTAGGCACCTCTGCCCCTTTTATATTTGTGATGTGCCTGGTTTAGTGAATAGTATCATAAACATGTATGCTGAGATTTCTGGTACTGATTTGCAGTTCAAATTTCTAAAAATTGCTTGTAGGTAAGTCCAAACTCAAAACTGGATAAATGCTTGATCTTGAATGATCATTTTATCATTTTTAAGGTGCACAAGTGTACTGTTACTGCATTACATACTAGATGTTTGCTGGCTCCTTCCCAGGTTACTATAAAATGCCTTTTGAGGGTGAAACAATGTTTTCTTGTGGGGTTAAGTATATTCTGCTTGCAGTGCCATTTTGCTGTGTGTATAGTAGATAGAGTTATTCCTGTTAAATGGTTAACTTAAAATTAATAATAACTGTTGATGCCAGGATTGTTTATTGAATCTTCATCTAGTCAAGAAGAACTTGAGCATTAAGACTAATGTTTGTTAATCCTGATCATATGTTGGTTAATGACTTAATGTGCAAATGCCTGAATGGTCTGTGACTTCAGATAATATCGCTTCTATTTCTTTAATCAATTTGACACCTTATATTGATCATATTATTTTGTGCATGAATGAACAAATTATTCTGCACATTTTTTTCAGGTATCCTTTTGAGGCTATAAAGGTAGTTACTTCAGATGGATATGTTCTACTTCTGGAGAGAATCCCAAGGTGAAAATATTAACTATCTTGTGCCATTATCTTTCCCTATATTTGTGGAATGGGATTTGATGCATGATGTTTTTAGGCGGGATTCGCGGAAGGTTGTGTTGTTGCAACATGGGATATTGGACTCATCTATGGGGTGAGTCACTACCAAATTATGATTATTATTGGCAATATTATTGATATTTCTTACAGGTTTAAACTGTTCAGCTTTGATGCTTTGCAATAGTGTATTATTGCTTTTATGTTGCTAATTCTTTCTTTTGCATCAACATAATCTAAACAGTTTTTCCACTTCACAAACAGGTGAAATCTTCAAGGCTTTGATTAAAAAGAAGTTGTACCTATTTAGTTAGTTTTTTACCATTTGGACCATGTGAAGTTTAAACAAATTGGAATCTGTTTGTAGTTCATGAGCTGACGGTATAGTTGTTTGTTTGTTTGTTTTCCAGTAGTGAGTAGTAAGTACTGAGTAGTAAATTGTGAAAGGTACAATGCAGTGCAGTAGGTGGTTCTGTAGTTGAATTCAATTCTAATTATTAGTCAGAATGTTGTGATATACCTTCCCTTTTGTCTAAACATTACCTACCTATCATCCGTTGGTGTACTTCTGATTTGTAGGCAGTTCACGAAACATTGATAGTTAGATTTTTTTTTTCCTTAGCCAATAATATACTTTTCAGTACTTTTTTCATGGATCATTTATATGGGCATTCAGTTTTTGCAATTTTGTGAGTTCCTCAAAGCTAGATACGGACATGAATATTCTCAAGATAATGTGTGTAATCTAATATTTTAGTGCCAATGTTTCTCTCTCAAAAATATAGTGTGTATAATTGAATATTTTTCAAGTTATTGTGTATAATTTAATATTTTAGTGCCATTGTTTCTCGAAAAAATAGTGTGTGTAATTGAGTATTTGAGTGCTAGTGTTTTTCTCTTGAAAATTTGAAACATCAAAGTGCTAAAAAAATGCTTTTTATAATTGAAAGTTTTAGTGTTAATGGAAATACACAGTTGTGAACACAGAGTCCAAATAGCCGATGGGGCAGCCAATGTGATATCGGGAAATTTGGTAGGGAACATGGAAATGCTTTGAGCTAAAAATGTCTTAGCTTGACTTCAGTTAATGCTGTTTATCTGATTTGTACAATATGCTTTGTTTTAATAATATTTGTATTTTGAGCCTCATGTATTGTCCTGTCGTTTCCCTGCAGTTGGGTATCAAATGGTGTTGTTGGCTCACCTGCATTTGCAGCTTATGATCAAGGTCAGTTAATCAAAATTGGATTTAATGTACTGCAGTGCTGTGAAGCAAATGCTCTAAGTTCTTTTTTGTGTGTGTGAATGTAGGTTATGATGTTTTTCTTGGAAATCTCCGTGGTTTGGTCTCAAGAGAGCATATCGACAAAAATATTTCTTCCTACAAGTAATGCTACTAAGTGTATCTGGTTGATCATAAGCATGCAGTAAATCTATCTTGTAATTCAAGTTATTTCGGTCGCTGTACTTGCCCATGTCTGATGATCTTTTTTCTATCCATGTCAGGTACTGGAAATATTCTGTTAATGAGCTTGGAACCAAAGATATGCCAGCAATAATTGAGGAAATTCACAAGATTAAAACTTCAGAACTTGGCAAAAGTCGGGCACCCTCTGCAGAGGAGACAGAAGATCAAAATGACAAGACAAAAAATTTGGAAATACAGGCTTCACAGGAAGATGTGACAGAAGATCAACCTTACAAGCTTTGTGCTGTCTGCCACAGCCTGGGTGGTGCAGTTATGTTGATGTATGTGGTGACATCAAGGATTGCACAGAAGCCCCACAGATTGTCCAGATTTGTCTTGTTATCTCCTGCAGGTTTTCACGAGGATTCCAATGTTGTGTTCAGTATGGTGGAAAAACTCATCCTGTTTGTTGGTCCAGTAATTGCTCCACTTATACCTGGGCTTTACATACCAACTCGATTCTTCAGGATGCTTCTGAACAAATTAGCTAGGGATTTCCACAACTATCCAGCTTTGGGTGGTCTCGTCCAAACCCTTATGGGCTATGTTGTTGGTGGTGACAGTTCAAACTGGGTAGGAGTGCTAGGGTTGCCTCACTACAACATGGATGACATGCCTGGTGTATCATTTCATGTTGTACTTCACCTTGCACAGATCAAGAGGGCGAAAAGGTTCCAAATGTATGACTATGGAAGTCCCGCAGCAAACATGGAAGTGTATGGAACACCAGAACCTTTGGACCTGGGAGTTCAATATGGTCTCATTGACATACCCGTGGATTTAGTCGCTGGGCAAAGAGATAGAGTTATCTCACCATCCATGGTGAAGAAGCACTACAAGTTGATGCGAAAGGCTGGTGTTGCGGTCTCCTACAATGAATTTGAGTACGCTCATTTGGATTTCACATTCTCACACAGGGAGGAGCTTTTGTCCTATGTTATGTCCCGCCTGCTCTTAGTAACTGACCCAGGTAAAGGCCGCATCAAGCAGACCACTGTGCGTCTTAGGAATTCGAAGAAAGTTCAGTCAGAAATCGAGTGACTGTGACATGGATTATAGAGGCGTAGATGAAGAGCTACCCGGCCGGTGAACCAAATGGGCATTACGCTTGATGTGGAGTTTTCTCATTAGATTTTGTTGTATCTAAGTTTGTGAATAGAACACTCGACGCCCTCTGCATACCTTCTACACCGTGTAGAAGATTTGAGGATGGACAGTACCCAGCTTTTAGTAGTGGCGATGTAGATGGGGATTGGTTTTTGTATCCCTGTAGGAAAACAAGACCGTTATATGTATACATGCATAGCTGCTGTAGTCCTGTTTGTAAGCATGTCAAGAACGAATGAACATGGTGAGTTGGTGACCGACGGTTGAAGAAGCTATTGGTGCTAAGTTTTAAGTAGGTAGCTGTACTCAACTTGTACTTCTGTGTTTCTGTTTGTTCCCTGAAGAGGCGACTGAAATGCGAATTTGTTCGGAGTCCTCTGTTACGTTGCTATCAAGCCTTATTGGGCAGTTATTATACATAGGGGAAATTGCGGACAATCATATTACTCCGACCAGTCACGAGATATACGCCATGAGCAATCTAAATAATTGGAACTATATAGCCAATTATATTATTGGTTGAGGACTACAAGCTAAAAATTTAGAAGTTGCTGCTGGTGCTATAATAAAAAAGATTGACAAAAATGTCCCAAAGTTATGGCAATAATTTGTGGTAGACTGGTAGGAGGGACGGCTATAGTGCTTCTGCTGAAGATTGCACTATCCTTCTGTTCATAGCTATAATGTTCAATCACAGTTACTGATCGTTCTGTTTATAGCTTCTGTATTGATAAATTGCGTCAAATAGCAATGTTTCAGCGAGCTTGACCAATTTCACCGTTCACCGAGTAAAGTAATGCTTCATTAAAAACTCAATAAATTTTGATGGCCGGTACGAAACAATGTCCATAGTTGTGAGTGGTGACTAAGGCCCTGTTTGGTAGAGTTCTAGATTTTAGTTCCACCTCAGATCTGAATCTTGTAGGCTAAAATAAATAGAATTAAGTTTATATTTTTAGTCTAAAATTAAATAAAATAACCTACCTAAACACTCTTAATATACCTACAGATCCAGCTTCGCGGATCTGTGGAGCTACAAATACCCAGCTCCACCAGATCCATGAATCTGATGGAGCTGGAGCCGTACCAAACACGCCCTAAGATTCAAAAGGTGGTAATACCAGACCCTGACAGGTACCGGCTACCGATCGGTTACCGGTGATAATTGGTTTTCCATTGAACGGTTTCAATTATTAATTTTAGACTCAAAAAGTAAATTTGACCAACTTTCGGTCGGTTACCACCGGGAATTATATTCATCAATTCAGATTTTAAAATTTAAAACTTTTCGGATTGGTATTTATTCACCGGTCCGCCGATATTTTATCCTTGGTGGCAACCAAATGATACCGATGCTCCCAGGCGCTATGGATCATCTTTGCCCCCATTAGGCTATTACCACTCTTCCTGTCGTGTTGTCGCTACCTGCTTTGTTCTACTCATGTTTCCTCTATACCCTTACACTCCATCGAAACCACCTATATTACGCAAGCTCATTGCTACTTCGTCACTGGCTCTACCTCACTTGTTACTGATGCCTCCTCCAAAGGTGATCGCCATGAAGGTAAGGTGTGTTGCATTGGTCTCACCCTTGAAGGAGAGGCTTGCCGGTAAGTTGGTAACATTGTACTTAAAGGCGGAGGCATTACCGTATGTATGTGGCCTTCAATATGATGTACATACAATGTCAATGGTGAAGGCAACATATATCACAAACAAAGTAGTAGGACCTAGTAAGCTAGGAAGGAACGTCGATGATTCAGGGATTATTGGTGAAGTGTCCATACTCTATAGCAACTTTGCAACACTTGGACAAGAGGATGGAGCCGGTGTTGAGTTTTTGAGAGCAGGGAGGGAATTTGTGGCAGTGGTTTAAATCTATGGCTATAGCGGTTTTCGCTTTTGAAATGCTAAGCCAAAGCAAAAATGCATGCTATTACTACTACGATCGCCATAGCAGTTAACTGATAGCAAAAATAGCATTTGCTATGTGTTGTTTTTTTTAATTATTTGGGCCTGTGATCAATTATTTGGTATGATAATTATATATTTTGAATTCTCAGCTAACTTGATGAGGACATCAATACCAACGATACATCCATGCCTACACAAGATACATCCACGCCTACACAAGTACCACTTGTTACTGGTCCTATTACTCGTGCTCGTGCTCGTCAACTTAATCATCAAGTGAGTTCACTCTTGAATTCATGTCCATCATGTTTAGACCGTGGAGACGTGTGCACTCTTGTTTTGCTTAGAACCAAGGAGAGGACCGAAAGGGAAACGGATTCGCGCAGGCTGGATTCGGACTGCAAAGACAAGACCAACTTGTGACGGACGCCACGGTCGCATATGGACTCGGATTAGGCGTTCAAGTACTTCGATGATTTCGATGAAGTCTATTTTCATATGGATCCGACTCATGTCCATATCTGTTCCGAGGCGCCGCAATCGTCAAATTACTACCGAGAGGTTTTTTGTTCAGAGTGTCGCCACCATATTTTGGCCCAATGGGCGTGTATCAAGTTGGGTCTATTAGGACGCGTCCTAGGGTTGGAGCTCGACCCAGCACCCTTGTGGTCGACCCTTCCATGTTTATATACCCTTAGCCGCCACCAGAACACTTGGGTTTTGTTTAGATCAAGTTTAGCTCTCGCTACTTGCTTGTAAGCGAGTCTTTGGATTAGCCGCCTGCCTTCTTGTCTTCTAACCCCACCTTATTGGAGATTGAGTTTGAAACCTTCTTTTACATCTAGTAATTCAAGACTTGTTCTACTTGTTCTTGCTAGTTCTTCGATTGCTTGCGTGACGAGTGCCCTAGTGATCGGGTGTCGCGCTCCACAAGATCGCGGCGACCATAGGAGGTGGTGTATCGGTTGCTAAGGCGCAGCGTCCTTGGAAGGCTGTAGTCGGGCCGTGAACGTCGTCTCCTCTACCAATCGAGTTATCCCACGCCCTCTCATCGAAAGATCGGGAATTCACCCAACGGGTTTACATCATAACTAAATTTAGTTTTTTCACACAAAGAATTGAAGAAAGGTATTTCATATGTTCATATTAGAATTTGAATTTGAAAAATATAAAAATATTCAATACTTCCTTTTAACCTAAAAAATATTTGAAAATATATAAAAGTACAACTCAACCTTAGGATCATCTGTGTCAAATATTAGATGTTTGAAGTTTAAAAGTCACTTTCAAATTCTACATTCTATTTCAAGAAATGAAAATTTCTTTTATAGTGTTTCGGAAACATCAATTTATACAATGAATTCAATTTTTTAAATATTTGAAGATTCAAAATTAATTTTTTTTATGCTAATAAATCAAGTAAATTTTTAATTAGATTATATTTTTAGATTTTTTATTAAATATCATGAAAGTGTCGTAAATTTACAAGTTTTCACTTGCATTTTTCCTGGCCTTTTTGTTACAAGCTTTCTTGTATTCATGTAATATTTTACATAACATGTAAATTAATAGAATTAGCGTATCTTTCAATATGCTTGTGGTGTTGGATAGCCTCCACGATAGCTTTCCCAATTCTCTAGTTTTTTATTACGCCTACGATAACCGCCTTTAAAAAAATAGAAAAGTTTTAAAGAATACCACTCTATTTGTTGGCACTTCAGAAAGATCACTTGTTGTCTCAGTGACATACAGCCCTGCCAAAGAATGGAGTTGTATTTCCTGAAGTCCTCCTTAAAAATATTTGAGGTGGAGAGGAGATGGGAAAGGAACATGACTATGGGATGCCTAAGTTCTGGGAAATAGAAAAAGGTCTCGGTGCGTATGATTGGACCTAACAGTCGACAGTTAGATTTGAAACCTAGTTTACCAAATTGTTGCATATGGACCATATGGTAAGTATTGTGTTTAGTGCTGAGACAGCGATAAGGCCATGGCACTTCAATATGCTGGAACGAGCCTTTGTAAAAGCTTTTAAAAGAGAGTGTGTTTAGTGCCCGTCAAACTGTTGTTTAGTAACATGCATTCATATCGTCTAAGAGCTTGTTTGTTTTAGCTTTAAATTCTCTAAAAGCTGATTCTGGATTGTGGTTGTAGAGAAGCTGATTCTCCAAAAACTAGAATCCAAAAGTACATATGAAGTGGATTGTAGATTCTAATGTATATGGATGGGCAGGATTGTGAGAATCGGATTCTAGAATCAGGCTGTTTGTTTTTTATTCTGCTTTTGGGACCAGAATTCAGAATCAAAAGCTAAAACAAATAGGCCCTAAGCCTCCCTTTAACATGCGATTGATTATGATAATCTCGTTTGGTTGAGTTGCTTTTAAATATTTGGGTGCTTGGTTAACTGGGTTTTTATAATCAAGTTGCATACGGATATTTTTGCATTTGAGAATATATGAGATGAATAAGGATAATTATTGGATTATAAATATTATCTAACTTTAATACAATTTACCAAACAAAATAATAGACTATTCGTAACTTGCTTTTCACAGTAGTTTAAAAAATAGGCACATCACAACACAGTAAAACACAAACTGAGCCTAAATTAGGGTTTGAAATTTCGTTTCGGTTCACATCTTGGAAGTGCGTGAAATCCAAAATTTTGGCGAAATCTCAAAATTTTGGATGAAATCGAGAAAAAGAAAATTTTAAATCCGGAATTTATGAAATGAAATTTCTGAAATTTTGGCAAAAATTACTAAAATTTCGGTCGAAATAGCCAAAATCTTCGCAAAATTCAACCGAGTGAAAAATAGTAGAAACGATGTTAGAAAATTTTGAAATTTTTTATGGACGGTCATGACACATCACTAATATTCCTATAAAAATGCCAGATAATGATCAAGCCTGAGAAATTTTAAAAAATTCTTACAGTGCTACTGTTCTCATAAAAGTCTGATCGAAAAATTTCAACCGAATGAAAAATGGTTCAAACCAAATTAGAATTTTTTTAAAAAAAATGGATGGTCATGACACATCAATAATATTTCCATAAATGTTTAGATGATGATAAACATGTGGAATTTTCAAAAATTCGGACAACACTATTGTCCTGATGAAAGGCTAACCATCAAATTTCAGTTGAATGAAAAATGGTACAAACGATGTTAGGAAAAATTGAAACTTTTTGTGAATGGTCTTGAAGAATCATTAATTTTTTAATAAAATATTTAGATGATGATCAAGCCTGAGAAATTTTAAAAAATTATGATAGTACTACTGTCCTGATAAAAGCCTTACAGTGCTACATCTATTTCTTACATAGATTTGATTGAGTCACTAAAAAAGGTTTAAATTTTTTTAAACTTTTAGAGAATAGTTCTGAGATAATTATTAAGCTCTCCTAAAAATTTTGGATCATGATCACACTCAAGAGAATTTATAAAATTCTGACACTATTACCATCTCATTTATGTTCCTGCTATTTTTTATTTTTTAAACATAACAAATGAAGCTCAATTATTTTAATAATTTTTATGTGTGATCCTAGATGGCTAAATATGCTTTCATAAATTGTTTAGAGCATGATCAAGCTTGTACATGTTTAAAAAAATCTGACAATGCTTCTATTATTTTTATAAAATATCTCAAAAATTCAGTTTTTTCAAATATTTTTATGAAAGATGACATTCTTAAGGGGTATTGACCCAAATCTGGTCCTCCAAAGTTGAAATCTGATAAAAAAATAACAAGATTTTGGTGAAATTTGTCAAAATTTCTGAAAAATACTATAGCAATTTGATTTTTTAAAAAAAATTATTCGGTTGGGATTTGGAATCTCGTTCCTGGCAAAAATCCAAAATCTCGGCTGAAATTTCCAAAATTTCGTCAGGATTTTGAGCTATGGCCTAAATACTTATGATTCTAGGTACCTCGCAATGATCTCCCAACTATTAATTTCCTTGTTCATTTTTTCTTATTATTGGATAATAAACTTAGAAAAATATATTGATACGAAAGTACCTTCATAAAGTCATTGTTGATCTTTGAAAGTTCAAGTTCCATTAATTTGGTTTTGGTATTAATGACAAATCTAATATTGAGACTAACTTTTTTGATAATCATGATATTGATTAGTCTCAATTGTTAATTAATGACAAATCTTTTTATGAGACTAACTCTTTGTTGAGTTCAACTCTTATTAGTCTCTTTTGGATGAAAAAGGTGAAAATAAGGTATGCATTCGAGTTCATATTATCATATCTTTTTGCATTCCTTGGATATAATTTTCATGATCATATTGATAAATCTAAATATGAGACTAACTCTTTTATTAAGTATATCTTTGATTAATCTCATCTCATTGAAAAATGAAAAACCCAAGGTATGCACTCATATTCATTTTACGATATCTTAATGCATATTTTAGATTCAAGTTAAAGGATGAACTCTACCATTATTTAGACCTCATGATGTGCATAATGTTTTCAATTCCATATATACATGAATGCACACATTTAGAGGGGGTTCATACTTTACCTTGATGTTTCAATGGTATTGATCTAATTCATCTTTCTATATCAAGGATCATTGCTTTGAAACAATCCCTTGAGTATATTTAACTTGTGTAGTTGTAATATACTTATGGCAATATAGGATAAACTCCAAAGCAATCTCAAAAAGTGAATATGTGCATATTGATTCAAGTTCAATTATTTGTATGCACATATTTAAGGGAGTTTATTCTATTGTTGATAGTATTATGAGTATTGATCCCTTTCCACCACTCCAACATAATTTGGATCATTACTTAGTAACCATCAAAATGAGTATATGAAACTTGTGTAGTTAATATATTCTCATGTCAATTTAAATTCAATTAAAAATGTGTTCGATTGCCATTCAATCAACAAAGAACTAATTATGTGTTGATGGTTCACTTTGTTGATCCTAGGGCAATCGAAAGTTCTTGAGTATATGAAGCATTGGTTGCATTAGTATACTCAAGACACAATTAATCTTTCAATCAATTGTCTTTGGGTTGTGATCAATCATCAAAGAAAAAAATCAAAAGATCTTAGGAGCATCCATTATGTATTAATGGAGTGCATTGATGATTGAGACAACCATGTGTTTTGGACTAACACTTTCTATGAGTTTGAAATAGGTTAAGTTCAAGGTTGAGATGGATAAACGGGATAAGAATGTCTTCGTGCGTTGATGAGCATCAAAAGAGGATCCCGAAGCTAAAACAAGGGGAGTCCATCATGTGTCGATGAACAAGACGAGATCCCGACTTGGAGAGAGGATGATGGTAATCATAAAAGCTCCAAGTGGATGTGCTAGAGGAAAAGGTATAACTAGCATAGGGCTAAGGATGTGTTCCTAGTCTTTTACCGGTCTCGGTATTTGGTTGAGAGACCATGTTGCTAGTATAGGTTACCGTACTATTAAGAAGGGTCGAGTCTTATTGCTTGAATCTCATCATGTGTTGATAGCTCAATCCTACTTCACTAGCTCACACTCACTTGATTTGGTCTTTGCATGGAGCTAATATTTGCGAATGTATTTTGCAATTAGTTAGAGCTCATGCACTTGGTTTCATAGCATGTGACTAGAGTTTGCAAATTACTAGAGATCACGTGTTGATCATCACATGACTAATCAAGAAGTCTTATTTGTTCCTTATGGTGTTTATTTGCTTGGATTTGTTATTTTCAAATGTATTTTGAAAATAAGCTGAAGTTTATGCAATTCTTGTGGAGCATGTGATTAGCATTTGCAAATGTGTTTTGCAAAGTGTCGTGATCATGCGTTGATCATCACATGGCTCAAGAATTGATCTTGTTGGTTTTTGGTTGAAATTTGAAAAGAAGATTTCTGTGTGAAATCTTGCTTTTGATCTGTGACCGGCACTACTGCCGTGGTGAGGCCAGTACTACCGAAGTTCGGTAGTACCGCTTTTGTGAGCGATAGTTATTTTTCAGAGAATGTGTTTCTTGGAAAATTCCTCAGACCAGCAGTACCGCTGTGTTAAAGCTGGTACTACCGCACGCCCGATGGTACCACGGTATTTGTGCGGTAGTTATTTTACAGAAGTGTATTTTTCTCTGAGTTTGAATTCCAGCGCTACCGTGGTTCAAAGGCCGGTACTGAAGAGGAACGCTGTATGCTACGCTAGCACAAAAAAAATCTACCGCATAACCAAAAAGCTACTCGCAAGAAGGGGATCATAGATTAGATTACCACTAGATGCGCAGTTGCGAAATCCTTCGCGCGTCGATGTAGTGGATTATCCTTGCCGCAGTCGTTGCGTCGATGGAGTGGATTGTCCTCGCCTCGCTGTGGATCGTCCTCCCACGCCGCAGTCGCAGCAGCGTCACCGCAGTAGTCCACACGTCCGGGGATGGAACGCCGTGCGTGGGTGTGCAAGCACCTGGTCGCTCGGCAGGGGCAGCGAGAGGAGGAGGCTAGGGTTTCGGGTGAAACACCTCTAGATCGTAGGAAAGCACACCCCGCGTCCCCCCTCCTCCACTCCTTATATAGCCACGAGATGAAACCCTAAACCAAGGCCCATCAGTGTGTTAAGCCCATAATGTCCATTAATTACGGATCCAATCCAAATTAATGCGTCCCAGCCCATTAAGTGTGTGAACCTGCAGGTTCACGTACGTTTGGACATGGATTCGAAAAACTCCTTTTCAATCCAATAGTTGGTAGCGGCTCCTTGCAAAGCATGCCAACTCCCAAACATACTATGATCAAATCGGACAGAACCTATCAAAAGTACTCATGTAATAATCCCTTTGCCAAGTATATGAAGATTGAACTCAAGGCGAGAAGCGTGTCATCCTTTGATGACTCAATCCATCTCTTGTATCCGTGGTATATTAATAATTTTTGATTGACTCCTCAATCACGACATGGCCATGCACTTCCTTAATCATATCACATGAGTGGCCTTGTCATATATCTCCATTTCATTGGAGTGGCAAATTCCATCTTGACTGCTCACTTCCCTCTGCACATTTTATAGTAAACATGAAAGCTACCTTTATAACTATCCGGTTAGGAAGTAGTGTTTGATAGCCCCAAGGAAAACTATTACACATGTAGTGAATATGACAATCTCAGGTCTAAGGATCATACATCTACTATGTATGAGATACACTGATGACACATAAGAATGTAATATTCTCGCAGTGTCCCATTGCGGGTCTATCTAACCCATGTTCTTCAACATGTGTCCACAATGTATAGATGATATCTCTATATCCCATGATCTATGAAGCATGATCATCGATCACTACATGTGCTGATCTATTCATCGTTGTCCTATACGATGATATCCGATCAGAGATATTTATCGAATTACATCAATAAGTAAAGAGCTTCATAAGCAAGTCATATACTTGTTGATCAATACAATGATATATATTCATTGGACTAATAATCATATTATTATTCATAAACATAGTCATGTTACAATCATCTAAATGATTGCCTCAAGGGTATAACACTAACAGGTACTATCGTTGGTCCGGTAGTACTGCTATTTAGTTACCGGTACATATTCTCCAGAGAATGTGATCATTGGAGTTTTTGTTTTTGTGATATTTAAATATATCTATGGTTGCTTAAATCTTGAAAATAGGTGAAAATTGTATCCCTTTTGATAAGCTTCGCATAGAATCCAAGATCACCTAAATCGGAGTTCGGAGTAAAAAGTTATGACCGTTTTTCTTGCTAAAACAGTGTTACTACTGAGATTTACACAGTGGTAGTACTGTTTTTGGTACTACCGACTTTTACATGGAGGTAGTACCGCTCCAGAAGGCCGGTAGTTATTTTACAGAGCCGTGTTTTTGAGTTTTTAGGGCAAAAAATATCGGTACTACCGGGATTTACACGGCGGTAGTACCGGGGTACTGTAAGAATGGCTATTTTCAGTGCTTTTAATTCCCAAATCTATCCGTTACCGTTGAAGCCGGTACTACCGGGATTTACATGGCGGTAGTACCAGAAATTGCATGTTTTTTTTCGATTTTGCCCCCAAATGGCTAGTTTCTTTGAGGGGCTTTATAAGAGGTCGAATGGGGAGAGTTTTGTTGTTGCTCTAGCACCCATTTGAGGTATTCTTGTGAGAGCAAAATCTCAAAGAACTCCTAGAACAATATTTGAGTGATTTGAGAAGCTTTTGAGATAGAGTTTCTTGCGTAGAATCTCATTGGTGTTGATTTGCATTATCTTGAGCTAGTGTGAACCTCTTCTTTACATTGTGCATGTGTTGCACCTTGTGAGTAAGGAGAGATGATCTCTAGTTGCATGTGTTGCATCTAGAGAAGGATTTGGCATCCTTGCGTATGAGTTGCACTTGGTGAGGATCAAGCAAGAGGCTTGACCTATTACTCTTGGTGTTTGCCGACACCTAGATGGCGTGTGGAGACGTCGTGCACGGTGACCTTCTCAAGGATATTGTGAGAAAGCCCGGTAAAGTTGTGAAGGTTGGAGCTCACCTACCCGAAGAGAGAAAGAGCTACCACTAGTGGAATCGAGACGGGTGCTCAATTCGTGGAGCCGGTCTAAAGTGGTTTGGACTTGCCTCAACGTGGATTAGGGGGGACCGGCAAGTTTCCGAACACCATGGTAAAAAGTATCGTGTCTCCTTGTGTATGCTTGCAATTCTCTATTTACATTGTTGCAATTTGTATTCCTAGAATTAAATTGTTTACTTATCTTTAGGATTGTAATTTTGTTTAGAGACATAATTAGTTAGTGCACTTAGTGAGCCTAGTTGATTTAGACTTTAATTTGTCAAAATCTTAGTTTATCGCTTCAACATCTATTATCATTTAGGTTTTGATATAAGGGTACTTAGACGAGATTTAATTGTAGAAGAAATTCTCATAGCCGCCTATTCACCCCCTCTAGTCGCCATCCTCGATCTTACAATCTTTACTCAAAGAGTGAAACAGAACTCACTTACAATATCATTTGTATGTAACAAACTTAAAACAATTTATGTGTATTAGGGGAGTTCGCTAGTTCCATAAGCTCTTGATAGCTCTCAAACCATTATAACGCAATTGGATCTCCTTCGTCACATTCACCATCCCGCTTGGTGCAACAAAAAAGGATGAGGGTAAAAAAACATCTTGCAACAAAACGCTTCACCAGCCCTTGTTTATTCATGTCAACTTCAAACTCATGCACCTAGCATCACCTCCACCTCGATTTCTAGCTCTAGTGGCTCAACTAGTACAAACAAATCCAAAAATTCAACACCAAATCATCGATCAACATCATGCAGTGCAAACAAACTGGACCATGCCCTTTGCAAAAACTTTTGATCATGTAACAAAAATAAAAAACCCTTACAACAAAGCAAAAAAGGCATAGTGCAACAATTGCCCATAAAAAGAGGTTCAACAAATAGAAATCTCTGTCGCAATATTTGGAAATACCAGATGCAATAAAAAGATAACATTGACGTAACAAAAATCCAAAGATCTATGAGATAAGAATGATTCTTACTACAACAATAAAAAAGGATGTTGCAACAAGAAAAACAATTATAGCAACAAAAAATTGGAGGAGGTACAAGGAGCAATAAGATTTGAGGGAAAACTCACCGGTGGTGGTAGAGTCAAAATTAGTGGCAAAATTGGAACTCTCATAGCGAGAGGAGATGAGAGGTAGCCAACGACTGTCCACCGCTGATGAAACCGTCACCAGTGAAGACGGCATGATGCAGCTTCACGTAGTGGTGGGGTGGGAGAGAGGTGGTGCAGGCGTATGGGCTCCTGCCTCCTGCTAGTGAGCTCCAACCTAATGAGCTCCAAACATCAATGAGTACAAGGAGGAGCGATGCTGAAGAAGATAGAGTGTGAGCTTGTATGTGGTGGGGAGGAGACAAAAATTGGCATGCCAATTTGTATAACCTTATATTTAGACTCCCACGTTGAGCTATGGACCGAACGAGTGAACGTTGATAGATGCACGGGGTGTGGGCCTGTAGTTGGGGTGTTCGATTTTTTAGTGTCTTATCATACGTCCTTGCCACAGTAAAATCGATTTTCTATTCGGAATTGCTAGCAACCCTACGTCTGATAACATCGGACGCTGGCTCCAATTAAAGCCCATAGCCTTATGCAAGTCCTTTGCACGACCCATCTACTCGTCATGCTTATCCAGATCGCTCCATCCCAATCCACTCATTCCACCTCCCCATGACCGCTTCATCCTCGTGCGCTCTCTACTCTCTCTCGCTGAGCTCCCTCTTCCCCTTGCCTTATACACATCACGACTAGAGTTCACCATCTATTGCATCCATGGTCAGAGCTCATCGGATCTGGTGGCTTGCTTCCTCCCTCCCTCCCTCTCTCTCTTATATCTCTCTCGTTGAGCTCCCTCTTCCCCTTGCCTTAGTATATGTCGCGGCTGGAGTTCACCATCTCTTGCATCCATGGCCGAGGCTCGCAGGATCTAGTGTGGTTGAGTCTAGGGAGGAGGGGGCTGCAGATGGCTGCTGCTAGCTATGAGCCATTCACCCCTCCATTGCCCAAGTTCCATTGCTTGTAGCCAGTCTGAGGCTGCCACCGTACATTATGGTAGGAACTCACTAGGTATGGCTATCGAGCACGTGTTCGAGGAGTTCGTTCGTCTCGGTTTGAGCCCGTGTGGAGGTCTCCCCTTCTGAGGAGTGAATGGAGCTACCTGGATCTAGTGAGGCCGAGGCCGAAGGAGGGAGGGGGCGGCGGATGACGACCGGAGGGCTTGTGATGAAGCGTTAGTGTGGGGTGGAACGCGGAGATGAGGCACCGGGTCAGCCATCATCGCTGCCACATGCACACCCTCCTCTACACATGTTGTAGATGTTTCTCTAAATTGTTGCATCATCTTTTACTAATTGTTGCATGAAGTGTTTGATTTTGTTGTAATATCTCTTCACAAATTTTGCGCAAGAGGTATTTGTTGCGGTCCGCATTTTGATTTGTTTCATCAATGTTTACTTTTTGTTGAATTAGAGTTGTCGAGTTGTTGCACAAGGGAAATTGATGCATCTCTTTTCAGTTTTGTTGCAAATGTGTTTTCGTTTTGTTGTAGTAGTTATTACTGTTCTTTTGTGTACGAGATCTTATATGTTGCATCATAAGAGAGGCATTTTATCGATGCTATGCTGTTTTTTTGTTGTACCTAAATATTGTTTGATGCAATGGATTGTTATTTTGTTGCAACTTTTTTGTTATATGAAGCCTTTTGTTGTACGACCAATGATCCAATATTACGCCATTTTGTTTTTTGTTGTATAGATTTAATGGAGATAAACTCTTAAGTAAGATCGAGCTACAGCCTACAAGGAGTGGCTAGGGCCTAAAGATAGAAAGCTTCCTATGGTTGCCGACTTTTTTTTCCGGATGATTTTGCCCTTAAACTCTGAAAGTAAGGCCCTATTTGGTATAGCTCCAGATCCCAGCTCCACCTCAGAGCTGGAGTTTGTAGGTTAAAATAAAGTGAATTAATTTTATATTTTTAGTCTAAAATGTAAACAAGATGACACATCTAAACTCTCTTAATGTACCCATAGCTCCACCCATAAATTTACGAAAGTTAGAATCACTAACCACCAACTCCACGGGTTTTGGTGGAGCTGGAGCTGTCCCAAACACCCCTAAGATCCCACGTCGGAAGCCAGAAGCCACCCCACCCAAGCCAAGAGAGAGGAAGGACTAGGAGGAGATGGGAAGAGACGACGGCGAGAAGGTGGCCAAGCGCCGCCGCGGCCGCAGCAGCAAGAGATCTAGGGACGCCTCCGCTTGCTCCTCTGACTCTGGTTCCTCCCCTCCCCCCTCCTCCGCCTCCTCTCCTAGCCGCAGCCCCGAGCCCCGAAGCCGCAGCAGTAGCAAGCGCAAGAAGTCGTCCTCATCCTCGTCCCGCCGCCACCGGCACCACCACAAGAGCAGCGGCCGGTCACGTAGTTCCCGCGACGACTCCCGTCGCCGCCACCGGCGGAAGCGGCGGGACGAGGAGCGCCGGCGGCGCGGCGGCGACGCCGGAGACTCCTCGGTCTCGGGCTCGGAGGAGTCGGATAGGGCGGAGGAGGCGCGGGAGATCGTCCGCGACATCCTCGGCGAATTCCCGGCCGCCGCCGGCGAGCTCCGTCAGGTAGGGTTTCTTCACTAATTCGTTTCAAGTTTTCCAAGCGTGGCTCTAGACCTGCACAATTGCACCGCGAAAAAAACATCATTTAATTTTACGAAAGGCAATAGCCCTTCCGATGATCAATTCTTGCTGATTAAAATTTATAGCGGTTACAAATGAAGGGAATACTTGGTAGCTATGTTAGATTTAAGGGGATGTTTTGGAGTGTTTGACTGCAGTAGCAACATGGTAAAAGAGAATGGGATGTCAGGAGATTAGAGAGAGTACCCACCAATTCGTTATATGTGATGTATGCCTGAATTTTGTACATGGCATCAAACTTACCTAATGATTTGGGTCATACATTTGTGCTAACTATTATCCCTGCATTGTAACTAAAAGGTGGTGGTAAATCATGGGTACTAATAGTAACAGAGTTGTCTTTTTCGAAATCGTTGGCCAATGATTTTATTTTGCAAAAAATTGAAACCAAAACTGCAAAATGATGTCAGTACCAATTTTGTTTTCTTACATCAGATTATACTTCATTGTTACTTCTTGCATTTCTGGAATTATTTTTAAGCAGCAGTATACTTCATTGGTTCTTGCATTTCTAGGACTATTTTGCAAGCAACAGTGCACTGAGCATTTTTAATTGAATACAGTCATATACTGATTGTACATTTCCTAATAGTTAGTGTAGAATTCACGCTAATCCATTATTAATAGTGGCTTGTACTAATTCTAGTAAATGAAGTTAAATCTGCAAATAAAAGTGTGTACATGTCCCATTAGATTTGTGTATACTTTTGATTAATACACTTATTGTCAAATAGTGTACTCTTTCATTTAATTTGTGTTACATTTCAATGGGTCTGAACTCTGAACTAGCAATACTGCATGTATATTTTCAGTATGTTCATGTCCACTTCAATTCCATCAACTTTTATTGTTTACTTATACAAATGCATTCCTATTAAATTAATAAATTATGCACTCTGAATTGAACTAGTCACTTCTCTTCCCAAAAGAATCATCAAATTTGATACAACCCCATTATCACCAATTAATGCATCCCATGTAGACATGTAGCAAGATGTAAGCAAATAATTCTCATGGCAAAAATGCACGAACACAGGGGAAGAAATAGCAATTGTAGGGTACTAACTATGTAGTAACTAGTAACTGCACTTGGTAGTACCAAATCTGTATTCTTTTGTGTCCAGTTGATTCATTTTTACTTGTTTCAGATAAAGATTACTGCATTGGCAGCCAGAACTCATAGCATATTCTTCCAGTCTGGAAACTGAGAGGGAAAACGTACATACTAAACAACATGTTTCTAGTGGCACTTGTGACCTGCCACTTGCTACGTTTGTAATATGTTAATCCAACAAGAGGTTATGGTGTTAGTAGGTTTAAATTTCATTTAATTTAGCTTTATTAACCTGCTATAAGGTAATGTATATCATTATCTTAGAAGTTTCAATGTTGTAGTTATGTGATGTTTGTCCACCTTAAGCAGCCATAACACTGAAAAGAACTAGATGTCTAGATGACCTACTTGTTCTTTGCATAGTGATCCCTGTCTTTTTCTGATCAATTTACATGCCCAATAATTAGCACTACTAAGTACTAACTGACTATAGGTGTATGACTATGTGTTCTCCATTCAGTAATGCCTTGTAAATTTAAATCCTATATGATCTATATGCTGCCCTTGTTTAAATGTCTAAATCATAGTTACTGGATTCGTTGTAAACCTCTGCAAATCGCGAACTGGATTCGTTGAACCCAAATCGGTTTAGGGTACGGGTTTCGTGTTCGCAATGGAAATTGGAAGGAAAAGTGGCGAACCACAAACCTGAATCCCATACCGTGACTCGGACAAGCTACGTTTCTGGTGACTATGGTCTAAATATTGTTTTATAAAACTGTAATCATAAAACCATTAAATAACATGACATTTTAGACCTGTGAAATGGGGGTGTATATATGTTGTTATTGTTCTAGTTATGTGATTGATACTTATTTGTTGCCATGGTGACTTGGTTTGTCCTCAGTTACGGGTTCTGATGTGTTGTGATCACTGATTACTGAGCTACTTAACTCTCATCATCTTTCTAGTATTACGATAAAACTAGGATATTCGTCCACACTGTGTTGCTGAGTAAGCTAACTCATTTGTCTGATCATTGTGTGAACGATGTTTCTGTCCCATTCCCAGTTAGTTTTACTCTCTATCCTATTGGCCAGTTCTGATTGCCCTATGGAACAATAAATTACTTGCGACTTTTGTTAACCTGCAGCTTCTCCAAATGATTGATAGTGGTGAAGGCATTGATATTTCTGGAATTTCTGACAAGCCATTGGTGAAACGCCTGAAGAAACTTTTCAGATCACTGAAACTGAAAGAAAGTGCAAATGGGGCTTACTTGCTGCCACCAAAAAGTGTTCCGACCCTTGATGTTGTTGGACCAGTATTATTAGCAAGTGCTGAACTTCGAGATAATCAAAATGAAAATTCGGTATCACAAAATAGACAAGAACTACTACCATCTAACTTTGATGTGCAAAATAAAGATGATATCACTCCTGAGGATCCAGGAAAAGTCGACGGGGAAGAGGAAGCCCCTAAAAGAAGGTAATACTTGCGTGCCAGCCCAGATTACTATTAGAAAAAAAATGTTCTTGGGTATAGCTGGCTTTTTACTTTTTACCACAGTTTCTTCAATACAAAATATTATTCTTTTGGATAGAGTTGATTTTTTTGCAACCATTGTCTGCTATAATATCTGTTTCTTCACAATTTCGATGCATACCTGTCTGTATATAGAACCCAGTGTTATATTGATATATTGTTTGAGTAGATAGTTTCAGGCTTTCAGTTGATGTATCCTTTCTTCAATTACTTTGGACTAACAACTGCAGATGGATTGTCAAGAACCAAATATTAATGTTCACATGACTATACCAACAATAAGTGGTCGCAGCATGTATGCTATCTTGATGCTAGTGTTCAAGAGCATTAGCAGGTTTAAAATAAATAGCTCACCAAATTTTTTAAAGTAAAACCATTCATATTTGTGGCCACTGGCCAGTGCTTTTTTTTTGGCAGATAATTTAAGTATTTAACTGATTTCTCTTTTTATTCTTTGGATAATAATGGTAGATGATGTATTGACTATTGACATTTCTCAAGGTTTTAAATCGTAATTTTCGCGGCTTCGTAGTAAGGTCCTAAAAAGGCTATAGCAGCTATCGCGGAAGCTATCCTTCATCGCATTTTCAGTGTTAAAATATTTTTTAAAAATTAAATATGTATATAATATAAGTCACCTCCAAACAAATCATTAAAATATGGTACTTTAGAAGGTACTAATATTTTTATAGTAAAAATATGAGTAAAGTCTGGAATCAACAAACATACTAATATATGTTCAAAAGATCATAAATGATAACTATATCATAATGTTCTTAACAATAAGTACTTAATCATTGAGAAATATGGATGTTGGATTATTGAAAAAGGGCGAGATGAGGTCTTTTACTAGGTTTTCTCATAGTTCAGACTTATAAGAGATGCATTTGGACATTTTAGTAATGCTGGATTTCAAAACGGGCCCAATATTTTGACTTATGGGTATCTACATGCGGAGCTATCACTAGCTAGAAGCTACGTCAATAGCGGAGTTATCGCTAGCTATAGCGCTTGTAGCTAAAATAGTGGAACATTGGCCCGTAACTTCGCGTTTGGGGTCCAAAAAAGCTACAGCTACACTATAGTTAGCTATTTAGAACACTGACATTTCTACAACAGTACAACCAAATGCTATTTATTTCAGGCAGGTAATTTTACCTGATTTATCCCTTGTTTAATCTTTGCCTCTTTGGGCAATAACAGTAGATGGTGTACTGGCCTATATAGAACCAATGGCTATGTAAATTGTCCATAGTGCATTGATTCATTGTACATTGTGTTAACACTAGAATGATGTATAGTGTCTCCAACTGTCCATATCATTTAGACGGCAATGTATCTAGGACATTGACAATGGCACTGTTGTTAAGTCGTAGCTTATGCCATAGTGGTACTAGCAAAGGGCACTGTGCAGTTTGTTTTCTTGTGGATAAGACAGTGTTGTATGTTGGCTATTCGTGTATGTTCTGTATTATGATTAGGCACGTACTTGAAACTGGACTAGCCAGATTGCCCATCTAGGTATCTCAGGATCATCTTTCTTGATGCTTCTTAACTGTTGCCAACTTGCCATTTCATTTTTTTTCACAAATATGTTTCTTTTCTATAATTCCTGATTAGTAGATTTGGCATTGAGTGGGTGCTTAATGTGGCTGAACATTCTTATGAATGCTTATTTATCACCCAAATGTTATCCAACATAATAAGATGCAAATTTGTTAATTATTATTAAATTTGTTGTCAACGAAGTTTTGTCCCTTGCAGGATAATTGGTCCTGCAATGCCATCACGTGAATTACTAGCTGCGGCAGCTGAAATGACAGAGGCTCTTAGGTGCCGGTAAGATTTTGTTTTTATAACTTTGTAATTTGTTATTTACTCAAGAACTGACAATGCGTGGACATCAGGACTTGTGTCATCCAATCAGTAGCTGAGTCAATATCTCATCGACGACATCTTTAGTGTAGTTATACTCTTAAATAGTAACTTTTTTTTTTCTATCCCCAGGGATGCTGAAATGGAAGCTGACGACGATTTTCTTATAGGGCCGCCACCACCTGCCATGGTCGCTGAAATTGCATCTGCAAATGAAGCTGAGCGATTTGAAGAGGTACATTTCAGTAACAATATAATGCCTTTTTTTACAAACCTTCATCCATAGTTTGGATTGCAGTACAAAATAATTATGTACTCTGAAGACGCTCTACTGTTTAAGACTCAAGACAGTATTTTCCAGATCTTGTGTGGTCTAGATTGCTTCATGCTTCATGTAGTTGAGTATTTATGTTCATCAGTTGTCTAGGGTCCTCTTGTATTTGCGTCTTCATGCGAGACCCTTAAATTACCAGCAGACACCCTTCTGTCAACAGTATGTACAGCATCATTGTATTATTGCTTAGGCCAGTCCTTACCAATTTCTTGCTATGTCTTACAGCAGCATGTTGGAGGTAATCCTTACCAATTCTTTGCTATGCCTTTTGTTTATTTAATTTGTAAGCAGCAAGGATAATATAATCTACTTGTATTGTTACTTTGTTCTTGTGGATGATGCCAGATATGTTTCAATACTTCGCATGAAGCCATGAATCGTGTAATAATTTGTGTGGTACTCACTTGGCTTTGTAGTACAACATGTGATTGATATTTCAAACATCTTTGACTGAGAAATATGTGAGCTTATTTTATTTCTTTACTTTCTTGTATCAGTGACACTAATAAAAATTGAGGATCATATCTTTATTTGACAAGTTACCAATCATGTCCTTTGCATAATACGTTGATACTCATCTGGCTTTAGATAAATTGTGGTTGGTTGGAAATATTTTTTTGTTCGGTCATACTTGGAGCCTTTTCTTATACTTGTTCTTGTGTGAGAATTACAATATACATATCTGGTTTTGATTTGCTGTACACCATTAAACTATTGGCGTTTATTTTCATGGAATTGGCCGTAGGTTACTAGAATATTGGGGGCTGATGCAAATTCACTCTATGATGTTCTGGGCGTAAATTGGAAGATGTCATCTGATAATATCAAGAAAAGGTGGTGATTTATGTACTTTTTACGTCATATGCTTTTGTTATACTTTATGCGATGTTTTTTTTTTCTGTTGTATCTTATAACTTGTTTTTGTCTAACTCATTTCTATCATGAAATGAGCCCATATGATCATAGAATTAAGAACGTGCCCGCCATAACAAAGAAAGGAAAACCACAATGGACATCCAATTCCTAACAATTTTACTGGTCATGTCCAATATCTCCTGAAGAAAATGGCTACTATATCTTGTCATGGAGATCTGTTGGGGCCTTTTAGTTTTATGAATTGCCTTTTTTTTGTGGAGTAGGCAAATTAGTAAATTGTGCTCAATTATTTAGATGGATTTTTGTAAATAAAACTATAAGATGTCTCAAAAAATAGCTTGCTGGCAGACACAATTGCATGACAGCAAAGGCTATACCCTCAACCTCCCTGGCTATGTGCGAACACTTGTCCCACTAGTTCTTTGGTCTTTATTCATCGTTTCACACGTCCAAGTTTCAAAATTTGTGTGGTGTTGACCTTCATGGTAATTTGCTAGCGTGGAGCTTATGTTGTCCAAATATTACGGCATCGTCAGAAAAGGTTTTATATCACCAGCTCCTTATTTTAAGAGCTCAACTTTTGCTGATTTTGTTTTGACATAACTTTGCACCAGGTTACCAGCTTTTTAAATGGTTGACCATTTTTCTCTAGTTGGCTAACCCAGTTAGCTTTACACCAATATCCTATCTCACTGTTAAGTTTTGACACTTCATAGATGTCACCTAACTTCCTCCTATAACGCCTAAATATGAAGCTTGGAGCATAAATAGGATATCTAGTAGTGTTACATTCTCTTTTACTTTTAGCTCCCTTTTTCATAGACTTCCACAAACATCTGGTACTAATGTTCTGTCAGGGTGGAACTAACCCAGATTTGGATGGGGGCTCGAGTCCCGGGTACCTCTACTGTAATAGAGATACTTGTATTAATTCCCATTGTAAGATTATTGAGGATAACTAGCCTGTTGGATAGTTTGTTGAGCTAGGAACCTAGGGGTTGTGAGTTAAAATCCTACACCTGCATGTTCTACTAAAACTTACTGTCTTTTAATTTAGGAAAAAGCCTGTTTTACCCCCCTCAACTATCAGAAAAGCCCAATTTTCACCCTCAACTACGATAACACTCCAACTTTGACCCTTCACCTACCAAACTGGTGCAAATAACTCCTGCTGTCCTGCATCCAAAACCACTTCAGTTCTGGCTGACGTGGTGTCCCAGTCAACAAATACGTGTTGTCAGCATGATGCTGTGCCATTGTGATGAATCAGCAAATGAACATTAAAATTTGCCTACTCCCCCTTTTATCTTCCCCTCTCTCATTGGAGTTGGACCTCATTGCTGAAGTCGTCTACGGCTGCTCTTGAGCTGTGCAGTTCCTTTTCTTCAACCATAGTTTTTTCCTCTGCTTAGTGACTAATCCTCTTATTTTGTATGGTAGGTATTGGAAGTTATCTCTTTTGGTGCATCCAGACAAGTGTTCTCATCCCTCAGCACAGGAGGCGTTTGTGAAATTGAACAATGCTTTCAAAGACCTACAAGACCCTGAAAAGGTACATGTCTTCAATATCATATGCTTAGATTCCACTCATGAAAATAGCTTCATTTGCAAAATTGTGCCAAGTAATTAAAACAGCTATTCTTTCGCTCTTTTATTAAAAAAAAGTTAAATTAGATGTTTTAATGGGTGGAGATAAAATGATAATTGAAATGAGTTCCTTGTGCAAGTCCTGATTTTAAACCATGAAAATATTATTCATTTGCTAAGGAGAAAATGCTGATTGCTTCAATGCTTTCACATAACTACAATGAGTTTGAGCTAGCTTATTATTCAACTTGCCTTCATTTTTCTAGGGCGAAAGCATGCCTCATCAGATTAAGGGCATGAGGCACCATTGTGTCTACAACTATTGAGTATTGACTATTTAATAACATCACACATTTTGAACTTGGAGCAAGGACTTGTTACGACTATCCTTCATTTTGGCATGTCAATGGTTCAACAATATTATATATAGCTATTTGGGAAGTTTGAGATAAGTTGAAAGCTTAAATAACTGATTTTCTTGAAATGTTTTAAATTTTAGTAGGTAACACTCTAAGAACGGCGATGCTTTCAGGATGTTTTGACTGTTTAATTCGTTTATGATACTAGCTCACCATATGATGTCATGAACTATTCTTCTCCTTGTATTGCCATATTCTTGGCTCAGCTTGCTTTCCCCTTCTCAACCGATATTTCGTCCTGGGTATATTTCCTTGACTGCAGAGAGGTGCAATAGATGAGAAGATAAAAAAGAAAGAGGAGATGGAACAATTCGAGGTGAATCTATTTACGTTATATACTGAATTATCAAGATCACCTTTCAGGTTTTGTGCTAAAGATTGCTAAAAGTACTGCTCTCAATTGGATGAATTGTAATGGTTATCCTTTTTCTGTATTTTTGTAGGTTGAGCTTAAAGCGATGCGTGAGGCTGCAGAATGGAGACGAATACAAGGCAAGTTTCTGCAATATCAATAAGACTACAACAATGTCAAAACTCATAAGGGGAGAAAAATGATATGTATTGCAGCAAGCACAGTAACTATTTTGGTTTGCAAAGGATGGACACAATACAGAAGAACCTTATGTGCTGCTGCAGATACGGATGAAGTCCTATTCTGGGTCATTAACAACACATAACTATTGATTTTTTAAATTGGGTTTAATTGACTATAGATTTATCATGAACTTTAGATTATTAGATTAAGGAAATTCCACAGATTGTTCTTCAACTGTTCCCTCCGATGCTGTTGATTATATCCTTGTAAACTTCATCGGGGTTGGTCTGAAGTGACTTGAGTTGATATATACGCAGTGCTGTGGGTCTGTAGTTCTGTACATTCTAGTTATCTATTGTAAGATTTTAAGATGTTCAAATCTTTTCCATCATATATGTTTTATTTGTTGTGTGTATGTGTGTTGTTTCTTAGCATTTTATTTTAGTAATTACATTAAATGTAATCTGCACACAGCAAATAATTGTGAAGATTGAAGAATAGAACAGGGATATCAATATGGCATCTAAATAGCTATTTTGTTCACAGGTATATCTCTTGAGGGCGATGATGAACTTTTGGCAGTTCCAAAACAGCCACAGGCACCACCTACACGAGATGAATGGATGACTACATTGCCACCTGAAAGAAAAGTAAATGATTATAATGTCTAATTATTTCACTCCTTACCTTCTAAAAGGAAAAAAATGCTTACATTACTGTGTTCTCTTACATGTATGCATCTAACAATATCTTCATCTTTTTTCACAGGCTGGAGTACCAATGCATTCAACTACGTCATTTAGTATGGCTGGTAAAGAAGGACGCGGTGACACAAGTGTATGGACAGATAGTCCTCTTGATAGAGCCCAAAAAGCACAGCAAAAGTACAACTCTGACATTGTTTGCCATCATACACCATCAGTCAATATTTTTCATATCTGCTAGTGTGACAGGTCACAGGAGTACTGCCACAGGTCGTTGATTGGTATCCTGTGCACAATAGAGGCATGAAAAGCCTATAGCACAGTAGTTGGTATTACAAACACTGCCGTTGCAGATACATTTTATTTCCACCTCCATAGAAATTTTCTCTCATCACTTTTGCCCCTAGAAAAGAAGAAACTTATGAAGTACCATCCAAAGCATTGATTGGTTAATTCACATCAATCATACCCCTTTAGTCACTTCTGGTTATATTGACCATGAAATGTGTGGGTGCAGTCACTGGGCATTGGGTGTTGGCGTGGGTGTCACAGACAGCGTTAGATGCAATGCTGTGAGAATTTAGTGTCATGTTGTGATGGCATGGTGGCGGTGCATGACATGCAAGGTTCTGGGAAAAATCCGAACTAAGCCAGTACTGGTTTCTGACCTGTTACAAGCAAGAAAAAACCAGATGATTTACAAACTGACATTGAAATGCAAATTTGAATTGAAGGCTGGTTACTGGCAGAGTGGCAGGTTACCAGCAGGAACTGAAAACTCGAAGTTCAAAATTTAAATTAAATAGAATCAGGCTGCTTTTCTAAATCCTGGTCCTTACAGGAATTTTCCGGAACTATCAGTTATTAGCAGGATTCGAAACCCTGATAACAAGGGGCTTGCTGGTTTATATGCCGGCACCTTGTCTCACCTTACCGCCTGGATAACCTTGGGAACAACACAGGGAGAGCGTCTAAAAAGTTTTGAATAATTTCAGTAGAATGCAATGGAACTCTTCATTGAATAATTTAAGTAGGATGCAATGGAACTCTTCAAGTATGATATAGAGAATAGTTTCTTACTCGAATCGTATTTTTACTGGGTGGTCCAAGGGCTTAGAAGTTAGAACTTTGAACTCAAGTCAATCGTATTTCACGGAGACGGGAGTGTTGATTAGTTTGTTTTCAGTTGAGTTAAGCAGAGTCCACTATAAATCCATAAAAGTGTATCTGAACATTGTGCCACTTGTGCGTACAATGCTACAAACAGTTGAATATGAAAAGAGAAATGTAGCATAAAAAAAATAGTAGTAGTTCCTGATATTTCCATTTGCCATAGTTAGTACTCGATGTACTTGTTGCATATATGAAAACAACGATGTAAATGGGATAATGAATTATTGTGTTTGTTGCAGCTACTTAGAAGCCTACAACAAAACAAAGGCAATTGCAGATGCAGATGCTGATGAAGTGAAGGGCAAAAGCTCAGATGCTTCAATGGTAGATAAATATAATTCCTCCAAACGATCATTATCTCTTGTGCAAAAGCACCGAGAGAACAAAAAGGAGAAAAAGAAGCAGAAGCAGCGAGAGAAAGAAGAATGGGAGGGAAACCATCCATGGAAGCCATGGGATCGCGAGAAAGATCTGTCTGCTGGGCGGCAAAATGCCACTTTAGAACCAGAGAATATGTCACAAGGATTGTCGTCCCGTTTTTCATCTGGAGCTGTGCAGAGGAACTTCCTGTGAGGAATTTAGACATAACCGCAGGTGAAGCATGGCTTAATTGGCCACTTGTACCCTGGTATGTACTTGCTGTCAGATGTAAAAGTTGCTAGGGACACAGAAACCATAGAGAATACCAGGTTAGGTTATGTTGTTAAGGGTGATCGTGTTATAGGTTAGCAGTTAATACGCTTGTTAGACGATTAAATGTTGAAATTTCATTGGGGGATTGAATTATATAATGTCTTGTCTCGAGAGAGCTGTAGTAATCGAGCTCTACAAAAAATGGTTGTGCTTGTGAGTTGTTTTGAAATTTGAACTGTATAGCAGCTCATCCAGATAGGTCCACTAGATTGTATCTGATCTTTTTTGAAGAGTGATCCACTAGATTGTATCTGATCTTTTTTGAAGAGTGCTATGGTCAATGTTTGAGAATTACAGAATGCAAAAATGTTGTAAGTTCCTGGCTTCCCGCTTTTTGGCTGGAGCTATGATTGATAGCTCTTACCAGGAGTCCTAGAGTTCGAAGTGAAAGGTGTGTCTGGCTAACTGGGAGTTTCGAGCGTTCGTTTTGATAGCCATGGCTTCTTAAATGCATTTTCTTTACTAATTTTGGATATGTTAATTAACTGATAACCTCTCATTCTAGACATGTAACTATAATATTTTACTACAAATTTGTATATATTCCCTATAACTAACTAGGTTATACATTGCAGCACAACAAAGCAATACCGAACTAACCCTAAGTCGTCTGTCAGTGGGTGTATGCTACAAGATTTTTCAAAGAAATCTGTTAAAAAAAGTTACTTTGATCTTGAGTTGTGCTGTTGCATCGTTGGTCAGTCATAAATTTGTTGGAACTAGCAAGTGCATCTGCGTTGCAACGGAAACACATTTTTTTAACATAATAATCAAATCATGCTACGTGTCTACAAAAACAAAATTGTATTTTTGAGTTGCCACAGGGAAGAAGTGAGCAGTGGTCCAGTTGGGGTGGGGAGCAGGTGTAGGCAGAAAAGAGGGAGATGCATGCCATTGATTTCCTTTTTATTTGTGAGAGGTGAGAGGAGCGTGTTGAGACCGACAACCCATATGTTATCATGATGGTTTTCTTTGAGAGGAGAGGGAGAATATACGATTACCACCCCTCGTATTTATATATTAATAAAGATGCATATCTTGTGCTATCGATGGTATTTTTTCTTCGGTGTGCAACCCTTGGCCCTCGCCTGGGTAGCAATATATCTCAAACCAATTTTTAGAAAACTAGCATCCATATCCTCTCCCAAAATCGATGTAGTTGCCATGTTATGGGGAAGATGATGGATAAACCTGTCGTACGGATGAATACTTCATGTATAGTTTTGGAATATGGATATACCTCTGTGAACAGGGATAATAAACTGGATTTTTAAAAATTACCGGTAACCGCTGATTTTCAGTTTTTTTATGGCGTATTCTGGCTTGTTATTTCTTTGTTTTTTTTTATCTCTGGTGTTTATGCCTTTCAAGTATACGCTTCTGAGTAATGATCAGCTCGGCTTAGTACTCAAAGAAATTTTTTGAATTGTTATTTAACTTTGGATTTTTTTCACTAGAGGGATTACAATGTACTGGTTAGTCTGTCATGCCATTCAAAATTCAATTCATGAGGCCATGCAGTGAAGAAAATTGATATCTATTTCTGGTACACTAAGCTATCACTGCGACTAATTTCAGTACCCACAAATGAACGTTCTCTCACAAATAATAGTTACCAGGTTCAGTAAGGCTCATATAGTGACAGCCAAAGTAGTTTTTTTATTTTTCGTAATTTTTCAATTAGAGGTAAGATCGCCCATTAGTTACTCGTAAATTACAGGTCCCTGCGTTTGGACTACTCACTTGCTACTGGAGCCTGGAGGTAAAAAAAAGTCCAGCCGTAACGAGGCAATGAAGGCCAAAGCATGCGAAGGAGCTTCCAACCAGATCAAGCAAAATCAAGTGATTTATTCTTATTAGCCTTTTATCATTGACATGCACTCTCTCCAATCAGTAGTAAGAGGTATTAGTTTGGTTTAGTTTTTACAAGCAAATTATACATGATAATACAGAATAAAAAAGTAATTTTGTCGATCCATTTGTATGTGCATCGGTAGTTGTCATAAGAGGAATACACATGTTTTTTTTCGACATCCCATGAGTCTGTCTCTCCCTGAATTTCACGTAAAACAATATAATTCCCGATGAATCTATGAAATTTAGGGCTGTGCACGATTTTATCATACCGAAAAAATAGTACAAAAAAACCGAATTGAGCCGGTCAACTCAGTTCGACCGGTATATAGTATTCGGTATGGTAAAAATGTGACTTTTGAAATATGGTTTTTGGGTAAAAACCGCAAGTAAACTGAATACCTAAATAAAAAAATACATGTATAATTAGATAAAGTAACGGTCAAATGCGTGTAATAATTTTTACTAACGTATAATTACATAGAGTAAAGATCAAAGTTGTGCTTTAGAAACCGCATTGATGTCCAAAATGACAAGTAAAAAAGAACAATTCATGCTAGTTTGGTAAATATGGTATTTACCGATACAGAATCGAAATATTATGGTATTTACTGATACCAAACCGAAGTTCTATTTAGTATCACATTTCAATTACCATATTTAAAAAAAAATCGTATTTATCGATTATACCGTATACGTAGCCCTAATGAAATTCTCGTGTTTCCAACGGGGACTACACACAATAGTTTTGCTTCCCAACCCTGTCGGATTCCTTCTAATGTCTACTGGGCCAACCCGCTTATGCCCAATTCCTGGCTCCGCCCCTGCTTAAGCTCATGTTCTACAACTGTGGCCTTGTGTCAATGGATTTCTCTAACTTCTTTAACTGCTCCACCAACAAAGGCTGGCAATTTTTATAGGTTATTCTTCTCAGCGAGATCGGCAGTCCTTTAGATGGCAGGGACTGGATTTTAGGACAATCACATATCCGCAAGAACCGGAGGGAAGACAAGCTGTGCAGTCCTTCAGGGAGTGTCTCAAGATTTCTGCAGTCCAGAATCTGTAACTCTTCCAGTGATGGGAAATATTGCGACAAATGTTGTACTCCTTGAATGATCGTTGAATCAGAGGAATGACGAAATACAAGTGTTTGAAGCACTGGTACTGGATTTCTCATTACCAGCCTTAGAATGGATGTTTGACTGAGACTCAGGAACTCCAGCTTTCTCATGCCTTGCCCTTCAGCTTTGTCGGGAGCCATTGCCGAATCGTAGTCAGTCAATCTTGGACAATTGACTATGTGCAGATCGACGAGACAAGTTAAGTAGTACAACCCGCGTACGGATTGCAGGTTGCTGCAGTTCTGAAGAAAGATCCTCTCGAGTGTTGTCAGGTGAGAGATCACTTCTTCAGGTAGGAATCTTACATTTGGACAGTTGTATAGGCCCAGGAATGTCAGGGAAGGTAGGTTACACAAGCAGCCTGGAAGTGACTCATCAAGATTGCCAGATGACATGAGAAGCAAGCTATCGGCAGAGGGAGGTAATGCCAATTTCTCTGTGCATTGAAGCTTAGGGCAATTCTGTACATCCAGATTGCGCAGAGAAGCAAAGCCATATAATCTTTCCACTGGAAGTGATGCAAGTTTGACACAGTCGAGGATACGTATTAGGTTGAGTCTCTTCATGCTGTCTGTCTGTAAACACTCATCAAGGGTTGTCAGTTTCTCACACGTTTTAATGTGCAATGTTTCAAGCGAGGCAGGGAGACTACTTATTGCTGTCAGGTTCGGGCAATTCGAGAACCAGATTTCCCGCACGCAATTGAGCATTTCTGTTTGCAACCAAGATGGAGTTTTGTTGCCACCATATGACCTCAAATTTAAGTGCTCAAGGTTCAGATGAGGCTGTAGTAATTCAAGAACCATATTTTCTGAAAGAGACTCAGTGTCGCTAAACTTATTATCTTCAAATCTACTTGATGACCACTCCAGGGTAAGCGTCCTGAGGTGCTCTTTTCTGATCAGCATAGCTTGTGCAGCATCATGCTTTCTCTTCACATTCTCAAGGTTCCTGATGTGAAGAGCTTCGGTGAGCTGTGTCATGTTCTTCAGTTCTGCAATTCTGTGTCCTTGTCCTCTAGGGACTTCAAACGATATCGAATTCTCAAGGGATGTCAAGTTGCTCAGATTGGCAATAATAGAAGTAATCGGCCTATCTAGGTAAAATTTCCTCAGATTGGTAAATTTGCTGATGCCGGTCGGATGGTTACCCAGTGGTACGTTCCGCATGTTCAGAACTTGCAGATTGCTTAGCTGGAATACCGATTGTGGCAACATTCTGATCTTTGTGGAGGAGATGTCAAGATACCTGAGATTTTTGAGGTTGCTGATGCTCTCTGGCAACTCCCTGATCCTACATTTCTGCAGCACCAACAATCGGATATTTGTCAGCGTATGGAACAAATTATCAATTGCATCATGCATATCCTGCTCAGGCATATCGAAAATCACTAGTGAACGGAGCTTTCTGTATCTACCGATCTCTGTAAACACGTTTGGTTCAAGATATCTGGTATGCACAAATAGATGCCGGACAGTACGGGGGATTTTCTGCTGCCATTTCTCACTTTCCAGCCTGAAACACTCGTCAGTCGAGACAGACTGTGCTAGGTCATACATCAAGTCATGCATCACACAACCGATGTCACTGAAATGTTTGTGAAAGAAGCCTCTGCTCAGTAACTCTTGCCAGCACCGTTTCCCTACAGATTCTTCAGATGCAATGAAGCCTTCTGCAATCCACATGTCTATCAGGGTCTTCTGTTGGAAAACATGACCTTTTGGGAATATGCTGCATAAGGTAAAACACTGCTTCAGATGGGCAGGCAAGTACTGGTAGCTCAAGCTAAGTGCCTGGAGTATGCCACCCTCTCCTTGTTCCTCCAGCTCCCACAGTTCATTGTTCATGATTGTTCTCCAATGCCTTGCACTCATGTCCGAGATCAGGGTGCCGCAGACAGTCTTGGCAGCAAGAGGAGAACCATTCAACTTGCTGATAATCCTCTTACCAATAGCCTCCAATTCAGGATGGTCTGTGATATCTTGATCCCCAAATGTGTTTTGCCTGAAGAATTTCCAGTAAGCCTCATCAGGCAAGCCACTCAGACACAAGGGATCCATTGTTCCAACCGCATCTGCGACCTTGCGAGATCGAGTTGTCACCAAAATAACACTTCCTGGGAGTCCATGCTTGAGTGGAGCGCAAAGCCTCCGCAATTCTTCAGCATCCTCCGTCCAAGCATTGTCAAGGACAAGAAGGAATCTCCTTGACATGACCAAATCCTTGAGGATGCCCTGAACTGTGTCCAAATTTCTAAGGCTGGATTGCACCGATGCTCCCTTGGTCGCGGACTCTATGATCTTCTTCGTCACTAGCATCACATCCAGCAATTCTGGCAGGCACACCCACATCCTCAAGCCGAAGTGCTCCTGAACCCTCGGGTCATTGTACACGACCTGCGCCAGAGTAGTCTTCCCAACACCGCCTATGCCCACTATCGGCAGGACGGCCAAGACGTCGCACCTCTTTCGCCGCTTCGTGCTGCTGCCATCGCCATCGGGCCGGTGTGGATAGGAAGAATTCAGCAGAACATGGATGACTTCCTCGCGTTCAGTGTCTCTGCCAACCACCAAAGAGCTCCCAAGAAACGAGCTCGTCTCCCGGGACGCATGGCGTGGCATAGGCCCAAGCTGCTGCGTCCCAAGTTCTTTGATGGCACGCTCCATCTCGGCCGACACGAAGTCCAGCCGGGCATGGACGTCCTTCACCTTGTCTGCGGTGCCGGCGACGAGTTGGCGCACGAAAGCACACACAGAAGAGAAGGGCGTGTCACCTGCCTGCCGTTCTTGCGTGTCCAGCTCGTCGAGAAGGTCGTCTGCGTCGTAAGCGGCATCCTTGAGCTGAACCAGGAGATCGGCCACTCCGGGATTGGTGAACCGCATCTGCCCGGCTCGGTCAATCAGCGCATGCACCCGGGGGAGCACCGCGCGCAGCCGGCCGGTGCCGCTGCCGAGGCCGGCGTGCGAGCTCCAGGCTTCGGCCGCGGCCGACATGCCGGTTGTCACGAGCCAATCCATGGAGGTGGAGTTTTTTTTCCTGAAAGACTGATAAAAGTCAAGCGAAGTGCATCATTGTGTGGATCCTAGGACTGGATAATGGTCAGAGCTTCCTACTGTTGATGACTAATATGCTGGTCCTCACTCCTCAGATGACTTTGCCTAGTTTTCTGTCATCGAAGTTACTCCAGCTTTTATGTGGAAAACGTGTACAAGGATACAATAATCTAATCAAGGGCCGCCATATTTTTCAATCAATGTGTATTATCAATACACTAAATATAGGTTATCTTTAGTTGGTCAAGCTATTAAAACTTTGTCCTTGAATATATGTTAAAATATATGAATTGACCACATGGAATAACGTAACAATGACATTCACTACTACAGAAAATATTATCTCAGACGGTTCAAAATTATCATCTCAGACGGTTTTGTGAACCGTCGCTAACAATGTGTCAGTGATGTCAGTGCACATCACAGACGGCTGTGAAAATTCTCATCACAGACGGTTTTTAATTAGAATCGCCTGTGATACATAAACATCATAGACGGTTTCTTAATAGAACCGCCTGTGATAAAACATCACAGACGGTTTTTAAATAGAATCATCTGTGATCCTCTTTTTTCCCCTACACCCCTAGCAGAACTTCCATCATTAGCATCATTGTTGAAATTTTCTTACCTTAGGTATTTACGCTCTGAAATTTATAAGACACAACCAAGTTATAGATTTAGTAATTGAATATCAAAACTTCCTAGATGCATTGAGGCAGCCAATGCATCTAGGAAGTTTTGATATTCAATTACTAAATCTATAACTTGGTTGCGTCTTATAAGTTTTGTTGCAGAAATACCTAAGCAGAAGAAAATTTCGAACAACAGATACTAATGATGGAAGTTCTGCTAGGGGTATAGGGGAAAAAAGATCACAGACGGTAGCGTGCTAGAGAATTTGACTAGGTAAGAAATTTACTGGAAATCAATAGTAACTAAGCAGGAACAACAAGCTCATTATTCAATTCAAAGCAATTGTTGAGAAAAATAATCAATACACTGGAGCTACAAGCTCATTGCTCAAAATAATTAAAAGCAAGATGCTTATTCGAGAAGCAAACTATCATGCTATCAATTTCCACCAAGAGTTAAATGACGTAGGAGGTGGATAGTTTTGTGCAATCTAGTGATCCACAAGCACCTTAAGATGGTGACAAAAGGCCTTCCCTCCAACATGACTGCCATCTTCTCGTTAGTAACTAGGAATGTTTACTACTCAAAACGCCGTACAAGTATGCAAGATCATGCATCAATGTTAATTTGATGATATAGTTATCATAAGAGACTTACAGAATTAAAATGCTTATGTTTTGTCTCTAATTTATTGGGTTGGTGTTTTATTCTCTTCTATTATTGGAACAAGCCGAAGATCTCAATACGAACGCAGCCATACATGAGCAGCCCATACTAACGCAGCTATACATGCGCAACCCATACAGTAGACAACTCACAACGGCCAAACTAGTTGCTGCTCATTGTTGTGCTAAGTTCGCTTGTATGCAATATGAACAGCAAGTTCTGCATCGGACATGAGGCCACAAGAACACATTAATGCTTAATATTCAACATCTCACTAATGATCCTAAAAGCATACACACAAGGATGAATCGCTATGCCCTGCAACTGGTTAGATCTCATACATGCAAGACCACACATGCGCAGCCATATATACAACTCACTGAATCAAACAGAGCACGTACGAGCGCCGCTCGCAGGGAGGAGGTCGCCGACAGGGAGGAGGAGCAGGTCGCCGATGGAGAAGGTGCTCGTGGTAGGGATGGTCGTCGTCGTCGCCCCTATGGTCTCGTGCTTGCAGGATGGAGGAGGAGGATGCCAATCGAGGAGGAGGTAGCCAGGGAGGAGGATGCTGGGGAGGACTTTGCCGGGGAGGAGGTTGCTGGGGAGGACTTTGCCGGTGAGGAGGTCGCCCAGGAGGAGGATCATCGGGGGGCTAAGGTTTGCGGGATACGCGAAACGCATGGGTCAGCGCTACGAACTTCTATCGGTATGTTTATATAGTGGTCTAAGATCATATCACAGATGTGAACTTATCATAGACGGTTCGTATTTAAAACCGTCTGTGATATTATCACAGACGGTTTTTAAATAAAACCGTCTGTGATATTGATGTATATCGCTGATGGTTCATGAAGAGTACCGTCTGCGATTATCTTACTGACGGTTTCAGTACAGAACCGTCAGTGATTTTGTTTATTACAGACTGTTTTTTCTAACCGTCTGTGTTGAGGCGTCTAATATAAGCATTTATGTAGTAGTGATTAGATTTGTATTGAGAAATGCTTTCATAATGTATAATCTTTTAGTAAATAATGATATAAAACATGGCCATAATATTGTATCGAAGACTGGTAAAAAGTCAAACGTTGAATATTTAGTGACAGAGGAAGTATAATTGAAGTAACAAAAGTAGCAGGGAATTCATCTAAAGAAAAGTAGCAGGCAAGTTAAAGTTACTATGCTCTCTTCATGTTTGTGCGGACTTCAGTTTCGAGAGGTCAGAGCGATGAATAGGATCTGGCAGTTGATGGATCAACTAGCTCTTAACTATCTAGATGTCCATGGTTCGGGTTTGCAGGAATTAATGACACTGTCTGCTGAAGTTTATAGCAATAGAGCTTAGAATTGGTTATGATGGCTACTTAGATGTAGATATAGTCGGACCGAACTTAACTAGGCTCCTTACCACTGGTACCCTTTGGGTTACTGTGTAGTAGTAGTTAGCCTGCTGGAGGCATCTTTTGATCTTTTCCCCCTTGGTTTTATTGACGTGCACATCTGCTGATCTTTTAAGGGAAGGGTTTTTATCTACTTTTCTTTTGTTTCATTTTGCATTCTTAGGTATCTTTTGTACTTAGCAGTGAGTACCTTGCGTTTCTTCTCTTTTACCATACCGTTTCGGAATGCCTCGAGATTGCGAAGACGTGCCTGGCTAGTGGTGAAGATAGATTAAATCTTGTTTATGTTAAAAGATGCGGGTTTGCTAATTCTAAGTTGTCTGAATTTTTTGTTATCTCTGTTTCATCAAAAATTGCGTAGGACTAAGCTTAAAATTGCATTGCTAAGTAATATGTAGTTTTAGTACCACTTTACTGTAATTTTTAGTTCTATTTGTTTTTGTATTTGTTGGATTCACCTAGGTTTACTTCATTTTTGTTTAAGTAGAATTTTTTATTTGTGTTTTTGTATGTTTTTCTGTATTTTGTAGAGGTGAGAGATGGATAAAACAAAGTAGTATCGGATGCAAATCTTATGGCTTAAAAATAAGCGAACGAGATGAAAAAAAGTTGATGCGTTTTTGTTTGTAAGCTTTGAGGTGGCGGCGGCCGACGACAGCGACCGACGGAAGTGTCACGCGAGAAACCGTCAAAAATTGGAAGTTAGGCCTTGGCGCATCACCTCTGGGGATGGTCGGAGGATGCTCAAGCAACAGGACATTGGGAATCTGAACAGACCCGTTAACAATCTGAACAGGACATTGGTTTCACGACTACGACGATGAACCTCAGATTGATTTATGGATCCGACAAGCTCCGTTGTGCCGGGCTCGGATCCTCAAAGTCCAAAAAGAGATTTTACGCTAGACAGCCTACCTCTCGATCATCTCCCAGCACTAGATGAGGCTAGAGATTTTTCGAGCTGCCCGACTTTGGAGAATATACAGATGAGGGATTGGAGAGAGTACCATCTTATGAAGATTGACAGATGAGGGATTGGAGAGAGTACCATCTTATGACGATCGTGTTAACACCATAACAATATTGCCTATCTTGACTGCCTTTGAACAATGATAGATTAAGTTTGTGGCGAATCCAAATGTGTTACGAAAAGGAGCAAAATACCATATCAAAATCTTTGCTCTTGCACTGATGGAGTCAGAACATGCAGGGATATATCATATAGTATTATCAGTGCTGCTTTCAGGACGCCTGTGATTCATGGTTGAATCTATATCCATTACCTCGGGAAAGATTACCAGAAGAAAATGTTTCTGAGAGATCAACATGACTTTATGACAGTAGCCATAGTATGTGGCTATATGCAAAGACTTGGAGGATAACTTACAGCACCCCATTAGTATCAGACAGGTTAACTTACAGCACCCCATTAGTATAAGACTTGCAGGTTGACTTACAGCACCCAATTGTTCCAAGCAGGTTAAAACAGCTCATGGATTAAGAGCTATAAGATATTCAAATTTTGATCTATGAGAAGTAGTATCATGTGCACTCATGTGGACAATTGTGTCATGAGAAAATGCTAGGCATCTTTTTCTTATACGGTAACACAAACGAACACAACATACTTCAAAAGAAAAGGAAAGAAAATCAGTGCAGCTTGTATCTCTATCTGCTCAATTCTTCAGCTACTTGTTTCCGTTGCAACTCGAGGCTTTTCAGCATCTTCGTCTTACTAGCTCTGGCAATTGAAAAAATCGATCAAATGACGTTGTAGTGGAGATTATCTTCAGGAAGGTTAAGTAGTACATTCTACTCCAAGTCACAAAAATCCACCATTTTCATGTCTGGAAACAATAATCCTACAAGGAAGGCATATGTAGTCAGCACGAGGAGCATCATCTGAAACCTATCAACTAGTTTATCCTTACAAAATGACAGGATTGATATTACAAACCTTGGTGATACCTTTGCTCAGGACTTCAGTCTGCTATTTCTACCTCAGCAGCCTCTACTAATGGCGTTTTTCCAAGTTTTCGGTTTTGATAGCCAGAATTAACTAGAGAATCTTATAGTGTATGGCACATTGTCCATGGAAGTTCAAAGAAAACCATTCTTTATGTAAGAAAGGTGCAAGACAATTAAACAACTTATCTATCTTTGGACTGTGGTACATTTTGTTAAATCTACTGACAAACTAAGGACCAAAATGCTCCTAGCTCTGACCACCGAATCGACGAATGGTTGTACATCTAGAAAATTAGTGCCAAATCAGAAGGCTTAGTTCTTTTCATACGTGACACTTGTTTGCTTGGTTGCATTGCACTAGGCTTAGTTCTTTTCTCTTTTTTTTCTTAAATGCATAATGCTCCCTCCATTCCTAAATAGATGTTATTCTAGGATTTTGTATACTACAACTAAGGCGTGTATATAAAAGACCATAATATCCAAAGTAGTACAACATTAGAAATAGGTATGGATATGCAAAGGAAAACAGTAAAAAAAATTATCACAGAATTTTAGAATGATATGTCTTTAGAAATAAAATATAAAATTATATATATATAATTATATATGTATGTATGTATGTATAACAACATATCTAGTGAAAACCCCTATTACCGTGAAAACTCCGTGAAACCCAAGTGTACAAGTTTTCAAAAATTCTCAAAAAAATTACCATACGTAGGAGAGGTGAGCTTCTACAATCCTGCAAAATTTAAAAATCAAACTCAATCTCATTTAAAAGATATGAAAAAGACAAATTCAGCTTGAATAGTGATTTTTCACTGTTTAACACTATTCATATGGCTGTTTGTCTTTTTCATATCTTTCAAATGCGATTGAGTTTGGTTTACAAATTTTGCAGAATTATAGAAACTCATCTCCCCTACGTATGATAATATTTTTAGAATTATTGAAAACCTGTACACGGAGTTTTCACGGTAAGGAAGGTTTTCACTAGATATGTTGCCATATGTATGTATGTATGTATGTATGTATGTATGTATGTATGTATGTATGTATGTATGGTAGCGCTAATCTGCGCTTACGCGCAGATTAGGTTATTCCACGTGCTGGTCGAAACGTAGTGAGTTAATGCGTTGCAAACAACGCCAGTAAATATAGCCAGGTAGTAAATCACGAAATATTTTACTACAGAACAACTAATGAATTTACTGACGAAGTGCATGCAAAGCACACCGTACTAATTGAATCCAATTCGGTGGTAAATCACAAATAAGTTTTACTATAAAATAACAGATTGAATTACTACCGAATCAGTTATTAGCGTTGGTCAACCTAGCTAGTTAATATGTATTGTAGTTTGTACATGGATCTCTCTCTTCTTTGTCTTTTTCATATCTTTCGGTTGATATTGATTTTGGTTCTAAATTTGTACAGGGTTGTACAATCTCACCTCCCCTATCTATTGTAATTTTTTGAGAATTTTTGAAAATGTTTACTTATAGTTTTCATGAATAAGAATTTAGTTCTGTTTACCGGACCTGTAGTAAAATGTTTGGAAAATTATCAAAAAATTACCATACGTAGGGGAGTTGAGTTTCTACAATTCTGTTAAATTTGAAGACCAAACTCAATAGGATTTGAGAGATATGAAAATAATAAAGTGCTAAACAGCAGCATATACTATCTTTTATTGTCGAAAAAATAACATTTTATTTTAAAAAATTCTCAAAAAATTACCACACGTAAGGGAGGTGATATTCTACAACCTTGTAAAATTTGAAGACCAAAATCAATCGGATATGAGAGATATGAAAATAATAAAGTGCAAAATAGCAGCATATACTTCCTTTTACTGTCAATAAAACTACATTTTACTGTCTATTACTCAATTTGTTACTATATACTGTATATAGCAGTCTTATTGTATAAAATCTATAAAAATTATATGTACAAGTTTTCAAAAAAATCTCAAACAATTACCATATGTAGGGTAGGTGAGCTTATAAAACCCTAAAAAATTTGAAGATCAAACTCAATCGCATTTGAAAAATATGAAATTGACAAAGCACTAAACAGTGAAAAATCACTAGTTAGTCGAATTTTTCTTTTTCATATATTTCAGATGATATTGATTTTGGTCTTAAAATTTTACAGGGTTGTATAATCCCACCTCCTCTATCTATGGTAATTTTGTGAGAATTTTTGAAAATGTACTTATGGTTTTCATTAATAAGAATTTAGTTCTATTTGTCGGATCTTAGTAAAATGATTGAAAAATTTTCAAAAAAATTACCACACGTAGGAGAGGTGAGCTTCTATAACTCTGTAAAATTTGAAGACCAAACTCAATAGGATTTAAGAGATATGAAAATAACAATGTGTCAAACAATGACATATACTATCTTTTCTTGTCAAAAAATAACATTTTACTTTGAAAAATTCTCAAAAAGTTACCACACGTAGGAGAGGTGATATTCTACAATCCTATATAATTTGAAGAACAAACTCAATCGGATTTAAGAGATATAAAAATAACAAAGTGCTAAATAACAACATATACTATCTTTTACTATCAAGAAACTACATTTTACTGTTTATTACTTAATTTGTTACTATATGTTGTATACAGCAGTCTTATAGTGTAAAATCTATGAAAATCATATATACAAGTTTTTAAAAAATCTCATCAAATTACCATATGTAGGGTAGGTGAGCTTCTATAAGTTTGCAAAATTTGAAGATCAAATTCAATCGCATTTGAAAGATATGAAATTGACAAAGCAATAAACAGTGAAAAATCACTAGTTAGCCGAATTTATCTTTTCATATCTTTCAAATGATATTGACTTTGGTATTAAAATTTTACAAAGTTGTATAATCTCACATCTCCTATCTATGGTAATTTTTTGAGAATTCTTGAAAATGTATATATATATGGTTTTCGTGAATAAGAATTTAGTTCTGTTTGTCGGACCTATAGTAAAATATTTGAAAATTTCTCAAAAATTACCACATGTAGGGGAGATGAGATTATACAACCCTGTAAAATTTTAAGACCAAAATAAATAGTATTTGAGAGATATGAAAATAACAAAGTGCTAAGCAGCATCATATACTATCTTTTACTATCAAAAATAATATTTTACTCTAAAAAATTCTCAAAAAATTAGCACACGTAGGAGAGGTGAGATTATGCAACTCTGTAAAAATTGAATACCAAACTCAATTGGATTTGAGAGTTATGAAAATAACAAAGTGCCAAACAGCAGCACATACTACTTTTTACTATCAAGAAAATAACATTTTACTTCTTATTACTCAAGGTGTTACTATATCCTGTGTAAAGCTGTTGTCTAACACTTTGTTTCAGTATGGTAATATCTGGTGTAATAGCTCGTAACATGTCATTTGTTTGTATAGTAAAAGGCAACATATCCGGTGTCTTCTAAAATTCATGAAAACCACATGTATATATTTTGAGAAATTCTCAAAAAAATTATCATTCGTAAAGGATGTGAGATTCTACCGTCATAAAAAATTTGAAGACCAAAATCATTCTCATTTGAAAGTTATGGCAAACTCAAAAAAGAGACAGATTCATGTATGAGCACTAAGTAGCATTTATTAGTCATCCATGTTCAAACACGTTTACCAGTAGTTTTGCCACGTAATGGGCTTAGTCAACTGGACAGTCCGTTGTACTAATTAAAACCACGTGCAAACTCGATCGGTAAGCAAAATTGATTGGCGTCTAGAATATGTTATTCTACACGCAGCTGTAGAATAGCATTTCTATATGTATATATATGTGTGTGTATATACATACATATATATATATATATATATACATATATATATATACATATATTCACATATATTCTCAAACAATTACCATATGTAGGGTAGGTGAGCTTATAAAACCCTAAAAAATTTGAAGATCAAACTCAATCGCATTTGAAAAATATGAAATTGACAAAGCACTAAACAGTGAAAAATCACTAGTTAGTCGAATTTTTCTTTTTCATATATTTCAGATGATATTGATTTTGGTCTTAAAATTTTACAGGGTTGTATAATCCCACCTCCTCTATCTATGGTAATTTTGTAAGAATTTTTGAAAATGTACTTATGGTTTTCATTAATAAGAATTTAGTTCTATTTGTCGGATCTTAGTAAAATGATTGAAAAATTTTCAAAAAAATTACCACACGTAGGAGAGGTGAGCTTCTATAACTCTGTAAAATTTGAAGACCAAACTCAATAGGATTTAAGAGATATGAAAATAACAATGTGTCAAACAATGACATATACTATCTTTTACTGTCAAAAAAATAACATTTTACTTTGAAAAATTCTCAAAAAGTTACCACACGTAGGAGAGGTGATATTCTACAATCCTATATAATTTGAAGAACAAACTCAATCGGATTTAAGAGATATAAAAATAACAAAGTGCTAAATAACAACATATACTATCTTTTACTATCAAGAAACTACATTTTACTTTTTATTACTTAATTTGTTACTATATGTTGTATACAGCAGTCTTATAGTGTAAAATCTATGAAAATCATATATACAAGTTTTTAAAAAATCTCATCAAATTACCATATGTAGGGTAGGTGAGCTTCTATAAGTTTGCAAAATTTGAAGATCAAATTCAATCGCATTTGAAAGATATGAAATTGACAAAGCAATAAACAGTGAAAAATCACTAGTTAGCCGAATTTATCTTTTCATATCTTTCAAATGATATTGACTTTGGTATTAAAATTTTACAAAGTTGTATAATCTCACATCTCCTATCTATGGTAATTTTTTGAGAATTCTTGAAAATGTATATATATATGGTTTTCGTGAATAAGAATTTAGTTCTGTTTGTCGGACCTATAGTAAAATATTTGAAAATTTCTCAAAAAATTACCACATGTAGGGGAGATGAGATTATACAACCCTGTAAAATTTTAAGACCAAAATAAATAGTATTTGAGAGATATGAAAATAACAAAGTGCTAAGCAGCATCATATACTATCTTTTACTATCAAAAATAATATTTTACTCTAAAAAATTCTCAAAAAATTAGCACACGTAGGAGAGGTGAGATTATGCAACTCTGTAAAAATTGAATACCAAACTCAATTGGATTTGAGAGTTATGAAAATAACAAAGTGCCAAACAGCAGCACATACTACTTTTTACTATCAAGAAAATAACATTTTACTTCTTATTACTCAAGGTGTTACTATATCCTGTGTAAAGCTGTTGTCTAACACTTTGTTTCAGTATGGTAATATCTGGTGTAATAGCTCGTAACATGTCATTTGTTTGTATAGTAAAAGGCAACATATCCGGTGTTTTCTAAAATTCATGAAAACCACATGTATATATTTTGAGAAATTCTCAAAAAAATTATCATTCGTAAAGGATGTGAGATTCTACCGTCATAAAAAATTTGAAGACCAAAATCATTCTCATTTGAAAGTTATGGCAAACTCAAAAAAGAGACAGATTCATGTATGAGCACTAAGTAGCATTTATTAGTCATCCATGTTCAAACACGTTTACCAGTAGTTTTGCCACGTAATGGGCTTAGTCAACTGGACAGTCCGTTGTACTAATTAAAACCACGTGCAAACTCGATCGGTAAGCAAAATTGATTGGCGTCTAGAATATGTTATTCTACACGCAGCTGTAGAATAGCATTTCTATATGTATATATATGTGTGTGTATATACATACATATATATATATATATACATATATATATATACATATATTCACATATATTCTCAAACAATTACCATATGTAGGGTAGGTGAGCTTATAAAACCCTAAAAAATTTGAAGATCAAACTCAATCGCATTTGAAAAATATGAAATTGACAAAGCACTAAACAGTGAAAAATCACTAGTTAGTCGAATTTTTCTTTTTCATATATTTCAGATGATATTGATTTTGGTCTTAAAATTTTACAGGGTTGTATAATCCCACCTCCTCTATCTATGGTAATTTTGTAAGAATTTTTGAAAATGTACTTATGGTTTTCATTAATAAGAATTTAGTTCTATTTGTCGGATCTTAGTAAAATGATTGAAAAATTTTCAAAAAAATTACCACACGTAGGAGAGGTGAGCTTCTATAACTCTGTAAAATTTGAAGACCAAACTCAATAGGATTTAAGAGATATGAAAATAACAATGTGTCAAACAGCAGCATATACTATCTTTTACTGTCAAAAAAATAACATTTTACTTTGAAAAATTCTCAAAAAGTTACCACACGTAGGAGAGGTGATATTCTACAATCCTATATAATTTGAAGAACAAACTCAATCGGATTTAAGAGATATAAAAATAACAAAGTGCTAAATAACAACATATACTATCTTTTACTATCAAGAAACTACATTTTACTGTTTATTACTTAATTTGTTACTATATGTTGTATACAGCAGTCTTATAGTGTAAAATCTATGAAAATCATATATACAAGTTTTTAAAAAATCTCATCAAATTACCATATGTAGGGTAGGTGAGCTTCTATAAGTTTGCAAAATTTGAAGATCAAATTCAATCGCATTTGAAAGATATGAAATTGACAAAGCAATAAACAGTGAAAAATCACTAGTTAGCCGAATTTATCTTTTCATATCTTTCAAATGATATTGACTTTGGTATTAAAATTTTACAAAGTTGTATAATCTCACATCTCCTATCTATGGTAATTTTTTGAGAATTCTTGAAAATGTATATATATATGGTTTTCGTGAATAAGAATTTAGTTCTGTTTGTCGGACCTATAGTAAAATATTTGAAAATTTCTCAAAAAATTACCACATGTAGGGGAGATGAGATTATACAACCCTGTAAAATTTTAAGACCAAAATAAATAGTATTTGAGAGATATGAAAATAACAAAGTGCTAAGCAGCATCATATACTATCTTTTACTATCAAAAATAATATTTTACTCTAAAAAATTCTCAAAAAATTAGCACACGTAGGAGAGGTGAGATTATGCAACTCTGTAAAAATTGAATACCAAACTCAATTGGATTTGAGAGTTATGAAAATAACAAAGTGCCAAACAATGACACATACTACTTTTTACTATCAAGAAAATAACATTTTACTTCTTATTACTCAAGGTGTTACTATATCCTGTAAAGCTGTTGTCTAACACTTTGTTTCAGTATGGTAATATCTGGTGTAATAGCTCGTAACATGTCATTTGTTTGTATAGTAAAAGGCAACATATCCGGTGTTTTCTAAAATTCATGAAAACCACATGTATATATTTTGAGAAATTCTCAAAAAATTATCATTAAATAAGGATGTGAGATTCTACCGTCATAAAAATTTGAAGACCAAAATCATTCTCATTTGAAAGTTATAGCAAACTCAAAAAAGAGACAGATTCATGTATGAGCACTAAGTAGCATTTATTAGTCATCCATGTTCAAACACGTTTACCAGTAGTTTTGCCACGTAATGGGCTTAGTCAACTGGACAGTCCGTTGTACTAATTAAAACCACGTGCAAACTCGATCGGTAAGCAAAATTGATTGGCGTCTAGAATATGTTATTCTACACGCAGCTGTAGAATAGCATTTCTATATGTATATATATGTGTGTGTATATACATACATATATATATATATATACATATATATATATACATATATTCACATATATGTATGTATGTGACGAATACTCATACCAGGGGTACTCCAACGGCCCAGGGTGACGAGCGAGCTGCCTCAAGCATAGCTCAAGCCTAGCAGGCCGCTCCAAGCCCGCTACCGACCAAAAGCACTTGCAGGGCCGCACAGGACGCCCATTCCCGACCAATCAGGATAGGCATCCCCGACCAAGCAGGGCTCCCAACCTCCGCAGCAGGTCGGATCCCCCGACTCCGATCAAACCAAGGCAACCTCCGCCGAGGGCCGCGTGTCGAAGCCTCCACCGGCCCATAGCCACGTGCCTCACGGACGGGGTCAATCGAAGTGACTATACGAGAGCAGGTGGCCCCTTCCCAAGATGGTTTAATAACTGCTGAAGTCAAGCTACCAGTCCCATTGACCAGTCACGTACGACACGAAAGCACGCTCCCTCCCGAGGCAGCACCAATGTTATACACAGCAACGTCAACACTCGTCAGGCTCACAGAAGGCAGGTGCGCAATTTCCCAACGAAGCAGCTAACCGCTCCGCCCAACAAGACTACCGACCCAGCGTGGGCAAGACGAGCGGTGACCAGTCGACAGAACGAAGGACCAAAGCTCTTAGCATAGGTCACCTCGCCCTTCCCCAACTCTCGATGTAACCTGCCCCTTCCTACTGTATAAAAGAAGGCAGGAACCCCTAGGGAAGGGGGGAGAGGAGAGGACGCACACGCACAAGCAACGAGCATTCTTGCGCTAAGGCACTTAGCTCGCTCTTGTAAACACTGTGTAACCATCCGCCCTAAAGACAATACAATACCACCGCACGAACTGGAGTAGGGACATTCGGCCCAAACCAGTATACATCTTGGGCTTCCGAGTCTAACCATTCAGGGAGTGGGAACGCGCGGCCCTTTAGACTTACAAATTTACTTGCCGGTGCTCGAAACGCCGACAGTATGTATGTATGTATGTATGTATGTATGTATGTATGTATGTATGTATGTATGTATGTATGTATGTATGGGAACCGTAGGAGCGAAAGCAAATGGATGTATGAGTTTGTTGGAAGGTACCTTCAATACGAGCGTCTATATATTTCATCCCAAATCGCATGAGCAATAGGTCTTACGTGTAAAGGATCATGTATCCATGATTCCAAATTTCCTTGCCAAGCTACATGAAACAGATTTCCAGACGTCCATAGAAAGATTATTTCTAACTGCCCAAAGTGAGAAGCAAAAATGTTCTGATAAAGACGTTCCTCAGTAATATCATCATGACTTTCGAAATCATGTGCGATAGCAATACCAAACCAAATACGGGGTCCTGAGCTAAGCCTTGGCCTCAATGCCCTCAATGCAGCACAAGGGATGACACTAATGGCACCAGGATCTTCCCAGGATGGTTCTAGTGACCGGTATATGGACACAGGCGCCTCTTCTCACATGACAGGGGAGCATGGTAAGATCTCTCAGTATTATTCTTCATCATTGCCGTACTCATCACATGTTATTGTTGGCAATAGGTCTTCTCTCCCTGTTCTTGGTGCCGTTTCTGTCTCTCTCTCTACTCCTCATTCTATTTTTAAATTATCGCATGTTCTACATACTCCTCGTCTTGTTAAGAATCTTATATCAGTTAGGCAATTCACCAAGGACAATTGTTGCTCTGTTGAATTTGATCCTTCTGGTTTCTCTGTGAAGGACCTGCACAGCAATAAAGAAACCTTCAGATCTGATAGCTCCGGCAATTTGTACCCGTTCTCCAGCACTTCTCAAATCAATGCTCCGCTTACTCTCACTACCAGCTTTCCATCTGCTGATTTACGGCATTGGCGCCTAGGACATGTCGGCAGCTCTACTATGTCACATTTACTTTCCAATTTCATTCCTTGCAATAATCCTCGTACTTTGTCACATGTTTGCGAGGCATGTCAATTAGGTCGTCATACACGTCATCCATTTCCTACTTCTGTATTCATTACTTATTTCCCATTTCAACTTATTCATTGTGACTCGTGGACATCTCCCATTGTGAGTCTCTCCGGTTGCAAGTATTATCTTGTCTTACTTGATGATTACACTCGTTATGCCTGGACTTTTCCCCTTAAAGATGAAATCAAACACCTTTCATACTGTACAGCAATTTTATACCTTTGTTCTAAACCAATTTCATATTTCCATACAATCTATTCAGTGTGATAATGTGAAGGAATTTGAAAGTGCTACTTTCCGAACATTTCTCTCCTCTAAGGGCATTAGTTTTTGACTTTCTTGTCCTTGCACTTCTTCTCAAAATGGAAAAGCAGAACGTATGATCCGCACTATTAATGAAATCATGCGTACTCTCCTTATTCATGCTCACATGCCCTTCACTTATTGGGTGGAAGCTCTCACCACTGCCACGTATCTTCTTAACATACGTCCTACTACAGCTCTTCACTATCTTACACCATATCAAGCCCTTTTTCATGAAAATCCCACATATGATCACTTACGTGTATTTGGATGTCTTTGCTATCCTAATCTTGCTGCTACCTCTCCTCATAAACTTGCTCCACGTTCTGCACCTTGCATTTTTCTGGGCTATTCTGCAGATCATAAGGGATACCGGTGCATGGATCTATCCTCTCACAAAATCATCATCTCACGTCATGTGAATTTTGATGAACAACGATTCCATTTTGCAGCCTCACTCTCCTAATCCACAGATGCTCCAGCAGCTGCCTCCTCTTGGGATCATGCTCGTTTCTCTGGAACATCTCCCGGCATACCATTGAATTTTTCAGAACCTTGCGTTGCTCCTGCATCTTCCCGCCCTGCAATATCACCTGTCTCCTCCTCGCCTTCGTCTCCCACCTTGGCGCCGGCGCCGACTCCTGACTCGGCACCTAATATTCAGCGTTCTAGCCCCACCTCGTCACACACTGTTCCATCCTCTCCCAGTCCATCCACTTCCTCTGAAAATCTTGTGGCTCAACCTGTCAGTTCCCAACATCCCATGCAAACACGCTCCAAATCTGGCATTGTTGTTCCACGCAAACTCTTCAATCTGCATACCTCCACTGCTTCCATTTCTCCTATTCCATCATCTATCGTGCTGCCCTCAAGGACCCTAATTGGTCCAACGCCATGCTAGATGAGTACAATGCTTTGATGACTAATAATACTTGGACTCTAGTCTCTCCTCCTGCAGGTGCTAACATTGTTACTGGGAAATGGATATTCCGTCACAAATTCCATATTGACGGCACACTTTCGCGCTACAAGGCACGTTGGGTGGTACGTGGCTTCACTCAACAACCTGGTGTTGACTACACGGATACTTTCAGCCCGGTGGTTAAACCCGCTACAATCCGTGTGGTGCTCAGTCTAGCAGTCTCCCATGGATGGCCTCTTAAGCAACTTGATGTCAAAAATGCGTTTCTTCATGGCAATCTTTCAGAAACAGTATACTCCCAACAACCTTCAGGTTTCAATGATCCTGCTCGTCCCTCTCATGTTTGTGGTCTTCACAAATCTTTATATGGTCTTAAACAGGCTCCTCGCACATGGTTCCTTCGATTTACCAATTTTCTTATTTCCATTGGCTTTGTTGCATCCAAATCTGATTCCTCTCTCTTTGTTTACCAATCTGGTTCCAACCTCGCATATCTCCTATTATATGTTGATGATATTATTCTCACCGCTAACTCTCCACAACTTATCCACTCTATTACTTCCCAGCTATGTCATGAATTTTCTATGTCCAACCTTGGAGTTCTTCGTCATTTTCTAGGAATTTCTGTTTTACCGAACAAGCATGGTCTTCTTCTTTCCCAGGAACAGTACGCTTTTGATCTTTTTGAACGTGCAAACATGGCTAACTGCAATCCATGCTCCACTCCTATTGACACAAAATCTAAACTCTCTGCTACTCAAGGGCCTCCTGTTACTGCTCCAACTCAATATCGTAGCCTTACAGGTGCTCTACAATACCTTACTCTTACATGTCCAGATATCTCCCATGCAGTTCAACAAGCCTGTTTATTCATGCACGATCCTCGCGAACCTCACCTCCATCTTGTGAAACACATCTTGCATTACATCCGAGGCACCCTTGACTACGGCCTACAGTTATATCGTTCCTTTACAAATAATCTTATCGCTTATTCTGATGCGGATTGGGCGGGTTGCCTAGATACTCGCAAATCTACCTCTGGATATTGTGTTTATTTAGGTGACAATGTCATTTCTTGGTCCTCTAAACGACAACCTACGGTCTCTCGATCAAGCGCAGAAGCTGAATATCGCGTAGTAGCAAATGCTGTCGCTGAATCTTGTTGGCTTCGCCAACTACTTCTTGATCTTCATCATCCAACTAAAGCTGCTACGATTGTCTACTGCGATAATGTTTCAGCCATGTACCTTTCTTCTAATCCTATGCAGCACCAATGCACAAAACATATAGAAATTGACCTCCACTTTGTTCGTGACAAAGTTTCTCTAGGTTCTGTCAAAGTTCTGCATGTTCCATCTTCGCATCAGTTCGCAGATGTTTTCACAAAAGGACTTCCTTCCAGTTTGTTCTTAAGAGTTTCGCAACAATCTGCATGTCCTTCCTGCAGGCGACGTACAGCTTGCGCCGGGGTTGTTAAACAGCTCAACCGAGTCCTACGCTGAGCCCAGACCGAGTCCTGCGGATCTCATGCATCATCCACGGCTCACGAGTCACGTCTCCACAAATCTCTCATCTTTCTGTTTGTAACGAGAGATTCTCCGCTCTTGGCGCATGGCCATACCCAGCGCTTGTAATTGCCTATTTAAGGCTTGATGTAAATGGAATACATTTGTGGTTTTCCGTTTATACTTTAGCACAGCTTGTGTCCCAGGTAGGGACAGTAGGAGGCACCTTCATCGGATAGGCCTGGGGTTGCGCCGGCGCCGGTGGTGCTTGTGGACGAGGACCAAGGATGCTGACTGGTCCAGTGGCGCCAGTCTAGGGAGCTCGCCAGTGGACTACAGGAGGGGCGTAGGTGTACCATGGAGAGGTGGTAGTTGATTGCCCACCTGAACGTCCGCCATTGCCGCCGTAATAGCCGCCACGATTTCCTCGGCCACGACCACGGTAGCCACCCACGGCCACCATTGCCGCCATCGCGCTCGCCACCTCCAGAGTTGTTGCGAGCATTGGTGTTGTTGTCGCGGCCACCTCCAGAGTTGTTGCGAGCATTGGTGTTGTTGTCGCGGCCACCTCCAATGTTGTCGCGCTGCCCGCCGCGGTCGCCGCTGTTGGTGGTGCGATCAGGTATACCGACCCCAACGGCAAGAAGTGTCGCGGCTGCTGCAGTCTTGGCGTTTTGATCTTGCGACGTCTCCTCCAGGAGAAGATACCCCCTGGCCTCCATGAAAGTGGGAAATGGACGCATCATGGGGAGCATGCTTTTCAGTGTGGAGAACCAGAGCATGATCCTGGATCTCTTGATCGCAGTCAGCAAGACCATCAGCGAGTATCTTCAGACGAAGTACACCGAGATAGTGAGGTCGCCTTGGACGAGGGATCTGAACTCAGATTCAAGGTGCACGGCCCGGCTCATTTTGTTACTCCGGAACATGTGCTCCAGCTTGGAGAAGGCGCCAAAGGCTGTAGTGTCTGGCGCCATGATCATTTGCAGGAGCTCGTCGGACACCGTCACATAGATCCAATAGAGAACAGTAAGATCATCGCGAACCCACTCGGGGTTGCCGTGATCGGGCTCGGAGCCATCGAGGTGCACCTTCAGGTTGAATCTTCCGGTGGCGAGGAGAAACATGTTCCGCCATTTGGAGTAATTGGAGGCCTGCACATCAAGAGTTGGGACCATGGCTTTGATGTTGAAGGCCTGAATGACTGAGAATGAGGAGGCAGAAGAAGCAGGGACTGGTGGAGCGGCAAAAGAAGCAGAGACTGGTGGAGGTATGACAGCCATTGAGGCATTGAAAGCATGAGTGGTATTGGTGATAGTTTCACTCGCTGACATTGTGTTGTCACCACCGTCGACCATGGCGTTTACAGAAGGAAGATGGGAGTTGGAGTAGGCAACGAAGGCTCTGATACCATGCTGAAGTATAAACGGAAAACCACAAATGTATTCCATTTACATCAAGCCTTAAATAGGCAATTACAAGCGCTAGGTATGGCTATGCGCCAAGAGCGGAGAAGCTCTCGTTACAAACAGAAAGATAAGAGATTGGTGGAGACGTGACTCGTGAGCCGTGGATGATGCATGAGATCCGCAGGACTCGGTTGAGCTGTTTAACACTCCTTAACGTTATCGAGTCGTTGCTGCAGGCATATAAGAAGCGACTTTATACCACGGCAGTGTGACGTGAATGCTTCTGGCGGATTTGATTTGGCATTCAGCTGGCCTGATAGGTTCTCAATATTACTGCACTCGATAATCGTGATGTGTGTGTGGGTCGAGGGAAGATTGAGAAGCTCTGAATCGCTATCACACCTATATAAGCAGTTGTAGAGATTCCAAGCATGGAAGGAAAAGCTCCGTAGCTGATGGCGCCAGCTTTGGTACAACTGTGGACTGTGGAGGGCATGATGTCAGTGCCAGGTTGAATTACCGCAGACTGTTCCAGCTGTTCAGTGACTTCAGTCTGTTTCCGAAATTTCAACCCAAGCTTAGGGCAATACCAAATATACATTCTTTTGAGAGATGCGGCCACGTTGAAGATCTCCACCAAACTTTCACAATTAATTATTCGTAGAGACTCGAGACATGGCAGGAGTTGACTCCTTTCTGACGTTAATTGGTCAGGAGGTTGTGTGCATCTAGTCAATTTGTTGCAACAAAAAAAAAATACTTAGAGCCTATTTAAATCCATTAGCACTAATAGTTAGCTGCTAAAATTAGCAGTTATGGATCCAAACAGGTCTGCTAATAGACCTGCTAATTATTAGCAACCCACCCTACTAACAATTAGTTCATTAGTAGGTTGTACCCTACTAAAAGCTGCTAATAGATAGCCAATTGACACTTTTGCCCTCCTCCAACCCTATCCACTCGAGTATCCTTGTCCACTCGTCTACTATCCTACTAAAAAGGCATTATGGTTATTTATCTTTAATTAGCTGATTTTGTGAATTTTATTAGTAGGTGGATCTAAATAGCCCGCACTAATGAATCCAAATAGGGCCTTAATGTCCTCAAGGATACCAAGCATTGAAACTCTTTCTCTGGCCAGTGGACGAGCCCATCACAACAACCAATATTCAAATATACTACCTATATTATAAACCGGAGGTTTTCTAGAAGGAGAGCAAGCACACGTGTCCGGTGTCTTCCCTCTACCAAAGTTCTTTAGAAAAAAAATGTAATTACGTTTAAGTCCTTTTGACTATTTTTTAAAAAAGACCTTTCGTTTCAGCGAAATCACGGATCCTTCGTTAAAGGACCCCAAATAAATACAAAAATAATTATGTTTAGATCCTTTTGATCGTTTTTTTACGAAAATGAAATTTCATTTCAGCGAAATCGCGGATCCTTCGTGAGAGGACCCCAAATAAATGCGAAGAAATAATATTTATATCCTTTCAAATGTTTCTCGCGTTTTCTCGATTTGCTCGCGTGGGGGAGCCGGCGGTCGCGTCTTTTTGACCATTTTTTACGAAATACTACCTATATTATAGTTCGGAGCTTTCCTGGAAGAAGAGCAAGCACACGTGTCCTCCCTCCACCAAAGCTCCTCAGAAAAAAAATGTAATTACGTTTAGATCCTTTCTACCGTTTTTTACAAAAAAGACCTTTAGTTTCAGCGAAATCGCGAATCCTTCGTTAAATGACCCAAATAAATACAAAAAAACGTAATTACATTTAGATCCTTTTGACCGTTTTTTACGAAAATAACCTTTTGTTTCAGCGAAATCACGGATCCTTCGTGAGAGGACCCCAAATAAATGCAAAAAAAATGTTTATATCCTTTCAAATGTTTCTCGCATTTTCTCGATTTGCTCTCTTGGGGGGCGGGGGGCGGGGGCCGACGGTCGCGGCGTGGTACGCCGCAGTTACTCATCTAGTATTAAAGATATACAAAACATTTCCATAGCGCTCGCGCACTTGAGCAGAAGAAGTTGTAGTCAGGGTTCACAAAACCGGCGAAAATCGCCGTACCGTTGCGGTTTGAAATCCAAAACCGCTCGGTAAACCGTTTTAATTTAAAAAAAATCACAAAATTCAAAAAAATTGAAAAACAATTATGCATTGAAAACCGTTGAAAAACCACGGAGAAAACGTTTTTTAAGAACATTCAATTGGCCGTTGGTTTCTCACGAAAAACCGAATGGTTTTCGATTTTTTTGGATTTTTTTTATTTTTTAACCCTTTGGTTTCGGACAGTTTTTGAGCGGGTTTTGTGGTTTTCGCAGTTTTGATTTTTATGGTTTTTCACGGTTTCGATTTTGTGAACCCTGGTTGCAGCCATATAAACTCATAATCGACAGAGGGGATTTATGGTTCTGTTTCTCATCGTCCACCAGGTCAGCCGGCAGTTCTATTTCCCCGCCATCGTATTCCAAATTCAAATTGGACAATGAAGTCATGTATCTAGCAGCCCGTAGATAAATCTGTTGGTTGCCACTATGTATGTCTAATGCACTGAGCTTTGGTGCTTGAGGAAAACTTGTTAGCTCTGGGCATCCCCAAATCCTAGCATTCTCAAGGTTAGTGTTGCGTCAAAAAAATATGATAAAGGATTGATCGGCTCAAAACACACGAGACGGGTGGCGCAGGATTTTGTCACGGACGGCATAGATTAGTAAACGAAAAATGATTCAAACGATTTTGAAAAATTTTGAATTTTTTTTTAGATTCCTGACACATCAATGATGTTCTCAAAAAATTTCAGAACATTATCACATCTGAGAAAGTTTTAAAAATTCAAACATTACTACTGTCCTGATAAAACACTAACTAATAAGTTTGATCCGAATGAAAAATAGTACAAACCACATTAGAAACTTTTGAATTTTTTTTGCATATTTATGATACATAATTAATGTTCTCATAAAATTTTCAGATGATGATCAAGCTTTATGTATTTTTAAAAATTCGGACAGTGCAACTGAAGGCTGACCAACAAATTTCAACCGAATGAAAAATAGTTCAAACCATTCTAGAAAATTTTGAAAATTTTTATATATAGTCTTGATGAATCACTAATATTACCATAAAATTTTCAAGTGATGATCAAAAATGGAAAAAGTTATAAAATTCTAACACTGTTACTACCTCGTTTATACTAATTCTGTTTTTTATTTTTAAAAGATAACAAATAAAGTTAAAATATTTTATAGAATTTTATGTTTGATCCTAGACTTCTTAGATAGTACTATAAATTTTTCATAACATTACAAATCATATTAAATTTTATAAAATTATAACGGTGTTTCTGCCAAAATTTTAAAATGTCTCAAAAAATAAGTTTTTGGATAAATTATCATCAAAGATCACTTTCTTATGGGTTATTGATGTAACTGAAGTCAAATCCGGCCATAAAAAACCAAAATCTGGAATTTTTTATGAAATTTCGTCCGGTTTGACCGAAAATCTCGTCAAAAAAATCAAATTACTATAGCATTTTCAAAATTTTTCAAAATTTTTTTTCGACCGGTAGTTTAGATCTCGGGAGCCCGAAATCTGAATTTGGATCCCTGGTTGGGACTTGGGTGCTTCGGTTGCTTCGTTTGTGATGAACAACAAACATGCATTAGATTGGCCACATGTCGCACACAGGGCGCGGCGCGTTCACACGAACGGCTGGTGTGGGTGACTATAAATTAGCGATTTCGAATAAAATAGGATGCATCTACGGGACATTATGTAGTTTCGATTACTTCTTTTATTGTTGAAATTGCTTCAAGATTCACGCCAACCCTAAAATCCCCGAACCCTCCCATTCCCATTCTATTCCACAGCTACCACCCAGCCAGGGCTAACTATCGAGCTTAACCAGCTATTATCGAGTTTCTTTCAAAATAGGCATAGTTCAACATAAAATTATTTTGTTTATCATTTAAATGGTTATTTCAAAATTGAGCTAACGAGTCACTATCGAGCCAAGTCTCCTTAACTTTTTTCTCTTTCGAAATAGACTCATTTAAATTTTAAACATATTAACTATGATTTTTTTTAAATAATACATTTTTAATGCAAATTGCAAAAGTGTACCACGAAATATTTTTTTTGCAGAAATATACCCCTGTCGCCCGTTGGTTGGGCGACAGGGGCTACTCGCCCTACCAAAAAGCGACAAGTGGCGGGTGCAGGGAAAGTTGCCCTCCCCAAGTGCGACAAGACTGAAATCGATGCACGGTTGGGCGACAGGAGAGCGGGCGGCCTCCTGTCGCCCAACCGGAGGGCGACTGGAGCTGAAATAAAAGAGGGGCACGGTCGGCCGAGAGAAGAAAAACAGCAGAGAAAAAAGAGGGTGAGGGTGAAGAGAGAAAAAGAAAGAGAATGGAAGAAGAGAAGAAAAGAAGGGGAAGAAGAGCGGCGACTGCGCAGGTAATTTTTTTACGCTCTATTTTATGTAGTTTAGGGTTAGGATTAGGGTTAGGTTAGTACTAATTAGTTTCGCGGTTTTTTTAGGAAAGTTAGGGTTAGATGTAAATATTTTCGCGGTTTAATTTGTGTAGTGTTTAGGGTTAGGGTTAGATGTAATTAGTTTCACGGTTTATTTTGTTTAGGGTTAGATGTAAATATTTTCGCGATTTATTTTGTTTAGTGTTTAGGGTTAGATGTAGTTAAATGTAGTGTTCATATTTTTAGTAATTTAGTGTTTAGGGTAAAGATGGCCCATGAACAAACACCGATCCAAAACATGAGTAATTATCTACGTAAAACATACGATTATTTGCGTTGTACATACAGTCAGTTACTCTAGTTATTTTCGCGGTTTATTTTGTGTAGTGTTTTGGGTTAGATCTAGTTAAATGTAGTATTTATTTTGTTTATTGTTTAGGGTTAGATCTAGTTAAATGTAGTGTTTATTTTGTTTAGTGTTTAGGGTGGCGGCTTTAGCAGCATCCGATTTGTTTAGTTGTGTAGCAAGAAATCATGGTAGTGTTTAGCAACAAAATGTAGTTCAATCTAGTTATTTTTTTAGTAATTTAGTAGGTTTGTGGAAACGCATGTACATAGTTGTTTTTACGAATAATAATATGTTGTTACGGTTTTTACAGATAGATGTCGATGATATATGTTTTTACATATAGAAGTGCACGATATATATTGTTAGGGCTATAGATATTTTTAGAAATACAAGTGCGATGATGAATATTTTTAGTAATGTAGATATTTTTATGAAGTGCGGATATACATACGTATAGTTTATAGTACTTTTATGAAGAGTAATTAATTCGTGTGGTAATGAATAGGTTCGCAGATATGTCGAGCGAGTTCCATTTAGAATCTTTTATGGAGAAGGGGTTGTCATGTATGGTTCGGAGGGTGCGGATCGAGTAACTTTCATATGTGGATAGAAGTTTAAGTAGGGTCAAGAGCGGACATTTATACGTGTTGAATTGGTTGTATTATACGTTTGGATGGAACAAGAGAAGTGGTAGCTCAAGTTATCTTGCCTTTGCACCATGCGAGATGATCCTGTTTATTGGGAGTTGGTTGAGTGAAAACCGCATCTTGGAGGTCATATGTGAGGGGGGCTGGGCAACGTGGATGGTGTCGGGTGCTTTTGGTGCAAGCGTATGAAAGGGCTATTGCACCGCAGCAGCAGCTGGACGCCGGTGAGCGTAGCGAGGCTCAAAATGAGTTCACTTATGGTGACATTGAAATTGGGGAGTCTAGCCGGGAGCAGCATGTTCAGGGTTGCAATGAGGATATTGGCTACTAGACTGGTGAGCAAGTTGAGATTGGGGAGGATGAGGGAAACATTGGGCAAGATGCGCGGGGGCAAGTAGACGAAGGTGAGAAAATTGAGGAAGTAATAGCACAGATGGAAGAGGAAGACCTTGAATATGAACAAGTAGAAGTGGAAGACGACGATGATTCGGATGAGGAAGATGAAGATGTTGAGCCACTTGTGCCAGCAGATTGGAGAACGCATCAATTTAATAACCTGGTTGTGAATGAAGGCAATGATACACCTTGGCAGTATATCGACAATGAGGTGAGACCTAACAGCATGTACCCCACAAAAGAGGCAGTGCAGGATGCTATCAAAGATTGGGCCTTATCACTAAGAAGAACTTTCAGGGTTAAGAAGTCAATCCCAACACCTTTCTGACGTGGTGTACGAGATGCAAGGGTGCCCTGGAGAGTGCAGCGTACAAGCCCAAATGGGGCACCCAGGCTATGTTCAAGGTTGAACAACATAGTTGTATGGTGAGAAACCACAGTGGCTCACAGAACTCGTCGTCCGGGTATATCGCGAGTGTCATGTACCGGAGATAGTTGAGAACTGAATTTTGAGCCCGTGCTATTATCCGAGCAATTGAGAACAGATTTGATACACAATTAGCTACGGAAGGCATGGAGGGCGAAGCGAAGGCCTTGGAAATGAGATTTGGGAAATTTGAAGACTCGTACCATAATCTGCCCGCCTTTGCTCGATTGCATTCGGGAAGAAATTCAGTACTTTTTATGATTATCGGGATCATCCGTCAAGGAAGTGGCGAACAAGAGGCATCTGAAGAAAGTTTTCTTCGCATTCGAGCATGCATTAGGGCATTCTATCACTGCCGTCCATTGTTGTGTGTGGACGGCACATTCTGACCGGAAAATACAAAGGACAAATAATGGCAATTTGTGGCGTCGACGCGAACAACCAGATTCATGCATTGCCTTTGCCTTCGTGGAAAGCGAGAACTATGAGAGTTGGTGTGGTTCTGCGAACTTGAAGATCGGGTGGTGAAGACTTCGCCAACATGTGTGCATCTTGCTGATGAGCATCTTTGAGTGCGCTTAGTGCCATCGACGGTTGCAAGCAGGGGAAGAGGAGCCATTTCCTGGGTGACTTGCAGAGCCGATGGTGCATGAGGTATTTGGGCGCGAACTTCTATAAGCAGTTCAAGAACAAGGAACTGATGAACATGTTCAAGAGGCTATGTAAGCAGGACTAAGATAGCAAGTTCCGTACTCTTTGGAAGAATCTTGATGAGCTAACAAAAAACACAAAGAGACTACTAGCGATGTAACACAAGAGCGGTGAGCCTTTATTCCCTCTAGCAAGAAGATGAGGTGACGAGTCGTAAATGCAAGCAAAGGCCGATCAAATGTTTCTCGAATTTGGATAAAGCACGAGACCAAAGAGAAGTGGTCATTGTTACATGACACACATGGTGCTAGATACGGTGTCATGACGACCAACTTGGCGGAGGTGTACAACTGGGTAATGAGAGGGATGAGGTGTCTCCGTTGGTAGGAATTGTCGAGGAGTCTTTGCGGGTACAACCAAGTATTTTGTGGATAGGTATAAAGTCTGTGAAGTAGTAATGAGAGATGAGAATGCCTTGTACTCAAGCATGATAAGTAAATACATGGATGAGAAGAGTAATAAGGCGGGCAAGCATAGAGCTATCAAAGTAGGTTCACGAACACTGCGCTTCGAGGTGATATGCAGGGACAAAGGACGGCGGGAACAAACCAGAAGGTTATCACCCAAGAGTGCATCTTACAGGCTGAATGTCAATGCTCGTTTAACAAGCCCCTTCTGTTGCACAGGCCATGTTCTCATGTGATAGCTGCATGTGCATTATTTGGAATGCGACCTGGTACATATCTATCTGAATATTTTACAATGGAAAAGGTGATGGCAACCTGGGGCGAGGAGCTGTATGGTTATAGTGTTGTCGGTTCTTTCACCACAACCCCTGGTGTCGATGAAAGGTTCTGGGTCCCTGACTTTGATGCAAGATCATACAAAGGAGGCCGTCGCAAAACAAGGCGTATCAGGAATGATATGGATGAGTCTGAAACTGGTAAGCGCGTGAAGAAATGTTCGTTGTGCAAGCAACGAACAGGTCACACGTTCAAGAACTGCCAGCCACATAACGAAGAGGACGAAGGAGGAGATGGCAACCCGACGGCGGGGAAGGATCGTCGTCTGCAAGGCGTGGTGGACGACGTCATCGGACTACCGGAGAAGCTGTTTGAACTATTAGATGCTTTATGTCAAATTAATATTTTGTTTATGTAATGTGCGTTGTAATCTGTTTTAATATAATTTTCGATGTAATGTGCGTTGTAATCTGTTTTAATATAATTTGATGATGTAATGCGCGTTGTAACCTGTTTTAATATATTTTTCTGATGAAGTGTTCGTTGCAATCTGTTTTAATATATTTTGCTGATGAAGTGTTCGTTGTAACCTGTTCTAATATATTTGCTGATGTAGTGTGCATTGTAATCTGTTTGATTAGATTTTGTGGACGCTTGTGTATTTATTTGTACGCATTTGGTTCGATGTATTGTTCTGATGCTTGTGTATTTATTTGTACGCATTTGGTTCGATGTATTGTTCTGATGCTTGTGTATTTATTTGTACGCATTTGTATACGATATATTTTCCTTATGTTAGTAACCCCGTACTTTTGGTTATGAATTATTGTTATTCTTTATTCTGAGCCACGCTTTCAAGCATGGCGAATCTTGTCGTCTGCAGACTTTTGAGCGAATAGCATACTCACGAGCGTGCATCCTTATCAGGCCGATGGGACAGGTCACATGCATCAGCTTTGTCAGCCTTGTCAGGCCGATGGGACAGGTCACATGCATCAGCTTTGTCAGCCTTGTCGGGCCGATGGGACAGGTCACATGCATCAGCTTTGGCAGCCTTGTCGGGCCGATGGGACAGGTCACATGCATTAGCTTTGGCAGTCTTGTCGGGCCGATGGGACAGGTCACATGCATCAGCTTTGGCAGCCTTGTCGGGCCGATGGGATAGGTCACATGCATCAGTTTTGGCAGCCTTGTCGAGCCGATGGGACAGGTCACATGCATCAGTGCTTTAGTTGTGTGGAGCAACCCCTCAGCACCACTATAAAAGCGACCGAGAGGTAGACATCTAACACCGCCAAACAAGCAATACACGCCAGCTGAATCTTCACAAATTAGGGCACGATATCGTTCTACCGTCGCCTCTTCAGCAAGCCGAATTCATCCCGCCCCGAGTACCCGAATACTAGTAGCGTTGACGCCCCAGTTCTGCCGGAGTCGCCCCAACCCAATTGCGACTGCAACCTTCCGGCGAAGATGATGCAATCTACCCAAGGAGAGATGGCCGCCCGCGCTCACTACTGTTGTGCCCGCTCTTACCGGGTAGACCTGCTGGTGTCCATACAATATAGAGTAACATTACCATTTCATGCATCGTTCTTTCTTTTCTCAGCACAACGACCGGTGTTGCTTCTTCCAATGGATCGACGGTCCGGAACGACGTGACTACGAATTTGTCCACAACTGCCACGACGTCGAACCCGCTTCGCCCGAGAACTTCAACCGGTGGGAGAGGCCGCCAGGATACGTCCCCATTCTAGAGCGACCAGAGTTCAGGGCCGGTGGGCAAGAGACCAACCAATCGGTGAGTTTCATGCGACGAACTCATGCTTCACTCACAAAGTAGTAATTCTAAACCAGTTAAATCGCATACAGAGTTCAAAAGAAAATCGCGAAATTGCTCAAGTCAAAGGAGAAACCTCCTCAGGGGCCACCCGAAAGCCCCGACTTTTGCGAACACGGCCTTCAGGCAGTGGTTGATACCTGCCACGATGAACTAGCGGACCGGAGATTCTATCGGTGCCCCTTGGCCGAGGATGAATGGTGCGGCTACTTCAATCTGGTGGACCCGAGACGTACCACCCACATCTCGGACTTCCGTCTGACGGGATAATCGGGGAGCAACCCTCCCGTGGTGCTACTACCGCCCGAAAAGCGGACCCGAGTGCGCCTACGGTGTTATTCAACGACCACGGCATATCATCTTGTATTGATCGCAGGCACGCTTCCGGTTGTACAAGGACAAGCCCAACACACACCTCCTGCACCATATAGTGGAGTGCGAGCCGAAACAGAGCAGGCGTCTCGGCAAATCTCTGCCAACAGCTAACGCAACAGAGGCGCAAGAGGGTACCTCCTCTTGAAGAGGAAGGGACAAGGGGAAGCAGCCGGCCGAGGTCCGCACCATGCAACAAGTCCTTGACGCGTTACGCAGACCATCCGAGAACCCGGGTGGTATAAACGTAGGGGACGCCGGGAATCGATATGACAAAAAAATAATGTCTTATACACCCGAGACGTACGGCATAGGCCACTCAATCGGCGACACCTGGGAGCACTGCGGATCCACGTGGAGTTCTTTCATAGTGGGGATTGAGCAGTGTCCGAGGACAAATCGCAAAATTTACACGGGTCAGGTAATATGCAGAAAATGTAGGACATCATTCTGGCTGTACCCAGATAGGCAGAACGATCATCTGTTCCACCATGACAAACACTGTTTTCGTTAGTTAGTTAGTTAGTTCGTCAAGCAATTTCGTCACTGCTGTAATGCCCTTGTAATATAATCTAGTCTATTGCTTATTTTACCATCTGAACTTTCGGTGCATCTGCCCTCATGTATGTTCAACAAATAGTTTAACACATGATTACAAATCAAAGTTGTTGCCGACTATATTACTTAGGGTTGTTGCACTAGTGGAAATTAGATGCAAAGCAAGCTGTAAATTACGTATTTCTCCATAATATGGAAGTGCATGTATTAAAGATTAAATGTGGTCCACTGTTCGTAAAAATACCGTTTAGACATGACATTGTACGGGCCGCCGAAAAGGCTAAAAACCATGCACTCTACTTGTTCAAGGGAATTTTGAAAATTATTTCAAATTTCTCTAGAGGCTAAAAATATTTTACTTCAATCCTAAATCTGTTTATCCAAATATTTTAATCTTTTTTTAAGTCTCTCAGATTTTTTTTTCCAAAATTTGTCAATTTTCTGGCCAAGTCGCCCTGCGATTGGGCGATTTCTTCATGTCACCCTCCCATTGAGCGACTAGTGACGTGTCGCCCTTCTATTTGGCGACTAGTGACGTGTCGCCCTACAATTGGGCGACATTTTTTGTGAAATAACATGTCGCCCTATGGTAGGGCGACAAGTGTACATTTCTGCATTTTTTTTCTTCGTTGTATATTTCTGCAATTTGAATTTTAAAATATATTATTTAAAAAAAAATTCTATTAACTACTATCGAGATGAGCCTTAACTATTTTTTTTTCTAGTCCTACACCTAGGCCACTTGTGCTCTTGACAGCTCCACGCTTGCGCCTCCTCCATACCGCCGAGTCGCCGACCATGCTTCTAGTCCTCCTCTCAACTAGAAATTTATGCGCGGCGTGCCACGCTGCGGGCGCCGCTCTCCACGTGAGAAAATCGACAAAACGCGCGATTGACGCTCTATACACGAGTAAATCGATAAAACACGCGAAAAGGATCTAAAAATAAGCTTTTGTTTTTCGCAAAGGGCTTAAACGTAATGCTAGAAAAGCGGAAAAAGGACATAAACGCAATGCATATTTTTTTAAAAAAAAAGGACATGAATTTTTTTTTGTAAAAAAAAGGACCTAAACGTAATTTCGATTTTTATGAAAAGGATCCGAGCGCTACTCCTAAAAACGCTAAAAGGGCATGGACGTAATATATATTTTTTTTCAGAAAAAGGACCTAATTGTAATTTTTTTCCCGAAAAGGATCTATCCGTAATTTTTTTTCTAAAAAAGAACCCGGATATAAAAAAATTTTGCCGGCTCGCCGGCTCTCCAACGGCTCAAACGCGTCTGCATCTAGGAACTCTGCCAGGTTTAGTAAGGGTATTATGCCCCCATTATCCCATGCCACGTACGGTCGTCGTAGAGGGCGCGTACGGCGAGCCGGCTTTGCTACAGTTGCATGCGGTACGTATGCGTGCTCATCTATCCTCTTGCCGTGCTAGGGTTCTCAAGTCTGCATTCCCTTCGTTGTGTCTGCATTTGACCCCCTCCTTTCTTTTTCCCTGATCTATCGTCGTTTCGCCTTTGCATTCCCTTCATCGCTTGCCGTTCTCAAGCCGCCACGATGCCTAATCTCCAGGATACACTACTGGACGTCTAGGTAGTCGTCTAACCCACTGAAGTTCGAGGCGAGCTATCCTGGTGACGCTCTCCGGCCGCCCCGACGACTACGATGTCGTGATAACTTGAATGATAATTAACTTTTTTTTTGCTCACATATTTATATCATTTTATCTATTAGTAAGGTATCACACTTGTTATATTTTGATTATTCACTTTGTTTCCTTTTTATTTATGTATGAATTTGGAATTTGGTTGACAATAGACTGATAGATGTACCATCAGTATGCTTATCTTGAGTTAGAACTTCGACATAGGAGTCCTCCTCTGTTTTCATCTTGGATTCGCCCCTGCTCACATCCTATGGTTCCAAAATATAATAGAGACTATGCCCGTTTTCCAAACTTTCATATGCATATATATGTTTCTATTGTCGAACTGTCTTGTACGCACACATTTAGGCGGCTATTCGCGATGGATAGATGTTTTACATCTAATCATTCATGTACATTCATCTCTTGCACTCTCTTTCTGTATTTAAAGTAATTGATCACAGTTTACTTTTTTTTTTTTGGATCATTTACATTGTGACGTGCATTAAAGCATGGTTTTGAAAAATGTATCTGCTGTTTGTGTGGTTCGCCGCTCATGTCTGATTTTTCGAATGGGTTCTGGCTGTTCCATTATTTTCATCCGACTGTGACCGACCGGCATCACGCCTCCTCTGCCACGTGGGGCCCCGCTGAGACTGGGATCCCTTACTCTTCTAGCAGTCTAGCTTCAAGAAGCTTCTAGAACCTAAGGAGCTACGCAGTCCAAGACCACCGCCCACGGTCTGCTTGCGATCTGGCAATGGCCGGTGGCAGGCGGCGCGCCGGGGCTAGATAGCTCCGGTACTCCGTCCCCTCCCCCAACTCCAAGCTCCAAAGGTCACTACAATATACGGGCTTTAAAAATTCTATGCTGTGTAGCAGATAATGCAGAGAGGGATCCACCGTTCTTCGATTTCTTCGCTTCTAAAGCTAAAGCTACTGAGGAGCAAGGTGGCGCTCGCAGAGGGGGCGTTTGGCGAGCCGGCTTTGCTCATCGTATTCGACGAGCTTCGCCGGAGGTGGGGGGAAATGGCACACGTGAGGGGGGATTGCGAATTGAGATGAAGGCACGAGTCTTAGCGCAAATCCAAAGGTGAGAAATTTGAGGATTTCATGCAATTGTTGTAGGATCATGTTAGCACATTCGAATGTTTTCTCCCTCGAAATCAAGCTTAGCATCGTAAGCTGCATGGATGCATGATGCCATGAACAAACAAATGAAGCGTGGGATGCTAACTGGTAGTAGTAGTTAGTTTCTGCAAAAGTAACTACACAATGACATTGAGCTAGCTGAAGAGACCTAATGCAGGACCAACCAACCAACGTCTTCTTCTAATTAAGTTTCTGTCGCTTCCCCAAGTCTCGGAAGAAACCGGCGAGGTCCACCTCGCCGCACAGCCGGTGCAGCCTCTCCATGGGGTCTTCTTCTTCTTCACTCGGAGGATGGTCGTCGTAAAGGGCGTCGACGTCGCCGATGCCTCCGGGCCAGCCGCGCGGCTCCTCGAACTGCACGCTGGGCACGGGCTCGAGCTGCGAGAGGTGCTCCAAGGCTCTCTGCCTTACCTTCTCCGTGTCCTTCTCTATGCCGCCGCCGCTGAGCGACTTGTAATAATGTAGCTTGTACCCTTGCTCCTTGTAGTAGTGGTCGTACCCATGGTGCGGTATGTCGTCGGCGATGTCCTTGCCAACGGCGACCGCCGTCTGCGGCACGGAAATCACAGTGAGATCATTGACACGACCACGGCAACGTCATTATTTGTACTAGATAGTATTTTACGTACGTACCTCGTAGCACCAGCAGGAGGCGACGTGGTTGATGGTGTAGCCACCGCCGCCTAGGAGGAGCAGCGGCTTGTTGAAGCTCCGGACGTACCTGACGCAGTTCGCGTGGCCGTTCACCGACAGCTTCAGGTGCGCTAACCGGTCGCCGTAGAGTGAGTCGGCGCCGCACTGCAGCACGACGGCCTCCGGATCAAACACCTCCATGGCCGCGCGGACGATCGGCTCGAACAACCTGCTGTACCGATCGTCGTCCATGCCCTCCTTCAGCGGCACGTTCAGGCTGTAGTACCTGCCGGCCCCCTCGCCTACGTCGTCAATGTCTCCCGTCCCCGGGAAGAAGTCGCCGCCGTGTTGGTGGAACGACACCGTCATCACCTGGTTCGACTCCAGGAAGGCCTTCTCCACGCCGTCGCCGTGGTGCGCGTCGATGTCCACGTACAGCACTCGCCTGAAGCGGCCGAGGAGCTGGTAGATGGCGAGCACGATGTCGTTGACGTAGCAGAAGCCGCTGGCCTTATCGGCACACGCGTGGTGCATGCCGCCGGACCAATTGATGGCGATGTCGGAGGCGCCGTTGCAGAGGGCGCGCGCCGCGGCGAGCGACCCGCCGGCGTACCGCAGGCAGTACTCCCAGAGGCCAGCGATGGCGGGGTTGTCATCGTACGGGCAGCCACGTTCTCGGCGGCCGATGTTGCTTTCCTTGGCCTTGGTTCGGATCGGGCCACCGCGGCGGTAGTTGTCAGAGGTGAGCTCGCTGAGGAGGCCAACGTACGTGTCTTTGTGGAATGCGAGGAGCTCCACCTGCATGGCGGGTGTCGTGCGGAGGCGCCGCATCTGGCCGAGCAAGCCGTAGGACGCGCTGAGGCCGTGCGTCATGGCGACGCGGCGGGGCACCATGACGTGCTCCGCGCCGTAGTCGACGTTGGAGATGTCCGGGTCATAGTAGTAGCACACGCGCCGCTTCTTCCCGTCGACGCTCGACGGAGACGGCAGCGAGTTCGCGCCTGTGTCCATGTATATTTCTTCTTGGTCAATAACTCGTTGATTCTACTAGACTGAATATATATAAAGAGCGGCAGATAATTATACCCGTGATTGTCTCGGACAGAGACTCATAGAGTCGTAGTCCGAGTCGGCAGCGGTTTACTAACAAGTATTATCCCCCTTCTCCCCCTCTACTTGGCCTGTAGTAGATGTGGGCGTCGTGCCGTGTCGGGTCGGTCCGGCACGGGCTCATCGTGCTTCGTGCTTGAACCGTGCCGGACCGCGATGGCCCGTCGTGCCTGCCGTGCCGTGTCGGGCCGGCTCGGCTCGCCTTCGGTGAGCCCAGGCACGGCCCATTTGCGTTCGTGTCTGCTTCATGCCGTGCCGGTCCAGGCCCGACTCATTTGCACTATTACAACGAGAGGAAAGTAGCCGAAAACGCATGGAGTTGAGGCAGTAGATTCAAATATTATGAGAAAAGGAACTAAAATTTATTATTCTTACAGTTACATAGAGTGAGGGAATGTGCTCAACACGGGCGATAGAGGGAGCAATGGGCGAGAAAGAGAGTGAGCGAGACAGGCGAGAGAGATTGAGAGGGAGATTGAGAGAGACGGGTGAGAGAGAGAGCTGAGAGAGATTGAGAGGGACGAGCGAGAGAGAGCATCTTGTTGCACCGTCTCTCAATCTCTCTTCCGTTTTATCCGTCTCTCTCAGGTGTCGGCGATAGGAGTGGCGTTCATGCTACTGGGTGCAACCATAACGGTCATGCTTTGTAAGTCGGTGACCTTCATGCTAGCTGTCGGGACCCGATTATGAGAATCCAGACCCTCTGTGTATTCAGTACTAGTCCAGGATCACGCTGACACACACAGTCTTTACAGGGTTGCACATTGCAGACATTACAACGATACAATAATAAATAGTGCAAACATTTATATAAACTGAATTGTACGACCTTATGGTTTCCTTACATAAATTAGCCACGCAGGGCTTACATTATCAGAGTAAAAAGGAAATAGCGGAAAAACATAAAAACTTCGTGGAAGCCTTCATCTTGCCACAGGTAACCGACTGGGCTTGCTCCTAATTGTACAAATCTTCAATGTACTCCTCCTCCAGACTGGTGTAGACTCCTCCACTAATGTTAGGGTTGATAGGCAAGGAGGGGTGAGTACTCAAGGCACTCAGCAAGTAATGCACAGAATGCAGTACTATTACTACATGCAAGGTTTATTCCAATGAATTGGCTTACTTGGTTCTTTTGCATCAAACAGCATTTTTAAACTAGCATCTTATTTAGATTAAAAGCAGTGAAACAGTATATATATATATATATATATATATATATATATATATATATATATATATATATATATATATATATATATGCTAAGTTCTTCAAGCAGTTTTTCTTCTTCAAAGATTCTTGGCACACAACCTTAATAATTCATTTTCACACTAGCATACAGCCACCCTTTCCACATTTATATTTTTGAAGATCTAACCCTTGACTGTAATCCCCAAGCAATGTCCAATACCGCGGACACGGCTATTCGAATAGATTTGACACTCTGCAGAGGTTGTACACTTTACCCACAAGATACAGCCGCTCACCACACAAGTGATTGCCCATAACAAAGCTTTTCAGGAACCTCTATCTTAATCAATGAACCTCTCCGGTATTACCTTCACTATCACTTCCCACACACAGAGCCGAAGTATAGGACAGGCCAACACCGTTGGATGGGCACCAAGCCATAGCACAGGTACGCTCCCCCACACAGATACACCCCCGTGTACTGTCACCCTGAGGTATCAGAGGAAAGATATCAGAACTCTAATCAACTAGGTCTGTCCCATAACAGACATGTGGTTGTACTGGTGACTCAGGTCAAAGGCTTGCAAGGTGAGGTCCTTAACTGATCAAGGCAAGACTTCCAACACTCAACAGTGGCACATAGCCCCCATGTGGCACACAGCCTCACAACTCTCATCAACCCATCGCTACACAGGCCCACCTGGCACAAAGCCTCTTGTCATTTACCCCAATCTAAATCATTTCCCACCCAGTTGATTATTGTGCAACACATGTCAGCAATAACTCAACATCGGTACGGAACCACACAGGTCTTCGTACCTCCGTCTCATCACGTGGCATCATCACACCACTTTCAAAATAAATTCAATATTTCATTAGTCAATATTGTAGTACTTCCGAAAGATCATTCATGACTTGTTGCAAAGCTAAGCAGCTAATCACGGTCTAGCCTCCCGTATTGGCATCATATTAATATCCAACAAATATGAATAACCTTAGGGTGGACAATGATTTAAAGGTGTACAAATAGTAATTCCAAGGTGGTAATAACAATATGGGTTGATTATCTACATTACCCAAATCAATTTAAATTCATTTTTAATTAACTTAGCATGCATAATTTCAAAGCAAAGTACATTTAAAAAAAACTGGGATCGAAATGGTCAAAGCATCACTTGCCTTCAAAAAGTTGCTGGTCGTGTTCTAGAGCTTGATCTTGGGCGATAAACTCTTCTTCGAAACCTCCCGGTAAATTTACGTCTACGCGTAAAAAAAATCATATATGCAATAAATAACCAAAACAGTAGACTATATAATCTCAAAAATTCAAATAAAATTCATCATTAAAATATCATAATTTTAAAAAAATTTAGAAACTGGAATCACCTCAATCGGAGTTCAAATGCAAAAGTTATAGCCTTTCAAAGTTTTAAATAAATATCAAAAAAGAATAAACCGAATTAACATAAATATTTTTCAATTGAAAAACTGGTTTATTGCGTCAGCATGACGTCAGGGGACACGTGGCCTCTCTGGTGCTGCCACGTCGCTCTGGTTCATGGACTCGGTCCACGGCTCGGCTTTGGTCCACGTTGGACTCGGTCCACAAAACAGTGCAGCTGGTCCCACCAGATGACGTCAGCACTGACGTCACCGCTGACGTCAGCAGGATGCCTCGAGATTCATGCGCAGACACGTGTCAGTATCTCGGCCATCACTCGGCCAACGGCCAGATCTTAGCCACGCGGCGCATCGGGACCGTCAAAGATTCAACGGTCAGATCTACCGACGCAGGCCGCAATGCACCGAGATGCATGCGACACGCGTCGCGCATCCAACGGCGTGTCCAGATTCGACGGCTGGATCACGCGCACGTTCGGTGGCGTCTTGGCTGACGCGTAGCCACGCGGCAAGATCGCAGCGACGCGCCCGAATGCAACGGTCGGATCTGGTCTCCCCACGGTCAACGCGCACACGCGTCTGCGCTTGATTCGGTGGAGGTGCGGCGTCATCTTCGCCGCACGTTCAAATTTGAACGGCACGGATCCGCACGCCACAGTTCAACCCACAATTACCGTTTAGATCTAATCCAACGGTCCACGGTACCCGAGTTGTTTACTATTCATCAAACTACGCGACGTAATCTCACACGTACACTATCGATCCAACGGTTGAGACTAAAACAAAACGCAGAAACTAGATTTAATCACCGCCATTCAATCAACACATCTACGGTCAAGATTAACGCTAGGAAAACGAGGAGATCAGCGACGTGGAAGTACCAGAATCGCGCGATGCAGATCGGACGGTCGGCAATGCTTGACAAAGTCGACGGCGGCGAGGAAGCGAAGGTTGTCAGAGCTGGAGAAGACGACGCGGTCGACGGCGCTACGATGGATCTCCGGCGTGAAGAAGTGGTCCACTCGACGCGGCTTGCTTTGGTGAACTCGGGATGGGGTCGGAGCACGGCGGGGCGGCTAGGACGATGACGAGAGGAAGCAAAAACAACGGCAGCGAGAGAAAGCAACTACGGCAAGCTACTGCGGAGTCTCAGAGGTGTCTCGGCGTGCGTGAGAGGAGACAAAAGGAACGGCGAGAGAAGCACTGCACGACGCACTCAATGGATACTTAAAAGCTGCCTCGACGTGCTTGAAACCCGCCGGCGAAACTCATGGCCATCAATGCCCACGTCTCTCCGGTGATCCCGCGAGGAAGAAGCTACGTGGCGCAATCCTGACCGTCCGTGCGACGATGATCCGAAGGCGCACGCGCGCGGGCGACGCGGCGCAACGGTAGCCGTTGGATCCCGATCCGACGGTGCGATCTGTGGCGGCTAGGGTTTACGACGGGCCTTTGGCCGAGAGCACGATCTTTGGTGGCCCAATACTTTTCATTCCCGTTTTAAAATCTTTTTTCATTTAAAATAGTTTCAGAAATTCAAATATTCTAAGAAAATAACCAAAAATACTAGAAAATTTTCAGAAAAATTCCAGAAAATACTTTGAGCTATTTGAAACTCAAATAAAATATTTTCAATAAAACTTTGTATAAACTTTTGCATGAAGTTAATGAAATTCAAGAAAGATCACAAATGAATAAATTCAATTAAATTCTTATAAATTCTTAGAAATTCTCAAAAATAAAAAATACTCTAAAATTTAAATTAGAGTAAATTTCAAGGTGTTACACTAGGCTTTTTCCTCACGCCCTGGGTCATTAGGCCCGATACGGCCCATTCTACAGTATCGTACTGAGCCGTGCCGCCCATCATGCCCGATTCTCAGGCCTGGCACGACCTATGCTACAGTGTCGTGCCGGCCCGGCACGGCCCACTTCGTGCCGAGTCGGGCTTCGTGCCGGGCCGAGACGTCGTGCCTCGGACCGGCCCAAAAGAGCCTGGCTCGAGTGCCCACCTCTAGCCTGTAGCCGGCTCACGGCGGTGGTTCCCGGCGGCGGCGAGCGGCTCTTCCAACCAGTGAGGTGAGGTGGTGCATCGAGATCTTCTCTTATCTCCTCTATTTTCTACTATGTTTTTTGGTATCTCATTTCTTACAATTCCCGCAGCGAGCGCACCCGCCCGCCCGCTGTTCGACGGAATGCCTAGGAGGAGCAACAACAAGAAGCGCAAGGAAGCGGCTGCGGAGAGCCGCGAGGACCGCCTCGGCGCCCTCCCGGACGAGCTTCTCCACCACGTGCTGTCGTTCCTGCCCTCCCACGAGGCCGTGCGGTTGAGCGTGCTCTCCCGCCGCTGGCGCGACCTCTGGAGTCTGGAGGTCCGCGCCCGTCCTGCGCATCACCGACGCGGACAGGTGGGGCAGCCCGGCGAAGTTCAACAAGTTTGTGAACCATCTGCTGCTCTTGCGCGACGCCTCGCCTCTGCACGAGCTCGATTTCTGTACCTACACACACATGGTTCAAATGATATCTCGTGCCTTTGCTGATAGCGTGGAGCCATTCGGTGCGTCGAGCTGTGGATCCGGTACGCTGTAATACACAATGTTCGGGTGCTCAGAGTCAATGTTCGCTGAATGGATAAACCCCTGCTGCTAGTTAACATGCCTCTCATCTCCCAGCACTTTACAACCTTAGAGGTTTGGCGTGTAGAGTTGGACAACCGTGGTCTAGATTTCTCAAGCTGTCTTGCATTGGAGGACCTTGATATTCTTGCAGAATTTCCGCCCATAAGATATCGTCCCAATCGCTAAAGCGCCTCTGTGTCCATGGGTGTAGCTTCACTTGCAACTTCCGTACATAGATTTCTGCACCAGGTCTTGCATCGGAGGTCCTCGATGTTACTATTCAATTTATCTTGTCTGTGAAAATTATATGCTTATTTTTTTCTTTATCCAGCGCATTTTCAAGCGAGACTTGACAGACATGGTGCCCCACATTCAGCAAGTTTAAAACTTTGCTACTCAATTAGTGGGTTGTTGGCCGTGATTTTCATGCTCTAGCTTGCTTTCTCCGACACACACCAATTTTAGAGAAGCTGACTCTTCAACTTTGGAAGGTGCTCTTATCAAAGTTATCATGCATGATTGATTGAGCTAACGTATTTTTCTCTGTTATAGGAACATGAACATATGATGAAAATGGAAGAAAGTCGCTGTCCAGTGGAAGAACTGCTTCAATCTGAGCACCTTAAAATAGTCGAAGTCAGATGCGAAAAGTTTGATGAATGGGTTCACAAATTTTTGAAGATCTTGAATACCTATGGCATAACTCCTGAAAAAATCACTATCCAGATTACTTAAAGTCCATCCGTATGTAAGTTACATGCTATTCCTTTTTTAAGTTAAATATTGGAATTCTGCCTGCTTCTTGTGTACTATATTTGCTTATATGTGTCCTAAAGCAGGTAATGAGAAAGCTCTCAAAGTAATTAGAAGTAAATGTTTGAAATGTGTTGGTTGAAAATGAAAAGGTTCAAACTCCTCACATATGTTGAGGAAAAATGGAGTTAAGTGCTGTGCTTTGATTTTGTTAGCAGCAGTCATCTGGTATGGCATTTAGAGTTGTCATGTGGGGAAATATGCATGGAACGAGGAGATCAGTAGCAGTTGCGTGAGAGTCATCAGCAGCAGTTTCGGCAGAAGGGAGTTAGGCATGGGATCATTTGGCAGGGTCCAGCCAGTGCCCGAGTTCAGGAGTTGTTAGAGATAGATTCTTGTTAGGGAGAATTAGAGATGAGTTTTTAAGGATAGAGTTCGATTGTGTATCTATTCCGGTTGTTTTTCTAGTTGATTTAGAGTCCTAGGTGATTAGGAAGTTGCTCAAAGACTTCTATAAAAAGGCATCTAGTCGTATAATTGGGATTAAACCAGAAATAAATGTATTTCCTCACCTATCTTCCTATCTCACCTACATTGTCTTCTCAGCCTTCAACATTGTCCGCCGTGCTGTCTTCCTCACCACGGTTCCACTTGGGCACAAGTCTACAACTGAGAAGCCTCCCAACGCCTAGGTGTGGCAGGACATGTGGTTCAAATGAAGCACTACTTATACACAATCACATTTTGTATCTAGTTATTGCAGCCATGTAGGTCATTGGCATTATTTGAATGGCACTACTTTTAGCATTGTTTCGAGATGCTCTCTAGGAACACCGATCTTAATTAGATAAATTAAACACTGGAACCATCCATGTTAAATGGGAAAATGACGCCACTAGTTGTGGATCTCAGTCAGGAGAAAAGGGAAAATTACATCTAATGCATCTTGAAACGGCTCATAAAGGTGTCTCATTGCTTAATGAAAAATAACATATCTTATAGGTCAGTTATGTAGGGTAAATATGATGCATTGATCTGATTTATTCTCTGAGATGAAATATAATATGCTTTTACGTTGGCAATATCTTGTGTCATATGTTATGTATATAATTTTCCTCAAAGTTAAATTGCGCTTGTAACAGCTTACTTGTTGAGACTTGAGAATATTCTGGTACTGTTTGAATCTTGGAATTATATTTACTATATGACTATTGTCTTAAAATAATTCACATTAAAGTTAATATTAAAAAATTGGATTTAGTTTCTAGCTGGCGCCTCCTGCACAATGAAAAATAGTTGGCTGTCTAGCGAAACCAATGTGGCATTGTGGAGCATAAAGGTTCAGTGTATGTCAGGAATTACTATTTTGTATTTCTCCAAGCGCAAATTAAATGTGAACTTGTAATTTTGTAGGTTGGAATGGTGGTGGTCCTGGTGGATAAAATGACAACTATCCCAAATTCTATCATTTTCCCATGTTGATAGGATGGTTGAATCAAAAATGGTTGCTCTGTAAATGATCGGGAGCATAGGGATCAGAACTCAGGAGGCTATTAGAATTTTTTTGTAAAATGTTGTATGCAGTCTGGTAGTAGATACTCGTTCTTGTGGTGGCTATATATTTGTTGTCTGTGATGCTCAATCATTTCGGTTTGTTCTTTTCGTCTCCTACTAGCCGCACATCTATCAAAATAACCTGTCCTAATCTTGGTATCCAGTTTATCTTGCATCTTTCCCCTACTTGCTGATTGCACATGTCATTATGAAACTCTAACAGATTGTGTCTTATTTTGCATATCGTACTCTGCTATTGGGAAAAAAACATAGCGCCTGTTCTTCATCGAGGATATAACGGTTTACAATTCTTCTTGATGGTAGTTTTGATTCTGTCGGTTTGTTCTAGACTTCTAGTTCCATTTCATTATTGGTTTGTTCAGTGAGATGCCTGTGATTTGTCTCACTTCTCAGTCCTTACTACTGGAGGAAATCATCACATCTTCACTAGAGGCTTGGTTTATATAATAAGGTTCCACATAAAACACTAAGCTGTGAGGTAGGTGGAAATGGTCGGATGTGATGTTACCCTCATAAGTCTACTTATCAAATGACAATTTTGATGAACTTATTAATAATAAATGCATCCAGTTTCTCTAAAATAAGGTCAGATGTGTTGTTACCCTCACAAGTCTACTTATCAATTGTAATTTTTTTGTTTAACTTCTTATTAATAATAAATGCATCCTATTTCGCCAAAATAAGGCAAATTTGCATGTTGCCCTAGGTGAACATCTTATGTAGTAACGAAAATTGCTCTACTACAAAGTCCCTACTCAAGCAATTGAATATTTTTCTACTGATACCACAAAAGACATCTCAGAATTATGGAAACGTGATCAAAACTGATTTTAGACTCGAACGGGTGATAGGGCTATCATTAGGAGTGATCCCCGGACACATGTAGCCCCGTTTGGGTTGGTTAAGAACTGTTGGTTGGGGTGTTGGCTCAAGCGCACACACTGTACTCCTCACATCCTTATTATGGGCATGGGCTTGATTTAGTACCTTAGTTTGAAGAAAATTCAACTTGATTTAGAGAAACAGTTAGGGTGCCGGTCACAGTCCCTATTATGGGCATGAGCTTGACTTATTACCTTAGTTTGAAGAAAACAGCCACGCTCAGCCTAACTGTATTAACTAATACAGTTAGGATTACTCTCTTGGTATGGGTATTGGTAACCTAAAACTTTTCTCTCTCTCTGCAAGGTGTTTTACTGTTAACATTGTGAAACATTTCTTTTGGTGAACTTTATCATTTGTCGGATGAGCAACCAAAACTATTTCCAATGCCTATTTTTCCCACTCAATACACATTACATTAATTTATTTTCCCTTTATTGCAACTTCCAAATACATTCATTTGTGTGAAAAAAGTCATTTGATTTAGAGCCAGACGTCTCATGTTTTGATAAAAGAATCATTTGCTTGTCTTGCATAGTTTTACCTAAAATTGCATTTATTAACCACATTTATTTGGTCATACCTCTCGAATTAAGACACTCATTTGGATATAAATGTAATTTTAGTCTAACAATCTTAATCTTTCTCCCATATATTATTGTCACTATCCTTGACAAGTTCCAGCGAATATATTGGATTGGATCAAGAGCTAGAAGAAGAAATCAGAGGATTTGGGGAGAAACAACATATGAAGAAAAGGAAGAGAGATAGGTTTGGGGATAATTTGATAATATTTCATTTCTTAGTCCTACGTAGGGCTGGAAACGAGCCGAGCCGAGCTAGGCTCGCTCGAGCTCGCCTGGAACTTCGGCTCGGCTCGTTAGGGGAACGAGCTAGAATCATAGCTCGGCTTGGCTTGTCACCAAGCTTGAGGTGGCTCGTTGGCTCGCGAGTCGGTCAGTAGATGTAAGGAGGGCAGGAGGCCATGTGTTGTACAAATGCATGTAATGCAAAAGTGTAAGCGACTGATACACATACCTCATCGTGTACAACTTCAGCAGATGCATCTAGCTCTTGATTTGCTCCTGTAATAACAAGAATGACACATTTCAGTCCGTCATTCAGAGTTTGTACTGCATTGGTGATTTTGACGGGGAACGAGTAGGCTACTCTAGCAAAAATCAAAATTTTCTACCACGTAACCAAAGAACTACTGCAAGTTATAGATCACAGAATTACCACTAGACGCATAGATCCGTAGCGGAAGTTGAGTCGATGTAGCGCGGTGGTGCAGATGTAGTCGTACTAGCCTCGTGCATCCCCTACAGCTCCTTATGACTGTCGCAAGTTGCGAATTGTCCTAGCGTTGAAGCTTCGCAGCAATGCCTCCAAGGTATCCACATGTACAGGGCAGGAACACCACGCGCCGGAGTGCTAGCGCCGGCGGCGTGATTCGGGTGTGGGAGAGTCGGCGGCTGGGGCTTCAAGAGTTCTGAACTCTATCTGTACCGATACACCCACGAAGTCACCACCTTCTCCCTTTATATAGACGTCCCATAATGGGTTTCTACTCCTAAAAACCCATTAAGAATTCTAAGCCCATTACAACTCGAATCTCTATCTGAATCGATTACAGCCCCTTAAGTGTGCGACCCTATAGGTTCGCATGCACTTAGACATGGCTCGAGTACCCATATCGACCATCGAGTACTCCTACTCGACCGTCGGGTGCACCTGCTCGACCATCGAGTACTCCTACTCAATCGTCGGGTACACCTACTCGACCAATACTCGGTAGCGGCCCCTAGCAGGACTTATCGACTCCCGAGTACATGTAAAGATCGAACGAACCTCAACAATGTTCTATATGCATTTCCTTTTGCCTCACGATATTGGTCAAACCCAAGGCGAGTTGTTGTCATCCTTGTTTCGATGGCTCGACCACTCTTTCTCGATGCCTTGACTCGGATTCCCCAAATACATCGAGACTCGAGTAACTTTCTACTCGAGTAGCATGGTCATGCATTTTCCAAAATCCAACCACTCGAGAGGCCTAGAGATATCTCTCTCGTTGAATGGAGGGGCAAATCCTATCTTGATCGACCACGCCTCACAGCATGTTTCATGACAACCCCGAAAGCCATCTTTATAACTACCCAGTTACGGAGTAGCGTTTGACGACCCCTAAGTAAGCCATTACGTATCTTGAGAACATGCGACAATCTCAAGTCGAAGGATATAGTATACACATCGTATATGAAACCAACTAATGATATGAAATAATATAACGTTCTCGCAGTGTCTCATAGTGGGTCGATGTCCAACACCATGTTTTCTAACATGTGTCTATATTATTGGTTTGATATCTCCATATCTATGACCTGTGAAATATGGTCATCGACCAATACATATGCTAGTATACTCATAAGTGTCCTCACATGATCATCGACTAAGGATCCCTTTTAGAATGAACATCATAATGATGAATACAGAGTTTCACAAACAAGTCACGTACTTGTTAATCAATATCCATGATGTTATTCAAACAACAATCTCAAAGTTTATGAACATTTATGGAAATATAATCATCTCTATGATTGCCTCTAGGACATATTTCCTATAGATTTGCTATCAGAAAAGCAGTACAATTAATCATATTTCGCTATGTGATGCATTTGCAAAAAGAACTAATTACTAGTTCAAGTTCGGATGATTAATTGGAAGGTATCAGAACCTACAACGAAAGTAAGTAGCACTACTGTACTCGTAATCAGTGGCAAGAACCAACGAAAGTAAGTAGCACTACGGTACTCGTAATCGCATTGTCGCTCAAGCGTTCCTGCATTTTCACAATAAGAAGAAACATTACCACTTTACTACTCTACAGTCTGCTACTACTTGTCAGGAGCTGGGAAAACTGAGTGGGATAAAGAACAGAATGGGGAAGAAGATGACCAGTAGAGTCGGTGGCTATTGGAAACCAGTTGCTGTATTCACTTAAAAGGAACCAACGGTTGGGATTGAAGGACACGGGGAGAAGAAGAATCGGACTGTGGGATGATCTCTACAGTTTTACGGCATTGGTTAATTAGCTGTTACTTTTGTCGTTAGCTCTTTCCTTAATTCAGAGTCTGTAATTTGATATTACTGCACTGTAAGAAAACTGGAGATATATATTTGGCGATCAGGGAAATGGAAAGATAGAGATTCTCTTCTGACTAGTTGTTCCTTTAGTTTGTTAGAAAGTAGCTTTTTCCTTTTCTTATGTTCTTGTTTCTATGAATTTATCTCGTTTGTGTTTGATCTGTGAGTTCATAGTTGGTTATCTGTTTTGATCTGCTGGGTTCCGAACAATTTTGGGTTCTGTGTTGTTGGGGTCTTGACACTACTATACCATAACAAAAAGGAATGTACATAATTCTACTAACCTTGTTTGCTTTAGTAGTGGAGACAGACAGAGCAGAGAGAGCAGAAGCACTAGAAGGCGAGTGCGAGCGCTCCCTCTGCGAGGCGAGTGCAGGCGCTTAGAGTTAGTTGCGTCTGGGCCGATGATTGCTTAGAGTGGTGGCCAGTGGGCTGGTCCGAAGTTGACGAGCTTACGAGCGGCTCGCGAGCCAACTCGGACTCGACTCAAAAATTCAACGAGATGAGAAGGCAACTTGGTTTGATATGTTTACACTACGAGCCCGAGCCGAACCGACTCGAGCTGGTTTCGAGCGGAGCTGACTTGTGAGCCTTGAGCTTATTTTCCACCCCAGTCCTAGGGATCAGCATGCAACCAGTACGTATAGTCCCTTCCCTCTCCCCCCTTACAGGTAAGTCCAATGATACAATTGATTGAGGCTTGACTGGAAAATAAGGTTACAGGACAGATTTGGTCATGCAGTCCCTGAGCAGAGTTCGGGGGTTTTACTGTCATGGCTTCGTCGCTATATCCAATGCCCTGATGATGCGCCTCAGGACATGGTGAGGACTCACCTTGTTGCCTACCTCTCTTCTTATTTGGCAAGGTGTTGTTCCCTACAGCGCAGGGAGATGTTGTCTACCCTAGCTACATCCACATCACGGAGACTTTGGTTGATGCCCACGACGATGAAGTCCCTCAGTTCAGTTTTGGATCGGCGGTGCTTTCCTCCACGTACAGGGGATTGTGTGCGGCTTGTGTGAAGACAACGGGGGAGGAGCCCGTTCTTGCAGTGTGCTACTTGTTGCTACAGATCTGATCTTGGGAGCACTTTCCTGTTGGGTGCCCGTACTTCCGGGAGCTCGTTCACCTGTATCCGTTGGACACTGACTTCTACGGTGGATACCCGAATGATGCTCCCACAATGGAGTTTCGGTGGACGGTTTTCTACTTAGGATGGGCAAGGGATAGACCTCGGAGAGTCTACTCCAAGTTTCATAATTACTTTGAGACCCTGCACGAGAATGAAATAATATGGCAACCCTGGACTTCTGATTTGTTGATCACTACGGCGCCGCATGGATTGTCGCAGCAGTGTGGGCAGGATGGTGCTTACTGGTTGATGACGTATCACCTCGTGTTCTATCATATGGTGGAGACGTATTGCCCAGCTCGAGTGATGCGCCAATTTGGACTTTATCAGCAAATCCTCCCTCTAGTTGGCCAACCTTTTGCCACAAAAAGTGCATATGTACGTTTAATTCATAAATATGAATTGTAATTTGTAATTATAATTTGTAACTTACAATTTTCATTCCCGTAGGCAAACTCGAAGGGGCCAAAGGAGCGACGAATGGCGCGACACGCAATTACCATAGACGACGGCCTGGGAGGAGTCCGCCACGGAGCAGGTAGTAGCGGAGGGTCAACCATACGACCTCGAGTCGTACGTCGTGTACTTGGAGTGGTATGTGCCTCGTACCCGAGCACGACTTACTGCGACACCTCCCTCAAGGCCTGAGGAGGTCACCGACGTCGAGCGGTTGGCTCTCGGTCATCCTGTATACCACACAGCACGCCAAGATGACGCAGTACGAATATACATTATATTTCAATTCACATTTTTTTTACTAATCATGTTTTCTTGCAGTACGACCGTGTGAGCCGTATCTACGAAGAAAGTTCCACTGCAGTACGGCATGCGGCCCACAGCTCTAGGTCCAGCCTAGTTGGGGTTCTACGTTCTATCATGGACGATCTAAGAGCATCATGAAGGCGTTGACATGCGGCCATCACAGTGACATTGCCGTATGGGGTGGTGAGCGAGGCGCTCGTCCTTCATCTCTCAGGCCGTCACGCCCTAGCATGGGCGGAAGATGATCGAGCTTTGCACGATCGTCTTCCTCTCAGCATGGCCATTAGAAATCGCATGTACGACATGTACATTTAGCTGTCATACTTTGAACTACTCACCCAAACTAACCTATTTGCTAATGCCATATCCATTTATAGCGCAAGCGTAGAGATCAATCTCTCCTGCCTTCGTCGTTTAGGCCCGATCGAGACTTACCTGAGTCCTCGCGGGTACATTCACCGCAAGATTTCGGCTTTGGCCAGGCCTATACCTTGTAACCTTCCATAGTTTCGGTGCAGTCACGTCATCTACGCAGGCGCCACATGAGGTACAATACCTTTGATTGAAGTTATTACTTGCTATTGAACATAAATTTCTCGGAGGTACCTAACATTTCCATTCGTATCACATTTTTTGCAGGATGTGCGCAGGGATCAAACTCTCCTTCCACCGTCGAGAGATGCTGAGGTACATACACCCACTGACGTGGACACCCCCGATCAGTACTTGCCACCAGCAAGCTATGGTTGGGGTACGTTTGTGACCCCACGCTTACTGCAGCACCCACCTCAGCGGACTTGGTTGGCGCCAGGGCAGGTATGTTTGTGCAGCTAAAGTTATTCCCAACACGACGCTGTGCTAACAATACGCATGTGCAGGTTTTGCAGGATGAGTTCTCCCAGTGGGCAGCGCAGCCTACGACCCCGCAACATTCATCGGTAAGTGTCTCTTGTAATTTAAGCGCACTCCCTTTTAAGCACGACACTAACAGTGTATTCCAATGCAGCCTCCCGCGTGGGTGACAGACATGTTGACTACACAAAACCTGGGTCCCAGCCAGCTATACGATGCCCCTCGCGAGACAGAAGATACACGTTATGAGCTGTGGAGCACGACACACGAGCCCTATCGGTTCACATTCCCAGAAGACCAACTCCGCCATCAGCGAAAGCAGCGAGAAGATTAAAGTTGATGCTCGAGGCAGCGACCGGTTACAGTGATGTACTTCAGTGCGTACGTGTAATTGATGTATGCCTTCAGCCCATTTGTACTAGTTTAAGAATGATAATCCTTATTACTATGTCGATATGGTATGTTGCTTTTATAACATATGATCTTTTGTTTACTCATATTGGCCTAATAAAGGCGATGGTCCATCACGATTACACAACTCTCGAGGAGCAACTTCGTAAGGTCGATTAGACAACTCACGAGGAGTAGCTCTACTGCCAGCGAGTTCTCACATCGGCCTGAAAAAGGCTCTGGGATTGTACGATTCTGGCGTGTAGCTTTGTCAAGCCGATTAGACTAGTCATGCTGTCATTAATGGATATTATCTTCTTCTAATGGTCAACAGTTAACATTTTACTCACACTGCACACTCAGTACACACTACTGCACACTGCACAGTCTGAAGTAGCCACTCACTGCCTACTTTGAACTCCGAATTGACCACTTATTGTACACTACATTTTGTCAGTACTGACACCTTGCATACATGACTACCTTTTCAGCCCGACTTGACTACACACTCCGGTGTTTTGCTATTCGTCTTTATGTTTCAATCTTACCTCTCAACACTTAGTCCATACACCACCCCTTCGAGTCTATAAAAGGCCAAACCGCAGGCACACATCCACAGCTCCCACTCACACTTCACCATGGCTGCATCCTCTAGCAGAGCATTCTCCTGGACACCAGATATGAGCACCGTAGCCCTTCATTACACGTTGAAGGTTACGCGTGGTGGGAAGGATGATCCATTCAAGGAGGAGAACCTAAGTAAAGTGGTGTCCAAATTGCAAGAGTGGCGTCCGATATTACGGAGGCATAACGTGACAACCTCTGGCCTGAACCTTGTGACCTCCGATGACCTCAAGGCACACTTGCAATGGTGGCGTCAAAGGTATTTCAGGGTGTGCGAACTAGCCGACCACCCTTCTGCTATATGTTTCTCTATAAGATCTTACAGGATACTGATGCTGCCCGATCAGTACGCAGAGCATATTAATGTTAGTTATTTCATATTTGTTCACCCTACTAATCTTTTTAGCATCATATATACATAAGTTCACTATTTCGTATGCTCGTCTTGTGTGTTAGTCATTCCCATAGGATGAAGAGTTGCTGAACAAAGATATACCAGAATTCTTAGCGATGTATATGCTCTTTGGCAGGGGTGTGATGCCTGGTTCACACAGAAGACACATAAGAGGATCCAACTGGAGGGGTAGAGTTCGACACAGTACTGTTGCAGCAGCAAGTTCAAGAGGACGTTCAATCACCATCGGAGGGGGGCTTGCTCCTAACTATGAAAATGACGATGACGATGATGACGATGATTTCGTATCACCTAGACCTTAACGTTCAAGCACTACCACAGCATGCCATTCAAGCACTACTACAGCAGGTTGTTCAAGAAACAATGCAAGAGGACGTTCAACCAGCATTAGAGGTGGGCTAGCTCCTAACTATACAAATGACGATGATGATGATGACGATTTCATGCCACCTAGGCCAGCAAACTTGCATCCTCGGAGTCCTGCTAAATCTGACGATGATATTACATTAAGCCCTATCAGCGATCCAAGCGTAATACCCCGTCGCCACCAATATATAACTTTACTTTTTTTGACCATGCCCTATCCTGACTATCCCGACAACCATGGACATAGAATGTATGGTTTTGTGACTTATGTTGTATCCCAGTTTTATAATTCTCTAAAGTATGTATGTACCTATGTTGTATCCCAGTTTTATGAATTCTTAAGGTATGTACCTATATTGTATCCCAGTTTGTGACTTAGCCCTGCACCCCATAATTTAATCTTGTCATCGACCGAGAAATTATTTTTAACTTGCCCATGCTGCTCCAGCGGAATTTTTTTATGCCATTTCCAGTGCTTGATAATTTATGCGTTCATTTTTGCTTTGAAAATTATGCGGGGAGTTTGAAAATCGGCTTTTATTTTTGCCCTTTTTTAGTTTTGCCGCTGTAATTTTTTTTTTGTAAAATAGCCGATCTCGCGACAAAATTGTATGAATAGCTAAATAATAAGGCAATGTTGTTTTGTTCGGTCGAGAATTTTTTCCAATCATTTTGACGCACACAATATTATTGCCAGCGGTTAGGACCGACGGGATTCTTTCTTTGCGAGCTCGCGACGCGCTGGATTTTATTTTGCGAGGTGCAATTTTCCATTACTAGAGTGTAAGATCGAGGATGCCGACTAGAGGGGGGGGGGGGTTGAATATGCGGTTTTAAAAATTCTTCTCACTAAATATACGCTCTATTGATCTCTATGTCAAAACCTAAACAATAATCAATGCGGAAGCGATAAACTAGGGTTTTGACAAATAAGAGCCTAAATCAACTAGGCTTACTAAGTGCACTAGCTAATTATGTCTCTACTCAAGAATATACAATCCTAAAGACAATCAAGCAATTTAATTCTAGGAATGTAAATTGTAACAATGTAAATAGAGAATTGCAAGCAAACATAAATAGACACACCGATGTTTTACCGTGGTGTTCAGAGACTTGCCGGTCTCCCCTAATCCACGTTGAGGCAAGCCCAAACCACTTTGGACCGGCTCCACGAATTGAGCACCCACCTCGATTCCATTAGTGGTAGCTCTTTCCCCCTCCGGGTAGGCGAGCTCCGACCTTCACAACTTTGCCGGGCCTTCTCACAATCTCCTTGAGAAGGTCACCATGCATGATGCCTCCACACGCCGTCTAGGTGTCGGCAAACACCAAGAGTAACAAGTCAAGCCTTCTAGCTTGAACCCCACAAAGTGCAACACATGCACAAGGATGTTCAATCCTTCTCTAGATGCAACACATGTAACTAGAGGTTTCTCTTCTTGCTCACAAAGTGCAACACCTGCACAATGTAGAGGAGAGACCCACACTAGCTCAATAGAAAGAAAATCAACACCAAAGAGATTCTACACAAGAAACTCTAAATCAAATTCATCTCAAATCACTCAAATATGGCTCTATAAGCTCTTGGGGTTTTGCTCTCACAAGAATACCTCAAATGGGTGCTAGAGCAGTCACAAAACCTCCTAGCTCAGCCCCTTTTATAACCCCTCAAGAAAACTAGCTGTTGGGGGGGTGGGGCAAAAAGGGTCAAAAACGCAGCAACCCCGGTGCTACCACCCTACTAGGGCCAGTAGCACTGCCTCTAGGCCAACGGTCACTTTCGTGCATTAAAAACACTAAAAACTAGCCATTGCTACAGTACCCCGGTGCTACCGCCCATCTAGGACCGGTAGCACTGGCCATTTCCACCAAAAAAACCATTCTCTGGAGTTTTTACACCGCCTCTGGGCTGTTAGTATCACCCCGGGTGGTGCTACCGCTATCTAGGGCCGGTACTACCGCCCATCTGGGGCGGTGCTACCTCTGTTCCAGCTACTAAAACGCTCATAACTTTTTACTCCGAACTCCGATTTAGGTGATTTTTGATTCTATGCGAAGCTTATCATGAGGGCTACAATATCCACCCATTTTAAAGATTTAAGCAACCATAGATATTTTTAAATATCACAAAAATAAAGACTCTAATGTAGTCATTCAAGTCTAAAATCTGATTTCTCGAAATCCCTCACATAGACTTGATAAAAAAGCATGACTACAAGCTAGAGAGAGTCAATAAGATCAAATCTTATGCCATTTGGTGATCAACTCATGATCAAAACAATTTGCAAATAAACCGAGAACCCATGAGATCAATCCTCTAGCTATGTAAGGATCAACACATGATCCCGACACTTTGCAAAACACATTTGCAAATACCAACACATGCTCTAGGATCAAAACCTTAACCTCTAGTTTATTTGCAAAACACATTTGCAAATAGAAAAATCATAAACTTTACTTAGCCTTTTGATGATCAACACATGATCAAATCACAAGCTAAAACACCAATGCATGAGCTCTCACCTTTTGCAACACATGCAAAACTTAGCTCCATACAAAATCCAAATCGATTAAGATTCAATAAGAAGCGAGCATGAGCTCCCTTATTTGCAACACATGCAAATACTTAGCTCATGCAAAATCAAAACAAGAGAGTGAGCTAGAGTGAACCGGATTGAGTTCATCAACACATGATGAAGATCAAGCTAAAATACTTAACCCCTCTTAATAGTATGGCACCTAACTAGCAACCCGGTCTCCCATCCAAACACCGAGACCGGTAAAAGACTAGGAACACATCCTTAGCCCTAGCTAGTTATACCTTTGCCTCTAGCACATCCACTTGGAGCTTTTATGATTTTCATCATCTTCTCTCCAAGTCGGGATCTTTGTCTTGTTTATCAACACATGATGAACTCCCCTTGTCTTAGCTTCGGGATCCTCTTTTGAAGCTCATCAACACATGATGACGTACTTGTCCCATTTATCCATCTCAACCTTGGACTTAACCTATTTCAAACTCATTGAAAGTGTTAGTCCAAAACGCATGGTTGTCTTAATCATCATTGCACTCCATTAACACATAATGGATGCTCCCAAGATCATTTGATCTTTTCCTTTGATGATTGACCATAACCCAAAGACAAATGATTGAAAGATTAATTGTGTCTTGAGTATACTAATACAACTAATGCTTCATATACACAAGTGTCGGCGTTTCGAGCACCGGCGAGTGAATTTTTAAGTCTAAGGGGCCGCACGTTCCCTCTCCTTGAATGGTTAGACTCGGGAGTCCAAGATGTATACTGGTTCGAGCCGAATGTCCCTACTCCAGTTCGTGTGGTAGTGCTATATTGCTTCGGGTGCAGATGACTGCACGGTTTTTACAAGCGGGAGCTGAAGGCTCGAATGGGTGAGAGCGAAAATAGCCTATTCGTGAAGACCGAGAGGAGGGAGCCCACCCTCCTTGAGGATCCTGCCTCCCTTTATATAGCCGGAGGGGGCAGGTTACATGGGAAGTTGGGAGAGAAAAGGATGAGGTGATCTAAGCTAGGAGCTCCGGTCCTTCGTCTTGGCGATTGGTCAGCGTCCGCTTCCCCCCACGCTGGGTTGGTGGACTCACTGAGCAGAGCAGTTTGCCGTTTCATCGGGAAATAGCACACCTGCTCTCTGCAAGCCTATCAAGCGCTGACGTTGCCTCGGGAGGGAGCGCGTCCTCATGCCGTGCGTGTCTGGACGATGAGACCAGAGCTTGACTTCGGCAACCTCCTCGCCACCTTGGGAAGGAGCCACCGCCTCGCAGCCACCTCTCGAAATCGTGTCCGTAGGGCACGTGGCTAATGGTCGTGGAGGCCCGACACTTGGCCCTCTACGGAGATCGCCTCGGCTTGGTCGGAGCTCGTGGGAGTCCGACTGTGGCGGGGTCGACGCCCATTATCGGAGACGAGCTTGGGGCAGCTCGTTAGGTCGGGGTCGATTGTCCTTTGTGGCCCCGCGGGGCCTTTGGTCGGAGCCGGGCTTGGGGCAGCCTGTTCGTCACTCCGGGCCGTTGGGGTACCCATGGTATGAGTACTCGTCAGTAGCCCCTGAACCCCCGAGCGAGTTCGTTAGATACGGTCGGGGGTTTAGCTTGGTTGGCAAAACATGGTCGAGTGCGGCGACCGGACCTGGTCGATCGATTCGATTGACCTGGTCGGTTGGTTCCAGCCTGGTGTGCTCTAGCGCATCCGGTAGCTGCCGGAGAACTGGGCGGGGGTAGCTCTGCCACCGGAAGCCTTTAATTACTTCGTTGCGCGTGTCGCGCATGGTTTGGCACGTCTTGACCGTATGTCTTCTCGGCCGCTTCGGAATCTGGCGAAGGCCGCTTCGTCTTCCCGCGTTTGCGTTTACTAGGAACCGTTTGACCTCCCTTCATTTGTGTATATAAGAATATCACCGCTCGCTTGAACGGTTGTCCCCAGCCCAGAATCCTCCTTTGCAACCTCTCAATGGCTTCGTCGCATGTGCTGGTTTTTAGTTTTGGTGACGACGATGAGGTGGAGGAGGAGGATCCCTTGGCCGACCAATGGGCAAATCACGACCGGGCGATGGCCGAACTCGCGGAGGAGGTGGCCGTGGCCCGCGACACTGCCGCCGTTGATGCGCTGCTTGAGGTCGTTCCACGGCTATCAAAGCGCAGGAGCGCCTCATCGAAGCGATAGAGGCGTCGGCGCGGCGTGACCTTAGGTTCTTACATAGCATTGTGTAATGTTCAACCGGGGTCTATAATAAAATTTTCTTCCTTTTTGATCGCCTGCATCTGCGTGATGACCGTTTAGCCACTTTCCCGCACTACTCAAGCCCCGAGGGTCGCAATCGATGCGTGGCCGCTTCCCTTAAGCACGGTATCCAGATGCCTTATCGCGCCGCCTTGGTTGGCGCGCAGACGTCAGAGCCGGACGCGCCTTGGTCGCGCGACGACGACGGATGCCTCTCAGGAGGTTCTGGTGTCCGAGTGCTCGTTTAACGTCGTAGCTGGACGAGGCCCCGGTCGGCGCGGACGACCAGATGCCTCTCAGGAGGTTCTGGTGTCCGAGTGCTCGTTTTACGTCGTAGCTGGACGAGCGCTCATTTTACGTCGTAGCTGGACGTGGCCTTGGTCGGCACGGATGACCAGATGCCTCCCGGGAGGTTCTGGTGTCCGAGTGCTCGTTTAACGTCGTAGCTGGACGCGGCCTTGGTCGGCGCGGACGACCAGATGCCACTCGGGAGGTTCTGGTGTTCGGGTGCTCGTTTAACGTCGTAGTTGGACGAGTGCTCATTTCACGTCGTAGCTGGACTTGGCCTTGGTCGGCGCGGACGACCAGATGCCTCTCGGAAGGTTCTAGTGTCCGAGTGCTCGTTTCACGTCGTAGCTGGACGAGTGCTCGTTTCACGTCGTAGCTGGACGCGGCCTTGGTCGGCGCAGACGACCAGATGCCTCTCGGGAGGTTCTGGTGTTCGAGTGCTCGTTTAACGTCGTAGCTGGACGAGTGCTCGTTTCACGTCGTAGCTGGACACGGCCTTGGTCGGCGCGGACGACCAGATGCCTCTCGGGAGGTTCTGGTGTTCGAGTGCTCGTTTAACGTCGTAGCTGGACGAGTGCTCGTTTCATGTCGTAGCTTGACACGGCCTTGGTTGGCGCGGACGACCAGATGCCTCTCGGGAGGTTCTGGTGTCTGAGTGCTCGTTTTACGTCGTAGCTGGACGCGGCCTTGATCGGCGCGGATGAACAGATGCCTCTCGGGAGGTTCTGGTGTCCGAGTGCTCGTTTAACGTCGTAGCTAGACGAGTGCTCATTTCAAGTTGTAGCTGGACGCGGCCTTGGTCGGCGCGGACGACCAGATGCCTCTCGGGAGGTTCTGGTGTCCGAGTGCTCGTTTAACGTCGTAGCTGGACGTGTACTCGTTTTACGTCGTTGCTGGACGTAGGGCGTCCATCCCGAGTCCCTATCTGGAGAGGGTAGCTGCGAGAGGAGTGGCCGCTGTTTATCCCACGTGTACGCCCCGTCCGCAGGTGTGGGACCTGGAGAGGGTGAGCAAACGCGCGTTTACCTGCGTCGGTTTGAACGTCGTGCTCGTGGAGCTAATAACGGGTGATCCGAGTGGGACCTGGAGATCCCTCCCAAGGGGGACCTTTCCAAGCGGACGATCCCAGCGTAGGGTGTCCGGCCCACTGGGGGCGACCCATGAGAAACCTTTCTTTACTCGATCCCGTATCGAACTCTAGGCCGTCTGCCAACCCAGAGCACAGCTGGCTGTCACCCATCGATGGGTTCCGCGGGAGAGCGTGAAGTATGGTCTCAAACACGAGTTAAGGCGATTGGGTCGTCCACCAACCCAACTAGAGGCCCACTGGGGGCTCGCCTTGTCCTCGCCCCTTGCTCAATTTTCTGCTGGGGCGACTTGAGTCCACTTGGTGGATCATGCCTTTGGAACCCACAGCTTTTGACTGGGCCCCGGGCGCGAGCTATCGAGCTCTTTTGCCACTTAGGGGCTGCAGCGGCCCAGCGGGCCTTTCGCACGTGTCTCGGAGCAGCCGACCCGGCCCGAAGGCAGAGACCGAGAGGCCATAGGGTGCGCTGCTCGAAACGGTGTCTTTGCGTCTCCTGCAGTCCTATTAGACTTAAATGCACAGAGAGGAATTGGAAATCATTGCGTTTACCAGGGGCCTGGCGTGGCAGTCGAGGGGAAGGGGTGTGCGACGCTTCACCCGAGGAGGTGTCTGTTCGGCTGGTGCCTGCTCGGCTAGGTCACTTGTCTTTGCTTTCCTCACCTTCCTGCCTTTGCCTGAGACAAGAGAAAACCAGAGCGAAGGAGCCGGAGAAAAGAGATTCCCACCTTCCCCTTTTCTCACCTTTTTGCCGTTATTGCTTCGGAGATGTCGTGGCCGGAGTGTTCCGCTCAGCCCGCCCGCGCGCTCGGCTTGGAGAGGAAGGGGTTCTTCCCCCCGCGGGACGTCTCATGGTGGAAGGTGACGACGGGGGTAACTGTCCCCTCGCCAGGGGATGACGAGATCGTCGTGCCCGCCTCGTTCTATGAGCGCGGGTTCGAACTCCCGCTGCACCCGTTCATCCGCGGGCTGCTGCACTATTACAAGGCGGAGGTGCACCTCCTCAACCCAAACGGAGTGCTTCATATTGCGATCTTCATCACGCTGTGTGAGGCATTTCTGGGGATCGATCCCCATTGGGCGCTCTGGAGGCATTTCTTCCATGTGCGGCTGAGGAGAGACAAGCCATCGGACGCACCTGCGCCCATAGGCGGCGTGGCCCTCCAGCTGCGCGGTGGCCGCGGGTCGGACTACATCGAGGTGAAGCTCCCGTCGTCGAACCGGGGGTGGCACTCCGAATGGTTCTACGCCCGAAACCTGGGAGGTAGCGCCCCAGCCTTCACCGGCCGGCTCCCGGTGGCAGGGCCCGAGTGGACTTGGGGCACTGATCGGAAGGAAAAGAACAGGGTGGACGCGATTATCGACTGGATCAAAGTCCAGAGGGAACAGGGACTAACCGACGATGTCGTTGTGCGTGCATTCATGAAGATGCGCGTCCAACCCCTGATGGACAAGGTGCGCCCCATGTTCCGGCACGAGGGGGCGTCCGACCCCATGAGGACGGCGAAGTTGGAGCTCTCCACGTCGGAGATCGAGGCCAGGGTGTCCTTCGTAATGGGTAGGAGTGCTACCGAGGCTGCAGGTGGCCACCCCGAGCTATTCTCCTCGCGCAATCCCCCGAACTTGGTAATCCGAGCAGATCCCTTCCTCCTTTCCTCTTCCCCCTTAGCTCTTAGTAGTCGGTCTGATTTGTGTTTTTGCGTTATCTAGGGTCATGCCGGGATGGTTTCCCGGGCGTGTTTGCCGGGGGAGAAGGAGCTGAGGGCGGCGGCCCGTGCGGAGGCCATGCTGCGCGAATCCGCCCGCAAGAAGCGGAAGGAGGAGAGGAAGAGGAAGAGGAAGAGGAAGAGGAAGAAGAAGCAAGAGCGTGCGGCGAGGGCCGCGCGTAGCGAGGAGGTCTCCGATACGACCGCCGTTGAATCGGCTGGTCTGGGGTCGACCTCCAGCGACGGCAACGATAGTGGCGGCGAGGACCCCTACAACGGGATCGAGTTCGCGCCACCGACTGGTCGCGGCTCGATCGAGGGCGCCGGCGCGAGTGCCGCAGTCGCCGAGCCTCAGACGGAGGCTCCCCCGGCGACAATGCCCTCAGGGAAGCAGAGGAGCGACTCGCCTCCGCACGGGGGACCGGCGAAGAAGACGCGGTTGCCACGCACCCGCTCGGCGCTGTAAGTGCTCTCATCCCCGAGTTGCATTCCGCAGGGTAGTTTGGGCAGTTGCTAATCGACTGTTCTGTGCAGAGCTTACAGGGGGGTGGCTGTGGCAGCGGCGGCTTGTCCGGCAGGGCTTGAGGAGCCACGGGTTGAGGCACCGTAGGCAATGTCGGAGCCGTCAGCGGAGACAACTACAGTCGCGGCGCCGGCGGCTGGGTCGGAGCGCGAGAAGGGTCGGACAGCTCTTGGCGAGTCGGGGCCTTGTCTGGAGGCTGAAGGGGGCGAGAAGGAGCTCCCGCCGCCGCCGGGGAGTCCGCCGGCTTGCGCGACCCGGGTTCCCGGGGGAATCCTAATGTCGCTGCCCAGGAGCCCACCGGCTGGAGTGGTCCAGGCATTGGAGGTGGTCGTCGCCGAGCCACAGGGGGGACGCCGCGTGACCCCCCGCAGGCGCAAACCGCCGATGCTGTCGCAGACGGGTCTGCTCGGCCACCTTTGCCCTCGTCAGCCGGGTCGGGAGACGACCAGCCCGGCGGGCCGTCCCTGGCGTTGGACGACCCAGCAGAGCACGGCGAGTGGGAGGCCCTGCAGAAGGGCGTCCGGCGCGCCGAGGCCAAGGTGAGCCAGATCTAGAAGGGCCTGGCTCTCCTCCTCGAGTCTTGTAGCAGGGCGGCGGACGGGATTACGGCTGAAATACGCCCGACTGGCGCGGTAAGTCAGACATAACCCCACCTTTGCAGCTTTTCGACGAATTTATCATGGGCTAACAGGGTGTTGCTTTTTGCAGCACTCGCGGGCCCGCTCGGGGGACAAATCCGAGCTCCTCTGGCGTTTGTACAGTCGGAGGTTGGCTACTGAGGAAGAATGCGATCGGCTGCGCCCCGAGCTGCGCGATGCTCAGGAGGGCTTAGCCCCGAGCTGCGCGATGCTCAGGAGGGCTTAGCCCAAGGGCGGGCAGAGGCGGAAAAGGTCCGCCAAGAGCTAGGCCAGGTCGCGCAGCTCCTGCACGAGGAGCGGCTGGGGAATAAGTCATTGAGGACACGGGTGTCCGAGCTTGAGTCCCTTCTGGCGGCGGCCAACAGCGCCAAAGAAGCCGCCGTTGCCACGGAGGGGACCGCGCTGTCGGAGGCGACCCGCCTCCAAGGCGAGCAGGATAGGCCCAGAAGGGCGCCGAACAAGCGCGCATCGAGCGTGATGCCGCCCGAGAGGAGCTGGCCAAGGCCGAAGAGGAGCTTCGCGATCTGACGAGCTCCACGGCCGGTAAGTGACCTGACTCTTTAATCGATTTTGCAATCGTGGTTCGTAGGGTGCGTTTTCTGACGTTATCCCGGTCTGCAGAGCTGCAGAGGAACTTTGGCAACACCGTCGAGGCGCGGCGAGAGGTGGTGGAGGCACGCGACGTGGTGACCACAGCCCGCGATATGGCCCTGACATCGCTGCAGTTGGTGGAGGTGGAGCGGTCCGAGCTGGCCGACGAGCTGGCGACCCTTCGAGGGGTCGGTAGGGAGGTCTGTGATCGAGTGCTCGGGACCGCGCCGGGTTAGAGCTCGCTCGCCACCGAGTTAAGCCGCGTGCCCGAGCACGTCGCGAACTCGGTGAGTGAAGGCGCCACGCTCGGAGCCTCCTCGGCGCTCGTCTGCGCCATCTCCCATTATGACGGCATCAAGCTCGCCACCGTCAGCAGCGGGATTGCCGGGAACCGGACCGTCGAGGAGATCGACAGGTTCGAGCTTCAAGTCGAGCCGCATGCCCGGTTGATTGCCAATAGGATTCCGCCAGGGAGCGTCCTCCACAGAGAGTAGAGAAAAGTTAGATGTTTTCCCTCTCTTAATGTAAAAAACCTTAGCTTGCAATAAACTGAAGTTTGGCAAGTTCCAATCTGTCTTTTGCACCTTCCTGTTGTGATGAACGCTCGGCGACCATAGCTCTAGAAACCGCAGGGCTTGGTGTGGGATATAGATTCCAGGGTATCCTCAGGAAAGGCCCAAGATGGAGGCCTAGAAGATACTCCCCGCGTCAGGCCCCGCTGCCGTGCACAAGGGGACATATCCTAAAGGAAGTTGAACTTATATTTAGATATGATAGATACGGTTGTATTCCGAGTCGTTAATAGGGTAGATAAAGATGTAAACTCTATCCTATAAAGATGTAAACTCCCCGAAGTAACGGACAGGTTGAGCGAGCTAATGGCATGGTGCTCCAAGGCATAAAAGCAAGAATTTTCGATCGACTCCAACCATATGCTACTCGGTGGGTCAAGGAGCTGCCTTCAGTACTCTGGGGGCTACGAACTACCTCCAGCAGAGCAACCGGGTAGTCACCTTTCTTTCTGGTATATGGCACAGAAGCGGTCTTACCAACCGAGTTAGAATTCGGATCCCCGCGGGTTCGGAGTTATGAAGAGATCGCTTTAGAAGACAAATGCTAGAAGACCTCGATAGATTGGAAGAAGCCGTGATATCGCAACAATTGCTCGCGAAATACCTCCAAGGCTTACGACGCTATCATGGGCGCAATGTAAAGAGCCAGCTTCTCCAAAGGAGATCTAGTCCTAAGGAGGAATCAAAAGAGCGAACATAAACTCTCCCCAAGTTGGGAGGGCCCTTACATCATTGATGAAGTAATTCGTCCGGAGCTTATAAACTTAAGCGAGAAGATGGATCGACAATCAAGAATACTTGGAATATAGAATGCCTACGCCGCTTTTTCACTTAAGTTTTTGTACTACATTTAATCTTTTGTGAATAAAAGTTCGATTGAAAAGTCGCTTTCATATAACCTCTTTTATAATCGTGAATTCGAGTGCTTCGCTCTTATGTTAAGACTCAGGGACAAGATCCATGAATCATATCCCAGAGCCTGGGGGCTGGAGTCAGATGAACAAAGGTCACCGGTCAAACCACTCGAAGATATATACTTTCATGAAGGAAAAACAGGGAACACTTTTTATGCCTTTAAAGGTCAAGAGTCTCTACAATCGACAAAGAAGTATCCCTGACTTCCTCCCAGAGCTCGGCAGCCCGATCTTCGTCAACATCGCGAGCGTAGCCTTCCCTAAGGGCCTCAAGATCCACTCGGGGATAGAGGGACTTGGTGATCGCCAGGGTCTGGCTGGCACCGTTAGCCGCTGTTTCCTTCAGCAGGTTCTTGAGGGCCCCCGGGGCTTCCTTTAGCCGGACGACGACCTCACCCCTGCTGAGTGGCCTCGCCACTTGGATGAAGCGAACTCAAAGGGGGGCTAGAAGCGCCCTGGGCTCGGTAGCAGAAGTTTCGAGAACCTTAACTCTCTCGCCAAAGACGACGTATTGCGCCTGAGTTTTGACCTTATAATCTGCAAGGCAAAGCGTTAGAGAGGATAGTAAAGGATCAAGCAAAGACTAGTTGACAGCTACACCTTCAAAATCCTTCTCCAGCTTCACTCGGGAATCTTCCACTGCTTTAAGTTTTCCTTCGAGCTTCGCGAGAGCCGAATCCCAAGCTGGAGCAAGCATAAGAAATCGGCAAGATAGTCGACTAAGCGAAAAACATGAAACAACCCAAGAGATAGCTACCTCGGAGAGAGCCGGTGATATCCGATTCTCCCGGCGATAGCGCTTTGTTCTGTCGCGATGTCCGAGTTCGACCGAAGGGATTGCGCTCGCCGTATACTCGGCTTTGATGCGTGCTAGGTCGGCCAAGTACTCTGGCGCGTCGGATTTCAGTGGAGCATCCTTTGAATGTACTCGGACTTTCGCTCAAGCGCTCCCTATTTTCTATAATCATCATAGCAAAAGGTAAACGCGGAAGAAGGGCGTATGAGAACACACGTCTTGGAGGAACGCCACCGGGCGGCATGTGCACGAGCCTTGGCATGGATGAAAAGTCATCCTCTCTCTCTCTTCTTCCTCCGGTCGCCCAAAAGCTTCAAACCTCATCATCGCAAAGGTTGTATCTGTTATTAGCCAGGGGTGAGCAGGGGCTGGCGGGACTCGGTGAATCTCTTCAACCTCAGGGGACGAGCAGGAGGTCGGTTTAGGAGCAACGGGATCTGTCGCAGGGGCAACGCGAACAGGAGACGGCGCCAGGGGACTAGGAGACACTTCGCGCCCTGTAAGCGCTTCGCCGAAGTATGAACTCCGGAGGTCCAACCTCAGCAGGGCCCCAGCGGAGACCGACGGGCGATTGCGAAGGGTCCTCGTGAAGAAGAATCGCCAAAAGACCAAGAATAAAATGGAGTCAACGGAGTAACGGACTGTTGATTTCCTCATTCTCATCGGGGCTTCTTGCGAATAGTCGGACCACCTCGAAGAACCACTCGACCGTCGCCGATCGGTGCCCCGCTTTCTAGACAACCCACCGAACTCGCGCAGTGGATCTTGGATTTTGGGACCACCAACCGGACGTCGGGGGGCCACGAGGTCATCGACAAGATCTTCTTTCCTTCTTTGCAGCGGGCCCCCTGCTGAGACCGCGCCCGGCGCTTCGAGAACACCGGGCGAGGAGGCATTTCGGAAGGGAGGAACATCAAGAATGCGATGCGTCCCAAGATGAAGATCAAGAGTTAGCAAAACTTCAAAGAACGAAGAAACGCAAAATTCTAATAAAAATCGCCACCGCAGGAGGGGGCGTGATATGTTGAAAGATTTCGGCACTTGATGATAATATGTCGATGCTCGAGATAAAGAGTTCTCCACCGCGCATAACCTCTCCCTTGGCAAATCGTCTGGCCGTTCCCGTGTTGGGTCACTTTGTCCCCTATAAGTTTAATCCCGATGAACTCGCCTTCAGCGGGCGCACCCGCGGGAGATGAAGTGGACGGCCAAACCCACTCTCAGAAACCCGCTTATCTTTCACTTTCCGATCAAGCCAAGAGTTCGACACTTGATCCATGTCTAAGAAGCAGGCGAACCCGTGAAATAGACATTGAGGGACGGCGCCAAATGAACAGAGGCAGAGACAAATCGGGTTGGAGACAAGAAACCATTCCCTATGCCACTCTTGTTGGAGGTCTTGACAGAATGGCAAAGTAATCCTTCTTCAACCCTTCCCACTGAATCCAAATACCCGATAACCTTGGGGTCATTTTTGGAGGATAGGGCTTCAGAGATAAAGGTGACTAAAGAGGTCGAAATGGGGCTAATGCCTTAAAAGCTTCACAAAGGTGGACAAAGAGGGAAATTTGGAGGATAGAATTGGGGTTTAGATTCACCAATTCGATTTCATAAAAGAAAAGAAGGCCGCGAAGGAAAGAATTGATGGGAAGACCAAGGTCATGGTGGAAAAAGGGTTCAAAACCACCACTTCCTGAGCGGGAGTCGGGACGGATTCACCGGGCGGGCGTATGGAGATCGTGGCAGATCAGCAAGATCCCATCGTCTACCATGGATTTCAGCTTCTCCTCGGTCGTTGTCGAGGTCGTCCAATCTTGTGGTGAAGGCGGAGAAGGAGTAGAAGAAGACATTCTTGCAGAAAAGATTGACATCGACTCGAGAAGGCAAGAACAGCGAAGGTTAACCTTGGTGGCGGAGAGTTCAGGAAGGCGAGAAGGAGAAAGGAGAAAAAGCTCGGCGGAAAGATGAACTGCTTCAAGGTCAGACGACCTAGTTTTTAAAGAGAGAACAATAAGGTCTCGCCGAATCGGCGGAAAAATCTACGAAACGCCTCATCCTTTCGCATTCCTCATAAATGATTTACGTGCCCGTCGCCTCGACTTACGGGGCTTGAGAATTTGACCGGATCGCGCCGAGGCCACGCCGCCCCATGATGGGGCTCGCTTCCCACTTACCGTATTAAACGGGATGTGGATGGTCTTCAACTTGAATAAAAACTTGTTTTCTTACGGTACGCCCCACGTTGGGCCTTTGGGTGGTTACCGCATGACGGAATCATGTACCGTAAGATTGAGCCCAAACGGGCACAGATCCATGGGCGTGCTCCACGAGGGCCGAGGATGCTGTGCGTCGTTTTAAACGAGTACGGATGCCCTTCGGATCTAAATGTGATACGCTCCAAGAGAGCTTAAGCGGTCCGACATCACCGAAAGGGTATCACTCGCCAAGAGCCGTCAAAAGTAATATGCTCCAAGAGAGCCTAAGTGAACTCGACATCACGGAAAGGGTATCACTCGCCATGAGTCGCCTAAACGTGATACGCCCAAGAGAGTTTGCCGCTCCGATAACCGAAAAGATGTCACTCGCCAAGAGCCATATGAAATCATGATACGCCCAAGAGAGCTGGTCGTGCTCTTAGGATACGGTATCATTCGCCATGAGCCAGATAACCTCGTTACGCCCCAAGTTGACTAAAACTATATCTCGCAATCGGATATGGGGATCGCTCGCCAAGTGCAACGATGCGCCCAAGTCGAGCCTAAGCTATGTCTAGCGGCAGATGGACACCTCCTTTCGTGTTCAACCAACACCCAAGATCCGAGACGCCTAGAACGAGACTAATACACGACAAGGGACTGACGAGAGATTCTTCTACGTAAGGTATTTCTTTATTATGTACAAAATTCTTCGCATTACGCCTAGGAAACTATATGTTGCAGAGAACTACGCCTCCCAGCGCACGCCGGCCGAAAGCTCGGTGAGGGATCCCTAGCCTCGCTAAGGGCGGTACGACCTCAAGGAAAGTGCCGATTGCCTCGCGGTCACGCCGCTTCACCTCCTCCTCCAGCAGCCGCTCGAAGCTCGATCAAATTCCTCCCAACGCTTAACTAGCTCGGGTCCGCCGCTTGATGATACCACCGAGGCATGATGAGGACAAAAGCTTGAAGCAAAAGAATGGAGGGCGTAGTTTAAGAGATACATTTTGAAGCGCTGGTACGCTTTTATAGCCAATTCGCACGTAAATCAAGTAAGCGCCGGATATTAAGTGTCGGAAGTCAAGAGATTTGGTGTTAATGCAACCAGAAGACGAAGAGTTTTTCCATTTGAATAAGTTGGCACGAGAAAACAAGGCAACCTCAAGACCGCTCGATGACCGCTGCGATAAAATTAAAGGCTTCAGGGGAAAAGTATCGAATCTACGCTTGTGACATGATAAGAAGTCCGTAAGGCGCTCACAAATAAATCACTCAGAAAAGATTTGCGCTTAATAAAAGCAAAGGATGGAATTTATGATCGAAGTTCTTCATAATTCGCTTTGTTGCAAAAGGAAGGTTTTTTCGATTGGATAAGAAAACCACGGATTACAAGCGAGAGCCCCGAGTAAAGCAATGGATCATGAAGCACTCGGGACTGCTAGGATATAGATTCTGTGGTATCCTCAGGAAAGGCCCAAATGAAGGCCCAGAAGATACTCCCCGCGTTAGGCCCCGCTGCCGTGCGCAAGGGGACATATCCTAAAGGAAGTTGAACTTATATTTAGATATGATAGATACGGTTGTAATTCGAGTCGTTAATAGGGTAGATAAAGATGTAAACTCTATCCTATTAACTGACTAGAATCTTGTAACCGATCGGAATCTCCAAACCGATCAGGACTCTGTAAGCCGCCCCACCCCTGCTATATAAGGGAGAGGGCGGGCAACAACATAGGGATCCAAGCATAGAGCAATCAAGCCATAGAGCATAGAACACCTCATATCGCCCAGAGCATATTGTGTTTTGAGCAACCCCAGATCCAAAAGATCCATATAATCCCAGCACACAGGATTAGGGTATTATCTCCTCCGAGAGCTCAACTCAGATAAACCCCTTGTTTTGTGTGACCATCGAGTTTGAGATCGAGCGCCTACCCCATAAATTCATTGCCGACTACAAAAGTCAACAATTGGTCAAGCGTAGGTCGGTGCGTTACCATTTAGGAGGGAAGCGTGAAGAGGACAGGAACTTGGTTATGAAGCATTCACACGCACTTGCGCGAGACAGGAGTGTTCCCGACCGACCAAGGGTCGCTCCGTGTGGGCACTTCCTTCTTCCGCAAAGCGCTACTTAGCAACCGTAGCCGCTGGGGCGTAGGCCGTAGTACTTGGGTCGAGAGGGTTACCGTTTTAGGAGGAATCCTGTAGTTGGTCGGGTCATCGACCCGAGTGAGTGAATGAACTGGCTGTGCTCGCACGGGAAAGGGGTGTTCCTGACTGACCAAGGGTCGCTCCGTGTGGGCACTTCTTTCTTCCGCAAAGCGCTACTTAGCAACCGTAGCCGCTGGGGTGTAGGTCGTAGTACTTGGGTCGAGAGGGTTACCGTTTTAGGAGGAACCCTGCGGTTGGTCGGGTCACCGACCCGTGTGAGTGCACCGACTGGAAGCGACCCGTACGAGTATGCCAACCGGTGGCCCCCGAGCGCCGTGCGGCGACCGGGTACTCGGTAGAAGGGTAAAAAAGAGTGAGGGACAAGAAAGAGTTTTAGGGATAGAATCGCCTTAACTTTTCTATGTTCCACGCGTTGGAGATGACGTTGCCATCCGTGTCCTTGAGTCGGAATGTGTCGGGTCGGAGAACCTCCACGACGGTGAAGGGGCCTTCCCATGGCGGTGAGAGCTTGTGCCTGTCTTTGCTAGACTGGACTTGGCGTAGGACCAGGTCGCCCACGTTGAAGGACCGTCCTCGGACCTGACGACTGTGGTAGCGTCGCAGTGCTTGCTGGTACTTGGCCGATCGTAGAATGGCCACGTCACGCGCCTCGTCGAGTTGGTCGATGGCGACTTGTTGCGAGACGAGCCCCCGTGCCTCGTCAAAGGCTTGTAGTCTTGGGGCGCCGTATTCCAGATCGGTCGGCAAGACAGCTTCGGCACCGAACACCATGAAGAACGGTGTAAACCCGGTCGCCCGGGTTGGTGTGGTCCGCAGGCTCCAGAGGACGGGGGGTAACTCAGCCACCCATCGTCCCGCGAATTTCTTCAGTCGAATGAAGATTCGTGGCTTGAGCTCTTGGAGAATCATGCCGTTTGCCCGCTCGACCTGGCCGTTGGTCCGCGGATGGGCCACGGCTGCCCAATCGACGCGGATGTTGAAGTCGTCGCAAAACTCGAGGAACTCCTTCCCCGTGAACTGCGTGCCGTTATCGGTGATGATGGAGTTCGGGACTCCAAACCGAAAAACGCTGTCGTGGAAGAAAGTGGCCGCTTGCACCGATGTGATGCTGGCGACTGGCTTGGCCTCTATCCACTTGGTGAACTTGTCCGCCGCGACAAGGAGGTGGGTAAAGCCCCCGGGCGCCTTTTTGAAGGGCCCGACCAGATCGAGTCCCCAGACCGCGAATGGCCACGCGATGGGGATCGCCCAGAATCCTGTCTTGGAAGAGGCGCTTTGTTCGCTAAGAATTGGCATCCCTCTCTGCGCGAACGATTTGCTCCAGCGCGGACACGACGGTTGGCCAGTAGAAGCCTTGCCGGAAGGCTTTTCCTACTAGGGACCGGGGTGCGGCGTGGTGACCACAGACACCACCATGTATATCGAGCAGCAGCCGCCTCCCTTGGTCGGCCAGAACGCATTTTTGGAGGACTCCAGAGGGACTCCTTTTGTAGAGGTCTTTTTCGACTAGGACGAAAGACTTCGCCCGACGAGTGAGGCGCCGTGACTCGGTCGAGTCGGTGGGGAGCGATCCATCAATCAGTTGGTTGACGAAGGGCTTCCTCCAGTCGAAATCGGCCATCAGCACGTCATGGCCCGACCTGGGCGACTGTACGTCTGACCGCTCGGCGGTCGTAGTGGTCACATCGGACAGGTTGGACGGCCGCTCGGTCGCCGAGTCCAGTTGGACGGAAGGATGTCGAAGATCGCAAACGAAGATCCCAGGTGGGACCAGACTTCTTTCGGAGGCGAGGTTGGCTAGGTAATCGGCCTCACCATTGTAGCGGCTGTAGCTATGGTGAAGCTCGAAACCCTTGAACCTTTCCTCGAGCTTGCGCACTTCCCGACAGTATGCGGCCATGCGGGCGTCTCGGGGCTCCGTGGCCTTCATGACCTGGTCGACGATCAGCTTGGAGTCTCCGTGGACGTAGAGTCGGCGAGCGTCAAGGTCGGCAGAGATCCAGAGACCGTTGACGAGGGCCTCGTACTCGGCGACGTTGTTGGTCGGGTCAAGAGCAGCCGAATGGCGTACTGGAGCTTGTTCCCGAGCGAGGAGACAATGACGACCCCTGCACCTGCGTTGTTCTTGGTGTAGGACCCATCGGTACATTGTCCAAGACTGGTCTTCTGGCGCGGTGGCGATTGGGCTGGCCCATTCGCGACGGTCGCTAGGGTTTTCGACTTGATCGCCGTTCGGGGAACGTACGATATGTTGTGGCCATTGAGCTCGAGAGCCCATTTGGCTATTCTTCCTGAGGCGTCGCAGTTGTGGATGATTTCGCTAAGCGGTGACGTGGTCACCACGGTGACGGGATGCCGGTCGAAGTAGTGGACCAACTTCCTCTTCGTGATGAGCACCGTGATAGAGCGCTCAGACTGCGGGTACCGAGCTTTGGACTCGGAGAGGACTTCACTGATGAAGTAGATAGGCCATTGTACCTTGAGCACATGGCCTTCTTCTCGCCGTTTCTACGACGAGGGCTGACCGACAACTTGGGTCAGAGCGCGGCGATAGAGGAGATGGTTCTCCTTGTGCCGACTACCAAGACGGCATGAGGTCGAAAGTCTTCACGGGTGAGGGCTTCCCGAGCCTCCCGGTCCAATGGAATTGATCTGACTTCTGAGCAGCTTGTAGAGCGGCATTCCCGCCACGAGGCTGACACGAACGCACTTAAGGCTGCAAGACATCCGGTTAGCTTTTGGACCCCTTTCAGGTTGCCGACTGGACCCATCTTCATGATCGCCGAGATCTTCTCCCGATTGGCTTCGATGCCACGCTCGGAGACGATGAAGACGAGTAGCTTTCCTTTGGGGACCCCAAAAACGCATTTCTCGGGGTTGATCCGTATTCGGTACCGGCGGAGGTTCTCAAAGGTTTCCTCCAGGTCGGAGATGAGGTCACCGGCCTTCCTAGTTTTGACGACGATGTCGTCGACGTACACCTCGATGTTACGGTCTATCTAGTCACTGAAGCACATTTGCATACATCGCTGGTATGTAGCGCCCACGTTTTTTAGACCAAATGGCATCGTTATGTAACAAAACGAGCCGAACGGGGTGATGAAGGAGGTCACGAGCCAGTCGGACTCCTTCACCGCTATCTGGTGATAGCCCGAGTAGGCGTCCAAGAAGGACAAGGATTCACACCCCGCGGTGGAATCAACGACTTGGTTGATGCGAGGCAAAGGGAACGGGTCCTTGGGACAAGCCTTGTTCAGGCTTGTGTAGTCGACACATATTCTCCATTGCCCATTTTTCTTTTTTACAAGGACAGGGTTAGCCAGCCACTCGGAGTGGCGAACTTCTTTGACAAACCCTGCGGCCAAAAGTTTGGCGATCTCCTTCCCTATGATCCTGCGCTTCTCCTCGTCGAACAAATAAGAAGCGTTACCGGCACCGCTTTGAGCTCCGTCGGATGTTCAAGGAGTGCTCGGCGACTTCCCTTGGGATTCCTGGCATGTCGGCGGGACTCCATGCGAAGATGTCTCGGTTAGCGCGGAGGAAGTCGACGAGCGCGCTTTCCTATTTGGTGGGTAGCGCGGTTCCAACCCGCACGGTCTTGGCCGGATCCTCGGGGTCGACCGCGACCTCCTTCGTATCCTCTGCGGTCTTGAAGGAACCAGGCCCCGACTTGCCGGAGTCGGGGGAGGACTCGGCGGTTTCCCTCTGGAGGTTCGCGAGTTCGGCGGACGCGATGACCGTCGACGCCACCGCAATCGCTTGCCGTCATTAGTTGTAGGCAAGCCGAAGATGAGGCCACGGTGATTACTCCCGCGGCCCGCATCTTCAAATTTGAGGTAGGTGTAGCTGGGGATCACCATGAACTTGGCGTAGCATGGCCTCCCCAGGATGGCGTGGTAGGAGCCGGGAAAATCCACAACCTCAAAGGTGAGGGTTTCGGTGCGGAAGTTGTCCGGCCCCCCAAAAGTGACGGCGGTCGACCGCCTGAGTGGGTGGGCTCACGCCCGGTGACGCCGTGGAAGGTGCCTTGCTCGGCTGGTGACTGAAAGGGATTCCCATGGCGCTGCGCTCAACATATAGGATGTTGAGACCGCCGCTGCCAGATCCATGAGCACCTTAGTCAGCGCTTTGTTCCCATGATAGGGTCGACCACCGCCGATATCTCCCCGGGTCGCGAATGTGGTCGGGTGGTCGGTCCGATTGAAGGTGATCGAGATTCCACCAACGGTTGGTATTGGGGAACGGCGGAGTTGCCGTGTGGACTTCGCGAAGGCGAGTTTGAGCCGCCGCTTGTCGGCGTAGCATGCCGGTCCACCAAAGATCATCAGGCAGCCGTCGGGTTCTGGGAACTTGGCGTCAGCCCTCTTTTCCTCGATCCGTGGTGCCGGGTCTTGCTTCTTTCCTTTACCCCGTGACGTTGTGGGGGTGCCGGAGATGAAGCGCTTCAGGACTTCGCAGTCCCGGTATTTGTGCTTGACGGGGAACCCGTGGTTCGGACACGGCCTCCATCGCCTTTCGAGTGGTTTCGGCGCGACAATTGTCGCGCTTTGTCGCTAAGGTATTGTAGTCGCGACTAGGCGGCCTTCTCGCCTTGCTTCCTTGCCGCCTGCTTGCCCGAGCGGCCGGAAGGGGACCCGCTTGAGCGTCTGGCTCTTGCTTGGCCTTCCTCTCTCGAAGATGGCCCCACGCCCTCTTCGCCAGAGGCGTGGCTGGTGGCGATATCCAGGAGCTCCTTGGTGGTTCTGGGCTTGACGCAGCCCAGCTTGTGCACCAAGGCCTTGCAGGAGGTGCCGTAGATGGACGCCCCGACAATATCGACGTCGGAGATGTCGGGGAGCTCATTGCATTGTCGGGAGAATCGCCGGATGTAGTCCCGGAGAGTCTCTCCCGACCGCCGCTGCACTCTTCGTGTCCCGTGAGTTTCGGACGCCAGGTGCTCGAAGTTTCTGACGAAGAGGCTCTTCAAGTCGGCCTAGTTCCTGATAGTCTTCGCGGGCAAGTACTCGAGCCAGGCTCGAGCTGAGTCCGTAAGGTAGATGGGGAGGTATTGGATGATGAAGGGGTCATCCGTAGCTCCTCCCGCCCGAAATGCGAGCCGGTAATCTTCCAGCCAGACGCTGGGGTTTGTTGCCCAGTGTACTTGGCTATGTTGATTGGTGCCCGGAACCTGGTAGGGGAATCTGCGAGCGATCCCTCGACTGGAAGGCCCGTGGTCCCGACCGCCCGCTCGGCTACGGTCGTCGCGGCGACCGCTGTCTACGACTCGTGATCGGGCCGCTTCGTCCGCCGCTTTTTTTCGGGCCTCGATGGTGGCGCGGACATCGTAGTTGTTGCTGAGGCGCTGGTGCACCGGGGCGTGCGAGGCCTGGGGCTGTTCGCACCGAGCCGCCGTTTGTTACGGACCCAATGGCCCGAAGCGGCGCGCGGCTCGGGCGGCCGGAGGAGGTGCCCGAGTGGGGGAGCCGAGTCCCGCATGTGTTGCACGGCTATGCTCCACCGGGCCCCCTGAGGTTCCGGTATGGTTCCCTGGCCTCCGGTCGTCCGGCCAGAATGCCGCGGAGCAAAGATTGCGGTTGCGCCACGCTTTGGCTCGTGGGGAAGAACGGAGGTCCGCTTGATTCCTCCACCACCGGTGGTGAACTCGACGCGCGCAGCGCACGCGCGCCAGCTCGAGTGGGGCTCTGTCGACTCGCCCAGTCGCCTCGAGTTTGTCGAGCCCGACCTTCTGGCCTCCGGGGCCTCGCGCTATTGTTGGAGCTTGGCTCGGCGAAGCTTGGGCGCTCGCCAAGCCACACGATATTCCTCTTCCCGCGCCTGCGCGCTGGACGAGAGCTCAGATTGCGGGGTTGCGGTCGGTCGACCACACCCACTATGTTGCACTCGCGAGTGCAATCCGCCGGCGCAGCTGCCCGCGGCCCGAGCTGGAGTCGTGGCGGAGGAGTCTTCCAAGAAGTCATGGACGGAGGCCGCATATAGCCACCATTGCCACGAGATGCGAGCCCACGGGGGGTGACGTAGTCACCCGCCCGAGCTCACGGGTGTCGTTGCCAGAGACGGCACAGCGCTTGGCGGGCTCCGGCCCCGGGGTCCGCATTGGAGCCTCGAGCCAGAGGTTGCTAAGATCGCCGGAGATGGAGTCCGGGTTCCTAGCGGATGCCTGGTCTCGAAAGGCGGCGGGGACAAGCATGAGCTCTCTCGCCGAAGTGACGACAAAGTCGAGGGAGCCGAAACGGATCCAGCTCCTTGATGTGGAGACGCTGCTGCGGGTGAAGGAAGCCATCAAGGAAGCAATTGGGAATCCGAGATGACGACAAGGACGCCGCGGTTCCCTCACCCGCGCACTAACCGCCGGCGCTTCGAGCATCGGCGAGTGAATTTTTAAGTCTAAGGGGCCGCGCGTTCCCTCTCCTTGAATGGTTAGACTCGAGTCCAAGATGTATATCGTTCGGGCCAATGTCCCTACCCAGCCTGTGTGGTAGTGCTATATTGCTTCGGTGCGATGATCGCACGGTTTTTACAAGCGGGAGCCGAAGGCTCGAATGGGTGAGAGCGAAAACAGCCTATTTGTGAAGACCAAGAGGAGGGAGCCCGCCCTCCTTGAGGATCCTGCCTCCCTTTATATAGCCGGAGGGGGCAGGTTACATGGGAAGTTGGGAGAGAAAATGATGAGGTGATCTAAGCTAGGAGCTTTGGTCCTTCGTCTTGGCGATTGGTCAGCGTCCGCTTCCCCACGCTGGTTGGTGGACTCGCCAAGGTGAGCAGCTTGTCGCTTCATCGGAAATAGCGACCGCCCTCCGCAAGCTGCTGACGACGACGTTGTTCGGAGGGAGCACGCCCTCATGCCGCGCAAGCTCGACGATGAGACTCGAGCTTGACTTCGCAACCTCCTCGTCACCTTGGGAAGGAGCCACCGCCTCGCTGTAGTCACTCTGAGCTGCGTGTCCAGTAGGGCACGTGGCTAATGGTCAAGGAGGCTCAAAGACTTGGCCTCACGAGATTGCCTCAGCTTGGTCGAGCTCGTGGGGAGTCCGACTGCGGGCGGGGTCGACGCCCCATTGGGTCGGGATGAGCTTGGGGCAGCTCGTTAGGTCGGGTCGATCGTCCTTTGTACACCACGGCCTTTGGTCTGAGCTGGGCTTGGGGCAATTCGCTCATTACCCGACCGTTGGGGTACCCATGGTATGAGTACTCGTCAACAAGAACTTTCGATTGCCCTAGGATCAACAAAGTGAACCATCAACACATGACTAGTTCTTTGTTGATTGAATGTCAACTGAATACAATTTAAATTGTATTTAAATTGTCATGAGTATATATTAACTACACAAGTTTCATTTACTCAATGCGATGGAATCTAAAAGTAATGATCCAATTTATATGGAGTGGTGGAAAGGGATCAATACTCTTAAGACCATTAATTATAGAATAAACTCCATTTGATATGTGCATATAGATAATTAAACTTTGGAACCAATATGCACATAATTAATCTTAGATTGCATATGAGTTTATTTTATATTAGCATGAGCATACTTCAACTACACAAGTTAAATATACTCATGGGGTTGTTTTAAAGTATTGATCCTTGATATAGAAAGATGAATTAAATAAATACTTTGAAACTTCAAGATTTAAGCATGAACTCCCCCTAAATATGTGCATTCATGTATATATGGAGTTGAAACATTAATGCACATCTTGAGGTCTAAATAACGGTAGAGTTCATCATCTAACTTGAATCCAAAATATGCATTAAGATATCGTAAAATGAATACGAGTGCATACCTTGAGTTTTCATTTTTCAATGAGATGAGACTAATCAAAGATATACTCAATAAAAGAGTTAGTCTCATATTTGAATTTATCAATATGATTAAGAATATTATATCCAAAAAAATGCAACAAGATATGATAATATGAACTCGAATGCATACCTTTGATATTTCCATCTTTTTATCCAAAAGAGACCAATGAGAGTTAAGCTCAACAAAAAAGTTAGTCTTATAAAAGATTTGTTATTAATTAACAATTGAGACTAATCAATATTATGATTATCAAAAGAGTTAGTCTCAATACTAGATTTGTCATTAACACCAAAACCAACTTAATGGAGCTTTGAACTTTTATAGAGGCAAAAATTCACTACACGCTGTAATATAGTACAAATTTGCAGCGCGTCGCGATAACAACCATTTTCGGGAAAAACAGATAACCAGAGCAAATGTTTCACCGGGCATAAAAAACCCAGTGCGTCGCGACAGCGCAAAACAAGAATCCCGCCGACCCCAACCTAAGTACACTGAACTATCGGAATTTTATCGCGAGCATAGCTATTTTCGAAAAAAATTATACGCAGAGAGCTAATACACTAAAAAATTCGCAGTCTAACGCAAAATATTTTTTTAATTTTTTTTCAGATTTTAAGAGAGAAAAATCGCCAAAACAAACGGACGTGCCCTCTCCGCCCGGCATGAGTTCCAAAGAGATCGAACCGCTGGATTCGTCGAGTTCCAGCAGTTCCAGTCTGCTGGAACTCATGCTGTATCGCCCGCGTTTTTTAAAAAAACCGAGGACGGAGTCCGCTGGAATCCGGAGTAAAAAAATTCCCGTGGATCCGGTCCGCTGGAAAATGAATAAAAAAATACCGCGGATGGGGACCGCTTGATTATACTGTACAGATGCCATTTTTGTTATTTCTTCGGATCAGCGGCTAATCGCGAAAAAAAAAATTCGCTCCGGGCTACAACAATAAAAAATTTAAATAGCATTTGCTTAGTAGCTAGACACAGTAGTGCTAGTTCTGAATTGTTGTTTTTGATCGGACGATGTAGAAGAAGGCCTGAGGCGTAGCATTGTTTCCAACCTTTGGGGATACGATTCCATGCAGACGGTAAAGGCAATTCAAAACTCCAAACCTACAGGGGAACATCAATTATTTGCCACCCTAAATATTACCAGAGAACTGATTATTTGCCCGTTTTAGTTGATGTAATTGATCATTTGTCCCATTTGACCTATTGACATGTGGCCTCACGATCCGTATGTCAATGAGTCATCATGAACAAATGATTAATGGCACAAGTAAATAAGGGTAAATCATCAATTATTCCTAAATATTACCATCTTGTAAAATGCCACTGCAAATATTGCTCTTCGTGATATACGACCAAATTCGTGGAAATAATAAGAATTTACCACTCTTTTCATAATTTAGTTTTTCTTCAATTTTTTTGAACAAAATTCACTTGTGAAAAGTCTTATTTGTCCTTCCTCATTGTTGTCTTCCCCAGCTTCCTTCCTCTTCTCCACCTACCATGGCTGCTGTTAAAGGAGAACTGGTAGGCTACTCTAACATAAAATTAAATTTTTTTACCACATAATCAAGGAATCACTGCAAGTTATAGATCACAGAACTACCACTAGACATACAGACTCGTAGCAGAAGTAGAGTCGATGTAGCGCGTTGGTACAGTTGTAGTCATACTAGCTTCGCACCACCTCAAATAGCTCCTCATTGCCGTCACAGGTTGCAAATCGTCCTAGCGTTGAAGCCTTGCAGCAACACCTTCAAAGTATCCACATGTACGGAGCAGGAAAGCCATGCGCCAAAGTGCTAGAGCTGGCTGTGCAGTTTTGAACGAAGGAGGTGTGGTGGCCAAGGTTTCGGGAATTCCGAATTACTATGGTATATAAAGCCATCACCCCCTCCCTTTATATAGATGCTTTATAATGGATCTCTACATTAGAGACCCATTAGAAACTTGAAGCCCATCAGAATTCGGATCATTATCCGAATTAAATCACAATCTTTTAAGCGTGCGACTCTATAGATTCACGTATACTTGACATGATCCGAGTACTCTTACTCTACCATTAATTGGCAGCTGTCCCTAGTAGGAAGTGTCGGCTCCCGAGTATATGTAATATCATATTAGACGAATCTTAACAATGCTTAATTATATGCATTTTCCTTGCCTTATGATATCGGTTAAACTAAAGGCTAGTATGTGCTAGCTATCTTTGTTTAGATAGTTCGACCACTCTTTCTCGATTATTTGATTCAAAATCCCTAATTACGGTTAGCTCTTTAACCGTGAGTAATATGGTCATGCATTTCTAGAATTCGGCCACACGAGAGGCTTAGAGATATCTCTCCCATTGTATGGAGGGGCAAATCCTATCTTTATTGACCATGCCTTGCAGTATGCTTCACGACAAACCCAAAAGCCACTTTTATAACTACCCAGTTATGGAGTAGTATTTGTCAACCTCTAAGTAAGTCATTACACATCTCGAGTACATGCGTCAACCTCAAGTCTAAGGATATAGCATATACATTGTATATGATACCAACCAATGATAAGTAAGATTACAACGTTCTCGCAATGTCTCAAGGTAGATTGATCCAACTCCATATTATCTAACATGTGTCCATATTATTGATTTGATTTCTCCATATCCATGACCTGTGAAACATGATTGTCGGCGTTTCGTGCACCGGCAAGTAAATTTATAAGTCAGAAGGGGCCGCGCGCTCCCTCTCCTTGAATGGTCAGACTCAAGAGTCCAAGGTGTATACTGGTTCGGGCCGAATATCCCTACTCGGTTAGGTGGTGGTGCAGATTGCTTAAGGTGCGATGGTCGCACAAATAGCTTCAATCTGAGAGAGTGTGAGAGAGCGTCTAAGAGAGAATGTGTGTGAATGCGTCTGTATTCTAGAAGACCCTGCCTCCCTTTATATAGTCGGAGGGGGCAGGCTACATGGAAAGTCGAGAGAGGGGAGGGTGAAGATCTCTAGGCTAGCTCTGACCCTTGGTCTTGGTTGTTGGTCAACCCCCTCTCCTGCCCATACCGGGTTGGTGGGCTCATCGAGTAGATCAGTTCTGCTTCATCGGGAAACAGAGCACCTGCATTCTGTGAACCTGACGGGCGCTGACGCCATATTGTGGCTTCGGTGTTGCCTCGGGAGGGAGCGTATCTCCATGCTGTGCGTGACCGGACGATGAGACTGGAGTCTTGACTTTAGCGGCCTTCGTGCTGTCTTGGGAAGGAGCCACTTACCCTCGCAAGGTCACTTCGAGCGGTTGTGTTCGCAGACCACGTGGCCGATGGCCGACGGAGGCCTGACACCTGGACCTTGGCGGTGATCGCCCCAGCTTTGTCGGAGCCGTTGGGGAGTCCAACCTATGGCGGAGGTTGGACGCCCCGTTAGGTCGGGGACGAGTTTTGGAACAGCTCGCTAGGTCGGGGTCGAGTGCCCTTGGCGGATCCGTGTGGTCTTTGGTCGAAGCTGGGCTTGGGATGGCCCGTTCGTTATTCTGGGCCGCTGGGGTACCCATCGTGTGAATACTCGTCAGTAGCCCCCGAACCCCCGAGCGAGTTCGTTAGATACGGTCGGGGGTTGAGCTTGGTTGGTAAAACCTGGTCGAAGGCGGCGGCCGGATTCGGTTGCCTGGTCCGACTGACCTGGTTGGTTTGCTCCAGCCTGGTGTGCTTCGGGCGCATCCGGCAGCTACCGAGGGACCCGTCAAGGGTACCCCCGCCGCCGGAAGTTTTTTCGATCGCTTGGTTGCGCGTGTCGCGCATGGTTTTGCTCGCTTTGACCACTCGCCTTCTCGGCCGCTTCGAAATCTGGCGAAGGGCGCTTTGTTTTCCTGCGCTTGGCATTTATGCGGAGTCGTTTGATCTTCCTTCCTCCGGGTATATAAGGGCACCACCGCTTGCTTGAATAGTTACCCCCAGCCTAGAATCCTTTTCGATCTGCCAATGGCTTCGACGCCTCCGCTGGTCTTTGGCTTTGGTGATGAAGACGAGGTGGAAGAGGAAGATCCCTTGGCCAAGCTCTGGGCTGAGTATGATCAGGCGATGGCCGAACTCGCGGAGGAGGAGGCTGTGGCCCGTGACATTGCTGCGGTCGACGCGCTGCTCGAGGTTGCTCCGAAGCTCTTCGTGGTGAGGAGTGCCCTCTTAGAGGCAATGGTGCGTGCGCGCCGGTAGCCGTCAGTGCGTTTGCACTGACGCAATCCGAAATTCGTGATATAATGCTTGGTGTTGAAATAGCTCCACCATATCATGTAGCCTTGTATCGTGTAACATTGTGTAATGTTTGAGCTTGTAGATTTTATAATAAAATCTCCTTTTCTTTTGCGATTGATGCATCTGTGTGACGACTTCACCTTAGGCGCTTTTTCGGACCACTCGTGCCCCCAAGGGTCGGCAGTTGGTGCGTGGCCGTTTTTCTTTAGTTTGGATACTCAAACACCTTGGTCGGTGCGGGCGATCACTCGGCCTTGGTCGGCGCGGACGACCAGATGCCTCTCGGGAGGTTCTGGTGTCCGAGTGCTCGTTTAACGTCGTAGCTAGACTCGGCCTTGGTCGGCGCGGACGACCAGATGCCTCTCGGGAGGTTCCGGTGTTCGAGTACTAGTTTAACGTCGTAGCTGGACTCGGCCTTGGTCGGCGCGGACGACCAGATGCCTCTCGGGAGGTTCCGGTGTCCGAGTGCTCGTTTAACATCGTAGCTGGACTCGACCTTGGTCGGCGCGGACGACCAGATGCCTCTCGGGAGGTTCTGGTGTCCGAGTGCTCGTTTAACGTCGTAGCTGGACGGTGGCTCGTTTTACGTCGTAGCTGGACGGCGGCTCGTTTTACGTCGTAGCTGGACGGTGGCTCGTTTTGAGGTCGTAGCTGGACGGTGGCTCGTTTTACGTCGTAGCTGGACGGCGGCTCGTTTTACATCGTAGCTGGACGGTGGCTCGTTTTGAGGTCGTAGCTGGACGGTGGCTCGTTTTACGTCGTAGCTGGACGGTGGCTCATTTTACGTCGTAGCTGGACGTTGGCTCGTTTTACGTCGTAGCTGGACGGTGGCTCGTTTTACGTCGTAGCTGGACGGTGCCTTAGGTCGGCTGGGACGACCAGATGCCTCTTGGGAGGTTCTGGTGTCCGAGTGCTCGTTTAACGTCATAGCTGGACGGTGGGCGTCCATCGTGAGTCCTCGTCTGCGAGTAGCTGCGAGGAGCGCCACCAGCCGATCATCCCGTAGACGCCCCGTCCGCAGGTGTGGGACCTGGAGGGGGTGAGCGAACGCGCGTTTACCCGCGTTGGTTTGAACGCCGTGCTCGTGGAGCTAATAACGGGTGATTCGAGTGAGTCCTTGGAGGTCCCTCCCAAGGGGGACCCTTCCAAGCGAACGGTCCCAGCGCAGGGTGTTCGGCCCACTGGGGGCGGCCCAAGAGAAACCTTTCTTTACTCGATCCCGTATCGGACTCTGGGTCGTTCGTCGATCCAGAGCGCAGCTGGCTGCCACCCATCGATGGGCTCCGCGGGAGAGTGTGAAGTATGGTCTCGGACACGGGTCAAGGCGATTGGGTCGTTAGCCAACCCAACTGCAGGCCCACTGGGAGCTCGCCTCGACTCGCCCCTTGCTCAAGTTTTTCGCTGGGGCGGCTCTGGGCCCACTTGGTGGGTCTGGCCTTTAGAACCCACAGCTTTTTGCTGGGCCCTGGGCGCGAGCTTTCGAGCTCTTTTGCCACTTTGGGGGCCGTAGCGGCCTAGTGGGCCTCTCGCACACGCCTCGGAGCAACCATCCTAGCCCGAAGGCGGAGACCAAGAGGTCACAGGGGGCGCATCTCGAAGCGGTGTCTTTTCGCCTCCTACAGTCGTATCAGACTTAAATGTGTAGAGAGGAATTGGAAACCGCAGGGTTACCATTTTGCTCGGCGTAGCAGCCGGAGGGACGGGACGTGCGACGATTCGTTCGAGGCGGTGTCTGTTCGGCTAGTGCCGGTTCGGCTGGCGCCTGCTCGGCCTTTATAAATTCGGCACGGAGACACTAGGGCGATTGCTTGCTTTTGCCTTTCCTTGTTTTCCTGCCTTCGCCTGAGACAGAGAAAGTAGAGAGCAGAAGCCAGAGAGGAGAAGAACTCCACCTTACCCCTTCCTCACCTTTTCGCTGCTCTTTGTTCGAAAATGTCGTGGCCGGAGTGCTCTGTCCAGCCGAGCCGCGCGCTCGGCCTGGTGAAGAAAGGCTTCCTTCCACCGCAAAGCGTCTCCAGCTGGAGGGTGCCGACGGGGGCCTCCGTTCCCTTGCTAGGGGACAATGAGATCGTCGTGCCCGCCTCGTTTTACGAGCGCGGGTTTGGTCTTCCTCTGCACCCGTTCCTCCGCGGGCTACTTTCCCACTACAAGGTGGAGGTGCAGCACCTTAACCCCAACAGCGTCCTCCACATCGCGATCTTCATGACGTTGTGCGAGGCGTTCTTGAGTATGGAGCCGCACTGGGCGTGGTGGCAGCATATCTTTCTCGCTCGGGAGAGGAAGTATAAGCCATCGGACGCCCCGGCACCCGTAGGCGGCTTGGATCTTCAAATGCGCGTCGGTCGGGGGACGGACTATATCGACGTGAAGCTGTCGTCGTCGAACCGGGGCTGGCACTCCAAGTGGTTCTATGTTCAGAACACCGGGGGCAGCGCCCGGCCTTCACCGGTCGGTTGCTTGAGGCGGGGTCTGAGTGGACCTGGGGCGCCGCCAAGAAGGAGAGGGCCAAGGTGGCTGAGATCGTCGATCGGATCAGGGTCCAGAAAGAGCGGGGCCTGACCGGCGATGCTGTCGTGCGCACTTTTATGAAGATGCACGTTCAGCCTCTCATGGATAGGCTGCTCCCCATGTTCGATATGGGGGGACGTCTGACCCCATGAGGATGGCGGGGCAAGAGCTCCCCGACTCGGAGATCGGGGCCCGGGTGTCCGCCGTCATGGGCAGAAGCGCCACTGGGGCGGTGGGTGGCTACCTCAAGCCATTCTCGGCAGCTCATCCCCCAGACCTGGTGATCCGAGCGAACTTCTTGTCTCCTCCCCTCTTCTCCTTTTCCTACCGTTTGGTCTTTGACTGTTGTTTCTGTATTTCCCAGGGGCTTACTGGGATGGTCTCCCGGGTGTTGTTGTCGGGGGAGAAAGCGCTGAGGGTGGCGGCCTGCGCGGGCTCCGCTCAGCACGAATCTACGCGTAAGAAGCGCAGGGAGGAGAAGAGAAGGAGTAAGAAGAAGGAGCGCGCGGCGAGGAAGTGTCCGAAGCAACCGCCGTTGAGACGGGTGGTGTTGGATCGACTTCCAGCGATGGCAGCGGCACCGACCCGTACTGCTGGTCTGATGTCAGGCCGTCGAGCAGCAGAGATCCGGTGGAGGGCGATCGCACGGGCGCCGTCGTCGTCGCGCCCCAGGTGGAGGTGTCATCGGTGGAGGAGTCCCCGGGAAACGGAGGGCCGACTCGCCTCCGCGAGGGGGCCGGCCAAGAGAGCGCGGCTGCCGCGCACCCGATCGGCGCAGTAAGTGCCTCCTTCCAACTTTATCGTAAAAAGGTCGCTCGAGCAGCCCCTGATCACTTGTTGTGCGCAGCACCTACGCAGGAGTGGCCGTATCGGCGGCGGCATGACCGGCGGTGGACCTGCGCGGGCCAGCGCCGTCCCTGCAGCCGGCGGGGGTCGAGGAGCTGTCGGTGGAGTCGGAGCGGCCCGAGAAGGCGGTGGCGCAACCCGCCCGGCGAAGTCGTGGCGAGCCGGGCGCGCCGAAGTCGACATTGATCGGGCTCCGCAGTGGTGTTGGAGCGGCTGGCGGTCGGGAGTCGGCCGCATGATGGCGAGGCCGAGTCGGGGCATGAGGGAGATCCGCCGACCCTCGATGAATCAGGGCTCCCTTCTGCGTTCGAGGGGGGTCGGGAGGATCCCCCACCACCACCGCCGGGGAGCCCACCGCCTTACGCGGTCCGGCTTCTTGGGGCGACGCTCATGTCACCGCCCGTGAGCCCGTCGGCGGGAGCGGCCCGGGGGTCGGAGCTGATCGGACTCCCTCATCGCTATCTCGTGATAGCCTGAGTAGGCATCCAGAAAGGATAGGGTTTCGCACCCTGCAGTGGAGTCAACGATTTGGTCGATGCGGGGCAGAGGGAACGGATCCTTGGGACACGCCTTGTTCAGGCTCGTGTAGTCGATGCACATTCTCTATTGCCCAGTTTTCTTTTTTACAAGGACAGGGTTGGCTAGCCACTCGGGGTGGCGCACCTCTTTTACAAACCCTACGGCCAAAAGTTTGGTGATCTCCTCCCCTATCATCCCGCGCTTTTTATCGTCGAAGCGGTGCAGGCGTTGGGCGACCGACCTCGAGCCTGGTCAGACATTCAAGGAGTGCTCGGCGACTTCCTTTGGGATTCCTGGCATGTCGGAGGGCCTCCATGCGAAGACGTCCTTGTTGACGCGGAGGAAGTCGACGAGCGCGCTTTCCTATTTGGCGGGGAGCGTGGCTCTAACCCGCACAGTTTTGGTCGGATCCTCGGGATCGACCGTGACCTCCTTCGTATCCTCGGCGGATTTGAAGGATCCCGGCCCCGACTTGCTGGAGTCGGGGCGGTCGAAGGTTTCCCTCGGAGGTTCTGAGCTCGGCGGAGGCAATGGCTAAAAGACGCTTTCCTCTGCTTCGTTCACAGTTGTAGGCAAGCTGGAAGGAGGAGGCCACGGTGATCACTCCTTGTGGCCCAGGCATCTTCAGCTTGAGGTAGGTGTAGCTGGGGACCGCCATGAACTTGGCGTAGCATGGCCTCCCCAGGATGGCGTGGTAGGAGCTGGGAAAATCCGGAACCTCGAACGTGAGGGTTTCGGTGTGGAAGTTTCCTGGTCCTCCGAAGGTAACGGGCAGGTCGACCTGCCCGAGTGGGTGAGCCTGTTGGCCCGGGATGACACCGTGGAAAGGCGTCTTGCTCGGTTGGAGATTCGAGCGGGGAACCCCCATGGTGTTGAGCGTCTCAACATAAAGGATGTTGAGACCGCTGCCGCCGTCCATGAGCACCTTCGTGAGGCGCTTCTTCCCCACGACGAGGTCGACCACCAGCGGGTACCTCCCCGGCTGTGAGACGTGGTCGGGGTGGTCGGTCCGGTCGAAGGTGATCGGGGACTCCGATCACCGGAAATAGTGGGGGACGGCTGGAGTGGCGGTGTGGACTTCGCGGAAGGCGAGCTTGAGCCGGCGCTTATCGGCGTAGCACGCCGACCCGCCGAAGATCATGAGGCAACCGTCGGGTTCGGAGAACTCGTCGTCTGCCCTTTTTTCTTCGGCACATGGTGCCGGGTCGCGCTTCTTTCCCTTCCCCTTCGACGGCGTGGGGGTGAGGGAGAGGAAGTGCTTCAGGACTTGGCAGTCCCGGTACTTGTGCCTAACGGGGAATCCGTGGTTCGAGCATGGACTCTCCATCAGTTTCTCGAAATGGTCGGTCGCGACGGTAGTCGCGCTTCTTTGCTCTTGGCGGTGGTCGGCAGCTGCGACCAGGTGGCCCTCTCGGACCTGCTTCCCCTGCCGCTTCCGCTTGTCGAAGCGGTCGTAGGGGGAGGCGACCTGAGCGCTGGGCTCTTGTTTGGCCTTCCCCTTCTTGAAGATGGCCCCCACAACCTCCTCGCCGGAGGCGTGGTTGGTGGCGATGTCAAGGAGCTCCTTGGTGGTCCTGGGTTTGACGCAACCCAGCTTGTGCACGGGGCCTTGCAAGAGTGCCGTAGATGAGCATGGCGGCGTCGGTGTCGGAGATGTCGGGAGTTCGTTGCATTGACGGGAGAAGCGCGGATGTAATCCGGAGGTCTCCACAGCTTGTTTGCAGCTTTTAGTCCCGTGAGTTCCCGGGGCGCTTGTAGGTGCCACGAAGTTACCGACGAAGAGATTCTTCAGGTCCCCCAGTTCCTGATGGTCCTCGCGGGCAAGTATTCGAGCCAGGCTCGAGCCGAGTCCGCAAGGTAGATGGGGAGGTACTGGATGATGAAGAGGTCATCCATAGCTCCTCGCCCCGCATCGGCCGGTAGTCTTCTAGCGGACAAGGGGTTCGTGGCCCAGTGTATTTAGCTATGTTGGTCGATGCCCTGAACCTGGCAGGGAAATCCGCGTGGCGGATCCCCTGACAGAAGGCCCGTGATCCTGGACCATCGGAGCTTGGGCTGCGGTTGCTGCGGCGTCCGCTATCTACGACCCGTGAACGGGCCGCTTCGTCCGCCGCCTTTCTCCGCTCCTCGAGGTGGCGCGGACGTCGTGTCGTTCCGAGGCTGGCGCCGGTATGCGAAGGCTGAGGCTGTTCGCGTTGTGCCGCCGCCTTTGTCGGACCCAGTCGGCTTCGAGCGGCGGTGCGCTCCGGCGGCTGGAGGAGGCGTCGGAGTGGTGGGAGCCGGAGCCCTGCATATGCTGCACGGCGGCGCGTTCCACCAGCCCCCGAAGGTTCTGGTATGCTGCCCTGGCCTCCGGGTCGTCCGGTTCGGGAAGGCCGCGGAGCAGCATCGCAGTTGCGGCCACGTTTTTACTCGCGTGAGGAAAAAACTGAGGGCCCTTGGATTCCTCCGCCAGCTGGTGGTGTACCTGACGTGCGCGTGCGCGCGCGGCGTCAGGCACAAGAGGGGCCCGGGCTGGCTCTGCTCCAGGTCGGCCTGGAATCTGTCGAGCTCAGCCCTCCGGGCCTCCAGCTCCTCGCTTGCTCACTGGGCTCGGCGGGCTGGCGCTTAGTGCGTTCGGTAGCGTTCGTCTTGACTCCCTCTTCCTGCGCTCTGGAGCGCTGGATGGGAGCTCCCGTGGTCACGGGGGTCGCGGTCAAGTCGACCATACCCGCCATGTTGCACTCACGAGAGTGCAGTCCGTCGGCGACGCGCTCCACGTCGGAGCTGGAGCCGTGGCTAGAGGGGTCCTCCAGCAAGTCGTGGACGGATGCCGGCGCGTAGCCGATCATCGACACGAATTGTGAGCCCGAGGGAGGTCACGCGGTCACCTGCGTGTGCTCACGGGTGCTAATGCCGGAGGCGGCGCAGCACTCGACGTGCCTCGACCTCGGGGTCCGTACGGGGCCCTCGAGCCGGAGTTTGGCGAGGTCGTTGGAGATGGAGTGCAGGCTTCCAGTGGACGCCTGGTCTCCAGAGGTGGCGGGGACGAGCGCGAGCTCTCCTGCCGAAGTGGCGATGAAGTCGAGGGAGCCGAAACGGATTCGGCTCCTCGACGCGGACACGCCGTCGTGGGTGAAGAATGCCATCAAGGAAGCAAATGGGAATCCGGAGATGATGAAGACGCGCGGAGGCCCCAACCTGGCGCGCCAACTGTCGGCGTTTCGTGCACCGGCAAGTAAATTTATAAGTCAGAAGGGGCCGCGCGCTCCCTCTCCTTGAATGGTCGGACTCAAGAGTCCAAGGTGTATACTGGTTCGGGCCGAATGTCCCTACTCCAGTTCGTGTGGTGGTGCTGTATTGCTTAAGGTGCAGATGGATACACAGCGTTTACAAGCAGGAACTGAGAGCTCGAATACGAGAGAGTGTGAGAGAGCGTCTAAGAGAGAATGTGTGTGTCTGCGTCTGTATTCTAGAAGACCCTGTCTCCCTTTATATAGTCGGAGGGGGCAGGCTACATGGAAAGTCGAGAGAGGGGAGGGTGAAGATCTCTAGGCTAGCTCTGACCCTTGGTCTTGGTTGTTGGTCGACCCCCTCTCCTGCCCATACCGGGTTGGTGGGCTCATCGAGTAGATCGATTACTTCATCGAAAGCAGCACCTTTATACGTGAACTGTGGGGCGCTGACGCCATATTGTGGCTTCGGTGTTGCCTCGGGAGGGAGCGTATCTCCATACTGTGCGTGACCGAACGATGAGACTGGAGTCTTGACTTTAGCGGCCTTCGTGCTGTCTTGGGAAGGAGCCACTTACCCTCGCATGGTCACTTCGAGCGGTTGTGTCCGCAGACCACGTGGCCGATGGCCGGCGGAGGCATGACACTTGGACCTTGGCGGTGATCGCCCCATCTTTGTCGGAGCCGGTGGGGAGTCCGACCTATGGCGGAGGTTGGACGCCCTGTTAGGTCGGGGACGAGTTTTGGAACAGCTCGCTAGGTCGGGGTCGAGTGTCCTTGGCGGATTCGTGTGGTCTTTGGTCGGAGCTGGGCTTAGGACGGCCCGTTCGTTATTCCGGGCCACTGGGGTACCCATCGTGTGAATACTCGTCAATGATCATCAACCAATTCATATGCTATTTATTCATATGTGTCCTTATATGTTTATCGACTAGGGATCACTTTAGAATAATCATCACAAAGTTATATATAGAGTTTCACAAAACAAGTTATACACTTGCTAATAAATAATAATATCATTATTCGAGAAACAAGATAATAAATCATGAACGTAAGAAAATATAGTCATCTTTATGACTGCCTTAGGATTTATGTCCAACCGGGGTCCACCTCTGTAACGCCATCTTCAAAGTGAGATCCGAAGGACGATAACCGGGGCTCGACAACAGTTGAATCAAAATCGATGCCACATCACTAATTTTAATATCTAGCCACCTAAAAGTGCTCGTTCCATCTGAATGAGCTTAAGTCCAACATGAACCAAATCTCCACGACAGCAATACATCACAAGTAAGAGAAGCCCTCGTTAACGAAGTCCATGCATTTGGGCGCGAATTTCCGAATGAAAAAAAAGGATATCTAGAGAAGAAGAAACGATGATCAGAGAAGGAAGAACCTTGGTGGTGGACATCTAGCTTGCCGGGAAGGAAGCGAGGGAAGGACCTTGATGGTGCACATCTAGCTTGCCGGGAAATGCTCCGATGCAGCAACCAGTGTGCGTAGCAGCAGTACACGAAAGCACAGGTAAGATACACAGTACAATGGTGCGTATGTACGTACGTTAGCCATGCAGCAACCAGTGTGACAGCGGTGAATGCCCTTTCAAAAAAAAAAAAAGTTGTAGCAGCAGTGAAGAAATGCAACAACGTACTGAACGTAGAATGGGGGAAGAAGACAACGGGGAAGAGGGGCAAAGAGGACTTTTCACATGCGAATTTCAGTCCATACAAATTTAAAAAATGCTAAAATACGAAAAGAGTGACAAATCCTGGATATTTCTATGAACGGGGTGATATATCACAAAGAGCAAACTTTGCGGTGGAATTTTAGCAAGTGGCGATCTTTAGAGCGTCGAATACTTCTTTAGAGCGTCGAATACTGATTTAGGTAGGAGGTGTGTGAACGAGGACCTTAGCTAGCTTGGCATGGGAGTTAGCCCATCTCCAAGAGGGCTCTCCAAAACTCACTCTCCAAAAGCCAGATTTAGAGAGTTCTCCAAAAAAGGCCTCTCCATATCTCCTCCCTCTCCAATAGCACTCTCCATATCACACTCTCTATTTTCTCTCTCCCATATTCTAATCATATTCCACATAACCGTCATAACAGCAACCGTTTTTTTTACCGGTAAATTCAAACGGCTATATTTGAATACAGGAATATGAAAATTGAAATTTATTTTGACGACCACATTGTAACGGTTATATTTGAACGTGAGAATTTTAAATTTGAATTTTCTGTAACGGTCATGTTGTAATGATCATTAGTAAAATTATTATGCGGAGTGAGTCATGTCCTAACGGTCATCATAGCGGCTATATTAAGCAGCCACCTTAACGGCTATATTCTAACGATAATCTTAACGGCTACTTTATTATTGTCTATATATACATACCCATTTGCGGTTTGAAGTCTTGCGTTTCTTGTTGTTCAAGACCTACAATATCTCAATGAGTCGTGAAACTTAGTCTCACAATGTCTCTCGGGCGATGAGGAGTCCGAGAAGAATAATGAATCGTATTTCTTCTTACAACAGATATCTAACACATATGGAAGATCGGGTGTCAATCTTCCACGCCATGGCGGTTCTACTCACAGCCATCAAGTCGTTCATCGCAATAGACGGAAGGACATGCTAGGCTGTTCGGGACTATTTTGTTGATCCTCCTATATATGGCCCGACCTTCTTTGGTAGCGAGTTTAGAATTATTCATTCTTTATTTCTTCGCATATTATATTGATCCTAATGTCTATGGCTCAACTTTCTTTTTGACATAGGTTTCGAATGAATCGTCCTTTATTTCTTCGCATATTACATGCTGTACAAGCGCATGATAATTATTTCGTTCAGAAGAGGAATTGTGCTGGAATTCTTGGGTTATCTTCTTTGCAAAAGATAACCGCAGCATTTCGGATGCTAGCTTACGGCGTAGCAGCCGATGCTATTGATGATTATGTGCGAATTGGAGAAAGTACTGCTGTAGAGAGCCTGAGAAGGTTTGTGAAAGCTATTATTGAAATCTTTGGAGATGAGTATTTGAGATCTCCGAATGAGAATGATACTGCCAGATTACTTACAATTGGTGAGGATAGAGGTTTTCCGGGAATGCTAGGGAGCATAGATTGCATGCACTGGAAGTGGAAAAATTACCCTGCAGCATGGCAAGGCATGTATACTAGTCATGTTCACGAGCCAACAATCATTCTGGAAGCCGTTGCATCACAAGATCTTTGGATATGGCATGCTTTTTTTGGTTTACCAGGGTCTCATAATGATATTAATGTTCTTCATCGGTCCCCTCTCTTTGCTAAGTTAGCTGAAGGGCAAGCTTCAGAAGTGAATTATACCATGAACGGTCACAACTATACAATGGGTTACTATCTTGCAGATGGCATATACCCTTCATCGGCAACATTTGTCAAGACAATACCAGCTCCCCAAGGGAATAAGAAAAAACATTTTGCGGAAGCTCAAGAAGCAGCTAGGAAGGATGTGGAACGAGCATTTGGATTTTTACAAGCTCGTTTTGCAATTGTTCGTGGACCAGCTCGTTTTTGGTATCAAGAAACACTTCGAGATATCATGACAGCATGTATCTCATGCATAATATGATAATTGAAGATGAGCGGGATGGAGGCCCAATTGACTACAATTACGAAGCAATGGGAGAAAATGTTGCAGTCTCGCATGAACAAATACCTGAGCTTTCTGAGTTCATTCAAACTCATCAATCTATCGAAATAGAAAAGCTCACTCTCGACTTCAGAAGATCTAGTCGAGCACTTATGGCACCATTATAGAGGATGTAGTCAAGCGCTAGTTTACGATTACGCACTTCAACTATAATGTACTAGTTTATGCACTTCAACTATGATGTACTTCAATAAAGAGATTTCTTCCACACACGCACGTATTCTAATTGAAGTATTGCGGAGAAAGAATGGCTATATTTGAATGCGAGAGATTTAAATCCAAATAATGCATACATATATTGTAGCATAACATGGTTTAGTAGCACAAAAGTTTACGACAAATTAGTTCATACATCATAAGTAGAGCTCAATCGGACCTATTACATCTTGACGATGATATCATTTTGCAAGGACAGGTAGTATTGTTGTTGTGGCCCACTCAAGCGACTAGTGTCGACGCTCATAATTCTCTCTTCTTCCATCATTCTCTTCAATTCAAACTCATTTTTTCTTATCTCAATCTTTTCCTTCTCTTGAGCAATCCTCTCCTGTTCTTGCGCAAATGCTCGTTCGTACCGCTCTTCCTTCTTCTGCTCTTTCATAATCTCCATTTCTTTCGCCTCTTTCCTAAAGTTTTCCAGTGCTTCGATGTAGAGTGAACTTGTTACACCACTCTCAACTGAAGCTTTACCACGGTGTAACCGCTCTTTCTCGGCCTTCCTACTAGCTGGCCTTCTGAGCACATCAGCTTCTGTAGTAGGAGCATCTTCATGAAAATGGCTTGCATTAGAGCTAACAGGACTGGAACTACCCGGAGAAGCAGTAGATGATGTCTTCTGTTTTTTCTGAGATAAATGACCAGTCCACTTTGGATGGTGTTGTAATACGTTCCAGCAATGCAAGTATGTAAATAATCGCCCTTCTTCTTCTTGGTACAAAGCTTTAGCATGGACAATCTGCAGAAGCACAGGTACCTTATTAACATGGACACACATATGAAGCTAAAATAAAAAAGGGATATGGACCAACCTTATCCTGCTCTGTTATCCCGCTTTGTCTTCTACGCACAATGCAGTCATAGCATCCACAAAACTTGTTCACATGTTCTTGAATAGATGACCATCGGTGCATAAGTGAATTCTGACTACGCTCCGAAAAGAAATTTTTGTTCTCATGGAAGTAATCATGTATTCTACTCCAATATGTGCACGAGTTTGTTGGGTCCCTTGCACCTTTGGATCCAAACTAACATTCACCCATCCGACACCAACATGTTGTCTTCATTCTCCGAAAAGTTTTTGGACCTTTTATTGTGAGCTCTCGGTTGGGGACTGGAGTGGTCACCTTGAGAAGGTTGCTCCCCAATTGGGCTTTCATCCCAAGGTATTTCACTTCCCCACACTCAGCAGACGAGCATAGAAGTCATCCATATTGCACAAGTATGAGACATCAATACTTCATTAAGCAAATATGCGTAGCAACACATGTAATAAGCAAGACACATGTCAACAGAAATGAACTCGTAGGTCTTAAAAGTGCATCATGTCTTAATGTACATAATACAAGAACACAAATAACTCAGTCACTAGACTTGATACTTTCATCCTCTCTAAATTGATGGTCATCGCGTTTACCCGAATCATCGGTCTCGTAGTCGTATGGGCACAATTGCGAGTCTATGCTGGACAAAGTGTCTTCTTCTTCTTCAGGTGAATCGACACGGTTTGTTCGCACCAAGTCTTCTGATTGTACGGCAAGTTCATCAAGGCGACGAGCAGTATGTTTGATCGCAAGTAAGAGTCGGTTGAGTTCATTCGCGCTTTCGCTTGAGTAAGGAGAAAAATTGTCGTACACTATATTCTTAATATCACTTGCGATTTCCTCTATGCGATTAATTGTCCAAGCATGCACTTCACTAACTTTCTTTGAATCTTTATCCATCTATATTCAAGTAAATAGTAAACTAAGTAAATGTAGAAATAACTAGGTAAAGCACGAGGGAACTTATGATACTATAACCAAATAGCAAGAAAAGTGTATGTACAGTGTGGAAACATATTTGGTCCATGCATGTAAATTTCGATCAATCTACCATCAAATCTAACAGAGCCTCAAGAACACCCCATTTAAATTTCGCAACAACCAATAAGGGATTAAATGTAAACCAAACAATCCAAGCTTAGCGAATGTCTTTATACCGTCGAACAAAAATCTGAGCTGAAGAACACCCCAAGAACTAGCACCTCAAGCGCAAAGATGAACATATCACACTATAAATTAATGAAGTAAATCATTTGCTAGCACCAATTCGAGATTTAACATTTGCTAGCACCGAATTAATGAAGTAAATCACAGTTCGATAAAGCATTTGCTAGCACGAATTCGAGGATTTAAGCGGTACTGTCTGATAAATCAAGCAATATATAAAATACCAAGCCCATGTTCTGTTCCCTTAAGTAGAGCATCGGTTCCAGTAAATAATAGTATAATGTAGACAGGAAAAGTTCTTACAGCTACATGGTTATAAACTTTCAAATGATCCATGATATCGGGTTGACTTACTGTATCCAATGAATCAGCACCAAGATCAGTAAACTTAGAAGAGCCACAAACTTGATGCCTTGATGGCACAAAAGTCGCTTCTTTACATTAACGAAAAGTAGTTTCGATTACATGCACATCAATTGATTCTTCTGCAGGAAGAAATGAAAACAATCATTAATGGCTTAACCTGATTTCATTGACCCGGTACAAAAGAATTAACATGTCATATAGATACAAAAACTCAAGTCGGAAGTTACAAAGGAATACTAAGGTCATATGTCACTCTCAAGCTTGCAAAAACAATATGTGACTCTGAAAATCTCTTGACCGCTTGTACCTTTGACTATAATGATGTACTTCGTTGATTAGTTTTGAGTCGAATTAGCCTTGGGATGTTTATTTTGGCCCTAATGTGTTGTGAGATGATTCTAATTCATAGATTTTGTATCCAATATATGACTCTAGACAGTTAACTCATGTCCATGAAGCCTAATAATGATTTTACAATTATGTGGCACTATGGCGAGCATAATATAGCATGATCTTGTGGTTCGGGGAGGAAGCGGACATAGATTGATTACTAGGAAATTGCATTTCTTGTGAGCTACGTCTCGGACATGGTCGCTCTGATAGTTTTTCTTCCCAAACATACCTCCCTTTGGACTAAGGAATAGTACGAATAGCATATAACAAGAATAGTATGAATAGAATGGAAGTTATTTAGTGCACTGGTACTAACTTTGGATGAATTAAGGCGCTGGCACAAAATTGTAGAAGCAATAGAATGGATGAACTAATTGTGCAAGCAATAGCGATGAACCACAACAAGAAAAATAATATTGGTATCTTGTCTTTAGTTTATTTGCCGATTACATATTCCCCAGAAAGCCTTTTTCCAAAAGGATGGCCTACAAAGTGTCTTATGGTAGCCCATGGAACATCAATTTAGTAATGAAAGCATGAAAAGCAAGGTTAAATACACAGTTTGCTTGTTATGAAAGGATAGAATGGAATGACACACTAATATAGATATGTAGATACCAACCTGAAATTGTACTCCAAAATTGCCCTGAGATGAGTTAGAAAAATTGCCCTAAGATGAGTCAGACTGGCATCTGACAAAGGAAAGAATAAAACCATCCTGTTAACACCAAACTGAAACACTCCTTGGATGGGTCTAACACAACCAAAGTAAACCACAGGTATAGACTGCGAATTGATCATCATACACCACACAAAAATATGAAAACTAACAGATACAACAAACAAATGGTAGACACATAGAACTAATCAAGGAAAAATCCGGCGTTATACATCAATACCACTCCCACCAAAGGATCATGTAAGCGATAAAATAACACTCCTAATGACTCGATAAAGAGGACATTATACATTATGGTGGCTGGTGGGTGAATGGTAAATGAGAGAACTTTGAAGTCTGGCCACGAGAAAGACTAGGCTGGGAATTTGAAGGTGGAAGGGCTAAAACATATGCATATCCTAACAACACCCGAAGGAGACAAATCCAACAATACATGCACTCGCACTATGGCACCTAATCTGTTCTAATCTAATCTAATCACAATTCACAAGTGATTTATACCTACAAGGAAACCAAAGAACTTAACCTACCATACGCAATTCAAGAACTGCAACGGATTAACCTAAAAGCTGCGCCATCAGCTAGGCCCAGCCGAAAAGGTCTCAAATTGGAGGGGAATACAATTACAGACACCTCCCAAATCCAAAAAAAATCGAGAGCAACACAAGTAATGAAGTAAACCCTACACTGAATCTTGGGGGTTGGAAACAAAATCAAACATCAATCGCGAGTAAACCCGGTGCGTGTTCCAATGCACTTAACCATGGCCGAGCCACCCGCTATTTCTTTACCGAACGTAAAGCGCCGTAGCGAATGCGTCCAATTAATTGCCGAGGATACTTGGAGAGGGGAGGGCAAGGGAGGCTCACCTGGAGGAAGCGGAGATCGAACATCGGCGTCTAGCAAATCGGTAACTACCAAATCATTAACTAGCTTGCAGCATCTACACAGCAAATCAGTAAGTACCAAATCTGGGGCTCCTCCTTACCAAGAAAACGAGAAGAAGCAAGAGATGAGTCAAATCCAAACAGATCTCCACTCCACACCAGTATCCGCCGTCGGATGGCTTGAGGAGGGTTGGGGATCCGGCAGAGATCTAGCAGGGAGCAGGGCCAGGCGGTCGTAGGTGACAATCTTGATGAGGAGAGACAAGCGGTGGCGGTCGGGGGCTGGACTGGTGGCGAATGCTGCAGGGTTGGAGGGAGAAGATGAGGAGGCGGACGAGGCTGCGTGCGAGGAAATGCAGGTCGCTGCGCTCCCGCGAATGAAGCGGAGGCGAGGGTCGGGGTTGGGTCGTGCGCGGCGAGTGCGGGGTTGGAGGATCGGCGGAGGACAAGCAGGAGGAGTCACTGTAGTCGCGCGAACGAAGAAGGCCGTTGCGCTTGCCGGATAGCGAGCGGAGAGAGACTCGCCAAATTTGGGGAGTCTCTCTCTGCTCGCAAAATTTGGGGAGGCTAATAGCGATTCTCTTGGAGCCCGGTTTTCCAGCCAAGCCAGTAAAATTTGGAGATAGAAGGTGGATACAGACTCTTTTGGAGATGCTCTTATAGGACTTCTAACTGACGAGAGTTCGATCCTCCCGATCGAATTTCTTATGTCTCACCCTAATAATTAAAAATAGATGCATACGTGCATGTGAATGTGAGGTAGGGGTGGAAATCGATTTAATCCTCATTTTTCAAGTTTTTTTTAGAAATTAACACAATTTAAATTAATATTATTTTATTTATATCTTGAAAGCATTTTTAGAACTGAGCTAACGAGCCAAGCGACCAAAATCTAATTTAATTTAAAATTTATTTTAATGTTTAACCAATGAATAAATATAATTAGAGTAATTTTGAATCTAATCAACCTGTCCTACCAAAGAATTTTTTTTCAGGCCTAGCGTGAGGTGCTAGGCAAGCTTTACCGGAGGTGGACTCACTGGTCACGAGGCAAGGCTTTGATCGCACGAATTCCTAGATAGAGCTATCCTGGCCGCTAACCTTTGATAGCTCGAATCTCGGCGCGATTTAACAGCGAGAAATTCCACTGATTTCTGCAATTTTTTTGTTGGTTGATGGACAACAATTTCGTTTTCGTTAAAACCCAATAGGATTTTTTTGCGAGGATTAATATCAAAGCCCCGAATTCACATCTTAAACACTCGGAAAAAAAAAGAATCCACATCTTTTTTAAAAAAAAAAATCCTAGTATCACTCCTAGCCGTTCTGTTCTCCCCGCCCGCCTCCGCCTGCGCTTCGTGCCCAAATTCCAATTCCTCCTCATAGCAGCCTTTGGCCCCTTGCTCGGTCGTCTCCCTCGATGGCGGGTGGCGATTCTTCACGACCAGCTTCAATTGCCCCTCACTCAGCTCTTGCGCCGCCTCGCGAGCCACAACGTTCGGTGAGGCCGTGACCTGAAGCTGATATCCTGCTTCTTGAGTCCTGATGCCTGAGCCGCGTACCGAACAAGAGCGCTCCTGTGGGAATCTTGTACCAGTTTGTCCTAGGTCACTACTTTCTCAGTTGAAGATGTGTTTTTTCAAATTTTGCAAGCTTCAAGTATTGGATCCTGATCGAGAATAATAAGCTTGTAGATATGTCCTTGTACATTTTTTCTCTCTCCTGTGATTCTACTCTTCAAGTGTCGAGATTGGGGATCGCATTTGCAGATTGGCAGTTAGCGTAGTCCGAACTTTCTAAGAGAAAGAACAGTCATTCGAATATTCGATAGCCAGTTGGAAGCATAGAACTAAAAATCTTCGGAATATATCCGTCCCTTGATTTTTTTTCTTTTTTGCAAATCATTCGAGTTTTAGACCTTGCGATTTCCTTCGAGATACATGCTCTGGCCGGAGAGGTCGTCTTTTCCGGCGACGACAGCGGTGATACATTACTGTTAGAATTTGTTTTTTAAATAATACATTTTTTAAAAGTAATTGCAATATTAATACGCGGATTGAAAAATTTGCAAAAATAATACGTCGTCGTCAGATGGTTTGGCGAAAATCTAGTAGTCGCCATTTGGTTGGGTGAAAATGATATTTTCGCCAAATGGTTTGACGAAATTAGGCTAATTGCGCAATTTAGAGTGCCTTACAGTTTTTTTGGGTGGAACACCCTATTTTCGCCAAATGATATGGCGAAAATAGGGTTGTCGTCGCGAAAATAGGGGCATTTTTGCTGCCTCAGTGGCCCCGCTTCATTCGCGGAGGAGGAAAAAAGGGCTGGCGAAGAAGGCAAAGTGACCGTATTGGAGAGATAGGGAGAGAGAGGGAGGAGGAGGAGGAAGAAGGAGAAAAAAAAGGTAATTTTCTATTTTTGTAATATTTAATTTTTGTAATTGCGTATAAAAATATTGTCGAAAAATATTATAGTTGATGTTAGATTTAATTTAATCAGTGCATGTATTTTAGGTTAGCGATATTAGATTTGTACTTTAATGTTGTAGTATCCGTAGCGAGATAATTAATTAGCATTCTTTAATTTAGGTTAGTGAAATTACGTGTTAGTGGTGATATAAAAATTTATTTCGTATATATGGTCGCAGTGATGTCGGATCCAGTGAAATTTAGGGTATATTATGGCGACAGTGAAATAAAAAGTACGCAAAATGGTGTTGATTTAAACAAGTTTCTGGTCACCATGATTGAGCACTCGTTCCCCGAAAGAGTTAGCATTCGTGATATAAAATTTTGGTTGACCCAATATTTTTCCCTGAATCCAAGTGTATACTCTGTTACCATTGAAATCCTATTCACATGTAGCAAGAGTGATCCGGCTATTTGGGAATTAAAGAAAATAGATCGGACATACTTGTGGTGGAAATGGTTAAAGTGGTGCAAGTGATCTCGCCTTGAATGTGTGATGCTGGTGCAGGCTTGCCCTAGAGAAGAGGTGGATATTAGTGATATGGGCGAGAGCAGTACATCGGTTAGAGCTGAACAAGTTCAGGAAGTGGTGCCGGTTGAGATAGCGGCGGGGGAAGATAATAGGGATGCAGCAAACGCAGAAGGTTGGGCCAATGAAGGGGAGGAGATCGAGCAACTTGTTGATCAGTTGGAGTTAGTGGACCGTATGGTGGCAGAGGATGAAGCTGAAATGTTGGAATGTGATGATGACATCAGCGAAAATGATGAAGAGGAGGATGAGGATGATGATGAAATGCCTCGTAGTACTAGGGTAGCGGACATACCCATACCTGACGAATGGAACAAGCAAAACCAATCTGGTATGGAAGTTTTGTGGGGCCATAAGTCGCGTTAGAATATGGTGCAAATGTCATTAATTTGAATCAAATATTCTCGAACAATTACGAATTGAAGTTGGCGGTGAGGCTTTGGGCATTGTCGCAGAGAGAGAGTTCCGGTTGTCTTGTCGATCGGATAGATACGGTGAAGTGCAAAACCGATGGATGTGAATTCGAGTTCATGCATACCGGTAAAAGCGAGGCGTTTTGGATCAGATCACGAGTAGAGTACACATGCGGACTAGAAAATATTCTCGTGAAACACCGCAACTGAATCATTTGTAATTGCTAGTGTGATGTTCAATGAAATCATTGAGAAGCGGGACATTGAGTGTTCGTATATTCAGAAAGCAATTTTGAGAACCTTTAAGTACCAGATAAGTTACTCGATGGCTCAGCGTCTGAAGCAAAAAGCATTAGAGAAGAGGTTTGGTACATACGAGGCCGTCAGTTGCAACCTACCTCGTGTGCTTGATGTCCTGAAGCAAACGAACCCCGGCACATACACCGCTTTCAACGAAAGTGAAGCAGATGCTAACGGGATCTACACATTTCATCATGCGTTCTTTTCATTGGGTCCTTGCATTGCGTCATTCAGGTACTACTGTCCGTTGCTTTGTGCTGATGATACATTTTTTATTGGAAAATACAAGGGGCAGATTCTAACAGCCATTGCTGTTGATGCGAACAAGCACATACTTCCATTGGCCTTTGCTTTTGTTGAATGTGATAACCGGGATAGCTGGCTGTGGTTTTTCAGACATCTGAATTTCTAGGTAGTTGGTAATCGGCCCAACGTGTGCATCATTCATGATCGTCACAAAGGTATTCTTTCGGCAATTAAGTCTCTACAGGAGGATCCTAATGAGCCATTCCCATGGCGTGACTTGCGTAACAATGGCGCATGAGACATTTAGGAGCAAATTTCTTGAACAGTTCAAGAGTAAGAAAGCGATGAACTTATTTAAGAGGTTATGCAAGCGAAATCGGCCCGCAAGTTCAACGCTACTGTTGGTCGAGTTGGATAAGCACACTAGTGCGCATATCGAAGAGATGAAAAAGCAACCACCTACGCCGAATGACTGCCCACCCAAAAGGCTAACACCACATGGGGAGCTCGATCCTCCTAATATGAGGAGGCGATCTTCAAGGAACATAAAATGTTTCTCGCACTGGATAGAGGCGGAGCCTTTAGAGAAGTGGGCATTGCTCTATGACACTGGTGGCGCCAGGTTAGTATAGTAAATTGTTATATTTATGATGGTTGAATGAATAGGGGTGTTGTACTAACCGATATGTGTTGATCTGGTTTGGGGTCATGACAACGAATATAGCTGAGGTTTACAATTAGGTCATAAGAGGCCTCCGTCCGCTACCCCTTGTGGCCATCCTGGAAGGCATGTTGCATGGCATTGTTGCCTATTTCCAGAAAAGGCATGCGGAGGCTGTTCTTTATGCCACGACATTGCAAACGCTATATTATTGCCGGATGATGACCTACATGGAGGAACGAACCATTAAAGCTCAGCAGCATGTGGTGCGTAGCTTCGGGATTAGTGAGTACCGCTTTGAAGTGACTCTTCGGTGCAAAGGGGGATTGGGAACCAATACAGCGGTTATTACACACGTGATTAATCTGGGCCAAGGGACTACTGGATGGTGCGAATGCACCTGCAATAAGCCAAGACTTTTTCATATTCCTTGCTCATATGTGATAGCTGCGTGTGGGTAAATTGGGATGAACACGTCGCAATACGTATCCCCTTTCTACTTGAAGGATCATGTTGTCTATACAGTGCGTGAGTTTCGTGGTTTCGTACACACTTGTGATTTATTTGGGATTAACAGAGATGGCGCATTTGTCTACCGGATGCAACCTTGCGGAGGTGCGCAGAAGGCCAGTCTAGTCGTCCGCAGAGTAGGCGCATTCGCAACGACATGGATGAATCTGAGGTGGGTGGCTGTGTTAGGAGGTGTTCTGAGGCGTTTGACCACCAGTTCTTCACGGAGGCGTTTGACCACCTTAGGGCGGATCAGGTGATCTAGGACCCCTACAGCGACCGTTGTGTAGTGGAGAGAGCCGGGGCGGGGGGTCTCCACACTTTGCTACGGGACCGAGCTTCGGCTTACTAGGAGAAGCTCATCTTGACGTCTTCGTGGAGGACTACACGCCACAATGAGTCATGAGGCGATTCGGACTCGCCACCGGTCCCTGTTCCTTTAGGGATCGAGTGCCACGAGAGAGTGCCTTTGGTGAGTTACTCGCCTGTTATATAATTATGATAAATGCTTATGTTATATTTGTACTAATGTGTATTTCTTTTCAGTGCACGCCACCTAGGGACCTCAAAAGACGATGGTGACCTTGGTACGGAGGATGGAGCCGTGGCTCGCCCAGTGGGCTGGGGCACTAGAGGATGTCGGCGAGACACGCCATATGGCGACTCCTCCTACCAGCGATACCTAGCACGATGCACGTAGCGCAGACGCGTACTCGCCTCGTGCTTGTGAAGGAGCCACCCACCCGCGTGCGCTCGAGCGTAGCGAGACTTATGCCGGGCGGCGAGGAGCGACCATGCACGCGATGGTAAGTCTTACTACGTAAGGTATGTCATGTGTTCCTTGCACTGTCGTTGTATTTACGATTCGTTCGTACGTGGTAGGTAGACCACGCCAGGGACTTGCACGAGCATGGCCACGGCATTTTGAGTAGGCTGCGGGGCGGAGTCGCAGTCACACTGGACGAGATGACAAAGGCGTGGAGACGCGTGGTGGCCGGGACTCAACGGATCGTGGAGCTCGGTTCTTGTTGGCAGGTGGACGCGACTGACCGTGGTACCTCATCCAGGCCGCCACTCGTGCCTTCGTACCACACACGCCCCGGCCCCCGCCACGCAGCGGAGGCGATCCGGCTACCACACCTCTATGCCTCCGGCCCAGGCGTGGTGGAGGGTCGATTAGCGAGCACCACGCGGTCCCACCATGGTCCCCACACCAGGTTAGTCGAGCGATATTCAATTGTTGGCATTGGTATCAGTACCACCTGATTATGATTACATGTTACTACCTTAACTGCAGGTTGCCCATAGGTTGGAGTACAGTTCTCTTCGTCGCCTCACTCGTCAGGCCACTTCGCGAAAGCGGTACTCTTGGCGGATCGGTTCTTCACCGCAGACGATTCACGCAGCCCCCTTCGACGACGTAGTCGACGCAGCCTCCTCCAGCGACGCAGATGACGCAGTAGGACTACGGCACCTCCTCCGGGTACGCGTTACCTCCCCGCGAGCGTCGACCGGTGCAGCGGTTCAGCCCTTCAGATTACGGGCAGGCGCGACTATCCCAGCAGCTTCACACACGACCTCTAGACGATGCACCGGCTTCAGCACGTAGGACAAAGAGAGGTCGTGGCAGGGGTAGGGGTGCTTAGGGGGGTGGTTAGGGGTAGTACCTCATTTTGTTGTCATGACATACATGTCTCGTGCTTCCTTACCTAACGTACGATTTACTATTTCACACCATTTAGTGTGCTGTGATCGTGTTTTGTTTCATTTATCGTAATCTGTTTCGTAGTATATAACCGTTTCATCGCCCTACGAACATGCATTTCGAACCATAATAGGGTGCTCGCATCCACGTTGTACGCAAAAGGCGTTCCGCATATTTCCCATCCCTCTTCAATCCTTTTCACCCCGATTTTACGGCACAAGACCATCACTATTGCCAGACCGATTTGACAACACGCTACCATCAGCTTTGTCAGTCCTAACACTGCACGCACGACTACCTTTTTAGCCCGACTAGACAGCACACTCCAGCGTTTTTCTATCCCTCTATATGTTTCAATCCTACATTCCAACACTTAGTCCATACACCATCGCTTCGAGTCTATGAAAGGCCAAACCGCAAGCACACAACCGCAGCGTCCACTCACACTTCTTCACCATGGCTGGATCCTCTAGCAGAGCATTTTCGTGGACACCTGATATGAGCAACGTAGCTCTTAATTGCACGTTGAAGGTTACGTGTGGTGGGAAGGACGATCCATTCAAGGAGGAGAACTGAGTAAAGTGCTGTCCAAATTGCAAGAGCGGCGCACGACATTACGGAGGCATAGCATGACAACCTCTGGCCTGAACCTTGCGATCGCCGATGACCTGAAGGCGCACTTTCAATGGTGGCGTCAAAGGTATTTCAGAGTGTGCGAACTAGCCGACCACCCTTCTACTACATGTTTCTCTAGAAGATATTACAGGATACTGATGCTGCCCGATCGGTATGCAGAGCACATTAAGGTTAGTAATTCCTTATTTTTTCACCGTACTAATCTTTTTACCATTATGCATAAGTTCACTACTTTGCATTCTCGTGAGCTAGTTATTCCCTGAAGATGAAGAGTTGCTGAACAAAGATATCCCAGAATTCTTAGCGATGTACATGCTCTTCGGCGGTGGCGTGAAGCCCGGTTCGAGCAGAAGAGGCGGATCAGTGCGAGGTAGAGATCGACACGATCTGCTGCGGCGACAATTTCAAGAGGACGTTCAACCACCACTGGAGGGAGGCTCACTCCTAACTATGCAAATGATGATGACGATGACGATTTCGTGTCACCTCCACCTCGACGTTCAAACACTTGCACAGCAGGTCGTTCAAGAAACAATGGAAGAGGACGTTCAACCAGCACTAGAGGCGGGCTAACTCCCAACCATACAGATGACGATGATGAAGATGATGACGATTTCGTGTCACCTCCACCTCGACGTTCAAGCACTTCTGCAGCAGGCCGTTCAAGAAACAATGGAGGAGGATGTCCAATCAGAACTAGAGGCGGGCTAGCTCCCAACCATACAGATGGCGATGACGATGATGACGATTTCATATCACCTCCACCTCGACGCTCAAGCGCTACCGCCAGTAGATGACTTTCATCTTTGTCAACCGATGAATATGGCCATAGAATGTATCGTATTCTCACTTATGTTGTATCCCAGTTTTATCAATTCTCTGAGGCATGCATGGATCTATGTTGTACCTCAGTTCTATGAATTCTAAGGTACGTATCTATATTGTACCAATGTCGAGTCATGAGGCAGTTTCAAATATCAATATCGAGTTTTATTTGTCGTCAAATTTGGCGCACATCGAAAGACGAACAACGAAATTTTATTTTTTCCCAGAAATAATAAACTGACAAATAATTTTGTAAAGCACTACGTTAATTATGAAATACAAATAAAATCAATTTTTCTGAATTAATTGTATCCACTTTGAACTGTACAATTTTACCGCCCGTCAACATAACAATGACTGATTCTCAAAAATTAAATTTCCTTTCAAATAGTTTTGATCAAAAAAAATTTCTCAGGCGGCCGGTGAATGAGGTGTACTCTTGCAATTTTTGGGGCGCAACATACATTTCGCCAATTTAAATATAAAATTGTGTTATTCATAACAAAAAATCATACTTCAATTATCACATACAAATATAATTTTTTTTCCATTTATTGACCCTACTTTTAACTACACGAATTATCATTAACTGGATTTATTATTTACAAAATTTTCGCGCGAATTCTCTCTCTCCCTCCCCCCCCCTCTCCCTCCCCCCCTCCCTGTTTTTCTCCCTGGCCGAAAATCCCCCTATTTTTGCCAAACCAGTTGGCGAAAATAGGGTTGCCGCCACCAGTTGCTCCGTCAGACGACCTTAATTGCGCAATCAGCCTATTTTCGCCACACCATCTGGTGAAAATACAATTTTCGCCAAACCATTTGGCTATTACCTGATTGTCGCCAAACGGTATGGCGACGAAGTATTATTTTTGCAAATTTTTCAATCCGCGTATTAATACCGCAATTACTTTTAAAAAATGTATTATTTAAAAAAAATTCATTACTGTCAATTTGTCCCAAGTCCCCACTTTGAGGTGGACGTAAAAACTAGAGCTTACCCTACCTCCATTCTGGTAATTACTCACTGAATACACAGGTAAATTGCTATGTGAAAAATGGAAAGTGCGTTTCACTAATTATCTGTATGTATAGGGGTGGAAAAAAAACTCGAAACTCGCGAGTTTAACGAGTACTCGGAAACTCGGTTCGACTCGACTCGAACTCGTTCCTTAACGAGTCGAGTCGAGCTGGGTTTTGAACTCGTTAAGAAAACGAGTTAAGCGAGTCGAGCTAACGAGCTATCGAGCGAGCTAACGAGTTGAGCAGCTCCAAATCAGTACAGTACTCTCTGGCGGTGAGCTCCTCCTCTCCTCGGCTTCTCCTTGTCGGCCTCTACTCGAGGCTCTTCCCCTCCTGCCGTCCACCCGCCAGGCCTTGCCTTGCTCGCGCCGTCGCCTCCCCGTTGAGCTCCTCCCCTCCGAGATCCATCGGTCCACACACCGAGTGGCCTTCCAAGCCTCCAACGCCGGCCTACTGATCCAGCTCCCCTCTGACATCAAGCATGCCAAATCAACCGAGGAGCATGGAGTCAAAGAACAAAGAAGTGAAGCTAAGTAGGACTTGTGGCTCCGGTTCACGCTCCACATCTTCAGCAGCTGCGAACCTTGGAAAGCCTCCGACAGTCGGTCCTTCAACGCATCCCACAGCTCCCTCATCTGCGCCCACATCGGTAAGCCCTGCAGTAAAACCAAGATAATCTTACATTTAAGGAAATGTGACAATGCTGTAAGATTTGGCACTCGTTAGTCGACATTGTATCATGAAGATTTGGCGTCTAAGATTACTATTAGATTAATCTAGTAATACTGTAATAGCTGTGTTTAAGAAACTGTTGATGAGCTTGTTTAGATCTTTCATCATTGAATCTTTTGCTTTTGCTGACACAAGAAATGCGTATTTGCTCTTTTATGTTGTATGTGTAGGAATATGTATATGAGGAAGATGAGTATGATATGAATGATGTTATGTCTGAAAGTGAACCTTCTCATGATGAGCAACATGTGATGTCGATGGTGGTGAACACTCGCTCTGGGTCTCCCAATCGAAATAGAAGAGGCAAAGGAAAACAAGCAACCAATTGTCTCCAAGAGTGCAAAGAAATTGAGAGGAAAGCGTGCGACTGTTGGAAGCATTTCAAGGTGGTTCAAGCTGCGTCGAAGAGGGAGCCAGGAAGACCGTTGAGAAGGCCAAGTGCGGATATTGTGGTTCTTTGTTTGCTTACACTCAAGGGGTCAAACTTCAAGTTTGAATAGACATTTGCCAAAGTGTACACCCTACATGAACTTGAAGGGCGGCGGCTAGCTCAAGGTACACTCAACTATAATCCCGACACGTCGAGTTCATCTCTTACAATTGTTCCTCTGAATATGATCATGAGGAAACCCGTAGGCTCATTGCTAAGATGATAATTGTTCATGAATATCCTTTTCGAATGGTAGAGCACACATGGTTTAATATCTTGATGAGATATATGAATGCATCATACAAGTTCATTGGTAGAAAGACTATCTGAAGTGAATGCATAAAGGTTTATGAATCGAAAAGAACTCCTTAGGAAGAGTCTTAAGGTTGTTGAGAGTGTTAGTTTGACATGTGATTTATGGACATCAAACCAAAATCTTTGCTACATGGCTTTGGTGGCGCACTACATAGATCTGATTGGGTTATGCAATGCCGTGTTTTGAACTTCATTGAGTTAGATCCACCACACACAGGAACATCATAGCTCGAGCAAGTGTTTGAATGTATAGTGAATGGAAAATAGAAGACAAGATTATAACAATCACTCTTGATAATCTTGCATCAAATGATGTTCTTTGCTAGGATTTTGATGTCCAAGTTCATTGCTAGGAAAGCAATGAGCTTTATTCCTAATTACTTTCATGTCATTGTTGTGCTCACATAGTCAATTTGGTAGTGAATGATGGCATTCAACCATTGCAACCATTGATAGCCAAGCTCAGAAAACTGTGAAATATCTTAAGAAGTCACCATCTCGTATGTACAAGTTCTGGAAGTTTGTAAATCCATGAATCTGAAAACTGGAGCAGGGTTGTGTCTAGATGTGTCCACAAGGTGGAGTTCAACATATAAAATGTTTGATGCATGCATTCCCTATAGGCCTGCTTTCACTGAGTATGGTGATGTTGATACAAATTACAAGTGGGAGCCTTCCCATCAAGATTGGACATTATATAGTAAAATTCAGCCAATCTTGACTGCATTTGCTGAGGTAACTAAGGTATTATCAGGATCTATATACCCCACTGCAAATATTTTCTATCCTTACATAGTGAATGTTAAGATTGCATTGGTAGCTGCATGTAATTATGGGGATGAGTATATGAACAAGATGGGACAAGCAATGTCAGACAAGTTTGATAAATATTGGGAGGAAAGGAACAATGTTATGGTGATTGCTACTATTCTTGATCCTAGGTTTAAGATGAGATTTGTTAGTTACTGTTTTAAAATGATTTTTAGTGAGAGCAAGGCCCTTATTGAGGAAAATGATGTCAGACATGAGTTGTATGATCTATATGGCATTTATGAGGCTGAACATCGCCAAAACAAGGTTGCTAGTGGAAGGGCTGAGTCATCTTCAGGTTTGCAAACACGGACCTCAGTTGCCACAGTGCCAAGTGGGTTTCAATCCTTTCTGCGAGAGACATTCTGAGCCATCTAAGTCGAATTGCTCATCTATTTAGATGAACCAAACCATCCTCCGGAGGACTCAAAGTTTGTATTACTTGATTGGTGGAAGTTGAATGCTCATAGGTTTCCTGTTGTGTCAAAGATGGCAAAAAAATTCTTGACTATACCTGCTACCAGTGTCTCATCAGAGTCCACTTTCAGTACTGGAGGTAGAGTTCTTGATGATTATCGTAGTGCTCTGCGCCCATCAATGGTTGAGGCATTAGTATGTGCTTCTAGCTTCATCCGAGGATCCAAAATGACAACAAATCTCCAATGATAATGGTATGGGTATCTTCTTTCGCTTTTCATATAGCTTTGTTTAATATTGTGTATAATCAAGTACCATTTTCATTTGTAGGAAGATGACAACGAAGATGATGTTGAATTGGTACCATTTCTGACGACTTGGTGGAAAGCGGCTAGTCGCCAAGAGTGAGATGAATTCATTCTCATCAAAGTTTACTTTAAAAAAGCGAGTGTGCTTGTGCATGTTTAACTATAGCTTCCCAAGGTTTCTTTGTGATTCCACTAAGTCTTGTTAGAAGAAAACTTGAAAAAAATCGGTGTATTGTGAGGCTATAGCAAGTATTATGTTTCGCCATATAAGTAAAAAATATGTAGGCCCTTATATGTAGTAGTTAATTAAGCGCCTTTAGTCTTTCTTGATGAAGTGGTTACCATCAAGTAACTAGCTAGAAGTGGTACTAACCACCTAGCGATGGTGATCCAATACTTGTTGCAAGCAAAAATATTATGGTAAAGTGATATTTGTCATCCTAAATCTGTGATCAACATGCATCCAAAAAATGTCAGTGAGCTTCATGTAATGTTCTCTTCATTCAGGTTGGCTACTAACACTTATGTAAATGTGGTGTACTATTTGAAGACCTGCAGCCCTGCACCAACAGCAGCAGTCACCTTCTGCTGCAGGATCTTCACAATTTCTTCCTAGTGCAAGACTTCATGGCACGATCTTCATGGTAATTTGAAATTTTCATTCTTGTTATGCTTTAGACCTAATGTTGTTTGCAATGTTTGTTACTTGACTTACTTCTAGTCGATCGGAGTTCAGTCTTGTACCCTCCAAGCGCTCTGTTTGAGATATTTGGACACCTGAAGTTGAATGTTATGACTTATGACTTTCCACTTTCTAGTCACTTCAAGCATCTAGGTCCCCAAAATTTTATTATGGTTTTGGTAATTAATGACATTACATGTTTTGGGCTAACTATCTATCTTGAGATAAGTGTTTGAACAGGTTAATCCTCTACATGACTTGAAAGGAAAGGAAAAAGGAGAAAGAGTCTTGAAGATTTTTAATCAAGGTTAAAAGACCTCTCAGTAGGTTAGAATAGAGTGTTGAGTTATTTTTAAGAGGGAATAGTGCCTAAGATCTTGGTTTAATCCTAAGTGTGGAAATGGCTCAAAATCATACCTTGAAATCATGCTAGTTGCATTTAGAACAAAGTTTTAAATGTTCTGTTTTTTACCTAAGTTTTCGCCGAACTACTTGTCTTATGTTAAAAATCGGTCCTGCGTTGAGCCGAAGTTTTTCAGTTCACGCCGGACCACTTGGAAGTAATCCGGCGCAAAAGCTCGTTCACGCCGAACCACTTGGAATAACTCAACACTCTATTCCCTCTTAAAAATAACTCAACACTCTATTCTAACCTACTGAGAGGTCTTTTAACCTTGATTAAAAATCTTCAAGACTCTTTCTCCTTTTTCCTTTCCTTTCAAGTCATGTAGAGGACTCTACTCTCAGTGCATTCAATTTCACTCTGTATGAGAGTTGTAGAAACATTCAATTCAAGTGTTGTATTAATTATTATATTGTGAGCTCAAAACACACTTGGAAATCATCAAGCCTGAAGCTCTGTTCTATTACTCTTGGAGAAGGTTTCTTCTTTTTGAGGCTTGGTGTAATTCAGCAGACCAGTGATCCCTTCAAATTGTTGTGAAGAGACTTGGTATTTTGTGAAGGTTCACTCACATTCCCTTCTGGGAAAAGAGTTCTGAGTAAGAAAAATTGAGGAAGAGGCTTAGTTTTTCATCTCTATTTATAATATTGAAATTCTTGAAGTTAATTAGAAGAAAATTTTAAAATAGCCTATTCACCCCCCCTCTAGGCTCATCCTTGATCCTTCATCACTTCTATCCATAATTGTCTGCAGTAATCCCATGTTCAGGTGTTTGAGGTATCCAATGTATGCTCTGTTGCTCATATTTATAACGAGCTTAACGAGCTAACTCGAGCCAACTCGAATTTTTAACGAGTCGAGCCGAGTTGAGCTTTGAGCTCGTTAAGATAACAAGTCGAGTCGAGCTGACTCGTTATCTTAACGAGTTTAACGAGTCGAGTCGGCTCGATATCCACCCCTATGTATGTACATGTTCGCACGCATAATTGCATTCTTGGCTTGTAAGTTGTAACCAAAATACATAGAAGCCTTACTTCAAGTCAACCATTTTTTAGCTCCTGTCCTTCCAAATGCTCCTAACTTTCAGAATCAGGTGTATTTTGGAATAAATTGTTCGTCCAAAGGATCACCAAGTCTACCTTACGGCTTCTCTGGACATTATTCATCTTTTTGGCGCAGCTGCAGAAAAGATAAGTATTTATGAACAAAGCTAAAAATGGCAGTAAAAATGTATACCAGCACAGCAACAATGCTAGTGCGTTCAAAAGCATGTAGGTAAAGTGTCCTATTAGTGTATAAACCTTCCATTTTGACTACAGAAGAGCTTTAAAGTAGGCTGCTTAAGCCAGTTGTTTCCTGAAACAACCTCAAATCTTATTAAGCAATTAATGTCATTAGCAGAAACTAAAATGTTGATTTAACAAAAGTAATTAATCTTTATTAATGGCATTCATCAAATAATTACAAATTGAACCTCAGTAAAAAAAAAAGTGCTGTGCTCAGAGGCCAGCTCGGCAGCCCAGAAGCTTCCTCCAGAAGTCTCCAGAGCTTCCTCATAAAAGCCAGCTAGCCTTACACAAGCAACCAGAGAGGAAGATGAGAGCCAGAAGACAAGGAGGAACTCTCGGGCAGGGAGATCTCTAGGAGCCAGAAGCTCAACTAGGAGATCAAGCCAAGCCCGTCAAGGAAGCAAGCAGACACTCTACTTCCTCTTCACCAGCCACTTCTACATCTCCTTCATCATCACAACCTGCATCGCATTTTTTTTCTTTTGCTTCAGTTCCAAGTATTCATCCATAAACATCATCCCAGTAGCATCTAGTTGCTAGTGTGTAGCAATAGCAAGTAGAATAGCAATCAAAATGGCAGTAGAGATTGAGTAGAAGAAAGTGAAGTTAGTAGTCTCAGATTAGCCAAAATCATCTCGGACCGAGATACTACCTATTGTTCATGTCAGCACAGAACTCAGTAAAACGAAAAATGAATATTGAGAATCTCAGCAAGGTCATGATATCAAACCCCCAGCCAAATTGGGCAAGCTCATGAATGCAAAAGCCGCGGGTTGGACAGCTAGAGCAGCCGGGCCGGCGCGGGCTCTGTAGCGGGAGGAGGCCGGGGCGGCGTAGGCCTGTAGCGCGCGAGGGCCGACGCAGGCGAGCTAGCAGTCGGGCCGAGCGGCGCCATGGCGCGAGCCAAGCTCCACGGCGGGCTGCAGGCTCAGGTCGTGCAAGGCGCGAAGAAGGGAGGCAGGCCGAAGGCCAGGCGCAACGGTGGCATCGGCGCCGAAGGTAGGCCGGCCGGATCGGCACCTGCACGGAAAGGAAAGAGGAGCCAAATTGGAAAAAATGAGAAAGGAGGAGGAGAGCAGTAGCTAAAGAATAAGGAAAAAGTGAAGAACCAAGAAGAGACTAGAGGAAGAAGGCTTCGGCCAAAAAAACCAGCTAATTAAGGCTCGGCCAGTGAACCGACTAGATAAGGGGCAGAGAAAAGAAATAAGAATAAGAGGAGAAAGAGAAAGGAGAAGTGAAAAGAAAAGGGGAAAAACAAGAAAATTTAAATTTGAGTAAGTCAGCTAAAATAACAATTATATGTTTATGTGAAGAAGTTAAAATCTATCGGACCTGTTGAAATCTGTTAAAAACTATTAATACAGTCGGTCGAGCTATTAAATAAAGCGCGACCATATAAAATCGAATAAAGCTCTAAAAATCGCAAAGTAAATTTCATAAATATCAGAATAATAAGATGGGCATGTTGGACAGCTTAAAACCTGCAAAAATCTATTTGCCATTAAATACGACATTTGTGTAATTTCAGAAAATAAATTAAATCGGATCGCCGATCGATCATCGGGTGAAGACGATTATTTCAATCAAAATCCAGGCAAGCAATCCATGACCATCATATTTTAATATCAATGTTTTATTTGGAATATATGTGGTACCATTGGTGTATGAAAAAATGTTGTTTTAAACAAAATCCAAATCGGTTGGTTGGATTAACTGCGGATGCAGTTGTGATTGTAAATTTTAACTCAACCGACGGGTGTGGTCGGGGTGAGTTGCTAAAGTGGTGGGTAGAGGGTGCATGTATGGTTTTGCCGGCGGGACCCTCTACATAAGAATAGGGATGGCAATCAAACCCGCGGGTTTGGGTACCCGCGGGTTCGGCACCCGATCGGGTCGGGTTCGGGTTCTAATTTTTACCCGCGGGTTCTTCGGGTCGGGTGCCCGAGATGGGTTCGGGTCGGGTTCGGGTTCTAATTTTTACCCGCAGGTACCCATTGGGTATCCGAAATACCGTATATACCCATCGGGTTCCGGGTACCCACCGGGTTTGGGGTCGGGTTTGGTACCGTCGAGTTCGGCTTCGGGTTTTGTGGGTCGGGTTTCTTGTCGGGTCGGATTTTGCAAAACTCATACCCGACCCAACCTATTGCCACCCCTATGCACAAACCCGTCGGTACCGCCGGATTTGCACCGTACGGGTTCGAGTTCGGGTATAATTTTTTACCCGATATGGTATTCGGGTTCGGGTCGGGTTTTTCATTTCGGGTTTTCTGTCGGGTCGGGTTTTGTCAAACCCGCACCCGACCCGACCCGTTGCCATCCCTACATAAGAATATAATATAAGGTTGAAACCACTACACTCGAACAATGAGCCGTATTTAATCGTATCAACTATAGTGTGTGGAAACAACTAGAAAAGGTTGTCCTATGATGGTATTTAATCTCCCCATTGAGTAAGCTTATAAATGTTCAGCTGGGATTGTCGGATGCCCAGTGAATGTGTATGTTGATAACCGGTAATGCTTATTTGGCGCTATATTTAAAGCCTGGATGTGTATCTCTGATTGTCGTGGTAGAGGTCAACTGGTTCCCCCAAATGTCTCAGTACCTCTGAATTGAGTTGTAGCACAACTGGTAAGTGGTCAGGGGGATATGAGTACCTTGATTGTCGTGGCAAGGTACAACTGGCTAACCCAGGTCATAGTGCCACTCAGACTTGAAGCGTACAACTGGAAGGGGCCAGGGTTGGAGATTTTAAATACCAGAGTAGTGATAAACATTCTGAGTTCTCAACGGATGTTGAGTTCGCTATGGATAAAGTGATACAAAACCTGCACAGGGTATAAAATCATGAACTCATGCCTGTCTCCTAGACTGGAGGCTACATAAGCTAATTCTGCCTCATATACGAGTGCTAGTAGCAATTTCATAAATAAAAATCGAAGTGTAAGATTTTCTTAATAAAACCTATTTTGGACTATCTGTTTTGTGAGATGGTTTGATGGAATGGAACCGGTATTGGTTCTAGGTTGATAATCTCATAAATGCATAAATCCTATTAATACTTGCTGAGTACACATTTGTACTCACCCTTGCCTACTCCCTCTTTTCTTAGACTCTGATTGCTATGGATGTTCCGATGAGGAATGGCTGGATGATCAACCGCAGGAGCCGGGTGATGAGGAGGCAGAGTTTGACCCAGAGGACTGGTTGGAGTAGAGGCCCTTACAGTAGAGGCCTCCGCTCTCTAGGGTATATGTAAATTAAATATTGGAATGACTTTTTCTGTAAATTATGTAATAAGACAGGTGAAAGACCGTAAGATGATACTGCGTTTGGAATGTAATAAAGTTCCTGTAAAGTCTCTAATTTGTGTTCTGTTGCAACACTCTGAAATGATGTGTTAACTAGTAAATTGTCGGGCTTACTCGATGAGCTACTAGTTAAGATGCCCTGATCAGTGTAATTAACTCGGGATTAATGACACCACCTCAGTCATTATCTGAGGTTAATTATGCGGGTCGCCACATTTCCTTAATAACTTTCTCATGGAACATAGAACGTACATGTTGTAATTCAAGTGTGACATTATTAGGTATCCATAGGTAAATTTCTCACCTTCAGTTCATGCTTACAGTGGTGACCCTGTGTTGTATGATATATCCAAATTCTTCAACTGCGCCACCAGCATTGGATTGCAATTCTCAAAGGTTATTCTCTCCAGGGAGCTAGGTAGGCCATTCTTTGGTAGTGATTGGATCATAGGACAGTTGCATATGCGCATGAACTCAAGGGAAGACAAGCTGTGCAATTCTTCAGGTAGTTCCTGAAGATTTCTGCAATCATGAATTATTAACTCCTCCAGTAAAGGAAAACATCGGGGCCACTTGTGCGCTCCTTGAATCATTGAATCAGAGGACTGACATATTGAAAGTATCTGAAGTTTCGGAAGTGGATTTCTTGTTATCTGTCTGAGAACTGAAGTGTTACTGATGCTTAGGCTCTCCAACTTTTGCATGCCTTGCCTGTGAGAATTGTCAGAAGCCATCGACGGACTGAGGTCGGTCAAGTTGGGGCACTTCACAATTTGTAGATATACGAGCAGCGGCAAGTAATGCAACCCACTTAAAGACTGCAGGCCGTTGCAATTATAAACCAAAATCCCCTTGAGTGTTTTCAGGCGACTCACTACTTCTTTGGGAAGGCACCTTACGTTAGGACAGTTGTACAGTGCTAAGTACATCAGGGATGGCAATTCACACAAACAATCTGGAAGTGATTCATCAAGATAACCACAGGACTTCAGCATCAACCTCTCGGTAGAGGGAGGTAAGGTCAGTTTCGTAGTACGTGGAAGCTTTGGGCAGTCCTGCACACTCAAAATTTGAAGATAACTGAATGTGCGGAATCTTTCCACTGGAAGTGATGCAAGATTTTCACAGTTGTTGACATGTATTTGTTTGATCCTCTTGAGCTTAGGTGTTTCTAAGCACTTCTCAAGGCTGGTAAGGTTTTTGCAACCTTCAATATTTAATACCTCAATGGGAGAAGGGAGACTATCTATTGATGTTAGGTAATGGCACTTTGAGAATGAGAGCTCCCGCAGGCAATGTAGCTTTTCTGCTTCCAACCAATTTGGAGTTTTGGTTTCACCATAGGACTTCAATTTTAAATGCTCAAGGTTTGGATGCGGCTGTAGTGATTCAAGAATCATATTCTCTATAAAAGGCTTGTTGCAGTCAGATTTAGCATTTCTAAATCTACCAGAAGACCACTCTACAATTAGCTCCCTAAGATGTTCTTTTCTGTCCAGCATGGCTTCTGCAGCATAGTCCTGTTTAACGACATTCTCAAGGTTTCTGATGTGTAGAACTTCACTGAGTTGTGTCATGCCCTTCAGTTCTGCGATTCTATGTCCTTGCTCTATCGGAACTTCAAATAGCACTGAGTTCTGCAGTGAGGTCAAATTGCTGACATTGGATATCAATGAAGTGATCGGCTTATCTATGTAACATTTCCTCAGATTGTTTAGCCTGCTCATGCCCTTCATACAGTTTTTAAGTGAGATGTTATGCATGCTCAGAATCTGCAGATTGCTAATTTGGAAAACTGATTCTGGTAACCTCTGAATTTTCGTAGATGAAATATCAAGGTGCCGGAGATGTTTCAGATTGCCGGTGTTCTCAGGCAGCTCATCGATTATGCATTTCCGTAGTACCAACAATCGAATATTTGTCAGCCTATCAAACAAATTGTCAAGTGAAATCCCTTTCCCTAGTGAACCGAATATTACAAGTGAACGCAGCTTTGTCAAGCTACCTATCTCCATTAACTTGCTTGGCTCTAGGTACTTGGTACAGACAGAAAGATGCCGCACAGTATGAGGTAACTTTTTATGCCATTCATCGCAGTCAAGCCAGAGACATTCATCAACAGAGACTGACCGTGCTAGATCACACATCAAGTCATGCACCACACAATTGACGTCACTGAACATGTGCTGCTGAAAGAAGGATACGTTGAGTAGTTCTTGCCAACACCAGTCCCCAGTGCCATATTGAGCATCGATGAAGCCTTCTGCAGTCCACATGTCAATGAGGGTCTCCTTTTGGAAGGTGTAACCTTTAGGGAATATGCCACAAAAGGTAAAGCATCGCTTCAGATGCGCTGGCAGGTACTGATAGCTCAGCCGGAGCACCGGTAGTATGCTGCCCTCTCCATGTTCCTCCAGCTGCCACAGCTCACTGTTCATTACAGTCCTCCAGTGCTTTGTACTCATGTTGGATCTCAGTATGCTACACATAGTCTTGGCAGCAAGAGGAGAACCATTCAACTTTCTGACAATCTTCATGCCAATAACTTCCAATTCTGGATGGTCTGCGAAATCCTGCTCTCCTAATGAGTAGTATTTGAACAAGTCCCAGAAGGCCTCCTCTGGCAAGCCACTCAAACACAGCGGATCCATCGTTCCAACAGCATAAGCAACCTTGCGAGATCGAGTCGTGACCAAGATAGCACTCCCTGGCAGTCCATGCTTGAGTGGCGCGCATAACCTGTGCCATTCTTCAACATCCTCACTCCAGGCATTGTCAAGGACAAGAAGGAACCTCCTTGACCTGACCAAATCCCTGACAATGCTCTGAAGAGCATCCAAATTGGTGAGACCGGACTGCAGCGACGCCTCCTTGGTTGCAGACTCGATGATTTCTTTCATCACCTGTGCCAGGTCTATGTCCAACGTTTCTGGCAAGCATACCCACATCCTCAAACTGAAGTGGTCCTGCACCCGCTGATCATTGTACACGACCTGCGCTAGAGCTGTCTTCCCAACACCGCCGATTCCTACTATTGGCAGGACAACAACTCGATCATGCTTCTTTTGCCGCTTCCGGCTGCTACAATCAGGCTGGAATTTATCAACAGAATTCAGCAGCCGCTGGACCACTTCGTCCAGCTCTCTGTCTCTGCCGAGCACCACAGACCCCCCAAGAAATGAGCTGGTCTGCCGAAAGGCGCGTACCTGTGCAGGCTTGCCATGGATGTCCAATTCCCTGATGGCGCGCTCCAGTTCGGCCGACACAAGGTTTATCCGAGCATGGACATCCTTCACTTTGAGTGCCGCGCCGGCCATCAGATCGCGCAGAACAGTGCACACCGAATGGAAAGGCTTCTCACCTGCCAGTCGCTCTTGCAAGGCCAGCCCATCGATGAGATCGTCAGCGTCGTAGGCTGCGTCTTTGAGTTGAACAAGGAGGCTGGCAATACAGGTACTTGTGAATTGCCACTGCTCGGCTCCGTCTATCAGCGCCTGCACACGGGGCAGCACGGCGCGGAGCCGGTCGACTTCGCTGCCAATTGAGCTCCACGCATCAGCCAGGGCCGACATGGCGGTGGTCATGATCCAATCCATGGCGCTTATTCTAAGTGGCGGCGACGGTAGAATGGAACAATAGAGGGAGGATGACTTTTGGGGATCGACTACCTCTAGTCTTCTCTGTCCCTCTAGTCAACAAATACTGCAGAATTTCTGCGTCTACCAGCCGTTGCAATTAATAATGCCGAAAGGGAAATGATGCACTCGTAATCTCATGAAAATGAATAAAAATTAGTAGTAGGACTTGTATACGAATTCTAACTTAAAACTAATATTCTAATTTTAATAAAAAGTTAGCAATAAAATTAATATAAATTTGGAATGTAAAATAAAAGGAATTAGCAAAATAATTTTTATTCCAAAATCTAGAATACAAATTAGATGAAATTAGCAATTGGATTTGTATACAAATTTTAACCTAAAACTGAAATTTAAAATTAAATAAAGAATAACAAAAAAAGAATTTGGAGTGAAAAATAAAAGGAAAATATAAATTTGATTTTCATACAAACTCTAAATTAAAACATTTACATAGCTAAAATTCAGAATAAAAATTAGATAAAAATTAGCAGTTCGATTTGTATAATAATCCTAACCTGGAATTTAAAATTGAAAAAGATTAAAATAAAGAGTCAATGTCAATTACATTAAAAATAACAAAAATTCTAAATTAAATAAAGATAAAATTTAAATTAAAATAAAGAGTCAATGTCAAGTACAATAAAAATAAAAAAGAACATATTTCAAAATCAAATAAAAATAAAATTTAGATTAAAAGGAAGAGTACATGTCGTAGAGAGCTATTATTATCATCCAACCATTCGTTCCCCCCTCTCTAGCCTTATCGTCGCTCCCCGTCTACCTCCATCGTCGCTCCCCCTAGCTTTGCATGCCTCCTCCGATGCCCTTGCTCTGCCTCCCTCTACGAACGATGGCGAGCTCACCGCCTCATCGGGCCACCGGCTCTCCCTCCCTCGCCGGCCACCCCGTTTAACCTAATATTCAGTGCGCTGCCGCCTCACCGTCCTAGCCTCCATTGCTGTCCATCACCCTTCGCCATCGCCCATCACCAGCACCCCAGCCTCCCTTCACAACCGGAAGGCGCAGTGAACCTGTCATCGGCGACGACGGGCCCCTTCGGTGTGAGCAAGAGATAGAAGAGAGATCGAGAGAGCACCAGGGCATGAGATCGCATCCGACCGCTATGAGCATAGAGGATGAGATAGGCGAGGGGCCCTCCACCAGATCTGGTGACCCTCCACCCCATCGCCGCACTCCAGCCACCACTAGATCTGGTAAGCTCAAGCGTGTGTGTGTGTGAGAGAGAGAGTAAAGTGAGAGAGGATCGCTATTAATTTGAACAACCATTTCCTATCCCATCGTTTTAAAGGAGAACGATATACAGTTACATAGTTTTTCTCTTTGTCATACAAGTTACTGAGGCAATTCTTAATTTTATATAATGGTACTAAGCCAATTCTTAATCTCTCATAAAAATTTTAGATCATGATCACACGAGAAAATTTATAAAATTCTAACAAGGTTACGGTCCCAATTATATTTATTCTGTTTTTTATTTTTTAGAGATAACAAATGAAGTTCAATTATTTTCAAAATTTTTATGTATGATCATAGACTACTAAAAATAGTACCATAAGTTTTTCAGATCATTATCAAGCTTGTAGAATTTTATAAAATTCCAACAGTGTTTTTGCCAAAATTTTAAAATGTCTCAAAAAAAAATAAGTTTTTCGATGAATTATCATCAAAGATCACTTTCTTATGGGTTATTGATGTAATTGAAGTCAAATCCGGCAATAAAAAAGCAAAATCCGGAATTTTTTCATAAAATTTCGCCTGGTTTAGGCGAAATTTCGCCAAAAAAATGAAAGTACTGTAGCATTTTTCAAAAAAGTTTCCCCAGCCGGTAATTTAGATCTTGTGGGGGGCCAGATCCGAAATTTCGGCTAAATTTCGTTGAAATTCGATGAAATTTGAATCCACGGGCCAAACAATCTTTCATTGACAGCTAATGCCAGGGAAAGAAGCCAATAATCAGTTGACGGCATCGCAACAACGAGGACGTTATCTGACAAAAAAGGTGCCGATAACACTCAACTGAAATCTAGCTTGCATACACATCACTACGGACCAAGATGCCTTCATCCAATTGAAATCATCACCGTCAAATTGAAGCTAATTACAGGACCACATCACAGTAGGGGCTATCAATTGAATAGCAATAATCATCCCCAATTGTACAACAAGCAAAGAGGTAAAACGATATTTTCTGGGCGAGCCAATTTCGCGCGCGCGCGCGAGAGAGAGTAAGCTTCAGGTAGAGAGTGAGGCAGATTAGTGGGGATTTGTGAGAGAGATGAGTAGAGTAGAGAAGAGAGGACAAAGTGCGCGAGGGGGAATTGGGGATGATGAATTTGGGGAGTTGAGAGGTGAGGAAGAGGTGATCAGGTGAGCTTGAGGAAGACGAATTGGGGATAAGAAAGCGGGAGGCCGAGAGTGACCGGGAGATTGAGGAAGATGGTGAGGAGATTAGAGGAATGGTCAGGGTTAATTAAACCGATTTAGAGTTGAAAATCAAAATTCCGACGGTACCGATTTACCGCGAAAATCTCAAAAAACCAAAGGGTTTCGAAATCAAATGTTTTGAAAAAAAATAAAAAAAAATTGAAAATCGATCGATTTTCTCGAAAATCGACTGGCGAATAGAATTTTTCGCGTGTCCATTTTTTGAGCGATTTTCATCGATTTGCATCGAAAATCGCTTAATGTTCACCGATTTTTGACCAGTTTACGTGACATAAATTTTTATGAATTTTTTTAATTTATTTTTGAATTTGACCGGTGTATCGGTTTGGGTTTTCAAACTGGCTCGATACGGTCGGTTTTCGCGATAAAGTGAACCCTAGGAGTGGTAGTTGAACCAGCAGTAGTTGAGCTTAGTAGACGGGGGCGAACCAAATAAAAAACAAAAGAAAAGAAGTTTAAGGAAAATAACTCAGAAGATTAAGGACCAGATGCAAATTAGGAAAATTCAGTAATTGCATTTCTGACCAATTTAGACCCAGTTTTATACGGGAATCATGTAGTTTAATTCTTTAATGCATATACGTCGATTGGTATGAATTTTACGCGTAGAATTGACCCAAGGATGGACGACCTGGTTTCTTACATGCTTTAAGAAGTAGAGCTACGGCCTACGATTCGAATGAGCCTCGATATTTGTGTCGAATCGCAGCAACGGGTAGAGAGCTTAGAGAAAGGACGTACGGTGTGGCGACCAAAACCGTCTTGGACCTTGGCTTGGGTACTCGCGCCTCCTCTGACCATGTTGAGTGATGATGGTGTTAATCTTGTAAAAACTATTTCTATAACTATGAGGATTAATATCTACATGAAAATAGTGTTTTCTAAAATAAACTGGATCATGTTGAAGGGCAAAAAAAAAATAAATGATAAGCCGACTGATGGATCAGCCGGTTTATTTAGTTTTTTTTATTACAAAGGGTGGAGTGGACCCAATGGATTTGATGACAAATCGACGATAGTCAGGACCTCCTCTACATAGGTCTATTTATATAAGGACAAACTCTCTCTATTGTATTCATGTTATTAGACGATAAGGAGGGGCTAGGCGCCTCACTACTGCTACACCGCCTTAGCACTTAAGGCGTGCGGCGAGGTGACGCCATACATACATCATAACATATTAAGGTAGCAAATTTAATGAGCAAATTAGGAACACTAACATACTTTGATGTTGCCTTTTGAATATTTTCTTGTTGTGGTTTATGCCATGCATTCCCAGTCGACATAACCCCCTTGTAAGTTCAAGTTTCATTGGTTTTGATGATTGGTTCTAGATTAATACTTAATCATTGTTTAATGACAAATCTAATCATTATAAGACTAACATGTTTAATTGAGCTACATTTTTATTAGTCTCAAATTTGGATGGAAAATGAAAAACCCAAGGTATGCACTCGTATTCTTTCTATTGTCTTAATGCATACTTAGGACTTATGTTAAACGATGAATTCCTCTATTGCTTATCCATTAAAGATGTGCATTATGTTTTCAATTCCATACATTACATGAATGCACATATCTAGGGGAGTTCATAATTTAACTTGATGTTTCAATTGTATTGATCCATATCCTCTTGCAAATTAATATAAAGGATCAAAATTATTGAAACAACCCTTGAGTATATATAACTTGTGTAGTTGTAGTATACTCATGTTAATATAGGATAAACTCAAATGCTATCTAAGATTGATTATGTGCATATTGATTCCAAGTTAAATTATTTATATGCACATACTTAATGGAGTTTACTCTTTAGTTGATGGTCTCAAAAAGTATTGATCCCTTTCCATTACTCCAATATATTGGATCATTACTTTCCATCAAATTAAGTATATGAAACTTGTGTAGTTATATATACTCATATCAATTTAAATAAAATTTAAATTGAGTTCGGTTGTCTTTTAATTATTCAAAGAACCAATCATGTGTTGATGGTGTTCTTTGGTGATTAAGGACAAACGAAAAGTTCTTGAGTATAATGAAGCATTAGTTGCATCAAAGTACTCAAGACACAAATTAATCATTCAAATTGATTTGTGTTGTGCTCAATCAATCTTGGGGGCATCCATTATGTGTTAATGGAGTGCAATTGATGATTGAGGCAACCGTGTTTGTTGGACTAACAATCTTCCATGAGTTGTGAAGTAGGTTGAGTCCAAGAAAATGATGAATCAGGAAGAAAAAGTCATCATGTATTGATGAGCTTCAAGGGTAAATCCCGAAGTGAAGTGAAGCTAGAGAAGGTTCATCATGTGTTGCTGAACAAGGAGAAGGAGACTCGATCTTGGAAAGAAGATGATTGGATATTATAAAAGCTCTAAGTGCATCGTTAGAGGCAAAGGTATAACTAGATAGGCTAAGGATGTGTTCCTAGTCTTTTACCGGTCTCGGTGTTTGGATGTGAGCCCGAATTGCTAGTTAGGTTGCCGTACTATTAAGAGGGGTTGAGTCTTTTAGCTTGAGGTTCATTATGTGTTGATGAACTCAATCCGGTTCACTCTAGCTCACTCTCTTGTTTGGATTTTACATGAGCTAAGTATTTGCATGTGTTGCAAATAAGAGAGCCCATGCTTGCTTCTTATTGAATCTTAATTGATTTAGTTTTAAGCTATGGTTTTACGTGTGTTGCAAAAAGGGAGATAGCTTATGCAATATGGTTTATTTGGTTTTTGCATGGAGCTAAGTTTTGCATGTGTTGCAAAAGAAGAGAGCTCATGCAACATGATCTTAATTGTTGTTATTTGCATGAAGCTAGAGATTTTCATGTGTTGCAAATAGAGAGCTCATGCATTGGAATCTTAGCTTGTGACTTGATCATGTGTTGATCATTAGAAAGGCTAACATAGATTTATGTCTTGTGTTTGCAAAATAAGTTTTTACAAAATATGGTTTAATTGAATCTCATCTTGGAGCATGTGAATAGCATTTGCAAATCTTATCTTGGACTGGCAAGTCTCCGAGACTACGAGATAAAATTTGTGTGTCCTACTCTCTTGGGGTTGTATTCTTCATTCTTATTTGCAATCTCATCTCTAGCACTTGATTCAATTATTCGAATTAGAATCATTTATTGCTCATAATCGATTTGTTAAAGTGCTTAGTGATCACTAGAGATTTAGTCTTAAATCAGTATAATTGCAATTCGTGCTTAGTGATTTTATTAATTGCAATTAGAATCGAAAAATTGAGAAACCTCCTATTCACCCCCCTCTAGTCGGAGTTGCCAAGGATGACGCCAACGGGACTTCTTGAAAATCTCATTACAAATGCGCTCTACAAGAAGGACAAGGAAGAGATTTGGAGCAAAACTCTTCGAAGAAAAAGAATATCGCCTTCAAGGCGATAGCGGAGTCAAGCGATGAGGCGCTTGACGACTCCGAGGATGATGAAGATACCAAGGAGGAAATGGCCCTCATTGTAAGAAGAATGAGGAGATTCATGAAGAGGCGCTCAAGCACAAGTGCTCCTCAAAAATTCAAGAAAGGTCAATATTCAAGCACCAACAGATATGCAAATATCCGGTGCTATGAGTGTGATGAGAAGGGACACATTGCTTCTCATTGTCCCAAGAAGAAGGACGATAAGAACAAGTCGCCCAAGAAGAAGGGGAAACTTTGAATTTCAACTTGCTATCCGTAGCCCAAATTTGTTGAAACTTTGAATTTCAACTTGCTATCTGTAGCCCAAATTTGTGATATTAGTCTTAATTGCATGTTTTCTAAGAATGGAGTAGTAATCTCTAAAGAAAATGATAATTCTCTAGTGCTCAAAGGTTTTAGATTTGGAAATTTGTATTTAGTTGATTTCACCTCAAATGAGTCATGTCTTCAAACATGGTTAATTGCAAAAACATTCTTGGGATGGTTATGGCATAGAAGACTAGCTCATGTTGGGATGATTCAACTCAAAAGGCTTTTTAAAAATGATTTAGTTGTGGGCTTGAAAGATGTGAAGTTTGAGAAAAATAGACTTTGTAGTGCTTGTCAAGCCGGCAAGCAAGTGGCTAGTTCTCATCCTTCAAAGAGTATTATGCCCACATCTAGACCATTAGAGCTCTTACATATGGACTTGTTTGGCCCAACAACCTATAAGAGCATCGGAGGTAATTCTTATTGTTTAGTCATTGTTAATGATTATTCAAGGTATACTTGGGTTTTCTTTCTAGATGATAAATCCGAAATCTCCGGTATTTTCAAAAGTTTTGCAAAAAGGGCTCAAAATGAATTTAATTTCAAAATAAAGAAAATTCGTAGTGACAATGGTTTCGAGTTAAAAAATACGAGAATTGAAGATTATTGTGATGAACTTGGAATAAAGAACGAGCTTTCCGCCACCTACACTCCGGAGCAAAATAGAGTTGTAGAAAGGAAAAATCGAACACTAATTGAAATGGCAAGAACTATGCTTGATGAGTATGGCACTTCCGATAGTTTTTGGGCGAAAGCCATTAATACCGCTTGCCATGCAACAAATAGGCTTTATTTGCATCGTCTTTTGAAAAAGACTTCCTATGAGCTTCTCATTGGAAGAAGACCGAACATTTCTTATTTTCGAGTTTTCGGTTGCAAATGCTATATTTTGAAAAAGGGCGTCCGGCTTTTAAAATTTCAAAGTCGTTGTGATGAAGGATTTTTACTTGGCTACTCCTCAAATAGTAAAGCATATCGCGTGTTTAACAAAAATAAAGGTTTTGTTGAGGAAATGTGCGATATTGAATTTAATGAAACTAACTGCTCTCAAGGAGAGTAAGAAAATTTAGATGATGTAGGTGATGAAGGATTAAGAGAAGCAATGAAGAACATGACGCTTGGAGACATCAAACCAAAGGAGGATAAAGATAATCAACCTTCATCCACTCAAGTTGAACCATCTACTTCCACAGCGTCAAGTCAAGCTCAACCCATAGACGTGGATGAGAAGGAGAATGATCGACAAGCTCAATCTCCACCTCAAAGAATTCATCATGGACTCTCCAAAGATCATCTAATAGATCAAATATTGGGTGACATTAGTAAGGGTGTTCAAACTTGATCTCGTGTAGCTTCTTTTTGTGAACATTACTCTTTTGTGTCTTCTTTTGAACCTACCCATATAGATGAAGCTCTAGATGACCCGGATTGGATGAACTCAATGCATGAAGAGCTCACAACTTCGCTCATAATGATGTATGGACTCTAGCTGAAAGACCGAAGGATCACAACGTCATTGGCACAAAATGGGTATTTCGGAACAAACAAGATGAGAATGGAATTGTGGTAAGAAATAATGCAAGATTAGTGGCGTAAGGTTTTACTCAAATTGAAGGACTAGATTTTGGTGAAACCTTTGCTCTTGTAGCTAGATTAGAAGCTATTCGTATCTTGCTTGCATTTGCATCTTGTTTTGATATTAAATTATTCCAAATGGATGTGAAGAGTGTATTTTTAAATGGACAAATATCCGAATTGGTATTTGTAGAACAACCACCCGGTTTTGAGAATCCCAATCATCCAAATCATGTGTACAAACTCTCTAAGGCGCTATACTGTCTCAAACAAGCTCCTAGAGCATGGTATGAGCGGCTTAGAGATTTTCTACTTACAAAAGGATTTAAAATTGGGAAGGTTGATACAACACTCTTCACAAAAATAATTGAGGGATATTTCTTTGTATGTCAAATCTATGTTGATGACATCATATTTGGCTCTACTAATGAAGATTTCTGCAAAGAATTTGGTGATATGATGTCTAGGGAATTTGACATGTCCATGATTGGAGAATTGAGTTTCTTCCTTGGACTTCAAATCAAGCAACTCAAGAATGAAACGTTCGTGAGCTAAACCAAGTACGTAAAAGATCTACTCAAGAGGTTTGGTATGGAAGATTCGAAGCCCATCAAGACTCCAATGGCATCTAACGGGCATCTAGACCTTAATGAGGGAGGTAAACCGGTAGATTTAAAACATTATCGTTCTATGATTGGTAGTTTACTTTATCTCACCGCATCTAGGCTTGATACCATGTTTAGTGTGTGCATGTGTGCACGTTTTCAAGCTTCTCCTAAAGAATGTCATTTAGTAGTCGTTAAGAGAATTCTAAGATATTTAAAGCATTCCTCAAATATAGGATTATGGTATCCTAAAGGTGCTAAATTTGATTTAGTTGGATATTCGGACTCGGATTATGCGGGTTGCAAAGTGGATAGAAAGAGCATTTCCGAGAGTTGCCAATTGTTAGGTAGGTCCCTAGTCTCATGGTTCTCCAAGAAACAAAATTCCGTAGCTCTATCCACCGCCGAAGCCGAATATATATCCGCTGGTAGTTGTTGTGCTCAATTATTATAGATGAGGCAAACCTTAATGGATTGTGGAATAAATTTCAAGAATGTTCCTCTGTTATGTGATAATGAAAGTGCAGTTAAAATAGCCAATAACCCGGATCAACACTCAAGAACCAAACATATAAATATCCACCATCATTTCTTAAGAGATCATGTAAGCAAAGGTGATATTGTGATTAGTCACATTAGAACCGAAGATCAATTGGTGGATATTCTCACCAAACCCTTGGATGAAGCTAGATTTTGCAAATTGAGGAATGAATTAAATGTCATAGACATCTCAAATGTTGCTTGAACATGTGCATTATGATTGTTGTTAGATGTTTATTCGGATCAAATTTGATTGTTTGGATTTCGTGATGAGTAACACATTTAGGGGGAGTGTTATGCAATTCATATGCATACCATATCCCTAGTAATGTGAAAATATCGAACAAGTGCAAATACAATTTTTTTTAGAAAGGGGGAGCTTCGAGATCAACTTAGATCAATCTATTTGAAAAATATTATATTTTAAATCGTTATAATGTAATTCTTTCAAATACTTCATTTCAAAAGGTAAATATCTATAAACCTCATCTTTGATTCAATACACTATCTAATCTTCTTTATATTGAAATATATCCCAAATGATGAAGACATCTCCACAATGGATACAACCAGCTCTAACTCCACTCACCAGGATGAACCACCACTTCAAGGAACACTCACTCGAGCCCGTGCACGTCAACTAAATTATCAAGTGAAGGCGTTCCTAAGTATTTCAATTAATGATACAATGAATGGGATGCTACTTAATTGTGGTGATGATGTGATTATTCTTAGGAACCATGGGGAAGACCCACAACGCACAAAGGAGTTCGCGTTCGGAGGGAAGAGCAGATTGGAATCAGATTCGGACTTCCAGAGATGGTCAAATTCAAACGGCCATAACTTTTGATCTAGAAGGCTTCTGGAGGTCTATGAGTACAAGCACGAAAGCTCTGGTCGTCCTCTTTCTAACCGATCCGAGATCACCTCTAAATTCCTTCTGAGTCAACGGGAATACGTAAAACAATCCAGAACACTTTTCCAGTCCGAGTCTAATTGGGCTCTAGTCTTTATTTCGAGTTGTAATCAGTAGGCCCATGTTAAGGCCTAGTGCTGCATGCCCTTGGTCTATAATTAGCTAGCCGCCACCATAATTAGGGTTTTGGGTTTTGTTTGATTCAGTTAGCCATTGCTACTGCTTGTACTCACGCGTGCCGACTAGGCCGCCCGTCTACTTGTTCCTCGGAACCCCAACTTCGAGTGTTTTTGTTTCAGAACCGATCTGAATTCATATTCGCAATTGAGTTGCTTGTAATCCCTTGTTCTTGCTGGTTCTTCGATTGCTCGCAGGAACAAAGACCTTCGTGGTCAGGTTGGTCACGCTTCCCGCGGGATCAATAACCTTCAGGAGGGTGGTGTACCGATCGCTAAGGCGCAATGTCGGGTTCGTTGTAGTCGGGCCGCCAACTTCGCCCTCCACCAGATCGATGCTACCTCCTCTCATCGAAAGATCGGGATGCCTAGTTCTATCACCAAAAGATTTTTTGAACTAAGTATTGATTTTCACAAATCCACTTCGATTCAAAAACTTGGTCTATATTGACATATTAGAATGAACTTTGTGAGTAATTGCCTTGGAACTAGAATTTCGTCATAGCTAGACTCACAAAAGGTATTTCTAACTCATACATGTCAACAAGTTAAAACATTCTTATCAAAGGCTTTAATTTGAAAATTGTTTCATTTTTGTGAAAATGGGTCTATTTTTTTTAAAAAAATTGAAAAACATTCTATAAATCTCTTGGATAAGGTTGAAATAATCATAAATATACTTTATCTCTTGATAAATATATTAGAGTTATTTGCAACTAGTTTCTTTATAGTTCAGAGTGTGCTCTTGCAAGGGCCAGTACTACCGAGGTCCAAGCCCGATCTTTGCCGCCTAAGTACACTCTGACTCATTCAGTGATCTTGCCCGAAATGTCGAGTGGGTGGTTTTGAGTCGGTTTTGTTTTTCTCCAACCGTTACTTTTCTCTATATTGCCCTGGCCGACGTCCTCTCTTCCGTTTCTCCATCTCTCTCTCTCTTGCTCTCCCCAAAATTTTCACCCAAAGATCAAATCTCCATCTCAAAGACATCTTTTGGTGAAAAATTTGATTCCTCTCATCTCAAGGTACACATCTCCTCTGGATTTGTACTCTTTTTCATTCAGTTTGTGCTCTAAGTCTCAATTTTATGCAAATTAGGGTTTAGATGGAATATTGCAAACAGAATATTGGTTGCCAGAAAACTGGTTTTGATCAAAACTTTGCCAAATCTGAATCAATCAAAGGATTTTAAGTCGATAGTGTTGACGCCTCATGAGGCCGGCAGTACGGCTCCTCTCAAAGCGGTAGTGCCGCTCTTGCCCGGCAGTATCGGACCAATATGGGCGGTACTGCCGCACTTGGCCTGGCAGACTGACCATTTGCAAAATTAATCAAGCCTCAAAATTGCAATGAGATTCTAGTATCCTTGCTCATAAATTCTTTCATATCTTTGACTCAGTAATCATGCCAAGACCAAAGAATCCATCAATTCCAAAAGTTGCTCGTGGAGGTGGACAAATAAGAAAATCAACACGAGGCGCATGTGTTGTAGCCCAACGATCTGACAGTTAAGATGATGCTACCCGCACTGGTAATGATGAGGAAATAAGAAGATTGGTGTGGGAAGAACTGGAACAAGGAGGCAGCAACTCTCAGAAACAAATCAAAGGGAAGAAGGTTGCTTCCAGTTCTAGCGATGATGATGATGAGGAAGATGATGAAAATTATATGGAACAAGAAGATGATGAAGAGGAATCTGATGAAGAGGGGCTTCCTGGTTTTGACCCCAAGGTTGTTCTCTGTTAAATCAAGGCAGATACGTATTTTTCTTTAAGAGGTGGAAATCAGTACAAGCTGCCAAGAACCGCCTCAGAAAAATTCTTCAGGACTTTGTTTCAACAAAAGGTATTCCATGAAATATACTCAGACAAGGAATTCACTGATCAAAAGTGGGTGGATTGGAGCCACATAAGGAAGTTGCCCTTATTTGTAGGAGTGCCTGAGCTATTTGATGGGTCATGACTATTGCATCTTGTTTCACTGAGATGTAATTTTGCTGAGGATGCTTTCTTGGCTAGCATCGATTCCTTGAGGCATGACATGATGGCACAGTTCTTGGCTCTCTCCTCGAACATCACGAGCAGATTTGATGAGGAGCACCAGTATCAAGTTCAGACTCGTGCCCTGCTACAAGAGACGAGAGCCAGACTAGACAGTGTTAGCGAGTAGGTGGATTATTTGAGAGACGAGCTTGTTCCTGTTCGTGCACGTCGTGTTCGTGGCCGTGGTAGTGGCGCTCCTCCTCCCTCCTCCTACGCGATGCACGACAAATTTTTTTTGGTACTTGATGCCAAAGGGGGAGAGAAGAAAGAAGAAAAGATGATGATTGATGCCAAAGGGGGAGAGAAGAAAGAAGAAAAGATGACGATTGAAGACTCTAAGGATTAGCTTTTGTCTAACTCTCTATATAATTATGTAAAGCTAATGAACCTTTTTTTTGTTGTCTTTTGGATGTGTTGGTATTGGACATCGTCGTCTTTTGGAATGTTTATGTGTTGAATGTTAAACTTGGAAGTTCATTCATGGTTGCCTTTAATATTTAATGCTAATGGTCTCTAAATTCATTTTCATACTCAGAATACTCATTACCATATGATTGATTATCCATGGACTCAATATCCAAAGGAAACTCCACCAATTTTTTTTCTTTTCTCTTTTTTTGCGTGTGTGCAAATAACATCTCTCCACTGATATGCACACCTTTAGGTGGAGTTCTCAATTAAACATCATGATTTTAATAAGATTTTGCTTCAAGTTCATTTCTCTCCATCTTAAGAAGCAAAATATTATTAAAACATAATCCTTGAGTATACAACACATCTTGATTGTTGCATACTCAAAATCAATTCCAATTCATCACATTTTGTGGTTGTCATCAATTACCAAAAAGGGGGAGATTGAAAGCATCTAGACTCCTATTTGTTTTGGTTTTGGTAATTAATGACAGTCGCGATTAAAGGACTAATACTTTCTTTGAGTATGATTGAAAATAGGTTTGTCCTAGATATGGAAAATAATAAAGCATGAAAATGAAGCTAAAGAAGATCAATGCATCAAGCTAAAGAGACAAGGTATGGAATTAAGGACCTCTTCATAGATTTTGCCGATCTCGGAGTATTGGAGAAAGATCGGATTGCTAGAATAGGTGCCGTACTATTAAGAAGGACTTTTGATTAGTAGATTGATGTGGTTTAAGTGAAAAATGGCTCAATCAATGCTTACAAAATGATTACCTTAATTGAGACAAAATGAAATCTCTCTTGGGCAGCCTGGACCAGCACTACCGCCTATGGTAGGGCGGTACTGCCGCCTGGTCGGTAGTACCGGTCCTAAGGCCGGTAGTTTTATTCCAGAGAGGGGTGTTTTTTTGTTCGGGGCCCAGCTGGCACTACTTCCCATTGTGGAGCAGTACTGCCACAAAACAGGCACTACCACCCAAGGTAGGGCGGTACTGCCGCTTTATCAGCAGTACCGGTCCTGAGGTCGGTAGTTATATTACAGAGAGTGGTGTTTTGGAGTTGAGCCCGGCCAGCACTACCGACCCCTTCGGGCGGTACTGCTGCTCAGCTGGCACTACCGGCCCCAGTTGGGCGGTAGTGCCGACTTTCCTTTAACGGCTAGTCTGTCAGTGCATTTAATGTCTACAATCGACCGTTGGACCTAAGGTCGGCAGTACCGGCTCCAGTTGGGCGGTAGTGTCGGCCACCCTGAATTTTTCAGGGTTTGGTAGCAACGGCTAGGAGAAGTGATGAGGGCTATAAATACACCCCCATATGCAGCATAGACTTACTTCTTGGACTTCCATTGCATATTCTTGAGCTCTTGTGTGCATCTCTTCTACTCTAGTGCATTAAATTCACATTCGAGGAGTAGTTGAGTGAAAATCAAGTGAGAGCATTAAATTGAGCCATTTAGACACTTGATTCACCTCAGGCGATCGTCAAAGTTCGTTACTCTTGGAGGTTGCCACTTCCTAGATGGCTTGGAAGTGTGGGGCATTGGTAATCTTCTCAAAGAAGCTTTTGAGAAGGCCCGATCGTTTGTGAAGGCAAGGAGCTCGCCTAACCGGAGTGGTGAAGAGCTACCATGAGTGATCGAGGAAGGCTCAAGCGAGTGGAGCCGGCTTGAAGTGGTTCAAGTCACCTCAATGTGGAGTAGGGGAGACCGGCAAGTCTCCGAGACCACGGGATAAAATTTGTGTGTCCTACTCTCTTGGGGGTTGTATTCTTCGTTCTTATTTGCATTCTCTATCTCTAGCACTTGATTCAATTATTCAAATTAGAATCATTTATTGCTCATAAACGATTTGCAAAAGTGCTTAGTGATCACTAGAGATTTAGTGTTAAATCGGTATAATTGCAATTCGTGCTTAGTGATTTTATTAATTACAATTAGAATCAAAAAATTGAGAAACCTCCTATTCTCCCCTCTCTAGTCGGTTATTCTTGATCCTACACTATATTGCTTAGCTAGGTGGAGTGGAACAACCTTATAAGCGAAGCTCCCACATGAACTCTAGTATGAGTTGGTGATAAGGCTAGATGTATACATGGTTAGCTATGTTTGACTATGTACACACTCACCGACTCACGCACGCACGTGCATATATCACGTATTTCGCGTATTTATCGCATGACTTATGACTTGCTTAGTCTTCTCGCCCACAATGCGAGATTCCAGGGGGCTATTCCTGGAATCATGGTGGTTTGATTTTCAAATTGTGGAGAACTCGCGAGGCGATTTTAGTCTAATCACGTCTTGATAAGGGAGTCATCCCTTTTCGTGAAGACTCAGAAAGAAATCCGATCTCGTGTTTCTCCAGCGATCTCTACTTTCTCCAGTCCTTGCTGCCCCCGAGTCGTTCCATCCCTCTACCTATCGTGCAACAGGTGTGAGGGAGAGCAGTGTCTCCAATCCGACGCTGGCCATTTGACATCCTACATAGGAGACTAGCGATTAGCTTTCTGGGAAGCACCCTTTCGTGTGACTGCTCATCTTCGATTGTCACGCACATCGCTCCATCGCAGCCTCCCACTCTTCATCAAGCCCTCTGTAAGTATTTCGGACCAATTGGTTGTTGGTTGAAGTATTCTTTCTATTATGATTAGATATGATGAGATTATGATAGTATTATTTACATCTATGTATCAGATCTATCTAGCATATGGTCTTCTTTACTAGCATGTTTTATATTCTCTGAATATTTGCTGGCTGCTAGTTATCATGTTGAATACGCAATCTTTAACTTCATATTTTTATTGTGTAACCATGGAATTAAATTAATGTTATGCCATATTAATTTTCCGACAATCTAGAAACGTGATATGGCTCAACCATCCGATGCAATGAAACCTAAGAGGTTCGAAGGAGAGAACTTTAAGAGGCGGTAGACACGGGCTAAGTTTTGGCTCATATCGATGAAGATGTGGTGGGTGATAGCCCCCATGAGGCCCCTCACTACTGAACAACAGTGTGATTATGAGATGATTAGTGACACTTGTCTCGGTTGCCTGTTGTCTCTCCTCTCAGATCAATATGTGATGCTTACATGCACCTTACCAGTGATGTCGATTTGTGGGAGGCCCTAGACCACAAATATGCTGTGTCGGATGCTAGACACGAGCTATATGTGAATGAGCAGTATCATGACTTCAGAATGGTAATTAACATTCTGTAGTGGAACAGGCTGATGAGCTCTAGCTTCTAGTGGGGAACTCAGGAACTTTGATTGTGCTCTTCCAAGTAAGTTTGTGGCCGGTGACATAATTGCCAAGTTACCTCCTTCTTGGAGGAACTTTGCGACCACTTTGAAGCACAAGAGGGAGATCATGATCATTGAGGAATTGATCGAAACTCTTGAAGTTGAGGAGAAGGCAAGAGCCAAAGATGCCCCTCATCCGTCACAGGAAGGCACTTCCAATGCCAATTTTGTTAACGGTAAATCTAGTGGGTGGAAGAACAAGAATAAAGGAAAAGCCTAACAAACAACTAACTTTAAAAAGAAGAGCAACAAGGAGGACCTTACATGCTTTGTGTGTGGTGAGCCTGGCCATTTGGCCAAAAAATACCGTAAGAATAAGGAAAGAAATGACGGTTAGCTGGGGTAGAAATCTGCCAATGTTACTATTATCAAGGCTAGAGGATCAGGGTATTTACCTGTTTCTATTCTAGCATGTCAATCTATCGATTGGTGGATTGACATGGGAGCTAATGTACATGTGTGTGGTGACTTCAATTTGTTTTCCTCTTATTAGGCAGCTAGTTGTTCCTCTGTCTTGATGGGGAATGGATTGCAGGCTGCTGTGCATGGAATTGGTAGAGTGGATCTGAGGTTAACATCAAGGAAGACTCTATCATGGAAGAATATGCAGCACGCCCTGGAATATATAGGAACCTCATAAGTTGTTCTCTTTTATGTCGTGATGGCTATCGACTATTTTTGAGTCAAATAAATTTATTATTTTGATGTTTGGCTTGTTCATTGGCGATGGTTATGATTGCGGAGGTCTGTTCCACCTTCCTGTTATTAATGGTTGTAACCTTGTCAACACATTATCTTGTTTGGAAAATAATGATGGAGTTGCCATTGTTTGGCACTCTCATTTATGTCATTAATTTTGATAGAATTGCTCATTTGGTTAATCTCAATTTAATTCCAAGCTTTTCTATAGTTAGAGGATCTAAGTGTCAGACTTGTGTGCAATCTAAGCAACCTCGAAAGCCTTTCAAGGCTATAGGGGAGAAATGTCTAACACCATTAGATTTAATTCATTCTGATCTATGTGAGATGAATAGAGTATTAACTAATGCAGGAAAAACATACTTTATAATATTTATTGATGATGCTACTAGATATTGCCAACTGTATCTACTTAAAACAAAAGATGAGGCATTGGAGTACTTAAAATCTATAAAGCTTAGGTTGAAAATCAACTAGAAAAGAAAATCAAACGTCGTAGGTCAGCCAAAGGAGGAGAGTACATATCTAATGAATTTTCCTTGTACTATGCGGGATATGGAATTATCCATGAGACGATGGCTCCCTATTCACCCCAATCAAATGGGGTGGCTGAGAGGAAAAACCAAACACTTACAGACTTGGTTAATGCCATGATAGACAGTGCCAGTTTATCCATGCCATGGTGGGAGGAAGCCATCTTGACCGCATGTTTAGCCCTAAATAGAGTCCCCTCATATAAAGGTGAGGTTACTTCATATGAGGGATAGAAAGGAAGAAAACCTTCTCTTGGTTTCTTACGCGCATGGGGGTGCTTGGGGAAAGTTAATATACAACAGTGTAAGAAGCATAAGCTAGGACCTAAGAATGTGGATTGTGTCTTTCTAGGCTATGCACAGCATAGTGCAGCCTATAGATTTTAGTAGTGAAATCTGAGATATCTGATGTTCATGTTAACATTGTTATTGAATCTCATGATGTAAGCTTCTTTGAGAATATTTTTCTTATGAAGGATACTAGTACATCTTCTAGTCAAGCATTATTTAATCCAACCTCGAAACTTCTCATCTTTCATAATGATACCATCGAGGAGAATGACAATATAGAAGCTCCTCGTAGGAGCAAGAGACAAAGGGTTAAAAAATCCTTTGGTGATGACTTTACTGTGTATCTCGTGGATGATGTGCCAAAAACCCTTCCAGAGTCATATGCATCACTCGATGCAGAGTACTGGAAGGAAGTGGTTGTCGGGACCCAATTCTGAGAATCTGGACCCTCTGTGTACTCTGTGCTAGTCCAGGATCACGCTAGCACACACATTCTTTACAGGGTTGAACATCACACACATTCACAACGATACCATAATAAATAGTGCAAACATTTATATAAACTGAATTGTACGACCTTATGGTCTCCTTACATAAGATTAGCCACACAGGGCTTACATTATCAGAGTAATAAAGGATACCAGGGGAAAGCAATAAACTTTGTGGAGTCCCATCAACTTGCCACAGGCAACCGACTGGGCTTGCCCCCTAATTGTCCGGATCTTCAATGTACTCCTCCTCCCAAACTGGCGTAGACTCCTCCACTGATGTTGGGTCGATAGGCAAGGAGGGGTGAGTACTCAAGGCACTCAGCAAGTAATGCACAGAATGCATTGCTATTACAATATGCAATACTTATTCCAAAGAATTGGCTTACTTGGCTCATTTGTATCAAACAACATTTTTAAACTAATAATTTATTTAGATTAAAAGCAGTGAAACAGTTAATAATGGTACTAAATTCTTTAAACAATTTTTCTCCTTAAACTTGGAATACAGCCTTAACCAATTCATTTTCACACTGGCACACAGCCACCCATCCCATATTTTATTTTTGAAGATCTAACCCTTGACTGTAATCCCCGAGCAATGTCCAGCATCGCGGATACGGCTATTCGAATAGATTTGACACTCTGCAGAGGTTGTACACTTTACCCATAAGATACAGTCGCTCACCACACAGATGATTACCCGCAACAAAGCCTTTCAGGAACCTCTACCTTAACCAATGAACCTCTCCGGTATTGCCTTCACTATCACTCCCCTCACACAGAGACAAAGTATAGGACAGGCCAACACCATTAGATGGGCACCAAGCCGAATCACAGGTACGCTCCCCCACACAGATAAACCCCCGTGTACTGTCACCCCGAGGTTTCAGAGGAAAGATATCAGAACCCTAATCAACTAGGTCTGTCCCACACCAGACATGTGGTTGTACGGGTGACTCATTTCAAAGACTTGCAAGGTGAAGTCCTTAGCTGACCAAGACAAGACTTTCATCACTCAACAAAGGCACACAGCCTAATGTGGCACACAGACTCACAACTTTCATCAACCCTTTGCCACACAGGCCCACCCAGCACAAAGCCTTGTGCCACTTGCCCCAGTCTAAATCATTTTCCCACCCAGTTGATTATTGTGCAACACATGCCAACAGTAACTCAGCATCGGTACAAAACCACACAGGTCTCCGTACTTCAGTCTCATCACGTGGCATCACCACACCTTTTTCAAATACATTCCATATGTCATTAATCAACAATGTTGCATTTTCCGGAAGATCATTCATGACTCGCTACAGGGCTAAGCAGTCACGGTCTAGCCTCCTGTGTTGGCATCATATTAACATCCAACGAGTACAAGCACTCCTAGGGTGACAAAGATTTCAGGGCATACAAATAATAATTTCAAGGTGGTAATAACAATATGGGTTGATTAGCTACATTACCCAAATTTATTTAAATTCATTTTTAATTAACTTAGCATGCATAATTTCAAAACAACATACATTTAAAAACTGGGATCAAAATGGTCAAAGCATCACTTGCCTTCGAAGAGTTGCTGGTCGTGTTCCGAAGCTTGATCTGGAGCGATGAACTCTTCCTCGAAGCTTTCCGACAAATTTGCGTCTACGCGTAAAAATATATATGAAATAAATAACCAAAACAGTAGACTATATAACCTCAAAAATTAAAATAAAATTCACCATCAAAAATAGCACAATTTTACAAATTTTTAGAGACTGGAATCACCTCAATCGGAGTTAGAATGCAAAAGTTATAGCCTTTCAAAGTTTTAAATAAAATATAAATCAGAAAATAGAAAATCCCAAATTAACTTATTTATTTTTCTATTGAAAACTCGATTTATTGCGTCAGCATGACGTCATCTGACATGTGGCGCTTCGTGGTGCTGCCACGTCACCTCGGTCCATGGACTGGGTCCACGGTCGGCTCAGTCCTGAGCGGTGCACTGGCCCTCGCGGTGACTTCGCTGCGGCGTCGGTGATTGCCTCGAGATTCGTGCCCAGACACGTGTCAGCATCACAAGCGATCCCAGCCGACGGTCAGATCTCAACCACGTGGCGCAATCATGGCCGTCGAAGGATCAACGGTCAGATCCGCGTGACACGCGTCGGCCACCGAGCGGGTCGACGGATCCAACGGCCAACGCACGCGCGGACCCAACGACGCTTTGCGCTCTGCGCCCCCATGCGGCGCAATCTCTACGGTCCATTGAAATCAACGGCCGAGACCCGGTCGTTGCCTCGGTCAACACGCACACGCGTCAGCACGCGATTCGGCGAGGGCGCGGTGGCATCCGTGCTACACGTTCAAATCTGAATGGCGCGGATTCACGCAACACCGCTGGAACTCGCAATCACCGCACATATCCAATCCAACGGCTCACGGTACCCGAGCGGTTTATTGTTCACCCTAGCAATGCGGCACTATCTCAAGTGTTCAAAAACGATCGAACGGTCCAGATCTAACTAAAGCACAAACACTAGAACTAATCTAAACTATTCATCTACGCATCTACGGCCACAATCAACGCTAGGCAAACGAAAAGGGCAGCGACGTGGACGTACCGGAGCGGTGCGATGAAGATCGGACGGTGGATGAAGCTCGCGAAGGTCGGCGACGGCGAGAAGAAAGAGGCTACCAGAGCTGTGGAGGACGACGCGATCGGTGGTGCTAGAGGGCGAATCCGGCGGGAAGAACCGGTCTGCTCGACGCGGCTTGGCGAGGACGTTACTCCGGTGACCTTGGTGATGGCGGAGATGAACCGACGACGGCGGAATGAGGCAAGAACAGCGGCGGAGTGGTGCAGCTACTACGGCGAGCTTTTGCGGGCAAACGGTGGTGGCTCGGGAGGCGTGCGAGGAGTCAAAAGATGCAGCGATAGAGGCTCTGCCAGATGCGCTAATCGGTGCTCTTAAACGAGCCTCGACGTACGTGCTGCGGGCGGCGGAACCGGCGTTAACGGTCGGCGACGTTAACTCCGGCGATTACACGGGCGAAGGGACGTGGCGCTATCCTGGACGTCCGCGTGGTTTCGATCGGGTGGCGCACGCACGCGGGCGATGCTGCGCAACGGCAACCGTTGGATCTCGATCCGACGGTCCAAACGCGCGGCGGCTATGGTTTCGACGAGATGGGCTGCGCGGGCCGACGGCACGGGTTGACTTGGGCCAGACCGAAGGGTTTCGGCCCAAACACTATTCATGCGATTTTAAATCATTTTTGAATTAAAATAAATCACGTAAATGGATAAAGCCAAAATAAATAGCAAAAATTCCCGGAAAAATCTAGAAAAATTCTGGAAAATATTTTGAGACATTTGGAACTCAAACAAAATATTTACAGAAAAACTTTGTTTAAAATTTTGTATTATTTTAATTGATTTCAAGAAGCCCTCATTTGAATAAATGCAAATAAATTCCAATAAATACCCAAAAATTCCAAAAATCAAAATAACTCCAAAATTTAAAATATGGCAAATTTTTAGGGTGTTACAGTGGTCCAAAGCAAAATGGATTCCCTTTGTTGCTTCTTCGTCCCTCCCATCAGCCATTTTCGTGTGAGAAATCAACTCCGGCATCGCCACTGTCAAAGCGCCATTGCCGTTCCAGCGAAGCTCTAGGGTAAGTGAGGGTAAGCTTCAAATAATTTTGCATGTAGCCTTGCCACAAGGAAAACCTTGGCCCAGTGGTACAGCCTTGCCGTTTGAAACGAGAGGTCTGGTGTTCGAATCCCAGAAAATTCATTTGATCTTTTCCTTTTTGCCCTTCTGATTCAAACCTTCATATCTTTTGCTAGGAATATCCAAATGCAGCAAAATTAGTTTCTAGATTTGAGTTATGAAATAAGGAGTTAGAATCTGCAATAAAAGTTCTTAGGTTACTTGCAATATAAACTTTTAAATAGAGTTTGAATGAAGGTCTCTTTCTAGGTGTTATGAAGCAACTATGCCATCCCTAGCTCCATAAATGATGAAATAAATCCCATAGGTTCCTGTAACCCTATATGCTCCATTTCTGTAAAAACATTTAGATTTTAGTGTATTTTGAATCAAAATTTGATTGTATAAAGCCATGCTTGCATGCAAGAATCAAATGGTTAAAATGTGAATCAAATGAACTCAAAACTTGGTGAAATTAGTATAGCTGCACTCCTGGGGTTGCACAGATCATAATTACACAAAAATATTTAGGTTTTACCTTGGTTTACACTAATTGCTCAATAGTCAAACTTACAATGAGAAAAATGTTCAAATAATCGTAACTTCCGTAAACGAGCCTCAAACTCAACAAAACCAATTCCTATGGCCTTAAAATGTTATGTCCTTGCTTGCTATGCAAAAATATGTCAGTTTGAACAACTTTGAGTTAAGCCCATATTAACCCTTAATGAACATTTATAAGAAAAACATCTCAAATAAATGTGAAATATCATGGAACTAACTTTAAAACACTCTTAGGGATGTCCCCTAGTAATGTATAAAAAATTGTTAGAATATCTTATACGGTGCAGTCGCAAACGTAAAATGAAAACTGGACCGTAACCGCGCGAACAACATAGTCATATGAGCCTATTTGGCAATCCGTAAAATATCTTATATAAATGCAAAATAGTGAAAGAATAGCTCAGTAACATTCTATGATATACATAATACCATACTATTGAAAAATATTTATATTATAACTTGCTTTATATCTAGATGCAGCTAATGCAATAACCCTTAGTGATATGTAAAACAAAAACTGAACAGTTGTAAGGACCCGAATCCACTGATTCGAACCCACTGTGTTTACTGCACTATTCCCAGGATCAACGCTAGTGCACACAGCTCAACATTGGTACATATCACATCATACTCCACGATAATAGAATAATAGTTCATTCATTGATATAACTAAAGGTATGATCTTATGACCAACTTACATTATTAAGCCACGCAGGGCAAGACTGAAAATATAACTAATGATTAAGCAGCGGAAAATAGAAAACGTAGATAGCTCATCAGTTCACCACAGGCAACCGACAAGGCTCGGACCCTAATGACTCGTGCCTTCCTGGACTTCATCTTCCAACACAGGTGTAGATTCCTCAACTGTTGATTATTGTTGTTTGGCAAGGGTGAGTACTTAAAGCACTCAACAAGTTGTGCACAGAATGCAATTCTATGTATCTATATGTAAGGCTTATTCAATGGATAGGCTATCATGGCTATTTTGCAATAAGCGACATTTATGAACAAATCTGATAGATAGATTGTAAAGAATGTAAAACAAATAACAATAGTAAATAAATTCAGGATTTCTCAAGTAAACCAAGTTTTCAATCCTAAGTCAAATTCCACCTTCCATATGGCATTCCGCCATCCCAACCATGTTGTCCAATTTATTAAGCTAACCCTTAACTGTAATTCCCGAGCATTGCTCAATACATGAAACACGGCTATCCGAATAGTTTCACACTCTGCAGAGGTTATGCACTTTACCCACGTGATACAACCAAACACCACCAAGGCGAGTGATTATAACAAAGCCTTTACGATTGCTCTCGCTTAACCCGATACTATCGCTAAGGTTTCAACACTTTGGTGGGACTGGTTACCACATCCGGGGCCCCCTCTTGCGCCATGTGAATTACACCATAACTCGGGAACTCACACCGACCACGATAGTACCAAAATTAAGACATTGCAATTTACTCACCTAGGTGGCCCATACGGACATGTGGTTGCATGATTGACTCAGGTCAAAGGCTTGCAAGGTTAAGTCCTTAGTGTGATCAAGGCAAGACATCCACATACCATCTGCCCATCGGGCCCACCTTGGCCTCCTCGCCCTATGCCACTTGCCTCAATCTAAGTTATGATCACCCAGTTGATTACCAAGCACCACGTGCCATCAACAATTCAACATCGTTGCGTGACATGACTTGCCACAACAACTCAATCTCATCGTGTGATCCCACATGACACACAAGTTCATAACATTGTTCCATATTCCATTAATCAAGATTAATTACCAATGATTCTGACACATGTGATGACGTGGCACGGCTAAGCAACTAATACGGTCTAAACCTCCAATGTTGATTATAATTATTAACCAACTATATTTAACCAATCTAGGGTGACAATGGATCATGGCATACAATGACAAGGTAGGGTATAGATCAATCTGGTATATTAGCTAAGCCCAATCTAGTTTGAAACAATTGTATATTTGAAACATATGCAATAGGGTAAAACAAATATAGCAATTTTATAAACATGGGTTCAACATGATCAAAGCACAACTTGCCTTGGAATAGGTCCTGATCTGGTTCTGGAACTTGCTCTTGAGTTGCTTGATCTTCCTCCGAAGCGTCGCACAATTCAACGTCTACGCGTACCGAAGGAGAAAAGCAAATAAATACCAAAACAGAGAGCAATTGATCTCCAAAAATCAAATAAAATTTACCATTAAATAGATCTCAATTTTACAAATTTCTAGAAATTTGAATCACTCAAATCCGAGTTAAATTGCAAAAGATATAGCCTTTTGAAGTTTGAAATAAATACTGAAATTAGAAAATCAGAAATTCGGAATTAACAGATTTATTTTTAAAACGAAAACTGATTTATTGCGTCATCATGGCGTCGACATGACGCCAGCTATTGAACCGGACCAATCAGAAGCCGACGCGTGTCTCGGCGTATGGACTGAGTCCACGACGCAGCGTTGGACCACGGCAGACCCGGTCCACGGCGCCTCGTCACCAGCACCCGACGCGCGTCGCAATCTGACTGGCCATACGCGCGGCTTGATCTGATCCGCCGAAGACGGATCGGACGGCCACCGATCTCACGCGCCGTGGCAACACGCCCATCGTCGGTTTCAATCGGCGGCCCGGCTTACGGATCTGGCGATGGAGCGCGGCGAGACCTCACCGGCAGCGAAGAAGAAGACCGAGCGTGGCGTTTGGCGCGATTCGGCGAGTGAAGTTGCGGATCCGGTTGGCGCAAGGAGGCGAATCGAATCTGGTTCCACCGCGGCGAAGTCCCGATCTTGCGGAATCCCGCGAAAACCCTCGGCGGCGCTCGCGACAACCTCGGCGAGTCCTAGCGGCGAGACGACGGCGATTCCAATGACGGTGGCGGGAAAACGGCGGCGCGATGGATTCAACCTCGGGCGGTCCGCGGCTTAAATAGGCCCCTCGGCGGCCGTGTCCGCGCGGAGTTCGTTCCGTCTGTGGCGGCGCCGTCCGAAGTCCGTTACGGCGGCGAGTCCGGAGAAGACGAAGTCTCGACCGTCCACGCGTCGTGAATCGGACGGACACTGCGCGCGCATGACGTGGCGAAATCCGGACCCTCCACGCGACCCGATCCAACGGCTGAAGATCGCTAGGGTTTCTCCGATTAAGACCAAATACTCACCCTCCGATCAAGATCCGACGGATACGGTGATTCCATCTAGAAAACGGCGAGCAGGCGTGGCGCGCAAGCACCGGCTGCACAGAAATGGGCCCCATGCGCACAGTACTTGGGCTCGGCCCGGTACTGTTCATTTCAAATTTAAAAGATTTCTCATTTAAAATAATTACAGAAATTCATTTTATTTATTTTAAGCAATAACACTATTAGGAAAAATCCAAGAAAAATCTCAAAAATACTTTGAGACATTCTAGACTCAAATAAAATATTTTCGGCAAAACTTTATTTTGACTTTGCATAAATTTAAATAGATTCGAATAAAAGGCAATAAACTTGATTTGAATTTAATTCTAATAAATCCAGAAAAATCCAAATAAATTCCAGAAAATCATAAATGCACTTTTAAGAAATAAAAACATAATTAGGCCAAATTTTGGGATGTTACAAACCTCCCCCCCTTAACAGAATCTCGACCCCGAGATTCAGGGCTAACTAGAGAATAGGTTCGGGAATTCTGACTTCAAATCTTCTTCTCGCTCCCAAGTGGCTTCACTTTCTGAATGATTGCTCCACTGAACTCTGCAAAAGCGAATAGACTTGTTTCTGGTCTTGCGTTCCATAACATCCAAAATTCTGACTGGTTGCTCTTTGTAAGTCAAATCTTCTTGCAGCTCTATTGCATCTAACGGGGTTTGCTCTGTTGGCACTCTGAGACACTTCTTAAGCTGCGACACATGGAACACATCATGCACTCCTGCCAAAGACTGAGGCAACTGTAATTGATAAGCCACCTCTCCTCGGCGGCTCGTAATCTTGAGCGGACCAACATATCTTGGCGCAAGCTTCCTTTAACGTGAAATCTTTTAACTCCTTAAGAGGGTAACCACGAGATACACATGATCTTACGGTTGAAATTCAAATCTCGACGACGGTTATCTGCGTAGCTTTTCATCTTGGTATGCTATCTTCAACCTCTCTCGATCATTGCGACTTGACTTTCGGCTTCCTCGAGAATATCCGCCCAAACACCAAACGCTCTCTGTTTCATTCCAATTTAGCGAGTCGACAAGCACGCCCATACAACGCCTCAAGCGGTGACATCTGCGAGCTAGCTTGATAACTATTATTATGGCGAATTCGCATATGGCAAACTTTTATCCCATGGCGTAGCATAAGCTAAAGCACAAGCTCTCAACATATCCTCTACAATCGATTTACCCTTTCGGTCGACCATCATGCTGCGGGTGATATCTTTGTGCTAAAATTCAAGCGAGTTCCCATGGCCGTGCAACTTATTCCGAAATCTTGAGGTAAATTGGGTGCCTCATGCGACACAATCTTCTTGGGCACTCCATGCAAACATACAATCTTTGACATGTACAACTCGCTAAACGATCTCACGAGTAAGTGGTCTTTCTTTGGGATAAAATGGGCGACCTTGGTTAGGCGATCCACAATAACCCAAATGGAATCGTAACCTCTCGAGTTTTTGGTAAACCGGTGATAAAATCCATTCGATTTCTTCCCACTTCCATTCGAAATTTTCAACGGTACGCAATGCAGACCGGTGGTCTTTGATGCATGGCTTTACTCTCGACATCGTCGCATAAAGCAACATGCTCGGCTACTTCACGCTTCATGTTAGGCTACCAAAATCTCTCTTTCAAATCTGGTACATCTTGGCACTCCCTGGATGAATTGAGTACTTAGAATCATGAGCCTCCTCAAGAATCAATTGCTTTAGTTCCTTTTATCCAAGCACACAAATTCGGCCTTTGAAGAACATGGTTCCTTGCTCGTCGAGTGAAATCTACACTAAGCCTTCTTCCTTTTAACCTTGATCTTAGAAATTTTATCGTCATCCTTCGGCCTTCTCTGTCGATCTTCCAATGTTGGCTTTACTTCAAGTCGAGCTACCATTCCTTGCGAACGACTTCCAACCTTAGTTTCAAATTCCTTGCATAATTACGGTTGATCCTCCATTGTCAATGTTTTTGCGCTATGGCTCTTTCGACTCGAGCATCCGCCACCACATTGGCTTTTCCGGATGATAATGGATTCCCACATTATAATCCTTAATTAGCTCTAGCCATCTTATTTGTCTCATATTGGATCGCTTGAGTGAATATGTATTTGAGCTCTTATGGTGCATATATATCTCACATCTATTTCCTATGAGATAATGACGCCATATCTTTAAAGCATGCACTACGGCAGCTAATTCCAAATCATGTGTTGGGTAATTTACTTCATGTGGTCTTAACTGTCTCGACGCATAAGCAACAACTTTGCCTTCCTGCATTAACACGCACCCTAAGCCTTGCTTTGAAGCATCGCAATAAATATCAAATCCATTCTGCACATCTGGCAACACTAATACGGGGGCTGTTGTTAAACGCTTCTTTAATTCCATGAAACTTGTCTCGCACTCTGGCGTCCATGCAAATTTCTTTTCTTTCTTCAACAACTGCGTAAGAGGTTTAGCAATTGTCGAGAATCCTTCTATGAACCGACGGTAATATCCTGCCATTCCCAGAAAACTACGGATCTGGGTAACAGACTTCGGTTGCTCCCAATGCAACACTGCGTCCACTTTGCTTGGGTCAACTGCTACTCCTTTAGTAGTCATTACATGACCCAGAAATTCTACTTTCTCCTTCCAAAATTCACACTTGCTAAACTTAGCATACAATGATGCTCTCATGACCTCTCTAAAACCATTCTGAGATGTTCTGCATGCTCTTCCTCTGTCTTCGAGTAAACCAAGATATCGTCTATGAAGACTACAACAAACTTATCCAAATATTCCATGAAAACCTTATTCATCATGTTCATGAAATATCTTTGGGGCATTAGTCAATCAAATGACATGACTGTGAACTCATAATGTCCATATCGCGTAAAAACGCAGTCTTAGGCACATCCTCCGCTCGGATCTTCAAGCGATGGTATCGAGCGAAGATCTATCTTGGAGAAAACTCCGGCTCCTCTTAAGCGATCAAATAAGTCATCGATCACGGGCAGCGGATACTTATTCTTGATCGTTACTTCATTCGATGCACGATAATCGATGCACATTCTAAGACTTCCGTCCTTTTTGAACAAACAAAACCGGGCTCCCCACGGTGATGAACTTGGTCTAATGAAGCCTTTCTCTTGCGGTTCCTCAATCGCTTTTTCATTTCCACTAACTCGTCGGTAGGCATCCGATATGGTCTTTTTGATATCGGTCTTGTACACAGTGCTAACTTCGATCACGAACTTCGATATCACGGTCGGTGGCAATCTGGCAAATCTTACGAAACACATCCGGGTATTCCACAGCTCTTGGCACATCTTCCATCTTGATGGCTTTCACGCTGTTGACCATTAATCGCCCATCTCGAGCTGCGGTCGCTGAAACTCTACTTCCTTGCCACTAGAGCCTTCCAAAGTCACGATCTGTCGGCCACAATCCAAAACGGCCTTATGCTTAGACAGCCAATCCATTCCAAGGATGACGTCTAGGGATTGCGCATCTATCAAGATAAGATTAAGCTAGAATTCTATCCCATCCATAAGCAACTTAGCTCCCAAACACCCAAGGCTAGATCTAAGTTCAGATCCTGGGGCTTGGACTAAGAGCACACACTTAAGATTCACCACTTTAAATCCATTCTTGGTTGCAAAACTTTGAGAAACAAACGAATGCGAAGCTCGAGAATCAAACAAAGCGTAGCAGTCTTGAGTTGACGAAACTTACCCGAGACGACGTCTGTAGCTTCCGAGCTCCATCTGCGGTGATGTGGTTGATCCTTCCACGCCTTTGTTGATTGCGGGTTGCTCGGCTTGACTGGCGCACGATTTCCTCCTGAGGTTGGTGCCTTGGCCGGTGTTGTTCCCAAGTTGAAACGAACTGGCGTGATGCCTCCCTTTGTGGACACCTATTAGAAAAATGCCCTGGCTCATTGCAGGTATAGCATCTTTTCACGGCGATATTGATTCCCTCTGGCGCATTGTTGCCTGTCTTTGAGTCTGAAAATTACGATTGGCGGGGCGAGTGCGAGGGTTGATGTCTTGTTCACAGCTGGTGGTTGGAATCTAGCAAATTGTTGTGGTGACATCCTCAAACGTAGATGGTTTGGACGTCCACCCTGATTAGTCATCAAGCGCTTGCGGTTCTCACCCAGCTCTTTGCGCTTATCTTCTAGGATCAAAGCCTTATTGACTAATTCCTGAAAATCTGGAAAATTGTGGGTGATCAGTCCCACCTGCAGTCCTGAATTCAGTCCCTTCATGAAACGAGACTGCCTAGCTTTATCTGTCGCTACGTCTTCAGGGGCATAGCGAGCTAACTGAGTAAATTTATTCAGGTACTCGGCCACTGGTTGGCCTCCTTGTTTCAAAGCCCTGAACTCTTCCTTCTTAAGGTCCATCATTCCCTCCGGAGCATGATATTGGTGGAAAGCATTAGTAAACTCTTCCCAAGTGATCTCTTGTGGGGCTCCATGAGCGGCACAGTAATTCTCCCACCATTCTGCGGCGGTTCCTTCCAGTTGATGAGAGGCGTAGAGCACCTTCTCATTGCCCTCACACTGAGTGATGTGCAGCTTTTTCTCAATTGTCCTAAGCCAGTCATCGGCTTCCAAAGGGTTCACATTTCCTAAAAAAGTTGGCGGCCTAGTCCTCATAAAATCTGATAGCTTTGAGTGAGGTTGGGGTCCACCATGGTTGTTCTGAGCTACAGGGTTGTTGTTGTTGGCTGCTGCGTTGGTCATCTGCTGCATCTGTTGCATCATAGTCTGCATTAGTTGAGTCTGCGCCGCAAGAAATGCTCCCAGATTCTGCATGTCCACTGGCGGTGGTTGAGGGCTGCCTCTGTCGTTGGTGTTGTCATTCTGACGCAGTCCACTTCCTGAAGCTCCGTTGTTCCCTCGAGTATTCACCATCTGATGATTGCCTCTTAGGTTAGGGAAGGTAGATGTAGCATAGATAAGAAGTAAGACTTTCTAAAGCGGGGAGATAGGTTATACCCAATTGAAATAATTCTTTATTTATTCTTGGTATGGCTGCTTATTTAAGCCTACAAGCTTTGCAACACATACTACACACTCAGCAATACAAAGAAGCAAACTAACATGAAACCTTAACGTCAACTAAAAAGGTAAAGACTAACTTAAAGACGCGACTCACACTCGAGTCTCAACACAGCTCCAAGGCTGACACTCACTCATCCAGCCACCCTGGCTGAGGCTGATCCGGCGCATACACCGGCGGGTGAGCTGGCATAGGAGCGAACCTATCCTGATGACCTACTACTGGGTCCTCTGCAACCACGGGGTCTGCACTCCCCTCTGGCTCCCACTCTCGCTCCTCGGGATCCTCCTCGGACACCTCTGCTGGCTCCTGAACTCCTCGGGTCACGCGCTCCAACTCGTCCTCGGCGCCTCCGGGGCCTCTCGGCTCGGTGATCATCCCGATAGTCAAGCACGGTCACCTCAAGCTCTGCTATGCCACTGAGTGCCTCGTACACGCCTCCAGCTCTGAGTAGTATCTCTCATATGATCCTCCCGGGCAAGGGCGAACTCCGCAAGGTGTACGCGATGGCACACTCGTTCTCCACGATCCGTCGGCGTCGCATGCTTGAACGTGCGGGTGAAGGCGAACACCGAGTCGTGAAGCTCGTCGGCGTAGTCGCGGCGGACATGGCGAAGAGCAAGTCGGCGACCTCTGAATTGCAACCTCGTGCGAGAATCTTCGGCGAGAGATGTTGATTGGCCTGCTAGCTTCCTCATTCTCCCGAGCGTAAATAATCAGCTTGCAAATAAATCCCCGGTGTACACCATTAACTGACCAGCTGCCTCCTCGGTAAAGCGGACGATAAAAGCCCCCAAGCGTCTGAAGTACTCTCCACAGCTCCATTGCGTAGCCACCACCTCCTCGAAGGTCGGAACGATCGGCATCCGCTCCACAAGAACTTTGAATAAGTTCTCCACCCAAAACGGCAAGTAAAGCGGGTAAATTCAGCAAGGCGAGAGTAGAGAATGAGATGAGTCGAGAGTGTTTTATTAGTCAAGTTTAGATTTTCTTTTAGAAAATAGTTTGGACACACACAAGACACCTCCATACTATCTAGGCCAAGACCTACAATCGGTATGCTCGATACCACCTCTGAAGGACCCGAATCCAGCGATTCAACCCACCGTGTTTATGCACTATTCCGGGATCAACGCTAGTGCACACACTCAACATTGGTACATATCACATCATACTCCACGATAATAGAATAATAGTTCATTCATTGATATAACTAAAGGTATGATCTTATGACCAACTTACATTATTAAGCCACGCAGGCAAGACCGAAAATATAACTAATGATTAAGCGTGGAAAATAGAAAACGTAGATAGCTCATCACCACACCACAGCAACCGACAAGGCTCGGACCCTAATGACTCGTGCCTTCTGGACTTCATCTTCCAACACAGTGTAGATTCCTCAAGCTGTTGATTATTGTTGTTTGGCAAGGGTGAGTACTTAAAGCACTCAACAAGTTGTGCATGAATGCAATTCTATGTATCTATATGTAAGGCTTATTCCAATGGATAGGCTATCATGGCTATTTTGCAATAAGCGAGATTTATGAACAAATACATGAGATAGATTGTAAAGAATGTAAAACAAATAACAATAGTAAATAAATTCAGGATTTCTCAAGTAAACCAAGTTTCCAATCCTAAGTCAAATTCCACCTTCCATATGGCATTCCGCCATCCCAACCATGTTGTCCAATTTATTAAGCTAACCCTTAATCAGTAATTCCGAGCATTGCTCAATACCATGAGCACGGCTATCCGAATAGTTTCACACTCTGCAGAGGTTATGCACTTTACCCACGTGATACAACCAAACACCACCAAGGCGAGTGATTATAACAAAGCCTTTACAATGCTCTGGCTTAACCCGATACTATCCGCTAAGGTTTCAACACTGGTGGGATGGTTACCACATCCAGGGCCCCTCTTGCGCCATGTGAATTACACCATAACTCGGGAACTCACACCGACCACGATAGTACCAAAATTAAGACATTGCAATTTACTCAGCTAGGCTGGCCCATACCAGACATGTGGTTGCATGATTGACTCAGGTCAAAGGCTTGCAAGGTTAAGTCCTTAGTGTGATCAAGGCAAGACATCCACATACCATCTGCCCATCGGGCCCACCTTGGCCTCCTCGCCCCTTGCCACTTGCCTCAATCTAAGTTATGATCACCCAGTTGATTACCAAGCACCAAGTGCCATCAACAATTCAACATCGTTGCGTGACATGACTTGCCACAACAACTCAATCTCATCGTGTGATCCCACATGACACACAAGTTCATAACATTGTTCCATATTCCATTAATCAAGATTAATTATCAATGATTCTGACACATGTGATGACATGGCACGGCTAAGCAACTAATACGGTCTAAACCTCCAATGTTGATTATAATTATTAACCAACTATATTTAACCAATCTAGGGTGACAATGGATCATGGCATATAATGACAAGGTAGGGTATAGATCAATCTGGTATATTAGCTAAGCCCAATCTAGTTTGAAACAATTGTATATTTGAAACATGTGCAATAGGGTAAAACAAATATAGCAATTTTATAAACATGGGTTCAACATGATCAAAGCACAACTTGCCTTGGAATAGGTCCTGATCTGGTTCTGTAACTTGCTCTTGAGTTGCTTGATCTTCCTCCGAAGCGTCGCACAATTCAACGTCTACGCGTACCGAAGGAGAAAAGCAAATAAATACCAAAACAGAGAGCAATTGAACTCCAAAAATCAAATAAAATTCACCATTAAATAGATCTCAATTTTACAAATTTCTAGAAATTTGAATCACTCAAATCCGAGTTAAATTGCAAAAGATATAGCCTTTTGAAGTTTGAAATAAATACTGAAATTAGAAAATCAGAAATTCGGAATTAACAGATTTATTTTTAAAACGAAAACTGATTTATTGCGTCATCATGACGTCAGCATGACGCCAGCGCTGAACCGGACCAATCAGAAGCCGACGCGTGTCTCGGCGTATGGACTGAGTCCACGACGCAGCGCCGGACCACGGCAGACCCGGTCCACGGCGCCTCGTCACCAACACCCGACGCGCGTCGCAATCTGATTGGCCATACGCGCGGCTTGATCTGATCCACCGAAGACAGATCGAACGGCCACCGATCTCACGCATCGTGGCAACACGCCCATCGTCGGATTTCAATCTGACGGCCCGAAGCTTACGGATCTGGCGATGGAGGCGCGACGGCGAGACCTCACCGGCAGCGAAGAAGAAGACCAGGGCAGCGGCGTTTCGACGCGATTCCGACGAGGTGAAGTTGCGGATCTGGTTCGGCGCAAGGAGGCGAATCCGAATCTGGTTCCACCGCGGCGAAGAACGTCCCAGTGCCGACGGAATCCCGCGAAAACCCTCGGCGGCGCTCGCGACAACCTCCGGCGAGTCCTAGCGACGAGACGACGGCGATTCCAGCGACGGTGAGCGGGGAAAACGAAGCGGCGCAGTGGATTCAACCTCGGGGCGGGGTCCGCGGCTTAAATAGGCCCCTCGACGGCCGTGTCCGAGGCGGAGTTCGTTCCGTACGCGGCGGCGCTGTCCGAGTCCGTTACGGCGACGAGTCCCGGAGAAGACGAAGTCTCGACCGTCCACGCGTCGTGAATCGGACGGACACCTGCGCGCATGACGTGGCGAAATCCGGACCCTCCACGCGACCCGATCCAACGGCTGAAGATCGCTAGGGTTTCTCCGATTAAGAACAAATACTCACCCTCCGATCAAGATCCGACGGATACGGTGATTCCATCTAGAAAACGGGCCGAACGGGCCGGCGGCGCGAAGCACCGGGCTGCACAGAAATGGGCCCCATGCGCACAGTACTTGGGCTCGGCCCGGTACTGTTCATTTCAAATTTAAAAGATTTCTCATTTAAAATAATTACAGAAATTCATTTTATTTATTTTAAGTAATAACACTCTTAGGAAAAATCCAAGAAAAATCTCAAAAATAATTTGAGACATTCTGGACTCAAATAAAATATTTTCGGCAAAAATTTATTTTGACTTTGCATAAATTTAAATAGATTCGAATAAAAGGCAATAAACTTGATTTGAATTTAATTCTAATAAATCCAGAAAAATCCAAATAAATTCCAGAAAATCATAAATGCACTTTTAAGAAATAAAAACATAATTAGGCCAAATTTTGGGTTGTTACAACAGTTATCGGCAGAAATTAGAAACACTTAAGCCTTTTTGGCAATCCATAAAGTATCTCGTCTAAATGCAAATTTAAGGGAAAGTGGTACAGAAAGGCTGTTTGGTATATACACTACCATATTCTGGAAACATATCTTAATTATAACTTGCTTAGAATCTGAATCCTACTAAAGCAAAAACCCTAAACGATCGCAAACTGTGATGTTTCAGAAACACCTAAGCGCTTTCGACAACTTGTAAAACTACTCGGCTAAATATAAATTTTGGAGGAAATGGTCCAGAAATATACCCCAGTATATGGACAACCAAAATATAGAAAAACATCTCAATTACAATTTGCTTGTCATATAAAATTCTTTAGAGAAAACACCCTAAATGATAATGTTTCTAGAGCCTTATTGTATGGCCGAATGAGTTCGGAAGTCTCAAACCGAAACATCCGTAATGCAAGAATCGTCACATAACCAAGTAGTATCAATCAATAACTTAAAATTCCAAATCCAACATGTAGAAATCACTCCCATGCATGGACGCTTAAAGCTAAGTACCAACTAAGCAAAACCCTTTAACTATTGTTTTACTTTTATCAATCAAAATAATTTTAGCATCTAGAATCCGAATAAGTAGATACAAAGAGACATAATGAAGGTCCTTGAAATCATAAACCACCTCATGTAAGTTCATAGCTATAGTATATAAATAACCAACAAGTGAAAATAACTATTTCAAACAAAGAACCTTTCATGCATTAAATCCTAATGAAAATGTTATGTAAGTGACAACTTGGGAACTCAAAATCACCATGTTCTTCTTGGTAAGTTTTAATTTGGTATTTACATCTGATTTCTTTTTGCCCCATTTGATACGGTGTTATTTGCTTTTGTCTTTGTTCTTATTATTCGACGCGTAGACGACGAAATCTCGAACTCAATTGATACTAATATCGACTACGATCCGGATTATATTCCAGAAGAGGAGCAACCAGGAAAGCACCCTCCTTTGACCATTTTCATCCCATATTTGCAAAGTTATGTTGTTTTATCAAACTATATGCATGCGTGTATGTTGTAAACTGCTATGTTGTGGGAATCGGTAGCTAAATCCACTTATATGCATTACCTTTACCTTGTTGTTTGAACACTTGCCATTGTAACCTAGTATTGGATTAGACAATATGTAATGTCACTTGGGTAAAACTTGCAAGCTTACCATATGTATTGCTTAGACATGCTCATTAGAACAACTTTTAAAATGATGGGAGATGTTTCAACTACTTTGAGCAAACCTTGTTTAAATGGATGGAACCACGGTATGGTTTCCAGTTAATTTGATAAAAATTCACTCAAACTTATGATTTAGACGCGGACGAGTTATTACTTAACTTGAGGCGTGAAAAGGACCTCACACGTAGTTAGGGGGAGGCTCGCCTGGGTCAGTTAAGGACCGAACTTGATGCTATCACGTAAGTTATTTCTTACAACCACAAGTGCTGGTATGGGACAGCCTTGACCTACTAAGTTATGTAGATTTAGCTTTGCACATTGGTAGGCTGGAGTAGTAAGGGCGCACCCGTAACGGTGTTGCTCGTGGTGCTCCCTTCACCAAGATGTTGGGGCCAAAGCAACCCCATACAACGGTGCATGCCTTGCCATGGGGAGCAGACCCGATGGGGATATACCATTGTCTAGCACAGCATGTGTTGGTCCAGGTCTCCTGAACTATGGCAAGGATTTAACATCACTGTCGCTGGTGCAAAGCTAGGTCTATGTAATGTAACAGTTATGTCATGACTCTCTGCGGCACACCAAAGGAAGTGTGCTAATATCGATTGCATAAAGAGTTAGTCATGTCTTGTGGGTAAAGTTGTACACTCTCTGTAGAGAGTAAAATCTAATTAATTAGCCATGCTCACGGTCATGAGCAAGTGTCAAGTATAGTCTTGCCTTTGCAAAAACTTTTGGAAATGGTGTTGGAATGGGTTGGTAAACTCGTGAGCCAATGGTGGCTATTTTTACTCACTGTTCGCAACCAAGGAGGGCTGTGGAATGCTGTATACAAACTTTACTTACTGTTATTTAGCTTCTTATTAAATGCTCTTTACAATTCCGTTACCGTTTTATGCAACATTCACTTGTTAAATAAAATCTACTTTATGCTGAAAATGAGACTAGTGTAGAAACTTGTTATCCTTGTTCTAGCCATGCATTTACTATATTTCCATACACTAAAGTCTTGCGAGTACATACGTGTGCTCACGGTTGCTTAATCTAAACAATATAGACGACAGCATGGAAGAATGTCCCGACGACACGTACTTTACTCTGGGGTTCGACGATTATGTTGATGGATGAACTTGGGCTTTTCCAAGTCGGTTGCCTATGGGTTATCAGATGGGCATACTGTTGTTCTCATTTTGGTTCATGTTTATATTCCGCTGCAATATACTTTTGGCATGTAATATTTGGCCGGTCGGCCACTACTTGTAATATTAAGTAGTTGTAATAGTTTCTAGTTTATGTTTATGCTATGCCAACTGCTTGGTCTTGTGTGTATGTGTTGCGATACATCTCGAATGCGGGATATGTGGGTGCTAGGCGTTGATCTTGGGAACTAGCACTAGACACATATCCGGGTACCTAAAATTGTTTTCAACCATCTAATGCATAAACTCGAGCGGTCGTCGTTTGTTGGCTATTGCTCGCGCTCTCCTTGGTGAGTGTGGGTGATACCAAGGTTCTGAGACAGACGGCGAGTGCTATGCTTGGATGAGTTGCTTCCAATCCCGGTATGGTTGTTCGGAATGGAATCGAAACTCCCTTGGTTGCGTAAGTGTGTACGGTGCAACTAGGTGGCTCATATTTGCTTGAGTGAGGGCCATCTGGTTAATACTCCGTGCACGGGACTTTTGGGTGACAGTGATCATACACTTAAGTGGAGTATGGGTGTCACCTCTGAGTCCAACGCACGAGCGATGATCGATTCGTATTTCCGGGTGCCCACATTAAGAGTGCAAATGATAATTTGAAGTCCTCAAGACATGTGAAACGGCGAATCAAATCCATCAAGAATTTGAGAAATACAGGAGTGATCACCGTGGATTATATTAATACATCTAAAAACCTGGTGGACCCTCTATCATGTGCAGTGATAGATGGAGCATCGAGGGAAATTTGATTGAGACCCACCTGAGTACTCCACAGTGGAAACTTAGTCTATGTGAATGGAGATCCCACGAATTAGGTGATGGAAAAACACAAGCTCTCGAGGTTACTGGAGAGAACACTCATACTTACCTTTTATGCTAGAAGATGCGTATTCTCAAGTACTGCATGGGAGGATGACTTTTATGTCTTAATGTGTTCTAAGGCTCATCTTTATGGAGAGATACTATCCTGTAGAGTACACTCGAAAGAACACACCTATATGAGCTAGATTGCGAGGTCGCAATCTATGAGATTTGGATAATCTCTAATAAGTTCATGAGAGGATATGGGAGCATGACCGTAACACTCCAAACCGTAGGTATGGCTCTAGGCGGCCTAATATCGGTGATGCTCTCAAGTGAATCATGCTTGCACAAGACCGGCAATTCAAGGCTTTGGCTATTGTATAGTTGTAAGTAAGTGGATCTTGATGTGCTAGGTGTAGCTCAATCCGGGATGGGTCTACACTGTAAAACCAGTATATTAAAAGTGATGGAAAGATTTTTCTTGCAGACTTTGACTTCTTGATGGGGATTGCTGGAATTAATTCAATAGAAGAAGTCAAAGGGGTGTTGAGTTGAGGGTATGGGACTTTAGTACCATGTTGCTTAGCTAGGTGGAGTGGAACCAACTTATAAGGGGAGCTCCCTCATGGACTCTAGTATGAGTTGGTGGCAAGTCTAGAGGTACACATGGTTGGCTATATTAGGCTATGTACACATTCAAGCACGCACACGCACACGTGTATATCACATATTTTGCTTCTTTAGCGCGTGACTTTTGACTTAAGACAACGCACGACCGCGACCGAGACGTGCTAAGTGTACTTAACCTTTTGCCACGTGTATCGACTATGCCACATCACCTTACACCTCAATTGCCGACGTGGTGTCGTGGACTCGGGAGACGCACCTTCACGTTCGGTTAGTCCGTCGCCCACGATGCGAGATTCCAAGGGGCGGTTCCTAGGATCATGGCGGTTTGATTTTCAAATCGTGGAGAACTCGTGACGCAGTTTTAGTATAGTCATGTCTTGATAAGAGAGACGTCCCTGTTCGTGAAGACTCAGAACGAAATCTGATCTCGTGTTTCTCCAGCGATCTGTACTTTGTCTAGTGCTTGCTACCCTCGAGTCGTTCCATCCCTTCGCCTGTCATGCAACAGGTGTGAGGGAGAGTAGTGTCTCCGATCCGACGTCGGCCACTTGATGACCTGCACGGGAGACCGACGATCAGGTTTCTAGGAAGCGCCCTTTCACGTGACTGCTCATCTTTGATTGTCACAGACATCGCTCCTTCGCAGCCTCCTGTTCTTCATCAAGCCCTCTATAAGTATTTCGGACTAATTGGTTGTTGGTCCAAGTAATCTTTCCATTGTGATTAGATCTGATGAGAATGTTTGCTGCTATGATAGTGTTGTTTACATATATGTATTAGTTGGACTATCTAGCATGTGTAGGCATGTCTTCTTTACTAGAATGTTTTATATTCTCTGAATATCTGTTGGCTGCTAGTTATCATGTTGTAGAAGCAATCTTTAACTTAATGTTTTTATTGCGTACCCATGGAATTAAATTAATTTTATGCCATGTTAATTTTCCAACATATACTACTAACAGAACAAAAGAGCATTGGATTGCATTAAGAGAGCAAAGGAGATGGAGAGGATAGAGAGTCAGAGGCTCATGAGAGGGGAGAAGAGGAAAGATGAAGGGAGAGGGCAAACCTGAAAGAGGATGGTGGTAGCAGTGGCTCCAGAGGGGATCGGTGGCTCTGGTAGTGGTTGAGCAGATGCTGCGATGACGAAGGGGATTAGTAGTAGCGGGTACTGCTGTGGCCGAAAGAGAAGCTTCCCTTCCTTCCCTGGCTCCTTCTCCCTCCCGCTCTCTCAGACCTTGCTGCTGCTAATATGCCCGAAAAAGAAGTTCCCCTCCTCTACCTAACTTACTCTCCCTCCCGTTCTCTCTCAGTCCTCGGGGATTAGCAGCGGCGATTGCTGCTATGGCTAGAAGAGAAGCTTGACGCCCATCCCTGGCTTCCTCTTCCTCCTGCTCTGTCTTATTCCTTAGTCTCTTTTCTCTCTTCAATTATTTACCTGAGCTCTTTACTCTCCTCTCTCTTCAATTATTTGCCTGAACCATTCACTCCTTCCAACTCTGTCTTTTGAGCCCCCAGCACTTTTGGAGCTCAGCATTTGCTTATTGCACCCGATTCTCTGCCTGACTATGACTTGTTGTGGCAAAGCGATGACACGAGGATGCCTTGGCCATAAAGTGGACTCCTTAAGATAATATGACGAGTTGATGGCTGTGGCGACTATCCTTGGCTTCCTCGATGGTTAGGCGACACCTTAATAACTATGCTTGTATTTAATGTACTGTAAAGACATGTGTCGACCACAAAGCCGAAGAAATGGGCTGAGCCTATTACCCATCAAGTAGTTTCATATCCACATGGGAACGTAGAAAGAAGTATGTATGAAAGAGATTGTGATATGTCCCTATGCCAATGATTGATTGAGGGTACATGTAAGCAAGATGAGATGACCCACTTGGTGATAGACCAGTGATGGTACATGCATGTACCTGGTCGAACGTTATAATGCGTGACGGAGTAGTGGCTAAGTTCGACTACAACGGCATTGTGATTCTAGCCGGTGGATAAATGCTATGTGTAGATTTTGGGAAAAAGCTCTATACTCTAACCTAGTCATGTATCAAAGGAAACACGGGCGTCAACTGTGACAGTTCAGGCTATGATTTTCTGTGGAAAAAGCGTTGCCCTGCAGAGATAAACGTGAATTCATGCTGGCCTTCTAGATAGAAAGAAGGCTACGGGAGCCTACATGTGGCTCTATCACATTATATACGGGTGAACAGTATACTAAATTAATGTAATCTTTTCTTACCAAACCATTATTTCGAAAAACTCAATGCATGATTGGTGTTGATACTTATTGAAGGTGCAAGCGACAGATTATTCATGAACATTAAGGTTTCCTAAGTACAGCCTTGCTAATATTGTCCCTTGATTAGAAATGAACCAGCTTAATTGAGTACTCCCAAGTGTTGGATGATGGCCATTTCGGGAATAATTACTTCCAGTACATGGACATAGAAGCGGCATACCCTTGAAGAGAACAACTACTATGGTGCCGTTCGTGGTTGGGACGTCTAAATGTTTCATGTTCAGCTCATCTAATATGGAAATTAACTGATATAAGACATTATGTAGTAATGATTAGTTAGAAATTCTGCATGGGAAAACTGTAACATAGGCAGGCTGTGTTAATACTGATGTAAGACTTAAGCATGTGGGCATGGTATTGTAATTTTAACAACAGATCTCTATCTATTCCTCTCCTGCAATCTCTGATTTGGCTTAGTACTCGGCAAAACATGATTTTGTCGAGTAATAATCCACAGCCTAGGGATGTCACCCACTTGGATCTCAAAATTCAATGATAAATGAGGACTGAGCTTAGCTCAATTGGCCAAGGCGCATGCGAGCGTCTCGCCCACCTGGGTTCGAGCTCCGCTTGACCCGCGTGCTCATGAGGGCTGGCTGCAGGTGTGATAAATGTGTGGGGTATGTGTGTGGGTGGGTGTGTGTGCATTTGTAGCCCAACTATTTCTGAACCGTCAGTAAAAATTAACATCATAGGCGGTTCTTAACTAGAACCATCTATGATGAGCTATCATCAGAGACGATACTAGATTACAACCGCCTGATGATAGATCATCACAGACGGTTTTTGTATAGAACTGTCTGGGATAACACTTTTTCCTCCCACTTTTGGCAGAACTCTCATTAGTAGTACCTATTGTTTGAAATGTCCTTCTCTTTAGGTATTTCTGCAATGACATTTACGAGACACAACCAGTTATAGATTTTGTAATTCAATATCTAAACATCCGAGATGCTTCGAGGCACATCTTGTCTTGCCGGGATCATCTTAAAATATGAACATTTGTAGCACTTTTATCTACAAATGTTCGTACTTTTAGATGATCCCGGCCAGACAAGATGTGCCTCGATATATCTAGGATGTTTAGATATTGAATTATAAAATCTATAACTGGTTGTGCCTTGAAAATTTCAGTGCAGAAATATCTAAAGAGAAGAAAAATTCGAACAATAGGTACTATTCGTGGAAGTTCTACCAAGAGGGGAAGAAAAACTTTTGGTTCAACAAGCAAGATGAGCAAATATTGAGGATAATTTCAAATGATAATACACTAACAAGTTATGATACCACAAATGTTAACAAGAATACAATGGGAAACAATATTATTTCATACATCAAGACAAGACTAGGAGACCTTAGGGCATTTCCATATATGTCAGCATATATTCCATAGCTTCCACAACAGAGGCTTTTTGGTCCTCTCTGAAGTTCCACAGCTCTGGCATAGTTCCATCTTGTTTGATAGCAGTAACTGCTTATTTTCAATCATATCTCTTAATCCCTACATAATCGATCATTTTGTTGTCAAAATAGGTTGGCTTGGTATATTATTAGTATTAAATACTAGGAACCTTTATATTACCTCTATAAGCTCAGCTTTGGCTTCTTTTATCTTTGCACTTGCCCTGTGCTCCTTAATAATGAGTACCTTGTTAAGAGATTTAATATCTTGTAATTCGCCATATGTGTCTTTGAGTTTTTGTTTCATGTCATAAATCTTTTTAGTTAACTCAGACTTTCCCTTCAATTGTTCTATCTCCACCTGAAGTTTTTGTTTAGCATCCAACATCTTTTCCATATCGTCTATCTTGTTTTCAGGATCCATTATACTTATGTGTGCAATTTGCAGTCACTGGGACATAAAAATATATATGATGAACCATGACCGAAGTTGGACATGTAGATGTATTTGGAATGTAATGTGCATAATTCAAAGCTTGCAAAAATGACATAATCAAAAGGATAAAGCAATTCATAATTATTATTTTGAATATCATTGCAATTTAATACCATTATCATGTAATCTATATGGTTATTATCGCTAAAGAAGCTCAAGTAGGGACGAGCCGGGATAAATATGGTCCAACAACCTAATACTAAATTTAGGTTCTGTTAGTGCTATAAATTCCAAAATTTATTTTCATGCGCATCCAAATAAAATATGTGGGGACAGGTTCATGTTCCATACATTTTTATTTCATTACATGATCTTATTGGTATAATACATGTTTACCCTTTATTCATCTATACAAAAATACATAGAAACACCTCTCTATAACTATATATATTCTTCTTGTTTGTTTCTCACCTATTTTTCTCATTCAGTCCTTTCTACCCTCTTGAACTCAGGTATATCTAGTGCTTTAGTCATGATAGGTTATTATAAATAAATAATACCCTCTATGCTAGTCTATCCTCCCGTGAACTCTAGACAATTCATACAGACACACAAACACATATTCAGTACTTGGAATGCCCACAAACATTTTGGAATATAACAGTAAGAAGATAGCCATAATTGTACACAACCTAGCTGATTAAAATTTACATAACACAAGAGGTGAGTAATTTACACAACACAAGCCGCGGGAGGAGGCCATCACAAGAGGAGGCCGGCGAGGGAGGAGGGCGACGCAGGAGGATGCTACGAGAGGAGGACGCTGGGGAGGAGATTGCAAGGGAGAGGTCATTGGCCAGGGAGGAGGACGCCGGGGGAGGTCTCCGAGGAGGAGGTCGCTGGGGAGGAGGTCGCCGGGGGGAGGACACCAGGGAGGCGGTCACCAAGGAGGAGGATGCAGGGGGCTAGGGTTTGGGGGAGGCAAAATGCGTTGCATTCTAAGTTCTATGCGAGGAACGTCGGTATCTTTATTGTGGTCTGTTCGTATCACAGACGGTTCGTGATTAGAACCATCTGAGATAACACCACCTTACAGACGGTTCCAGCCAAAAACCATCAGTGAAGCATCACTAACGGTTTTTGACTAGAAGGGTCAGTGATAGGTGTCCTTATCACAAACATTCTATCCAAAAACTGTCATTGATGACAGTGGTACTCATCATAGACTGTTCTAGCCAAAAATAGTCTGTGATGTAGACATCATCAGTGATCCTTCTAGCTAAAAACGTCAGTGATGAGTAACATTGTCATCACTGACGGTTTATGGCTAGAAGGGTCAGTGATGAGGGATCTAATATAAGCCTTTCTGTAGTAGTGATAGACTAGCAATGGCAGTCACGTTAAAGTTAATTAGGACATGATCCCCAATAGGTCAAATTGAGCTTGTTAGGTCAATTGAGTGGCTGGAAAATAAATAATAAAAATGGGAAGTGGAGTACAATGAAGTAACTAGTCATGTGCCCATGCGTTCCAACGGAAACTCAATTTGCGATAAAAAATTTATTTGCAAAGAGCACTAACCCTGTCTGAATGATACTGTACACTCTGAATGTGCAATGGTTGAATGTTTAAATCAATTCATCGAAACATCTAAACACCTATTTACAAACTCGTGCTTAAAATTATTTTTAATTTCGCAATCTGAAGGCCCTCACGTACAAAATACTTTGCAAATTTTAGATACATATAAGTACTACTTATGTACAAACACAATGAATAGTAAACACTCGACCATCGTACTCCTCCTCAAAACCCTCGGCCACCTTCTCATTGTCTAAATCATCGTAGTACTCCTCGTCGTCCACCTCGTCATCCACCTCATCCTCGTACACCTCCGGGTCCCCCTGGCTATCGTCGTCATGGTCGGGCCCGATCCGCGCCTTGGGTGAGCTCCTCCCCTCCTCGAACCCCTCATCATCGCTGCCCCCTGGCATCGCATCGCCGGGAGTAGCGCGTCGTCGTGGTCTCTCACATACTCCTCCATCCCCTCCCCCATCTCCGTCACCTCCTCATGCTCCGGCGTCAGCGGTGTAGCAGGGGGCTTGTCGGCGGCGACGATAGGCTACTACGGCTGCATCTAGGAGGGGTGGGTTGTCCATAGGCGAGCGAAGCAACCATAGATTTGGTCATGATGCGGTGAGATTTTTTCCCCCTCGTGTGGGTTTGGTTTTGTGGGGAGATGCGAGAGAGTTCAAATCGAAGGAGGATGTGACGAGCGAGCAGGGGACAGTGGGGCAAGTCGTGGAACACTGGAACGGAACGGAACGGAAATCCCCCTCCATCTCAACCATTCATGCCAGATCCAACGGATCAGATACTCTGGAGAGGAATGGACAACCGCCACCAACTCCTAATTAGTAGTAGTAGAGATAGAGATATTAAAGAGGTTGAACAGTATTTTCTCATTGCTTTTGCGCGCTACCATAATTCATAGGGAACGACACTGGAGGTCATCATGTAGAGAGCAGGTTGCTTGCTCTTTGGTTGGATGAAGCCCTTTATTAATTTGTCCAGATTTTTCTAAAGCTGATCGAGGCATCTGTATATATCACAGTAGAATTAGAACCAAGTATGATTTCAGCTTTAATTTGCTGTCCCCAAAGTGCATGGCCTCTGTCAAGGCTTTAAGTAACCAGCGCCTTTGCTCACTTACATTGCTGTTGAGAGATTGCCTTCCGGAGGTACCTGGAGGAATAGCAGTAGTCCGTCGCTCTCATGGTAACCAAAGCTTTAGTCACGCAGCTTCCTTTAATCCTTGCTTGCGTTTTAGTCTCTCGTATTGTTCTAAAATAGCTCGCAGGGTACAAAAGATTTGCTGACAGATAGCTTGTTGCACAAAAGTTACAGGTATATATATATGTGTACGTTCAAATCAGTGTTGTGCGTGGATGGTAGCTGTCGTTAGTGTTGTGCCTACATGCTAGCTGACATTGACAGGATAGCCAAAAAACCATGGATTCCTCTGCTGCCCGTGAGGAGAACAAGTCCCAGGCAACCTCGCTGCCAGAAGAGTGGTTCAACATCACTATTTTCTGCATGGCGTTAACTTACAAGGCGATGAACGGCTTGGGGATGTTGGCGACCGTCGTCCTGCTTGGTGGATTCTCCACAAATATAAAGCGGCAGGACTTTTGGTACGTCACCGTCATCGCCTTCGTCCAAACAATCGGGTATGTGTATACACACGGATGTGCATGTGTTTGTTTAACCTTGTTATTATTCTCTTCGGGAGGTGCCCCCGTGCTCCATCCTCAGTGAGTTGATCCCAGTAAAAGAGGTGGAGCTTTTTTTTTAAAAAAAAAGTAAATTTCACAAAACTACTCCCTCCGTCCTTGAAAGTAAGGGAGGGAAGCGTTCAAATTGTGTCCTCCAATATTAGGGATTGAGAGCTCTCTCCCCTTAAATTGTGTTCTCAAATTGTGTTCATGTATACAGATGCACGCAGATACATACGACCACACATATTCCAAAACAAAAACGCGGCAGGTCATTCCTTATAATCGTGATTAATTAATGCATGCATGTTGTCAATTAATAGAGACACAGTATTAAAAAGGGGCATTAGAGTCTTTCAGTAGAAACCATAATCTGTCCTAAAAATTCTTCTGTCCCTTACTTTCCAGGACGGAGGGAGTACAGTTTTTTTTACAAATTATTAGAAAAACTATAGATTTTAGTTTCTAATTCACAAAATTACAGATTTTAGAAAAACTAGTTTCACAAAACTATATGTTTCTCGTACAAATTATCAGAAAACTACATATTTTAGCTTCTATTTCACAAAACTACATATTTTAAGAGAAATTATATAACAAAACTACAGGTTTTAGAATTAATTATTTTTTGTAACGAATCTGACAGTTTGGTCCCACATGACAACCTCACACGTGAGTGAAATAGGAATAAGGGCGTGTGAGATCGCCATATGAGTTCACACTATCAGACCTCTTACAAGAAATGGCCAATTCTAAAACCTGTAGTTTTGTGACACAAGCTCTTCAAAACTTGGAGTTTTGTGATTCAAGTTCTACTAAACTCTGTAGTTTTATTAAATAGAAGCTAAAATTTATAATTTTCTGATAGTTTGTACAAGAAACCTGTAGTTTTATGAAAAAAATTCTTCTAAAATCTGTAGTTTTGTGAAATTGAAGATAAAATCTGTAGTTTTCTCAAAGTTCGTATAAAAAAATATATAGTTTTATGAAATTTACTCTCCTTTTTCTTTCGAGTGACTGCGGCCTAACGTCCGATGAGAAGCAAACTATCAAATGTCCTAGCTAGCGACACAACACTTAACAGTAACATATACAACATTTTACATAAACATGCGACATTACTGTCGGGACCCAGATGGTGAATCCGACCTCTACATGCTAGTTCCACATGATCAATTGCTTGCTCACACATCAAATATTAACCTATCCCATCCATACTCGGGAAATAAAAGACAGAGTAGCACATATTTTTTAACGCCGAAATATAAGTCTCAATAACAAATGTTTACGGCAAAAGGGCCGATCGGCCAAATAGTTTACAGGACAAAAAGATTGTAGCGGAAACTAGAACAAAGAGGCAACCAAAATCTAACTAGTATGGCTTAGCCCATCCATAGTCAGTTGACTGGAGTAAAGCCTTAGGACATGGCGTCATCATGTGCCATAGAAGTAACAGTGTGATGGGTCCTTCTTCCACGTCTTTTAAATACATTAAACAAGTAACAATGAGTACAAACTTGTACTCCACAAGATTTATAGGCAAAGTTACGTAGGATGCAAGGCTACGTTAAATGGAGTGCCTATCCTTCCAAATTTTTTACTTTTGCATAAAGCGAGCTTTAATTTACAATAACGAATAATAGATTGTAATCCAAAGGTAATGAAAGCATTTGACATTTGATAACAAGTAGTAACAGAGGATATGAATCATAACTATCAAGAGGTAAGTCTGGGGCTTTTTTTTGCAAAACGCCTCCAAAGACCTCGTATGCTTACATGGCAAGGGCGAGTGCCACATGAGCATGCATTGCCAAGCTGGGCAGGCACTTTAGGATGGCTGATGACCCACGTAAGACACATGAGGGATGAAAATGTGAATTTTTGGAGTTCCAACACCTATTTGACACAGCTGCGCAAGTTGAAGAACGCGCCATGCAATTTACTCTTTTAAATACAACCTTATTATATTTGTATCGAATTGGATTAACAATTGAAACAGAATGCTGGAATTGTGCAGGAAACATAACAATTCCACCAAAATTCCTGTCAAACCATTCATTTCAGACGCCCTTAGGAATATGAATCTCATCATTGAAAACACATGCAGTATTCTTTCACTTGAGAGATGTAAACAAGCGGGAGAAAATAACCAGGAAATGCCACTGCAAAATTGCGGAGCGTCGGGTGACGTGCAGATTGAGTTGATGCCGTCCACACGTATATTCTAAATATATTAGGAGCACAAAAAATCACGAGAATGAACCTATGTTGAATTATGATGGAAACTTTTGATGGAATGAATCTCAATCCAAATTGGAACTATATATGTAGAATGGATCTTCATTAATAAATAAGTGGAATCAATATTTGGATCATAAATCAAAAGAATTTTGACAAAGCAAATACAAAAACCTAATAGAATTAGTAATTAGAATCTTTGAGATACATAAATCTGGAATCGTTAAGACGAAAAATGGATTTTGAAAGTATTGGGAGTTCTTTACAAATGTGTAGTTTCCAAGTCTTAATTTCGACAAGAATAATCTTTAATGATTTCTAATTATTAATTTATATAATGCTTAGTTTCCATAAATTTGGGAATTGTGCACAAGTTTGGAATTTTATCTTTTTTAAATTGAGGAAAACTAAAAAAATTTATTTTGAATTATGAATTGTTATATTTATCAAAACAACGTTCTTTGAATTTTTAATCCTAATAATTATATACACACAAATTACAATCTTTTTCAATTTTCAGTTTCAACTTTGTGTATATTTAGACACCATATGTTTTGTCAAAATTTATAAGTCCTAATACGTATATTGTTTGAAAAAATATTGTGGCCATATTCATGAATTTGTATACATAACATTTTGTTTAATTCTAAAATATGAATTTCGGAATTTTCAACTATCATGTTTGCTATACATGGAAACCATAATATCTGAGAACATATAATTCTCAATTTTCATATATTTGGATACCATGATATTGAGGAATTTTCTCTGAACTTACATCTTTTTGGAACACCATAATTTTTCATTTTTTTGTTTAAATTCTAAAATATTGGCGCAACTTCAGAAAAAGATTGGTCAGACGGGAAGACAAACAACCGAACAACTGGAGATGACTAAAACCTTTTAAAAAACCTAGGTTTAGGAAGATACAACAAACACAGACGACCACAAATTGCGATTTTAACGTGTATTTTAGCGAATGGCTGCAAAGTGCAGTGTCCGGTGCCAATTTTGCCTTATAACGGAAAAGACGACAATCCTTAAAATTTCTCATCCTGCTCAGTACATAAACCGTACAGTTTGTTCAGTACTAATAGAAATATTTGTAAGTACCTGTGCCAGTGAATCCAAATTCACAGACGACAAAAGAAATCAAGATGTAGCAGTACAGTCGGTACGTAGTGCAAGCAGAAGGGATCGCAATTACCATAGCTAGCAAGTTTAATCTGTAGAGCCCTTTTATTTTTAAGAGAGGGAGGGAGGGGGAGAGCTAGCTAAGTGTGTGCTGGTACGGTATCCATATATATGTATCTCACAAAAGTGAAAAATTGCATTACAACAGGGTTTTGGGCGGTTACGAAGACCCCGCGCATCAGATTTTCATGCGTGCGCCGGATGCACTGAGAAAAAATAAGAGGGCCGCAGAGTGGGAGCGAAAATTGAGTTGGTGGAGGCGCAGAAGAAGTCCACCAGAACCGCAGAAACAACCCGGCCGAGGCGAGCGGCGCAAGAAACTAGAGCGACTGAAAAAAGAGAGAGAAGCCGAGTTGGAGAAGTGGGCCACCACCCAATGTCGACGCTTCCTCGGAAGGGCCATCTTTGTTGCCTGGCAGTTGGGCCAGATTGCTGCGGTCGCCACATGCATGGTCCTCTCCTGGAGACGTCTCAGAGAGCAAGACTACGTCGACCCCAAGAACCGTGACAACGACGAGTACCGCAACATCAGCCAGTCCTTGAACATCTTCTACGGGCTGGTGTTCGCCCAGGGCTTCATCTTCGTCGGAATGCTGTTGAACCCGTTGGTTATTTTCCTCAAGTGCGGCGTCAAAAACAAGTACAGATTGATTTTGCCTTCCGGCGAAAACATACTTGAACGTTACAGGAATGACAACTATCTGGAGTTCATCTCCGGGAACGTCCGCAGCACCCTCAACATGGACTTGGTCACCTTTGCCAAGAGGCTGGCGGTGTCCCATTCCGTCGACGACCAGTTAGTTGGAATTCAGACCATGGACTGCATCCTCAGATCAGAGTACACAGGCCTGGCCCTTACGAGGCTTCAAGCTTCCCTCGATACCGATGCATCGGGGAAGCTGGTCGATATGCTGGGCTTGGAAAGGACCACGGAGGAGAAAGATATCAGAGGCCACGCCACAAGAGTAGTGCTGAAACTCGCTCCGGACCTTCTGGTCGAGAGTTTCCCTCAAATCCTCCAGCTCATATCCTCTTCGTTGCTCAGCACAGTCAACAAGGAATCTTCGTTGCTCAAGGATATGGATGTGGACCTCGTCTGGTTTGGCCTGCGAATCCTGGACAAGCTGATCACGAAGAACCCAGACAACTGTAGGCAAGCCATCCACGCCAGTGATCTACTGTCCAAGATCATAGACCTCACCAATCTGCGTGGTCATGGCAGCCCCATCTCTGCTTCTTGGATTGAAGAAGAGATTATTCCTGTGCTTGAAAGAGAAGATGACATCCCTCCTCCTTCCATACAGAGGATTGAGCGAGAAATTATTGTTGGGATGTCACTCAACATATTGAGCAAGCTGGCCGCTACGCCCGATGATGCTGGGAAGAAGCTCAGGCAAAAAATCTCACAAAGTGTCCGCTTGCTCAGCAACACCGGGATGATCTTGGAGCATGTCGAAGCAACGAAAGTCATAGCATGCTTAGCACTGGATACGAAAGCAAGGGAAGATATTGGGAGGTCGCCTGAGATCATCAAGAAACTTAAGGATTGTCTACTTTCGAAGACGCCACACGTAAATATCACTAAAGTGGCCGCTAAGTTATTGCTTCTGGAGTACACCAAAGTCGAACAGCTGACCCAAATTCAGTTGTTCATTTCAGAAAAACAAATTCTGGAAGCTCAAGGTTTGTTGCTACCAGTGACGGCCATCATAGAAGAACTTGATTTGAATCTATGGAGCCCAAGGGCCGTACAAAATCTTGATCTGGAAGATCTACTTAAGGCGCAACGGGTTAATCTCTCTGAAGCGGCTGCTGAAGCATTAGTTCTGCTCACTACCGGATGTGAAGAAAATGTTGTGGCCGTCCTAGAAAAAATTGATCTACAAGAGTTGCATATGGCAGTCAAGATGCTCTCTGTTGGGATTAATCTTGGGCTAACCACCCAACTAACGAAATCCAAAAATTAGGGGATGAGATCCCATCTCTAGCGCTTTGATCGGGGGCACAACCGGCAGATGGTTGTGATCCCAGGTCGTGCGGTGCGCTTATAAAAAGAGAGGAGAAGCTAGCTTTTGTGATCATTTCAAAGAAAAACACAAAAGACTAATCTCCTGACATATTCTCAAAACCTAAGAAACGATCCTTAGTGCGCACCGGATCGGCCTGAAGATCATCTACCGACGGCTTCATCCTTCTACGTCACCTTCGGCGATCGCTACTTTCACCTCTCCATCACCGCCGATCCATTTTCAATGGCTTCACCGAACGGTATATCTTCTTCCGCATTTGGTGTTCAAGTATTGGCTATTGATTAATGTCATTTAATGGCTTAAGAACCCTAAGTTTTAACTAACATTTGGTATCAGAGCGACCAATAGCTTTTCTTGAACCGATTAATTCATATGACCTTGATTCGGTTAGGTGGTGATTAACTCCAGATTTATGTGTTTTTGGTTTCGGTTTAAGCATTAAGAAGGAGATGAGTTTCAGAAAAACCTAAGAACCAAAATCCCCAATTGAATCCTGATGAACCCGAACCCTAATCCCCAAATCAAGCAAAACCTAATGTGTAAAAGGGTGTTTTTTCGGGCTTACCTTTGGAGCTCTAGCCGTCGTCTCCTTTATGGGCATTAGTTTCGCCACGCCGAGCCTTTGCCTTGGTGGAGCTTCTCCTCGGTGGAGTCGCGAGCAGCTCCCGCCGCTTTGAGAGCACCTTCGTCGCCATCGCACGGAGCTCGCGCTTTAGCCCGCCGAGCCGAGCCCGCGCTTAGCCTCGCGCGGGTGCGCCCATCGCTTTGCCGCTCTCGCGTGAAAATCGGATCGAAATGAGCTAGGGTTAGGGTTCCGCCGCCCGCGCGCGTTTTATGTTTTGGCTCGGGTTGATCTGAGCCGTCCGTCCGCTCGGATCCGGCGGCTGTCGCCTCGCCTCCTCGCACAGGCAGCGCGTCGCTCTTGGGCCGTTGCGCGTTTCCTTGGGCCGCGCACGCCTCGCTCGGGCCGCCGTCGCTCCTGGGCCGTGCGTGCGCTGCTGGGCCGAAAGGTTGTGAGCCGGTTTTATGTTTTGGGCCGAAATGGTTTAAGTTTTGGGCTTCTTTATTTTACAGCATTTTCTTATGTATTTAAATGCTGTTTTCTTTTATGAATTGATGTTTGGGGTATTTTGTTCGAAAATTAGACTTTTGTGGGATTAATTTAATTTACAGCATTTTCTCAGAATTTAAATGTTGTTTATTCTTTTAATATGATGATTGGACTGTTTTAAGAGTGTAAATTGCTGGATAAAATATTTAATTAAGTTGTCTCTAATTAAGATGGAACCAACGAGAAATCTTGATTAGAGATTTAATAATATTTTGGGATTAATTTTATGATCATGATTATATTCTGACCAAAGTTGATTATATTCATGAGTCATACCCATTTAAATTAAAAGTTAAGTTCTTTTTCATATTCTGCCCAACGGTGATTATGAATTAGAACTATCATTAGCATATTATTAACCAGACCAACGTAGGGTTAATTTTGTGCCAAACATTAAATTGCTTACTAATATTTGTATATATTTTATTCAGCTATGACCACTACAAACATTACCAGTACCTTAAATAGCATGGAACAGCTTTCTGGTAATAACTTCCCCTCCTGGAAAGAAAAACTGCTCATAACTCTTGGGATAATGGATTTGGACCTTGCACTCGTGAGGTCGCTCCCACTCCTCCTATCACGATGTTGAGAACTTCTCTGAGTTAAAGAAGTCCTATGAAACTGCAGCAGAGAAATGGGAGCGGTCTAACCGCATGTCCTTGATGATAATGAAGAGCATAATATCAGTAGGAATTAGGGGAGCAATCCCCGACTCCGAAGATGCTAAAATGTATCTGGCTTCAGTGAAGAAGCAATTCAAAGGCTCCTCAAAAGTCTATGCCAGTACATTAATCATGAAAATGCTCACTTCCAAGTATGAGGGACAGGGCAGTGTTAGGGAGCATATCATGATGATGACTGATATGGCTTCCAAGCTTAAAGGAATGGACATGGCTATTTCAGAAGGTTTTTTTGGTTCATTTCATAATGACTTCTTTACCTTATGAGTTTGGTCCTTTTAAGATCAATTACAATACTCAAAAGGAGAAGTGGACCATAAGCGAATTAATTGCCATGTGTGTTCAGGAGGAAGAAAGATTGAAGGCCGATAAGAAGGACGTTGTCCACCTTGTTGGCAATAAGAAGAGAAAGTTTCAGGGAGACCATAAGTCCAAGAAGAAACTCAATTTCTCTCCCAAAACTGAGTCAAATAAGGTGGAGCATAAAGGAAAAGCTCCTGCAACACCCTCTTCATCCAACAGTGTCGTATGTCGCTTCTGCAAGAAAGATGGGCATATTCAGAAAAATTGCCCAGGATTTCTGAAGTGGCTCGCGAAGAAGGGTAATGATGAAATCACCTTTATTGAGGAATCTCTTTATGCTGATTTTTCTCCTAATTCTTGGTGGATTGACTCAGGTGCCTCTATACATGTTTCAAATTCTTTACAGGGATTCCTTTCCGTGAAGACGCTAAGAAAGGGGGAGCGAAGCCTTAGAGTCGCTAATGGGGAGGAGGCTGAAGTTGAAGCCATTGGGACCTTACCATTAGTATTAGAAAATGGCTTTGTACTTCATCTAAATAATGCTCTTTATGTTCCTAGTTTAAGAAGGAACCTTATTTCAGTTTCTTTATTAGATGACGAAGGTTTTCTTTGTAAGTTTGGGAACGGCCAATGCATAATAAAGTTTAAATCTAATGATGTTGGTCTTGCTATCAAACGAGACAAGCTTTATGTTCTTTCCCTTAAAGAATCGCCTGTGTTAATGAATGTATGTGATGGCACAAATAAGCGTAAAAGAATTGATGATGAGACTTCATCGAAATTGTGGCACTGTCGCTTAGGCCACATTTCGAAGGGGAGAATGGAACGTCTCATTAAGGAAGAGATACTCCACCCGCTTGATTTCTCAGACTCAGACCCCTGCATAGATTGCATTAAAGGTAAATACGTAAAACAAATTAAGAAAGGGGCTACCCGAAGCACAGGGATATTAGAATTAATCCACACTGATATTTGTGGGCCTTTTCCTATGACATCAGTGGATGGTTTTGATTCTTTCATTACATTCACTGATGATTACTCCCGTTATGGATATATTTTCCCCATTCGTGATCGGTCTGAATCGCTCGATAAATTTAAAATATTCAAGGCTGAAATAGAAAATCAGCACAATCTAAAGATTAAAGTAGTGCGATCAGATCGAGGAGGAGAATATTATGGTAGACATGCTCCTTATGGACAAATTCCTGGTCCCTTTGCAAGATATCTTCAAGAAAATGGCATAGTAGCTTAATACTCAACTCCTGGTGAACCTCAGCAAAATGGTGTAGCTGAAAGAAGAAATCGCACACTTATGGATATGGTGCGAAGCATGCTCACTATTCCAGCTTACCAAGAACCTTATGGATGGAAGCATTAAAACAAATGCCCACATACTTAATCGGGTTCCTAGCAAATCACCCCTAAGGCACCTTATGAAACTGGATCGCAGAAACCGAGCTTAAAATACTTACGAGTGTGGGGCTATCCTGCTGAAGCTAAAGTCTTTAACCCACATATTGGGAAATTAGACTCTAAAACAGTGAGCTGCCATTTTATCGGATACCCTGATAGATCTAAGGGATACCGATTTTACTGCCCAGATCGTCATACTAAATTTGTAGAAACTAGACATGCTGTGTTTATGGAGAATGGTCAAATCAGTGGGAGCTCAAAGGCCAGAAATATAGATCTCGAGGAAATTGGCTTACGCTCCATCACCGATAATCCAAGAGACTTTTATTAATGTGTCGCAAATCATTACACCTCTAAGTGATAACCACGTGTAGTAACCCCACTAATGATTCTGGGATTAGTAATATTGCTCTAATGATGAACCTACATCGAGAATTAATGAAGAACTTCAACAACCATCCGTGATACCTAATGAAACCCCAAGAAGATCACAATGGTTAGAAGATCACCATTCCAAGTGACTATGTCGTATACATGAATGAAGATGTTAACGATATAGGAAAGTGGATGATCCCATCTCATTTAAAGAAGCCATGAGTAATAAGGATTCGCATAAATGGCTCGAGGCCATGGAAGATGAATTGAAATCTATGAGCATTAATGATGTCCGGGATTTAGTAGACATACCGATGGAGTCAAAGTAATAGGTCGTAAGTGGGTCTATAAAACTAAGCATGACTCCAAGGGAAACGTCGAAAGATTCAAAGCTAGGCTTGTAGCCAAAGGTTTTACATAGAGAGGGGATTGACTATGTTGATACCTTCTCTCCGTGTCTAAGAAAGACTCATTAAGAATTGTCATGGCACTTGTCGCTCATTATGATTTGGAGCTACATCGATGGATGTAAAACCGCATTCCTTAACGGTGACTTGCATGAAAATGTATACATGGCTCAACCTAAGGTTTTGTTGTGGAAGGCAAGGAACAAATGGGATGTTACCTTAAGAAATCCATCTATGGACTAAAACAAGCGCCCGCATAATGGTACTTTAAGTTTGATGAAGTGATAAGAAAATTTGGCTTTAAAGAAAATGAGGTGGATAATTGTATCTACATTAAGACTAAAGAGAGCAAATTTATTATTCTAGTGCTCTATGTGGATGATATCTTATTGACTAGCAGCGATAAGAATATGCTGTATGAAACCAAGAGATTTCTATCCTCTAATTTTGACATGAAGGATCTTGGTGATGCTTCTTATGTTCTGGGCATAGAAATACACCGAAACAGGTCCAAAGGTGTATTAGGCTTATCACAAAGGTCATACATTGACAAAGTGCTTAAGAGATATAATATGCATAACTGTTCTGCTACGCCTGCCCCAATTGTTAAGGGTGATAAGTTTGGTTTATTCCAAAGTCCAAGGAATCAATTAGAAATTGATCAAATGAAGTCGATTCCTTATGCTTCAGCTGTCGGAAGCATTATGTATGCTCAAGTATGTACTCGCCCTGACTTAGCATTCGTAACCGGGATGCTTGGTAGATATCAATCTAATCCAGGTTTGGACCACTGGAGAGCTGTTAAGAAAGTCTTACGTTATTTGCAGGGCACTAAGAACTACATGCTCACATATAAGAAGTCTGATGACCTTGAGGTTATGGATTATTCAGACGCTGACTTCGCAGGATGTGTTGACTCTAAGAAATCCACGTCAGGTTATGTCTTCACTCTTGCGGGAGGAGCCATTTCGTGGAAAAGCTCCAAACAAACCCTTACGGCATCTTCAACGATGCAAGCTGAGTCTGTGGCATGTTATGAGGCTACAGGACAGGCTGTATGGCTTAAGAATTTTATTCCCGAACTAATGGTGGTTGACAGCATATCAAAACCACTTACGATATTCCGCGATAATTTAGCCGCAGTTTTCTATTCGAGTAACAACAAGTCAAGTGGTGCTGCCAAGCATATTGATATTAAGTATCATGTTGTGAAAGATAGAATCCAGGATCAAACTATTAATGTTAAGCATATAAGCACTAAGTCTATGCTTGCGGATCCACTCACTAAAGGCTTACCACCCAGTATCTTTCGAGAACATGTTGCTAGCATGGGTTTATTGGAAAGCCTATGATTCTGAGTTAATTATGATAAGGATTCAGAATCTGATCCTGGAAAATAAAGGACCATAAGAAAACAAACCAACTCCCGTTAAGTTTAAGTGGCTATCCTATCGAGATGGAATAGTGTACTATAGATGATGGGATTTTTAGTAGCATTAATTGACTGCTGTAAACGCATTATCTTGGTGTGCTGTTTTGTTGAGTGTGGACTTATGTTAGCCTTACGATTAAGTGGGAGAATGTTGGGATTAATCTTGGGCTAACCACCCAACTAACGAAATCCAAAAATTAGGGGATGAGATCCCATCTCTAGCGCTTTGATCGGGGGCGCAACCGGCAGATGGTTGTGATCCCAGGTCGTGCGGTGCGCTTATAAAAAGAGAGGAGAAGCTAGCTTTTGTGATCATCTCAAAGAAAAACACAAAAGACTAATCTCCTGACATATTCTCAAAACCTAAGAAACGATCCTTAGTGCGCACCGGATCGGCCTGAAGATCATCTACCGACGGCTTCGTCCTTCTACGTCACCTTCGGCGATCGCTGCTTTCACCTCTCCATCACCGCCGATCCATTTCCAATGGCTTCACCGAACGGTATATCTTCTTCCGCATTTGGTGTTCAAGTATTGGCTATTGATTAATGCCGTTTAATGGCTTAAGAACCCTAAGTTTTAACTAACACTCTCTTCCGAGAACGGGGAGAAGAGCAGAAGGATGTCAGCCCGCTTAGAAGGATATAATCTACAACCAGAAATCTCCCGGATAATAAAGAAAATATCACAAGAAACTCAAAGACTCTAGTCTCACACAATACTTGTCGGAGGTCGAGACTAAAATTGTAGACACAATTTTGTGCTGCCGGAATACTGCAGCTTTTCTGATTACTTTCCATTGCTTAAAAAGAAACCAAGCCTAACAGAATCACTAATCTCGTCCACTATTCACGGCCATTAGTCACGGCCATGCAAGGCAACGTGCGGCCATGCAAGGCAATGGGCTAAACAGAAAAAGGAAAGACATTAATCACTGCCATGCAAGGCAACATGCTAAAGAAAAGGAATGCTGCTAATCACTGCCATGCAAGGCAAAAAGAAAGGAGGAACGACCTAAATTTAGTGGACATGCTGCGCATGACTGAAAAAACATGAAAATGGGAGCTCATGATTGAAAAAACAAGAAAATGGGAACCTCAAGTGAATAAGCTAGGATTATGCAACAAATACTCTGTGCCGAGGATGGAGAGCTCAGAAGTATGAGTGCAAAACTCCTGCAGAATTTGCGTGCCTACAAAAGTGGAAACAAATTTAATCAGCACATGCAGGTCATCGACGAAGCGCTACCAAAGGTAACTTCGTTTAACTCATGTCCTTTGGAATGTACAGTCTATTCTACTTATTCTGTTTGCATCAGCTCAGAAATATGCCAGACCTTCATATCTTTCTGAAACTTGATTTAGGTGTTGAAACAAATCGTTGATGAAGTGGCGAAGCTGGAGGAAACAGCATCTACCAACCGAAACCAGGCCGATGTAAGAAAATTACCCTTTTCCGTTCGCGCCCTTCTACTTCATTCTGTAGTTGCGTTGATTTGAACTCTGTTTTTTCTTCAAAGCTGATTTTTCGTTAGGACTAAAATTGCTTTTGTTTCTCACGTATTTGTAGGAAAAGGATGACCAGCCAATTAAAGAAGGCAAAGTACTAGAGAGCTTTATCGGCCTCGCTATGCAGATTTGCACCTCCCTAAATCCAAGTGATTTCGCCAGAACACTGGAGGGTGCCAATCTTACTGTGGGCACATTTGTGCAGAAGCTTAAGAAGATATTAGAAGTGTACAAGTCCCCAACAACTGATTTTCCAGGGATAAGGAGATCTACAGTCCAACTGATGGCTAGGATGATCAAAATCAATAGCAACTACATAGAAATATTACTGCAATGTGGACTATACGACCAACTGAATGAAGTGGCAAATACTGCTAGAACACATGAGAGCTTTGAGCTGTTTTATAGTGGTGTTGGGGTTGCTCAGCACACAACATCCGTCTCGTCCCTTGCGAGGGAGTTACAGGCACAGATTGGCCTCAGCCCCAATTTCCAAGAAAGGTACTATCATTCCTAGCTTCCATTACATCAAAGTCTAATTAAACCGTAAAGTTGGTCTAACAGTGTATAAGATCACACTCAGACTCCTATAGGAAAATCCATAATTTCGAATTTTGATGCTTGTCTAAACTCCGCCATGTATCAAGGACTCTTGTCATCAATACCATATTACTAAGTACGAAATTGTCGATCGAAATTTATGATGTTTCCGTAGTATTTTCCGGTGGTTTTAATGCGATGCATCACACTTCCCAAGCTAGCTGAGATGTCATCTAAAACGATTTTCTTGCTTGTTCTTTGCAGATCCCACTGCAGCAGAGCACATGCAGGCACCATAACTGTTTTAGTTGCTTAAGCCATCTCCTTTGATTGTTTTAGACATGCAGCATCCGCTGTGTTTGTGTGCCAATCTCTGTTCATGTCTGAATGGTTAATAATTACCGTGGATACACTTTCCATTCATAATGTGATCCATCGGTGCACCGCCCCATACTACCATTCCTGCAAGGTTGTGTAACTGGGAGCTTGTTAGTATGGTTGTATTATGCACATTTGGTGCTTGTTTGCGTTTGTTGTGTGCTTTGTTTGGTGTGTTTGTACAATAAGCTTCAAAATAAGCTTCGAATAAACTATTGTGCTGAACTTACACAAATGCGAGGCTCAGATTCTAAATCGATACAAATCGCCCAAAGTTTTATTGAATTGAAATTAGATATATGTTTTTAGCAAAAATTTATTTCGAATTCTGTGCAATGTCGGACCCAGACCAAAATAGAGTAATGATTTTTTTTCCGGTTTATACATTACTATATACTAAGAAATAGAGACCGAGGGCTTGCTTGGATGTTGCAATATTTGAAAACCACGGTATCTGTAAACTGTAGCTTTTGATGTAGCTGGCACGAAATACTGCAATATGTGAACACCACAATTTTTTACGGTTCTTGAAAAAATAACGAAGCGTTTGGCAATTGAAGTTTTCAGTACAGTACTTACGTTTTTTTCTAAAAAAATAAATTATGTTAACTAGCCATATTAAGAAGATTAAAAGCAAGCACATGTAACAAAATACGATAGCTGTACCTGTAAGCCCCCAATACTTTAAGGACTATGAAATCTATATATCATTATTCTCTGTGAGAAGATAATGTTGTTTCTATAGTGCTGAAGATACAGTACTTTGGTTTTTTTTATTTTTTTTGAAAAAATCCCTCTCTCTCTCTGTTAAAAAAGAGCAACAGTATTTCTTATTTTAATTTTTTCAGAAAAAATTAAAAATTGTTAAAATAGAGCAACAAAAAAAATTCCCCTCCATGTTAAACTTGAGGCACTGTCGACGGCAACGCGTAGGGTTTTAATTAGTTTTAATAGAGGTTAGCAAATGTCAGCCTGTGCATAATATTGTTTAGCGTATGGTATATAAAAGGCATGAACGGGATTTTATTTTTCAACAAAGTCTATAGCATATGTGATTAGGAGCCTAGCGCTGCACGCGGAGAATACGGAAGCTGCGAGACGTCCCTCTGTTTTGAGAAAAAGGGCTCCTGAGTGCATAACTCAAAAAATACTACGGTACTAGGAATACTGAACTTTATAAAACTACATTGTTTATTGTATCACAACACCTTACAGTTTTTTTGCTATTGTATTATTTTAGAAACCATAGTATTCCCAGGAAACTCCGAAAATACTTTATATGTAAACAGACCTGGGGTATTTTTTAGGAGGCGTGGTGGGCCTGAGGAAAGGAAGAACTAGCTGCCATGGCCCGTTTGCATGCTAGCTAGGTTTGGAGTTTTGGAGCAACCCAGGCCTAGCCATGAACATTGAAACATTCGCTGCACTAGAATAGCTTCTCTTTTTTTTTTAAATCAAAATTCTTTACATACTCTTTTTTTCTAAAAAAATCATATTATCTGCTCCAGCCGACCAAAAAAAAAAAAGATCTCTCTCATGCTCAATATCAAGGGCCAGCTTGGCCTGGTAGCGGCGTCTTTTGATGCAGAAGCAATGTAACAAGATTAGTTACATATTGTTGAGATATAATGGGACTCTATCTTTTTGTAGTTGAATTCGAATCTATCTCTAATATATTTCTTCTATGATATGGCACCCCATTGTGCAAGGAAATCAATCTAATAAAGAAGAGCGCTGCTACTGAACCATATACCGTTGAAATTGATTCCAATGGTATAGCAGATTTCAGATGTTTCACAGACGGCAAAATGGTATACCATCCAAACGGTATACCGTTTGGTAGACTTTCTCAATAAAGAAAGAAGTGTTTTGTCTCCCTGTTAGCATACTGTGTTTGATCTATGGCAGTTGTCATTGTTTTACCACACATTATCAGCATGAAGCTCCCCCGAGGCTGATCAAGATAGTCTGCCTACATCAATTGACACTGCATCGAGTTTCGATTATCATCAAGCGATTAAACCTACTGCAAGCCGTATGTAAGTTCAAAGCACATAAGTTAATCGCATCTCAGCAGTTTTTAATGTTGTAGATTAATTTTTCTAATCGACTAGATTACATGTTTAATCTAATTAGAAAATTAGGGTTTGTGACATGGGCCAACTAAGAGGTTGGCACGTAGGGGTGCCTGATCTTCACGTTAGTTAGTTTCTTTAGAACTTTCCTTTCAGATCTTCCTTCAATGTGCATGTCATAAGTGATAAACTAGGGTCTCAGTGGTGAAATTTGTTGAGAAACCCTAAAGCCCATTGAAGGCCCAAGTGGTCCCTTATGCCGAAACCCTAGGGAGCGTTATAAAAGGAGGAGGGGGGTCCCCCCATGTACACAGAAATCATTAGCAATAAAGAATACCGCCGTCGCTCTCCTCATATACCTGTGTCTCTCTCTTTCTGTTCTCCAATTTTAGATCTGTTCGGGAACCCCGGACTATTCGATAATGAGGTTCCTTAACACGTTATCGCACGAATTGCTCTACGGAGATCGATTGAAAAGGTGAGAAAAGGTGGGATTAGCGCTTGAATCTAATCGTTCTTTTCTATGCATGCATCTATCCTACGTGGCACGGTTACACGAAGAACGCCAAGCGCCTCGCACGGCCACAAGACATGAATTCACCGCTCATCACGTAAAAGAAAAGAAAAAAAAAAACCCTGACAACGCATGCACGAAGCACTGCGCCTGTCTCGGTCCGCGTGTCGGCGCATGAAGCTTGACATGAAGCCACCGGCGCATGAAGCTTGGCACGGCCACCGGCGGATGAAGCCACCGACCGCCTCGGCCTCCACGCTGAGCATGAAGCTCGGCCTCGCCACAGCGCCATCGCGACTGCGCCGCGGTGACGCAGCTCGCGCCATCAGATCCGCGCCGCCCGCCGGCCGCCTCGGCCTCCGCCCGCCGCGACGCGCCGGCCGGCCGCCCGCCGCGACGCTGCGCCGCCTCGGCCTCGGCCGCGACGCCGCGCCGGCCTCGCCTCGCGGCCGCTCGAGCGCCGCCGGCCAGAACCACCACCGCGCCGTCGCGCCGCCTCGCCTCCGGCCGCTGGCGCCGCCGGCCAGAACCACCTCGCGCCGCCGCGCCGGCCGCCTCGGCCCGCTTAGCGCCGCCGATCAGAACCACTCACAGACGCAGCGCAGCTGCCGCCGCCCAGCCCTCGATCGCTCCGCCGCCTCGCCGCCTGGCGCCATCAAGACTACACGACGCAGCCGCCGCATCACGGCCGCCACGCACGCAGCCGCCGCCGCCTGCTCTCATGCTCGCCGCGCCACTCGGTCGCCTCGGCCAGAAGAAGTGTGCACCTCTCACCCGCCGCCAGCCATGGAGGTGGCGCGCGGAGAAGACGAGGGCACGCGTGCGAAGAAAAAAAGGAGGGAAGCAACGGCGGCAAGATGTGAAGCGGCTAGGGAAACCCTAGCCGCTTGTTTTTCTTGGGCCAAGAAGGGCATGGCCCACCAGCGCTCGTCAAGAAAAAAAAAAAAAAAAGAGAAGAAAAGAAAAGAAAGAAAAGGAAAGAAAAGAAAAAATTGCAGAAAATTTGAAAATTGCCGTAAAATCAAGAAGATTTATTTGGCTCTGCTTTTAATTTTCTTGCTCTATTTCTCTGCTTTATGAATTTTCTTTATGAATTTTTGAATCTGTTGTTTTATTTAATATAATGCAATGCATATGAATTTATTTTCAGATCTTTATGCTTTTCAGAACCATTTTCTATTAGATTACACGCAGAATCTAATGTCGAATTTTGAAATCTTGAAGATGTCCGCATCGTGAATCGTGAGTTTGAAGAATCGCCCCGCACGGTCGTAACTATCTCACTTGGGCATCGGACGTAAAGATCGCTCGTGGGGCAAGAAGCTCCGCAAAGAATTGGTCTAGGGTCCTCGCAGACGCCAAACCTACCACCAACGTAATGATCAAGCCTTGCACTTCTCAGCACCACCTCTCACCACTCAAGAATGAATACATGGTCGAGGAGAGTGCACTCAAGCTTTGACCGCACTTCGTAAGCGGTTCGAAAGCTCAAGTACACCATCTTGCCCCAAGCACGCAAGATTGGGTACGCCGAGGTTTGCGCACTTCGTATCAAAGGCGAGTATAATTCGCTTGCATGTAATTTGTACTAATCTCTCTATGTGGCATGAAGATCACCGATGAAGAAAAGATTGAGAAGACTCTCTCTACCTTCCACCCAAATGCTATCCAGAGTGCACGAGCTATCGCCGACGCATACAAGGAGTATAGTGAATCGATTGATGTAATGCAAGTTATGAATCGCAAGACAATGTTCTACGCAAGAACTATGTCTCACACCCACTGAAGGGGCACCGCACGTAAGTCAATGCCAATAGCTATAAGGTGAAAAAGCCCACTCATAGAAAGAAGGGCACACATGGTGGAAAAGAGAAGTTGCGTGCCAAGGGAAATTCCAAAGCCCGTTAATACATGAATCGCATTTCTTTTAGATTATGGTTGTTAGCATTTTCTTTTGAATAATGAATAGTAGGCTCGAAGAGCATACTTCTTTCATGAATAAATACGCAATTTATTCTTTATTCCAAGATTCTTTCAATTGCAAGCAATATTTGAATTATTATGCCTCGCTTGATTGGAATTATATTTCTTTTATCAAGAAAGCGTAGCGCCTAAATGGAAGAGATATGCATTGTTGATACCATCTTAAGAGAGTCTAAGTATTTCCAATGATCACGAAGAACGCTGAAAGATTACTACGATCACCGGAAGCGACTCATATGTAATCACCAGAAGAGCCACTATTATATTGCCTATGGGTACAACTTTGGTAATTGAAGAAGCCCTTTGTACCTCGAATCAACTCGCACTCTCTTAAGCTTTAAAGACATCCGCCAATGGTTTTCACGTAGAAACCAATGAAGAAAATGGCAAAGAATATTTGTGCATTGTGAAGCACGCGTATGTGGAAAAATGGTATTAGAAAATGTCCTCATATGAATCGGGTTGTACTACACGAATATTCATGCACCAAGTGTATACTTCCTTGAAGACTGCTTTTAGAAGCTCGAGTTATTTTCTTTATGGCATGGTAGATTAGGTCATCCCGATCTTAGAATGATGAGAAATATAGTGAACAACTCACGTGGTCATGGCATTAATGTTAAAAATTTCCCGAATCATGAAGATTCTGTGTGCCCTGCATGTGCCACCGGGAAATTAATAACTAGACCCTCTGTCATGAAAGTGCAAAGTGAAATCCCTGCATTCCTGGAACGCATTCAGGGGGATATTTGCGGTCCGATTCAGCCTCGCCGGGCGCTTCGATACTTTATGGTGCTCATCGATGCTTCCTCGAAATGGTCGCATGTATGCTTGTTGTCAACAAGAAACCATGCTTTTGCAAAGTCGATCTCGCAGATCATACGAATTAAGAATGCTTTCCCGACCATCGCGTGAAGTCCATTAGAATGGACAATGCCGAGAATTTACTTCAAAGGCATTTGATGATTATTGCACAAAGAACAGGATAGCAGCTTGAGCACTCAGCATCGCACGCCCATACGCAGAATGGACTAGCGTAAGCACTAATAAAGAGGATTAAGTTCATTGCCGCACCACTTTTGCAGAGTTGTAACTTGCCCAACACTTGTTGGGGACACGCATCTCGCACGCAGCAGCTCTTATCAATTTTAGACCGTCGGCCTACAACATCCATTCTCCTATGCACTTGTGCACGGATCATCCCAAGATCTCCCATCTTAGAAAATTTGGGTGTATGGTATATGTACCTATACCACCCCTCACGGATCGCAATGGGCCCTCTCCGCAAGTCCGGGATATACGCTGGTTATGGGAGTGCATCCATAATCGTATTTGGAACCCATGATCGAGATTTGCATACACCCGATTCACGATTGCATTTTTGACGAGGATCGCTTCCGTCATTAGGGAGGAAATCAACCTTTGATGAAAATGCCGGAAATCATATGGCATTCCACCGATCCCCGCACATGACCCCGAACTAATGAAGCAAATCAAGAAGTCTAGAAGATAATCGATTTGCGTAATTTAGCAAATGAATCGCCTGATCATTTTTGTGATCCAAGGGCGTGGTTAAGTCGCATGTACCAGCAAGAAATGCACCGAGAGGGTGGAAATACCAAAGAAAATAGAAGGTATCCTCAACCTGCTCAGAGGCCTCAAAGAAAAAGAACAGTAACTGCTCTCAAACCCAAAGTACCCGAGACGCCTGAGAAAATCAAGCGAGAGGACTTACCACAACCAATCACGAAAATGCCCCAAGGAAAGAAGGGGAGCCAGTTGAGACTGCACCGAAAGAAGCCAACAGAAAGGCAATTCCAGACTTGAATCTTCCACCGCAGAAGCCACGGAAATAATGTGTGCGCACACATAGGCGATGAAAGCTAAAGGAACTTGCTCTGCGATAGGGAAAAGCAGAGAAGAGCAAGTAGAAGTGCATGAAGCACCCCATGAAGAAATGGCCATAAACTTTGTAATAACAGGAGAATCCCTGAATAGAGCAACAGCCAACGTTGATGCATACTTCGCAAAGAAGATTGCCTCAATCATTGATCATGATCCCGAGCCTGCATCTCTAGCAGAGTGCAAGAAAAGGCTAGATTGGGAAGAATAGAAAAAGGCAATCACTGCAGAATTAGTCTCTCCAACAAGAGAGAGGTGTTTGCTCAGATGCCGCACACCTCCCCATATAAACCCCAGAGGTCACAAATGGGTCTTTGTTCTAAGAGAAATGAAAACAACGGTTGTAAGGTACAAAGCAAGGCTTGTAGCTCAAGGTTTCACTCAACGCCCGGAGTTGATTATGAAGAAACCTATTCTCCGATCATGGGAGGAATTACCTTTAGATATTTGATCTCAATGGCACCAACTTGAAGTTGAGAATGAAGCTAATGGATGTTGTCACAAGATATTTGTATGGAAACTTGGATTCGAGATATACATGAAAGTACAGAAGGAATTCCTATCCCGAACCAAGATGGAGCAAATAGAAACCTCATGCAGGTGAAATTGGAGAAATCACCGTATGGGTCAAGCAATCAGAAGAATGTGGTACAATCGCTTGAGTGACTTTCTATGCAAGAAAGGCTACACAAACAGCTAAGATTGTCCATATGTGTTTATACAATGATCCCGAATGGATTCTCAGATAATCTCCGCTCTATGTAGATGACTTGAACATCATTGGGACTGATGAAGAAATTGAAGAGGCATACTCATACTTGAAGTCCGAGTTTGAAATGAAAGATTTGGGTAAAACCAAGTTTTGTTTAGGCTTGCACTTGAACATGTCCAAGGAGGAATCTTGGTACATCAATCAACCTACACGCAGTAAAGTGTTGGAACGATTTAGCTTTGAAAAATCATATCCCGCAAAGACTCCAATGGCTCAAGGTCACTCCAAGCGCACCTAGACCCATACAGCACCTAGAGAAGAGGGGAGGAAGTCCCGGGAGCAGAATTCCCATATCCGAGTGCGCTTGGAGCGCCATGTACCTTGCGAATAGCACTAGGCCTGACATTGCGTCGCTGTGAATTTGCTAGCTCTGATGCAGGCGTAACCCACCAAAAGGCATTGGAAAGGGATCAAGGACATCTTCCGTTACCTCCAAAGAAGCAAAGACCTCGGCCTGTTCTTTAGAAGAAATAATGAATTGAATTTGTTGGCTATGCCGATGCCGGGTACCTATCGACCCGCATACCGGCAAGTCCCAAACCGCTATGTTTTCCTATGTGGAGGAACAAAGCAATTTCTTGGAAGTCGTCTAAGCGCACTTTGTCTCGACGCCGACAAACCACTCGAAATCATCGCTTGTATGAAGCATCTCGTGAATGTGCATGGCTCAAGAATGGTTCACCACATCCGTAAGTCATATGGTTTGAACATTGAGCAAACTCCTACAATAATTTATGAAGATAATGCAGCTTGTGTTGCCCAAGCACAAATGGGTTATGTGAAGAGCAATCTCACGGCATATCAACCCCAAGTTCTTCTATGCTCATGAATTGCATAAGATGAACGAGATCAAGATATTGCATACTAAGTCATGTGAAAATCTTGCAGATTTGTTCACTAAATCACTCCCAAAGATCTACCTTTGAAAGGTGCGTGAAAGGAATTGGGATGATGAGACTTAGAGAAGTGCAGATTTCGGGGAGATATGTCACATACTCCCACATGAATCCTGAGCATGAATTATGAATACCCAACATGAATCTCGAAGATTAGCATTTGAAGTTGGGAGAATTGTACTCTTTTTCCTTAGCAAGTTTTTCATGAAGTTTCTTGCATAAGGTTTTAACGAGGCAATTCGTGCAACATAGTAAGCGTATGCTATGTACTCTTTCTCCAAGTATTTTTCCCACTGGGTTTTTCTGGAGTTTTAATGAGGCATATGCATCTCGCGGCAAAGGGCCCAAGGGGGAGTGTTGAGAAACCCTAAAGCCCATTGAAGGCCCAAGTGGTCCCTTATGCCGAAACCCTAGGGAGCGTTATAAAAGGAGGAGGGGGGTCCCCCCATGTACACAGAAATCATTAGCAATAAAGAATACCGCCGTCGCTCTCCTCATATACCTGTGTCTCTCTCTTTCTGTTCTCCAATTTTAGATCTGTTCGGGAACCCCGGACTATTCGATAGCGAGGTTCCTTAACAAAATTGAATCCCTAGTAGCAGCTCTCCTTCCTCTTCTTCTTGCGCCATGCGAAAAGAAACAATTGGCCAATCAACACTAGCTAGCAAGGCCAACAGGAAGCAAATCGGTGATGCATCATCTCAGAATTATGCCAGACCTTCTATTTTCCTCTAAATGGCAACTTAGGGTCGAGTAAAGCAAGTTGGCAACCATAATATCTTTCTGAAAATTGATTTAGCTGTTGAAAGAAATCGTTGATGAAGTGGCAAAGCTGGAGGAGGCCTGTGCGTAGGAAACCGACGACATGTCACCGCCTTGCTCTGCCACCTCGCCGCCAGCCTTCTCCATGCCTCCCCATGCCAAGCAGGTCGCGAAGCCACCGCCTAGCCCGCTGCTTCGTCGCTTGCATGAGCCAGGGCCACCAAGCCGTCGCTCAGGCCCTGTCACTTTGCCTTGCTGCCGACCACAACCCCACACCATCACACTATGCAGCTGCCGAAAATTCCTGGAATCCCACCGTGCCATCATCTTCTACCCCTTGGCCGCGATGCTTCGCTCACGGGCCCAAGCAACTAGCTGCCCCTCGACAACCATAAAATCCACACCCTGGGTGCCCCTAGCTCCCCACACTTCCCTGCTCTCTCCCTGCTCAGAGCCGATGCCATTTGCTCACCGGTGAAGCTCCATTTCCGCCATGCATGAAGAAACCAAGCAGACTCAATTTATCTTCCGCGGTGAGCGTTTCCAGTTCTTTAGGTTTGAAGCTAATGGAAATATGCTTTAGAGAGAAAATCATAGAGAGATTCTCTAAAATCATAGAGAGATGATTATATTTCCTTAGGTTCATGATTAATTATTTTGTTTCTTGAATATTGTCATTATTATTTATTAGCAAGTATGACTTGTTTGTGAAACTCTATATATAACTTTGTGATGATTATTCTAAAGTGATTCTTAGTCGATAAACATATAAGCACACATATGAATAGACTAACATATGTATTAGTTGATGACCATGTTTCACGGGTCATGGATATATAGATATCAAACCAATAATATGGACGCATGTTAGAGAACATGGAGTTGGATTAACCCACCTTGAGACACTGTGAGAATATTGTAATCTTTTTGTATCAGTTGATCTCATATACAATGTGTATACTATATTCTTAGACTTGAGGTTGGCGCATGTACTCGAGATTTGTAATGACTTACTTAGGAGTTGCCAAACGCTACTCCATAAATTGGTAGTTAATTATAAAGGTGGCTTTCGGGTTTGTCATAAAGCACGCTGCAAAGTATGGCCGATCAATATGTGATTTGCCCTTCCATTCGACAGGAGGGATATCTCTAGACCTCTCGAGTGGTCGGATTCCGAAAATGCATGGCCATGCTACTCGCGGTTAAAGAGTTAACCGTAGTTTGGGATTCTGAGTCACGTAATCGAGAAAAAATGGTCGAGTTAAATAAACAAGGATGGCATGTACTCACCTTGAGTTTGACCGATATCATGAGGCAAAAGGAAGGGCATATAACTAAGTATTGTTTAGGTTCGTTCGATGTGATCTTTACATATATTCGGGAGTCAACACGTCCTGCTAGGGACCGCTTGAAACGACCCCCATTTTTATATAAAAGACAAAAATGAGAATCTCATGTGCATTCAGTACTAGTCCTATGATCAGTAGCTAGTACGCACATTTTCAACAATTGGAATCACAACCATAACTAATTATATAATGTATTCTTACAATTCAGAGTATATAGTTATAGCAACAGAAGAAGCAAAGTCTTGTAGTATGCCCATCCGACCCTCAGGCAACTAACAAAGCATAATCCCTAAAAAAGATCGTTTTGTTGAAGTTCTCACATCCTGCGACGAAAAGTAACTTTTGGAGCCTCGCTATCTTTTTCACCTAAACAATAGATTAAGCAAGGTTGAGTACTTTTGTACTCAGCAAGACTTAAGGTGGTATTTGCAAATGAAGTAATGCATGTTAAATCAAAGGTGGCTTCTATGGTTAATTTGCATAAAGTGATATTGAATTTGTAAATCAAGTTGTCATTTGCAAATGGAATTTGTAAGAGCAAGTTTGACTGATAAGAAATAAGTAAAGCATAAGTAATACTCACAGTCCTTTGAGAGCAACGAAATCATCCAAATCCGGTCCATCATGACACATTATGGTTTTCGCCAACACGTGGCAAATCAAGTAGAACATAGCATTTTGAAAATAGCAAAGCATCTAACTTAGTGTCAGTTCACCAAGTTTTCCATAACCGTGGGCACGGCTAATTGATTAGATTTACACTCTGCAGAGGTGTACAGTTTTACCCACAAGTCATGATATTTTCTTTTTGCCTCATGTTTCACACACCTTTGGTGTGTGGCTAGAATGTTTATGACGAAAATCTTTACATTAACTAGGTTAACTTTACACCAACCCGGGACATTAAGCCCTTGCTATAGAAGCAGAAACACACACCCAAGACATGAATCCATTAACACAGTACCCAACACACCGTTTCTGCTCATAGCAAAGAGTACACCGTTGCATTGGTAAGTAGAAACCCATACAAGCAAACCAAAACGAAATGCATGTGCTATCTCCCGTCTTCCAAAGTGCAAAGTTAAACTAGATAACTTAATTGATTTAAGACTATTCTATACCAACACTTATGGTTGTACGGATTTTTCTTGGATCATACAACACTATGTTCGGTCCTTAATCCAACACGGGCGACACTTCACCTTACACTACGTGCAAATCCCTTTGCATAACCGGCTATTGCCAATAATCGCTCACGTCAAAACCATAGTTTTATTTTGGGTTTTTAATCAAAATACCAGTAACCACCAGTGTCATATCTAGCATTTTTAAATTCTCAAGAAACAATTTTGATCTAATCATCTACCTCGTTTGCTTATGGAGTATGGCTAAGCACGATTAATATGTAACCGTATATACCCATAATGACATTAAGTAATGTATATCCTTAATCTATAGTTATCAAAGTTCACATGTTCATACTTATCAAGGAAGTTTCATGAGACAACAGGTATATCTACCAGTACCACAAAATAGCAAATTTACAGAAAATAAGTGCATGCATAGAAGAATTTGATAAACAAAATGAAAAATAAATACTGGGATCAATATGATCAAAGAGGGTGATTGCCTTTCTTAATTGTTGTTTATGACGAAGTCGTTGTCGCAGCTGATGTAGTCGACGACGGAATCAGAGACGTCAGGTTCTACACGTCGTTCAACAGAAATATAATGAATAACAAACTTTAATAAGGGCAAAAAGAAGACAGACAGAGAAACAAATAAAGACTCACTGTAGAAAACAAGAATATTTTAGGGTTTGGATAGAATGATCCCACATTCTCATTTTTAGTTGATTAAGCATTCATACCGTTAACAGCTTTTAGGTTGAGCGATGTACGGTTTATTCTATAGATTATCTATTCTTGTTTTAAGAATTCAAGAGACTAAAACTACTTATTCTTGTAATTATAATTTTGAATTCTAGATGCTAAAATTATTTGGATTAATAGAGTTAAAACATTAGTCATTACGATTGAACATTATGTATGAATAGCACTTGACTTAAATGATTTCGCATAGGAAGTGGTTTCGAATATATTAGATCTGTTAGGTTAGGCTACTGGTTATATATTCGTGATTTTTAAGAAGATTCTAGTGATAAAAATATCCTAATAAATTGATTTCTCTTTTATTATTAAGTTCATTTACTCACTTTATAGATTTCAAATATCCTAAGTATATACTCGAATCTTTAAGTATTTATATCTAGTACATGAAAGCATATTTTAATTAAGAGTCTAGGTGCAAGTCATGACATATAATGATCTTCATGAAATCTGGTCCTAAAGAGCCATCTTTTTCATTTACATTTTTTTAGGGACTTTATCTATATATTAATCATATTTATCTAAAGCAAGATTAGATACACTTTTTATTTCATCTTAAACAATTATGAAATATTTTTTGCATAAACACGGTATTATTATATTACTAAGGTCCAAAAATTATTTTTATTATCATTTGAATCTATATATGCCAAGTTTTTAACTATCTTCATCTCTATGCATTGAAAACTAACTATTTTCAAATTTGATACAAACTATAATAAAATTTAATTATTTTTCCAGAAATGGAATACTTTAGGTATTAGAATTTTTCAGAATTAATTTCATGATTTTTGGATTAATGATTTGTATACTTTTAAAAGTATCCATATTAAGTTTTCTTTAAGTTTTAGTCCAAAGAATTATAAATGAGTTTTAAAATGAAATATTCTTTTACAAAAAAGTTTCTCGTGGTTTCAGGAGCATTTAAAAATTTATTTCATATTTTTAGGAATTATATTTTTCTTATGTGCAATAGTGGCCATATTTAAGGTTTCGTGCAAACTTGATTTCAAATAATTTAAACTAGGGTACAAAATTAAATATTTTTTCACATTTTGAATCTTCATGATTTTACATGAATTTATAATTTTAGTTTACTAAAATTGGACTTAAGGTACAGAAGATACTAGTGTTTAAGCTTTGGTTGGTTTAAGAAACGAGTTTAAAATGGAAATACGCTTTCAAATACCAGAAAGCGCTTTAGACCTTTACCCCTTCGTGCTCAAACCGCTCGGCTGACTTCCTGGGCCGGCGTCACAGTGAGAGGAAACAGAGGATCACGCCGGCCAAGCCTGCCGTCGACGGTTGGCCGGCGATTTCTCCTGGTCCAAGCTTCATCGAGAAGGCAGGGGGTGAGAGGACCCTGTAGGTTTAGTCGGTGGCTGCAGAAACCCGCCGGAACGGCTCGGCGACGGCAACTAGATGTGCACGGTGAGGGCAGCAGCCGGGAAACCGGAGGATGATGAATTAGCACTAGAGGCGAGTTGGTTTGGCACCAGGGTGAACAAGTATTCCGTTTTGCTTCCCAGTTTGGTCGTAGAACGGCCAGGGAAGTACGCCACCGGTGGCAGGTCACGGGGAAGATGGGCGGCCGCAGTGGTGGCGCTACGAGCCGCTACGGTTTCAATCGAGTGAATAACATGGTTGTGTTGTGCTAGGAGGCTATGGCTTGATTGAATTTGGGGATTAATTGCTGTGGGAGTTTGTAACATCCCAAATTTTTGAATTTTTTGAATTTAATATGCATTTTAATTTTTTATGAATTTTCTGGAATTTTTTTGAGTTAATTTGCATTATTTGATTTTTGGCCTATTTGCAAAGTCCTTTGAAAAATGTTAATAGTTTAAATGATATTTTGCTAAAAATATTTTATTTGAGCTCCAAATGCCTTAAAGTATTTTCTAGAATTTTTTTGAACTTTTCCTGATATTTTTGCTATATATTTGGGCTTTATCTATTTTCAGGGTTTGTTTTTATTCGAAAATATTTTTAAAACCCTTTGAATAGTGTTGGGCCGAAGCCTGCTCAGCCTAGCCCTTTTCTTCGCACCGTCAGCCCGCGCAACCTGCCTCGCTGTGAAACCCTAGCCGCCTTGCATCCGGGCCGTTAGATCTTGATCCAACCGTCGTTCCTCGCCCGCGTCATCGAGTGTCTTCGGCCGCCTGATCGGATCCGCGTCGACGTTCCGGATTGCGCCATGTCGGCTCGCCATATTTGGATCGAATCTCCGCCACCGCCGCCTCTGGAATCCTCACCTCGAGCCGCACCTTTTGACCTAGCGCACGCGTGCTGAGTAGCCACCGTTCGCCTGCACAAGCTCGTCGGAGTTCATCGCCATTGCCGCCGTAGCTTTTTCTTCGCCCCGTAGCCGTCAATCCGCTTCCACCGTTGCTAAGGCCACCAGTGGATTGCCCTCGCCAAGCCACGTCGGATCCAGGAGAAAACGTCGCTAGAGCCGCCCTCAATTGCCATCGCTGTGGTCATCTTCTCTAGCGTCGATAAGACCTCGCCGCCAAGTGCCATTGCTGTGGCCACGAGTTCTCGACTATCAGATCTTGGATCGATAGTTTGTGTTGCCACGTGATGGGCCTCTTCGCCGTTGTGTGCTTAATCCCAAACCGTCAGATCGTGGATGGATGCCCAGGATTCCGTCGTTTGTAGCCTCCGCAGTTCGCTTTGTGTCACCGCCTCACCGCCAGTCCTGAACGCTGGATCTTGATCGTGCGGTCCTGCCAGCATCCTGTGATGTCTGCTGGGGTAGTCGCGTCGTCTCTTGTGCCGTGTAGATCTGAGCCGTCCGATCTCCTGCGTAGGGCTACGATCGCGTGTCCGCTGCTATAGCTTCTGTTCGTCGGATCTTGGCCATTGGTTTTGAATCGTGCAGTCACGATCGCGTCGCTATGTGTCGCGCGAGGACCGAGGAGTCGCCGCCGTCGGGTCTTCGATGACGTCACAATTGTCGGTCTCCGCCGTCGAATTTAGCGTGGACGGTTGAGATTTCATCGCGCGCCGTAGCTAATCCCGTGTCGCCGCGTGTCCTCATTGCAACCGTCGATCTTGAGCTACACGTCATCGATCAAATGGTGCCGTGTGTGCTGCCTGCACCAGCTTGCTCAGCCGATGTTTTGGCACAGTGCTCTGGTCCACAGTGGAACGAGGCTGAATCGTGGACCGGGTCCATGCTCCAGTGAACCGTGTTAGCATCTGGAGTTGCCACGTGGCAGCGACGTCAGCATGACGTTATAAATCAGCTTTTCTTTAGAAAAATAATTAGCCAAAAATCATATTCGGTGATGATGTCAACATGATGTCATAAATGCTATTTTTCGATAGAAAAATAATTCGGATTTTTCAATTTTCTGATTTATTTTTTATTTCAAAATTTGAATAGCTATATCTTTCTCATACGAACTCCAATTGAGGTGATTCCAGTTTCTAAAAATTTGTAAAATCGAGATATATTTAATGGTGGATTTTATTTACTTTTTAGAGTTGATTTTGCTCTCTATTTTTGTTATTTATTGCTTTCTCGTTCGTTTCATGTAGACGTCGAGTTGTCCGATGAGTTTGTGGCCGAGGAGTCAGCACAAGAACAAGGTCCAGAGTAGGATTTGAAGCTTTTTGGAGGTAAGTTGTGATTTGATCATGTTGAATCCATGCTTTAAATGTTATATTGTTTTAAAGTATTGCATGCTAATTCAATTATTACATGTTTCAATTAATTTGGGCATAGCTATTCGTACACATTGAACTATATCCACCTTGACATGTTGTATATCGTATTTCATTTGTCACCCTAGAATGATTTTATATTAGTGGTAGTTATAATTGCCAATGTGGGTAGTTAGAACGCATATAGTATGCTTAGCCATGCAGCGAGTCATCATTTTATGTGAAACCAATTAATCTTGCTTAATAATTATGGAACATATTTATTAACTTGTGTGTCAGGTGTTGTCACACAATGTTGTTGTTGTTGATGGAACGTGATGCATGATAATCAACCGGGGTGGTAAAATGATTTAGACTGAAGTAAGTGGCAAGAATTTATAGTGGGCCAATGCGACATTTGGGCAGTCGTATTGTTTTTTTATGATACTTGATGGTTCATGGTTACGATGACTTTTGGTTAGTCTTGTCTTGGTCGATTAAGGACTTAACCTTCCAAGAATTTGAACTGAGTCATTCATACAACCACAAGTCTGGTATGGGATAGACCTAACTGATTAATTTGTTGTGTCTAAACTTTGGTACTACTAATGGTGGTGTGAGACCTAAGTAGTGGTAACCAGTCCTCGCATGGGTTGGCTCACATGGCGCAAGAGGAGGGCCCTGGATGTAGTAACCAGCCTCACCAGTGTTAAAACCTTAGCGGGTAGTATTGAGTTTAGTCGAGCATTGAAAAAGCTTTGTTATAATCACTCGTCTTTCTAGTGTATGATTGTACCTTGTGGGCAAAATGTATAACCTCTGCAGAGTGTAACCTATTCGAATAGCCGTGCTCGCGGTATTGAGCATTACTTGGTGATTACAGTCAAGGTATAGATTTTATCAAAACAAATGTGGATGTGGATGTTGAATTATGGATTAAGGTTTTGAGATGGTCATTGGAAAACAAATGAGAAATTTATTATTCAGTCTACTTATGCTATGTCTTTATAAATGCCGTTTTATGCAAATTAACCATGCATGTTAGCCAATCCTTTGTAATAAGTTATGCATATAGTATATTAGACTTGCATTCTGTGCATAACTTGTTGAGTGTTTTATGTACTTACCCCTTGCAACAAAACATCACCTGTTAGAGAAGAAGCTACGCCTGCTTTTGAGGAGGAGTACTAGGAAGAGACGAATAACTAGGGTGCGAACCTTGTCAGTTGTCTGTGGTAAATTGAAGGGTTTCTACGCTTAAGTTTATTTTTCCACTACAGTTATTTATTTTTCAGTCTTAGCCCTACGAGGTGTATTCATTTAAGGTGGATCATAAGGTCATCTAACAGTTATATTTAACTTGATGAAGTTTTATGATGATATCGCTGAGTATGATTGTGATATTCATCTATGTTGAGCCTCTATGCACTAGTGTAATCTTGGACTAGTGTGGAATACATAGAGAGTTCGGATTTACATATTCAGGCCCAACGAAGTTCAATTAGCCTGACCAGGGTTCACATTATCGACGAAAATCGGTCGATTTTCGTGATTTTCGCCCGTATCGCCACGGTTCGATTTCTAAAACCGCTCGATAAACCGATCAATTCAAAAAAATTCAAAAAATAAAAAAATTCGGAAAATTTATGTTTCGTAAACTGGTCGAAAATCGAGATTATCGATGAAAATCGCTAAACAAATCGACCGCGAGAAGAACACAATCGGTCTGTCGATTATCGGTGAAAAATCGCCGATTATCGGTGAAACTCAAAATTTTTTAATTTTTTCCAAAAAAATTGATTTCGAAACTATTCAATTTTTTGACGATTTTCAACGAAAATCGGTATCGGCCGGGTTGGTGATTTTTTTAGATCGAAACGATAGACAGCTCAGAAAGCTCCGGTAGACGATAATGACGTCCGTGGAAGCAAATTCGGGGTAAGGCTCGGCTGGGGTGAAGTTGATGTGTGGGAGGCGTTTGGTGACTTAAGTAGGCGGCCTAGGTCGTTAACACCAGTGGTTGAACGGGCGAGTCCAGTGCTGGTCGGAGCCGAGGATTCAAATTTCGTTTTCGGATAAAATACCGCTCAGGATCGGAATTCGAAATTTTGGCGAAATTCGGGTATTTCGGACAAATCTCGTCCGAAATTCAAAAACCAAAATTCAAATCCGGTTCGTGTTGTACCGAGAAAAAACGAAATTCGCCGAAAAATAACGAAATTTCGGGCGAAATATCCAAAATTTTGGTCTTTTTGCAACGGAAAAAAGTGGGTTAAACCAAATCGAATTTTTTTTGAAGTTTGTTTATAGAGTCCTGACACATTAATGATATTGCAATAAAAATTTCAGATTATTCTGAAGTGTGTGAAATTTCTAAATTTCAAATATTGCTACTATCCTGATAAAACGCTAACTCGTAATTTTGAACCGAATGCAAAATGGTTCAAACCACGTTATAAAACTTTGAAATTTTTTTTGCATGGTTATGATGCCTCACTAATGTTCTCATAAAATTTTCTGATAATGATCAAGCTTCATAAATGTTTAAAAATTCGAACAGTACTACTGCCCTGTTAAAAGGCTTACCGGCAAACTTGAACAAAATGAAAAATTACGTAAACCACGTTAAAAAATTTTGAAAATTTTTGTGGATAGTCCTGATGTAATATTAGTGTTTCTGTAAAATGTTTATGTGATTATAATTCTTAATAATTTTTAAAAATTCAGACAGTGATACATCCTCATAAAAGCCTGATGATCAATACATAGATTTGCTTTAGCAATAAAATAAGGTTTAAAATTTTTGAAAATTTTACATAAGGGTGATAAGGAAATTATTAATATCTCACAAACATTTTGAATTATGATCACACTCCAGTGAATTTATAAAATTCTTACAAGGCACAATACCATTTACATTCTTTCTCTTTTTTATTTTTGAAATATAATATAACAAACGAAGTTCAATGCTTACATATATTTTGATTGACCAAATAAACAAAGTTTAATTTTTTTAAACATTTATATAATGGTACTGAATTAATTATTAATCTCTCAAAAAACAATGAGATCATAATCACACTCAAGAAAATTTATAAAATTCTGACAATATAACTGTCCTAATTATGCTCATTCAGTTTTGATTTTTTAAAGATAACAAATAAAGTTAAATTATTTTGAAATTTTTTACGTATGATCTTAAACTACTAACGATAGTACCATAAAATGTTTAGCTCATTATCAAGCTTTTACAATTTTATAAAAATCTGACAGTGTTTCTACCAAAATTTTAAAATGTCTAAAAAATTCGGTTTTTTAACAAATTTTCATAGGAGATAACTTTCCTAAGGGTTATTGGACCAAATTCGGTCAAATCCGGCCATAAAAATTTCAAAACCAGCCAAAAAACATGAAATTTCGGCAAAATTTCGCCGAGAAAAACCAAAATTTTAGGTTATTGTAGCAATTTCAAATTTTTTTCCCAGCCGGTACTTTAGATTTCGGGATGATACGAAATCCGAAATTTCGCCAAAATTCGACGAGATTTGGAACCCTTGTCGGGGCTGGGCTCGGTTTTATTTGCCGTGATAGCGAGTAGATGGTTTGGCAGGGATAAGATCATGGCAGTGCATTTAGAGGGAAATGACTTTGTGATAAGGTGGGCTACAGGTGATACGATGGGCAGTGATGGCGCCGCAAAAATAGAAGTGCGTTCACACGGCTATGGATTGGCTTAGGTTGGCTCTGCCGTGAGAGCACAAATTGCGAGAGGACGCTGCCGTGGCAGCAGTATGGCAAGAACGGGGCTGGCTGGAGAAGACAAGGGCCCGGGGTGAGACGCAAGGATCTGGCCGAGATGTGCCATGGCAAGGAATAGAGCGTCGATCCATTGCCGTGGCAGTGAAATGGGTTGGCTTCATTTGCCTTGGCAACGATTTGGCGGAGTAAGCCAGTTCGGCTGGATTCAAGACAATTTGATGGCAGTGAATGGATAGAGTAGACAGGTTCAGCCAATGAAGAAGATGAGGCTGAGCTTCATCATTGTTTATGACGATCGAACAGTGGCTGGCTGTGGCTCAGATCATGAAGAGGAAGACTGGATTGATTTGTCTGGAGGGAAGGACAACAGAGAAGCATGATTTATCTAGAGCCGTGGAGAAGACAGCGCAGTAAAACAGGCTGGATAGCTACTGCCAGGTGGGCTCAACTACAGGGTATGGCACTGTGCTAATGAAAAGATACAAAACTGCCTTATCCTTTGAGATCTGATGATGATTTCGTGCTTTAAATGAGGGTCACACCTGTCGGAAAATTTTGATAATTTTTTCCAAGTGATCAGTGGATAATTCTGATCACACTGTAAAATTTTTAGGTCGAAATATTATGTATAGAATTTGTATAAATTCTAAAAATGCTGACCGGATAAAAATCCTATTTCTGAAACTATTTTATTTGAGGATAAAAATGATGCCAAGATTTTTTTTAAAACTTTTTGAGAGAGTTTAATATAGTATAGGAATTGTTAAATAAAAATCTCAAATCAAAATCATTCACATTTATTTTCTAAAAATTCTTACATGGCAAATTTTCGATTTTCAGGGTTTCTGCTTTTGAATTTTTAAAGAAAATAAATTAAATTATTAATTTTTGATATTTTTACTAGAGATAATTACTGTTTTGGATATGACATGGTAAATATTAAAGCTGAAGATAATGTTCTAATATTTTTACAAAAGTCTGAACATGCACTATTTAAAGGTCAAAAGATGTCTTTTCATTAATCAAATCATTATCCTTGCATTAAAATTTATTTGATAGGTGATAAAGATCACCAGACACTTCTGGAAATTTAATACCAATTTTTCAATATTTTACTTTTACCTTTTTTATCTTTTCACCATTATCCATTCATTAATACCATTAATTGATTTTTTTTCTTTAAAGCCAAAATTCCAAGAAAAATCAATAAAGCCAGGAAAATTCAGAAAAGATAGAAATTTAAAATAAAATTATATTTGAAACTCATTTTTCATAGTTTGCTCATTTTAGATGAAAAGTTTTATATTGAAACTTTATTTTTCTTAAGAATAAATCCAAGAAATAAAGAAAAAAAGGATATTTTAAATTGAAATCTTGATTCCATTTAAAAATTTTATTAAATTTTATTTTTAAATTTTTTTAAAAAATCCCATTTTTGGAATTTCCAGGATGTTACACCGCTACCAATTAATGATCGAGTAAAAGTACTCGGGCCATGTCTAGGTATACGTGAACCTATAGGGTCATACGTTTAAAGTGTTGGGACTTAATTCGGATGGTGATCCAAATTCTGATGGGTTTTATATTTCTAATGGACCTCTAATGTAGAGTACATTATAGGGCGTCTATTTGAAGGGATGGGGTGCTGGCTTTAGGGTTTAAGAGACATAATAGCAATTTGAAATTCACAAAACCCTAGCCACCACCCCTCCTCCACCTAGAACCACACAGCCCGCGCTAGCACTCCGACGCGTGGTGTTCTTGCCACCGTACGTGTCGATACCTTGGAGGCGTTGTTGCGAAGCTTCAACGCTAGGACTATCTGCAACTTACGATGGTCACAAGGAGCTATTGGAGGAGACGGAAGGCTAGTACGACTACATCTGAACCATCGCGTTATATCTACTTGTAACATTCCAAAAATTGGATTTTAGAATGTTTGAATTTCAAAATTCACCATTTGCAATTTCTTTGAATTAATTTCAGCTTAATTTGAATTTTCAATTTATAAAAAGATTTAATTTGATTAATCTATTCATCAAACAAAAGATTTTCAGTTTTAGTTGGGTTCATTATGCCTCAAGGAATTTTTCTGTATTTTCGGAGATCTTTCTGAATTTATTTGCTATTTATTTGGATTTATTTGCTTTTATTTGAATTTCTGGAATTTCTTAAATTCGGAAAATGCTTTAATTTCTAAAACCCTTTGGGTGAATCCATTCGTTTACCCATTCCTTTTCTCTCACTTGGCCCTCATGTCTGCTTCTCCCGCACCTCAGCCTTTTTCCGCTCACTTCGGCGGCCCGGCCCAGCCTCGCTCGTCGCGCCTTCCGCCGCATCAGCCTCAGCCTAGCCTGCTCGCCGCTGCTTGATGCGCGCCACGTGGACGGTCGAGATGTCGCTGCCGCCGCCGCGCCGCCGCCGCTCAAACCCTAATCGCGCCGCCGCCGCGTCGCGCTAATCTCGGCGTCGTGTTGCGCGTGCCCCGAGGCTATTTAAAGCCCCGAGGACCCCGTCCGAGGTTCGCCTCGCGCGCCTCCTTTGCCCTAGCTCTTGTCGATCGAGTCGCCACCGTTTTCTCCCGCGAGCTCGCCGTTCTCCGCCGTGCCGTGGTCTTCAACGCCGCTTTTCTTCCCGTCGGTGAGTCTCGCCGCCGCCGCTTCCACCTCCGAACTCCTCGCGCGCCTCTTCCTTTTCCCAAAAACCCGAGCCGATCCGCCGCGCCGCTTCGCGCCGTCTCCTTCTTCCTCTCGCTCGGTGGTCGCTGCGGTGTTGCCGCGCCCCGCTGCCGCCGCCCTCGGTGAGCCGTGGCCGTCCGACGCCCGCAGCGCCTCGGATCTTGCCACGCCGCACGCTCGCCGCCTTGCCTCTCCACCGTCCGATCCGCCTCGGCCGTCGGATGTGCGCCACGCGACGAACCCGATCGAGCCGCTCGGTCCGCCTCCGCCGCGTGGCGCCACGCCACCCTAGCCGCGCGTGGCACCCCACGCCGGCCGACCGCCACGCCACCCGAACCCTCTCGATGGACTCACCCACCGTGAGCCGTGTCGCCGACGCGTGGGTCCCACGTGTCGCTGGCGTTTTTTTCTTTTTCCAATTTTCCGAAAATCCGAAATTCCACCAATCGATCGCGCCACGTGTGAGCCTCTGCTTTTTTCTCGATCCGGGAATCTTCCAGAGCCCGCTCTCCTTCGCTCGAGCTCCGATTCCAGTGATTCAAATTTCTAAATTCATCTAAATTCAAGATCTATCTTCCAGTACCATTATTTTCAATTTTTGAATTTTATTTGAATTTTTTTATTTATTTGCTCGTTTCAGCGTGTAGACACGCAATGAAGATCACTCGAATCAAGAATCGAGGTAGAACCAGAAGAGGCAACAAGGCAAGTCTTCCTTGAACATGTTGATCCCAAATTTTATGAAAATGTTATGTTGTTTTTAAATTATGCATGCTTACTTTTATGCAAAGTACTTTAAATATAGTCTTAAGGTTTAGCTAATTCCAGTTTGTTATACCCTCATTGGTATTGATCATGTCGAACCTTTGACACCCTAGATGATATATACTAGCTATTTTTTTGGTGATAACCAGAGATTAGCATGGAACGGTAGAATTGCTTAGTCCAGCTTAAGCGTTTCGGTATTGTGCCATTATGGGAATCATTTCAAATATTGTTCAAACTTATTTGTGAAAGTGCGGCAATTGGTGTTGCTGCTGTGATTTAAATGAAATAAAGTGGAAATGGTTTAGACCGGGGCGGATGGATGTTTGGCGGGTGCAGAAAGCACGAGAACTTGGTATGTGAATGTTCCGCCTAGTCAATTAAGGACCGGCGTGTGTTACCATGGACCGAGCACTACCGCACAACCACAAGTCTATATGGGTACGACTGCTAAATAATTTGTGCGTCTCATTATTAGCTTCGCCAACTGGTGAGTGCCGATGTTGGCAGCGCAAGAGGGGCTTCAGATCGGGCGCTAGAACCCTAACAATGGTGAAACCTTAGCGGGCGAGGTTAATAGTGGGGTTGTGCATTGTAAAGGCCTTGTCATGATCTCTCCGCCGACACACCAAAGGAAGTGTGTTAAGTGCATGGCAACAAGAGTCGATCATGTCTTGTGGGTAAAGTGTACACACTCGCAGAGTTAAAACTACTTAAGTAGCCGTGCCCACGGTCAAGGGCAAAGCAGGTACGCTGCACATTGTAGATTTTATGGTTTTGTTTCAAAGTAAAATGATGGTTTGGGAATCCGAGAGCGATGGAACTCTCGGGTTATGGTTTGCTGATGGAGCCACGGTAGATGGAACTGCTTTAATTGTTATATCAAATTCAATTACTATTCAATTACATTTTGTTCAAACGATGCTTTATGAAATTACTATTGGTATTTACAGCTTAAACTTTGCTTTATGCTAAAAGAGCCATATTATGCCTTCAATTGCTTAGCCTTGCATATAGTTATCATGCATTATGTTTCCAAGACTTGCGGAGTACATTTTGTGCTCACCCTTGCAACATCCCCAACCTTCCACGTAAGAGTTCGCAGGGAAAGGTGACTACGATTTCTACGCTTGTGGTTATGATGAAGGCGATCCGAATGCTAGGACGCGAACCCCATCGATTGCTGTTGGGCAAATGGATGGGCTTACTTACTTTGCTTTTGTTATTTCGCTTCACTGCTTCTTATTGAACTCTAGCTATGATGCTTCTTATTTGTAATAATTGGCCATAAGGCTAATGCTCTTTCGCTTAATTAATATTATTTGATTCGTGATATGGATGTGTCATCATCATCGTTTCCACTTGTGTGTGCTAGCTTTTCCGGACTAGCACAAAGTTATACACGAGGGTTCGGATATGAAAATCCGGTCCCGGCAGAGGTGGTATCGAGCCATATCGATCGTAGGTCGATCCCTAGTTAGTCCGATCTTCTTAGCAAGAACTTCAAAATTATTTTCTAAATCAAACCAACGAATTGCTGTGAAATAGATTATCTCATCTCATCTTATTCTTAGGTTCTTACTCCTTTTCTTTGCTGAAATATTATTTTAAAATTTTAATTTGATCTTATCCCTTGAAACTTCTCAAAGCCTCGAGCCTTCTGCAAGAATCCAGATCAAGGAAGAAGATGATCAAGCTGTCAAAGAGTGTATCCAAGGAGACTCCCATATAGGCTAAGTTAATAGTGCTCAATAGTGTTGGAGCATGTCACCCATTTTAGTGTAGCAACGTATAGTCCGTGCGCATTAGAAATTTTTGTTGCTTGTTTGTTGGGTGTGTTGTACACTTGCTCTAGCTTACATCATCGTCAGGCTTGAAAATGGAATTCTAGCACCTCCTACTCTCCTAGATGCTTTCCCCTCACTTAACCGAGCACCATCACCCCTACAATACTCTCTTTGCTATTCGCCATTAGCATCATCGCTCTACTCAACCTTCGACCCGCTTGTAAGATCGAGGATGCCGTCTAGATGGGGGGTGAATAGGTGGTTTTAAAATTTTCTTCGCTCTAGTGATCGCCTATGTCAAAACCTAAATAATACGTGGAAGCGTAAATCTATGGTTTTGACAATTAATGCCTAAATTCTCTAGGCCCACTATGTGCACCAACAATCTAAGTCTCTTACAATGATTTGCAATCCTAAGAGACAAGAAATCAATTTAATTCTATGAATAGAAATTTCAATAATATAATTGAGGAATAGAAGGCAGACCACAAAGAGACACAACAATTTTTACTGTGGTGTTCAGAGACTTGCCGGTCTCCCCTAATCCACATTGAGGTAAGCCCAAACGAATTGGACTGGCTCCACGAATTAATTCCACACCTCGAATCCACTGGTGGTACCTCTTTCACCCTCTAGGTAGGCGAGCTTCAACATTCACAAACCGTTGGGCCTTCTCACAATATCCTTTGAGAAGGTCACCGAACCACGACGCCTCCACGCCATCTAGGTATCGGCAAACACCAAAACTAAAAGTCAAGCTCCTAGCTTGATCCTCGCCAAGTGCAACACATGCACAATGATGATCACCAAGTGCAACACATGCACAAGACTCCTATCCAAGTGCAACACATGCACAAGGAGCTCAACCCACTCCTAGATGCAACACATGCAAATAGAAGCTTCACTCCTTGCTCACAATTTGCAACACATGCACAATTATGTGGAGTGGCTCACTCTAGCTCAAGAGAATGCAATAGCTATCAAAACACCAAGAGCAACCAGAGCATCAACCCCAAATGCCAACCAAGGGGTCCATTTATAGCCCCCTAAAGAAAACTAGTCGTTTAGGGGCAAAGCCGAGAAAAAACAGTATTTTCGATACTACTGTCCATGTAGGGCTGGTAGTACTGACCTCTAGGCCAACGGTCGAATTCCAGTACAGGTACTATCCGTTGCTACAGACCCCTAGTACTACCACCCATGTAGGAGCGGTATTACCGGCTGAGTAGTAGTACCGGCCTCTACCTACGGTAGTGCCGACATCAAAAAACTCTGATAAAATCCGCCTCTAAAAAATATGTACGGGTATCTAAATTGCAGTACTACTAGACCTGCGGTAGTACCTGCCTCAACCCATGGTATTGCTGGACTTCAAAACACTAAGAAAAGACACCTTCTGGAAAATAGCTATCTGCCTCAGGTCTGGTAGTACCGCTCCAAGATGGGCGGTAGTGCTGGCCTCACTGATTTTTCAAGAAATTCATTCTTTGAAAAATAACTACCACTCCAGAGCTACGGTACTACCAATTAATAAAGTCATTAATTGAACAATGCAAGACTAACAAAAAATTCACCGTTACCATATTCCATCAATTTCCATTATAAAAAACAATGTGACCGCTCAAATGACACATTGGCCCACCATAAAACCACAACACTTGCCACGTTTCTCAGTCTAAATCATTTTATCACCGCAGTTGTTTACCATGCACCACATGCCATCAACAACATCATCAACATTGTGTGATAACACCTTACACACATATTCATAAACATGTTCCATATTCCATTAAGCAAGATTAACTTTTCACATAAAATGATATCAATAACTCATTGCATGGCTAAGCAAACCATTCACATTCTAGTGGACCCACATTGGTAATTAATAGCTACCAATTAATAAAGAATCATATTAGGGCGACAAATGAAATATGACATACAAATGACAAGGTAGATATAACTTAATTTGGATGAATAGCTAATCCCAAATTAATTAAAATAAGTATTAATTGAATTAGCATGCAATAGTTTAAAAGCAATATAACTTTTTAAAACATTGGTTCAACATGATCAAAGCATAACTGCCTTCAAAGAGCTTTGGATCTTGCTCTAGACCTTGATCTTGTGTTGTCCTCGCTCACGTATACCTCGGGTACCTCGACGTCTTTGTGAAACGAATAAATAAAGCAATGAATACCAAAAATGGAGAGCAACTCAACTTCAAAAATTAAATAAAATTCACCATTAAATAGAGTTCAATTTTACAAATTTTAGAAACTAGAATCACCTCAATCGAAGTTTGTATGAGGGAGAACAAGCTATTCAAACTTTAAAATAAAAGATAAATTAGAAAAAAGGAAAACTGAATTAAATGAATTATTTTTGTACTGAAAATTCGCTTTATTTTTGTACTAAAAATTCGCTTTATGAATGTGGCGCAATCCTACACCGACACGTATACTGACGCACGGACTCGATCCATGGCTAGCCCTGGTCCACCGTGGACCAGCACACTGTGCTCATACAACAGTTGACGTCACTACTAACGCAAGGGCTAATGTCAGCAACACACATGGCACAACCACAAAGCGACACGCTGCAAGATGCGGTTGGCACGATGCACGACAAAATCCTGCCCGTCCGTTTCAATCGGATGGTCGAGATCAGCGATGAGGCTCTCGACACGCGGCGAACTACGGCGGCGACACTCAGCTCCATCACAACCGTCCAAATCCGATTGGACGGCTACGACTACACTGCGAAAACGAAGCGACGCGGTGACATGGTTACCCCGGTGCGCGACACGCTTTGCGATCAGGTGCATCCATTCGAAATCGAACGGCTAAGGTAGCGACGCTCTCGATTATTGTAGGCTCGACACGTGGCACTATCCTGACCATCTATTCCTGATCTAATGGCTAAGGCTAGCAATGGGCAGACGAAATGAAATGGCTAACGTGGCACAATCTGAGGCGTTGCTCCCGAATTCGACGGTCACTGAGCTTCGACCGACGTTCATGGCATGGCGGCGAGATTCTCACCGATAGTGAGGATGATGACGTACGGTGCGGCGCATGATGGCTTCTTTGGCAACGTTTTTAGGCGAGATCAATGCGTCTCAGTGTGGCGAACTTGATGGCACCCACGGCAATGGCGAAGACGCCTCAATAGCAGCGGAAACTTGCACAAACGAATGGCGGCTTCCTCTAGAACTCCGACTAGCTCGTGCGAGCAACCTCTGGCGTTTAGAACTCAAATAAAATATTTCTAACAAAACTTTATTTAAACTTTCTAGATTTTTAAATAACTTTAACAAGAGGCTTAATTCAAACAAATCCAAAATAAATTAAATAAATTCCAAAAAAATCATAAAAATATAAAATGCACATTAAATCAAATAAATTCAAAAATGGGATGTTACATGCAACGACAAGGGAAATGGATTATATTAGAGGAACATGAAAGCAAAGCGAGGTGGTACGCCTTGAATCGAAGGGGTGTGTCTTTCAGGCACTTCAGGGTTATCATGATGACTGTGTATGAGCTAAAAAACCATATTCCCTTGCCGACATATATTTTTGTGACCCCCGATGTTTGGGTGGAGTTCAATAGGATGAAGAGTACACCTAATGTGGAGGAGCTAAGAGAGAAGAACATCGCTATCTAGAGGCAAAATACACACGCGCACCACCTCAGTTCCACCGGCTATGAAGGGAAGAAGGCAAACTGGGTGTGACTAGCCGAGGAGTGTGTCCTCTTTAGGACGGCGATGCCTTACTCCAAGATATGTGAGAAGCAGCATGCGACTGATTTTTATTTAGGACGATCAAAACCCCTGACGGTCGGCTTATAGTTGTAAACCCCGTAGCCACGCAGATCGTCTTCACCATCGTAAGACCTCTATCTTACTACATTGCAGTTAACCCTTTCCGTTGTATTTTAGCACTAATTTATATTCGCTTCTTGCAAGAGGAAGTAAGCCAGTAGAAACAACAGGGGACCTTTCAGAGCCAAGGGTCACAGGACATCCTGTCTTCAACGATCAGGAAGCCCGACCATAAGGGGCAAGTGCTTGTTGCAGGTGCAGGCCATACGAAGAGGTCTTTCTTCCAAGATGTGGACAACACTGTGAGTGCTAGAGCAAAATCATGGCAAGCACGTGTGGAGCACCTCAAGGCCAAGCTAAAGGAGAAGCTAAAGGAGGAGATGAGAGAGAAGATGATGACTGTAAGGCCCCCATTTTCGATAAATTAATATCAAAAATGGATACCATGTGCATACAGTACTAGTCCCATGATCAGTGGCTAGTACGCACAAATACAAATTGATATCACAGTCATACACAACTTTATTATTACAGCGAAAGCAAATACATAACATTCTTACAATACCAAAAGTAAAAGCATAACAGTGGAGACATTCATCTTGTAGTATGCCATTTTATACCAAAATCCCCACAGCAAATCGACAAGGAGAACCCTAGTAAAATTCATCGCTCACATCCCGAATCTGCGCCATAAAAGGTATCGTCGGGAAATCTGCTTCTTCACCTAAAAATATCAACATGGGCAAGTTGAGTACTTACGTACTGCAAGACTTTGCAAAACCTATTATATATGCGAGCCATTCCAAGGAAAAGCTCATGGTTGTTTTGCAAAAGCTAAATTGAAATGTAAATACGAGAATAATAGATTGTAAAGCGAAGTTTAAGTAAAAGCGCTTAATACTCGAAAGTAATCAATGTAAGCATAAGTAAAAATCAAATACCTGGGTATCATAACCATTTCCAAGAATCATTTCTACTGTCACAGCAGAAAATTCCAAGTAATCATTCCTACCAGTCCCAGGTAGAAATCCAGAGTTTTATGAAAATGAAAACAGTTAACTAGTGCTGGCGCACCAAGATTCCCATAACCGCGGGAACGGCTTTTCGAAAAGTTTGACACTCTGCAGAGTTGTACAGCTTTACCCACAAGTAATGATCAACCTCTTTTGCCAGGCCAGTAACACACTTCCTTTGGTGTGTCGGCAAGGAGATCATAACAAAACCGTTACATTGTTTAACTCTAACTTTGCACCAGCCCGGTGACATCAAACCCGTACTATGGTATTTATGTTTGCACAGTCACTGATGCGCACAAGACGGCCCGATCTTCCGGTGAGGGGATAACTTCGATTTGGCGGAGGATGACTTTGACGATCCGGCTACGAACCACACAAGGATAAGCGCCTGCAATCGCTAAACCACACTCCTCGTCGTTATCAACCGTGCCAAGAACACGGATGACCTGACCACGAAGGTCTATTCTTGCAAGCAATCGAAGAACTAACAAGAACAAGGATGAAGCACACACTCAAGTTGAGGTTTCAAACTTGTTTATCACGCTTCTAGCCGAGTCAGAGAACAAGGATAAAGTTCCACACATGGGTAACTATTCTCAAATCAAAACCTAAAGAGATAGATAGGGGCTTGTCCAATATATATAGCCAAGGATGGCTGCTAGGAGTTGGTCTCACGCCACTTTAATTACATGGGAACTCAGCCCAAAATTATGGTGGCACAGCACCCTAAAAGACAGAGACCGTCACACTATTTTGACTGCTGTGGCCAGCTCGAGTGGAATTTGATGATGAGGCCAGATCCGTTGGAAAGAGCACGAATTTATCTTTTAATCAAGTACTCACTCATCCCGAACGGACTCCGTATGCAATAGTTATGGCCAGTGGAAGGTGGAATGCTCCTGGGTGGACGTTTTGGCTTCCTTCTCGGGAATAACTTGTACTATAGCTTGTAGTGATGAGGAATGACGTCCTTGCAGCTCTAAGCCATGGTTCGTAAGCACAAGCACATTATTATGCAGTGGTATATCCTCAAAAATATAATTATACCACCCGAGAAACGAGTTCACCTGTTGATTTAGCTGCTGTGCGCGTGCCCTTGTGATAGGACCTTGCATAGGAGGTGGTGGTGGTGAGGTCATGGGTGTATCCGACATAGTGATGTCCTCATCAGTCACTGCACAATAATGATTAAGCATGTCCATAGTATGGCATTCACCGTTGTATTAGCAAACGTGACTCCCAACACCTCGGTGTGGGCGCCCCTACGAGCAACCAGTCACTGAAGAAGCTCGTACTACTCCGGCCTACCAATTTGCAAAGCTAGTTTTAAGCAACTTAATAAGTTAGAGCTGTCCCATACCAGCACTTGTGGTTGTACGGTAAATTCTTGGGTTTAACGAACACGTAGTTCGGTCCTTAATCCGACACGAGCAATAGTCTCCACCCTACACTACGTACAAGTCCCTTGTATACTCGGCTATTGCCAATAATTGCCCGCATCAAAATCATAGTTTTATTTTCATTTTTGATTAAAATACCAACCAGGAAAGGTCATACCCATTAAGTTGTCATATCCAACATTTTTAATCATGTCAAGATTTTATTTTGCTTTTAGCATGGCTAAGCATGTCACTAAGTGTGATTAACCCAAATTGACATTAAATAATGTCTATGCTATTCTATGGTTATCAAGGTTCACAATTTCATACTTATCAAGGAAGTTCCATAAGTCTACAGGTAAAACTACCAATACCCATAATATAGCAGACTTTAGTAAAATAAAGTATGCAGTAAAACATTTAATGAAAACATTTATAAAACTGGGATCAATATGATCAAAGGGGGTGCTTGCCTTGTTGATGATCCTCGACGTCAAACTCCTGATCGTCAAACTCACAGGTTTCGTCGGGTGCTACACGTCGAATAATAATAACATGGCAATTTCGACAAAATGAAAGGATCAGACATAAGAACCAAATAAAATCAACTGTTTGAATTAACATATTTGTTGTTCATTGATTTACAAGTTTTATGAACATTTTCTGATTAGGCTCTTATAATAGCCAATTTTAGTTTCTTGAATAATTCACTTTTATTTATCGTTTTCAGAGACCATTTTTATAGGTTTCTCTACTCGATTTTCAATTTCTAAATTCAAATTATTTAAATTACCATTATGGAACTACTTTCTTACCCTATATTATACTTTAATTATTTTCCATGGTATACCCTAAGTATTTTTGCATAATCAGGTTCCTAACAGAGCATGGAGTCTAATAAAATTTGTTTCATTCAATTTGAAGTTGAATTGCAGAAATTCTATTCACAACATATTTCAAATTCTTTCTTTAAATTTAAATCTGAAATTCAAACAGAATTAATTTTGAAATATTTTTGCATATTCTGAATCTACATGATTTTAGATGAATTTAGAAATTTATTTCACTTCATTTGGTTGGATAGTTCAAAAGATATTTAAGTTTGAATGCATTCATTTTGTAAATACAAAATTAGTAAATATACTAAAATGGAAAGTACGCCTTCCGATCGAACTACGCTTTCCTTTTTCTCAAGGCTGAATGGACCGAGGCACCGACATGCCGGCCCACCGGCAGCGACACTCACGCCTTGCAGAGCGGCCGACGCTGAGACCACGCTGTCGAGCAACATGGTCGACTCGGGCCCGCGTGGCAGCGACTCTACTCAGATCGAGCGATCGACGACCGTGGCCCGCATGGCGTTGAGTCGCGCGTGCGTGCAACCGACATGCTTGGTCCCATTGTCGCGACCCGAGACAGAGGTCGCGGTTGCGAGGCTTGCCGGCGGCGAAGCACTGCCGGAGAAGTGGAATGGATTCCATATTCTTGCTCAGCGTGCTTGTGCGCATCCAGGGGAGGTATCGCTTCGGCCGGGGGTGACCGGAGACGACCTACCACCGGAGAGGGGCGGCGAAGCTCACTGCTCATCAGCGTTCCGGCGAAACAACGGCATCTCGGGACAAATGGATACCGCAGTGAGCATTAGTGAGATGCTAGAGTTCGGTTTTTGGCTTTAGCGCAAAGAACGAGGCATCGGGAAGGTGTTCTCACCGTGCAACTGCGGCGGCGGCGGAAGGAACTCGGCGGGAGAGCTCACTGGTGAAGAAAAGCTCGAACCAATGGCGGGAAATGGTTCCTGGTAGCGCAAAGGTGGTTCAGGTGAATTGGTTCGAGGTGAAATGGACCATGGTGGAGCAAAGGTGAATTTTTCCCCTTTTGGGCTTTTTGGCCGGAGCTGGGGAAGAAGGCGGTGTTCGGCGGCGCTGGGCGGTTTGGTTCGGCTTTGAGTGTTACAGGAGGAAGTACAAGAGCTCGCGACAGCGTTGCAATGCTTATATAGGCGAATGAGGCGGTTGGCACAGGGTTTGGACAGAGAGGCAAGGCGGCGGCTTGCGCAAGCGATTTCGCGGCTGTTCTGGCACGGGAGAGAGAGCACAGAGGCCGAGGTGGGTGCGGTGCATCCTGGGCGACGTGCTGGCAGTCTCGGGCGAAGAGTTGCGGCGGGAATGAGACAAAACGGGGAAGACGGCGAAGCTCTGGCGAGAGAACGGCGAAGCTACGGGAGAAAACGGGAAAGAAACGGAGAGGGTGAAGCTGACAGGTGGGGCCGGGCGGACAGAGAGAGAAAAGGAAGTCGGCAGCAGGGACAGCTGTCCAGGCGGGCCCACATGTCAGCGAGAATTTAAACGGGAAAGAATTTAAATTCAGGATGATTCTGGACAGGTCAGGGTAAAACCGGAAATTCAGGCTAGAAGATAAGCTTAGTATTTTATGAAAATTTTTACAGAGGTCGGCAAGGTAAATATTAAGGTATAGTAAAATTTTCAGATAATTTTTACAAGTAAATTATTTATTAAAAATCTGACAATGCACTGTTGGAGATTTTAGCTGATTCTGTTTTGCATTTATTTGAAGGTTAAAATGAATTTATAATTTTATGAAACTTTTTTAAAAGTTTCGTATTAATATTATATACCTTTAATAAAATTTTCAAAATTTTATATTTGATATTTTATTTTTAATAATTCTGACACTGCGTTTTCCAGCTTTTAAGATTGACTGTTCTTGAATTTCAAAAATTACTAAATGAAGAGATAAATTCTTGATATTTTTACCAGGGTTGGGTTAGGTTAATATGTCGGCATGGTTAAAATTTCAACTCTGGTTAAGGTAATAAAAATCCTGAATAAATCTTTTGGTTCAGATTTCCACTTGTCTCCTCATGATTATCTTTGTATTTTATTTTATTTTATTAATGCCAGGACAGAGCAAGTGGCACAAATATGATTCTTAGATTTTTAAGGATTTTACTGACTTTAGGTTTTTACCTTTTGTCTTTTATCATTTTGCTATATTGAGAATTTGGATTTCTTTTAATAAGAAAAAGCCAAAAGAATTTTCTTTATTTCAAGAAAAATCAGAAAACATGACAATAAATCATATGGATATTTTTAATATTGTATTTCTGATTTTATTGAATTTTGGGTTGTTACAATGACTCGCCTCTCACAGAAAGGCATGTGCCCCGCCCTAGTAGTTACACTTCCAGAAATGATCAATCTGGTCCCCAACTAAAAGTAATAACTGTTTCCAACTTAAAGGTACTAGAGTAAGCTAAATAATATTTTTGATCAGGTTGTGCATTTATTGCAAGTGCTTGCCAAGTGCCAGCTCATCATGTTAGAAGACGGATTTCCCGATGAGACTAGACGCGAGGTTGCATTTCTATGCAAGGAGATTGACATGGTGAATGATGACCCTTTGAGGAAGGGCTACATGAGGGTGCAAGTGGACTATGTCCACGATGACTTCCTATCTCATGTGCTAGAGTTCCCGCTGAATGAAGATATCACCACTCTCGGGCAAGCATGGATGTTGTTCATCAAGTGGTCCACGACGGGTGTCATACTGCTCAAGGTAAAAATCCCTCACGTCTTATTTATCATTCTAGTACTGCAACACATGTATGTGCGTTATAGTTTCCTACGTCATCGACGAACCCGAGCGGTCCTATCGTACTTGCACCTGCTCTCACTACTATGACGACTCCTCCATCCAAGTCAACTCCTACGAAGAGTGCCGAGCTGGTGTACAAAAGGACTAGGACGCTAACCAAAGAACCATAGATGACCTCAGAGACTCCTTCTGTCAAGAAGACAAAGTTGACAAAGGCCACAAAGCCCCCTAAAAAACCTAAGAGGTACATACATGGAAAACCCATTGCCCTAAGCAACCAATTGAATACTCTACCATTTTCCGCTCGCTTGCTCCATGGATAGTACATTAACAAGGCCAATGAGGTAGATAGGGCCGAGCCTCATACCAATTTTCATGTGAGGTATCGAGTGGGACATTTCCACTGCCAGAAGCATGGGAAATTCCCAGTGAGTTTTGAGGATTTGTTCTATTTGTACAATAGGAAAACCATCGACATTTCTACTATACGAACCTAGATACTGTGAGTATCGTACCATACAACACAAACCTATGACTATTATAGGATTTTGATTATGTTTTTTAACAATTGATTTGTTTTATAGAATGATGAGGCACGAGCTACGACGCAACATCACCCCATTGGGTTCGTCGACCTTGAGATGGTTGTGTGTGGGCACTCGAAAATATGAATCGATCCTCATATGTGCGTTGGACTTAGAGGTGATACCCATACTCCACTTAAGTGTATGCTCACTGTCACCCAAAAGTCTTGTGCACTGGATATTAACTAAATGGCCCTCACCCAAACAAATATGAGCCACCTAGTTACACCGTATACACTTACGCAATCATTAGAGTTTCGATTCCATTCCGAACAACCATACCAGGATCGAAGCCACCTCATCCAAGCATAGCACTCGCCGTTCATTTCAAAACCTTGGTATCGCTCACACTCACTGAGGGGAGTGCGAGCAATAGCCAAAGAACGACGACCACTCGAGTTTATGCATTCGATGGTTGAAAATAATTCCAGATACCTGGATATGTGTCTAGTGCTAGTTCCCAAGATCAATGCCTAGCACCCACATATCCTGCATTCAAGGTATATCGCAACACATACACACAAGTCTAAGAAGTTGGCATAGCATAAACATAAACTAGAACTATTACAACTACTTAATGTTACAAGTAGTGGCTGGCCGACCAAATATTACATGCCAAAAGTAGATTGCAGCGGAATATAAATGTGAACCAAAATGAGGACAACGGTATGCCCATCCGATAACCCATAGGCAACCGAATTGGAAAAGCCCAAGTTCATCCATTAACATAGTAGTCGGACCCCGGAGTAAAGTATGAGTCGTCGGGGCACTCTTCCATACCGTTGTCTATATTGTTTAGAGTAAACAACCGTGAGTACATGTATGTACTCGCAAGACTTTAGTGTATGGAAATATAATAAATGCATGGCTAGAACAAGGAATACAAGTTCCTACACTAGTCTCATTTTCAGCATAAAGCAGATTTTATTTGCAAGTGTTTGTTTCAACAAACGATAACGGAATTGTAAAGAGCATTTGGTATGAAGCTAAATAACAGTAAGTACAGTTCATATACATCATTCCACAGCCCTTCTTGGCTGCGAACAGAGAGTAAAATCAGCCACCCTTGGCTCACAAGTTTACCAACCAATTCCAACATCATTTCCAAAAGTTTTTGCAAAAATAAAGACTATACTTGACAGTATTCTTCCAAGTTGCTCATGACCGCGAGCATGGCTAATTAATTAAATTTTAATCTCTGCAGAGAGTGTACACTTTACCCACATGATACATTCTAGCAATCATGTCAACCATGACTCGCGATACTCATCGTACCCAATTTTCCAGATTGTGACGAAATCGTTCAACTACCTAAAACTTAGCCTTGCACCAACAACAGTGATGTTAAACCCTTGCCATACTCTGGAGACCTGGAACAACACGTGCTGTGCTAGACGATGGTGTACGCCATTGGGTCCGCTCCCCATGGCAAGGAATGCACTGTTGTATTGGAATGCTTGGGCCTCAACACCTCGGCGAAGGGAGCACCTACGAGCAACACCATTACGGGTGTGCCCTTACTACTTCGGCCTACCAAAATGCAAGGTTAAACTTCAACTAATATAATGAGTTTAGGCTATCCCATACTAGCACATGTGGTTGCACCAAAACACTTAGGTGATAGCATCAAGTTTGGTCCTTAACTGACCCGGGCGAGAATCTCCCACTATATACACGTGAGGTCGTTTTCACGCCCTAAGGTTAAGTAATAACTCGCTCACATCTAAAACCATAAGTTTTAGGTTGGATTTTTACCAAATTACACAGAAACCATACCTTGGTTCCATACCATTAAATAAAGTTGCTCAAACTAGATTGAAACGTGTCCCATCATTTAAAAGACGTTCTAGTGAGCATGTCTAAGCATGTACATAAGATATTTCGCAAGTATTATCGAAGTGATACTAAGTAATGTCTACTCCATATCTAGGTTACAATGGCAGGTAATCAAATGACAAGGTAAAGGAGATGCATTCAATTGAATTTAGCTACCATTACCCACAACATAGCAAGTTTATAACATACACGCATGCATATAGTTTGATAAGACAACATAACATTGTAAAATATGGGAACAACATGATCAAAGCAGGGTGCTTGCCAAGTTGCTCCTCGTCGGGGATGTAATCGGGATCGTAGTCGGGATCATTGTCAACCGATTCCGAAATGTCGGTGTCTACGCATCGAATAACAATAACCGCGGCAAAAGCAAATAGCAAAATATCAAATAGGGCAAGAAGAAATCAGATGTAAATACCAAATCAAAACTTACTAAGAAGAACATGGTGATTTTTGGTTCTTGATTGATCACTTGTATGATGATTTCGTTAGTTCATAGTTCTTGTGAAGCCTTTTATGAATATACTACTTTCGTTCACCGAATTTAAGAAGCTAAGTTTATAATCATATCAAAGGTGGTTTACGGATTCAAGAGGCTAAAATTATGTGTCTTTGTATTTATAACTTCGAATTCTAGATGCTAAAATGTTGTGTGAACAGTGCTTACCTTAAGTATTTCTTCATAAAAAGTTATCTCTACAAGTTGGGTCTGAAACTCTGGGTTATTGGCTGCTACTGTATGGTTATATGATGATTCTTACGATACGGGTACTTTGGTTAAAGGCTTTATAAACTCAACTATTCATATAACATGGTTCTGGTGACCTTAACACTTAGGGTATTTGCGTTAACAGGATTTAGATGCAAAGCAAGTTGTAAATAAGATATTTTTCTAGAATACGGTTGTCCATATACCAAAGAGTGTTTCTGGGCTAATCTTCCCTAAATTTGCATTTAGATGGGACACTTTACAGATTGCCGAAAAGGCTTAAGTAGTTCTGTACCTTACACGATTAATTGGCACTTAGGGTGTTTGCATTAGCGGAATTCAGATGTAAAGCAAGTTTTAAATAAGATATTTTTCTAGATTATGGTAGCACATATACTAAAGAGTGTTTTTGGCCTGTTCCTCAAAAATTTTATATTTAGACGAGATATTTTACGGATTGCCGAAAAGGCTTAAGTGTTTCTAATATTTGCGCGATAAATGTTCATTTTTTGTTTTAAGTTTGCGACTGCACCTTATAAGATAATTTATCTATTTTTCATGCATTAGTAGGAGATGTCTCAAAGATTGTTTTAAAGTTGGTTTCATGACATTTTTCTTTTATATGCGATGTTTTTCATATAAATGAACATTAGGGTCTTATATGGACTTAATTCAAACATGCACTAGCATGAGATATTTTTGCATATCCAGATAGGGTATCACTATTCAAGATCTTAGGATTTGGTTCATCGAATTTGAAATTTGTTTGTTGTAAGGCCCCTATTTTTGATAAAGAATACCAATAATGGGTACCATGTGCATACAGTACTAGTCCCATGATCAGTAGCTAGTATGCACAAATACAAATTGATATCACAGTCATACACAAGCTTTATTACACAGCGGAAGCAAAGTTACATAATATTTTTACAATACTGTAACATCCCAAAATTTGGCTTATAATTTCGCTCACGTGCATTTTTGTGATTTTCTGAATTTATTGGATTTTTCCAGAAATTATCTAAATTTATTTTAATTAAGTATATTGAACCTTTGGTGAAAACTAAATATATATGGATAAAGTTAATATAAAGTTTTACCAAAATATTTTATTTGAGCTCGTAATGTCTCAAAGTATTTATGAGAATTTTCTCGATTTTTCCGATATTTTAATTACTTAAAATAGATTAATCTAATTTCGGAATTATTTTAAATCAAAAGCTTTTGAAAATCGAGTGAACAAGATCGGGGCCAAGCCCAAGACTGCGTGCGGCGCGCCCATTGCCGTCGCGCCCGTCACCGCTTTCGCGCCGCGCGTGTGACCGTTGGATGAAGATCGATGGTCGCCTCCTTTCGCGAAACCCTAGTGCCGCGAGCCGTTGGATCGAGATCAAGTGGTCGGATCGCTTCGCGTTGTTTTGGTAAGTTTAGATCTCGTCCGTTGGATTTGGAAAGAGCGGATCGGATCGTATCGCCGGATCTAATCTTGGCGCTCATCTTGGATCGGACGGTCTCGATCGTCGCCTCCGATTCGGTTTCGAATCCGCCGCTTGCCGCGCGCCGCGTGATTTAGGGTTTCCTTCCTGCGGCGCATGCCGAGGCTATAAAAGCCGCAGCCGCGCACCGATGTTCCTCGCTCTCTGCGCAGCCAAGAGCTCTAGCCTCTTCGCTGCTTTCACGCCATCATCGCCAGAGCTCGCCGTAGTTCTTTGCAGTCCGCCGCGAAGTTTTTGCGCCATTCCGCCGCCGTCGAGCATCCTCCCGCCGAATCGGTTCCAGATCCGAGTTCCTCGCGTCGTGTCGCGTCCGAGTCCGCCTTCTTCTCGCCGAGTCGCGCCGAAACGCCGCTCGGTGGTCATCTTCCTCCGCCCGGCAAGCCCGCCGCCGTGTCTCGAGCCACAGATCCGTTGGATCTTCGCCAACCGCCCGGATCAAGCCACGCCGCTTCTTCATCGTGTTTCGCCGTAAATTTCTAACCGTTAGATCCGAGTAGACGATCGGGATTGAGCCACGTAGGGGTAGATCGGTGGCCGCCGATCGTCGCGCAGATGCGCGCCGCGTGTCGAGCATCGGCATGGGTGGCGCCGCACCAATCGATCGCGCCGCGTGTCGGCGCGCGTGATGCGAGGCGCCGTGGGCGCGTCCCACGGTGGACGAGGCGGTTCCGTGGACCGAGTCCATGGACCAGCGACGGTCGTCACCGATTGGTCCGAGTCGTATGACGCGCCGCGTTGCGCAATAAAGATCTTTTCCAATAGAAAATAATTCGAAAAATCGAAATTCTATTTTCGTATTTTCAAGATTTATTCAAACTTCAAAAGGCTATATCTTTTGCATTTTAACTCGGATTTGAGTGATTCAAATTTCTAAAAAATTGTAAAATCAATATCTATTTATTGGTGAATTTTATTTTATTTTTGGAGTTTGTTGCTCTCTGGTTTGGTGTTTATTTGCTATTTTGGCATCGTTTCGCGTAGACGTTGAACTGCTCGGTGATCCGGAGGAAGATTCGTCGCTCCAAGACCCAAACTCAGATCAAGACCAGCACCTACTCCAAGGCAAGTTGTGCTTTGATCATGTTGCACCTAATTTTCACCAAATCGCTATTTTGTCTTTTAAACTTTATGCATGATATTTTATGTGTATAAATGATTTCAATTAATCTGGGAATTAGATAATATGCCTATTTGAATTAAACCGTACCTTGTCAATTATATGTCATGATCTATTTGTCACCATAGGATGTGGAATTATAGTTGATAATCAACATGGGCTAGTTAGATCGTCATAGATTGCTTAGCTATGCCACGTCATCACATGTGTCCGAATGTCGATACTTAATCTTGACTAATGGAATATGGAACAATGTTTATGAATTGGTGTGTCATGTGTTGTCACACAATGATATCAAGTTGTCGTGGCGAGGAGGTCACACATCGGGATTGAAATGTTGAGGGCATGTGGTGCTTGGTAATCAACTGGGTGGTAATGATTTTAGATTGAGGCAAGTGGCAAGGGCAAGTGTGCCAAGGTGGGCCAGTTTGGCGGGGTATGTGGAAGTCTTGCCTTGATCACTTTAAGGACTTAACCTTGCAAGCCTTTGACTGAGTCTCTCTTGCAACCACATGTCCGGAATGGGACAAATTAGTCAATAATTTGTGAAACCTAGATTTCGATCTTGTCGTGGTGAATAGTGAGTCCCGGTTACGGTTTAACTCACATGGCGCAAGAGGGGGCCTGTTGTGGTGGTTTAACCTTCAAAGTTGAAACCTTAGCGAGCAAGATTGGGTCTAGGTGTAGCATTGTAAAGGCTTTGTTATGATCACTCGCCTTGGTGGTGTTTGGTTGTATCGTGTGGATAAAGTGCATAACCTCTGCAGAGTGTACAATCTATTCAATAGCCGTGCTCACGGTATTGGGCAATGCTCGGAATTACAGCTTAAGGGTTAGACTTTTGTTAAACAAAACTTGTTGGGATGGCAAGGTGCCATGGAAAGTGGAAAATTAATTTAGGATTGGAAACTTGGTGTATTTTAGAAATATCTGAATTTATTAATTATCGTATTTGTTTTATCGCTTTCCAATCTATTTATTGTATTCTTGTTAAATGTCGCTTTATTGCAAAATACCCTTACTAGCCATTCCTTTGGATTAAGCCAAGCATATAGAATATTAGACTTGCATTGTTGTGCACAACTTGTTGAGTGCTTTATGTACTCACCCCAACAACAACAACTTCGTAAGAAGAGGAATCTATACCATTCATGGAGGAGGATTACTTGGATGCGAATGCTTAGGGTCCGAGCCTCGCTGGCTTGCTCGTGGCGAATCGAGCGCCATCGCGCTTATTCTATTTCCGCCGCTTCTCATTGATACTCTTTTAAGCCCTGTGAGGCATTATTCATGTAAGACAACAATTATTATTAATTAATGAAGTTTATGCTATATTTCGCTGTGTGTGACTATGATAGCATCTATGTTGAGCCTGTGTGCACTAGCGTGATCCTGGACTAGTGCGGTATACACAGAGGGTCCGGATTTGCAAATTCGGGTCCCGACAAATACCAAAAGTGAAACTGCAGTGGAGACAACTTCTTGTAGTATGCCTTTTTAAACCCATTGTCCCACAGGCAATTGACAAGGTAAAACCTTAGAAAATTCATCTTTAAGTTCCCTGTATCCTGCATCAACGTATGAGTCGTCGGGGTAATCTGATTCTTCACCTAAAAACATCAACACAGGCAAGTTGAGTACTTACGTACTCGCAAGACTTTTACAAATCCTATAATACATGCAGGTCATTTCAATGGAAAGGCTATTATGGTTAATTTGCAGAAAGCCAATTTGAATGGTAAATGCAGGATAGTAAATTGTAACAAAATTTTTTTAAAAGCAGATTAGTTAAAATGACAATATATAAGTGCGAGTAAATAAAAATTCGAACCTGGGTATAATGACCATATCAAAACCAGTTCTACTGACACACAGTAGAGTTCACTGACACACGGTAGAAACCAGATTTTATGAAAATAAACAAAACTGTTAACTATGTGATGACTTTACCAAGTGCCCATTACCGCGGGTGCGGCTAATCGATTAGTTTTACACTCTGCAGAGGTATACAGCTTTCCCCACAAGACATGACTGACTCTTTGAGCAATCGATATTTGCACACTTCCGTTGGTGTGCCCCAGAGAGTCATGTTATAACTGTTACATTATTTAATCCTGACTTTGCACTAGCACGGTGACCATAAACCCATTTCGTGGCGGAAGAACTCAGAGCATAGAAATGATGGAACTCCCCACAGTATGGCGTACATCGTTATATTGGTAGACGTTTATTCCATGATCACCTCGGTGTGGACGTCCCGTCGAGCAATTCATTAAGAAACAGCTCGTACTACTCTGGCCTTTCAAGTGCAAAGCCAGTTTTAAATAACTTAATAAGTTAGAGCTGTCTCATTCCAGCACTTGTGGTTGTATGATAATTCTTGGCCTGAAAACAACTCATAATTCGGTCCTTAACTCGACACGGGCAATAATCTCCCCTACACTACGTGCAAAAACATGCACTCTCGGCTATTGCCAATAATTGCCCGCATCTAAACCATAGTTTTATTTTCATTTTCCAACCAAAATACCAATCATGAGAAAGGTCATACCCATTTAAATATTATATCCAACATTTTTAATCATGTCACAGTTTTATATTGCTTTAAGTATGGCTAAGCATAATACTAAGTGTAAGTGACCCATATTGACGTCAAATAACGTCTATGTTATTCTAGGGTTATCAAGGTTCACAAATCCATACTATCAAGTATGTTCTATGTAGCTACAGGTATCATTTCCAATACTTGTAATATAGCAGGCTTTAATAAAATAAAGTATGCAGTAAAACATTTAATGAAAACATTTATAAAGCTGGGATCAATATGATCAAAGGGGTGCTTGCCTTGTTGATTCTCCTCGACATCGAATTCTTGATCGGCGATTATATCGTATTCGTCGGTTTGTACACGTCGTATGGCAAAACATAACAAATACCAAATTTTAATAGGCCAAAAAGAAATCAGATGGAAATATTCAAATAAAAAAATTTCACAATTCAGAAGTGGCTGCAAGCATTATTTGTTCTTATTTGCAATCTAAAAGATTTAATCTTCTTGAATTATTATTGCACCGTTAATTACTTATTTAACAACTCAAATTTTTCTTATAACAAACCCTAAGTATTTTTACATATTCAGGTTTCTGAGGTTACAAGGAGTCTAGGAAAATTTATTTTACTAAATTTGGTGGTATTTGCAAAAATTCCATGTATAACATATTTCTACCTTTTTCCTTAAATTTGAATACAAAATTTAAATAAAATTAAATTTTGAAATATTTTGGTATATTCTGAATCTACATGATTTTAGATGAATTTAAAAATTTATTTCATAAAAATTGTACAGTTAGTTCAAACGATATTCAGGTTTAAATATTTAGGGTTTGCTAAAATACAGAAAATCAGAAAAATTGCCGAAAATGGAAGGTATGCTTTCGCGGGGAAACCGCGCTTTCCTTTTTTGGGTCACGCCGCCGAGACGACACACCGGGCCCCAGTGTGGCACGGACTCCACGCGTCGATCGACACGGGTCCAGCTATCGGCGAGACGCGCGATCGGCGCGGCTCGCGCGGTGACGGACGGTCCCGCTTAGCGGTGACTCGACTCAACGGCGCGATTAACCGACCGGCCCGCAAGTCACGGCGCAAAGACGGCGCTGGCCCACGCGATCGACAATGGGCTCGCTGGCGCCGACTCGAGCAGGGGGTGGCTAAGCTTGGCTCGTCGGCGGTGAACTAGCGCCGGAGCGGTGGAATGGGTTCCACTCCGAGCATCAGCATGCTCTTGCGCACCCAGGGGTGGTCGCGCTGCGGTCGGAGGTGGCCGGGAAAGGGGGTTCCACCGACGGGGTGTGGCGGCGACCACGGCTCACCGGAGATTCTGCAAAACTAGACCTCCCGAGCTTGAAGATCACCATGGCGAGCATCAGGACAACACAAGGAGTCTATTTTCGGGTTTGGTTTGAAGAATGGGTAACCGGAGAGGGTTCTCACCGAGCAGGTGCGGCGGCGGATGGAGTTGGGTGGCGAGAGGGCTTGACGGAGAATAAGAGCTTGAGCCAATGGCGGAAAATGACTCCTGGTGGCGAGAGGAGGCTTCGGCTGAGATGGTTCGGGGCGAAATTGAGAGGAGCGGCTAAACGCCGGATTTTCCCCTTTTCGGGTTTTGCCGGAGTTGGGAACGATGCATGGGCGAGGCGGCAAAATGAGGTTCACAGGGAGATGAGTGAGTCGGCTACGACGTCACGCGCGGCTTTTATATGGGGAGATGGAGTCGGTTCGGCGCACAGGACGGCGAGGCGATTTGGGCTTCACTGGCGTCAGCGAGAGAGAGCAAAGAGGGGGAGAAGAACGCGGGAGAGAGACTGACGTGTGGGGGCGAGGTGGCAGCGACTGGCGCACGAGGCTGGCTGCCACGCTGGGCCCACAAGTCAGTGAGAGGGGAAAAAGAACTCAGGTGAAGGCTCTGGATAGAACGGGATGATTATGGTGAATTCGATGATCAAACGGACTCTAGATTTTATCAAAAATTTACCATGAGTTGGCCTGTTAGTTACTAGCTTCCAGTAAAAATTTCACATTTTTATGCTTTGGATAGAATTTTAAATAATTCTAACAATGGAGCTTCTCCATTTCTACCATTTTGGTTTTTCATTTAATTGATGACCAAAATGAAGTTAATATTTTATAAAACTTTTTATGAGAGTTTGAAATGGTATTTTACACCTTATGTAAAATTTCAGATTTTATTTATTAGTATTTTATTTTTAATAATTCTGACATTACTATTTTCCAATTTATTTCTTCACAGTTTTGAATTTTTAAAATTATAAAATGAATCAGTAAATTTTTGATATTTTTACAGGAGTTCGGAACTGTACTGTTGTCAGCAGTGTAAAAAATCTTGACTCAGGATAGCTTCCTGAGTATTCTTGAAAATTCTTTTACCTTCTGCCCTGATTTTTCTTTTACAGGATTTGTTTTAATTAAATTATATTTTAATTAATCTAGGTATTCCACCGACTTAAAATGTCTGTAGGGAGCCCTAATATTTTTGTTATGACTTTTGTAGATTTTTGTTGACTTGGCATTTTTACTTTTTACTTTTACCATTTTACTATATCCTTTAATTCACTTTATTTTATTAAAGAAAAGCCAAAAGAATGTCCAATAATTCCAGAAAATTCAGATATAATACACAAAAGACTTTTAATTAACTTTTCTTTATTTTATTAATTTTGAGGTTGTTATATTTGTGAAGGTTACAACTATTCGGACTATTCAAGTATTAAAATTTCGGCTATTGATCATTTGATGCTTAGTATGGTAAAACCTAAATATTTTTACATATTTGGAATCCTTGTGATCTAAGGAGTATAACAAAACTGGTTTGGTGAATATTTGAGTTCATTTGATCCATATTTTAACTATTTCATTTTCTATGCAAGCGAGGCTTTCTACATTCAACTTTTGGTTCAAATTGAATTCAAATCTGAATGTTTTTGCAAAAGTGGAATATTAATGACCACAGGAACATGTGAGAGTAATTTTATGATTTTAGGTGATATGGTTTTCATAGTTGCTTCAAGGTACCTAAAAGGGCTTGGAACAAACTTGATTCAAATAGATTAATCTGCAGTGAACATATAGAGTTTTATTGTATAATCTGAATCCTCATGGCTTAACGCGAATTTAGAAACTGAGTTTACCTCATTTTCTATGCAAGCGAGGCTTTCTACATTCAACTTTTGGTTCAAACTGAATTCAAATCTGAATGTTTTTGCAAAAGTGGAATATTAATGACCACAGGAACATGTGAGAGTAATTTTATGATTTTAGGTGATATGGTTTTCATAGTTGCTTCAAGGTACCTAAAAGGGCTTGGAACAAACTTGATTCAAATAGATTAATCTGCAGTGAACATATAGAGTTTTATTGTATAATCTGAATCCTCATGGCTTAACACGAATTTAGAAACTGAGTTTTTTTGAACTCTCGACCTGCTGATTCAAGCTCAAGTGTACTACCACTTGGCTATGTGCCCACTTGTTACAGAGAGGTGTGCAAAATTACTTATGCTTATTACCTATATCTGACTTAGAGATCTGAAGCAACCGAACTGGAAGAAGATGGCTAAGCTCCTGGGTTCAGCGAGCGTGCTCTCCAGGGCTGCCTGAGCTTGGGAACTGAGGAGTAGGCACCAGGGACTCCGAAGAAGCGATGTGCACACCTCGTAGGCCGGTGGTTAGCTGGCGGCTGGAGCTTGGCCAATTCGAGCTGCACAGGAAAATGGCAGGATGTTCAAGGGCGCACAGGATAGCTTCAGTGTTATAGAAACGGGCATGCAGTTCACCGGCTACTCGGTTTGGCGTCTCCCTTCTCACGGCGAGGCTGCGGCAACGTGGAGAAGCAAGGTCAGGACCCGAAGGCGAGGATCACAGCGGGAGGAAGTTAGTCCGGACTCACCTGAGCTTGCTTGCACAGAACGGGGCTTGCCTAGCCTGCTTGCCTAGTCAGCAGTAGTTCTCACAGCGGAAGAAGCAAGGCCGGGGCAAGCAAAGGAGCAAGGAGAGGCCCTGGGCGGCTTCTAAAGCTCAATGCAGCAGAGACGGCAAGGCTTGGCATGGGCGGCAGCATGGGCAAAGGCGGCGACGGGATGCAACGAGCACGGGGCTCGAGGTGTACTGCCAGCGCCGAAGAGCACAGAGGGGGCACAGGGAGAGAGGAGGAAGGAGGATAGTGAGGCTGGGAGGCTGGCCGGTGGGGCCTCGGGCCGGTGGAACCCAGTGGCAGCGTTGGCCGAGCTGATATTTCATGATGAGCACTGTAGCTTCGCCATTTAAAGGCACTTGTAGGTTTAGTAGTTGGGCAGGCTAGAAAAGGGTGCTAGCGTATTTGAAAATCTTGCAAATTTTTGTGCTGGTAGAACAAAGTATGTAGTTTCCATTTTTATTGGTTTCAAATGATTCTATAATTTAGTTTTCAAACAGTAATTCTTCAAATCTGACTGATTTCAAACAGTTTTTGAATTTTTAGAGCATTTAATTCTACGTAAAAATTCTAAAAAATTTATATTTATTCATCTTATGTGTCCTAGTATTTTATAAAATTACTTTCTATAGTTTGTTGTTTGAGATTTTTCTGAGTTTCTTTAATGTGTTAGTTTAGGTATTTAAAAGTCACTAATTCAAAAATCAAATCATGAAAATAAATGAATAATTCTAGAGATAAATTCAAATGAAAATCCAAATATGCAATAAGATTCATGACATGCCACTTTATTTATTTTTATAAAATTCTGACATTTGATAATATTATTTTAAATTAATTCTACTTTTGATCTCTTCAACACTAAATGAGTTCACATGTCTTTGAAAATTTCTAGAGATGACCGTGGGGGTTATTTGGGATTTTATATAAATTTTTTTTCTGATTTTATCTCTTAAATGTTTTTGGGTTTTGTAGTGCAGAACAAAAGAAAACAATTAAGTTAAGAGATTTTCTTAAAAAACAAATTCAAGAAAATAAAGAAAATACCGAAAGGATGGGAATTCAAAATAAGATTATGTTTCAAACTCATTTTTGAGCTATGTTTGTTTTAGTCAAAAAATTCTAATGTAGCATCTCATTCTTTTCTTTAAGTTGAAATACATAACAATGAAGAAAAGATAATGATTAGATTGAAAATCTTGGTTTCATTTTGAAATTTTTATTCAATTCTATTTTCAAATTTTCATTTTTCCTATTTTTGAATTTTTTGGGATGTTTCATTGTGCAACCATGGTAGAGCATCAGTCAGAGTTCGTTGTCGACTACCTCAAGTAGGCATTGCTCACTAAGATGAAAAAGGACTACATTCTCGTCCCGTACCACGAGGGGTAAGTACTACTATAATTACTTTACCCTTCAATTACTTGTACGCATTTAAAACGTACATGAATTTATTTTCTTGTACTACATACCATTTAATAAGGAACCATTGGGTTCTAATCATAATCATTCCGAGTGAAAACAATGTCTACACATTTAACTCGTTGGAGAAGAGACCGATGGCCTACGTGATCAAGCCTATTTTGAAGAGGTAAATACATTTTTCTAACCTAACACTTTTCTATATTTAATTACATTCATTTTTTTTGCCTCATTGGCATCTTTCCAATGTATGTAGGGTTTTTTTGTCTTATGTTGTCGAAGGATGGCGACACAATGTCAAACGAGGCGACTAGCTGGAGTGGAAACGCTTCAAGGTACAAGTAGTATAAGATTCTTTCTAACATCTATTCTTCATCTTCTAATTTGATCTTCTTTGTTTACAGTGTCATCAACACAGGTGCGATGAACTATGCGGCTTCTATGTTATGCATCATATGATGATCCTGGTCGACGGCTCACACCTTTTCCTTAAGGCATGTACATGCATAATTCACTCAGCCTTTTACATACAAATTTTAAAACTTAATTAGTGTACTACTTTCTATTTTGCAGTAGCTCGATATTACCCTCAAGAGCCTACAAAACAAAGATTTCAATAGATTACGAGACCACATATGCACATGGTACTAGTAGAAGTTATAGCAAACGACGATGGTTTAAAGACCCGATATGCTCCTACTAATCTATGTAAACAATGTTATGTACTGTGAATATGATATATGTACTCCTATTAGTGTATGTAAACAATATTATATATTGTGAATATGATATGTGTACTCCTGTTAAGTATGTTTTCTATATATTGTGAATGTGATATGTGTACTATGTGTATATCTGGTGCTATTCCAAGAAAATAGCCTGGGGTTGTAGGGTGGTTTTTTCTCTATCGGTTCCATGCTTAGAACCAATAGAAACATGTGATCTCTATCGGTTCCGAGCATGCAACCGATAGAGATAATTCAGGAATCTCTATCGGTTCCATGTTCACAACCAATAGAGATCAAGAGGTCATCTCTATCGGTTCCACACTTAGAACTGATGAGATCATGCTCGTCCTGGAAATGACCAACGTGATATCAGTTTGGTGACACTTCACGACATCCTCTGCATCGTCTACATCTACTAGGATGGCTTTCCTTCATAGAGAGGAGGAAGCATCTAATAGTGCTAGCATTCATCAAGTCTTTATATGCTGGAAAGAAGTGTTGAGCTATGTGGATAATTATCAGGACGAGCTAAAAGATGAGCATGAGTCGAGGGCGACTCAAATTCAAGAAGGGGAGGATAATGAGGACATCACTACTACGGATATGACCATATTTGGTTGTGCCAACTCCAACACATCATCCACAGGCCAAGAAGAGAGAGATATCAAATCCATCATGTTCTGGAATCCAATTCAGCCTCCTGGGACAGCACCGACTTCAAATATGAATAACTTTTGCATACGGACTCCGATTTGGGTGAACTTGGACTTGATTGAAAGTTTACAACGAGATCTTTCCAATGGATCTAATCTCAGGCCCAGATTCATCGTAGATCAGCCGAAATCATTAAAACAATGTACTACAATACTGTTTTGGGCTGTTTCGTGCCTTGTAAGTGTGTTGGGGCCTAAGCCCAAGTTGTGTGCGCCCCCCTTGCTGCACACAACCCTAGGACGACCCTCTCACATCCCTCCCTCTCATATATTCAGTAGCTGCCGCTTTAGACACTTGGGTTTTGTTTGATTAGTTTAGCCAAGTGCAAACTTTGTTTCTTCAAGTTGTGCTGGACAGCCACCTTGTCAAGATACTAAATAGAACCCCACCTTGATTTTGCCTTCAATTCTTATTTGCAATTTCAGATTGCTTTTACTTTGTACTTGCTTGTTCTTCGGTTGCTTGCATGAATTGAACCTCGTGTTCAGGTTGATCGTGCCAACGGCAGGATCAATAACACTCCGGAGTTGGTTTAGTGATTGCTAAGGCGCATCGTCGTCGTACGTTGTAGTCGGATCGTCAAAGTTGGTTCCACAAAATCGATAGTTATCGCTCTCATCGAAAGATCGGGACACAACCTCACATCAGGTGGTATCAGAGCGCCAAGTTTCTCGGTGAGAGATTCTATACCATAGATTAGTTTTTGTTTTTCTGTCCTAAATTTAAAATTACTCCACAAAAATTCAACCTTTAGATTCAATCTGGTATTTTAGTGAGTTTTGTTAGGTTTTGATCCATTAGAGTCCTTGTTTTAGTTGCTGATCGTTTTTCTTTCGCGTAGCTTTTTTTTCAATCTGCCCAGTACTTTGTTTTGTTCATAACTTTCGCATACGAGCTCGGATTCTAGTGTTTTTTCACTTTCCTAAAACCTGGGAACGATCTCTACAAAAACCTAGTTGGGCATGGACTCTAATTCTGGAGCTAAATCTGTTTAATCTGGTTGTCAAAGTTGGTGAAGCAAGTCGTACTTCCAATCCAGATCGGTTCGGTATTTTGATCATAATTCTCACATACGAACTCCGTTTGGGAAGTTTTTATACTTTCCTGAATCCTTGAAGAGTCCTCTACAAAAATGTTTTTTTGGTGTCCTTCGTGATTCGGACTCCTTCAAACCGAATTTGATTCGGATTCGGAATCGGTCCTGCAGGCTGAAATTGGGGGTATTATGTGGTGTTCGGTTTTTGAGCCATAACTTTCACACCCGATCTCCAAATTGCATGTTCTTGTACTCTTTTGAAAGATGAGTACATAAGCTTAAATTCTTTCCATAGTGAACCTTCTAAATTCGATCGTTTTGAAGCTTTAATCTAGGCGACAAATCTGCTGACCTAGAAACATTGAATTTGGGAATCTTGCTTCAATTTGTGTTCTAGCTTTGTTCCTTTGAGTTGGTTGAGTCCAGTAGTATCCACAATCCATAAAACCCATAAAATATCGGTACACATACCTTTGGGAACCAATTCATCCTTTGCGAATACTTTGATCCCAATTGAGACTAGCTATTTGATATTGCTTAGGGCTGTTCATATTGATACATTGCATAATCTTGAATTATCACATCATACTATCTTGTGACATCGAGTTAGGGATTTCAAAACTTTGTTCATAGTAGTGTCGGCCGAAAGTCACTCAAATAAAGAAAAGAGAAAGAAAGAGCCAAAAGGCCAAAAAAAGAAGAAGAAACAAAGAAAATAGTGGCCGGTCGCACTACATTGAGCAAAACCCTAATTATTGTTCATTATTTCAGATTGTGCAATTGTACTAATTGTTGAGCAATCTTGTACCCTTTTTACATTCTTGAAGCAATAAGTTAGCGTCTCTCTACGACTTGTGCAATAGAGCTTTTGGTGCCTCACTTATATTTTATAGCTCATTTCTTGATTGCATAAGTACCATCATCTTTGCGCGTGAGTTGCCTTGAAATTCGCTTATATCTTTGAGATCGGCAACTAGGACTTGTGAATTCTAGTTTGGTTCATTACTTATCATTACAATAACTAGAATTATCAGATTGTATAGGAAAAAAGTATAGCCTACCCAGCTCCACATATTCTACGCTCGTACGTTTGTTCGGTCCCTTGGCAATCGCTTTATCCAAACTTGGGAGAACTTTTGACATCGCCAACGGCCGATAACTCCTGCAGCACGGTAAGAACTTGTAAGAGCTTTGGTTAAGGCTTGAGAGTTGAGCGACTTTTCTCCACTTCCTAGTAGTTGATAGGGAATTACATAAACCTTTGTGTTTCCCTTTTTGCTACTAACCATGTCAGATGACAAGAGTTCACTGCATCATTCTCCACGCACGAAGAGCAATGTACGACTCACTAATGAGCGAATGTCGCTGCAAGAAAACCGTCTTCGGTCCATCGAGACTACTCAGGGAGTTGCTAACACTACCCTTGATACTATTTTGTCTAAACTTGATATGCTTGCAGCTGCTGCCCCTGGTACTTCCAGTCCTCTGCCTCGTCTCCTAAGCAACAACAATGGTGTACTACGTGCACAACGGGTTCCTATTGCTGCCCCGCTTCCCAAAGATAGACCACGCTTCGGCCGCCCCACCACACATCGCCACGGGTTCATCAACTGATGATGAACAAGGTAAAATCAAGTTTGAATTGCCTCCTTTTGGTGGAAAGTTCGATCCTAATGCATATATTAATTGGGAGATTGTTGCAGACAAGAATTTGCAAACTATGACTTATCTGAAAACCAAAAGATTAGTGTCGTAGTTCAAGTGTTAATGTCAGGTGCAATATATTGGTGGAAGCATATATGTAGACATGATAAAAAAACCTAAAACTTGGAATGCCATGAAAAGACTTATGAGAAATGATTATGTTCCCGAATATGATGCTGAATATTTGCTTACTAAACTTCAACGCTTAAAACAAGGTTGTAAAACTGTTATAGAATACTTTTATAATTTGCAAAATTGTTTGTTGCGTTGTGGTTTACAAGAATGTGAAGAAGCTACTGAGCTTAGGTTCATACGTGGACTTAATCATGAAATTCAGGATGTTCTTATTGATGAAACATATAGTTGTCTTTCAGAATTGATTAAATGTGCTTGTAGAGCTGAAAACATGCTTGCTGAATCTTTGAAAGAGCCTTTAGCTTCATTTGAGGTGCCCATTGTTGCACCTTCTATTGGAGATAATATTTTTCAGAAAAGTGAGCACCATCGTGAGAAAGATAAAGAAGAAAATGTGTAGAAAGAGGAGATATTTGCTGCTCCATACGTATGTGAAGAGTTGGAAATTGAAGTTACACGTACAACCATTGAGAATGATTTAGAAGGTAATGTAAAAGGTATGGACTGTATACATGGTGAAAGTCATTTTGAAGCGATAAAACTGTTCATGAATCATGCTATCGTAGAGCAACTATTAATGGAACCCATTGCTGATTTGCTTGCTATTCCTGGTGATAAAGAAGAGTTGTATGATAATGTTTCACTTATATCCACGCCACAGCTAGTGGATGAACATGAAACATTTATATTTGAACTAAGCACTTGCGTTGAACATAAACATGTTATTCACATTGCTAGTGTAGAAGATAAGCTTAAATTGATGACTTCTTCAAATACTTTAGGTTACATTGAATTTGATATTCTGTGTGATCTAGATAGTTTCAAGGAGAAGTTTTTTGTACATTCTAATTTACCATGGTTATCGCGAAATATTTTTCATGTTGTTGGCAAATATAATGATAAAGGAGAGTACAAAGTGCATAGAGTATACATTTGTTCAGATTTGAAACCTCCACATCCTATGCAACAATGTGATCAATTTGATAATTCTAATATCATATCAAGTACCCCTACTGTCGATTATAATCTATATGATAGTTTTCAAGAAAGGGACTGTTTGGGTGATTGTGATCCATAAGCCATTGATTTGATCACAAAAGATATGCATGTTGCTTTGCTCTTTGTCACGACTAACATTTTGCAGGAGAATGTGAAGGAGTCGAGGATGACTCCAATTCAAGAAAGGGAGAATGATGAGACCATGCTCGTCCTGAAAATGACCAACGTGATATCAGTTTGGCGACACTTCACGGCATCCTCTGCATCGTCTACATCTACTAGGATGGCTTTCCTTCATGGAGAGGAGGAAGCATATAAGAATGTTAGCATTCATCAATCCTTTATATGCTGGAATGAAGTGTTGAGCTATGTGGATAATTATCAGGACGAGCTAAAAGATGAGCATGAGTCGAGGACGACTCAAATTCAACAAGGGGAGGATGATGAGGACATCACTACTACAGATATGACCACATTTGGTTGTGCCAACTCCAACACGTCATCCACAGGCCAAGAAGAGAGAGATATCAAATCCATCACGTTCTGCAATCCAATTCGGCCTCCTGGGACAGCACCGACTTCAAATATGAATAACTTTTGCATACGGACTCCGATTTGGGTGAACTTGGACTTGATTGAAAGATTACAAGGAAATCTTTCCAATGGATCTAATCTCAGGCCCAGATTCATTGTAGATCAGCCGAAATCATTAAAACAATGTACTACAATACTGTTTTGGGCTGTTTTAGGCCTTTTTAAGTGTGTTGGGGCCTAAGCCCAAGTTGTGTGCACCCTCCCCCCTTGCTGCACACAACCCTAGGATGACCCTCTCACGTCCCTCCCTCTCATATATTCAGTAGCTGCCGCTTTAGACACTTGGGTTTTGTTTGATTAGTTTAGCCAAGTGCAAACTTTGTTTCTTCAAGTTGTGCTGGACAGCCACCTTGTCAAGATCCTCAATAGAACCCCACCTTGATTTTTGCCTTCAATTCTTATTTGCAATTTTAGATTGCTTTTACTTTGTTGTTGCTTGTTCTTCGGTTGCTTGAAGGAATTGAACCTCGTGTTCAGGTTGATCGTGCCAACGGCAGGATCAATAACACTCCGGAGTTGGGTTAGCGATTGCTAAAGCGCATCGTCGTCATACGTTGTAGTCGGATCGTCAAAGTCGGTTCCACCAAATCGATAGTTATCGCTCTCATCGAAAGATCGGGACACAACCTCACATCAAGAACCAATAGAGATAATTGGTCTTCTGGGTCAATTTCGAGCTTGGAACCGACCTAGATGATGCTATATCTCTATAGAGCAAAAAACGACTGTGATAGCCGCTCGTAATCACTGTCTAAGGACTTTGTATTGCCACCAAAACCGACCCAGATGACGAAAGAGAACTGACCCAGATGACCATTTCTGTAGTAGTGTAAGGCGTACCATGGGATCTTGCTTTCACTACTTATTCCGGTACAATTTGTTTGGCCTTTAAGGCCTTATTGTAAGAATCGTGTATTGTTGACCTTTGTAATATAAAATATTGTGTATGGAGCCAATCGTTGTTTCATGATCAAGTTGTGAATGTGTGTACTAGTCATTGATCATGAAACAAGTACAATATACACATGAGACTCTGGTATTACACGCTAGAAGGGAGGGTGTTGACAATGTTGGTATCATAGCCATACTAGCTGTAGATTAAGCCTTAGATAGAATGGTCGTTAGTATAACGATTGTGTAATTAAAAAATTAATTTTCAAAGATTAGCATAAATTACAAAACTTAGAAGTATTGCTATCCTTTCCTTCTTCCTATGCTCTTCTCCTTACCCTTACTTTCATTTGATTTCTAATAATTCCTCTTTCCATAAAGTGTTTATAGATGCCTCGGTGGGAGCTATGTCATTACTCAACCATAAGAGAAACCTATGGACTTCCGGGAATCCTGACTACCATGCTCCAACATGCTGGATTTGCCCCAAACCCTTAGTACTAGGTATATCGCAGCATGACCAACCCAATGACAGATGAATTTCCCGCTGTGGTGCTTATTCCACCCCGAGCTCACCCTAGATGACCTTCTCTTCGCTTCATAGGGAATGGAGCTACCCTCAGCATGGCCATGAGGCTATGATGTACACAACTATTGTTTGCCTTTGCCATCTGCTTCTAGAGTTGTCAGTGGTGTATCGCTACCACCCTTCCCGCCTAGCCAATGGGGATTACAACCTCTATGCTAACAACTTCAGAGAACAGACGCAATGCTTCACCACCTCTTTGACTTCGTGATCACAGTGGATAGGAACCACCAACAAGTGGTAGGAGAATTAGAGGAGACTTGTCACTGGATAGCTTACCTTGAAAGAAGGCATCCTTCGAACCATGAATAGCTCTGACGAGGCAGAAGAGGAGCTCAAAGAGGCAACTCCTTGAAGAGCCAGTGCCGCTAAGCATGAAGAACACATAAGACTAGGTCCGTAGGAAGACCCTCCATATTAAGGAAATTCTTATGCATTAGTTATCTTACCACGCCTATCTATCCAAAAAGTTATTATGTAATGTTTGTACTTCTCTACTTGATTTCATTTTAATCTTTTCTATTCGGGTAGGATATCGTGTAAAACTTAACCCTTAGGTTAAAGTTTCACGATAAGACTACCCCTATGTCTTGAACTTATCAAGTATTAATAAAATGAATGGAAGTTTGTCTTGTCAAGTCAGCCCAATCTATGGGTAGGATATCCTTTATCTTATTAAAATTCTCTCAAACTGGTAATATGTTGTAGGATGCTTGTAATAATATCAGTCAACAAGGTCATAGGGAGCAATGACACTTGAGTCTCAACTACCAAGAGGTGACATCCCTGCTCCTCCCCAACCAAACCCTTTGCACTCTGCTACAAGGGCAACCTCCTCTCAATAGCATGGAGAGTGCCATGAAGCTCCCCCACCTACCTAGGATCCGCACGCAGCTATCCCCAAGGAAGATCTGCCAGGAACACCTAACATGGCGCAAGTTCTTACTCTAATCGATCAAGGGCGCCAACCAAACACCCTCCTCCTCCAACAGCTTGTGCAGAATATTGCCAACTCGGCGCTGTAGCCACAAGAAGCAAAAATACTGCTACACCTTCCCAATCAAACCTACCTTCACTACATCGTTGAATCCCTTAGACACCTACGATTGGCTCCATTCAATTGAAAGCAAGTTGGTCATCGCATAATGTGATAACAGGGAGAAGATTTTGTACACATCTTACCAGCTACAAGGAGCCGTAGAAGCCTAATTGGAAAACCATCAAGCCCTGATTCATGAAGGCCAAGTCCTCAATTGGGCTACCTTCAAGGAGGTTTTCCACAGGGCTTATATCCCAGTGAGCCTTGTGGAGATCAAGAAGTGGGAATTTCTCGAGTTGAGGCAAGGTAGTCTTTACAGTGATGGAATACCTCCATCGCGTATCAAATTGTAACACCCTGGCACCCCACGTTCTCTGAATGTTACATCCCAATGCTCATAAACCATTATATAACCATTTTTAAATAGAAATTCAGCAAGCACGTAATTTCTTTTCTAGACATTTAACATCATCTACAAAATATTTACAACAAGGAATGATGACGAATATATTAACAACAACAATATCATCAACAATGACAATTCTAAATTTGGATCAACACACCCAAGAACTCCCAAGACCCTGCGCTTGGGAACGCTCGGAACACATGCGTTTGGGAAACATTTTTACCTCATACTTACCATTGTCGAAGCTACTAAGCGAAGCTCATCCACAAGTTATAATTAAAGTTGCAAGCATAACTTAATAGAACAAATTAAACCATTACAAGATCGCATTCAATAAATTTATTGCATGACTGAGCCTGTCTAATTTATTCATTTGCTATGCGTAACCCAAAATACTAAACAATCTGATGAAGGTGACATGGTGTCACGTGATGTGACTGTACTACTCACCTTCCATGCATGTCGGTCTCAAGTACTTAAGAAAACATTAAATAAACAAGCGTGAGTCCAAAACTTAGCAAAGTACATCATATAACCATATCAACATATCAACATATGAATATAACCATTGAGTAAACTTCATCGTGTCACGCCATCCATACATGTAAGAGAACTCATCAATTTAAATATATTCTTTTCACTTCATTCATGCAATGCATTATTCTTTATGCTCATATGCACCTATTTTTCTCTTTACTTATACCAGTATAGCTGAGTGCGCACTCGTCGGTGTCGTACCCTCTTATTCCCTTCCATCCCGTGGAGGGGCCTACCGTAGTAGTTCTTATTCCCATCCATCTAGTGGAGGGGGTTACATTTGTAGGACTTTCGTGCCCACCGTAAGTGGAACAAAGAGGCCCACACAGGTCACCTCTTCAATCATGAATGCATATATGCAACTAACATGAATTATACCATGATCCATTCTTCCGTCAATAACATAAACATCACACATGATGAGCATAACCAATGAAACAACTAATAATACTCATAAAGGACATCAAGATGTCAAATATCAATTGAACTATCCATTCATATCATCTCATCATTATTATACGATGTACTTGCCTCTTTATCCACAAGGATAGGAGTGGTGCGAGGTTGAAGCCACTCCAAAATCACATCTCCTGCAATAAACATATATATATACCCATCTCAAAATCATACACTAACAGTACAAGCGTCAAATATAACGACATTGCACCTACGCATAAACCCAAATTAGTCCTCTCACTCGCCGGACAGTTCACCCCTTTGCTGTCCTGGACAATGGCTCATGCACATCACCGTAATACACGTGTTGGTGTTTAAGCTTGGCCGCCCAAACCTTCCACCTGGAAGCTCTTTCATTATGTATTTTGGTTAACCACACATTTTGTTCCTACATCTCTCTGTGCCATAGCTTTGTACCAACTCCGAGCTCCGCCTACTCATTAGTACCTCATTGTTAGTCCCAACACGTCTTCCTTCTTTCAACATCTCGCACCTTAACCTTTGAGCATGCTAGATTTTCCAATTGACTTTACAGTTCTACACATAACTATAGTTGATATCTGATCACCTACCATTGATACACGGTTTCCTTCTCCTAATCAAAATTTTTATCAGACCTACCATTAGTTGCCCTTCTTTTAGGATTACCTGTCAATTGGTACCCTCTAATGTTTCAGATACTTTTCATAATCATATTCCCTTTACAAGTATCTCGCATGACTACACCTCAAAATAATACCTCACAAAATTTAAGATCAAGTAATCTCTCAAATATTAGATTCCTCTTTAAACCAGGAACATATCAAATTCCTGTCAATGTGTGATGTCCTCCATTATATATCTCCAATGTAATCGTTTACCTTCCTCTATCCGCAACCTATATAGTTATAGCTTTAGCACCCATCGGTTTGTCAACAGCTTCGCCACATAGAATCATTCTAAGTCCTTCCATAATTTCATCGGTAAATTCTCCTGGATCAATGAGTACTTTACCTTATCGGAGAGACATATAAGGATTGTACTAGCAATGTTCCACTCCATCACCTTCTAGTCTTCCTCGGACGCCTTTTCCAGTTTTTCCCCTTTAAGTGCAACGATTAACTCTTGCCCACAAAGACAACCTTCACCACAAATTGCCATACACTGAAATTTCCTCCAACGTCAAATTTCTCCATTTGATTCTATATCATCAACATTGATCTTGATTTTGTGCCACCTAACACTTTACCGACCTTCTCACAAATTAGATTAATTTGGTTTTAGTTCTAATATTACTTGTTAAACTCTAATACGTCTTCTTATGCATAGCAATCCTTGGATTGGATTAGAGATTTGTGAGGTATGACACGAGCGTGCACGGTATCAAGAACTTAGAAGTTGAATCCCATAGAGAACCAAAATAATGACACTAAAGCAACCACGATATAAGAGAAAGATTTGGCAAAGCCGACCTCAAATTCTTTAAGCACAACCTCAAAAGAGTACAAGGGATTATCGCTCTCCCACAACTCTCTCGGACCTGTAGGAATCTAGTGCTAAAGAATAACCTACCATCTGATCTTCTTATGCACCTCTTGCTTTAGATGAGTTGATTTGTTTCTTGGTTCTCCATGATCATCCCATGGGTTTTTCTAGCCCCATTAGTACTCTAAAGGGATGTAGGATTCCGCTTCCAAAAGAAAGCAGGAATTGTAATTCTATTAGAATTCATATATAGGACACTTTACTGTACACCTTTCCAAATCCTAAAAAACTAGATATAAGTTAACATACTCAACAACTTGATAAATTGGTAGTACTCTGAAGCAAATGTAGAGATTTTTTTTAAAAGAGGGCAAAATATAGATAACTAGTTGCTTGCTCCTTTGGTTCGACGAGGGTGATCTGCTTTATTGGTTCGTCCAGATTTCTCTAAGGCAGGCATGTGCGCATAGAAACGGTAGAACAATCAGTCATTCCTTCAGCTTCTAATTTGTTGTCCCCAAAGTTACCAACCCCTTTGATCATTGCCATTTGTCAAGAAAGATCGTCTCCCGGAGTAGTAGGAGTAAGGGTGCAATCAGATCGGGTATTTGCCGACCGACCGGATATCTTGGAATCGGATTTGGCTCATTGATTCGGATAATTCTTAGATTCGGTTTCGGTTTCGAATTCAAGAGAATGCTATCCGTCGGATCGATATTTTTCGTATATATTCTCGGATGTATCTGGACAGTACTATCGGATATCCAACTAAATCGGTAAACCCTAAGTCCCTAACCCCGGATCACCGGATGGCATGGCCTCGCCCGAATCTCCCATTTGGCCATCGTCATTCCCAATTTCCCATTCCCTCCCAGGTTCCCACTCCCGTCCCCAGTTCCACCAGGGCGCCGTTGTCCCACCACCGCCCCCCAGCTGCTGCCCTCCCACCGCCATCGCTACGGCCCTCTACCCCTCCGGCCTTTGCCCATTCCGCCACCTCCTGCTCCCTCCATCGCCCCCCTGAGTTACCAAGTAGCCCTCCCACCGTCGCCCTCCACACTCCCTCCTTCATAGCCTCCTCGCGTCCTGATCTGCTCCGGTGCTCCCTCCACCCCTGGTCACCAGAGGGATTCGAGTCGTGAAGGGCTGAAGGCAGTCACCGGAGGGAGTCATGAAGGCAGTCACAACTCACGAGTCCCTGGTCGCCAGATCTTCACCTTCACAAGTCCAGCCGCCCCCTGATCTGCTCCCTCCCTCCACCCCTTTGGCAGCCCCCCTGCTCCGCTCCCTCCTCGCTTCCGGGCACCCCCTGCTCCAGACTGTTGGTGAGGTAAATCTAAGGCTAGTTGATTGCATGAATGCTTTGTATTGCTTTGTTGCTAAATTGTCTGTAGTTTTCAATTTTGATGTCATCATGCTAGCTATTTTTTGTGGGCTGCTGGCTCATGACTCAGCATGATTTGTTCATCAATATATTTCTAAATGAAATGTAGAAATTAGATCCAATGCAGTTTTCTTTTCTGAAGAACCATGCATCTTGGCTTCCTTTTGTCATGTAACTCTTCTTCAATGCTTGGGTCTTCTCGTCCGAAGATTATTTGTAAGTTTTCTGACCAGTGTTGTCACTGATAACACTATGATACATATCTGTGTGCATCCCAAGACCTGTGAGCTGTAGTTTATGTTGGCTCAGATGTTCTTCCAAAACTAGAGTGTGAGGTCTCTTAATTTTGATGACTTCTTTTGTAATTAATCCTCAAGAACAATAGATATACAGAAAATTTTCTTAACAGTATTCTTTCTATGTTATAGCATCATTTTCCTATATCTGATCTCAACCAAGTGGATGGTACAAAAAGAATGGAAATTTCTTCAATTAACCACTTAATTTGTGTCCATTGATTGTGGTCTGCAAAATATTTATTAGCATTTCCCACTGCTTCATGAGTTACAATGGAAGGAAAAAAAAGTGATGCATCTTTCATTCTTTTCTTTAGTATATATTATATCTGGCACAAATCAGTAACTACTCTATTCAGGTAATGGAAGCTTCTGAGGCGTACTGATGTTGGTGACTATTGAAAAATGGGTGACTAAACTGCTTGACAGTTGCAAAACTAAGATATATATGATCATTGTCTGGTAACATTATCTACAATAGAAAATTAAGCTGACTTTTATTAGATTTCACAAGCAGTAGATTTGACATATATTAATTCGATTTGACATATATTAGTTCAGAATTAGTAGCCTTGAACACCTAATCCAATAATAACCCTCTGAATTGGATCAGATAGGTATTTCTTCTTCAGTTTTGACATATATTAGTTCAAAGCTAAGCAAATATTGTTGACAACTTTGATTGTGACAATGGACTAAAATAAGGGCACTTAAGTAGGGAGGAGGTGTTTGAACTCAAAATGATCTTGATAAATATTTTGCGAAAAAATTCCTGGATGTCTAGCAGCCTTCAACTGTCAAATCACTTGGTATGCTTTGGTGTTAATGAAATTAAAGAAACATGTTCACTTTGCAATCACCCATAGACATAGAGGCCAAAGCATATGATCCACCTATAGACATGACTTCAGAGGGTTGTTCATTCTCCTATGGAATTGCTATCATTTTATTACCACTATATTTCGGTTAATATTCATAGCTCAGTTGGGAGCCTTATACTGATACAAGGTAAATTTTTTGACTGAGTGATGCTAGTTGTGTGGTGATGGTGATATCATGTGCAGGGCAAGATTGTAGTATGTTCTACTGGGTAAAGAATCTGAATTGCTTAACGTACTCAAGCTTGTGGTTTTAGGGTTTTACCATGTTTTGCATCTAGGCCTCTTGGGTAGTGTTTTTACTGTTGGGTTTTTTTTTCAAGTATATGGGCTGGTGGTCTATTACTTGCAAGTAATCTATGCACTAGCAGTTTATTGATAACAAACTAATATTATTGTTGCTCCTGGAATGTCATGTCTGCATTTTTATGAGTTTGATATGCTAAGTTATTGCCATTCCTTTGTTGTGTTTCAATTCCCTTTCCTTCATTTTCTGTGATGAATGTTTCCTGAATGGTCAAGATTAACCTCTGCTTGTATTATTGAATTTCAAAGTATTAATTTGGATATGTTGTCCATAAATTCTTAGAATGTAGTGAGTAGTACAGTATCATAAAAAGAAGAAATAGAAGAAAAAGTTTGGTGTTATCACCTTTTGCCTCCACTTAATTGGGAGAAAAGCTGCTAGCATCGGTGATTTTCATGTTTGCATGTTGAAGAAAAGCTGAAACTGGGTATAAAGTGGAGGCATGTGAAATGAAAAGCTGAAACTAGGTATAAAGTGGAGGCATGTAAAATGAAATGGCTATTATTCTTGTTCATACGTATTAAGGCTATTATTTTGTAGGATGAGACTATGATTACGACTGATAATGACTGAGTACTAGTCGAGGACAAGTAGCCATGGTCATGAACTCATTGTCTCCTTGAGATGTTGCGAGCTTGCCTTAGCGACTTCGGTCTTCAAACTCTTAAATAAGATCGTGTCATTCTTGAGTCTTTTGTCTGTGTGATGCTTGTCTTATTGTCTCTTTCATGAAGACGTGAAGTCATGGTCAATGTTATCGTGATATTATTTACGTATCGTTCTATATTTCGTAACTTTTCGTATGTGTACCGTTTAAATTGAATGTACTTTTGCAACTTTGTTGGACTACCTGATAAAATGACTTGTTAGACTGCGCTAATCTTGTTGCATGTTAAACTCGTATGGTTGGTTAATCAGTACTATATGTGCGCTTTATATTTATCTGTTTTCGCGTGTTATCCGACGAAAATTATCCAGTACCGTATCCATTCTGATCTGTATTCGATTTGAATCCGCGACCGATATTATCCATGTCGTATTTGTATCCGGCACTATTCGAATCCGACAAAAAATATGATTTAGGATACAGAAAAAGTGATATCCGATTGAATTCGAGCCGATTGCACCCCTAAGCATTATGATGACCAAAGCTTTAGGGCCTGTTTGGGGGGCTATGTTTTAGCTGTGCTTCAACTTTGGGTCAAAAGCTCCCCAAACAAAGATGGTCGCAGCAACCGTGAAACTAAGCCACAATGAAGCATCTCTAAAAGTCAGAGTCACGAGGAGGAGCTACCGTGGCTTCGCTTAACCGTCTCCCATCTCACTCACTCCGCCTCCTCGACCTCCGCCACCCTGCCTCATCACCTCCATGTCACCTCTCCACTCGTTCGTCGCAGTGCTTCGCTAGGTTACTGCCTCTCCCGCTTCTGCTGCCCCCAAAAGCTACAAATGCAGAGCTGGCTTGTCAAATGATATAACAAGAAAAACACACCACAACTATACCATTTGATACCCAAAGAAACCAAAAGCAGTTTTTCAGTTTAGCCGCAGCCCTTAAACAGGCCATTAGTCAAGAGGGTTTCTTTAATCCTTGCTTGTGATTTAGTCTCTGGTATTGTTCCGAACTAACTTGTCAGCTACAAAAGGTTTCCTGGACCAGCTTGCTAGCTAGCTTAGCTTGTTGGACAAAAGCTATGGCCCCGTTCAGCCCAGCTTATGATAGCTTCTGCTTAAAATATAAGGGTGCGTTTAGTTGCTTGGATGAGGTTGGATGGGATATGGCCATCCAACCTGGATGGGATGAAACCATCCAGGTAGTTGTTTAGTTGGGTGGATAGGGATGAGCCAATGTTTTGTTTGGTTGGATGGATGAATGTGGATAGGATGAGCTAATTTTTTGTTTGGTTGAATTGATAAGGATGGATGGGCTAGTTGTAATAAAGGTTTCGAAATTTGGTTTGAAATTTTTGGATGAAATTTGTCTTAAATTTGATTTTTTTGGAGAAAATTTGACCAAATTTGAATTTTTGGACAAAATTTGAACTTCTGGACAAAATTTGACCGAAATTTGAATTTCTGGACAAAATTTGAATTTTTGAACAAATTTGAATTTTTGACAAAAATTTGAATTTTCGGTCAAAATTTGAATTTGACCGAGTACACTTTGATGAAATTTGAATTTGACCGATTATACCTCTTAATACAACAAACTGGATGAACTCGTACGACCTTTTTTCTGGGATGACTCTGTCCAGCATCTTGAAAGAATATTCTAAAAAACTGGACAGCCATATCCACCCCATCCACCCAACCAAACAATTGGATGGCTCTAAATCCAGGGACCGTCATATCCCATCCACCTTCATACATCCAACCAAACTCCACCTAAGCGGATTGTGCCGAATGGTAGGATTATAAACAGCTTCTCCCACAATCACAATCACCAAATCAAATAGAATCAGAAGCCGGCATTTTCCCGATTCTCCTCGCTCCTCCTACGCCCGATGGCCCTACCCCAAGACGCCCACCGCCCCTCCGGCCGCCACCCTTCCAGCCTGCTATAGCCCAGGCCACCCCTCCGGCTGTCGACCCGCCGCCACTCCGCCGCCTCTCCACCCGAGCTCCTCCTACTCCGTGGCCGGCCCGAGCTCCTCGTCCTCCACCACCGCTAGCCCGAGTTCATCTTCCTCCTCCTCTGTCGCCGCTGCCACCGCTCGAGCTCCTCCTCCGCCTCCGCCACCGGCCCTCACTCCTCCTCCGCCCACCGTCACCAGCCCTCACTCCTCATCCGCCCGCTGCCGGCCTGCGCTCCTCCTCCGTCACCCCTCTGCCCAAAGCCGGTTCATCAACAACCGGATTCTCGAGCGGATTGCCGAACGACCAGATCCTTCAACCAACAGATTCTTCAGGTAGTGACTTCTCTAAACAGTTAGCTATAATTCAAAATCTGCACAATCCAAAGCTATGCCGAACTGGGCCTATAAGTCCATATATGCACCAACTTACGTTTAACTTTGTATTGTGGAATTTTTTTTTATTTAATATTTATTTTTATTCTTTTTTTCAAAACTATGCGTCCGAATGAAAAAATGACAAAATGCCCCCGTCGCTGTATGGGCGATCGCCCATACACGCGATAGCTCGCCACCGTTAACGTTAGCTAGCGCCATTATGGGCCCCCATCGCCTCTCAGAGGCGACGCTTCTGAGGCGACAGACCAGCCAAGAGTTTTTTTAGTTTTGTTTTGTAATTACTATATGCTTTTTAATATAAACCCCGTAACTTTTGTTAGGAGTGTCCAAATTAAATGAAACTTGTTTCTAAATTTAAATTTTGGAATGAAGAATTAGAGTGTAAAATAAAAATCCATGTGTTGTTTGCGAAATTTTTTTATTTGAGTTCAATGCTAGGCTCTAATCAGGATTGTGAAGGAATTATAATGTGTGTTGATCCATAATTCATGAAATAAATAGAATAAGTTACTACAACCTTATGCACTTCATTTTTGCAAAAATATCTAAATATGATTGCATTTTGAATAAAAGATGGCTAGTTTAAACCCTTTATAACAATCATTGTTCAAGCAGTTAGAATAATATTCGAACGACCTCAAAACTTGGCGTAACCAGCTTTGTTGCATTCTTGGGCTTGCATAGGTCACAATTATGTAAAAATATTTAGATGTCACTTTAGGTCGCACTATTTTATTGTTGTCCTAACATGCAATCCAGAAACATGAAAATTGCCGTATCTTTCGCAAACGATGGTAAAACTCGATGAAATCGATATGACGAACCGAAAATGCTATAACCTATCTCGATGGAGAAAATAACATCATTTGGGACACTGAGCAAGAGGACACATACTAGCCCTCCTGACAAAGGAGCATACTCTTGAAGGTTGGGCCGCACTGCTTATTACGACTTAAAACTAAAAGGAGTACCACGAACAAGGAAAACCAAAGTTAACACCAGACGCCTATTGAGTGCTTCGAGGCCACTTCCCATTCGCCCATGCCTCCGGCGGCTTCTCCGCACGCCGCGCCTCTCTCGCTTCTCTCTCTCTCGCCTCCTTCTCCTCCGCTTCTTCCTACATGCCTCCTCGGCGGCATCGCTACCGTTTTGAAACCGCCGTGAACTCATCCTCACGGCTGGCTTGGTCAAGAAGCCGTTGGTCCTCTGGTTGATCTCCAGATCAAACCATCGCCAAATTCACACAGATGGCGGAGGTGACCGCATGAAACGTAAATTAGCAAAGTTTCATTCACAAATATTATGTAACCCCGCACGATTGTTACCATGCGGCGATCCTTCGTGCTCTTCTCCCATGGATCAAGGCGTAAGTTGCGCACTTCCAATACCTCCTCTTCCAAGTTGAAATTTCCCAAGAGCGGACAAGCCCGCAAAGATCTCCGCACATACACATGGGCGCCATGACCCACGAGGTAGGAAGAGATCTTGGTACGCTAAATTCAGCGGCATGCACTCGCTTCTTCCTTTGCCTTCCCTTACCCTTTGCACTTGCACGCCTCGGCATTTTCGATTGATGCTCACCTCTATTCTTTCTCCCGCCGTTTTTGCGAGACCGCTTGTGAGAACGAATGTTATAGCGGCGATATCGCCGGGTATGGGGCGATCGCCTCATATTTGGGCGATTGTTCCCCATGTAAGGGCGATCGCCTCACATTAGGGCGATCGCCTACTAGAGGCGATAGGTGCACCAAACGTTGGTGTGTTGTCACGTCGTGTGGCATAGGCAAGCAATGCATAAATGATTTGAACAATTTATAGTGATAACGCTGCCATGTTACTAACTCGAGTTATACAATGTCTTCTTGAACGTAAAGCCATTAAAAAATACATCCGCATAACAAGTCAATCACGCCACGCTTCCTAATCGCCCGTGGGGTAGGTGAGTGGCGACGGCGACGGACGCCCTCCTAGGCCGCCTGCGCGCAGCGTAGAGTAGTGCGCGGCGCAGGCCAAGTCCCGTGGCGGCGCACCGAGAGCCGAGAGGGTCGAGGTAGTCGGCCGAAGGTACTCCTCCGTGTCGAACTCGCTGCCGAAAGGCTCGCCGAAACCACCACAGGTCTCTGGCTGGGCGCGGACGAGGAGGAGCTCGCAGCCTGGCCGCTTCTACCGCCGCCGCGTGGGAACGTAGCGAGGAACCGGCTGTGGTAGGGCGAGACGCGAAGGAGCCTCCCAGACCCATCGCCCCCACCGCCGCCGCGTGGGAGCGTAGCGAGGAACCGACGGGTAGGGCGAGACGCGGCGAGCCTCGCTACCACCGCCCCCGCACCGCGTGGGGCGTGACGGGCACCGGGTGGGTAGGCGAGGTGCCGGGCGTGGCGTGGTGTCGCGCGTCCGCCGACGTCTCGCGCCCTCGGCAGTGGCTGCGAGCCAACCGCCTCACCAGAGCGAGGACCCGACCCAAGCCGCATCTCGGACTCGGCGGTGGTCACCAGATGCCCTCTAGGCGCGCCAACATGGACACAGCCTCCACCTCAATCTCCGCTAAGAGCCGAGTCCGCATGTAACGCCAGTTGGCATTACGTAAGTTACATGAAAAAGACGTGCCCATGTAGGTTCGACAGACACTTACCGAGGCGTTGTCCTCCGGGACATCTCGTGAAGGGTACGGTCCGCTATCGATGCTCGCCGTCGCGACGACGACGGCTTTGTGTGTACCCACCCCGAGGCGAGCGCTGGGCGAACCACTCCATGTACCGATCGACATGTCATGGTCGTCGGCCGGTCTCGGTGACCTCTCGCCGAGCGCGGCGCCCCACCGCAGGCCTATGGTCGCATACGGCGCGAATCGAGAGCCCACCGCAAAGACCCATCCGGCCATCTCGCAATGCAAAAACAGAAGTACGCAAAGACATTAATTTCGCAAAGATGCGGAGTAGTAGGATCGTGGCAAGTACCGTGAGCGCCACGCGCGACAACGTGACGAGGCGGCAAAGGAAAGGATCGAACAGCCGAATCGCCGCAAAGACTCGGTGCGGGAGTACTCGATTACACAAAGGTCAAAGACGAGCACCTTACGGGTGAGCCAAAGGCCTCATCTCGCGGCAAAGCACGGAGACCCGTGAGGTGCTCGGGCGTGACGCCAGACGCGGTATGGCGCCCACCGCACGCCCTCGCCGTGGAGGCGGTCGAACTCCCGAACGAACTCCCGATAGGACCTCTCACCGAGGTGCGCGAACCTCCGCCGCGAGGAAATAAGAAATGGCGAAGGTTATTCAAGTGCGCGAGTGGGGAAAAGATACGAGGGAGCGCACTGCCGTCGGACCCGAGAGGGCCCATGGTGGGCCACCCACCGGTCGCCTCCGTAAAGCTCCTCGTGGTACGGTGTCGTGTCAACAACAGCCCGCCGACGGAGAAGCGCCCCAAGACCACAATCGGAGGAGTAGGACGCAACTCGAGATCGCCGCGCGTGCGTCGCCGAGACGGCGCCGCATGCACTCTCAGACGCCGCCGCAAGCACACCGAGGCCCACGACCACCGCATCACCGCTTACAAGGGGGAGTTAGACGTGCTCGCTGAGACGAGATTGAACCGAGTGTGTTACCTCATCCACCGGGTGTCGGCGATGTGTCGGGCGCATTTCGATCGTGACGGTCCACCGTGTTCCGTGGGAGGACGGAACATCACCCAACCGAGCAACAACAGAGGTATGCCTCCAAGTGGCGGCCACGCCCGCCTCCTCCGCGTCTTGGGTGGAGAAGGTCACCGCAGCTGTCGCAGAACAAACATTATCGGCAACTTGGCGCTTCTATTTTAATTTCAAAGAAAGAGGTACTCACCGTGAATCGAAGCAACCACGCCTTCGCTTGTCCGCGGCGCCACCTCCCTAAGGGCCGGTAGGGTCGCCGGGGTGCCGCCGCACTCGACAAACGCGGACAACTCGGCGTGCCACGTGATTCGAGGCGCCGTGGCGGCACGCATCGCCGGGCCCGCACAAGGGAGGCCTAAGAGGTACGACACGCCCCGCAGCCGTGAGCCATCTCTCCGCACGGAAGGTGGAACGTGTCGCCTCCGGCCTCCACCGGTCCACGAGTGTGGCGCAGGGACCGGTCGCACCGAACCGCGGCACCTCCTTGCCTCTAACGGGCGATCACCACCCACCATCCTACAAAGAGGAAGTAAGCCACCGCCGCAACTCGCATGTAGTTAGAATTGCATTCACGTAAGTATGTGTACGTAAAGAGTGCAAGCGTCGCGACTCATCGTGGAACCCAACAGGTCGATGCGGCGGCTCCGGGCACTCGAGGTCGGTGGCCTAGCACTCGGTTCTCCTCTCGGAGTACCTAGACCGGTGGAGTCGATCGACGGTCACGCCCGGCACTGCTCGGCAAGGTCGCGCCATCGTGGCTCGTTATAAAGCAAATACAACAGATTGATCAAGAATTACATGTGCACACAAAATGAAATGCGAAATAACGAATTGTACCATACTCAACAAACAATACAACCAAGTGTGGAGAGCAAAAAAACTCGATTGCAAACATACGAAAGACAAAGACATGTTCGACGAGGCACACAACGCCGAGAATTACATTATCCTCGTAGGTACTAATCGACATCGGAGAATAACATGATGCGAACAACAACTTACTAGTACATTGAAAATTACATCGAACATTACAACGCATATTACTGACCTACCGGTCCATTGAATAATACAAGATGGGAACAACATGCAAAGTTACATTATCCGCGGTTGCGACGCGCCCGACTCGCCCATATCGTTCGAATGCGCCTTGTCCTTCGACGCCCGACCTTCATCTTCAACATTCGGATGTCCTGCACCCATCGATGGTCCGGAGAGGGTCATGTGAACGATCCATCCACTCGGCACCGTACACCTCATGATGCCACGTGTTGAGAACGCTCGCTTGTAGTAGTACGGGAGATGAACGGACGACGATTGATGCGTCTCGGCTGCGGCAATGACGCAGCGAGCACGGCAAGTGCAAAGAGCGTGGTTTCGGCAGAGCACTCGCAATCACCGCCGAGTATGCACAGATGGGAAGTCCTCTCCGGTGGCACCCTGCGACTCGGCCACCGCAGTTGCACGTGGTATCTCCGCTCCACGCCACTCTCCTGTAACCCGATGTGTCTGCGCTTTCTTGTTTTCTTGGACATGTAGGTAGACACAACAGCTTGAGTAAGACAATCGATTGTCCGACATACATGTCGCGGAGGTCTTGTATCGCTCAATGAAATATCTCTGTGTCCCTAATAAGACACCTCAACTATACCCACCATGGAAGGCATCCGTGCCTTTCATTACCCATTTGTAAATCTCCGCCAGTTCGCTGTCATGATCCCATAACGCGAGCCGCCCTCGTCGTCGCGAAGGGACCATTTCTCCAAAGGCTCATGTCGATCCAATCGGTGAAACTCTTTATGTCGGTACCGCCCACGCCGGAGGTTTGGGGGTCCGCTTGCAGCCGCATATAAGGTCGTGGGTCCTCTCCTTGCTCATGGTACACCATCGGGTTCCTTGATGAACTAGCGGTACCTCGGGATCCATTGATTGCTTCTTCGTTAGTTCGCCCAACGCCTTCCAAAGCGCCGAACTTCCTCCGTTGGTTCTGCTTGCACAGCGCTGAACATGTTCATAAGCTCCTTATTCTGAATCGACGGAAAAATTGGCACCCATGTGCCTCATGCACCACCGCTCCTCGATCCGCCACTTTGTCGCTCCCACGACGGCGACCCTTGTTGCATATCCACGATCGCCTCTTAGCAGCCTCGCATGTCGGCCATGGATGACACAAACATCGTGCCTGCCGAGAACAACCGCCACTTCACTCTTTCAAGGAACCAGATCACTCTCCGTGTTTTCCCTCCACGAATGCCAACGCAACCGGTAGAACTCGGTTGTTGGCATCCACCGCGATCGCAGCTTAGAATCGCCCTTGTACTTCCCCGTGAGGAATGTGCCATCCATGCAAAGGACCGGCGACAAAGGTTTAACGCATTTATGCATGCGCCAGGCGAAGAATGCACGCCGCAATACCCACTTCCTGCACGCACCACCCGCAGGAACTCCGCAAGGTCGATGGATGTACCGGGGTTCCTTTGTGCGATTGCCCGAGCAAGTGGGAATATTCTCGCACGAAGCCTCGTGACGCCCCGAACCGTATTTCCGAGCTGTCCTTTTGCTCTCCATGCCTTTGCGTAGCTAATCTTGTATCAAACCTCTCCTCCACGGCCGTGATAATAGATCGAGGTCGCAGATGGGGATTGTCCACGATCCGACCATAAACACATTTGCCACCCAAGTGGACGACAGATTATGGTGTCCCTCGCCCGCTTCTTCCACCGCAGCTTATGCTCCATCACTATGGAGCATTTCCAGAGTCCGTCCACTTCCCCGGTATGCATGCACCGCCATGGGCACGAATCAACTACGCACTTCACGTCGTAGTCCTTCTTGTTGGACTTCACAACCCCGAATTGCCGCGGAGACATTGCCCAAGATTTCACCGCATCCATCACAGCCTCCTTGTCTTTATATACGGCCTCGCGTCACCTCGTTCTCACGATACTCCCATGCATCAATGTTCCTTCATTCATTGTTAGGTCTTCGAAATTGTAATTGGTCCACGCACCGTGGATAGGCACCCAGGTATGCGTTGTCCTCCTCGTCGAGTGCTCACCATCGTGGACTTCCTCATCCGCACGGTCCTCCTCTTCCATCAAGTCAACAATGTCCTCCACCTCCTCCCCTCGTCGGCCACCTCGCGCCTCCACCGCTGTCTCCTCTGCCCCCGGTCCCTTCGTCACCGCTAGCCTCGTGCTCCTCGCCTCCGGGCTCTCGCCGCCTTCCTCTTCGCATCCTTCTACATTTGATGTCCCTCCGCCGTAATGTCCACCCGACATCACGAACTTGCGACACCGATGGAGCTACCGGGTAGCACTGTGGTTAACAACATGAGCGGCCAACCCCGCCTACTAAAAACCAACATAACTCCTCCATGTGGACGCCGAGTTAACAGAATCAACTCTCCGTAAAACGGTCTTGCGCTCGCTCACTCTGCTCGACCAAGAACCAACAGTCCGACATCCAAATCAACATCCGAGACATCCACTCCAACAAACCCTCAGATGTCCTATCGCTCGTCCGCATATGCCCTGCATTTACTCTTGAAAATGATGATAGATCCACCCCATCCGCCTCGTGCTATCTCCCCATCTCCATAAAATATTTGGAAATACAATTTCTCCGACATGCTGCAACGTCCGACGGAAAAATATTACTCTAAAATACAATCTACAAAACGTACATTGATCGTACTACAAAATTATTTACATTGCCTAATACATTATTTACGTAATAAAAATAGTAATACACAACCCTAATAAATTAAATTTCTAAATATTGCCTAAACTATAATGAACTAAATTTCTACATACAAAATACTACATTAAATTTGCATATACCAAATACTACATTAAGTTTCTAAATACTACATACTACATTAAGTAATCGCTAAATTAAATTTCACGAGAGCTATACAATTCTAAAATTCTAAATACTACGCAATCCTAAAATCTCTAAATACTACAACAAAGTCCTAAATATTAAATAATACTTTAATTACGCAACCTATAAAACAATTCCTACAATTATCTTAAAAAAATTCTTACAAATAACTATAAAAAATCAAATTTACCTTTTTTTTTTTTTTTCTCTTCTCTCTTTCTTTCTTCCTTTCTTCCTTTCTTTTCTTCTTTCTCTGCCTCGCTCGGCTCACATTCTGCATGCGCTTCAGGCGAAGGAGGCACAGGCTTTAAACAAGCCCGTCGCCCCTACATGGGGCGATCGCCCATGTAGGGGGCGATAGGGGGGCCCACCAGACGGCGCTAACGGGCAGGCTTGGAGCAGCAGACGGCGCGGGCCAAATCGCCCGTGTATGGGGCGATCGCCCCATACACGGGCGACGGGAGACATTTTCGTAATTTTTTTTTTCGGACGCATAGTTTTGAAAAAAAGAATAAAAATAAATATTAAAGAAAAAAAAATTCTTGTATTGTGCATGTAGCTGCGACTAGTACTGTGCATCCGTGCTAGCCTCCATCGACAGGATAGCCAAGAAAACAACTCTTAAAACATCGATGCCTCTGCCGCTCATGAGAAGGGGCAGTTCCCAGGCAACCACGCTTCCAGAAGAGAAGCTCAACATCGCTACTCTCTGCAGTCTGCACGGTGTTCGTTTACATGGCGATGAACGGCTTGGGGATGTTGGCTTCTATCTGGGCGACCGTCGTCCTCAGGGTTAACAAAACTACGGTAAATCGCTCGGTTTTCGCGGTTTTTGACCGTACTGTTTCAGTTCAAAAACAGAAACCGAGTGGTTTACTGGTGGAATTTTAAAAAAAAATCAAAAAAAAATTATGCGTCGAAAACCGTTGAAAAACCGTAGTTTTCGCAAAAAACCGTAGTTTTCGCAAAAAACCGTTTTTCAAGAACATTCAATTGGTCGGCTAGTTTTTCGCGAAAAACCGCGGTAAACCGCGAAAATCAAGCTGTTTTTCGTCAAAAACCGCGGTTTTCACACATAAATTTGACCAAAATTCAATTTTTTTGAATTTGCAAACCGTTCGATTTTTCACGGTTTTCGAGTGGTTTTCGGCAAAAAACACTACAACCGGGTTAGCGGTTTTCGGCTTCGAAACAAAATTGTGAACCCTGGGCATCCTGCTCGGTGGATTCTCTACGCTACGCTGGTGAAGCATACGGACTTTTGGTACGCCTTCCTTCAACCAATCGGGTACGTAAATATACACACATACGTGTATATTATCTAGTACTAAGAAATTACCTAGCTTCTAATCCCCTCATGTGCCTCTTACTTTAGATAAGTTGATTAGTGGCTTAGGTTCTCTAGACCACCCTCGTAGGTTTTAATAGGCTCTTTAGTCCTACTCCGGAGGGAAATAGGAATCTTTCTCTAAAAGAAAGTAGGAATACTAATACTGCTAACTAATTAATTATAGCATATATTTTTAAATCCTAAAAAATTATATGCAAGACACAATACTCAACAATGTGATAAATCGGTACTGCTCTGAAGCAAATGTAGACATTTATTTAAAGGACGACAAAATGTAGAGAACTAGCTGCTTGCTCCTTTGGTTCGACGAGGGTGGTCCCTTTATTGGTTCGTCCAGATTTTCCTAAAGCAGATGGAGGCATGTGCGTATATCAACGGTAGAGTTAGCATCTGGCATTCCTTCAGATTTTAATTTGTTGTCCCCAAAGTTGCTAACCCCTTTGATCATTGCCGTTTGTCAAGAAAGATTCTCTCCCGGAGTAAGGAAGAATATAGCGCGCGCACTACGCGTCATCATCACCGAAGCTTTAGTCACGTAGGTTTCTTTATGACCTCTGTCACACCCACTAATTCAATATAGACATCCATTCTTTTCGATCTAATTAACTTAAAAAATCAACAGCTAGATATGATTTTTACACCCTGCTATATATTATCTGTAAAATTTCTATTTACTAGTCACGTGCAAGTGCGTTGCAATGGAAACTCAATTTACAACAAAAAAATTATTTACAAGGAGCATTAATTTTAGTTATGTTTCAATAGAAGGAAATGCTCGTTTCTCCAAAGAGATTTGAGTATCGGGTTAAAACCCCTTCCATCTTAGCCGTTTATGTTAGATCTAACAGATCAGATACTCTAAAGAAGAACGGACGACCGTCATCAACTCCTAATTAGAATTAGTAGAGAATTCTTGCTTGTGACTTAGTGTCCGGTATTGTTCCAAACTAACTTGTCAGCTACAAAAGATTTGTTGGATAGCTAGCTTAGCTTGTTGGACAAAAGCTATGAGTCTATATATGTACTAAATTACGTTTAACTTTGTGTTGTGCATGCGTGCTAGGCTGCTAGCTGCCACCAGTACTGTGCATCCGTGCTAGCCTCCATCCATTGGATAAGAAGAAACAGCTCTGAAGCCATCGATGCCTCTGCCGCTCGTATGAGAAGGGACAGTTCCATTGCTGCCTGAAGAGAACCTTCACATCACAATGTTCCCATGCACATATGGTATCTCAAGTACGTCATGATATTCCATCAGCTGACGGATGATCGTGTCATCTAGAGGTTGTACATCCTGAAGGTTGTCGCCGTGCGAGCACCTCACGGCCTGTCTGTACAGTGTACCAGTGACGCTGTCTTCTGGCTGATGGAACGTCACATGATGTACGATGTCTTCATTGAGACTTACGCCATACACCGTTTGATGCAGCAATTCAGTGTCCAACAGGTTTTCCCTATCTCCGCTGATACTGTCGTCTTGATGATCGTGCACATGTGACTTCTCCTGCTCTTCGGTTTTAATTGCAACACACATTGTCTGTCCGTACTAATGCAGTCGTCTTTTTTCTGCAGGCACACATAGAAGGGTTTCGTCGGACAGGTGGGCTGGGCAACACGCATGCTACCTCACGCACAATAGTGGACGCAGACGTTGACGAATGTACACCAGGAGACCGTGCCTTACGAAGGGAAATAGGAATCCTCCTCTAAAAGAATGTAGGAATCCTAACACTGCTAGGATTCATCTAGTACTACTTATAGCACGCATTTTCAAATCCTAAAAGATTATATATAAGTTGCCATACTCTACAACATGATAAATCGGTACTGCTACGAAGTAAATGTAGGCTTTTTTTTAAAAGGACGACAAAATGTAGAGAATCTGCTATGAAGCAAATGTAGGCTTTTTTTTTTTTTGAAGGACGACAAAATGTAGAGAATAGCTGCTTGCTCCTTTGGTTCGATGAGATCATGAGGGTGATCCCTTTATTTGTTCGTCCAGATTTTTCTAAAGCAGATGGAGGCATGTGCGTATATCAACGGTAGAGTTAGAATCAGGCATTCCTTCAGCTTTTAATTTGTTGTCCCCAAAGTTACGAACCCCTTTGATCTTTGCCGTTTGTCAAGAAAGATTCTCCCGGAGTAGCACGAGGAATATAGCGCGCGCACTAAGTGTCATCATCACCGAAGCTTTAGTCACCTGGTTACTTTAAGAGCTCTTTTTCTTCCACTAAATTCAATATGAACATTCATTTCTTAGAATTTATTTAGACTTTCTCTGATAATAGAGTAGTCGAAATACGTTTAAAAAACCAACAGTTAGATCTAATTTCTACTATCCACTGTATATTATCCGTATAATACATTGTAAAATTTCTCTTCTTTAAGCCTTGCTTGTGATTTAGTGTCTGGTATTGTTCCAAACTAACTTGTCAGCTACAAAAGATTCCTTGGACCAGCTTGCTAGCTAGCTTAGCTTGTTGGACAAAAGCTATGAGTCTATATATGTGTGCATGCGTGCTAGCTGCCACCAGTACTGTGCATCCGTGCTAGGCTCCATCCATCCATTGGGTAACGAAGAAACAGCTCTGAAGCCATCGATGCCTCTGCAACTCGTATGAGAAGGGACAGTTCCCAGGCAGCGTTGCTGCCTGAAGAGAAGCTGAACATCGCTATTCTCTGCACGGTGTTCGTTTACAAGGCGATGAACGGATTAGGGATGTTGGCGTCCATCTGGGCGACCGTCGTCCTGCTCGGTGGATTCTCCACGCTGGTGAAGCAGACGGACTTTTGGTACGTCACCGTCATCGCCTTCGTTCAATCAATCGGGTACGTATATATGACACGTATACATGTTAACCTTGTTACTTCCTACGGTCAGTGAAAATTTTAAAACTTTAACGATTAAAATCTTTTTAAATATTTGAATTATAAAATCCTATGTTAAGATTTGACTTGAAAAATACTTTTTATAATATTATAATTTTGTTGGGTTTTACAAACGTATTGTAATAAAAATTATTGATTAAAGTTGTGTTTTGGAAACCGTGTCGATATCTAAAACAACAACTATTTATGATAAGAGGAACTATTTTATTTATTTATATTTATTTGATGCAGCTACAGCGTGAACGTCCGTCAGACACCATAGCTATAGCACAACGTTTGGAAGTAGGAAAAACATTACATCAAGAGAAGATGAGAATTGGTTCATATAATTACATCTTGTAGACATTGCATCCACTTCAATTGCCAAACACATGCACACAATTTTTTCCCCGGAATAATTGGTGCCATTTTTGGAATGGCACTGAAGGGATAAGTAAAGAAGCACAATGGCTGATAAGGAAATCATATTTTGTTGCCTCAGACGTGAAAACACAGGGGTAAATTGGTCTTTTCGTTGGACTTGATGACCAGCAAGAGATGGAGGGATCGACGGGTGATACTACGCAAGGGATAACTTCATTGAAGAAATATGTGGTTATTCGGTAGCAAATTATGGATCGAATCATCGGATAGTGTTATTCGTGGTAAATAAATAATTTTCTCTAGCTACTTTCTAGCAAGTCCTTTCGCAACTAGAATCTAGAGACCTTCGATAGACGGATAAGACAAGCATCACACTTAACCATTGACCAAGGATCATCCATTTGACCAGCGCATTTCCAATGCGGTCACAAACAAGGGAATCTTTTGCAAGGCTACTACCTATACTATACTTACGTATATCCACACATATGTATGTATAGATACTTCGAAAAAACTGATTTCTATTAAATACGGACGCGTGTATGTACCTGAGTGAACGCGTCTTCGACATGAGACCAGTTGTACTATGGCAGTCTCGGTCAACTTAGCTCGGCTCTTCTCCCCAACTAGGGAATCTGTCCCATTACAAACCCCTACCGACATCCTCCACACTTTGATCAAGATTTGAGCACTTTCACTCTGGTTGCTACTCTTCGTCAACATGGACACCTATCTGCAACCCTTTGGACGTTTTTGGATTCTCCGCTACGCAATTATTCCCTCCGTACCATCCAAACATATCTTTTACATCTAAAAAACGAATATGAATGCAGCCTCCTTATGTAGCAACGTCAGCAACTAAACACCAATCTTATTATTAACTTGAGAGACATGGAGCTGATTATTGGCCCTCACCCTTTTATCTCCTAACTAGACGGGAGCGTTGAGCTGGGCTTTTCTAGATCGGTACGTGACACGACACAGCACGTATGCACACGGATCGGATTGGTGTGATACAAATGACATGGTCGTGCTAGGCTTTGTGGTCGGGCACAATAGGCAGCACGGTATGACACGTCTGCATGGACCGTGCTTGGGTCGGCATGACACGAAACAGGCCCGATGGGTTCGAAGCAGGCACGTCATACGACAGTATGCTCTGACGCGACATTGCAGCATGTTGTGGCTTCCCTTACGGCTAGCGTCGTTGCATGCGGAGAAAGGAGACAACAGAGATGTCAAAAAGTGGATAATGGAGGCTGGAGAGTACATGCTCACCGACATCAAGTGCGCACATTGGGCCGTAAGGTTTTTAATGAAACAGTAACTCTGTACCTGTTCAAGAATGAATAAAATTTAGTCTTTTTTTCGCAATATTGTGTCCATTGCCTGGGCTCCATGCACCTCTAACTCCTTTCCTCTTGTCCCAATAGTGCAAATGGGTCAGATCTAGGTCGGCACAGCATAAAGCTGGCACAAATCTTAGATGGGACATATCTGGCCAGGCCGAAGGCGAGTCGGGCTGACACAGCAAAGTGGGCCGGCCAGGCCATGACGGCACGGTACGGTTTAGGCACATGGCTCGATGGACTCATGCTTGGCTGGCCCGGTACGACACAACACCACCTCTACTCCTAACTGACAAAAAAAAAAAAACTACTCACGTCTGCTCGTGGTGCCCCTGGCAAGAAAAACTGCTCTTGGCCCCCTTCCATCCCATCCTCTAAGGTATATCGAGTGGTTTATATCAGTTGTCTGTGAATCTTTGTCATATAAGAATTTTAGTGATGCGGAGGAGAAAGATAGATATTATCTATTATTCTTTAACAGACGGTTTTATAGATACCTTTATATTATGTGTTTGATTGTATAGACAAACTATTAATTATATAAAGACTATTACAAACAACTATACCGACAATTAGTTGAAATTACAATCTTGAACTTGCTTGAATGATACTATGCATTAGCATGTGGAAAATTGTTGAAGAAACTACTTGGTCCTTCACGAAATCACGAGAATTCGCCAGAACCGCAACAACATCCATATGTAGATCCCACAAAGCCTCACTGTGTTTGGAACGAAACAAGAAGCAGAAACCACAAAGGCTTGTCTAGGAAGCACAAAATCCTTACCTATCCATATAAATGAGTCGAGATTTTAGACTCATCCATGTGGATGTACCGAAATTTTGAACTTCTCGAACAAACTTTTACAGAAGCGTGTTGCTGCAGTGTCACATGCACATCATGTCCCATCCATAATGATCGGGCTCACTACACCCCATCACCAAAGCAGGCCTACTGTGCAATTTCTAAAGAACTGCAATTGAAGCAGTTACTGTCTGTGAGTACGGTTTGATCGAGGCTGATTTTGTTTGATTCTTGGTAGAATTCTCCATAATCCATTCTGGCAGGTCAATAGTTTATTATCATGGCACAAATCCTATTGCTATACAACTTAGATAGAGAACTCTTATTAATTACCGCAGGCTAATTTTCCAGTGTTACATACAACAATTTGAACACTTAATCTACACCGGAAGCACACCCACTGTTTGAGGAGGAGGTTTATAGGGATAGTCCCATATCGGTTGTGAGAGAGAACAAAGCACGATTTAAAAAAGTGAGTGTGTACCTATCCCACACATTGGATGTGCCCTCTCTCCCCTAACCCGATATGTGAAAAGGAGATTTGTTAGGATAATCTCAAATCGATTGTGGGAGGAGGGAGAGTACACTCGATATGAAAAGGAGAACAATCTTACATTGGTTGTGAGAGGAGACAACACAATTTATAGGGGGCGAGGGAGTATCCGCCCATCAAGCTAGTCTTTTCTAGGGAGATAGCTCAAGACCCCTTTGGTTATTGCTATGTGGTTGGGCATGCACGTGGGTATAGCAGCCCAACGACCTGGGGCTAGGTCACTAGTTTAGCGAGGCTGGACAAAAACACGGGCATAGTTCGCAACAACCACCAAAACTATCTTAAATTAGAGCAGTTCATCTGAACTACTCTTGTTTAGTTTAGACATTTACTATATGTAATGAATTGCAGTATTGTTATTTGCTTGATTTGAAGCTGCATGCGCTTAGTTTACAGAGGGTATACTTCCGTAGTAACAGGTAGAAGAGACGATCTTTTTATTTGACAATTAATAGTTTTGCCAAGAACTCTATATTTACACAAGTATTAAAAAAATCCCTCGTACATTGTAACAACATTTTTGGATCTGCAAAAATTCATTTTTAGGGGTATAAGACGACGCACACTACCTTTGCACATCACACTCACACATATACGTGCGTATCTCCTACACACACTAATATACCCATTCTCGTTAAATGCGCACACTTGTGTGTATCTGGGTGAGCGCTCGTGTTTGAGTGGACTCGAATGTGGATCAGGGCTCAAAATTTCGTTTTGGAGCAATTTTTCGCTACCCGGCTGTAACGATTTTCGCAAAAAACCGCTCGAAAACCGAATGGTTTGAAATCTAATCAAACCCACGCACGAAAACCGTGGTTTTTGAGCAAAACCACTCGGTTTTTGAAAAAAACCGAGCGGTTGTTTTGGAGAAAACCGTGAAAAACCGAGCCATGTTGGGAAAATGGGAAACACCCCCCCCCCCCCCCAAAAAGGGAAAAAATTGCAAAAAAAATGTTGTAAAATTTGTAAAAATACAGGGAAGGCTAAAATTTAGTAAAAATGTAATAAATATATAAAGAAGGTATATGAAAACACGAAAAAAATTCCAGTATGATCTATCCGAAATATGGAAAAAAATTTGACATAACATTTGCTATATTTTAGACAATTGAAAGTTGTAAATTAGGCATTTAGCAATAATATGTCTATAAATAATGTTTTATTTCAATACTACTCACATATCAATCGAACAAGTGCAAAAATAGGCATTTAACAATAATATGTCAACAAATAATCTTTCATTTCAATACTACTCACATATCAATCCAACAAGTGGAAAAATAGGCATTCACATAATGACATACTAATACCATTCACATATCAATCCAACAAGTGCAAAAAAAAGAAATTGCTTGTGTCAAATTGTACGTTGTACAACAAAATATTGCTACAATGAGAAGTAAGCTTTTCAATATTGGATAATATTAACATATTAAAATATACCATAGATAATTTATGTGCATACAAATATCGCTATTTGAATAAATAGTATCATTTTCGGGTGTCGTCCATTGCTACTAAATATACTTCAACAAATATTGTTACTAAATATAATTCAATAAATATTGTTACTAAATATAATTGAACAAATATTTGTACTAAATATATTTCAACAAATATTGCTACTTGACATAATTGAAAAAATATTTCTACTTGACATAGTTGAACAAATATTGCTACTAAATATAATTTAAAAAATATTGTTACTAAAAAGTGTGAAAGTAAATATTGCTACTTGACATACTTGAATAAATATTGCTACCAACAAATATTACTACTTGGCATACTTGAACAAATATTGCTACTAAATATAACTGAAAAAATATTGTTACTAAAAAGTGTGAAAATAAATATTGCTACTTGACATACTTGAATAAATATTGCTACCAACAAATATTACTACTTGGCATACTTGAACAAATATTGCTACTAAATATAACTGAAAAAATATTGTTACTAAAATATGTGTAAGTACATATTGCTACTTGACATACTTGAATAAATATTGCTACTAAAAATACTTCTAATTTCCTTTTGTTTTGGATTTTCTATTTTATACATTTTGAATTGCTCAAAAATGTCTCCAAACTTCTTTTTTTCAAAAAAAAATATTCACACCAGAGGTCATAAAACAATTAATACTCATTTTAGGGAATTTTTGGAAAGATTTTCCCAAAATTTTCGATTTTTTTTAATTTTAATTTGAATTCCACCAGTAGATCGCTCGGTTTCTGTTCTCGAACCGAAGCGGTACGGTCGAAAACCACGAAAACCGAACGATTTACCACGATTTTATTAACGCTGATGTGGATGGGCCAGCCGCTCGATAGCAGGCTCGTCCAACCGAGGTAAGCTCGTTTCTCGATCCGTAGCAATTCAATGCGAAGACATTGAATAATTAACAAAAACCTTGTAGCAATGCGAAGGCATCAATTCTCAATGCATTTGATCATACAAGTTGGATCTATTATGAATAGCACTCGTATTGATCATGAGGCCAATATGTCAGAATATATACATGTACATAAGGATACAAAAGAAAAACCCATACAAAGCAATATCTATACAAGACAAACTTAGATATTAGCTATCTTTATACAAAGCAATGCAGGATAATAGCCTTTACTATACAAGGCAATATCTATACAAAGCAAACTTAGATATTACCTATACAAAGCAATGCAGGATAATAGCCTTTACTATACAAGGCAATATAGGATATTGCCTAACACTCCCCTCAAACTCATAGTGGATCAACAACACTGAGTTTGGAGAGATAAAAACTGTACAAAGCTCGAGTATGTGTCTTCGTGAAAAAATTCAACTGAAGCTCTAAAAGCACATACGGAAGAGCCACGACCTGATCATGTACTTGTGACCGCATGTAAAAAATCATCAACACCGATATGCTTGGTGAGCTCATGCTTCACTGAGTCTTGAGCAATGCTAATAGTACCAGTACTGTCATATAAAAGAAAAGCATGTAGAAACAGAAACAACAAAATCCTCAAGTAACCACTGTAGCCAAATAACCTCTGTTGTCCAAAGAGGCATAGCACGCAACTTAGCCTCAGCACTTGAACGAGAAAAAGTTGTCTGCTTCTTAGTCTTACAAGCAATGAGAGAACCACAAAAAACATAGTAAATAGAAAGAGACCAATGATCAGAGCGACCACTAGCCTAGGTAGCATCAAAGTATGATAGGAGCTGTAAAGAGTTGGAGTGTGGAAAAAAGACAGCGGGAGATAGTTCCATAAAGATATCGTAAAACATGAAGAAGATGACTATAGTGAAGTTGAGTGGGAGTAGTAACAAACTAACTCAAGATATGTACTAGATACGAAATGTCAGAACGAGTGACATGAAGAAGATGACTATAGTGAAGTTGAGTGGGAGTAGAAACAAACTGACTCAAGATATATACTAGATACGAAATATTAGAATGAGTGACACCAAAGTAAACAAGATGGCGATAGCGAGTAGGATCCTCAAGAAGATCATGAATATACTTCTCAGGTGTAGAAGAAACCTCAATCACAAATAAGTAATGAAGGAGATCCAGATCAAGTATGAGAAACTACTTATTGAAACGTGCCTTACAAAGGCAATATATTGAGAATAATCTCCAATAATGATCATGTCATCAACATATAGAAGAAGAAGACTTCGACCACGAGGTGAAAGTGTGAATAAAGAGTGCAGGATCATAAGCACCAACAGAAAAGCCAGCTGCAGTGACCACAGAAGAAAAACACTCAAACCAGGCAATAGGTGTTTGCTTGAGCCCATAAAGAGAGCAGCAAAACCGACAAACCATGCCCGCAGGAATAGAATACCTCAATGGTGGCTGCATATAGACCTCCTCACGCAGCTCACTAATAAGAAATGCATTCTTGACATCAAAGCTGAGAGATGAACCACTCACGAATAGATACTATAGCAAGAAGAGTGCGAACAGTGGTTATGTGAGCCATATGAGCAAAAGTCTCATTATAATTACGACCATACTCCTGCTGAAAACCACATGTCACAAGACGAGCCTAGTAGCGCTCAAGAGAACCGTTAGAGCCAGTCTTAACCTTATTGACCAACTTGCACGTAATGGGACAGACACGTGGAGGAAGGGGCACAAGACCCCACATGTCAGTGCACATAAGGGTAGCAAGCTCCTTTGGCATCGCATGCTGCCATTCCTGATAAATAACAACATCACAATAAGAAATCGACTCGGTAAGAACTGCACAAGTAAATCCAAAGTGCTCAAGAGGACGAATAGACTAGCGATCACAAAGTGCATAGCAAAAAGGAGACAATGAAGAAGGTGGCTCAAAAGGAGAAGATGGAACACTAGAAGAATCCTCAACTCGCAGATGACGAGTGTAGTATAGAGGACAAGAAGGAACTATATCAGGAGAAATCTTGGGAGGAGATACTAGTGGTGAAGAAGACACCAAAGGAGGGCACGACGATGAAGGAGACGCCAACCGTGGAAAGGGAAAAATGCAATTGGAGTATAAAAAAAAGTCAAAAAACAAAGTAGCTCGACAAGAGATGCTAGAGTGGAAGAAAGGCGATGGTGGAAGGGGTAATATTGATAGAAAAAACATCCTGAGATATCCACATCCTTTAGCCGACTGGATTCCAACAACGATATCTCTTATGCTCAGTACTATATCCTAGTAAAACTCATTCAACAGACTGAGCGATCAACTTGGTACGTTCACGAAGTGTAAGAACATAGCATATGCACCCAAAGAGACAAAGACTAGAATAATCGAGATGCATGTCACAAACAAGCTCTATTGGAATCCCACCTTGAAAAGCAGAATAAGGCTGGATATTTATCAAGTAAGTGGTAGTGGATACAGCCTTAGCTCAGAAGTAAGGTGGAACAACAGAAGCAAGCAAAAGAGATGAGCTATCTCAAGAAGATGACCATGCTTGCACTCAGCTACACCATCCTGAGCATAAGCACAACAGAAGAAAAGATGAGAAAGAATGCCTTACTCAGCAAGAAAAACACAAAGAGCTCATGACAAATGCTCCCCTACTGAGTTAGCACAAAGTACAGGAATGGGAGAATCAAACTGAGTATGAATAATGGTGGCAAAATTCTTATAGATGGATACAACCTCACTACGAGAAGATATAAAATATATTTAGTTGTGGCAAGAGAAATCATCTATAAAAAGAATATAATATGTATGACCCTATTTTGGAACAAAGGGTGTCAGACCCCAAAAATCGGACTAAACATGATCAAAAGGATGCTGAGACACAAACTCACTAGAAAGATAAGAGAGTTGTAACTGCTTACTAAGCTTACAACCCACACAATCTAAAGAGACATCACCAGATGTAGATCTTAAAAGACCACGACGAACTAAATAACACAGACGTGAATCACAAAGATGTCCCAAATGGTGATGCTACTGAGCAAACGACGTAGTGGAAGATGCAATAGAGACGGAAGTGGTACAGGAGACATAGAGACTAACAGGGGCAGCGAAAGGAAGATGAAGCTAGTCAACGTCCTAGAGTCATTGTGGGCAGCGAAAGGAAGACGAAGCTCGTCAACGTTCTAGAGTCATTGTGAGTCACGGCGGCTAGGGCCAATACCAACTAGAAATCCTGTGCGGTTGTCCTGAACACAACAAGAGTCAGAATCAAGAATAATACGAAATCCATGATTAGTGAGCTGGCCAGTGGACATGAGTTACATGGTTAGTTTAGGAACATGAGAAACAGTAGGAACATGAAAAAAGGAAGAAAAAGAGTGCCTCATCCTGCAACAGAAAGAGAGATACCATCTACGGTTTAAATAGTGCTAGGTGCAGCAAAATGACTAATGGAATGAAGATTCATGGGATCAGAGGTCATATAAAAGGAAGCTCCAGAGTTAAGTATCCATGGTAAGGGGATGTAGAAAGTGGTCTCTCACTAGAATACCGAGTAGCAGAACTAGTAGAAACCTGTAGGTGTAGAGGACGGCATAACAAACATCGGGCAAAGGAGCTGACCGATGGGAAGAGCTGGCCAACCACATCACGGAGGAGGTTTATAGAGTAGATGGCGGACGGAGAAGCCGACCAATGGGAAGATTCGGCCAACTGATGCAAGGCGCGGAGATGGCTGACGGGAAGAGCTAGCCAACAAGGAAGCGTTGGATGACACAAGTGCACATCGGCAAAACCCTAACACCCTAACCTTGCTTTGATACCATGTTATGAATAGCACTTGTATTGATCATGAGGTCGATCGATAGGTCAGAATATATACATGTACATAAGGGTACAAAAGGAAAGTATATACAAGGCAATATCTTTACAAGGCAAACTAGGATACTAGTAATCTCTATACAAGACAATACAGGATATTAGCAATCTTTATACAAGGCAATATAGGATAGTGCCTAACAGGATCAAACAACATGATGCATGTACAGATAAGCATAATGAATATTTGTTTTTGTTGATTAGTATGTACAGAATGAATACTTGAATATGGTGTTAGCGCATCTTTTAGCTAGGATCTCATTACATATAAGAGCGTAATGTTATTATTTTTTGTTTTCATTTAAGATACCATTTCATTGAGACGTGAAGAAACACATTTTTTTTAAAATAAAACCTTTTTAAAATACAATTACAAAAAATATGTCGAGAAAAACAATTACAAAAAATATATCAAGAAAAACAATTACGTAAATATATGCAACAAAATAATCACGGAACCCCAAGATCAAAAGCTCGAAATCACGCAACAAATAATGAAACCGTAGATCGGTTTCAACAAGAAGTCGATGCACAGCTTGGTAGCGCGCGAAACCATGGAGATTAACTCGACATCAAAATAATATCGTGCAGTGTGGTACAGTGTAGGAAGCTCACACAGATTCTCTAACACAATGCATTCACAGGATTTTGGGCAGTTACGAGGATCCCGCGCATCAATTTTTCGTCCGCGCACCTGACGCACTGACGAAGTATAAGAAGGCTGTCGCTGGGGAGCATGGAATTAACTGGCGGAGGCGCGCGAGAGATGTGCTACAGCATCAACGACAACGGCAACTGAGCAAGAAAGGAGCAGCTAGCGCCAGCAAACACCAAGAGGAGAAGCTGTGTGTCACACAGGAATGCCGTAGCTTCCTCGGAACGACCATCAACCTCGCCTTGTGGTCGGCGCAGCTCGCCGCGGTCACCGCATGCATGTACCTATCCTCCAGGCGACTCGGCAAGCAGGACTACGTCGACCCCAAGTACTTGGGCCAAGACGACCACCGGAACATCACGCGGTCCTTGGACATCTTCTACGCGCTGGTGCTCGCCCAGGGCATCATCTTCATCGCCCTGCTGATGCTGATGTACCCGTTTCTTAACCATGTCATGACCAACGTCCGCAAGATGTACAGATTGTTCGGGTCTCCGGGCCGAGACATTCTTGTCCGTTACAAGATTGACAACTATATGGAGTTCATCGGGGGGAACGTGCGCACCACCATGAACATGGACTTGGTTACCTTTGCCAAGAACCTGATGGTGTCCGGTTCAATCAACGACCAGCTACTTGGCATCTGGGCCGTCGACCACATCCTCAGATCGGTGGACAAGTACAGAAGGCTGGCCCTTATGAGGCTTCGAGCCTCCCTCGACTCCGAGGCATTAGGGAAGCTGGTCAGCATGCTGGGCTTGATCAGGACCGAGGAAGAGCAAGATATCAGAGGCCACGCTGCAAGAGTAGTGCTGGGACTCGCTCCGGACCTTCTGGTTGAGAGTTTCCCTCAAATCCTCCAGCTCATATCTTCTTCGTTGCTCAGCACAGTCAACAAGAAGATGGATGTGGACCTCGTCTGGTTTGGCCTGCGAATCCTGGACAAGCTCACGGACAACCCAGACAACTGTAGGCAAGTCAACGACGCCGGTGATCTACTGTCCAAGATCATAGACCTCACCAATCTGTGTGGTCATGGCAGCACCATCTCAGATTCTTGGATTGAAGAAGGGATTATTCCTTTGATTCGAAGAGAAGATGATGGCATCCCTGCTTCTTCCATACAGAAGATTGACAGAGAAATTTTTGTTGGGATGTCACTCAACATCTTGAGCAAGCTGGTGGCTACGCCTGATGGTGCTGGGGAGAAGCTCAGGCGCAAAACTTCAGAAAGTATCCACTTGCTCAGCAACACTGGGATGATCTTGGAACATGTCGAAGCAACGAGAGTCATAGCATGCTTAGCATTGGATAAGACAGCAAGGGAAGATATTGGGAGGTCGCCTGAGATCATCAAGAAACTTATGGATTGTCTTCTTTCGAAGGCGCCACACGTAAATATCACTAAAGTGGCCGCTAAGTTATTGCTTTTGGAGTACACCACCGTCGAGCAGTTGCCCCAAATTCAGTCGTTCATTGCAGCAAAAAATATTCTGGAAGACCAAAGTTTGTTGCTACCAGTGTCGGCCATCATAGAAGAACTTGATTTGAAGCTATGGATGCCAAGGATCGTACAAAGTCTTGATCTGGAAGATCTACTTAAAGCGCCACGGGTAAATCGCTCTGAAGCGGCTGCTGAAGCATTAGTTCTGCTCACTACCGGATGTGAAGAAAATGTTGTGGCCGTCCTAGAAGAAATTAATCTACAAGAGTTGCAGATGGCAGTCAATATGCTCTCTTCTGAGAACGGGGAGAAGAGCAGAAGGTTGTCGGCCCGCTTACAAGGATATAATCTAGACCCAGAATTCTCCCAGATAATAAAGAAAATAATCTGTGCTCAGGATGGAGAGCACAGAAGTATGGGTGCAAAACTCCTGCAGAATTTGCGTGCCTACTCTGGTGCAAACAAATTTAATCAGCACATGCAAGTCATCGACGAAGCGCTACCAAAGGTAACTTCGCTTAATTCATGTTCTTTGGATGTACAGTCTATTCTACTTATTCTGTTTGCATCAGCTCAGAATTATGCCAGACCTTCATATCTTTCTGAAAATTGATTTAGGTGTTGAAAGAAATCGTTGATGTAGTGGCGAAGCTGGAGGATACAGCATCTACCAACAGAAACCAGGCCGACGTAAGAAAACTAACCTTTTCCGTTCGCGCCTTTCTACTCCATTCTGTAGTTGCATTGATTTAAACTCTATTTTTTTTTTCGAAAGCTGATTTTTCGTTGGGACCAAAATTGCTTTCGTTTCGCACGTATTTGTAGGAAAAGGATGACCAGCCAATTAAAGAAGGCAAAGTACTAGAGAGCTTTATCGGCCTCGCTGTGCAGATTTGCACCTCCCTGAATCCAAGTGATTTCGCCAGAACACTTGAGGGTGCCAATCTTACTGTGGGCACATTTGTGCAGAAGCTTAAGAAGATATTAGAAGTGTACAAGTCTCCAACTACAGATTTCCCAGGGATAAGGAGATCTACAGTTGAACTCATGACTTGGATGATCAGAATCAATAGCAACTACATAGAAATATTCCAGCAATGCGGACTGTACGACCAACTGAACGAAGTGGCAAATACTGCTAGAAAACTTGAGAGCTTTGAGCTGTTTTATTGTGGTGTTGGGGTTGCTCAGCACAGAACATCCATCTCGTGCATAGCGAGGGAGTTACAGGCACATTTTGCCCCCAGCCCCAATTTCGAAGAAAGGTACTATCTTTCCTTCCATTACATTAAAAGTCTAATTAAAACCGTAAAGTTGGCCTAACAGCGTATAAGATCACACTCAGACTCCTCTAGGAAAATCCATAATTTCGAATTTTGATGTTTGTCTAAACTTGGCCAAATATCAAGGACTCTTTTCATCAAAATCATATTGCTTACTAGTTACGAAATTGTCGATTGAGGTTTACGATGTTTCCGTAGTATTTTCTGGTAGTTTTAATGTGATGCACCACATTTCCCAAGCTAGCTCAAATGTCATCTAAAACGATTTTCTTGCTTGTTCTTTGCAGATCCCACTGCTACGAAGAACATGCAGGCACCGTAACTGTTTTAGTTACTTGAGTCATCTCCTTTGTTGTTTTCGACATGCAGCATCCGCTGCGTTTGTTTACCAATGCAATCTCTGTTCGTGTCTGAGTAGTTGTTAACCTGTAATAATTACCGTAGATACACTTTCCATTCATAATGTGATTTATCAGTTCACCGCCCCATGCTACCATGTTAGTATTATGCTCTTGAGGCAATCATTTAGATGATTGTAACATTACTATGTTTATGAATAATAATATGATTATTAGTCCAATAAATGTATATCATTGTATTGATCAACAAGTATGTGACTTGCTTATGAAGCTCTTTACTTATTGATATAATTCGATAAATATCTCTGATCGGATATCATCGTATAGGACAACGATGAATAGATCAGCACATGTAGTGATCGATGATCATGCTTCATAGATCATGGGATATGAAGATATCATCTATACATTGTGGACGCATTTGAAGAACATGGGTTAGATAGACCCGCCATGGGACACTGCGAGAATGTTTCATTCTTATGTGTCATCAGTGTATCTCATACATAGTAGATGTATGATCCTTAGACCTGAGATTGTCATATTCCCTAAATGTGTAATAGTTTTTTTTGGGGCTATCAAACACTACTTCCTAACCGGATAGTTATAAAGGTAGCTTTCATGTTTACTATGAAACGTGCAGAGGGAAGTGAGCAGTCAAGATGGAATTTGCCATTCCAATGAAACGGAGATATATAACAAGGCCACTCGTGTGATATGATTAAGGAAGTGCATGGCCATGCCGTGATTGAGGAGTCAATCACAACTTATTAATATATCACGGATACGAGAGATGGATTGAATCATCAAAGGATGACATGCTTCTCGCCTTGAGTTCAATCTTCATATACTTGGCAAATGGATTATTACATGAGTACTTTTGATAGGTTCTGTCCGATTTGATCATAGTATGTTTGGGAGTTGGCATACTTTGCAAGGAGCCGCTACCAACTATTGGATTGAAAAGGAGTTTTTCGAATCCATGTCCAAACGTACGTGAACCTGCAGGGTCACACACTTAATGGGCTGGGACGCATTAATTTGGATTGGATCCGTAATTAATGGACCTCGTGGGCTTAGCATGCTGATTGGCCCTGGTTTAGGGTTTCATCTCGTGGCTATATAAGGAGGGGAGGAGGGTGGGCACAGGGTGTGCTTTTCACGGTTTAGAAGTGATTCACCCGAAACCCTAGCCTCCTCCTCTCGCTGCCCCTGCCGAGCGACTAGGTGCTTGCACACCGACGCACGGTGTTCCATCCCTGGACGTGTGGACTACTGCGGTGACGCTGCTGCGACTGCGGCGTGGGAGGACGATCCACGGCGAGGCGAGAACGATCCACTCCATCGACGCAACGACTGCGGCGAGGACGATCCACTACATCGACGCGCGAAGGATTCCGCAACAGCGTGTCTAGTGGTAATCTAATCTGTGATCCCCTTCTTACGAGTAGCTTTCTGCTTATGCGGTAGATTTTTTTTGTGCTTGTGTAGCATACCGCATTCCTCTTCAGTGGTATCAGAGCCATCTCGTATAGATTTGTGATCTGGATGTTGCACATATGATGTGTGAGGTTAGTAGATTGGATCTATTACATGTTCAGCTGGTTCATGTAACGACCCCCATTTTCACATAAATGCAAAAATAGAAATCTAACGTGCATACAGTATTAGTCCCATGATCAATGGCTAGTACGCACATTTTCAACAATTGGAATCACATCCATACATCATTTTATTCAAGCGGAAGCTATTTGTACAATATATTCTTACAACTCAGAGTAGATAAGTATAGCAACAGAAGAAGCAAAGTATTATAGTGTGCCCATCCAATCCCTTAGGCAACTGACAAGGCATAATCCCTAGAAAGGTCGCTTTATTTAAAATCCCGCATCCTGCGACGAAAAGATATCTTTCGAATCTTCGCTATATTTTTCCACCTAAAACAACATATAAACAAGGGTGAGTACTTTACGTACTCCGCAAGACTTTAGCAAATCCTATAATATATGCAGGCCATTTCAAAGGAAAGGCCTCTATGGTTAATTTGCATAAAGCAAAATGGAATTTGTAAATCAAGTTGTCATTTGCAAACGGAATTTAATAAAGCAAGTTTGACTGATAAGAAATAAGTAAAGCAGAAGTAATACTCACAGCCCTTCGTGAGCATTGAATAATTCAATGATCCAATAATCCAATCCTGCCATATTATTTCCTTGCCAACACGTGGCATAACCATAATGTTTGCCAAAACAAGGCATATTAGAAGAAATCATCCCATTTTGAAAATAGTAAAACATTTAGCTATGTGATGACGTTACCAAGTGCCTTTGACCATAGGCGTGGCTAATTAATTAGATTTACACTCTGCAGAGGCGTACAGCTTTACCCACAAGAAATGATCAACCTTTTCGCCAGATCAATTAACACACTTCCTTTGGTGTGTCGGCAAGGAGTCATAACATAACCGTTACATTACCTAGTCCTAGCTTTGCACCAGCCCGATGACGTTAAGTCCTTGTTATGGAGAAGAAACATGACAGTGTATCCCTGTCATTAAAAGTGGTAATTCAAGCAGTAAATCCCTGCGATAGAAGCAGTAAATCCCTGCGATAAAGGTTTCTTCCCATACCAAGGCGTACACCGTTATACCGATATGCATTTACCCACAACGAAGTGTGGAAGCCCCTCATAAGAAAACCTAGAAAGGATTGCTCATACTATCTCCCGCCTACCAATGTGCAAAGCCAGACCTAAGCAACTTAATAGGTTAAGGCTGCTCCATATCAGCACTCGTGGTTGCACGATTTTCTTGGCTTGAAAACAACCCATAGCTCGGTCCTTAATTCGACACAGGCAATGCTCCACCCTACACTAGGTATAAGTCTAGCCCTTGCACAACCGGCTATTGCCAATAATTGCCCGCATCTAAAACATAGTTTTATTTGGGGGTTTTTAGTCAAAATACCAACAATTGACATCATGTCATAACCAACCATTTTCAATTCTCAAAAATCAATTTTGATCTGATCATATTCAACGTTGGTTCTAAAGCATGGCTAAGCATGATTAATAATAGCATATACCCAAGTTGACATTATGTATTGTCTAACCCATTTATATAGTTATCAAGGTTCACATGTCCATACTTATCAAGGAAGTTTCATGAGACAACAGGTATATCTACCAATACCACAAAATAGCATATTTACAGAAAATAAACGCATGCATGAAACATTTTGATAAACACAATGAAAATTAAATACTGGGATCAATATGATCAAAGGGGTGCTTGCCTTGCTTAATCGTTGTTTACGACGAAGTCGTGGTCGAAGCCTGTGTTGTCGACGACGGAATTAATGACGTCGGGTTCTACACATCGTTCAATGGAAATATAGCGAAACAACAATTTCAATAAGGGCAAAAAGAAGACAGACAGTAAATCAAATAAAACATGCTATAAAGAAACAGACGCATATTCTTTTATAGATTATTTATTCTTGTTTTACGAATTCAAGAGGCTAAAATTATGTATTCTTGTATTTATAACTTCGAATTATAGATGCTAAAATTATTTAAAGTAGAAAGATTTGTCTTATGGTGATTTTGTAAAATAGTATGTTGTTAATAGGATTCAGATGCAAAGCAATGTATTTAAAGACTTTTGAATTAAACATTTATCACTAAATTTCTGGCTGCCATTTTATCAGGCATAACACATTAAGTTATTTATCCCATTTTCATGAACTAATTGTTAGAAGCAAGCATGATCCCATATGAACACATACTTATATATATACATATATACCTATTATGCTCTTCATACTAAATCACATCCTATTTGCATAAATCATTATTAGTTCAATATTTTTACCTAGCCTAACATTATTCTACCATCATGCTGAAAATAAATATGTTTAACAAACTTTCAAAAATTCTTTCCTTATCAATTTAGTTATTATATCATAGTTACTAATAATGTTAGACTTCAATAGAAAAGACATAAAACAACTAGTTACCCAAATATTTTTATTGAAATGGGTGCATAGAAGAATAAGGATCATAATAAAATTGGTTTAAAATAATATTAACTTTGTTTGCAAAATTTTCATAATTAGTCTACTTTCATATGTACTATTCACCTTTGTATTAAAATATTTTTCCATAATAGATTTTCAAAATATTTTTGCATATTCTGGAAGCTCTTGATTTTAGATGAATTTATAAATTGGTTTCATCTCATTTGGATTTCAAATGCGAAAGAATTTGAACTAGATCTGAAAAACAGGGAAAATAACGAAATACGCTTTCGAAATACTGAAAGCGTCTTTTGCTTCGCGCCAACTGTGCCGTTCAAAACCGACTGAGCCACTGACATCCTGGGCCCACCTGACAGCGAGACCGAACAGGGCACAAGCTAGGGCTCACCGCCGGCGAGGATCCGGTGATGTTCCGGTCCGGCCGAGGGCACGGTTAGCATCAGTAAACTACTGCGCATCTAATGGTGGTACCCATTCCTACCGGCGACTAGCCGAATCATCTCGCCACCATGGACATGCGGCGGCGGAGGCGGCGGCGGAGGAGGCGGCGAGCCGTGCCGGCGACAAAGGGCATCCCCGATGGAATGGGTTCTGGTTCTAGCATCAGGGGATCCTAAGCATTCAATTTTTGCTAGATAGAAGCTCATAGAAGGGTCGGATTAGCTCACCACCGTTGCCGGTTTCGGAGAAGAAGGGGGCATAGTGGCGGCGGAGCTCCGGTTGGAATTTCCTAAAAATGATAAAGGGTTTTTGATGCTTGAGGGATGGGAATGGTATGGCAGAAAGCAATTGAAGAATGGTTGATTGGATCACCTTGAATCGATCATGAACCGGAAGCTAGGGTTCTTCGGTTGATTCGAAAAAACGTGAAATTGGCGGTGATCGATGGAGTAGGATGGACGAGAGTAGAGGGGTTTTGAAGCACGGTTTTTGGCGAACTCAATCTGGTATTTATAGGCCAGGGGCGTCGCTGTAGAGAAGTTCGCACCGGGTGTGAAAGTTTCGGAGGTTTTGCGGCGCTGCACAGGAGAAGGCATGGGCGTCGCAGCGGGAAATCCGGAGGGGATGGCGGCGTGGCAAGGAGAGGACGATGACGGTTTCCTCGAGCGTCGCGAAGGAGCAGAGGTGGCGCAAACTACAGCTTCGGCGACGAGGTTCTGCTTCGGGGACGCAGCGACCGGAGGAAGACGAAGGCTGAGGGCGGAGGCTGGCAGCTGGGCTGAACAGGGAAGTGGGGTCCACATGTCAGCGAAAGGCGAGGTGACCTCAAGCAATTTCAGCGAACAGAGCCAAGTTTGGTTCACTGAATAAGTTATCTCTACTATGTAGAATTTATAGAAATTCTTACAAGCCACTGTGCACATAATTGTGTTCTCTATTTTTGAATTTTATCCAAGTTTATATCTTATCAAAACTTTTTGAAACTTTTGATAGGAGTTCCCCTTGGCAACATAAGTATTAAATAAAAATTTGGATTTAATATATTTTATATTTTATTTATAAAAATTCTAACACTGTGCACAGATTTCAGTTTTCTATGTTTAATTTATCTTGGCATTCATAACTTATGAAATATCTTTCAAACTTTTTTTTGAGGTTTATTATAGATTTATTAGTCTCCTGTAAACTTATCAGCTTCAAATTATTTATATTTTATTTAATAAATTCTGACATTGGAATTACCAGATTTTCAGCTTTTCCATTTTCGAATTATTAAAATTTTCAAATATAATTATTATTTCCTGATATTTTTACTGTCGATATTCTGATCCAAAATGAAGATATGATAAAAAATTTAGGTCGAATTAATGCATAATTTGTTTTATTTAAATCTGACAACTTCACTGTTGCTAGTCATGGATTTATTAATTGCACTCATAATTCCTTTGATGTGACATGTAACTTCCTAAAATATCTCCATATTACCCTTAACTGCCAAAATTAATTTATGAATAATTTTATATGTTTAAATAAATTTTTTTTATTTTCTTGTTATAAACTTTCTACTCTTTTCTTTATCTATTATCATGATTATATGAAAAGACTTTTCCTTTGTAACAAAAATCAAGGAAATTCATGAAAATCAAAATAAATTCAGAAAATTCATAAAAATCATCAATAATTATATTTTAAGGTTGAACTTTATTTGATTGTTGGGCTTTAAGTTTTGTATTGTAGAGAAAATGAAATTAGTACAATTAAATATTCTCTTAAGAACCAAAATTCAATAAAATTTTAGATTAGTTTGAATTTCAATGTAAATTTCTATTTCCAACTTATTTTCATATTTTGTTTGATTTGAAGTTTTATTTTGCAAATCATACTTTTATTATGGTTGGATTCAAGATATTGAAATAGAAGATAATATTTTAGTTCACTCTTAATATTGTAATTAAAATTCTATTCAATTTCATTTTCTAAATTTTTATATTTCTATTTTTATTATTTAGAATTTTTGGGATGTTACAGTTCATATGATGAATTGGTGACAGCAGCCATCGATGAGATCGATCGGTTTAGGGTTTGAGGAAAGTGCAAACCGACTCAATCTTGATTTGGGTGAGTCCATTCATGGTACGATGTTACCCTTACCTATCGGGTTACCGCCATCAGGGTTTCTAAAACGTATCCATATGGGACCAAGCCAATCAGATTGAGTTGGATTGGGTCAATCTGGTTGATCCATGGTAAGCGCAAACCGATTCAATATTGATTTGGGTGAGCCCGTTCATGGTACGACGTTGCCTTTACCGGTCGGGTTACCGCCATCAGGGTTTCTGAAACGTAACCATATGGGACCAAGCCAATCATATTAGATCGGATTGGGTCAATCTGGTTGATCCGTGGAAATTTTGAGGGTGTTTTCCCATGACAGAAGACAGCCCCTCGGACCCCGCCCGCTGACCGGCCAGTGGGACCGCTGCCAGGGGCGCTACCCCTCGGATCCCAGAGTCGTAGGGTTGCTTTTGTTTAACTCGTTTTTGCAGGGAATTATGTGAAATAGTATGGCCTATGTGTATGTGATGCATGTAATTTCCACATGGCCTGCGTGCCGTGTCAAGCCATAAGGCTATTTAAATTGTATAACGACCTGCGTGTCGACTTGTGATGCTTCAAACCCTCATGTAAAATTCATTATCAAAAGTTGTAAGGCATTGCATCCATAATGATGAAGATGATGGTATCAAGCAAGGAGGCTAGGTAAACAAATCAAGCAAGGTGGCAAGGTGAACAAACAAGCATGATGATGGAGATCTTAATGCTAAGGGTCATGCTATTTCACAGCTTATTTTGATTTTCTGTGGATGTGTGTTTAATCCTTGCTATTTGCTTTATGCTCATTGCATGTGATGCCATGTTCTTAGTAGATATAGTTCATCCCTATAGTTAAAATTTTAAATCAAAATGTCCATCCAATTGTTGCACCTATTAAGAATTTAGATCATTATTGATATGATTGCCAAAGTAGTATATCAATGGCTATCTTAATAGATGATAGGGATGTGTTGGACACATCACACATAACAATGGTAGATTTAATCAAGCTATCAAAACGGTTTTGGGCTTGAGGACATAAGTGGTTGGGACTTGATTTCAGTAATGAAGGAACCTATACAAGACAATTGGTGTCTAGGAAAACACACATGAGGCAGGTTTCTTAATTGGCACCGAAACGGAAGTGCTCCCTCCCTCATGTGAGCCCTTGGGGCAGGTTGACCTGGCCATGAGTCAAGTTGACGGAGGCATTCATTACTTATTTTCATACTCAACAAACAAGAGTTACATAAGATGTAATTAGCAAAGGTGTTGCTTACCTATGTCATTAAATTTCTAGCAGTGATGCCAAAGCTCACTAGTGTTTGATGAATATGGATCTTGAATACTCACTATGTGTCTATAAAAGGGACATAAAATAGGAGTGTCGTTTATTAAAATGTTTAATAAAATTTTTACATAAACATAGTGCTTAGAATCTTTGCATGTCTTTGTTGTAGTTCAATGGCACCTTCTCCTACTCCTGCTACACCTGGTTTTGCTTTGAGATCAGTTTTGGAAAGGGAAAAACTTAATGGAACTAATTTTGTTGATTGGTATCGCAACCTGAGAATTGTTCTCAAGCATGAAAAGAAGGACTATGTTCTAGAGAATCCAATTCCTGATGAACTAGCCAAAAATGCTCCTCGCAATTTGAAGGTTGAATACAAAAAACATGTTAATGCTTCTGTAGAGGTCAGCTGTCTCATGCTTGTCACCATGGACTCTGAGCTGCAAAAGCAATATGAGGATCAGGATGCTTACAATATGATTGTGGGCTTGAAGGGCATGTTTGGGAATCAACCAAGAGCTGAGAGGTATGGTATCTCAAAGCTTTTACTTGCTTGTAAGCTGGCTGAAGGCAGTCCGGTCAGCCCTCATGTGATCAAGATGATTGGTTACATCGGGAGATTGGAAAAACTTGAGTTTTCCCTTAGCCTCGGTTTGGCCACAGATGTTATTCTCCAGTCTCTGCCACAAAGCTTTGAGCCATTCATTATGAATTTTCATATGAATAGCATGGAGAAGAGCCTAACCGAGCTACATGGGATGCTCAAGGCTGTCGAGGAAAGCATTAAGAAAAAACCCAATCATGTGATGATGGTTTAGAAAACAACGCATTCAAAAAGAGGAAGGCTAAGGTGGGGAACGGAAAGAGCAAGGGCAAGGGCAAGGCTCAAGATGAGATCGCAAGCCTCAAAACTAAGCTTCAGAAGCTTAAAGTTGGCCCTCAACCTGATACCCAATGCTTCTATTGCAAGAAATCAGGACATTGGAAACGGAATCGCTGAAAAGTACAGCGAGATAAGAAGAATGGAAATGTGGTTTCCACTTGGTATTAATGTTATAGAAATTAATCTTGCTACTTCTTCACTCAGCTCATGGGTATATGATACCGGTTCGGTTGCTCACATTTGCAATTCGATCAGGGTGATAAAGAGTAGAGACTTGGCAAAAGAAGAAGTGGATCTTTGCGTGGGGAATAAAGCAAGAGTTCTTTGGTCTTGCTTGTTGGCACATACCCATTGCATTTGCCTTGAGTTAGTTTTAGAACTCAATAATTTTTATTTTGTTCCATCTTTGAGTAGAAACATTATTTCATCTTCTTGTTTGGAACATGAAGGTTATGATTTCAGAATAAAGAACTTTGTTTGTTCAATATTTTTGAATGATATGTATTATGGTCGTTGCCCCATGGTAGATGGGTTGTACGTCTTTGAACTCGAAGAGAAACCTGTCTATAACATTAATGTAAAAAGGCATCGGCCTAATGATTTGAACCCTACCTTTTTATGGCATTGTCGCTTAGGTCATATAAATGAGAAGCGCATGAAGAAGCTCCATGGTGATGGACTTCTAACCTCATTTGATTTTGAATTATTTGAAACATGTGAATCTTGTTTACTTGGCAAGATGACAAAAGCCCCTTTCACAGGTTCTAGTGAGAGAGCGAGTGAATTATTGGCCCTATTACATACAGATGTATGTGGACCAATGAGCTCGACTTCTAGGGGTGGGTTTCAGTACTTTGTAACTTTTACCGATGACTTTAGTAGATATGGATATATCTATTTAATGAGGCACAAATCTGAAACTTTTGAAAGGTTCAAAGAGTTTCAAAACGAAGTACAAAATCAACTTAGCAAATCAATAAAACACTTACGATCAGATAGTGGTGGCGAATACTTGAGCCAAGAGTTTGGTGATCATCTAAAGCAATGTGGAATTGTTCCGCAACTTACTCCGCCAGGAACGCCTCAATGTAATGGCGTGTCCGAACGATGAAACCGAACTTTATTAGATATGGTTCGGTCAATGATGAGCCAAACAGATCTGCCATTATCCTTCTGGGTTTCGCTCTAGAGACGGCTGCGTTCACTTTGAATAGGGTCCCATCAAAATCCGTTGAGAAGACGTCATATGAGATATGGACTGGGAGAAGACCCATGTTGTCATTTCTCAAGATATGGGGATGTGAGGCTTATGTAAAACGTTTACAATCAGATAAACTCGCACCTAAATCAGAAAAATACTTTTTTTGTAGGGTATCCTAAAGAAACAAAAGGATATTACTTTTACAAAAGAAATGAGAACAAAGTTTTTGTTGCTCGAAATGGTGTCTTTTTGAAGAAAGAGTTTCTTTCAAAAGAAATTAGTAGGAGTGATGTGTATCTTGATGAAGTTCGGGAATCACATAAATATGTTCAAGCTACCACTGAACCTTCACAAGATGTACAAAGTGTTGTACAACCTGTGGAAGAGACTCCAGCCCCACATAGGTCTGGGAGGCCACGTCATGTACCTATTAGATATGGGAATGACATATTATTGTTGGACAATGATGAGCCCACGACTTATGAAGAAGCAATGATGGACTCAAACTCCGAAAAATGGCTTGAAGCCATGAGATCCGAAATTCAATCCATGCATGACAATCAAGTTTGGAATTTGGTCGATTCTCCTGATGGTGTAAAAACCATTGAATGCAAATGGATTTTCAAGAAGAAGATAGACGTAGATGGAAATGTTCAGATCTATAAGGCACGGTTGGTGGCAAAGGGTTTCAAACAAGTTTAAGGAGTTGACTATGATGAAACCTTCTCACCGGTAGCCATGCTCAAGTCTGTCCGGATCATTTTAGCTATTGCTGCATATTTCGATTATGAAATATGGCAGATTGATGTCAAAACAGCCTTCCTTAATGGGAATCTATCTGAGAATGTATACATGATACAACCTGAAGGTTTTGTTGATCCTAAATATGCTAAAAGGGTATGCAAGCTTCAGAGATCTATTTATGGGTTAAAGCAAGCATCTTGGAGTTGGAACATTTGTTTTGATGAAGTAGTCAAAGGTTTTGACTTTATAAAAAACGAAGAAGAACCTTGTGGATTAAGAAGTTTATCACAGAGCTTGGTGTGGTCGCTAGTGCCTCTAGTCCAATGGACATCTATTGTGATAATAGTGGTGCCATTGCACAAGCTAAAGAGCCAAGATCTCATCAGAAGTCTAAACACATACTCTGACGCTTTCACCTTATTCGCGAGATTGTGGATAGGGGTGACGTAAGAATATGCAAAGTACATACGGAAACAAATGTGGCCGATCCGTTGACAAAGCCACTGCCACAGCCTAAGCATGAGGCGCACACGAGGTCTATTGGTATTAGATACTTAATTGATTGACTCAAGTGCAAGTGAGAGATTGTTAGTGTTATACTCTTGAGGCAATCATTTAGATGATTGTAACATGACTATGTTTATAAATAATAATATGATTATTGGTCTAATGAATGTATATCATTGTATTGATCAACAAGTATGTGACTTGCTTATGAAGCTCTTTACTTATGGATATAATTTGATAAATATCTTGATCGGATATCATCGTATAGGACAACGATGAATAGATCAGCACATGTAGTGATCGATGATCATGCTTCATAGATCATGGGATATGGAGATATCATCTATACATTGTGGACGCATTTGAAGAACATGGGTTAGATAGACCCGCCATGGGACACTGCGAGAATGTTTCATTCTTATGTGTCATCAGTGTATCTCATACATAGTAGATGTATGATCCTTAGACCTGAGATTGTCATATTCCCTACATGTGTAATAGTTTTCCTTGGGGCTATCAAACACTACTTCCTAACCGGATAGTTATAAAGGTAGCTTTCATGTTTACTATGAAATGTGCAAAGGAAATGCTTGATCAAGATGGAATTTGCCATTCCAATGAAACGGAGATATATGACAAGGCCACTCGTGTGATATGATTAAGAAAGTGCATAGCCATGCCGTGATTGAGGAGTCAATCACAACTTATTAATATATCACGGATACGAGAGATGGATTGAATCATCAAAGGATGACATGCTTCTCGCCTTGAGTTCAATCTTCATATACTTGGCAAAGGGATTATTACATGAGTACTTTTGATAGGTTCTCTCTGATTTGATCATAGTATGTTTGGGAGTTGGCATACTTTGGAAGGAGCTGCTACCAACTATTGGATTGAAAAGGAGTTTTCCGAATCCATGTCCAAACGTACGTGAACTTGCAGGGTCACACACTTAATGGGCTGGGACGCATTAATTTGGATTGGATCCATAATTAATGGACCTCGTGGGCTTAGCATGCTGATGGGCCCTGGTTTAGGGTTTCATCTCGTGGCTATATAAGGAGGGGAGGAGGGTGGGCACAGGGTGTGCTTTTCACGGTTTAGAAGTGATTCACCCGAAACCCTAGCCTCCTCCTCTCGCTGCCCCTGCCGAGCGACTAGGTGCTTGCACACCGACGCACGTTGTTCCATCCCTGGACATGTGGACTACTGCGGTGATGCTGCTACGACTGCGGTGTGGGAGGACGATCCACGGCGAGGCGAGGACGATCCACTCCATCGACGCAACGACTGCGGCGAGGACGATCCACTACATCGACGCGCGAAGGATTTTGCAACTGCGCGTCTAGTGGTAATCTAATCTGTGATCCCCTTCTTGCGAGTAGCTTTCTGGTTATGCGGTAGATTTTTTTTGTGCTTGTGTAGCATACCGCGTTCCTCTTCATACCATACCTACAAGGTTGTGTATGTACTCGAAGCTTGTTCCTATCTATACCCCTTTATAATGCATGTAAACATTCTTTTCTACATCCATCCAAAATAGTGCATCCCACTAGAGATGGCCCAACATTTATGCACCTAGCGAAACGTTCCCAGAAACTTGCTTCCATCAAAATTAACCTCTCAGATCTTTCCTTAGCTTTACTCACCCACATCCGATGGCCATTGTTTAGTGTGTCTAATCATCCTCAAGGAAAAGGAAACAAACGTCCTGGAATCAAGAAAAAGGAAACAAACGTCTTGGAAAAGGAAAGGACCATACATTACATGTTGAAAAAAGGAAATCGGGAGACGGGGAAGCGCGGTATTATTTTTTCCGAATTAGGCTCTCGCAGCGATGAATTTGCGATTGTAACCTCGAGCTAAAAAAAATCAATGGAGAGGTGCTGGAATTTTTTTTCCACGTCCGAAATTATCCAACGGATGGTGGGTAATTTCAGGCACGAAAAAAAAATCAAGCTCTGCCCAGCCACTGGAAAATTTCGGGCGTGGAAAAAAAATTACAGTGCTTCTCGACCGTAGAAAAAAAAATTCTAGCACCTCTCCGTTGATTTTTTCTGTCTCGAGGCTACTATCGCAAATTCATCGCCCGAGAGCCTGATTCAAAAAAAATTATAACGATGATACTAATATAGTAAAAAATTCGAGCCTAGGCGCTGGTAAATAATAACGTGCCACCGCTCCGCTGAATTTTTCAGGATCGAGGCTACAATCGCAAATTCATCGCCGCGAGAGTCAGATTCAAAAAAATTATAACGATGATGCCAATACAATAACAAATTCCTGAAAAAAAATCAAGCGGTGCCCGTCTGTTTGATAATTTTGGCAAAAAAAAGAAATGCTCGGTGGTCGCTGAAAAATTCAAGCGTGGGGGAAAAAAATAAAAAAAAATTCAAGCGGTGCCCATCCACTGAATAATTCTAGAAAAATATGGAAAAATAAACTGCGCTCGCCGACCGCTGGATTCGCAGGGAAAAAAAGATAAAAATTAAACAGCGCTCGCCGACCGTTGGTTCTGCGAGAAAAAAATTGGAAAAAATTAAGTAGCACTCACAAACCGCTGGTTTCGTGGATAAAAAATGAAAAAAAATTCAGCGCTCTCCGTGCGCTGAAATTAGGCTCTATGGGGCTAGATCCGTAAAAATGTCTCGAGAAGGGTCATATTTGGAAAAAAATACGATCATGAGGCCAGGACAGTAAAAAATTTATGTCTGATTTCCTTGCATACGGATCCTCCCTGTTTATTTCCTTGTTTGATTCGCTCTCCTTCCAAATATGTAGTACGTACAGTTTTGGCCAGGACAATAAAAAATTCAAGTCTGGTTTCCTTACATGCGGATCCTCTCTGTTTATTTCCTTGTTTGATTCACCCTCCTTTCAAATATGTAGTACATACAATATGATCACAAGATAAAGTTACTGCAGGCGCTTAAAAAGGCACTCGTATCTTCACATCCTTTCTTCCTTGCGTGATCTCATATGCAACAGGATCCTCTAAACAAACACAAACTGAATCCATGCCTTCCTTTCCCATGTTCCTTGAGCAGATCCCTAGAATTCCTAACTACAGAATGCCCAAACGTCGGGACGGAGGTGCCATACCTCCAGCCGTTCGGTGAGGCTTTTATGTGCGGCGACGGCGGCCGGCGACGTCGGCGTACATACATACGCAGGCGTGCGGCGACGGCGACGGCAACCGACGATGTCGGCGTACATACATACGCACGCGTGCAGCGATGGTGACCGACGACGTCGGCTCTTTCATGCCTGTACAAAGGTACAAACAGAACTATCTAAGTCCAACTTGGCCTCAAGTGATTGCTAGCTCATGAACTGATTGCTTTAATGCAGGGGTGCACATGCTCGCAAGTAATGAAACCATATATTTCAGGAATCCCATATGCCACTACCTAGATTTACAGTTCTGCGTATGTTTTTGATATTTTTGCGTTGTATATATACACATTATGCAATAATCAACTAGCTACTTTTTAATGTTTTAATTTATCACAGCCACTTTGTAATTACCGACGGTACCATAAGTTTCGTGTCAAGGTTGAAGATGAGAAGCTTGCAAAATTATTTGACGCTTGGCCTGAGACTGCAATTGCGTTGTCTGAATGCCTAATGGTAAGCTTTGCTTAATAAATTGTTTAACGCTTTTTTATTTTACTATATATGTGTGCAAAAGATATAATGTCTATATTTGTAGATTATGCTGTCTTTTCATCACGGAGGACGATTCAACATGTTATCGTTCGACATGAAGGACAGGGTTGTCTTCATTATTGATCCAACACCTCTACCCGGATGGGTTCCAACGGATAAACCATCCGGTTACTATCTTGATAGAATACAAAAAATTGGTATAATATTCGATCGTGCTATGAGGATAGTAAATCCCTCATGGAACGACGATATCTATGATTGGCGTATTGTAGTTCCAAAGTCTGTTCCAAAAACAATAGACCCGTAAGTTATTTACACATGCTTAGTAAATAGTTAAATTTTTGTGTACTTACATGTAGCAATTAAATGTTGTGCAGGAACTTGACAGGTTATTTGGTCATGAACTTCATGCACATCTGGAATGGTCAACAGTTTAATGCACGGATCTGCATGGTCGGTACTCTCTATTTTATTAATCACATTTTGTAAGGTTGTAAAGTAGGTCTATACTGATGATGCTCTACAATGTACTTACAGGGTTCACTTATCCTCAGGAAGTGCTTCTTAATTGAAATGCTAAAATATAAGTGGAATGAGTGCGCAGAAAACATCCCTCAAGACATAAGAACAAGTCTTAAGAGCATACGGGAAACTTTTAGCGCAAAATATTATTGAGTGTTATATCTTCATTTTTGTATTTGCATATGGGCACTGTGATTATTTATTATTAAATGTTATATTCATATTTATCTTCTCATTTAATTGATAAGCGGGTGTACTGCCGTTGTAGCGTTAGCACGGGCACTATACTAGTGCTTCTATTATACACACTAGTCGCTAACCCATGCATTCGCATGGGCTATAGATAATATATGCATTTGCATACTTTCAGTGCAATATGTTGATAAGATAAATGATTTCAGAACTTAGGTTGAAAATATATTGGATATATAGAAATTTGGCTTCATAATCTACTTAGACTCGAACAATTTGGTTCTAATTGAAACACTTCTTTTAAAAATAAAAGTTATAGATAGAAATATACTAACTCTACTTAGGACAATATACTTGAACTCTATGCAATCTTTCCAGACCTAATATAGGTATAAATTGGGTGCACTTTATGGGTGGCTTGAATGACTAGTGGATGGATGAGATGCTAACTTAAGCCATACTCAAGCGAATGAGGATCGTTGGATCAAGGGTTCGCGGGTGGAGTAGTGGTTATGTTAAGAGTTAAATTGTTAAAACCTGTTATATTGTTGGATTGCGGATTAACCCCACGTATGAGTGAGGGAGTGAATCTCAATCCTTGATGAGGTCTCTTAAGAGCCAAGAAGGTCATCTAAGGGTGGTGATTGCTCCCACCATGTATGAGTGAGGGAGTGAATCTCAACCCTTGAAGAGGTTTCTTAAAGGCTAAAAAGGTCATCCAAGGGTGGAGGTTACTCCTAGTGTGCTATAAATGATTTTTGATTCTTTTATACTCCTTTGAGCTTTGCCCACCTTGAAGTGAGGCTTTGTAACCATTCCTCTCTAAGCAATGCAAGATTCAAGTTCATCTATGTTCTGAAATTTATTTTATTTCTTGCATTTTCTTGGTTCTTTCTTGTAACTTGAGCTTTGCTTTTCTCCTTCTACTTGCTGTGTTTCTATTTGATCTAGGATGTGTAAGGGGTTGAGTAACTCATGTAGAATATGTCTCAGTCTAGTAAGATCCATTAGAACATTTCTTGCTCAAGTTGTGCTTGAAACATCGAGTTTTTGATTTGAAATCGCTATTTTTGGTGCAGCTTTAACTATTTGCTTGAAAGGTTAAGACTTTGGGCTAAGTTTTGAAATTCCTTTTGGAATCATGATCCTGAGGTCCTTATCTTTCTATGTTTCAACTTTCATCAATTTTTGATAAGTAGATCAAAAGTTATTGAAGTTTCTTCGCAGTCAAGTTTCTGAAACTATTGTTTTTATGTAGCATGGATGTTGAGCTAGATAGGTCTCTCATTTTGGCTTAATTTTCATGAATCTGAGGATTTTATCTTGCTATGATTCAAATTTCATCAATTTTGGATGAGTAGATCTAAAATTATTAATGTTTCTTGACGGGCAAGTTTGATATTTCTACTCATTCGAGTTACTTAACTTACTGCTCCATTCATCCTATTTTTGGTGTTCTTGAACCTAGTGTTTGCACCATAACACTAGTGTTATTGAAGAGATATTTGAGAGGGATATTTTATTTGGCTCCTATTCACCCCCTTCTATTCGCCCCAACCACATTCGAGCAAACTATCCCAAGTTGGAGAAGAGCAAGAATGACTACAGTGGTGTGGAAAGAATGACTATACTGACAAGAACTGCAACAAGAAGGCTCCAGCTCGAGATCTTGCGCATGAGAAGAAGTACAACATGTTCTTTCAGAACAAGAAAATCTTCCACCGTGTCCTCACAACACTCGACGACATCTCTCTCTCCAACATCGAAACATGAAGCAACGATGAAGGAGAGGATGATTCGCAAGAGAAGACCAAGGGTAGCGATGACTTACTGGCTTGTGCTTAATGGCAGACGAGAATGGCATCAGTGATAATGAGCTCTACATTCATATGATGTGCCTAATGAAAGCTAGGAATATTTCAAGCTAGAGCTAGGGCTAGATGTTTGGAGCTTGAGAAGAAGGTAGATGACTTGTCAAGGGAGCTTACTTCGCTTAGATCTAGTCCCTCCCGTGGCACTGATGATTGCTCTTTGTGTGATGCCTTACTTGTAGAGTTGGAGAACGTAAGGATCTTGCATGATAGTGTGTTGTCTGATCTTGAAGTTCTTAGAGTGAAGGATGCTTGTGTTTCTCATGCTCCTACTTTTACATTATGCAAAAATTGCCCTAGGTTGCTCGCTGAGATTAATGATTTAAACTGCCACCTTAGAAAGCTTTCTACTAGAAATGATGAACTTGAACAATTTGCTTCAAAGGACCCAATCAGCTCATATGAAGGCTATATGGAACTAAAACTTGATAATGATGCTTTAAATGTCAAGTGTGAAATTTTACCAAAGACCTACTAGCTAAATCATAAGATGCTTGTGTGCGATGTAATGGGTTTGAGGGGAACATGGATAGGATCCATGACGAGCTTAGGACTAATCTTGAATACTAGAGTTCTAGGATTAGGAATGTCAAGTGCATTTCATGTGAGGCCCTCAAGATTGAGGTAGCCGTGCATAGAGAGAGATATGCACGTGCTGTTCATTCTTCCACTTCTGACTCTTCATCATTTTCTTCTCCCTGTGTTTTTATGTGCTTCTCTCTATCAAGAGTGTGATTACCTCATAAGCACTCTTGAGAAGTTTGTTGAAGACAAGAAGAAACTCAATCTTATCTTGGACCAATACAAAATCTGTAGATTCAATCAGGGTCTAGGATTTGATTTTCGATGAGAAGGTTGTTCCTCCTGTATCTTCAGCCTCTAGTAAGGTGGACTGCTTTTACTCCTTCTGTCTGAATGATGGACATTTGGTTGAGTTCTGTTTTAGGCGTGCCAAGATTGCACGGCATGAGCGTGTTCGTGCTCTTAGGGGTATTCAGGGTCATCGCTAGACTCAGAGTGCTCCTAAAGCACCTTCTGCATTATTGATAGTGTCCAGGACTTGGTTTTTAGGTTGTTTGTTTTGGTTATAGTCCTGGAGCTGTTTGTGGTAAGAGTTTCTGTCGTTCTCTTGATATTCCTCAATTTCCCATCGAGGTGGGTAATAGCGATGTGAGTTTTCTCCTACCACTAGGAGGTTTGGGCAGCGTTACTGGGTTGGTCCAGCCTTTGCACATCAGTGGACAACCCAGCTCCAGCTTCCAGACCCTCTGCAGGCGCAGCTTCCAAATTTGTGAGAGTTGAGCCACAGAGAGACGTTAGAGTTCAGTTTTCTATATCTACAGCCGGTACTCGTCCTCATCGTGTGACTCAGTATTGGTTTTGGGCTGACGCTATAGCTACTTCTTATCATGTGTCCAATTGAGTCTTCTTGAGAGCACACTTGCACCGCACTTCATATGAGTTGAGGTATGGGCGAAAGCCTAGTGTTGAACATTTTTGAGTTTTTGGTTGCAATTGGTATTGAATAAATGCATGTAATTGAGAGAGAATAAATAGGGGTATAGTAAGAAAAGCCTTATTAAATCTACATGCAAGCCTTATATTTCTAAACAAAAGATTTCGAACTATAGACCTTATAATTCTGAACAGAGGGAGTAGGTTACTGACTTCTCGTAGCTACAGGGTCTAGAGTAGTGAGATGGGTAAGATTATAGAGATCTATCAAGTCACCTTTGATGAGGCTACTCTAGGAGCTAGATCAGATATCTCAGGCTCTTCTTCTATCTCCAAGACCATCTTTTTAGAGGATGAGGATGATGGAGATGACGGTACTCTACCTGATCCAATCCCCTCTTGTAACATCCCAAAATTTGGCCTATAATTTCACTTATGTGCATTTTGGTGATTTTCTGAATTTATTGGATTTTTCCAGAAATTATTTGAATTTATTTTAATTAAGTATATTGAACCTTTAGTGAAAACTAAATGTATATATAGATAAAGTTAATATAAAGTTTTACCAAAAATATTTTATTTGAGCTCAGAATGTCTCAAATTATTTATGAGAATTTTCCTGGATTTTTCCTGATATTTTAATTGCCCTAAATGAATTAATCTAATTTCGGGAATTATTTTAAATCAAAAGCTTTTGAAAAATCTTGGAGCGATCTTGGGCCAAGCCCGGACTATGCGTCTTGTGACCCATCGCGGTGCGGCCGTCGGCCAACCGCCATGCCGCTGCGTGTGGCCAGTTGGATCGGATCATACTACCGCTCCTTTCGCGAAACCCTAGCGCCTTGGCCGTTGGATCAAGATCGCGCGGTGAGGATTCCTTGCGTTGTTTTGGAAAGATCTGATCGCATCCGTTGATTTTGGAAAGAGCGGATCGGATCGTATCGCGTTCGGAGGAATCATAGCCGTTCATCGCAGATCGGGCGGACGCGATCATCGTCTCCGATTCGGTTTCGAATCCGCCGCCGCCAGCGTGATTTTAGGGTTGCCGTTTTAAGCGCGCATGCCGAGGCTATAAAAGGCGTGGGCACACCGAGGTTCCTCATCGCCTTGCGCTTCGATCGCTCTAGTCTTCGCCGTCGAGTCGCCGTCGCCGTGCGATGAGAGCTCGCCGCGATTTTAAATAGCGCCACGGTCGTTTTCTTTAGTTTGCGTCTCGTCAAGCCGCCGTTCGCGAATCGGTTCGGATCCGGGCTCGTCGCGTCAAGCCGCATCGGGTAGCCACTTCATCCCGCCGAGTCGCGCGAACGCCGTTCGGGTGGTCGTCGTTCTCGCTCGGTGCGGCATCGCCGCGCCGTCTTTGCCATCTTCGTCGGAAGCTTCATCGGCCGTTGGATCTTCGTCGGACCGCTGCGATCGCGCCACGTCTCGGTAAACGATAACGGCTCGGGTAGCGTCGGCCGTTGGATCGAGTTTGTTCGGTTGAGATCGCGCGCGTGTGCGTTAGGCGTTAGCCGTTGGATCGTCGCCGGATGTGCGCGCGTGTCGAGCATCGGCGCGGGTGGCGTTGCTGACCGATCGATGTCTTGCAGCGTGTCGGCGCGTGGCGCGGCGCCATGGGCCACGTCCACGGTGGACCAGAGGCGGTCCCATGGACCGAGTCCATGGACCAGGCGACATGTCAGCGCCTGATTGGTCCGAGTCAGGGCTGACGTCAGCATTGCGCAATGAAGATCTTTTCTAATAGAAAAATAATTCTGAAAAATCGGTTATTCTATTTTCTGTATTTTCAGTATTTATTCAAACTTCAAAAGGCTATATCTTTTGCATTTTAACTCGGATTTGAGTGATTCAAATTTCTAAAAATTTGTAAAATCAAGATATATTTATTGGTGAATTTTATTTTATTTTTGAAGTTTGGTTGCTCTCTGTTTTGGTGTTTATTTGCTATTTTGGCATCGTTTCGCGTAGACGTTGAACCGCTTTCGGTGATCGGAGGAAGATTCATCGCTTCAAGACCCAAGCTCAGAGCAAGACCAGCACCTACTCCAAGGCAAGTTGTGCTTTGATCATGTTGCACCTAATTTTCACCAAATTGCTATTTTGTCTATTAAACTTTATGCATGATAATTTATGTGTATAAATGATTTCAATTAATCTGGGAATTAGATAATATGCCTATTTGAATTAAATCATACCTTGTCAATTATATGCCATGATCTGTTTGTCACCCTAGGATGTGGAACTATAGTTGGTTAATATTGATAATCAACATGGGCTAGTTAGACCGTCATAGATTGCTTAGCCATGCCACGTCATCACATGTGTCCGAATGTTGATACTTAATCTTGACTAATGGAATATGGAACAATGTTTATGAATTGGTGTGTCATGTCTTTGTCATGCACCGTGATATCAAGTTGTCGTGGCGAGGAGGTCACACATCTAGATTGAAATGTTGATGGCATGTGGTGCTTGGTAATCAAGCCGGGGTGGTAATGATTTTAGATTGGGGCAAGTGGCAAGGCGGTGTGCCAAGGTGGGCCGAGGATGGCGGGGTATGTGGAAGTCTTGCCTTAATCACTTTAAGGACTTAACCTTGCAAGCCTTTGACCTGAGTCCTTCTTGCAACCACATGTCTAGAATGGGACAGCCTAGCTGAATAATTTGTGAAACCTAGATTTCGGTACTGTCGTGGTGAATAGTGAGTTCAGGTTACGGTTTAACTCACATGGCGCAAGAGGGGGCCTGTTGTGGTGGTTTAACCCTTGATGTTGAAACCTTAGCGAGCGATCTTGGGTCTAGGTGTAGCATTGTAAAGGCTTTGTTATGATCACTCACCTTGGTGGTGTTTGGTTGTATCGTGTGGGTAAAGTGCATAACCTCTGCAGAGTGTACAATCTATTCGAATAGCCGTGCTCACGGTATTGGGCAATGCTCGGAATTACAGTTAAGGGTTAGACTTTTGTTAAACAAAAACCTATTGGGATGGCAAGGTGCCATGGAAGGTGGAAAATAATTTAGGATTGAGAAACTTGGTTACTTGAAATCTGAATTTATTAATTCTTGTATTTGTTTTAATGCTTTCCAATCTATTTATTGTATTCTTGTTAAATGCTGCTTTATTGCAAAATACCCTTATTAGCCATTCCTTTGGATTAAGCCAAGCATATAGAATATTAGACTTGCATTATTGTGCACAACTTGTTGAGTGCTTTATGTACTCACCCCAACAACAACAACTTCGTAAGAGGAGGAGTCTACGCCTTCGTGGAGGAGGATTATATGGATCACGAATGCTTAGGGTCCGAGCCTCATCGGTTGCTGTGGCGAATCGGAGCGCCATGCGTTTATTCTATTTCATTGCTTTTCATTGATACTTTTATTTAAGCCTGTGAGGCATTATTCATGTAAGACAACAGTTATTATTAATCATTGAAGTTTATGCTATATTTATTGTATGCGACTATGATAGCATCTATGTTGCGCTTGTGTGCACTAGCGTGATCCTGGACTAGTGCAGTATACACAGAGGGTCCGGATTTGCAAATTCGGGTCCCGACACCTCTGCACCTGAGGTGCTTCTTGTTTCTATCTCTGCACCTCGGAATGATCAGTCCTTATCTTTAGACTCTTCTGCGGCTAGTGGCTCTATGATGAGGACATCCTTTCTACTAATACAACCACACCTACTACTCCTCATCAAATTTACAAGGACCAATCATGGCTGCACCCCCTTGTCTCCTCTTCCTTTATAAGCTGGCCGTAACCCTAGGGAAAGGTGGGTTTTTGTTTAGTCGTGGTTTTTCTCGATGAAACTATTTGGTATTCTTTTGTTTGGCTAGATCAACAGCAATAACATGCTTCTGAACTCTGTATCAATACTTAAATTATATTTGCAATTTCAAATTACTCTTTACTTTGTTGTTGCTTGTTCTTCGATTGCTTGCATGAATTGATCTTCATGATCAGTTCGATCGTGCTTCTAACTAGGTCGATAACAATCCCAGAGTTGGTTTTTCTCGATGAAACTATTTGGTATTCTTTTGTTTGGCTAGATCAACAACAATACCGTGCTTCTGAACTCTGTATCAATACTTAAATTATATTTGCAATTTTAGATTACTCTTTACTTTGTTGTTGCTTGTTCTTCGATTGCTTGGCGTATCAGTTGTGTATGGTTGGTAGCTGGATCGCAAGAGTCGTCTCCACAAATAAAAGTTATCTTTCTCATCGAAAGATTGGTACCAACAACTAGCATCACTCTGCTCCCACCTCATCTATTCATGAGGTAGAGGGTACTTCTGCTTTTGGACCTTCTCGTCGTATTCAGCGGCATCATCCAATTAGTCATATGATAGATGATCTGTCTGAGTGTGTCGCGCGCTCAAAGTCAGTCTTATCTCTCTTCTGTCTTAACTCTGCCTTTGTTGTTTCTTTTAAGCCAAAGGATGTTTCTCATACCTTGTTAGATGAGTCTTGGATCAATGCTATGCATGAGGAAATTGAGAACTTTGAGAGAAACAAGGTCTAGTAGCTTGTTGAGTCTCCATCTGGTCATAATGTCATTAGGACCAAGGGATGTTAAAGAACAAGCAAAGTGAGAATATGGTGGTCATTAGGAATAAGGCTATGCTAGTCGCTCAGGGATTTACTCTAGTTGAAGGTCTTGACTTTTGTAACGACCCCCATTTTCGCATAAATGCAAAAATGAGAATCTATATGCATTCTGTACTAGTCCCATAATCAGTAGCTAGTACACACAATTACAACAATTAGAATCACAACTATACACAATATTATAAAGCAAAAGCTATTTATACATTGTATTTTACAACTCAGAGTATATACATAGCAACAGAAGAAGCAAAGTCTTGTAGTGTGCCCATCCAATCCCTCAGGCAACTGACAAGGCATAAATCCCTAGAAAGATCACATCATTAGAATTCCCACGTCCTGTGACGAAAAGTAATCTTCAGAGCTTCGCTTTCTTATCAACCTAAAATAATAGATTAAACAAGGTTGAGTACTTTCGTACTCCGCAAGACTTAAGTGGTATTTGCAAATGCAATAATGCAGGCTATATCAAAGGAGGCTACTACAGTTAATTTGTATAAAGAGATATTGAATTTGTAAATCAAGTTGTCATTTGCAAACGAAATTTTTAAGAGCAAATTTGACTAATAAGAACTAGATAAAGCATAAGTAATACTCACAGCCCTTCGCGAGCATTAAATAATCCAACGATCCAATAACCCAATTCTAACATAGGCATTCCTTTGCCAACACATAACCATTCATCCAATAATCCAATCATGCCATAACCATTCCTTGCCAACACGTGGCAAAACAAATGAAACCAAGCCCTTTTGAAAATAACAAAACATTTAACTAGTGCCAGTTCACCAAGTTTCCCATAATCACGGGTACAGCTAATCGATTAGATTTACATTCTGCAAAGGTGTACAACTTTACCTATAAGAAATGATCATCTCTTTGTGCAACACAATTAATACACTTCCTTTGGTGTGCTACAGAGAGTCATGACATAGTCGTTACATTACATAGACCTAACTTTGCACCATCATTGGTGACGGAAAACCCTTGTTATGGAAGAAGAAACATAATTAAGTAAAACATAACAGTTCATCTCTGTATATAGATCAATATCGTTGGCAGTCCATCTCTGCAAGAAACGATTTCTTCCCATAACAAGGCATACACCGTTATATCGGCAAGCATTGTTCCCAACACCGCAGTGAGGGCACCCCTTCGAGAAAACCTTGAAAGGAGAGCCCGTACTACTTCAGCCTACCAATGTGCAAAGCTAAATCTACATAACTTAATAGATTAAGGCTGGCCCACACCAGCACTTGTGGTTGTACGGATTTATCTTGGATCATACAACACTATGTTCAGTCATTAACCCGACACGGACAATAATATCCCCCTACACTATGTACAAGTCCATCTTTTGCACAACCGGCTATTGCCAATAATTATCCGCGTCAAAACCATAGTTTTGATTTTTGGGTTTTTAACCAAAATACCAGTAACCAATAGTGTCATATCCAGCATTTTCAATTTCTGAAGAAACAATTTTGATCTAATCATTTACATCATTGGTTCTAAAGCATGTCTAAGCATGGTAATATGTAATTGTATATTCCCATGTTGACATTATGTATTGTCTAACCTTATTCTATGGTTATCAAGGTTCATATGTCAATATTTATTAAGGAAGTTCCAAGAGATAACAGGTATATCTACCAATACCACAAAATAGCTGATTTACAGAAATAAGCGCATGCATGAAACAATTTGATAAAAAAAGAAAAATTAAATACTGGGATCAATATGATCAAAGGGGTGCTTGCCTTGCTTAATTGTCGCTTATGACGAAGTCATGGTCGTAGCTGACGGTGTCGACGACGGAGCTAATGATGTTGAGTTCTACACATCATTTCAACGGGAACATAACAAATAATCACATTAATAAGGGCAAAAAGAAGACAGATAGAAAATCAAATAAAGACTTGCTATAAGAAACAGATGTATATTATTTTATAGATTATTTATTCTTGTTTTACGAATTATAGATGCTAAAATTATTTGGATTAATGAAAGTAAACATTAGTTAAAGGTTTCATAAACTCAATTACTCATATAATGTGTTCTTGGTGACCTTAACACTTAAGGTTATTGCATTAGCAGGATTCATAAGAATAGCTAATTGAAATAAGAGTATTTTTCCAGATTATGGTTGTCAGGGACTGGTTACCCCACACAGGCAATGACCGCTGGGCCCGAGCTCACTCGACCAAGGATTGAGCTCACTCGACCAAGAGCCCAGCTCGCCATTAAGGTCGGGCCCGTAAGACTCGGTCGGATTGTGGAAACCGACGGTTACCAGGTCAAGGAGGGGCCCTTAAAGGTTGAGTTAAGGCGAACGTGGGCAACGGTTCCCAAAGCCATTACCGCCATACTTCATTACGCATCATATCCGGATCTGGCGCCACTCCCCCGAGGATCTCGCTCAGCCGTTTTACTGTAATGAGCTAAGCAGTAGAGGTATAAAAATCTTCCCCCTGCGCGGGAAGAAAGTGACAACACAGGCAGTATACAGGACACGACACAAAGAACCAGTGTTCGACCTCGGCTCGAGCACCCTTTGTATTCAACCACAGTACATCATCGTCTACCTTTCGCCTCCGGGCAAGAATGGAGTAGAGCTGTTACCCGCACTGGGGGCTCGAACTAGTATAACTCCTCGCGTCAACTGCTCTCTTGTTCTCACCATTAGCGGCGATCAGAGTTCCTCCCTTCGGGCGAGCACGATCTTGGGTTCCACTCCTACATCACTACCCCCTTCTTCTTGCGGTCAGGCGATCCCGATCGTCGACAGTTGGCGCTCACCATGCGGCCCGAGAGTTTCTCTTGTTCGAAGGAACTTCGTCGCTTCAATATCACCAACGCTTTCGTCTTCAAACGACAACATGTGGCATTCAGCGAGTGCAGAATCTGATGCGGTTTCCGAGCACAAAAGCTCCACATCCATGTTCTCGCCCTCGCCACAACCGCGCGAATGCCTTGTCTTCATGGCTGACAGCCGTGGGGTGATGAGGGTGTGGGGGATCGTGACTCGAACACCCCGGAGGAGGCACGTCGGCTCGGGTTACCATCGACCAGGCTACCACCACTCTCCGATGGGAGGATCATGGGGGGAATCGCACCTCGTTCGGGTAGCCTAACCCTGCCCGCCTAGGCAATTTCACCAGCTCGGAGCACTTGCGAGCCATCGCCCGGGTTATGGCCGATCCCGCTCAGGCGAGGTCAGCTCTTTTCGGGCGGGCTCTCGCCGATGAGCTCGACAAGGCGGCCGATGAGGTCGAGCCTTCACAGTGAGGGCGAAGCCGGCGCCCTGGGTCTCACTCTCTGGCGAGCGATGGCAACTCCTCACGTAGACGTCGACACTCTCGCCGGTCACCTTCATATAGACGAGCCCGGAGTTCGTCCCGGTCGCCTCCATATCGTCAGGCTCAGAGCGCATCCTGTGAATGTGCACGACATCGACAGAACGGCAACAACATCTTTTCGAGCAGCCGCACGTCCGAAAGCCTTTCTCCAGACATCCCACCCAGGCATCAAAACATCCACGACCGCCCATGCTATCACACCGATGACGCCCGTGCCAACCGTCACAATCGACGCGGGCCGCACCACCAACCTGAGTACGGACGCTACGATGACCACGACTCTAGCTCCAGTAGCGACAACCGCCATGCTCGACGTGGCGCTGCGCCGCCCTACGGCTGCCCAGCATACTTCGCTGGCCTTCGTCGGGTGCACTGGCTGGCCCGATTTAAACCCGCTGCAATCGAGCAGTTTAACGGAACCAAAAACCCCAATGAGTTCATCTCGATCTACTCAACCGCAATCCTAGCAGCTGGTGGGGATGAGGTTGTGATGGCCAATTACCTCCCGACGATGCTGAACGGCGCGATGCGTACTTGGCTCTTCAATCAGACGCTTGTCACCTTTCGATCATGGCACCAGATACAGAACGCTCTCCATTTCAACTTTCAGAGCTGCTATGAGCGCCCTGGACGGGAGAAGGATCTGGATCGTATCATCCAAGGGAATAACGAGATTCTCTGTGACTTCTTGCATCGATTCATCCGCATGAGGAATTCGATCCCGAGCGTCTCCGACGAAGCCGTTATCAAGGCCTTCAAGTTTGGCGTCCGTGATCGGTGTCTCACCGAGGACCTGGAGATCACGGCAAATCTCGACGTCAACAAGCTATTCCGGATGGTGGAATGATATGTGGACGCGGATGACGTTGTACGCTAGAAGAGTGATTATGACTAGGGCATGCTCGGCTTCAACATCGATGAGGCCGAACCATCTAACGCCAAGGGAGATGGCTCGGATCCGCAAGCTAAAAAGCGGAAGAGAGACCACGGCAGCGGCGGTGGCCGGCTGCTCGTGGTCATTGCGATGAACAGCGAGCGCGAGGTAATGGAAGTGCGGCATCCCGACCAGGGGCAGCTGCGACCCGACCAGGGAAGACCTCGACCTCTACAAGGTCGACCACGACCTCAACGAACACAATACCGACCCCAATAGGGGCAGAATTGGCTTGGGCCCCAACAAGGTGATGCCCAACTACAGGGTTTCGAGGTGTGACCCAGGTATGATTCTGACAAGTTCTTCCTGTTCCATAAGGCCCATGGCCACGACCTGCAAAAACTGCAGGACTTGGCAGAACAAGCTGGACACCTTTTACGACGAGTGTGGAGAGATGCCCACGCTCCCGAAGGAGGATAGTGACCCGATAGGGTCAATGCCGGTGAGGACTTGGAAGGCCTCGACCTGGAGTTTTAGCAGGGCAACCGCCGCGTTGATGTAATCTTCGGTGGGTCGTCGGCGTATCAATCTCAGCATGAGCTCAAAGACGCTGCGCGAACCGTATACCAAGCCTTTTCTGGGAAGCCCGCTGACCAGCCCAGCAAGTGGGCTGGAATCCCGATTATTTTCTCCTGGGATGATGCTTCCCCAGGAATGGCCAAGGATCTCAAGACCGCTCTGGTCGTGACCCCGACCATAAGCAATACTGTGGTCGAGCGAGTCATGGTCGATGGGGGCAGCTCCCTAACTTGCTCTTAGCAAGCACGCTAGACCGAATGCAGATTCCCCTATCAAAGATCAAGAACGTAGCAGTTCCCTTCTTCGGCATTGTACCAGGGAGCTCCAACACACCACTCGGGCAAGTGGTTTTGCCCGTTACCTTCGGCGACTCCGCCAACTTCTGCACCGAGCTGGTTACCTTTGAGGTGGTCAACGGAGACCTTCCCTACAACGCCATACTCGGGCATTCGGCGCTGATTAAGTTCATGGCTGCAAACCATTACAGCCACCGCTGCATGAAGCTTCCAGGGCCCAATGGCGTCATATCAGTCAGCGACGACCTCAAGGCAGCGTACGGTTGTGAGGAGAAGGCCTTGGCACTCGCCGGCATGCTGCCCCAGCGAGTCTCCGAAATAGCTTCGAAAAATGCCCGCCGCAAGACGACAATCCAGCCCAGTGGTGTGACGAAGGCTATGCAGCTCGAAGAGGGCAACTCGAGCAAGAGCGTCCACATCGCCGTCGAGCTCAATTTGAAATAGGAACTCGAGCTCATCACCTTCCTTCGTGCCAACAAAAACATATTCGCTTGGGAATCGGCAGACATGTCAGGAGACTCGAGGGAGGTGATCGAGCACAAGTTGCAAATAAGGCCTGGCTGCCGACCAATACGCCAGAAGCTGCACCGCTTCTCTCCCAAAAAGATGATGCTAATAAAGGAATATCTTGACAAGCTCTTAAAGGCCGGCTTCATTCATGAGATTGACTATTCCGAATGGCTAGCTAACCCAGTTATCGTGCAGAAGAAAGGTGGGAAGTGGAGGATGTGCGTCGACCATACGGGCCTGAACTAGGCGTGCCTGAAGGATAATTTCCCTCTTCTGCGCATAGACCAGATCATCGATTCCACCGCAAATGCCAAGATGCTGAGCTTTCTCGATGCTTACTCTGGCTATCATCAAATCAAGCTCGCAGTCGACGACGAAGACAAGACGGCCTTCATCACGCCGTTTGGAATGTTCTGCTACATGACCATGTCGTTCGACCTGCACAATGCGGGCACGACATTTTAGCGGTTGATGTTCAAAACCTTTGAACCTCAGATTGGCCTCAACCTCGAGGTCTACATCGACGACATCATCGTCAAGAGCTCTTGTGAATATGAACACATCAACGACCTTGTGGAGACCTTTGCCAAACTGAACAAGCACGGCATCAAACTCAACCCCGAGAAGTGCGTGTTTGGCGTGACCTCGGGCACAGTGCTTGGCTACATGATCGGGGGCTCGAGGGTCGGCCCGAACCCAGAGAAAATCGAGTCAATCAAGAAGATGGCTCCTCCAACATCAACAAGACAGGTCCAGTGCCCCACCGGCTGCATGGCCGCTCTCTGTCGGTTCATTTCAAGGCTCGGTGAGCGCAGATTACCGTTCTTCAAGGCGTTGCGCAAGCACAGGGGCATCGAATGGACACCCGAAGCTCAACGATCCTTTGATGAACTGAAAGCATATCTGTTGAGCCCACTACTGCTCACAACCCTGAGGTAGGGAGAAACGCTACTGCTTTACCTCACAGCCATGACCCAGGCTGTCAGCGTTGTCCTGGTGGCTGAGTGCGGTGGTTGGCAACAGCCAATCTACTACGTCTACGAGGTACTCCATGGACCAAAGGTGCGCTACCCCGAGGTCCAGAAGCTGCTCTATGCCCTCTTCATGGTTCGCGCAAACTCCAACACTACTTCCAGGCGCACACGGTGGTTATCCCGAGCGGATTCCTGCTCGACGAGATCGTAAGGAACCTAGAACCTAGAGGTCGCATTGCCAAGTGGGCCATGGAGTTGGGAGAATTCGACATACGGTTTGTAGCACGCACCACCATTAAGTCGCAAGCGCTAGTTGACTTCGTGGTTGAGTAGACGTCACAGCTGACAACTGAGCCTGAGGTTGAGGAACAGAAGCCCTGGAGGATGTACTTCGACGGCTCCAGGTCGTTCGAGAGCTCGGGGGCTAGTATCCTCATCATCACACCCCGAGGAGATAAACTGAGGTATTTGATTCGCTTTGGTTTTCCCCCAACTAATAACATGGCGGAGTATGAGGCCCTTTTGGCGGGTCTTCGAGCCTGCAAGTCACAGGGTATGCACCGGCTGGTCGTCAAGGGTGACTCCCAGCTCGTCGTCAACCAGTACAACAAAGACTACCAGTGCTCGGAGGGCTCGATGGCCAGGTACCTCGCCGAGGTGCGCAAGATGGAGAAGTGGTTCCGGAACTTGAAAATCAAGCACGTGCCCAAGAAGGACAACTCCAGCGCCGACCTCCTATCCAAGCTCGGGTCTTCTGGCGATGAGATTCTGCCAGATGTCATCCTCGAGACCTTGGCGACACCCTTCATCACTGACCAAGAAGATTCGATCGCCCTCCTCGAGAGTGTTCCCTCGTGGATGGAGCCGATTACCCAGTACCTCGACTGGGGCGAGCTCCCAGATGACCCAGCTGAGAGGAGATGAATTAGGTGCTGAGCGAGCTCATACAAGCTCGTTAACGGGCAACTCTATCGCCAGGGCACCCTGGGTGTTTTGTTGAAGTGTGTTGCCACCGAGGAAGATAAGTACCTGCTCAATGATATCCATTCGGGCCTTTGCGGTGCGCATTCCTCTTTCAGGACTATGGTCGGGAAATCATTTCGCATGGGATTCTATTGGGCAACGGCGCTCTAGGATGCGCGGGACATCGTCCGCACCTGTCGAGCCTGCCAGTTCCATCTCGAAAGACGCATCAGCCGGCTTACGCCCTCCAGACCATCCCACTCGTGTGGCCATTCTCGACTTGGGGCCTTGACATCCTTGGCCCTTTCCCTCAAGCGGTCGGGGCGAAGAAGTTCCTGTTCATCGCCATCGATACTTTCACCAAGTGGATCAAGGCCGAACCAGTCTCGGCCATCATCTCCCGGGCTGTAGTAAGGTTTTTTCACTCGTTTGTGGTAACAAGGTATGGAGTCCCATGCAGGATCATCACCGACAATGGATCGTAGTTTACCAGTGAGCTATTCCAAGAATACTGCAAAGACATGGGCACCAGAGTCTGCTATACCTCGATGGCTCTCCCGTATAGCAACGGAGCTGTCGAGCGCGCCAATGGACTGATCGTCCAGGGTGTCAAGAGACGAGTCTTCAATGAGCTCGAACAACATGGCCGGGCCTGGGTGGACAAGCTTCCCACCGTTCTTTGGTCCGTTCGCACCACGACCAGCCAAGCGACAGGGTCTACCCCTTTGCAGCTCATGTTCGGTGCTAAAGCCGTCCTACCTGCTGAGGTCACACTAAGCTCCGCTAGGGTCAGCTAAGTCGACCAAGTCGACTTCGAGCAAGAGCTGTCTCTCGACCTTGCCCTAGCGGAAGAAGTAAGGAGCCGTGCACTGCTACGATTGGTGCACTACCTGCAAGCACTTCGTAGGCATGCGTCTCAATCGGTTCGACCTAGGGAGCTCCGAGTTGGGGATCTGGCCGTAAAACGAATTCAGGGCTCGACCAACACCAAGTTGTCCCCAAAGTGGGAGGGCCCCTACAGCATCTTTTCAGCAGATTGCACAGGAGCTTATCGACTGGTGATGCCCGATGGTAGAGAGCTCACGAACTCATGGAACATCGACCAGCTTTGACAATTTTATGTGTAACACTCTTGCCTTAGTTCGCAATAAAAACTTTTTTATTATTCATGATCGTGCCTTCTTTACATTTCCTTGCATTTTTTGAGCCTCGACTAGAGCATCGCGATCTCGCGGTACACCTCCAGGGGCCACACTAGTAATAAGCCGATTCTTATCGCATCACGGCTCCCCCCTGTAGCAGAACTTGGACCAGAGACTGCGCTCAGATTCGAGCAAACATGTATGCTTCACGCAAAGGTCAGGCCTGAGTGCTGCCAAGCCCGACCTGAGCACATTAAGACCCTTCGTACGCTCGAGTTCACCTTTTAATTTTCCTGAGCTCGACCTTCCTCACACAGGGCTATTGTTGCTAAATGACTTCGCTTCAAGTCTTTACAGGCCTCCTTAATAGGTCGGAGTTGTTAAACAACCCATCACGACGTTGCTCAACCTCGACTACAACGACCTACTTCTCCCACAAACTGCGCCCAAGGCCAGCTAGATAAGGGAGTACTCACTACTCTTTTTTGCCTATATGTGTGCCTCTTTACACTTCTTTACATCTCCTATTCCTCGACCCGAGCATTGTCATCTCGAGGTTCACCTCTAGGGGTCACGCCAGCAGTAAGCCGATTCTTATCGCGTCATGGCTCCCCCCTATAGCAGGACTTGAACCAGAGGCCACGCTCGAGTTCGACGAGTATACGTGCTTCGCTCACAGGTTAGGCCTGAGTGCTGCCAAGCTCAACCTGAGCGTTTTTAAGATTTATCGTGCGTTCGAGTTCGCCCTTGAGTGTTCCCAAGTTCGGCCTCGCCCGCGCGGGGGGCGCGATTATTGCTGCTAAACGACTTCGCCTTAAGTCTTTTACAGGTCTCTCCCTCATGACTCCGACCAGTGCGAGGTCACGATGCCCGATCTCGACTACCCCGACTGCGATAGCCTTGACTAGCATGGGATTGAACTAGGGAAGAAGACAGAGGTACAAGCACAAACAGCTATTTCTCCTACAGACTGTGATCGAGGTCGCCACTACTCGACCTCGACCACAGCGGGGGCTGAGCAAAGGAGTACTACCCTAAAAAATGACTAAGTCTAGGTCCATTTATTCATTCAGTGAAAACTTTTTTACAAAGTTATACTTACATGGAGCCGTAGGAATATTGTTCTCCGGTCTACACCCTATCTACAGATCCACCATGTCTCGGGTGAGCCTCTCCTGCTCGAGCTCGGCGACTTTTCCTCTCAGCGCTGAGAGCTCGCCCTACAGGCGGTGCGCCTCGGTTGTGGAACTTGCGGTGCGATTGCGCTCATCCTGGAGTTGGGCCAGGGCGCTCTTTCCTGTCCTGGACGCCCTCCCTAGCTTCTCCTCGAGCTCGGCGACCTTCCTTCTGAGCTCGACGGAGGCCTTCGCTAGAGCGGCGGACTGCTCCGCGACCTGCTTCTACAGCTCCTGCGCCTCCGCGCGTGCAGTTTCAAGGGCTCCAACCACTTTCGCGAGCTCGGCCTCTAGGGTCTTGGCTGCCCTCTGTAACACCCTGAATTTTGATCTAATTTAAATTTTGGAGCCTTTCTTATTTTTGAGAATTTCTGAGAATTTATTAGAATTTCAATTGGATTTATTCATTTTTGACCTTTCTTGAATTTAATTAAATTCATGCAAAAACTTGTGCAAAGTTTTATTGGAAATATTTTATTTGAGTTCTAAATGTTCCAAAATATTTTCCAGAATTTTTCTGGATTTTTCCAGGCATTTTTGCTACTTATTTTGGCTTTATTTATTTATCTGAATTATTTTAATTCGAAAACGTTTTAAAAATCGCTGGAATAGTATTGGGCCAAACCTCGATCGGTCCGGCCCATTTGCGCTCGTTGGCCTAACTCACCGCTGCAAACCCTAGCGGCACCGCCAAGTTCGCCTGCTGGATCGGCATCGTGTGGCTGAGGAGTTGCCGCACCGCTTCGTTGCCCGCCCGTTGGATCGCCGCGTGTGGACGTCCCCGATCGTGCCATGTCGCCCGACCATTTCCTCCGTCTCCGCCGCCTCCGTCGTCGTCGACGACGAGTAACGGCAGCTTTTACTCGCGTTTAAGCCCGCCTCCCGAGGCCCTTTTTAACCCCCGACCGCCCCACTGTGGAGATGTTCTTCCGCCGCTCTTTCTGCCTCATTTCTCAGCGCCTGTCTCGCCGTCGTTTAGCCGGAATTGCTCACCGTAGTTGCTAGTGACCACCGCTCTTTCTTTGCTTCGTTCCGCCATCGTTGAGCCGCCTCCGTTGTTGCCAAGGGCGTCGCTGACCTCGTAGCAACGAGACGCGTCGAACACGCCGCTCATCTTCGCCGGAGAAGCCCCGTAGCGCTGTCGTCGAAGTTGTCTTCCTCCGCGCCGGTCCAAGCCGCCGCCGTCTCACCATCGCCGTCGCTCGAGTTCTCTCGACCGTCCGATCTCCATCCAACCGTCGCGGTAAAGCCACGTTTTTCCTCTCGATTAAATCCAGATCATTTTATCTCGTCCGTTAGATCTTAATTGCACGGCTGTATTAATTCGCATAGATTATTCGTTTAGGTTTTAATTAAATCTTTTCGCTAGACTCAATCGCAACCGTCCGTTTTGATTTGAACGGTAGAGATCGTGCCATCGCGCCAGCCAATCGGGAGCCGACCCGTGTCGTCGGTGACCGAAGCGTCGGTTTGACCGCGCCGTGCGCATGACATCAGCGATGACATCATGGGCGTGGGGCCCGCCTGTCAGCTGTAGCGGTTTGGTGGACCGAGTCCACCGTAGACCGAGCCGGTGAGCTCACCCACAATAAGCCCAGCCAACCAGAGCGTGCCACCTGTGTGGTGAGCGGCTGTATCTTGTGGATAAAGTGTACAACCTCTGCAGAGTGTCAAAACTATTCGAATAGCCATGCTCGCGGTATTGAGTATTGCTCAGGGATTACAATCAAGGGTTAGACTTTCAAAAATAAAATGTGGAATGGGTGGCTGTGTGCCTGTGTCGAAAATGAACTGTTTAAGGCTGTGTGCCAAGTTTACGGAGCAAAACTGTTTACAGAACTTAGTATTATATATACCTGTTTCACCGCTTTCAGTCTAAACAAGATGGTAGTTTAAAAATGTTGTTTGATGCAAAAGAACCAAGTAAGCCAATTCCTTGGAATAAGCCTTGCATGTAGTAATAGCACCGCATTCTATGCATTACTTGTTGAGTGCCTTGAGTACTCACCCCTCCTTGCCTATCAACCCCAACATCAGTGGAGGAGTCTACACCGGCTTGGGAGGAGGAGTTCATTGAGGATCCGGTTAATTAGGGGGCAAGCCCAGTCGGTTGCCTGTGACAAGTGAAGGCTTCCACAAAGTTTTACTGTTTTTCGCTGTTTCCTTTTTAATCTAGTAATGTAAGCCCTACGTGGCTGATTTATGTAAGGAGACCATAAGGTCGTACAAATCAGTTTAAATAAATGTTTGCACTATTTATTATTATATCGCTGTAATGTCTGCAATGTGCAACCCTGTAAAGGCTGTGTGTGCTAGCGTGATCCTGGACTGGCACAGAATACACAAAGGGTTCAGATTCTCAGAATCGGGTCCCGATAGAGGTGGTATCAGCGCAGGCTGACTGTAGGTCTTGACCCTAACTAGGTTAGTTGTGCCTAGGTGGATAAAACTATTTTTCAAGATTTAATCAACTTGAGCAAGAAAATCAATGAAATCTCGACTTATCTTTTTCCCTCTTGACCATACCTATGCTGCATTTTCTGTTATTATGTTGGGTTTTTAAACGAGGTTTGTTTTGCAGATGAGGAGGATCCACACCTATGGAGAGCGCACTGGAGGATTCGCCACTGAGCTATGGCGTATGATGCAACTTCTGGGAGGTTTCGACAGGCCGCTTTACCGGGGACCATCAGAGTGCGGGCGGGACTTGATATCGCCTGGGATGCCAAGATCACTGTCTATGCTCGAGAGAGGACGAGGGCGAGCCGTCCTATCTACATCACCGTCAGGAGGACGTCGTTTGAGGCCGGGATCCAGGAGACGGCACGTCTCGCGATGCGGCAGATTGCCCGCACCTACTCCGTAGAGTTGGATGGCACTGTTTTTCGTCATCACCCGCGCCGAGATAATCGCCACGACAGGATAGAGCTCTTGGAGGAGGACGCCACGATCACTCACCTGGCGAGGTATGTCATTGCTAAGGAGGAGGCCATGGATGAGATAGTCCAGGAGCTGCAGGAGCCCGCGACGAGGTCACGGAGGCTAGAACTCAAATGCGGGAGAACTTAGCTCACACTATGCAGAGGATTCATGAGCTGGAGATGGCTCTGTATGGACCTGAGCCTGAGCCAGTTTTGGAGCTGCATGACCCAGATCCGGAGGAGCCGGAGCAGGCAGCCTTGGGACCAGCCGAGTCAATGGGGTCGTTTGCACCAGCTGCTGTAGGTCATCAGGACCAGTTCGCCCCGATGCCAGAGCACCCGCCGGTGTATGCTCCGGGGGAGCCGCAGCCGGGTTGGCTCGATGAGTGATCGAGTCTAGTCGGGTGTAGTGTCGAGACTCGAGTGTTTGAGTTGCGTCTTTTGTTTCAGAATCACCATTAGGTGTGAGTTGTTATGGAGTCCTATGTTTGTTTACTTGTACCTGTTTATGAGTGTTTAGTATGTGTTGCATGGCCCTTAGGCACTTGTGAACAACCATACTATTTTGTTATACTAATAAAGTTGCTAAATAATTTAAGTTACACATGTTTCCCTACATAAGTTCTTTTGCTTGTCTATGCTTTCTTTTTCTTAACCTTGGAAGCTTGCAACAGATGGTGAGGACTCGTGGAAACGCTGGAGCCAGTGGAAGTGGAGCCAACCAGGCGGACAACCAGAATGAGGAGCCAATTCCTCAACCGCCGCATGTTGATCTGCAGAACTTGGGAGCTTTTCTAGCAGCCCAAACTCAGCTTATGAGCACCATGATGCAAACTATGCAGCAGATTTCCAACCAAGCTGCTGCAAATGTTCAGCAAGGGGGTAACCATGGACCACACCCCTATTTGAGATTGTCGGAGTTCATGAGGACTCGCCCACCTACATTCTCGAGCAATGCTAATCCGTTGGAGGCGGATGATTGGCTGAGGACAATAGAAAGGAAGCTGCACATAACCCAATGTGTAGGAAATGAGAGGGTACTCTATGCCTCTCATCAATTAGAGGGAACCGCCGCAGAATGGTGGGAAAACTTTTGTGCATCGCATGAGGACCCTCGTGGGCATCACATGGGAGGAGTTCACAACCTTCGCCAATACCATGTGCCGAAGGTATCATGGATCCAAGAAGGAAGAATTTCTAATATCAGCGGGGAGGCCAATCGGTGGCGACTACCCAATAAGTTTACTCAGTTGGCACGCTACGCACCAGAGGACGTAGCTACAGACAAAGCAAGACAATCCCGCTTTATGAAGGGATTGAATGCAGGGCTGCAAAGGGACTGATCACCCACACATTCCCTGACTTCCAGGAGCTGGTTAACAAGGCTCTTATCTTGGAAGACAAGCGCCGAGAGTTGGATGACCATAGAAAGTGCAAAATGGCGCAACAAGGAGGTCATCAGGGCCAGCAGAGGCAGAGGACGACACCCCAATAGTTCATCCAGTTCCAGCCCAGAGACAGTGACAGGGCACCACTGCCGGCAAATCGTCGATGGGTCGAATGCCTGACTCGATCGAAACCATAGTGCATCGAGGCAATTTGCGAGTAACAGAAGACGTTGCTATCACTGCAACGAACTGGGGCATTTTGCCAATAACTGCCCTAAGAAGGGAGGTGTCACCCCGGTACGCTTTAACCTGGGGAACACACCTGCAAGGACTCCAATGCCTAACATGAATCGCGGAGCAACATCATCGGCAACTCCGTCTCAAGCAACTGCGTGAGGCCGAGTCAACCACATCACAGCGAAAGAAGTTCAGAATGGTGCGGATGTTGTACTAGGTAAGTTCCTAGTAAATTCAGTACCAGCTACTGTTTTATTTGATTCTGGAGCTTCACATTCATTTATTTCCCGAGATTTTGCTGTTCAAAATGATATGGATATAGTGAATCTTAAATGTGAGCTTATAGTTCAATCCCCTGGAACAGAACTCCAATCCAAAGTAGGATGTTCTGGGGTAAGGCTAATAATTAATGGAATAGAGTTCCTAGCGAACCTAATTATCCTGAATACCCAAACCCTGGATGTTATCCTTGGAATGGATTGGCTAACTAAGCACAAGGCAGTGTTGGACTGTGGAAGAAGAGTCATATCAGTCGAGAGCTCGGAAGGACGAAGGATTGAGTTTGGAGCGACAGCAGTGCGAGATGGTCAGTTGATGGTCAACAGCGTGAAGGTCGTCAGCTTAGAAGATGTTCCAATAGTTAGAGAGTTTTCAGATGTTTTTTCGGAGGATTTACTTGGAATGCCACCGGATAGAGATATCGAGTTCGTTATAGAGCTTGTTCCAGGGACAGCTCCAATATCCAAGAGACCCTACCGGATGTCCACAGATGAATTGGTGGAGATGAAGAAACAAATTGAAGAGCTGTTGGAAAAAGGGTTTATAAGACCTAGTTCATCGCCATGGGGAGCACCTGTCTTGTTCGTTAAGAAGAAGGACGAGAGTTTTAGAATGTGTATAGACTATCGTGCACTCAATGATGTGACGATAAAGAATAAGTATCCACTACCCAGGATCGATGATCTTTTTGATCAATTGAGAGGAGCAGGAGTCTTCTCCAAGATTGATCTCTGATCGGGATACCATCAATTGAAGATCCGCTCAGAGGATATACCGAAGACTGCATTCTCGTCAAGATATGGACACTACGAGTTCATAGTTATGTCCTTCGGTTTGACAAATGCAACAGCATATTTCATGAACTTGATGAATAAGGTTTTTATGGAATATTTGGATAAGTTCGTTGTCGTGTTCATAGATGATATTCTTGTCTATTCCAAGACAAGAGAGGAGCACGCCGAACATTTAAGGCTAGTCCTTGAGAAATTGAGAGAACAACAGTTGTTTGCAAAATTTAGCAAATGTGATTTCTGGAAGAATAAGGTTGAATTTCTTGGACACATAATGATTGCAGAAGGAGTTGTGGTAGATCCAAAGAAAGTGGAGGCAGTATTACATTGGGAACCACCGAAGACGGTAACCCAAATCCGTAGTTTCCTTGGAATGGCGGGATATTACCGTCGTTTTATTGAAGGATTCTCCACAATTGCGAGACCCCTTACGCAATTATTTAAAAAGGAAAAGAAATTCTTATGGACACCAGATTGTGAGAAGAGTTTTCAGGAGTTGAAGAAACGATTAACATCAGCACCTGTATTAGTTTTACCTGACGTTCATCAAAGCTTCGACATTTATTATGATGCATCGCGTCAGGGATTAGGATGCGTGTTGATGCAAAACAAGAAAGTAATTGCATATGCATACAATTGAGGCCACATGAGGAGAACTATCCGACTCATGATTTAGAATTAGCTGCCATAGTGCATGCATTAAAAATATGGCGTCACCATCTCATCGGAAACAGATGTGAAGTGTATACTGATCATAAAAGTCTTAAGTATATCTTCATGCAAGCTGACCTAAATATGAGGCAAAGAAGATGGCTAGAGTTAATCAAGGATTATAATGTTGGAATTCACTACCATCCTGGTAAAGCCAACGTGGTGGCGGATGCCTTGAACAGAAAGAACCATAGTGTAAATATGCTGTTGGAAACAAGTCAGGCAGAATTGTGCAAGGATTTCCAGAAATTAGAATTAGAAATGGTACCAGAAGGATTCTTAGCAACCTTGGAAGTAAAACCTACCCTGGAAGATCAGATCAGGGAAGGGCAGAAAGATGACGACAAAATTAAAAGAATTAAGTCTAAAATGGATGCAGGCAAGGCAAAGGATTTCAAACTGGATGTGCACGGTACTATATGGTTTAAAGGGCGCATTTGTGTGCCAAACAAAAAGGATTTGAAGCAGTTAATTTTGGAGGAAGCTCATGACTCCAAGTATTCAATTCATCCAGGAAGTGCAAAAATGTATCAAGATTTAAAAGAAAGATTTTGGTGTCCAAGCATGAAGCGGGAAGTTGCAGAGTATGTCGCACTGTGTGACATATGTCAAAGAGTCAAAGCTATACACCGGAGACCAGTAGAACTTTTGCAACCTTTAAAGATACCTGAATGGAAATGGGAAAAAATTGGAATGGATTTCATCATCGGTTTACCCAGAACTCAAGGTGGATACGATTCCATATGGGTCATAGTAGATCGTTTAACTAAAGTGGCACATTTCATACCGGTAAAGACCACTTATTCCGGTGACCAGTTAGCGAGCTATATATGGCAAGAATTGTTTGTTTGCATGGAGTACCTAAGAAGATAGTGTCGGACGAGGAACTCGCCATACTTCAAGATTTTGGAGTAGGTTGCATGAGGCAATGGGAACTCGGTTAAACTTTAGTACAACATACCATCCGCAAACAGATGGTCAAACTGAGAGAGTCAACCAAATATTGGAAGATATGCTGAGGGCCTATGCTTTAGCATATTCTACTTCCTGGGACAAGTGTTTGCCTTATGCCGAGTTTAGCTACATTAATAGTTATCAGGCGAGTTTACAGATGTCTCCATTTGAAGCTTTGTATGGTCGATCCTGTCGAACACCATTGAACTGGAATGAGACTGGCGAACGACATGTTTTTAGCCCAGATGTACTTCAAAAAGCGGAAGAACAGATCGTCGACAATCGTCGCAGGGAATTGAGCTTCGAACCTGAAGATTATGTGTATCTCAGAGTTACGCCACTCAAAGGAGTCAGAAGATTCCACGCAAAAGGGAAACTCGCACCTAGATATGTCGGACCATTCAAAATCTTGAGCCACAGAGGTGAAGTTGCATATCAATTGGAGTTGCCACAGTCCTTGGCAGGAGTGCATGATGTATTCCATGTGTCCCAATTGAAGAAGTGTCTTTGAGTACCGGAAGAGCAAACACCTTTGGAAGCAAACGAGCTGCAAGAAGATCTGACTTATAAAGAGCATCCGGTGAAGATTCTGGACATAATGGACAGAGAGACAAGGAACAAGTCAACGCGTTTTTGCAGAGTTCAGTGGTGCAACCACTCGGAAAGTAAAGCAACGTGGGAACGCGAAGAAGATCTAAAGAAGGAGTTTCCTGACCTATTTCTGTAGTCAGCCCTGAATCTCGGGGACGAGATTCTGTTAAGGGGGGAGGTTTGTAACATCCTGAAATTTGATCTAATTTAAATTTTGGAGCCTTTTTGATTTTTGAGAATTTCTGAGAATTTATTAGAATTTCAATTGGATTTATTCATTTTTGACCTTTCTTGAATTTAATTAAATTCATGCAAAAGATTGTGCAAAGTTTTGTTGGAAATATTTTATTTGAGTTCTAAATGTTCCAAAATATTTTCTAGAATTTTTCTGGATTTTTCCGGGCATTTTTGCTATTTATTTTGGCTTTGTTTATTTATCTGAATTATTTTAATTTGAAAACGTTTTAAAAATCGCTGGAATAGTATTGGGCCAAAACCTCGATCGGTCCGGCCCATTTGCGCCCGTTGACCCAGCTCAGCCCGTGCCGCGCAAACCCTAGCCACCGCCACGTTTCGCCCGTTGGATCGGCATCGTGTGACTGAGGAGTTGCCGCGCCGCTTCATTGCCCGCCCGTTGGATCGCCGCGCGTGGACGTCCCCGATCGTGCCACGTCGCCCGGCTGCTTCCTCCGTCTCTGCCGCCTCCGTCGTCGTCGACGACGAGTAACGGCAGCTTTTACTCGTGTTTAAGCCCGCCTCCCGAGGCCCTTTTTAACCCTCGACTGCCTCACTGTGGAGACGTTCTTCCGCCGCTCTTTCCGCCTCATTTCTCAGCGCCTGTCTCGCCGTCGTTTAGCCGGAATTGCTCACCGTAGTTGCTAGTGACCACCGCTCTTTCTTTGCTTCGTTCTGCCGTCGTTGAGCCGCCTCCGTTGTTGCCAAGGGCGTCGTCGACCTCGTCACAACGAGTCGCGCCGCCGCTCATCTTCGGAGAAGCCCGTGCGCCGCTGTCGAAGTCGTCTTCCTCCGCGCCGGTCCAAGCCGCCGCCGTCTCGCCATCGCCGCCGCTCGAGTTCTCTCGACCGTCCGATCTCCATCCAACCGTCGCGGTAACGCCACGTTTTTCCTCTCGATTAAATCCAGATTGTTTTATCTCATCCGTTAGATCTTAATCGCACGGCTGTATTAATTCGCGTAGATGATTCGTTTAGGTTTTAATTAAATCTTTTCGCTAGACTCAATCGCAACCTTCCGTTTTGATTTGAATGGTAGAGATCGTGCCATCGCGCCAGCCAATCGAGAGCCGACGCGTGTCGCCGGTGACCGGCGCCGCTTGATCAAGCGCCGTAGCGCATGATGTCGGCGATGACGCTCATGGGCGTGGGGCACTGTCGATCGAAGCGATCTGGCCGACCGAGTCCACCGTAGACCGAGCCAGTGAGCTCAGCCCACCATACGCCCAGCCAACCAGAGCGTGCCACGTGTCGGGTGACGTCAGCAGTGATGTCATCAGTGGGTCCCACATGTCAATGTCTAAAAATAATATTTTCCGAGTATTTAATAAATGCTGACGTCAGCGATGACGTCATAAATATTTTATATATAAAAATAATTTGGCCGAATTTCATTTCGGTGCTGACGTCATCGTTAGTTCTTGCTGACGCAATAAATCGGTTTTTCTATTGAAAAATAATTATGTTAATTCGGTTTATTCTTTTTAAAATATTTGCAAACTTTGAATGGCTATAACTTTTGCATTTGAACTCTGATTGAGGTGATTCCAGTTTCTAAAAATTTGTAAAATTATGCTCTTTTTAATGATGAATTTTAATTGAATTGTTTAGGTTACATAGTCTACTGTTTTGGTTATTCATTGCATATGTCATTGTTACGCGTAGACGCAAATTTGCCGGAAAGTTTCGAAGAAGAGTTCGTCGCCCAAGATCAAGCTTCGGAACACGACTAGCAACTTTTTGAAGGCAAGTGATGCTTTGATCATTTTGATCCTAGATTTTAAAATGTTATTTATGCTTTGAAATTATGCATGCTAATTTTATTTAAAATGAATTTAAATTAAATTGGGTAATTTAGCTAATCAACCCATACTGTTAATGTCACCTTGAAATTATTATTTGTATGCCTTTAAATCATTGTTCACCCTAAGGTTTTATATCTGTTGGATATTAATATGATGCCAACACGGGAGGCTAGACCGTGAATATATGCTTAGCCTTGCAACGAATCATGAACGATCTTTCAGAAGTACTACAATATTGACTAATGAAATATTGAATGTATTTTGAAAGTGGTGTGATGATGTCACATGATGAAATTGAGGTATAGAGACTTGTGTGGTTCTGTACCGATGTTGAGTTATTGTTGGCATGTGTTGCATAATAATCAACTGGGTGGGAAATGATTTAGACTGGGGCAAGTGGCAAGAGGCTTTGTGCCAGGTGGGCCTGTGTGGCAATGGGTTGATGAGTGAGGTGAGTCTGTGTGCAACTGTTGAGTGTTGGAAGTCTTGCCTTGGTCAGCTAAGGACTTCACCTTGCAAGCCTTTGATCTGAGTCATCCGTATAACCACATGTCTGATATGGGACAGACCTAGTTGATTAGGGTTCTGATATCTTTCCTCTGATACCTCAGCGTACCTGTGCTACGGTTTGGTGCCCATCCAACGATGTTGGCCTGTCCTATACTTCGGCTCTGTGTGAGGGGAGTGATAGTGAAGGCAATACCGGAGAGGTTCATTGGTTAAGGTAGAGGTTCCTGAAAGGCTTTGTTATGGGCAATCACCTGTGTGGTGAGCGGCTGTATCTTGTGGGTAAAGTGTACAACCTCTGCAGAGTGTCAAAACTATTCGAATAGCCATTCTCGCGGTATTGAGTATTGCTCGGGGATTACAGTCAAGGGTTAGACTTTCAAAAATAAAATGTGGAATGTGTGGCTGTGTGCCTGTGTCAAAAATGAACTGTTTAAAGCTATGAGCCAAGTTTACGTTGCAAAACTGTTTACAGAACTTAGTATTATGTATACCTGTTTCACCGCTTTCAGTCTAAACAAGATGGTAGTTTAAAAATGCTGTTTGATGCAAAAGAACCAAGTAAGCCAATTCCTTGGAATAAGCCTTGCATGTAGTAATAGCACCGCATTCTATGCATTACTTGTTGAGTGCCTTGAGTACTCACCCCTCCTTGCCTATCAACCCCAACATCAGTGGAGGAGTCTACACCGGCTTGGGAGGAGGAGTTCATTGAGGATCCGGTTAATTAGGGGGCAAGCCCAGTCGGTTGCCTGTGACAAGATGAAGGCTTCCACGAAGTTTTACTGTTTTCCGCTGTTTTCTTTTTAATCTGGTAATGTAAGCCCTACGTGGCTGATTTATGTAAGGAGACCATAAGGTCGTACAAATCAGTTTAAATAAATGTTTGCACTATTTATTATTATATCGTTGTAATGTCTGCAATGTGCAACCCTGTAAAGGCTGTGTGTGCTAGCGTGATCCTGGACTGGCAAAGAATACACAGAGGATCCGGATTCTCAGAATCGGGTCCCGACACCCTCACACGCTTGGCCTCGAGGGCTTCGGCAACCTTCTCGAGCTCGGTGGCGGTGGCTTGGGCAAGCTCGGTGGTGTGGGCCGCAATCCTCTGCTCCGCCTCCTCCTGCTCGACCAGCAGGGTCACTTCGAGCTAGGCGATGTGGGCCTCCTGCTCTGACACCACATCGAGGACCGCCTTCAGCTCAACGGTGTGCCCATGCAGACCTTGGAGCCCTTGGGGGATTAGGCTCACCGCCTGCAAAATCCAAGAGAAGTCATGCGACCATTAGGAAGATGGATGATTACGAGCTTACTCACCTGACTAAGCCAGCCCTCGAACTCACGATGGAGAGACCCAACGGCCCCATCGCCTAGTCCGACCGTCTCTAGCTCGCCGCGGCCCCCTGTCGAGGATAAGGCGGCTACGTTGGCTCCCACCAGCGCGGACCTCAGCTCGGTCGCAGAGACTAAGATCCCAGGGAAGAGTAGCGGAAAAGTTAAATTATGGGAAAGCGTTACAACACAAAGGGACAAGAAATGCTGTCCTACCTGACTGGCCCGCAGGAACCTTCGAGACGATCGCGGCGGTCGATGCCTCGACCGCACCCTCAGGAGCCTTGGCCTCATCGGTCATAGCGGCCCCGACCTCGGGCTCGTCCCTGTCGGCCCCGACTTTGACAGCCGGGGCGCCTTCAGCTCCACCTCCCGCGGTGACTTGGGATTGCCACGAGCGAGGGCGGCGGACTAGGAGGAAGTCGTCCTCATCCTCGGACTCGCCCTGGACAATGACCATGGTCAATGTTCGCCGATGACCAGACGCAACCACCGCCGCACCTCGGGTGTTACGACGCTTAAAGTGATCGGGATGTTCCCGATGCCGCGATGAGTGGGGAAAACTGCTAAGAGAAGAAAGGGAACCTACGATACGACCTAAAGGAGATAAAAGATCGCACATACCTGGATCACGAGCCTCCGTCTCGTAGAGGGGCACTGGGGATCTTGGTGCCCCGCCTCCGCCATGGCGGCAGGTGGTCCCCTCTCTAGGCGCCCTACGAAGGTGACCTCGCAACTCGTGGGGGCTCCGAGCTCCTCGTGGCAGCTGTACTAGCACCCAACGATGGGGACTTCGGTGTCGCCCCCGAGTTCGAGGTCCTCGTGGCGGCCGCTGCCTTCTGTTGGTGTTAGAGACGAGGGGAGGTCAGGGACGGCAACAACTGAGAGATTGAGCTCGAGCGTTACCGGGCTTGATCAAAGTGGCTTACCACGGTACGATCGCCCCCACTCGATGTGTTGCTTCTTCGGGGCGCTGGTCCCCAAGGCGTCTAGAGCCAGCCTCTTGCCCGCTTTCTTGCTCTTGTTCTGTCCAAGCAGCGGCAGCATCCGCCTCGCCGTGTCCAAGAGCTCCTCATACTCCTACGATTATGAAGCAAAAGTTAGTACGAGCTCCCGCATTTCTGAGCTCAACCTTGGCGTGAGATGGGTTACCTCGCTACTCCACCTCAACACGTTCTTGGGGACGGGGTCGTCCGTGGTGTAGTTGAACGCCACCTTCCTGAACATCTCGAACATCCTCGCCGCTATCCAGGACTCCAACGGGGCTGCTGATGAAAATGGGGCCATCAATAAGAGTTCAACCAAACTCGAGAGTTCCCCAGCTCGAAGGTACTTACCGTTTGGACCTTCTCTGGTAAGGTCGTCCCTCCCCTTAATCTTGTAGAATAGGTGCACCCTCTTCCGCAGGGGGAACACCCGGTTCCGCAAGAAGTCATAGGCAATGGCCTGGCCGGTGAGACCGCGCGTTGAGCAGATGTGGATGGCTGCGACGGCCTCTTGGTCTGTCGCTAGGTCTTCAGGGTCGGGGGTCTGGAGCTTGCTGTCGACGGGAGTCTCGTTGTACGCGAGCGCACCGCCTTCTCTCCTCTTCAGGTAGAACCACCTCTCGGTCCATGGCCTAAGGGAGTCTCGAGCATGGACTGGGGGTAGGAGCAAGGAAGCCCCGTCTGCAGCCGAAGTAAAGACACTCGACCACGGGGTCCTTCTAGGTGCAGAACAAGGAATAGAAGCGGAAGAAAAGAGAGGGGGTTGGAAGGATTCCCAGGAACCCATCGTACAGGTGCGAAAAGATGGAGGGGAGAAGAATGGAGTTGGGTACCAGATTAACCAGCTCAATCTCGCATTACGCGAGAACCGCCGTTGCGAAGTCGCTCTCCGACGTCCGCAGACTGAAGAGCATGTATTGCTCGGTGCTGACAAGCTCGTCCGCCTGGGGTTGCTGCTCGGCCTCAGAGCCCGGTAGCTGCCATGTCGCTGGGTCCACCATCCCCAGCGTCTCAAGCTCTTTTATCCGCTCCAGGGTCATTGTGCTCCTCCCGAACTTGGCCATGGGTTTCGGCTAAGTTTTGGGTCGAGAGAGGAAGATTGCGAAAGTGGGTTAGGAAGACGGAAGAGCGCTAGGGTTCAACGAAAGAAGGATTTGGGGAATCCTCTCAAGAAGACAACGTTTCAGGACTTATAGGGCCCGATCATCGAAGCAAGCACCAGTTACGCCTAAAAGGAGCGCCGCGGTTCCTGCGACGGGATTCAAAGCGCCGTGAGTTACTCCCCCAATTGCTCCGCCCAAGAACCGTGGCGTCGAAGTTCAAGCGTTTCCGGGCACGACCGCGCTATGGATCTTCGTGCGGTTCCAACCTAGACTCGAACTTGACCGTTTCGAAGCTCGGCCAAGAGTCATCCTCTTCTCCAGGTCATCAGACTCAAGGTCATCCCGAGCTTCAGGATCACCGCTTGAGCCTCGAGGGCTAGCTTTCAGGGACTGGTTATCCCGCACAGGCAATGACTTCTAGGCCCGAGCTCACTCGACCAAGGTTTGAGCTCAATCGACCAAGAGCCCAGCTCGCCATTAAGGTCGGGCCCGTAAGACTCAGTTGGATTGTGGAAACCAGCGGTTACCAGGTCAAGGAGGGGCCCTTAAAGAATGAGTTAAGGCAAACGTGGGCAACGGTTCCCAGCGCCATTACCGCCATACTTCATTATGCATCATATCCGAATCTGGCGCCACTGCCCCGAGGATCTCGCCTAGCTATTTTACTGTAATGAGCTAAGCAGTAGAGGTATAAAAATCTTCCCCTTGTGCTAGAAGAAAGTGACAACACAGGCAGTAGACAGGACACGACACAAAGAACCAGCGTTCGACCTTGGCTAGAGCACCCCTTGTATTCAACCACAGTACATCATCGTTTACCTTTCGCCTCTGGGCAAGATTGGAGTAGAGCTGTTACCCGCACTGGGGGCTCGAACCAGTATAACTCCTCGCGTCAACCGCTCTCTTGTTCTCACCAATAGCGGCGATCAGAGTTCCTCCCTTCGGGCGAGCACGATCTTGGGTTCCACTCCTACATCACTACCGCCCTTCTTCTTGCGGTCAGGCGATCCTGATCATCGACAGTTGGCGCCCACCATGGGGTGCGCGAACTTGTCCATGGGTTTTGGCTAAGTTTTGGGTCGAGAGAGGAAGATTGCGAAAGTGGGTCAGGAAGATGTAAGAGCACTAGGGTTCGACGCAAGAAGGATTTGCGGAATCCTCTGAGGAAGACAATGTTTCGGGACTTAAAGGGCCCGATCATCGAAGCAAGCACCGGTTACACCTCAAAAGGAGCGCCGCGGTTCCTGCGATGGGATTCAAAGCGCCGTGAGTTACTCCCCCAATTTATCCACTCGAGAACCGCAGCGTCGAAGTCCGAGCGTTTCCAGGCACGATCGCGCTATGGATCTTCGCGCGGTTCCGACCCAGACTCGAGCTTGATCGTTTCCATGCTCGGCTGGGGAGTTGTCCCCTTCTCCAGGTCATTAGACTCAAGATCATCCCGAGCTTCATGATCACCGCTTGAGCCTCGGGGGCTAGCTATCAGGGACTTGTTACCCTGCATAGGCAATGACCGTTGGGCTCGAGCTCACTCGATCAAGAGCCCATCTCACTATTAAGGTCGGGCCCCTAAGACTCTGTTGGATTGTGGAAACCGGCGGTTACCAGGTCAAGGAGGGGCCCTTAAAGGATGAGTTAAGGCAAACGTGGGCAACGGTTCCCAGCGCCATTACTGCCATACTTCATTACACATTATATCCGGATCGGGCGCCACTCCCCTGAGGATCTCGCCCAACCGTTTTACTGTAATGAGCAAAGCAGTAGAGGTATAAAACTCTTCCTCCTGCGCGGGAAGAAAGTGACAACATAGGCAGTAGATAGGACGCGACACAAAGAACCAGCGTTCGACCACGGCTCGAGCACCCCTTGTATTCAATCACAGTACATCATCGTCTACCTTTCGCCTCTAGGCAAGACTGGAGTACAACTGTTACCCACACTGGGGGCTCGAGCTAGTATAACTCCTTGCGTCAACCGCTCTCTTGTTCTCACCATTAGCGGTGATCAGAGTTCCTCCTTTCGGGCAAGCACGATCTTGGGTTCCACTCCTACATCACTACCCCCCCTTCTTCTTGCGGTCAGGCGATCCCGATCATCGACAATGGTAGTCCATATTCCAAAGATCATTTCTGGGCTATTATTCATAAAATGTGCATTTAGACGAGATGTTTTACAAATTGTCGAAAAGGCTTATGCGTTTCTAAGAACATAATAATTTAGGTTATTTTGCTATCAAGATATATGTGCAAAGCATGACAAAATGAGATTCATTTTTCAGAATATGGTAGTATTTACTTTGGAGAGCATTTCTAAATTGAGTTTATAAATTTTAGTGTTTTGACGAGATATTTTATTTGCTGCTCAAATAGTATAAATGGTCATATTAGATTTTACTGATGTTTGTAAAACAAATAATTATCTTAGTTCAAAAATTAAATGTTTTTCCATATATGAGTTTATTATGGTCTCAGCATCATATAAAAATATATTTTATTATTTTAGGTGTTATATTGCAAAATCATTGCATAAAGGACATAATAGGGTTTTTAACAAATCTTAATTCAAATAATTCTTTTGTGGTTCAAACATTTAATATTTTTGTATATTATAAAACTACATGATTTTAGATGAATTTAGGATTTTAGTTCACTAAAATTGGATTATCAATGTGAAAGATATCAACATTTGTAACTTAATCGGTTTGAAAAGTCTCAAGGAAAAGAGAATACGCTTTCAGATGATCGAAGACGTACTCAGAACTTGAACCGCTGCTACCTTCGCACCACTAACAGGGTGTCCCCACCGTGCAGTGAGCCGAAAGTAGGGGAAGGTCTAGGGCTCGCCGGCGGCGCAGCTCCGGTGGGTTTCTGGTAAGGGCGAGGGCATAGGAAGCATGAGCTCGGCAAGGCGCATCTGACGGTGGGTCTTGAGTTGGTCAGTGGCGATCGAAGCAGTGTGCCACCGAGATCTTGGGGTGGCACTAATGGCGGGTCGGCTAGGAGCAAGAACCACGGTGAGAGGGATTGAATCGGTAACAAATTGAGTATCAGGGAGTCATTTGGGTTCCATTTTGCCGGTTACTTCGATCAAAAAAGCACCGAGTTGGGCTACCACCGTGCAGCCAGATCTGGGAATGAAACCGGCAGTGGCGGCAAGCTACAGATGTGATAAGCCAAAATTGAGAGTGGCAAGGTGATTTGGGATGCACTGAGGCGCTTTATATTCAGCTAATTGATTTATTGATCACCGGATTGCTCAACTGGGTTTGCCCTGGTCCTGGAGGTTCTGTGGCTATGGCGAAAGGCAGAGCTTGGCTAGCTAAAGATTCAGGGTGGAGTGAGTTCTGGAATGTGCAGGCTTGCGAAGCTCAGGATGATCAACAGCTTTTATAGGCTTGGAGATGGTGTGGGTAAGCCCGACCATGGGTATGAACTCGCCCTGAACACTCACAGTGGCTGTACAGAAGGAGGCATTTTTGGACTCCAGGAAACACGGCGAGGGTGGCGGCGGTTACATAGGTCTGCAGAGAGGGGTGCTAGGCTAGGAGATTTGGAGTCATGCCATTGCTCAGCGTGGCAGAGAATTGATTGGGCAATGATTGCCGTGGCAGTAAAATTGATGAGAAAAGACTGCCGCGACATTGTTTTGGCAGAGGGGAGGTGAACCTAGCACTGCCCTGTGTTGCCTGAGTCTTGCCGTGGCAGTAGCAGCAGTAACCAGCGAGGCAGCCACCTGGTATGAACGTGAGGAGAATTGCGGCGCCGCTATCCTGTGCTCTGACTTGATGAGGAACGGCCGTGGCAGGGCTATCAACTGTAATCTTCTGCTGTGAGAGTGAATTGATTGCTACACTGTGCTTTCATCATGGAGATCCTGGACATTGAATTGGAGAGGATTCTTTTGCGGCAGAGGATGAACCGGCTAAATAAGAGCAAGTCAGAGACAAGGTAGTGGCTGACATGTGGGACTGGCTGAGAGGGGACTGGTCACTGCCATGTGGGACCTCCATTACCGGTTCACTGATTTGAGATGAAACCGCCTATTACTTCAGACGCACGCAATGATGTTGAGCTTTAAATGAGCATCAATGCTTGATGGGAAATTTCTGATAATTTTTCTCAAAGGCTGTTGATAATTATATTCATACTGGAGGAATTTCATATGCAAATACTTTGTACAGAATTTACAAAAATTCTGACAAGGCACTGTGCACAGATTTCAGTTTTCGATTTTTGAATTTTATGAAAATTTATATTTTATCAAATCTTTTTGAAACTATTTATAGGAGTTCCTCTTGGCTATATAGCCTTCAGTAAAAAACTAACTTTGATATATTTTGTATTTTATTTATAAAAAGTCTGACATTCTGATTCTTAGATTTTCAGAAATCCCATTTTTGAATTTTTAAACATATAAAAATTGATTATTTAGTTTTACTATTTTTACTGTAGATGTATTTATCAATCCAGAATATAATATTAAATTTTAGCACGATATAAGGTTGGATTATTTTTATTTAAATCTGACAAGTTTACTGTTGCTAGTCAAGAAATATTAATTGGGCTTTTATTGCACATTATGATTACATGGCTTTTAAAATTCAGAGGTAGGATTCTAGAGATCTCTCAACATTATGTAAGGATTTTTATACATTTTATTAATGTAAGCATTTATCTTTATCATTTATTTATTACTTCATTCAATTTTAAAAGGATTTCTCCTTTAGAGCTAAAATCAAGAAAACCCAAGGAAAATTCAGGAAAATCCAAAAAAAATCAAAAAATACAGAAAAGAATTAATAAATATAAAAAAATTATAAAATTTAATTTATTACTTTATTTTAATTTTTGGGATGTTACAACTTTGGGGAGACCTTTGCCCTTGTAGCTATACTAGAGGCCATTAGGATCCTGCTTGCATTTTCGACATCCAAGGGTTTCAAGCTTGTATCAGATAGATGTCAAGAGTGCATTCCTCAATTTGTGCCTTTTCGGTGCTTGCCAATATACTCTTCAAGGGGTAGATTGAGAGACCATATGGTGGTCTACCTATGTTTGTGATGAATAATTGACTGTATTTGAGCTTAGAGCATCTCCAAGAAACTCTCTATTTGGCTCTCTATCTCTATTTTTTATCGATTCAATCGTTTTTTCCCCTCCAACAGCCTCGCTATTAGACTCTGTAAATGTTACGAGCGGAGAGAGACTCGCTACATTTAGCGAGCCTCTCTCCGCTTCATCTATCGGCGAGACGCAGCGGCAAAGATGAGGAAATCGTCCCCTTGCGGGCGGCTAGGACATCGTCTCCTTCGGCGCAACCGCCGTCTTCCTCTCCCTCGTCTCGGCGGAAGAGCTACCCGACACCCGGCGATCATGCGGCGTGTATTCCCCATTGCGATTTGCTCCTGCCCCTTCCATATTGTTGCAGATCTAGTCGTGTGCTGGTAGATCTGGCTGCGCTAGATAGCATCCCCACGCCGCTTTTATTGGTTCATATCTTGGTAAGGTTCGGATGAGCTTGAGCTTGATGATTTCCAAGTGTGTTTTGGGCTCACAATATAATACAACACTTGAATTGAATGTTTCTACAACTCTCACACAGAGTGAAATTGAATGCACTGAGAGTAGAGTGTTGTTCTTGTCTTAAGAAACCAATGAATGCTCAACCGAACCCATCCAAAAGGTTCTGGACAGGTATTTGTAGCCTTCATCAAAATACATCCTACCAAGCCCTAGATTTTTGGTAATGCGCCGGACTAGATCTTTTAGATTTCATGTTCACGGCGGACTACCTCTCAACTGGTCCAGCGTGAACTGACTAGTATCGCTAACTAGTCCGGCGTGAACTGAGAACCAAAAACTATAGCAACTGGTCCGACGTGAACGAGCTTTTGCGCCGGACTACTTCCAAGTGGTCCGGCGTGAACTGAAAAACTTCGGTTCAACACAGGACCGATTTTTAACATGAGACAAGTAGTCTGGCGTGAACTGAAATACTTTGTTCTAAATGCAGCTTGTTTTTTGCCGAGCTATTTCTATGCCTTATAGGATGGCCTGTTTCAAGCACTACATGCAAGAAAATTGAGAACTTTGCATAATTCCTACAGATATTGCATTGTTCCTTGCATAATTCCGAAAGCATTCAAACTATTCATGAATCAACTTGGCAATTCAGAGATTATTGGCTATACAAGGAGTTATAAAGTGTGCATATCGATAATTGTTATACCAAGCACACAGTTTGTTACTATGGTTCATTTTTTGACTTCAGCATATTTCCTGTCTACATTATATTATTATGTTGTGTCTTAGTTTACTATTTACTTGCATATAGATGGATAAAGATTCAAAGAAAGTCCGTGAAGTGCATGCTTGGACAATTAATCGCATGGAGGAAATCGCAAGTGATATTAAGAATATAGTGTACGATAATTTTTCTTCTTGCTCAAGCGAAAGCGTGAATGAACTGAACCGACTTTTACTTGAGATCGAACACACTGCTCGCCGCCTTGATGAACTTGCCATACAATCGGAAGACTTGGTGCGAACAGATGGTGTCGAGTCACCTGAAGAAGAAGAAGAAGATACTTTGTCCAGCATAGACAAGCAGTTGTGCCCATACGACTACGATACCGATGCCACATATTGGAGTAGAATACATGATTACTTCCATGAGAACAAAAATTTCTTTTCGGAGCGTAGTTAGAATTCACTTATGCACCGATGGTCATCTATTCAAGAACATGTCAACAAATTTAAAATTTCCACGTTCAAATATAACCGTTACAATGTGATCGTCAAAATAAATTTCAATTTTCATATTCCTTTATTCAAATATAGCCGTTTGAATTAACCGGTAAAAACGGTAGTTGTTATGACTGTTATGTGGAATTTGATTAGAATATAGGAGAGAGAAAATAGAGAGTGTGATATGGAAAGTGTTGTTGGAGAGGGAAGAGATATGGAGAGGCATTTTTTAGGAGAGTTCTCTAAATCTGGCTTTTGGAGAGTGGGTTTTGGAGAGTCTTTTTGGAGATGCTCTTATGGTGCTCAAGTTTTAGTTTGATTTGAGTTTATTTTGATTTTAAATGCAATTTAAGTTATTGCCAATGTGGGTGGCACTACCAGTCCTTAGGGGTGGTACTACCGACCTTGTGGTACTATCAGTCCCAGGATAGTGATAGTTATTTTCCAAAGGGGATAGTTTTTCTGATTTGAGCGAAGTCAGCACTACAGCGTGTTAAGGGTAGTCGTACCAGGGTGCGGTACTTCCAGCCCTCGTGTGTCAGTAGTGACTTTACATAGTGGTGATTATCGGGTTGAGCAAGCAGTACTACCAACCCCAGGTTGTACCAAAGTAGTATTACCAGCTGTGGGGCAGTAATACCAATTTTTCCAGCGAGTTTTGAATTATGTAATGGTTATTGCATATCTTTGTGAACAGTGCTACGTAATGGTTTATTTTCTATGTCGGTTGTAGGACTTCAGAGCTAGGTTATGGTGAGGCAGAGGAGAACGATCCTAGGTTAGGAGAACTGAGGATTCCTTGTAGATCTTGTTCTTGAGCTTTTAGGGCTATCTATTTGGTGTTCTTGCTTGTTGTGACATGTGGGAGATCATCTCAATCATCAAATCCCCACGAGCAAGTTCAGGGTAAAGTTTTTGTATTTGACCTGGTTTTGATGCAACTTTCGCTAAATTTGTGAAAAGTAGAAACTTTGATGTCAATCCATGCAATTGAAGGTTGGAATAGGTTTCTGACATCAATAGGAAGGCGCGTATAAAGTTTCACGAGTTTTGGATCTTCCAATCAAAAGTTACATCAATTTTTGTATTTGAACTCGTGTTGATTTTCCTGTTCAGCACAGTAGTTTACTGTTCACAGTTGTACCGCTACTGTACATCAGTAGTATTAGGTTACTATTCATACGATAGTACAGGGGTAGCAGCGATTAGTGGCTGATTTTCTCTGAAAATTTACTAAACGCTCCTCTTTGATAAAGTAATATTTTTGGTGGTTCTTTTAAGGGTTAAAATTTGTTATTGATCATTGACCCCCTTTGATCACCATATTTGGTCCTTAAGAAAGTAGGAATTCTAATTCTATTGGATTCATCTATGATTTCTTACAGCACACATTTCTAAATCCTAAAAAAAACTACATATAAGTCAACATACTCAAAACTTGATAAATGGGTACTACTCTGAAGCAAATGTAGAGACTTTTTTTTTGAAAGGAGGACAAAATGTAGAGAACTAGCTGATTGATCCTTCGGTTCCACGAGGGTGATCCTCCTTTATTGGTTCATCCAGATTTTTCTAAAGCAGATCGAGGCACGTGCGTATATCAAATGGTATAGTTAGAATCAGGCATTCCTTCAGCTTTTAATTTGTTGTCCCCAAAGTTACCAACCCCTTTGATCATTGCCATCTGTCAAGAATGATTCTCCCGGAGTAGCAGGAAGAATATAGCGCGCGCACTACGCGTCATGATCGCCAAAGCTATAGTCACGCAGGTTTCTTTAATCCTTGCTTGTGATTTAGTCTCTGGTATTGTTCCAAATTTACTTGTCAGCTACAAAAGATTTCTTGGACCAGCTTGCTAGCTGGCTTAGCTTGTTGGACAAAAGCCATCAGTCCATATATGTACCAATTTACGTTGAACTTTGTGTCGTGCATGCGTGCTAGCTGCCACTAGTACGTAGTGTGCATCCGTGCTAGCCTCAATCCATTGGATAACCAAGAAACAACTCTGAAGCTATCGATGCGTCTGCCGTTCGTGGGAAGGGACAGTTCCGAGGCAGCCTCACTGCCAGAAGAGAAGCTCAACATCGCTATTCTCTGCACGGTGTTCGTTTACAAGGCGATGAACGGATTAGGGATGTTGGCGTCCATCTGGGCGACCGTCGTCCTGCTCGGTGGATTCTCCACGCTGGTGAAGCAGACGGACTTTTGGTACGTCACCGTCATCGCCTTCGTTCAATCAATCGGGTACGTATGTCTCACACGTCTACATGTTCTCCAACCTTGTAACTCACTCTGGCCATAAATAGTTACCATTTTAGACATAAGTGTAATCAAACTTTCAAAATTTTGACTATCAATATCTTTTTAAATATTTAAATTGGATACGTAAAAATCATGTGTAGATTTGACTTGAAAAGTACTATCATAATATTATAATTTTATTACGTTTTATAAATATATTATAATAGAAATTAGTGATCGAAGTTATGTTTTAAAAACCGTGTTAATGTCCAAAATAACAACTAGTTATGATCGGAGAGAGTATTTATTTATTTATTTATATTTATTTGATGCAACTATAGCTCGAACATCCGTAGGACACCATAGCTATAACGCAACATTTGAATGTAGGAAAAACATTACATCAAAAGAATTGTTTCATATAATTACATCTTGCGAACATTGCATACACTTCAATTGCCAAACACATGCACACAATTTTTCCCCCAGAATAATTGGTGCCATTTTTGGAATGGCACTGAAGGGATTAGTAAAGAAGCACAATGGCAGATAAGGAAATCATATTATGTTGCCTTAGACGTGAAAACACAGGGGTAAATTGGTCTTTTTGTTGGACTTAATGACCAGCAACTAGGGTTCTGCATGCTTTTACCGAGCCGAAAAAAACCGTGCCAAAAAAACCGAACCAAATCGGACAACTCGGTTTGACCGGTTTACGGTATTCGATGTGGTATGGCAAAAATCTGATTTTTTTGGATACGGTGTTTTCGGTAAAAACCGTCAGTAAACCGAATACTGAAATAAGAAAATACATATATAATTAGATAAAGTAATGGTCAAATATGTATAAAGTGTTGTTTCATATGAAAATAATATCACTAGATTTGTTAAAGTAATGGTCAAATGTTTGTAATAATTTTTACTAACACATAATATTAGATAGAGTAATAGTCAAATGTATGTATTAGAACCGTATCGATGTCCAAATAGATAAGTTAAAAAGAACCATTCACGCAAGTTAAGTAAATACCGTATTTACTAATACTGAATCGAAATATTATGGTATTTACCGATACACTTTGATTGCTTCTCTTCTTCGACATGGACCTATCTGCAACCCTTTGGACGTTTTTGGATTCTCTACTACGCAATTAGTCCCTCAGTACCACCTAAACATCTTTCTTACATCTAAATCGAATATGAATGCAACCTCCTTATGTAGCCACGTCAACAACTAAACACCCATCTTATTATTAACTTGTAGGACATGGAGCTGATTATTGCCCTCACCATGCTATCTCTTAACAACTAACGCCATCCATAGAAGAATACACGGAAGTTACAATCTTGATCTTGCTTGACTGAACTGTGCATTTAGCAATTAGCATGTGGAAACCCAACAAAGCCCCACTGCTGTTTGGAACGAAACAACGAGTAAAAACCACTTAGTCTTAGGTCAAGATTTTGGGATTTCTAAACAAGCTCTCGTAGACAGGGTTTGAAATTTAGTTTTCGGTTCGGTTCACATTTCAGAGGTGGGTGAAATCCAAAATTTCGACGAAATCTCAGAATTTTCGACAAAATCTAGTCAAAATTCAAAAAACAATTATGACATCTGGAATTTTTTTAAATAAAATTTTGGCCAAAATCTCGGTAAAATTAAACCAAGTGAAAAATAGTCGAAACGATTTTATAAAATTTTGAAAAAAATCTGGATGGTCCTAACACAACATTAATGTTTCTATAAAAATTTCAAAAGATGATCAAGCTTGAGGAATTTTTACAAATTCTGAGGGTGCTATTGTCCTGATAAAAGGCTGACTCACAAATTTCAACCGAATGAAAAATGGTTCAAATCCCGTTACAAAATTTTGTAAATTTTTATGGATAGTCCTGATGCTAAATAATGTTCTCATAAAATTTTTAGATGATGATCAAGTGTGAGGAATTTTCAAAAATCCGTACAGTGCTATTGTCCTGATAAAAGGCTAACTGGAAAATTTCAACTGAATGAAAAATGGTTCAAACCATGTAAGACAAATTTGAAAATTTTGTGGATGGTTCTGAAGAATCCCTAATATTCACATAAAATTTTAACACGATGATCAAGTCTGAGTAATTTTTAAAAATTATGATAGTGCTACTATCTTAATAAAAACCTTACCGTGCTACATGTATTGTTCTATAGATTTAGTTGAGCAACCAACAAAGATTTAGAATTTTTGTAACTTTTAGATAAGTGTGCTGAGGAAATTATTAAAATCTCCTAAAAATTTTGGTTCATGATCACACTCGAGCTAATTTATAAAATTTTTACACTTTTACTATCTCATTTATGTTCCTTCTATTTTTTATTTTTTAAACATAACAAAATGTTCAATTATTTTAGAAATTTTCATGTATTCTCCTAGGCTGCTAAAGATGCTACTATAAATTTTCTAGAGCATGATCAAGTGTTTATATTTTTTTAAAAATCAGAGAGTGCTTCTGTTATTTTTATAAAATGTCTCAAAAATTCAGTTTTTCTCAAATATTTTCATAGAAGGTGATATTCTTAAGGGATATTTACCCAAATCCGGCCAAATCTATTCTTCCAAAGTTGAAATCCAGTCAAAAAAAATATGATATTGCGATAAAATTTCTGTAATTACTATAGCAAATTGAATTTTTTTTAAATTTTTTTATTCGACCAGGATTTGGAATCATGTCCAGCCAAAATCCGAAATCTTAGCCAAAATTTCATCAGGATTTACATACACTTCATGTCCCCTGTGCATAATGATTGGGCTCGCTACATCGCAACAACAAAGTGGGCCTCCTTCAGAGTGACATTGTACCTAGCATTTGATAGTCGTCGGATGCACTCTTGAAGAAAAACGAGTAGGCTACTCTAGCATAAAATTAAATTTTCTATCGTGTAACTAAGAAATCACTACAAGTTATATATCACAGAATTACCACTAGACTCGTAGACCTATAGTAGAAGCAGAGTCGATGTAGCGTGTTGGTGCAGTTGTAATCATACTAACCTCATGCCTCCTTCAACAGCTCCTTATGATCGTCATAGGTTGCAAATCATCCTATTGTTGAAGCCTCATAGCAACGCTTTTAAGGTATCCACACATACGAGGTAGGAATACTACATACCAAAGTGCTTGCGCCGGCTGCGCGGTTTTCTGTGAAGGAGATGTGACGGCTAGGGTTTGAAAATTCCAAATTTCTATGATATTTCCTAATCCTAAAGTCACAACCCTTCCCTTTATATAGACGTCCCATATGAGGTCTCTACATTAAAGGCCTATTAGGAACTCGAAGCTTATCAGAATTTAGAACACCATTCGAATTAAGTCTCAACCCTTTAAGCGTGCGACTTTATAGGTTCACGTATACTTGGACATGACACGAGTACTCTTACTCGACCATTAATCAGTAGCGGTCCCTAAAAGGACGTGCCGACTCTCGAGTATAAAGATCACATCGGACGAATCTTAACAATACTTAGTTATATGCATTTCCCTTTGCCTCATGATATCAGTTAAACTCAAGATTAGTATGTGCCATCCTTGTTTAGTTAGCTCTACCACTATTTCTCGATTACATGACTCAGAATTCTCGACTACGGTTAGCTCTTTAACCGAGAGTAGTATGACCATGCATTTCTGGAATTCAACCACACTAGAGGTCTAGAGATATCTCTCTAATTATATAGAGGGGCAAATCCCATCTTGATCGACCATGCCTCGCAACATACTTCACGACAAACTTGAAAGCCACCTTTATAACTACCCAGTTACAGAGTAGCATTTGGCAACCCCTAAGTAAGTCATTATACATCTTAAGTACATACGTCAACCTCAAGTCTAAAGATATATCATAAACATTGTATATAAGACCAACTGATGACAAGTAAGATTACATCGTTCTCGCAATGTCTCAAGATGGGTCGATCCATCTCTATGTTCTCTAACATGTGCCCATATTATTGGTTTGATATCTCTATATCCATGACCTGTGAAACATAATCAACCAATATGCTATTCTATTCATATATGTCATTATATGTTTATCGACTAGGGATTATATATAGAGTTCCACAAACAAGTCATATACTTGGTAATAAATAATAATGATATTATTTAAGAAACAAGATAATAAATCATGAACATAAAAAATATAAGTAACTCTATGATTGCCTCTAGGGCATATCTCCGACAACTCTCATACCAGATCGAGGACTCGATCAGACTATTGACGTCAAGGCCGCAACAAATGCACATGAAAAGGCCTGTATAATGTAGGCTACTAATCTGAAGGTGAGGGAGGCACAAGACGCAATCGGGCAACCGTCAAAAACTGTGAGATGCAGTCCAGCCTCCAGCGCGTGCTGGTGCATACAATTACGGTTTTGTTTCCGATGGGTTCGATTCTTGGGGCTGATTTTGTATAATTCTAGGTAGAATTCTCCATGATCCATTCTGGCAGGTCAATCATACCTTATATTATAAGTGAAGACATTGCCGGCCAAGGGAGCTACCACGTCATCTCCCTCGCGCAAAGGCCCTACCTTATATTATAATTGAAGACATTGCCGGCCAAAGGGAGCTGCCACGTCACCTCCCTCGCGCAAAGGCCCTCTGTAAAATTTGAAATTACGTTCAGATCCTTCCGTCGGTTTTTTAACAAAATAGAACCGAAAAAAACTAAAATTACATTTAGGTCCCACCGCGGTTTACGTTCAGGTCCTATGTCGGTTTTTAACAGAATGGATCGTTGAAAAAATAAAATTACGTTTAGGTCCCAAAAAACTTTTTTTTGCTGAATTGATCCGAAAAAACAAAATTACGTTTATATCCCTCCGTTTTTATTTTCTCAAAAATCCACATATTTACCGACGGCTTATCGCAATCCACATATTCGACGACGGCTCCTAACAACCCGTTTTTTAAAGAAAAAAACAAGAAAACCGAAATTACGCGAAAAAAGAACCCACATTTTCACATCAATTTTCAAAAAAAAAAGGGAGCCCGCGGTTCCACATATTTACCGATGGCTCCTAGCAATTCGCAGATTCACAGATAACTCCTAGCAACCTATTTTTTAAGAAAAAACACTGAGAAAACCGAAATTACCATCCGTTTTTATTTTAAAAAAAATCCACAGATTTACCGATGGGTTATAGCAACCCACATATTCGATGACGGCTCCTAACAACTCATTTTTTAAAGAAAAAATCAAGAAAATCAAAATTACGCAAAAAAGAACCCACGTTTTCGCATCGATTTTCTAAAAAAAGGGAGCACGCAGTTGCACAGATTCAACGATGGCTCCTAACAATTCGCAGATTCACCGATGGCTCCTAGCAACCTAATTTTTAAGAAAAAAAACCCGAGAAAACCGAAATTACGCAAAAAAGAACCCACATTCTCACATATTCGACGACGACTCCTAGCGGTTCCGCAACACACAAAGATGACCCGTGGTGCCGCAAATTTACCGATGACACCTAGCTAGAACATTTTTTAGAAAACCCTGTAGAAAAAACGAATTCACGTTTACGTCCGCAGACCTATTTTATCAGAAATAATCATCGAATCAGGTTTTGCGCGGCGCAGCAATGCACAACTAAATTTCATACGACGCAGCGGAGCGCGTAAACCCTGACTAGTAGTTTATTAACATGGCACAAGTCCTATTGCTATACAACTGAGATAGAGAGCTCTTAATTACCGCAGGCTACTTTGCCAGTTTTGTTACATACAACAATTTGAACACTTCATCAACACTAGGAGGAGGACTGAGCGTGGCTCAGTGGCATGAGGTGTGGTGCTCACCCAGCTGACCCGGGTTAGATCCTCGAACCCATCGTTTCTCGTAGGCGAGTGCATGCACGGGTGTGCATGTGGAGGGAAGGTGTGCGTACGTAGTTCGTCTATTGTTTTCTCTTACACGTGGGTGCGTGTGGTGGGGAGGTGTGTGTATGTAATTCGTCTGTTGTTTTTTTCTTGTATAATGAATGTCAGAGTACCTGACCAATTTTTTTAAAAAAATCAACACTAGGAGCACGCTCGATGTGTGAGGGAGATTTGGGATAGTCTCGTAAAGAGGTGGGAGTTGGGTCATGCTGTGCTGGAACGGTGGGTCCAATGGTCTTCGGGCAGTGACATGCTAGGCACAGCCACCTTGTTGTGCTGTCCTATGCCGTGCCAGCTTGACTCCCCTCTGGCGAGGCCCAATGCAGACCATGCAGCTGTCGTGCTATGCCGGCCTAGACCTTGTCTTGTTGGACACGTAGAGTTGTGGATACCGCCGCTGTCGATCCATCGCCGTAGACAGCACGAAGGACAAGTGTATCTTCCTCCATGCGTAGTCTATATAGTTATCGCTTTAACACTCACCGGTTTGTCAGTGACTTTTCGTATACAATTCTTCTAAGTTCTTCCATAATTTCTTTGGCAAATTCTCTTTAATCACCGAATACTTTATCTCATCACAGAGATATAGACGGATTATACTAGCAGCCTTTCACTCCATTACTTTTTAGTCTTTAGCGGATGTCTTTTTTGGTTTGTTCCATTCAAAAGTAGCAATTAACTCTTGCTGGACAAGAGTATCCTTCACCACACATTGCCACATACTGACATTTCCTTTACTGTCAAAATTTTCCACTTGATTCCACATTATCGATATTGATCTGATTTTATGGCACCAGACACTTTACCGACTTTCTTACAAATTTAATTAATCCGGCATTAGCTCTGATGCCCACTTGTTACACTCTGAGACTTCTAATTCACAACAACCCTAGATCATCTTGTAGTTTTATGAGATATGGAATTAGTGTGCATGGTATTAAGAATAAAGAAGATGAATCTTGTAGAATGAATCAAAATAACGACATTGAAGGAACCATGACAAGAGTGAAAATTTCGGTGAATACGAACACAAATTCTTTAAGCGCAACATAAAAAGAGTACAAGGGATTGGCTCTCTGTCATAGCCCTCTCAGACCTGTTAAGACCCTTGGATCCTAGCCATATACAAGAATTTAGTGCTAGAGAATAAACTAGCATGTAATCCTCTTGTACACCTTTTATTTTGAATAAGTTGTTTTATGGCTTTTTGATTGCTTAAGTTCTCTATGACTATCCCTTATTCCTCCAAAGCAAATAGATATCCTACTCTGAAAAAAGTAGGAATACTATTAGGATTTATCTAATATACCTTTCTAAATCCTAAAAGGCTAGATATATTTGTAATTAACAGGTCCCAAGTAGCAGCAACGATAACTAGGCTCAGTAATTAATCTGTCTAGTCACGAAGAAACCAAACAGAGGTAAAATTCAAACCTATAATCCTCCAACCCGTGAATAACAGATGCTCACGAACTGAAGAAAAGAACCACTAATGATTCAGTTGCGCAACCCCAAGATCAAAGCTGGAAATCACGCAACAAATAATGAAACACTAGATCCACTGGCGGAACCAGCTCCCGGAGACCCTGGGTGGCTGCCCAGGCTTGTCGGCGAGACCCTGCCTAGTCCTCCCTCAAATATAAGATGTGTGACCTTGTAGGTTCATGCATATTCGACCATGGTCTAGAATCTCCTTTCTTCTCATAAGTTAATAGTGGATCCTAGCAGGGCATAGTGATTTCCAAATATACACAAAGATCATAATGGACGAATCTGTAGAGTGCTCATGTACCAATCCCTTTGCCTTACGATGCAAGATCGAACTGTAGGTGTAAGGCACCCATTTTTGATAATGAATACCAAAAATGGATACCATGTGCATACAGTACTAGTCTCATAATCAGTAGCTAGTACGCACAAATACAAATTGATATCACAGTCATACACAAACTTTATTACACAGAAGTAAGGTTACATATAATTTTTACAATATCAAAAGTAAAACTGCAGTGGAGACAACTTCTTGTAGTATGCCTTTTTAACCATTGTTCCACAGGCAACTGACAAGGGAAAAACCTTAGAAAAATTCATCGTTAAATTCCCGTATCCTGCATCAACGTATGAATCGTCGGGGTAATATGATTCTTCACCTAAAAACATCAAAATAGGCAAGTTGAGTACTTACGTACTCGCAAGACTTGTGCAAATCCTAAAATACATGCAGGTCATTCCAATAGAAGGCCATTAAGGTTAATTTGCATAAAGCCAATTTGAAATGTAAATACAGGATATTAGATTGCAATAAAATTTGCGTAAAAGCAGATTAACTAAAATGAAAGTATGTAAGTACAAGTAAATGAAATCTCACACCGGGGTAAAATGACCATATCCAAGAAAACATTTCCACTGTCACCCAGTAGAAATTGCCAACACACGGTGGAAACCGCATTTTATGAAAATAACAAAACTGCAAATTGTGTGATGACTTTACCAAGTGTCCATTACAACGGACGCGGCTACTCGATTAGTTTTACACTCTACAGAGGTATACAGCTTTACCCACAAGACATGACGGACTCTTTGAGCAATCGATATTTGCACACTGCCTTTGGTGTGCCGCAGAGGGTCATGTTATAACTGTTACATTATTTAACCCTAACTTTGCACTAGCACGGTGACGATAAATCCATTCTGTGGCGTAAGAACTCAGAGCATAGAAATGATAGAACTACCCACAGTATGGCGTACACCGTTATATTGGTAGACGTTTAATCCATGATCACCTCAGTGTGGACGCCCGTGGAGCAATTTATTAAGAAACAGCTCGTACTACTCCGGCCTTCCAAGTGCAAAGCTAGTTTTAAATAACTTAATAAGTTAGAGCTGTCCCATACCAGCACTTGTGGTTGTACGAATATTCTTGGCCTAAAAACAACCCATAGTTCGGTCCTTAACTCGACACGGGCAACAATCTCCACCCTACACTACGTGCAAAGACATGCACACCCGACTATTGCCAATAATTGCCCGCATCTAAGTTTTATTTCCATTTTCCAACCAAAATACCAACCACAAAAATGGTCATACTCATTTAAATGTCGTAACCAACATCTTTAATCATGTCACAGTTTTATGTTGATTTAAGCATGGCTAAGCTCGATACTAAGTGTAAGTGACCCACATCGATATCAAATAATGTCTAAGTTATTCTAGGGTTTTCAAAGTTCACAATTCCATACTTATCAAGGAAGTTCTATTAAACTATAGGTACAACTACCAGTTTCCATAATATAGCAGGCTTTACTAAAAATACAGTATGCCATAAAATATTTAATGAAAACATTTATAAAACTGGGTTCAATATGATCAAAGGGGATTGCTTTCCTTGTTAATTATCCTCGACTTCGAACTCTTGTTCGTCGAATGCACCAGGTTCGTCGGGTTCTATACGTCGTATGGCAACATATAACAATTACCAAATTTCAATTGGGCCAAAAATAAATCAAATGGAAATATTCAAATAAAATAACTTCACAATTCAGAAGTGGTTATATGAATTATTTGTTCTTATTTGCAATTTAAAGATTTAATCTATTTAAATCATTATTGCATTATTTACCACCCATTTAATAACTTAAAATTTTCTTATAACAAACCCTAAGTATTTTTACATATTATAGTTCCTGAGGTTACAAGGAACCTAGTAAGATTTATTTTACTAAATTTGGAGGCCATTTGCAAAATTTTCATGTATGACATATTTCTAATCCTTTCTTTAAATTTGAATTCAAAAAAAATTTAATTTTGAAATATTTTCGCATATGCTGAATATAAATGATTTTATATGAATTTAAAAATTTATTTCATCAATTTTGGATAGTTAGTTCAAAAGATATTCAAATTTGAATACTCTAGGTTTTGAAAAATACTCAAAATTAGAAAACTGCCGAAAATGGAAAGTACGCTTTCGCGAGGGAAAACGCGCTTTCCCTTTTTGGGCGACATCGTGCCGAGGCGCTGACAACCGGGGCCCATGTGCGGCGGTTTGCGACGCTGTGGCGTGGTCGGTGCTCGAACGCTGGCGTGGGCGATCGACAAAGTGAGCCCGCATGTCGCTGGCACAACACGGCGCCGCGCGGCCGACACTGGTCCACACTGTGGCGACTTCGCTCAAGCGAAGGCCGATCGATACTTCGGGCCCGCTTGGCGGTGACCCAGAGCAGGGCACGGCAAGGCTGAGCTCGCCAGCGGCGAACCACCACCGCGGCGGCGGAATCGGCTCCACCACCAGCACCAGTGGACCCGTGCGCACACATGGGCAGTGGCACGGCGGTCGGAGATGGCCGGGAAGGGTGGTTCCACCGGAGAGGGGCGGCAGTGCTCACAGCTAGCCGGCGATTTCGCAAAATGAGACTTTCCCGAGCTTGAAGATCACCACCAAAAGCATCAGTGGACTACAAGGATCCTGTTTTGCTACTTGCTCAAAGGAATGAGTGCTCGAAAATGGGTTCTCACTGTTCGCGGCGGCGGTGGAGGAACAAGCACGGTGCGGCGACTCGTCGGAGTTGAAGAGCTCCAACTGGGGCTTGGGACAAGTTCCTGACGGCGAGGGGAGGCTATGGCTCGGACGACTCGGGTTGGAATCGGTTGTGGCGGTGAAACGACGGTTTTACCCTCTTTCGGGTTTTGCCGGAGATGGGGAAGAAAAGAGGAAACGGCGGTGGAATGAGAGGCACAGGGGTCTAGCTGGATTGGCTGCGACGCAAGCGACGTCTTTTATACGAGGACTCGAAGTCGGTTGGCGTGCTGGCGCGCGAGAAGGCTCGGGCGAGCTGCGTCGGTGCGAGGGAACAGCGAGGGAGAAGAAGGGCGCGAGAAAGAGGCTGACAAGCGGGGGCCAGGTGGCAGCGATGTCGGCTGGCTCGGCTGGCTGACAAGCCGGGCCCACCGGTCAGCAAGACAAGAAAAGAAGTCACGCGAAGGCTCGGGATAGAACGGGAGGATTACGGAAATTTAGGGGGCCAAACCGACTCAAAAGTTTATAAAAAATTTACCAGAAGTTGGAAAGGAAATTACCAGCCTCATGTAAAATTTTCACCATTTTATGATGCATGTATAATTTTAAATAATTCTTACAATGCAGCTATTGCTGTTCTGCCCATTCGGCTTTTCATTTAATTTGTGATATAATTTAATTCCATATTTTATAAAAAAATTTATGAGGGTCTGAAATTATATTATAAACCTTCTGTAAAACTTTCAGATTTTATTTATTAATAATTAATTTTTAATAATTCTGAAATTACTATTTCCCAATTTATTCCTTCACTGTTTTTGAATTGTTACAATTATAAAATTAACTATTAAATTATTGATATTTTTACTGGAGGTTTACACTGTGCTGATGTCCGCAAGGTAAAAATATTGGTCCAGGATAGCTTCCAGAGATTTTTACAAAACTCTTTTACCATTTTACCCTGACTTTCTTTTCACATGATTGGCTTTGATTAAATATTATTTTGTTTAATCCAGCTCTTCCGCCGACTTAAACTGGCTGTGGAGAGCCCTTAGATTTTTTTTATGACTTTGGTAAATTTTTGTTGACTTGAAATTTTTAATTTTTACTTTTACCATTTTACTATATTCTTTAATTCACTTTCTTGTATTAAGGAAAAGCCAAAAGAATATCCAAGAAATTTCAGAAATTTAAGAAATAATACACAAAAGATTTTAATTCATTTTTTATTTATTTTATCAATTATGAGGCTGTTACAAATCTACCCCTTACAAAAATCTCATCCCCGTGATTTGGAGATGACTAAAAGAAATCGGGGAACTCTTGTCGAAGATGATCTTCTCTTTCCCATGTAGCTTCGTCTTCGGTATGATTACTCAATTGGACTTTTAACATCTTGATGGTCTTGTTCCTTGTCTGGCGCTCTGCTTCTTCCGGAATACGAATTGGATGCTCCCGATAAGATAGATCTGGCTGAAGATCCATACCTTCCAAATCGGCGAGGTCGGAGGGAACACGAAGGCATTTCTTGAGCTGAGATACATGGAAGACGTTATGAACGTCAGATAGCTGAGGCGGCAATTCCAACTGATATGCCATCTCACCCATCTTTCCAATGATTTGATACGGTCCAATGAATCGAGGAACCAACTTTCCACGGATTTGAAATCGACGAACTCCACGGAGAGGTGAGACTTTAAGATAGACATGATCACCAACTTCGAAACTGAGTTCACGACGACGATTGTCGGCGTAACTCTTTTGGCGAGACTGAGCTTCTTTGAGTCGGCTTTTGATCACATCTACTTGCTCTTGAGCTTCCTGAATAAGATCTGGGCCGAAAAATTTCCTTTCTCCAACTTCAGACCAGAAAAGAGGGGTTCGGCATTTCCTTCCATACAGCGCTTCAAAAGGCGATATTTGAAGATTAGATTGGAAACTGTTATTATAAGAGAATTCTGCAAAAGCCAAACTTTTCTCCCAATTAGAGCCGTATGACAACACACAGGCTCTTAACATGTCTTCTAAAATTTGATTGGTCCTTTCCGTTTGTCCATCTGTCTGAGAATGATAAGCCGTACTGAAGTTCAGCTTAGTACCCAGAAGACGGTGCAAACTTTCCCAGAATCAAGAAGTAAACTAGGAACCTCGGTCAGAAACAATTGTCTTTGGAACGCCATGAAGACGAACAATATTCTCCAGATACAACTCGGCAAGCTTATCTCCAGAATGAGTAGTCTTGACCGGAATAAAGTGAGCCACTTTAGTTAAGCGGTCAACGATTACCCATATGGAATCATGCCCTTTCCTGGTTCTCGACAAACCAGTAATGAAGTCCATGCTGACGTCTTCCCACTTCCACTCTGGAATTTTCAAACGTTGAAGAAGTCCAGCGGGTCGTTGATGTTCAGCTTTGACACGCTGACATACATCAAAGATTGCGACATATGCAGCAACATCCTTTTTCAAACCGGGCCACCAATATTCCTGTCGGAGGTCTTGATACATCTTTGTACTTCCAGGGTGAATTGAGAGGGGAGACTCATGGGCTTCTTTGAGGATCAACTCTTTCAATTCAGGCTCATCCGGAACATAGATTCGATTCTCGAACATAAGCACTTCATCTGGACTTTCATGAAACTTGGATTCCTTTCCTTGCTTCAATTCTTCACGGATTTTAATAACGGCTTCATCTTTGAGTTGAGCGGCTTTAATTTGGGACTTAAGGGTTGGTTGCACCTCTAATGCGGCCAAATAACCTTTTTCGACGATTCCCAAATTAAGCTTTTGGAATTCTTTCACAAGATCGGATTGATCGGTAAAATATGAAACAGAAAGACAATGAAGTTTTCGACTCAGAGCATCAGCTACGACATTGGCTTTACCAGGATGGTATTGAGTGCTAAGGTCGTAATCTTTTATCAACTCTAGCCATCTTCGTTGTCTTAGATTCAGATCAGGCTGGGTGAAGAAATATTTCAGACTCTTATGATCTGTGAATACACTGCATTTATTTCCAATCAGGTAATGACGCCAAATTTTTAGAGCGTGCACCACCGCAGCTAATTCCAGATCATGAGTCGGATAATTGAGCTCATGAGGTCGTAACTGACGAGAGGCGTAAGCTACGACTTTTCTTTCTTGCATCAGAACACACCCAAGCCCGCTTTTAGAGGCATCACAATAAACATCAAAGTTTTTATGGACATCGGGTAACACCAGCACAGGTGCTGTTGTTAACCTTTTCTTTAATTCCTAAAAACTTCCTTCGCATTCAGGTGTCCACTCAAACTTCTTTTCTTTCTTGAGAAGCTGGGTCAAAGGACGAGCGATTTTAGAGAAGTTCTCGATAAAGCGACGATAATATCCCGCTAGACCGAGAAAACTTCGAACTTTCGGAACAAACTGAGGGGCTTCCCAGTCTAGAACAGATTTGACTTTACTGGGATCAACTGAAATACCACCTTTAGAAAGAATATGGCCGAGAAAAGCAACTTCTTTTAGCCAGAATTCGCATTTCTCGAATTTGGCATAAAACTTATGCTCTCGAAGCTTCTCGAGAACCATACGTAAATTCTGCGCATGATCTTCTTCCGATTTGGAATAGATAAGAATATCATCAATGAATACCACTACAAACTTATCTAAATACTCCATAAAAACTTTGTTCATGAGGCACATGAAATTAGCAGGAGCATTTGAAAGTTCGAAGGACATTACGGTATATTCATATAAACCGTAACGAGTGGTAAAAGTAGTCTTAGGAATATCTTCTGGTCTGATCTTCAACCGATAGTACCCATGTCTTAAATCAATTTTTGAAAAGATTTGAGCACCGGTCAATTGATCGAACAGATCATCGATACGAGGCAGAGGATATTTGTTCTTAATCGTGACATCATTCAAGGCGCGATAGTCCACGCACATGCGTATTCCACTGTCTTTTTTAGGCACAAAAAGAACTAGACTACCCCAAGGAGAAGAGCTAGGTCGAATAAAACCTTTTCTTAATTGCTCTTGAATTTGATTCTTTAGTTCGACTAACTCATCAGGGGGCATACGATAAGGGCGCTTGGATATTGGCGCTGTTCTAGGAACAAGGTTTATGACAAACTCTATATCCCTATCTGGAGACAGGCCAGGCAATTCATCAGGGAAAACATCGGGGAAATCGGAGACAAATGGATTCTGGCTAAGATCTTTTGCTATGGCTGAACAAAGGGAAGCTTGAGAATTTGAAGAACTTTGAATGGAAGAGAAATGAACTGGAACTCCTTCTGGGCTAACCAAAGAAATGGATCGATTGGCACAGTCTATGCATCCTTTGAACTTAGACAACCAATCCATACCAAGAATTACTTCCAACCCTGGAGTTTCTATAATGATAAGGTCAGCATGAAACATGACTCCATTTATTTCAATGATAAACCTAGGACAAAACTTAATGGAATTCATGACTGATCCAGGGGAATAGATTATCATTTTGGCAGAAAGAAGGTCAATTTCTAAGTTATTTTGATCGGCAAACTTCTTCGAAATAAACGAGTGCGATGCTCCAGAATCAAATAATACCAAAGTAGGTACTGAGTGCACAGGAAACATACCCAGTACCACATCTGGTGCTTCGCTTTCTTCTTCGGCGGTCACATGATGGAGACGACCGCTACTCGCACTGCGATTAGGAGCTACAGATGACCAGGAAAATTGAGAATTTCCAGCTCCTGAGGGTCGTCCTGGGGGTCTCTGAAGGACTCCCTGCGACGACTGCTGACCTGATGCTTGACCTCTTTTAGGGCAGGCATTTGCACAATGCCCACGCTCTTTACAATGATAACAGGTCACACCAGCTGCTTGCCTTGAACTCTAGAAGTCCTTCCTTCATTGCTGCTCGAGGGACGAACAGAAGGCTGCTGGGGCCGAGATACCTGACCTTGACGCCTCTGTTGCTGCTGACGAGGCGGAGGAGATCGAACATTGGTCAGCTGACCAATGCGCGGCCTCAACAAATTCGGATTGGCGGCTTTCCGCGCCATCTACTTCCTCTTACGACTCTCCATAACGTCCCGTGAACTATGCTTGGCTATTATAGCCTTGTCCACGAGCGTTTGAAAGTCATGAAAGTCGTGAATGGTCAGAAGATGCTTGACTTCATTATTCAGATTGTCCCGGAAATGCTCGATTCTTCGGGTTTCTGAATTAACTTCTGACGACGCATATCGAGCAAGATAATTAAAACGATGAAGATACTCCATCACGGACATATTTCCTTGACGTAAATCAAGGAATTCCCGTCTCTTTAAATTCACCAAGCTTGAAGGGATATGCGTCTTTCTGAAAGCTTCCTTGAAGGTGTCCCAAGTAATTTCCTGACCTTGGGGCCTTATCGCCTGGAAATTTTCCCACCAAACTGCAGCGGCTCCCTGGAGTTGGTACGATGCATAAAAAACCTTCTCATGATCATTGCATTGAGCAATGGTCAGTTTGCTTCCAATGGATCGTAGCCAATCATCAGCGTCCAGGGGATCTGATGAAGAAGAAAAGGTCGGAGGCCGGGTCTTCAAGAATTCTCCCAACCTAGACTGATGGGATGCTTCACCAAACCTAGGCCTAGCACTTGCAGCACCAAGGTTGGTCGTGTTTTGGACCAACTGTTGGAGCAACAGGGTATTCGTCTGGCGACCCTGTTCTATCATTGCAAGCACCTGAGCCATGGTCGGTGGACCTGGCAACTGCCCCTCCGGAACTTCTTCTTGGACTTGTGGGGGCGAAGAATCTCGACGGCTTGGGCGACGCGATGAAGATCCTTAGACTGCCATCGGATGGACTGGATTGGGCTGGGCTGGAGTGGCCGAAGTCACTCGCTGCGGGTGAGTTTTCGGGGTTTCTTCACTCCCCAGAATCTCATTCAAAGACCGTGTGGCAGGCATCTGGATCAAGATTATCAATGAATTAACAGATAAGATCTGGTTCAGTTTTAATCCCAAATGTTACCATTTGTTTTAGAAGCATGTTTCAATATTATTTATGAGTAAATTATTATTATTATTAAGGATCACAACATCGTAAAAATATTAACTGAAAGATAAATATTTACGAGTAGGAACCAAAAGCACACAAAACAATATTGAATAAGAACTTTATTTGAACTCATAATATTCACAACAAAACATAACATTTATTCTCGACAACTACTACATAAAGGGTAAAACAAAAACTTTTTCTATCCCTGACCATCATCTAGTCTACTCACGGACTATTACTATCCCTACGACTAGTACTCTCGGCGTCAGGAGGAAAAGGAGTCTCTTGACAGCGACGCTCCTGCGACCTCTGAGGACGTCGTGGGGGAAAACTATGGGGATCCACCTGGATACTGGGTAACCTAGGGTGACTCCCTATCACTGACATCCTCGCCTGGCGACACCTCGGTGGAACTCGGGTGTCGTCGAGCGCGGGTGTCTGAGGGGCTTGCCCCAGAACTGATCGGGGTACAATGCCTCTAGCGACATAGGGGGCAATAGCATTCTCCAGGAATGCTATGCGGCGACGTGCCTCCCTGTATTCATTTATTGCCTGTCGACAATACTGATCAGAGAAATTTATGAATCCCACTAGGTTACATAGTGTTGGATTTTGTAACCCAGTGGCATCCATATAACAATTCTCCCCATTTGGTGGTCAGGACGGAATCCTCCTATAAGCGACTGCCAGTTCAGGTAGAGTGTGGCGTAAACTGACAATAGCCATATAGGCGGCTTCGTTCATAGCCATCCTAAGGGAAGAACCGGGACCCTCGAAAGATAAAAATTCTTCACTATCCTCATCTCGGGTAGGGATGTCCACCCTGGCTATGTATTCCACGGAGACAGAACTAACTGCCGTGTGAAATACTATGTATCGTGGATTTTTCGGAAAATGGGCGAACTCCAGCAGATGAGCAAGAAATCCCATCATACCGGAATCCTCCCTATGAGTGGAAGTGTAGCATGGGGTGTATCCGCCCATCTGCACATTTAACAAGGAATTAGCATTCCTGATTAAATGTAAGACAATAAAGCAATTTTTGGAAGAAAAGATTCTAGCAGACATTTTAAGACAGAAAAGAGTTATTAACAGGTATACACATAACCAAAAGAAAGTTTCACGCATATAAAGAATAGACAGGTAAGATATCCTAATTCAATATTTTAGTCTGTTTGGATCCTAATATCAAGTTTTAGGTTTTATTACTCCCAGACTACCTAAGGTTTCCTACAGTCAGCATGGCTCTGATACCAACTTGTAAGGCCCTCATTTTTTATAATGAATACCAAAAATGGATACCATGTGCATACAGTACTAGTCCTATGATCAGTAGCTAGTACGCACAAATACAAATTGATATCACAAATATACACAAACCAGATTACAATGAAGTAAGGTTACATATTATTTTTACAATATCAAAAGTAAAACTGCAGTGGAGACAACTTTTTGTAGTATGCCTTTTTAACCCATTGTTCCACAAGCAACTGACAAGGGAAAAACCTTAGAAAAATTCATTGTTAAATTCTCCGTATCTTGCATCAACGTATGAATCGTCGGGGTAATCTGATTCTTCACCTAAAAACATCAACATAGGCAAGTTGAGTACTTACGTACTCGCAAGACTTGTGCAAATCCTAAAATACATGCAGGCCATTCCAATAGAAGGCCATTAAGGTTAATTTGCATAAAGCCAGTTTGAAATGTAAATACAGGATATTAGATTGCAATAAAATTTGCGTAAAAGCAGATTAACTAAAACGGCAGTATGTAAGTACAAGTAAATGAAATCTCACACCGAGGTAAAATGACCATATCCAAGAAACCATTTCCACTGTCACCCAGTAGAAATTGCCAACACACGGTGGAAACCGCATTTTATGAAAATAACAAAACTGCTAACTGTGTGATGACTTTACCAAGTGTCCATTACATGACGCGCTAATCGATTAGTTTTACACTCTGCAGAGGTATACAGCTTTACCCACAAGACATGACGGACTCTTTAAGCAATCGATATTTGCACACTGCCTTTGGTGTGCCGCAGAGGGTCATGTTATAACTGTTACATTATTTAACCCTAACTTTGCACCAGCACGGTGACGATAAACCCATTCTGTAGCATAAGAACTCAGAGCATAGAAATGATGGAACTACCCACAGTATGGCGTACAGCGTTATATTGGTAGACGTTTAATCCATGATCACCTCAGTGTGGACGTCCCGTGGAGCAATTCATTAAGAAACAGCTCGTACTACTCCGGCCTTCCAAGTGCAAAGCTAGTTTTAAATAACTTAATAAGTTAGAGCTGTCCCATACCAGCACTTGTGGTTGTATGAATATTCTTGGCCTGAAAACAACCCATAGTTCGGTCCTTAACTCGACACGGGCAACAATCTCCACCCTACACTACGTGCAAAGACATGCACACCTGGCTATTACCAATAATTGGCCGCATCTAAACCATAGTTTTATTTTTATTTTCCAACCAAAATATCAACCACAAAAATGGTCATACTCATTTAAATGTCGTAACCAACATCTTTAATCATGTCACAGTTTTATGTTGCTTTAAGCATGGCTAAGCTCGATACTAAGTGTAAGTGACCCACATCGACATCAAATAATGTCGAAGTTATTCTAGGGTTTTCAAAGTTCACAATTCCATATTATCAAGGAAGTTCTATTAAACTACAGGTACAACTACCAGTTTCCATAATATAGCAGACTTTACTAAAAATACAGTATGCCGTAAAACATTTAATGAAAAAATTTATAAAACTGGGTTCAATATGATCAAAGGGGATTGCTTGCCTTGTTGATTATCCTCGACTTTGAACTCCTGTTCGTCGAATGCACCGGGTTCGTCGGGTTCTACACATCGTATGGCAACATATAACAATTACCAAATTTCAATAGGGCCAAAAAGAAATCAGATGGAAATATTCAAATAAAATAACTTCACAATTCATAAGTGTTTACATGAATTATTTATTCTTATTTGCAATTTAAAGATTTAATCTATTTAAATCATTATTGCATTATTTACCACCCATTTAACAACTTAAATTTTTCTTATAACAAACCCTAAGTATTTTTATATATTCTAGTTCCTGATGTTACAAGGAATCTAACAAAATTTATTTTACTAAATTTGGAGGACATTTGCAAAATTTTCAAAATGCAAATAAATTCAATTCTGAAATACTTTTGCATATTCTAAATCTACATGATTTTAGATGAGTTTATAAATTTATTTCATAAATTTTGGATAGTTAGTTAAAAAGATATTCAAATTTTAATACTCTAGGTTTTGAAAAATACTGAAAATTAGAAAACTGCTGAAAATGGAAAGTACGCTTTCGCGAGGGAAAACGAGCTTTCCCTTTTCGGGCGACATCGCACCGAGGCGCTGACAACCAGGGCCCTTGTGCCGGTAACTTTATGCCGCTGCTGGCGCCGGCGCTGAGCCCATGGGCGTGGCGATCGACAGCGAGTCTGCATGTCGATGGCACAAAGACAACAAGACGCGGTCGACGACCTTGGTCCACACGACAACGACTCACTCAACAAGCGGCGATCGACACCGGGAACGCTTGGCGGTGACCCAGAGCAGGGCGCGGCAAGGTTGAGCTTGCTGGCGGCGAACCAGCACCGCGGCGACGGAATAGGCTCCAGCACCAGTGGACCCGTGCGCACACGTGGGCTGTGGCGCGGCGGTCGGAGATGGCCGGGAAGGGTGGTTCCACCGGAGAGGGGCGGAAGTGCTCACGGCTAGCCGGCGATTTCGCAAAACAAGACTTTCTCGAGCTTGAAGATCACCACCAAAAGCATCAGTGGACTACAAGGATCCTGTTTTGCTACTTGCTCAAAGGAATGAGTGCTCGAAAATGGGTTCTCACCGTGCGCGGCGGCGGCGGAGGAAAAAGCGCGGTGCGGCGACTCGTCGGAGTTGAAGAGCTCCAACTGGGGCTTGGGACAAGTTCCTGACAACGAGGGGAGGCTATGGCTCGGACGACTCGGGTTGGAATCGGTTGTGGCGGCGAAACGGCGGTTTTCTCCTCTTTCGGGTTCTGCCGGAGATGGGGAAGAAAAGAGGAAACGGTGGTGGAATGAGAGACACAGGTGGCTATAGCTGGGTTGGCTGCGACGCAAGCGACGTCTTTTATACGAGGACTCGAAGTCGGTTGGCGTGCTGGTGCGCGAGAAGGCTCGGGCGAGCTGCGTTGGCGCGAGGGAACAGCGAGGGAGAAGAAGGGCGCGAGAAAGAGGCTGACACATGGGGGCCAGGTGGCAGCGATGTCGGCTGGCTCGGCTGGCAGACAAGCCAGGCCCACCGGTCAACGAGTGAAGAAAAAGAAGTTAGGCGAAGGCTCGGGACAGAACGGGAGGATTACGGAAATTTAGGGGGCCAAACCGACTCAAAAGTTTATAAACATTTTACCAGAAGTCGGCAAGGAAATTACCAGCCTCATGTAAAATTTTCACCATTTTACGATGCATGTATAATTTTAAATAATTCTTACAATGCAGCTATTGCTTTTCTGCCCATTCGGTTGTTAATTTAATTTGTGATATAAATGAATTTTATATTTTATAAAACTTTTTATGAGGGTCTGAAATTATATTATACACCTTCTGTAAAACTTTCTGATTTTATTTATTAATAATTAATTTTTAATAATTCTGAAATTACTATTTCCCAATTTATTTCTTCACTGTTTTTGAATTGTTAAAATTATAAAATTAATTAGTAAATTCTTGATATTTTTACTGGAGGTTGACACTGTGCTGATGTCCGCAAGGTAAATATTTTGGTAAAGCGTAGCTTCCAGAGATTTTTACAAAACTCTTTTACCATTTTACCCTGACTTTCTTTTCACATGATTGGCTTTGATTAAATATTATTTTGTTTAATCCAGCTCTTCCACCGACTTAAACTGGCTGTGGAGAGCCCTTAGATTTTTTTATGACTTTGGTAAATTTTTGTTGACTTGACATTTTTACTTTTTACTTTTACCATTTTACTATATTCTTTAATTCACTTTCTTGTATTAAGGAAAAGTCAAAAGAATATCCAATAAATCCAGAAATTTCAGAAATAATACACAAAAGATTTTTAATTCATTTTTAATTTATTTTATCAATTATGAGGCTGTTACACTAGGCGAGAAACGTACCATCCTATGATAACTCAATCTTTCACTCGTTCTATGGTAGATTACTTAGTTGCAATTCATAACTCCTCAATCACATTTCGTATGACCATGTACTTCCTTAATCCAACCACATTAAGGGGCTCAGAGATATCTCTCCCATTATACAGGAGGGGCAAATTCTATCCTGATTACTGACATTCGTCTGCATATTTCATAGTAAATTCGAAAGCTACCTTTTATGACTACCTAGTTGCGAAGTAGTGTTTGGTAACCCCTACATATACTATTATATATGTAGGAAATCATGATGATCTCAGCTCTAAGGATCTCACATACACTATGTATGTGACCAAATGATAACACTTAAAAATATAACAATTTTCACAGTGTCTTATAGTGGGTCAATCCAAAACTATGTTCCCCAAAATATATCCATGTTATTGATTTGATATCCCTATATCCATGATTCGTGAAACATGATCATCAATCAATACACATGCTGATCTATAAATCACATTTGTTCCACATGATGATATAAGGTTATGGATAATTCAGAATAATATCAAAATATAAATAAGAAGTTTCACGAACAATTCACATACATGTTTATCGATACTAATGCTATTTATTCAAGGGACAAAGTAATTATATTATTCTTTAAATATAGATGTGGTACCATCATCTCTATAATTACTTCAAAGGTATATTACTAACAATTAGCAGCACCCCTATGCAAATGCCTTCCTCTTGGTTAGCCTAGAGTTTCAGTCTCCTTTCCTTTCCCACAGCCAGTTAGAGTTTTCCTTCGGTGCGCCGTCAGCCATGGCACATACATACCCGTTTTATCCTTACTTTCCACGCCGTCTTCCCTCACCTCCCTCTTAGCACTGACAAGTATATCTCTTACTCAAAATAACTGATATTAGTTGAAGTGTTTGGGTTTGTAGGGCCGCATCAAATCCACTTGGTAGAAACCAGTAGGCCCGAACAGTCAGGCCTGTTGACTTCGGGTTCGGAAATGCCACCTTCTACATCTCTATTTAGACGCCCACCTGGAAACCCAGACATTCTTATCCTATCCCTAAGGGTGCGTTTGGTTGGGTGAACGAGCATGAACGGAATGGAATGGTACAGGATAGATTTTGATACATACGTTTGGTTGAGTGTATAAAACCATCTTGTACGGGACGAAGTGGTACAGATTCTAGGAATATTCTTCAAATATGTTGTACCATCCCGTACCTCCAAATTGGTTGAACCATCCTGTACCATCCCGTACCACTAGTGATAAAGTTTACCATACTAACCTCATTCATCCAACCAAACATCATTTCGTACCATCCCGTACCATTCCATCCAAGCAACCAAAAAAATTATGTATCATTCCATTGAGACAACCAAACACCCTCCTCATACCATCTTATCCAGGATTATCCCATCCATCCTGTATCATCCCATCCCGTTCATCCTCGTTCACCCAACCAAACGCACCCTAAGTCTCAATGTTATCCGAACAATTCAAAAATCTCGCTTAACGCACTTGCTGAGTTTCAGCACGACTCATGCATTACTAATATCACACTATAACTAATTAAGCACAATTTAACGCACACATGTATAATGTATAGAATTAGCACTTGGGAAAACTAAAATCTAGCAATGTGAATACAAAATAATAGATTACAGTAAATAAAGTTGCACAAGAAATGTGACACACAATTGGTATTAGATTTCCATTGTAGCTTGGATGACAAAACGCACCGACATATGTTTTGAAGCACAAAAGAAAATTTAGCTCTATAGCTACCAAGCGAATCATGCCTACAAGTTAATGATTTTACCGTGAGACTTTTTATCATCCTTGAGAGATACCAAAAGTTACATTAAGGTAGTAACAAGAGATACCAAAAGGTGGTACTTCCATCCTTTAAATTTTTTTGTACCTATCGGTATCATCTCAATGTAAATTTTGATGCATTCTAAGGATAGTAAAAAGTCTCTTTCATCAAAACTAAACTTTGCAGGAATTTCCTTCTCAATATAGACTAGCATGTAATTCCTCTTCGTGACCGAACTACTAAAACGTATAGAAATTGGTAAAAGAAATAGAAAATTAGATTTCAACATTATTTCAGATACCAACATTTCTAATTTGCTTGTAGCAAATAATACCTAATTGATGCATTTTATACCACAAATCAGATAGTGAAGCACCGAAGTGTAAAGCTACAAATCGATGCTCACTTGCTCAGAACCTTATGAGAATTTATCAATTGATGATGTTGAAGATAACTCAAATATCTCAACTTATCATATCTTTTGATTTTATCTAAATAGATTGTTAGTCTAAATCTTTTACAACTAGGACTATTTTGGCTATATAAGCCAACTCCTACACATGTAAATATTGGAACTATTATAGTGGATTGTTTCTCGTGATTTTTTTCCGTAAGAGTAACCCTAACAGATGACAATTATCACTAGAAGTACCAAGCTAGTCTATATAGGAGACTTTTTACTATTCTTGGAAGGTACCAAGCTATTTATACATTGTGTTAGTACATAGAAATACCAAAAGTTCAAAGAGTGAAAATATCAAAAGATACAAGAGTTTAAGGGTAATTTAGTGGTACCTCACATCAATGGTAAAAACTGAGAGAGAGAGAGAGAGAGGGGGAGTGATATGGTACAGTGTAGGAAAGCTTACAAAAATTCTCAATGCAATGCATTCACAGGATTTCGGGCGGTTACGAGGATCCCGCGCATCAATTTTTCTTGCGCGCACCTGACGCACTGACGAAGTATAAGAAGGCTGTCGCTGGGGAGCAAGGAATTAACTGGCGGAGGCGCGCGAGAGAAGTAGTGCTACTGCAGCAACGACAACGGCAACTCAGGGCGAGAGCAGCTAGCGCGAGCAAACACCACGAGGAGAAGCTTGGTTACCTTTGCCAAGAACCTGGTGGTGTCCGGTTCCATCAACGACCAGCTACTTGGCATCTGGGCCATCGACCGCATCCTCAGAATGGTGGACGAGTACAGAAGGCTGGCCCTAATGAGGCTTCTAGCCTCCCTCGACTCCGAGGCATTAGGGAAGCTGATCAGCATGCTGGGCTTGATCAGGGCCGAGGAGGATGATGATATCAGAGGCCACGCTGCAAGAGTAGTGCTGAGACTCGCTCCGGACCTTCTGGTTGAGAGTTTCCCTCAAATCCTGAACTATGTATCTTTACTGCTCAACGCAGCCAGCAAGAAGATGAGAGGCATGGATGTGGATCTGGTCTGGTTTGGCCTGCGAATCCTGGACAAGCTTATGGACAGTCCAGACAACTGCAGGAAAGCCAAGGGGGCCGATGTTCTACTGCAACAGATCATAGACCTCGCCAGCCTGTGTGATCATGGCAGCACGAGTTACAGGTCCTCTGTTTCCTGGATTGAAGAAGAGGTTATTCCCTTGGTTCTAAAAGAAGAAGAAATCCCACCATCTTTCAAGAAGATGATCGATGAAGAAACTATTGTTGGGATGTCACTTAAAGTCTTGAGCAAGCTCCTTGCCGCGCCTGGTAAAGCTGGGGAAGATCTCAGGCTCAAAACCTCAGAAAGTGTCCACTTCCTCCTCAACAGCGGGATGATCTTGGCACATGTTGAAGCAACCAGAGTCATAGCATGCTTAGCACTGAATGACACGGCAAGGAAAGAGATTGGGGGCTCAACTGAGATCATCAGGAGGCTTAAGGATTGTGTAATTTTGAAGGCTCCACATATAAATATCACTAAAGCGGCCGCTAAATTGTTTATTCTAGAGTACACCAGCAGCGAGCAGCTGAGCCAAATTCAATCATTCATTGCAGAAAAACATATCTTAGAAGATCAAAATTTCTTGCCACCAGTATCGGCCGTCATAGAGGAACTTGATCTGGAATCTCAGCTTTCGTCACCATGGGTGCAGACCGTCATACAAACACTTGATCTAGAAGATATACTTTCAGCGCCACAGGTAAATCACTCAGAAGCGGCTGTTGAAGCATTAGTTCTTCTCACTGCTGGTTGCCTAGACAACGCTGCGGCCGTCCTAGACGGAATTAATTTAAAAGAGTTGAGGCTGGTAGTGAAGATGCTCTGGGCTAAGGACGGAGAGGACAAAAGTAGGATGGTGACCAGATTACAAGGACGTAATCTAAATCCAGAAATGTCACGGATAGTCATCAAGATTGCCTCTGCTGAGGACGGAGAGCACAAAAGAAATATGGCTGCAAAACTCCTGCAGAATTTGCGTGCATACTCAGGAACAAAATGTTTTGATCAGCATATGCAAGTAATCGACGAGGCACTACCAAAGGTAACTTTGTTAAATTTGTTTTCTTCGGATGCACAGCTTATTCCACACATTCTGTTTGCGTCGACCCAATGATATGCCTCAACTTCTATTTTCTTGGAATAGCAACATTGCATCAAGTAAAGCGATTCGGCAACCCTAATAATTTTTGAAAAATGGTTTAGGTGATAGTATCAATTGTTGATGAAGTTGCGAAGTTGGAGGTTCCATCATCTACCAGCGAAAATATGGCTGACGTAAGAAAATTACCCTTTCCTTTGGAGCCTTTCTACTTCATTTATAGTTTGCTTGCTTAAACAGCCTTTCATTTTTTTTCCCCTCAAAGTTAGTATTCATTTGTTATAAAATTGCATATGTTTCACATATATTTGTAGATAAACGATGAACTGAGGATTAAAGAAGGCAAATTACTTGAGGGTTTTATCGGCCTCGCCTTCCAGATTTGCACCAACCGAAATGCTAGTTATTTCACCAGAACACTCTCGAGTGCCGATATTAAGGTGGACACATTCGTCGAGAGTCTTAAGAAGATATTAGAAGTGTACAAGTCTCCAACTACTGATTTTCCAGGGATAAGGAGATCTACAGTTGAACTGATGGCTTGGATGATCAGAATCAATAACAATTACGTAGAAATATTCCTGCAGTGTGGACTGTACGACCTACTGAACGAAGTGGCAAATACTGCTAGAAAACTTGAGAGCTTTCAGATCTTTCATTGTGGTGTTGGGGTTCCTCAGCACGGAACATCCATCTCATCCCTTGCGAGGGAGTTACAGGCACAGCTTGCCCTCAGCCCCAATTTCCATGAAAGGTACTGTTTTTTCTTCCATTCCATTAAAAGTCTAATTAAATCGTAAAGTTGGACTAACAGTGTATAAGATCACACTCAGACTCCTCTAGGAGAATCCATAATTTCGAATTCTGATGTTTGTCTAAACTCTTCAAAATATCAAGGACTCTTATCATCAAAATTATATTACTTACTAGTTACGAAATTGTCGATTGAAATTTATGATGTTCTCGTAGTATTTTCCGGTGGTTTTAATGTGATGCACCACACCTTCCAAGTTGCTGAGATGTCATCTAAAACGATGTTCTTGCTTGTTCTTTGCAGATCCCACTGCAGCGGAGAACATTCAAGCACCATAACTGTTTTAGTTGCTTAAGTCATCTCCTTTGATTGTTTTCGATATGCAACATCCACTGTGTTTGTGTACCAATGCAATCTCAGTTCGTGTCTGAGTAGTTGTGAACCTGTAATAATTATCGTGGATGCACTTTCCATTCATAATGTGATTCATCGGCTCACCGCCCCATGCTACTATACTTGCAAGGTTGTGTATGTAACTGGAAGCCTGTATGTATGCTTCTATTATGCACATGTAGTGCCTGTTTGCGTTTGTAGTGTGCTTGTATGATGTGTTTGTACGATACTTATAAGATGTTTTGAAATAAGTTTCGAGTAAAATATTGTGCTGAACTGATACAAATGCCTGGCTTAGATTCTTGATCAATACAAATCGCCCAAAGTTTGATAGAATTTGGACAGATGCCATATCTCTTCCTGCAAATCTCTTAGCAAATGCAATATTGTAACTAGCTTGCTAGCTGAATCAATATATTTGTAGTTAGATAAAGGACATGAAGACATATATGTCTTAGCTAGGAATGTATCCTTTGCGCACGCATATGCACCACCGTTCGTTTAACTTAATTTGTGCACACCTATGACAACCCTTGATAAGTTTCAAGAACCGAAATCAAATCAAATGAATCATAAAGGTCCTCAAGAAATCTATGCTAGCTTCATATCTCTGTGCATGCACTTTTGCTTTTTTTGGCGTAACGTGGATCCGATTGGAGTGTTGCCAAACTGAAATTTGGAGGACAATTCTGATGGGGTTGGAGCTTTGTGAAATTTGGAATTTTCGATGGATGCAGGTTCAAGGTTTCAAATTTCATTTTCGGTTCACATCTCGTCACCCTCCAAAATCCGAAATTCCGGGCAAGATTTTGAAATTTCGGATGAAATCCGAACGAAATTTTAAAAACAAAATTCAAATCTGGTCTTTTTTAAAAATGAGATTTCTGATATTTCAGTGGGAAATACCGAAATCTCGGCAAAAAATGAGAGATCTCAGCAATTTTGACAATGGTTGTGAAGCGGACGGAGTCGATGTGGACGCTGGATCTGGACACGGACGCGGTGCTCAGTGCTGACGAGGATGGGCAAGGACAAAACAACAGAGTCGGCTCGACTCGGACGAGGAAGCACCAGCGCGGACAAGGAGGAGCACGAGGTAGAGCACGGCGAGGACGGCTCAGTGAGGACGGGGCAACGAGGATGGCTCGGCGAGGGGGATTGAAGCAAGGACGGTGCGGCGAGGGAGTAACATCCCAAAACTTGCCATAAATAGTATTTTATTGCTATTTGTGTATTTTGTGATTATTCTGGATTTATTGGATTTTATTTGGATTTATTTGAATTTATTTTGAATTAAGTATATTGGCCTTTTAAGAAAAACTAATTAGATATTTATAAAGTTTGTATAAGTTTTGCCAAAAATATTTTATTTTAGTTCAAAATATCTCAAAGTATTTTTGAAAATTTTCTTGGATTTTTCCTGGTATTTTTATTGCCTAAAACCAATTAAACTAATTGCTAGAATTACTTTAAAAAGAAAATTTGGGGAAATCGGTGAACAATGACGGGTCGAGCCCATCACTGTGCGCATGGCTTGTTTGGCCTGTTTCTAGAAGGAGTAACGTGAGGCGTCGGATTGCGATCGAACGGCGTGGTTTGGATCGGAAGCCCTTGTGTTGCTGCCGTTGGATTTGAGATGGACGCGCCAGATTGGCCGCTACAGGAAACGGCACCGTATGATCTCAAGCATTGGATCAGGATCGAGCGGTGGAGAGTGAAGCATACTGGTTCGGGACTCCTCCGCATCTGGGCCGTTGTGAAAAACACGTGGTCAGTTAAGATCGTGCGGCATCCGGAGTGTATGGTGATCGTCCGATCGGCATCGTACGGCGCTGCGTCATCGTCTTCGCAACAGATTCGGGAACGCATTAGGTTCGAGTCGTTGTCGGAGAGGGATAGCGCGTCTATAAAAGGAACGCCTCGGGGTCGCCCAAGCTCAAGAAACCAAAGCCCCAAGTCATGCCGCGAGATTCAGAGCCAAGCCGCCGCAATCTGGAAATTCCTTCGAGCGCCGCCGCAGTGAGGAAATCGCCGATTCGCCGTGGTCAAGCTCGAGACCGATCGCATCCGCTTCTCCATCATCCGTAGCATCCCATGCACGCTTCCTCTCCTCCAGAGCACCACCGAAGAGGAAGTTCACCGTGGAGATCGTCGCTGTGGGAAAAGAAGGCTGCGCCGCCATTGAACTAGCACCCGAAATCAAGATCCGTTCGCGTCAGGAGGTAGGCGCGGTTGTGAGGACGTCGGGGGTGGTCACGCCGATCGCCGGCGGTGAGAGCATCTAGGCTCCCTATTTTTGTCAATTATGCTTATTATGTAGGTTTTAGTGTTGATGATAAAAAAGGATACTAAGTAAAAGCCGACAACAGTCGCATCTGAAGATCAAGGCTAAGGTGTTTGTTTCTAGTTTTGGCTTGGGAGTTGATTCAAGCCATATGCTAGCATCACCGTACTATTAAGAGGGATTATACATAAGAAATGATCTTGGTTCATATGCAAAATCACTAAGATTACTTGGAGCATAGGACATTTCATATCTCTCATTCAAAAATACAGATCTTTCCCTTCTTAGCCAAAAAGAATTCTCTCTGGACCAAACTTCATCTTATTAGGCGCTCAAGAAATCTAAGTTCAAATCCTAACCGAGCGCACACCATGTACGCCGGACCGACTTTTTCAGTCCGACGCTAAGAGTTTTCTTTGATTCTTTTCAAGTGAGCGTACACCGTTCACGCCGGACCGATCTGAATTTAGACTTATATTCAGTCTGGCATATGTTATATTTTCACTCTGAATAAATTCCTAATCTGTGTTAAGAATTATTTTGCTCAAATCTTAACCAGGAATATGACGTCTGATGCGGACCAAAACTCTATGTGTACGCCGAATCAACTTCTTCGGTCCGGCGCAAACATACTTCACTCAGATAAAACCAGCCGTTTTCTCATGCACGTCGGACCAACTTCTGGCGCAAACGTTGCTCGCTGGTATTCAAATTGAACAAATTCTATGTGTACGCCGAACCAACTTTTTCGGTCCGGCATAAACATTGTTTTGTGGTATCCAAATAAAACAATGTGTACATCAGACCAATATTTTCAGTCCGACACAAACTTCCTAGACTAGTATATGTATATGACGGATCGTTATTTTCGGTCCAGCGCAAATGGGTCACACTAAGTACATTAATACTTCTCCAATCTTATGTACCCCAGACTAACTTTTCAGTCCGGCGTGTGTGTATATTTCATCTTATGACTCATATACCTTAAAATTCTTATAAAAAGGGCAGTAGTTGACCTACCCTGTCTATCCTACCAAACCCCAACGGGCAAATGGCAGGTACTACGGCTATTTCTGTTCATGCTCTATATATAGAGTGCTTGGGTTCACAAAATAGAAAAGAGCTTTACACATATACATCCTTGACATCCTGAACACCGTTGACATCTTTCAAATCAATTACAACTCTTTGATCTCTTGCATTCCTGAGCTTTCATTTCATCAAAGAGTTTGAGCTTCAACTCATAAACTACAAACATTCATTCTGAATATTTAGAGTTCTTGCTCCAAGCTAAGTCTAGTTTGGATCTAGCTACTGAACCAAGAGACAGGGCTTGTGGATAGTCTATTACTCTTGGAACTAGCTGTTCCTAGACGGTTGGAGAAGTTGTTGGTGCGACCTATCCAACAGAAATTGTGAAAGGCCACCATTGATGTGAAAGGTTGAGACTCTTCCTGTTATTGGTTTATCTTTGTTTGTTCCTCTTGTTGTCAGTTCTCATTAAAATTCTTCTCTATACAAACTTTTCTTAAACAGAGCTGTGCTGAATTTTATACTAATTGTTTCTGCTACTATTTTATTGAGAAAAGTTTTTCATAAGAATCAAAAAGTTTTAAAGTTGCCTATTCACCCCCCTCTAGGCCAACTTGGTCCTTACAGGCGGTGACCCTAGGGTCGCGTGCACCGTCGGGTGACGTGGCATGACACTTCGTCGCCGCATGTCAGCTGCGTGAGCACAAACCCTGAGGTGGCGTATGCGTGGCAGATCACATGGGTGCCAGTCAGTGATGAGTCGTGTGCTGATGTGGCAGTCCACGGGACCCACGTGTCAGCGGCCCAGATTCGCATGAATCAAGTCCACCGTGCACTCGAGGAAGCCCGTGGACCGAGTCCATGGACCGAGGGGACGCGTGTCGGCACAGGAGAGCTTCGGGTCAGGGCTGACATCATAATGACGTCATGTTGACGCAATTATTTGGTTTTTCTTTATAAAAATAATTCAGTTTATTATTTGATTTTCAATTTTCTGATTTTTAGAATTTTTTAATCTTCCGAGAGCTCGTTATTCCTCATACGAACAATGATTGAGGTGATTCAAATTTCTAAAAATTTGTAAAATTGAGATCTATTTAATGGTGAATTTTTTTTTATTTTTAAAGTTTATTTGCTCTCTATTTTGGTATTTATTTGCTTTTCTCATTCGGTTCGCGTAGACGTTGAATTGTGCGACGCTTCGGAAGAAGATCCGTCGACCCAAGATCAATTTCCAGAGCAAGACCAGAACCTATTCCAAGGCAAGTTGTGCTTTGATCATGTCGAACCCATGTTTATAAAATTGCTATATTGTTTTACCCTATTACATAATAATTCAAGTATTCAATTGTTTCAATTTAAATTGGGACTAAGCTATTATACCAATTTGACCTATACCCTACCTTATCATTTGTATGCCATAATCTATTGTCACCCTAGATTGGTTCACTATAGTTGGTTAATACTAAAATCAACATGGGATGGTTAGACCGTGTTAGTTGCTTAGCCATGCTATGTCATCACATGTACTCGAATCATCAATGTTTAGGCCCTATTTGGTAGAGCTCCAGATCCCAGCTCTATCTCAGATCTGAATCTTGTAGGCTAAAATAAATCGAATTAAATTTATATTTTTAGTATAAAATTAAATAAGATGACCCACCTAAACACTCTTAATATACCCACAGCTCCAGCTCTACGGATCTGTGGAGCTAAAAATACCCAAATCTATGGATCTGGTGGAGCTGGAGCCATACCAAACACACCCTTAATATTGACTAATGGAAAATGGAACAATGATATGAACTTGTGTGTCATGTGTGGTCGTACAATGAGATTGAGTTGTAGTGGCGAGGGATGTCACGCAACGATGTTGAATTGTTGATGGCACGTGGTGCTTGGTAATCAACTTGGGTGGTAATCATTTAGATTGAGGCAACTGACAAGGGGCGAGTATGCCAAGGTGGGCTCGATGGGCAAAGGGTATGTGAAAGTCTTGCTTCGATTATCCTAAGGACTTAAGCTTGCAAGCCCTCAGTCAATCATGCAGCCACATGTATGGTATGGGACAGCCTAGCTGATTAATTTGCAATGCCTTAGCTTGGTACTATCAATGGCGGTGTGAGTTTCCGAGTTATCGAGTAACTCACAAGGCGCAAGAGGGGGGCACTGGATGTGGTTTTCAGACCCACCAGTATTGAAATCTTAGCGGGAAGTACTAGGTTAAGGTAGTACATTGTAAAGGTTTTGTTATAATCACTCGCCTTTGTGGTGTATGGTTGTATCATGTGGGTAAAGTGCATAACCTCTGCAGAGTGTAAATCTATTCAGATAGCCGTGCTCGCGGTATTGAGTAATGCTCTGGAATTACAGTTAAGGGTTAGTTTAATTAAATGGAAACTTGGTTGGGATGGCGGGTTGCCATGTGGAAGGATGAAACTTGACTTAGGGTTGGAAACCTGGTTTACTTGAGAAATCTTGAATGTATGTATTACTGTTATTTGTTTTACTACCTTTACAATCTACTCATTGTATTTGTTCATAAATGCCGCTTATTGCAAAATAGCCATAATAGCATTTTCCTTTGGAATAAGCCTTGCATATAGTTACATAGAATTGCATTCTGTGCACAACTTGTTGAGTGCTTTATGTACTCACCCTTGCCAACAACCATAATCAACAGTTGAGGAGTCTACACCTTTGTTGGAGGAGGAGTTTCAGGAGGACATGAGTCGTTAGGGTCCGAGCCTTGTTAGTTGCCTGTGGTGAACTGATGAGTCATCTACGTCTTCTATTTCTCGCTGCATATGTCTTAGCTTATATTCCAAGTCTAGCCCTGTGTGGCTTAATAATGTAAGTTGGTCGTAAGATCATACACTTAGCTATATCAATAAATGGAGGATTGATATTATTATCGTTTAGTATGATGTGATATGTACCAATGTTAAGCTGTGTGCACTAGCATTGATCCTGGGACTAGTACGGTAAACACAGTGGGTTTGAATTGGTGAATTCGGGTCCCGACAGAGGTGGTATCACACCGTACTGACTGTAGGTCTTGGCCCTAGATAGCATGGTGGTGTCCTAGGTGTGTCCAAAACTATTTTCTAAAGAAAAATCTAAATTTGACTAACAAGACACTCTTGACTCTTCTTATTCTCTACTTCTCGCCTTTGCTGAATTTACCATTTTTTCTTTGCCATTTCGAGTGGAGGACTTATGCAAAGTTTATTTTGAATAGATGCCGATCTACCGGACTTTCGGAGAGAGAGGGAGGCTGTGCCACAGAGCTGTGGAGAGTTCTTTAGGTTCTTGGAGGTTTTTCTCGGCCACTCTACAGAGGTAGCAGTTGGACAGTCAATGGTGTGCAACGAGGGTACACTTGCAAGTTGATCATCTACGCCCGGGAGAACGAGGAAGCCAGCAAGCCAGTCTACATCAACATGAGGAGGTTCTCATTTGAGGTTGGAATCCAGGAGGCTGCTCGACTCGCACTTCGCCGCATCTGTCATGACTGCGCCGACGAGCTTCAGGATACCGTGTTCAGACTTCGCCCTACTACTCGAGCGAGTTGTCGTCAGCAGATCGTGGAGGAGGAGTTTGCCACAGTGGTAAACCTTGCGGAGTTTGCTGTTACCCAGGAGGAGCACATGAGGGACACTACGCGAGAGTTGGAATTGGTGTACGAGGCACTGAGAGTGACCGAACAGGAGCTACGTCAGACTCGTGTCGCAGCCACTGAGGTGGTCACTGAGCTAGAAGAGGCTTTGCGAGAGGCTGAAGACCAAGCAGCTTAGGGAGCTCAGATCGTTCAGGAGCCAATCAAGGGAGCTAAAGAAGATGAGGAGAACCCCGAGGAGGTCGAGTTCGAGCCAGGGGAGCGTGACGTGCATGTGGTCATGGAGGTTCCAGCTGTGGGTCACCAGGATAGGTTCGCACCCATGCCAGCCCACCCACCAGTGTATGCACCGGGTCAGCCTCAGCCAGGGTACTTTACACCTCCTCATGCAGTTCAATTGCTTCTAACATGAGAAGGTACTTTACGCCTCTCATCAACTAGAAGGAACAGCTGCAGAATGGTGGGGGAATTATTGTGCCCACATGAAGCCCACAGGAGATCACATGGGATGAATTTACCACTGCCTTTCGTTAGTACCATGTACCCGAAGGCATGATGGACCTTAAGAAGGAGGAATTCAAGGCTTTGAAGCAAGGAGGCTAGTCAGTGGCTGATTACCTGAATAAATTTACCTGGTTAGCTCGCTATGCTCCAAAGGATGTGGCTACAGACAAGGCTAGGCAGTCTCACTTTATGAAGGGAATAAACTCTGGACTGCAAGTCGGATTGATCACCTACAACTTTCCTGAATTCCAAGAGTTGGTTAATAAAGCTTTGATTTTGGAGGATAAACGCAAAGAGCTTGGTGAGGATCGCAAGCGCAGGATGGCTAACCAAGGAGGGCGACCAAACCAGTTCAGATTAAGGATGTCTCCGCAACAGTTTGCTAGGTTTCAGCCACAAGCAGTAAATAAGATATCAACCCCTGCACCTTGCCCTATTAATCAGAATTTTTAGACGCCAGTTCAAGGGAACAATGCACCAGGAGTGAATCAACAGTCTGCTGTCAGACGTTGCTATGCTTGCAATGAGTCAGGACATTTTGCTAACAAGTTTCGGCAGAAAGGAGGAATCACGCCAGTCCGCTTCAACTTGGGAACGACACCTGCTAAGGCACCTGCATTAGGGGGGAATCGCGCATTAGGGCAAGCTGGAGCAGCACCCCAATCAACAGTACGTGGTAGAGTCAACCACATCACAGCGAATGAAGCTCAGGAGGCATCAGATATTGTGTTGGATAAGTTTTTGGTTAACTCAGTACCTGCTACAGTTTTATTTGATTCTGGAGCTTCGCATTCGTTTGTTTCTCGGAGTTTTGCAACTGAGAATGGATTTGATGTTAATAATCTTAAGTGTATGCTTTTAGTCCAAACCCCAGGATCTGGGCTTAGATCTAGCCTTGGGTGTTTGGGAGTTAAGTTGCTCATAAATAGGATAGAATTTCTAGCAAATCTCATCTTGTTAGATACTCAAACCTTAGATGTTATTCTTGGAATGGATTGGCTATCCAAGCATAAAGATGTGTTGGATTGTGGCCAAAGAGTGGTGTCATTGGAAAACCCTAGTGGCAAGAAAGTGAAGGTTCGTGCAACAGCTATTCTTGATGGTCAATTAATGGTGAACAGCGTGAAAGTTGCTAGTATGGAAGATGTGCCAATTGTAAGGGATTATCCGCAAGTCTTTCCTAGGGATTTGCCGGGTATGCCGCTAGATAGGGATGTTGAGTTTGTTATTGAATTAGTGCCTAGTACAGCACCAATAGTAAAGAGACCGTATCGCATGCCAACAGATGAATTAGTTGAGATGAAGAAGCAGATCGACGAGTTACTTGAAAAAGGTTTCATAAGACCAAGTTCTTCACCGTGGGGAGCACTAGTTTTGTTCGTCAAATGAAGGATGGGAGTTTAAGAATCTGTATCAATCATCGTGCACTTAATGAAGTGACAATCAAGAATAAGTATCCATTGCTCAGGATCGATGACTTGTTTGATCAATTGAGAGGGGATGGAGTTTTCTCTAAGATAGATCTTCATTCAGGGTATCATCAACTGAAGATTCGTTCCGAAGATGTTCCTAAGACTGTGTTTTCTACGCGATATGCACATTATGAGTTCACGGTCATGTCTTTTGGATTGACCAATGCTCCGGCATATTTGATGAACATGATGAATAAAGTATTTATGGACTATTTGGACAAATTTGTCGTTGTCTTTATAGATGACATTCTTGTGTATTCCAAGATGAGAGAGGAGCATGCAGACTATTTGAGATTGGTTTTAGAAAGGTCGCAAGAGCAACAATTGTATACTAAGTTCAGTAAGTGTGACTTTTGGAAGGATAAGGTTGAATTTCTTGGTCATGCGATGACTGCAAAAGGAGTTGCCGTTGATCCGAGCAATGTCGAAGCTGTGTTACATTGGGAGCAACCGAAGTCAGTCACTCAGATTCGTAGTTTTCTGGGAATGGCAGGATATTATTGTCAGTTCATAGAAGGATTCTCTACAATTGCTAGACCCCTTATGTAGTTGTTGAAGAAAGAAAAGAAGTTTGCATGGATGCCAGAATAAGAAAAGAGTTTTCAGGAGTTCAAGAAGCGATTGACTACCGCACCTGTGTTAGTAGTGACAGATGTGCAGAATAGTTTTGATATATATTGTGATGTTTCAAAGCAAGGTCTTGGTTGTGTATTAATGCAAAATGGCAAGGTGGTAGCCTATGCGTCAAGACAATTGAGGCCGCATAAAGGGAATTATCCTACGCATAATTTGGAACTAGCTGCCATAGTGCATGCCTTGAAAATATGGCGACATTACCTCATTGGAAACAGATGTGAGATATATACAGATCATAAGAGTCTAAAGTATATATTCACTTAGTCAGATCTCAATATGAGGCAGAGGAGATGGTTGGAATTGATTAAAGACTATAATATTGGAACCATTACCATCCAGGCAAGGCTAATGTGGTAGCTGATGCTTTGAGTCGCATAAGCTATAGTGCAAATAAGCTGATATCGAGTGATCAACCTAAGTTGTGCGAAGAATTTCAGAAGCTGAAATTGGAAGTTGTTACACAAGGTTTTGTAGCTGCATTGGAAGTAAAGCCGACACTTGAAGATCAAATCAGAGAAGGTCAGAAGGATGACAAGAAAATCAGCAGAATCAAGTCTAAGAAGGCTGAAGGTTTAGCGGAGGATTTTGTCATGGATGAGCAAGGTACCATGTGGTTTAAAGGAAGGATTTGTGTACCAAATAAGAAGGATTTTAAGCAATTGATTCTTGAGGAAGATCATGATTCTAAGTACTCGATTCATCAAAGAAGTGCTAAGATGTATCAAGATCTTAAGGAAAGGTTTTGGTGGCCTAACATGAAGCGTGAAGTAGCTAAGCATGTTGCTCTGTGTGACGTATGTCAAAGGGTAAAATCCATGCATCAAAGACCCGCTGGTTTGTTACAACCATTGAAGATTCCAGAATGGAAATAGGAGGAAATCGGAATGGATTTTATTACCGATTTTCCAAAGACTCGGAGAGGTTATGATTCTATTTAGGTTATTGTGGATCGATTGACCAAAGTCTCTCACTTCATTCCAGTGAGACGACATATTCAGGAGACCGTTTGGCAGCATTGTATATGTCGAGGATTGTGTGTTTGTGTGGAGTGCCTAAGAAGATTGTGTTAGATAGAGGTACCCAATTTACCTCGCGATTTTGGAATAAGTTGCATGAAGCAATGGGAACTCGTCTGAATTTTAGTACAGCGTATCATCCGTAGACAGATGGTCAGACTGAAAGAGTTAATTAGATTTTGAAGGATATGTTAAGAGCTTGTGCATTAGCTTACACTATGTCATGGGATAAGTGTTTGCCGTATGCAGAATTCATCTATAATAATAGTTATCAGACTAGTTTGCAAATGTCACCATTTGAGGCTTTGTATAGTCGTGCTTGTCGTACCTCCGTTGAATTGGAACGAAACGGGAGAGCTTTTAGTATTTGGTCCTGAGATTCTTAAGGAAGTCGAGGAACAAGTAGCTATGATTAGAGAGAGACTGAAAATAGCATAGTCAAGACAGAAAAGCTACACTGATAATCGTCATCGTGATTTGAGCTTTAACCCCAATGATTATGTGTATCTCAGAGTTACCCCTCTTAAAGGTGTTAAAAGGTTCCACGTTAAAGGGAAACTTGCGCTAAGATATGTTGGTCCGTTCAAGATTTTGAGCCGACGAGGAGAGATTGCATATCAGTTGGAATTGCCGCAGTCATTGGCAGGAGTGCATGAAGTGTTTCACGTGTCTGAGCTTAAGAAATATCTCAGAGTGCCAACGGAACAGACGCTGTTAGAAGCAATTGAACTGCAAGAGGATTTGACCTACAAGGAGTAGCCAATCAAGATTTTGGATGTGTTGGAGCGCAAGACAAGAAACAAGTCTACTCGCTTTTGCAGAGTTCAGTGGAGCAACCACTCGGAGAACGAGCCAACCTGGGAGCGTGAAGAGGATTTGAAGTCAGAATTCCCAAACCTATTCCCTAGTTAGCCCTGAATCTCAGGGTCAAGATTCTGTTAAGGGGGAGATTTGTAACATCCCAAAATTTGCCATAAATAGTATTTTATTGCTATTTGTGTATTTTGTGATTATTCTGTATTTATTGGATTTTATTTAAATTTATTTTGAATTAAATATATTGGCCTTTTAAGAAAAACTAATTAGATATATATAAAGTTTGTATAAGTTTTGCCAAATATTTTATTTGAGTTCAAAATGTCTCAAGGTATTTTTGAGAATTTTCTTGGATTTTTCCTGGTATTTTTATTGCCTAAAACCAATTAAACTAATTGCTAGAATTACTTTTAAAAGAAAATTTTAGAAAATCAGTGAACAGTGACGGGCCAAGCCCACCACTGTGCGAGTGGCCCGTTTGGCCTATTTCTAGAAGGAGTAATGTGAGGTGTCAGATCGCGATCGAACGGCGTGGTTTGGATCAGAAGCCCTAGTGTTGCTGCCGTTGGATTTGAGATGGACGCTCGAGATTGACCGCTACAGGAAACGACACTGTATGATCTCAAGCGTTGGATCAGGATTGAGCGGTGGAGAGTGAAGCGTATCAGTTCGGGACTCCTTCGGATCTGGGCCGTTGCGAAAAATGCATGGTCGGTTAAGATCGTGCGGCATCTAGAGTGTATGGTGACCGTCCGATCGGCATCGCACGGTATTGTGTCATCGTCTTCGCAACGGATTTGGGAGCGCATCCGAGCCATATCTGCCATGGACTCCAGGTCTGAGTCTGCGTTGGAGAGGGCTAGCGCGGCTATAAAAGGAGCGCCTCAGGGTTGCCCAAGCTCAAGAAACCAAAGCCCCAAGTCGTGCCGCGAGATTCGAAGCCAAGCCGTCGCAATCTGGAAATTCCTTCGAGCACCACCGCAGTGAGGAAATCATCGATTCACCATGGTCAAGCCGTCGCAAAGCTCGAGACTGATCGCATCCGCTTCACCATCGTCCGTAGCATCCCTTGCGTGCTTCCTCTCCGCCAGAGCACCATCGAAGAGGAAGTTCACCGTGGATCATTCACCCCCTCTGATCGCTATCTCGGTCTTTCAGGTAGACACGGACAAGAACTCCTCTTGGGCGTTCTTCACAGGCCTTTCTATTACAATGGTGCCTCAGGCGTCCATTGGAACCTGTCCTGCTTCTTGAAGAGTTTAAAGAATTGCATACCTCGCATACCCAGTCGGGAAATAAACCTGCTGAGCGCGGCCATGCACCCTGTAAGCTTCTGGATGTCCTTTTGGCAAGTCGGTGGCTCCATATTTGATATGGCCCTGATCTTCTCTGGGTTGGCCTCAATGCCTCTTTGGGATACGATGAACCCGAGCAGTTTTCCCAAAGATACTCCGAAAACACACTTCTCGGGATTAAGCTTCATGCTGAAAACCCTTAGACTCTCAAATGTCTCGGTTAGGTCGGCGATAAGGTCCTTCCTCTCCTGAGTCTTCACCACGACGTCGTCCACGTATGCCTCCACATTGCATCCGAGATGGGCGTGAAAACACCGCTGTATCGCGCTGATACGCCGCACCAAAGATTTTTCAACCCGAACGCCATCGTGGTATAGCAAAAGGCTCCAAAGGGCGTGATGAATGAAGTCTTGATATGATCTTCTGCCTTTAGGCGAATCTGGTGGTACCCTGAGTAGGCATCAAGGAAACTCAGGATCTCGCACCCGACGATTGAATCAACCACTTGATCAATTCGAGGTAGCCCGAAGGGATCCTTCGAACATGCCTTGTTGAGATCAGTATAATCAACGCACATACGCCAAGTTTTATTCTTCTTTTGAACCAGTACAGGGTTTTCCAACCAATCGGGATGATACACTTCTTTGATAAAACCTACAGCTAAAAGCTTGGTGATCTCCTGCTTGATGGCGTTCTGGCGATCTGGAGCGAACCGTCAAAGCCTTTGCTTGATTGGCTTTGCCTTTTCATCGACGTGTAAGGAATGCTCGATCACCTCCCTAGGAACACCCGGCATGTCGGATGGTTTCCAGGCAAAGATGTCCTTGTTAGCCTGGACGAAGGTGACGAGCGCGCCTTCCTATTTACCCTCGAGCCTTGTCCCGACCAGAGTCGTCTTGGATGGGTCACACGGGTCAAGGATGATTCTCTTGGTTACTTCGCCGGGCTTCATCCCTGACGTGGCCTGCTTGTTTGACGGGATGTCGCCTTCTTCCTGCAACGTGGCCGCCTCTGTCTGGATATTCTTCCCCTCGTCGGTTGCCTCTGCACCAAAGAAGTTCGTGGTTCTCTCGGTCGCACTCCAGGGACCACTTGATGTCGCTGCGAACCGTGATGACGCTTCTGGGTCCCGGCATCTTCATCATCAAGTAGGTGTAGTGCGGGACGACCATGAACCGAGCCAGTTCGGCTCTTCCCAAGATAGCATGATACGTCGTCTCGAAATCTACTACCTTGAAATTTGTGTACTCAGTCCGGTAGTTGTCTTTGGTGCCGAAAGTAACGGGCAAAGAAATCTGCCCGAGTGGAAAGGAAGATGCCCCAGGGATCACCCCGTGGAATGGCTGTGAGCTTGGCCTTAGCTCGGAGTGGGGGATGTTCATGTCGTCGAAGGTCTTGGCGAACAGGACGTTGAGTCCACTCCCTCCATCAATCAATACTTTCTTGAGCTTTACATTGCGAATGACAGGATTGAGCACCAAAGGGAACTTACCTGGATGTAGAACCCGATTGGGGTGATCCGAGCGATCAAAGGTGATCGGGACCTCAAACCACTTTAGATACTAGGGGGTTGCCGGTTCCACTGCATTGATCTCCCGAGCGGTAAGCTTTTGCTTCCGCCTGGACTCGTATCCGGTGGAGCCCCGTATATGTAGTTCAGCTCTTGCTCAGGCTCTTGGTAATCGTCCTCGCCGGGTGGCTCTTTCTTCTTGGTAGCCTCATCCTTCGCTGGAGCCGGCTGCTTGTTGCTTTCCCGCGCAAAACGCTTCAGGGTGAAGCAGTCTTTGGTGGCATGCTTTCCCTTAGGGTGGAAAGGATGATCGCTTCACGACGGCATCGTAATCAGTGCCTCCTCCACGTGGCTCAAATCGGCCGCGCTCGCTACCGCGACTAGCTCCTCGCCTTTCCGCTTCTTGTCTTTGTGCTTGGAGGATTCGGCCTTGTCGCCTTTGCTCTTCTGCTGTGGGCGATCTTCTTGGCGCTCGGCCAGGGCGTCTAAGGCCGTGGCATAGCGGTCGGCCAATGCAAACATCTCCTTTACGGAAGCCAGAGGTTTTTTGAACATTTTCTTCATTAGATCAGGATCACTTACCCCTTTCTGAAAGGCTGCCACCACCACAACGTCAGATACGTCCCTGATGGTGTTCTTCTTCTGCATGAAACGTCGAAAGAAGTCTCTCAGCGTCTCGTCCTTCTTCTGGTGAAGCTGGTATAAGTCCCACGGGGTGCCGGACCTCTCGTAGGTTCCCTGAAAGTTCGCAATAAATTGATCGCAAAGATCGCTCCAGGAGTCCACCGAGTTCGCAGGAAGTCCCGTGAGCCATGCCTGAGTCGATGGGGTGAGATTGACTGGCAGATAATTCGCCATCACATTCTGATTGCCCCCAACCGCTTTAACTGCCAGGGCATAGACCTGCAGCCAAGCTTTCGGATCTCGCTCCCCGTCAAACTTTACGATGCCCTTGGGGTTGAAGCCTTCGGGCCATACCACTCGGTGTAACCGAGAGGTGAACCCAAGGATTCCGTCGATGGACCTGTCGTCCTGATGAGGAGGAGTCCGGCGTGGCGAGCCTCTGGCTCGGCGATTGTCGTCAACGCGTCGGGGTGGAGTTCGGCGCGGCAAGCTCATGTCTCGACGGTCGTCGTTGTCATCCCGCCCCCTGCGATGATGATCTCTATGGTCGTTGTAGTCATCGTACCTTTGTTCGCTTCGTCGATCGAGACCGGTACCAAAGTGTTCATGGTCGTCGAAGCGCCCACGTCGTTCTTCCTCGTCCCGCTCTTGCCGCCTAGCGGTGATGTCTTAGCAGAGGTCGCGGTTGAGATTACGACGGGCATCTTCGACTGGTTGCGCGTGGCGCCGATTGCCGGTATTCCGACTGGTTGCTGTCCGGCTGTTGGAGACGCGAGTAGTCGCGTGGGAGCGCGATTGTGCTTCTCCTGCCGGTTTTTCCTGATTCTGCTGGATTGTAGCCGCCGTCACCATGGCCTTGATCTGGGCCACGATCGGGGCTGCTGGGCTATCAGATGCAATCATCGGGTCCAGCGTGTCGAGAAGCGTCTTGGAGGTGATGATGTTCTGCAGCGGTGTGTGGAAGACGGCTTGGTCTCCCAACCTAGATTGCAGGATGTCCTCGCGAACATTGCGGCTACGAGATCGAAGCGATCGCGTCTGTGCCTCCTTACTCTTATGAAGAAGACGTTCTTCCTCCGCAGCTTCTTGAGTCTCTTGATGGCGCTGGAGATCGGTCTTCTGTTCTTCTATCGCGAAGATGCCACGTAGATCGTAGCGGATTCTCATGACGCCGACTGGTTTGCTAGCCGAGTCAGGGTGACATACCTGAGATGGATCAGCCTGACCTTTACCAGATTGGATCTGGTTTAGGTCTAGGCGAACGAGTTCTCCACGTGCATCTGCGACGAAGTCCAGGCTTCCAAAGCGGAAAGCCTGGCTGGAGACGAAGGTGGCGATGATTCCGCTGGTTGCTACCATCGAGTCTGTAGAAAAAGATTATAGCGCTACCCCTACCTGGTGTTCCAACTGTCGACTTTTGTAGTCGGCAATAAATTTATGGGGCAGGCGCTAAATCTCAAACTCGAAGGTCACACAAGACAAGGGTTTAGACAGGTTCAGGCCCTCGACGATGGAGGTAATACCCTAATCCTGTGTGCTGGGATTATATGGATCTCTTGGATCTAGAATTGCTCAAAGCGCAATGTGCTCTGGGCGATATACGATGTGTGTTGTGATGAGACGATTGCTCGATGCCTCTGGTGTTGCCCACCCTCTCCCTTATATAATGGGGGTGGCGCGGCTTATAGAGTCCTGATCGATCTAAGGGATTTCGATCGGTTACAGGATTCTAGTCGGTTACAGGATAGAGTTTACATCTTTATCTATCCTATTAACGACCCAGATTACAATCGTATCTTTTATATCTAAACATACATTCAATTGTCTATAGGATGTACCCCCTTGCGCATGGCAGCAAGGCTTGGCGCGGAGCTTATCCTTTGGGCCTTCCTCTCGGCCTTGTCTTCCTCTCAGGCGATGCTGGGCTGGTTATGAAGACACCTGGTTTCATATATTCCATAGGTCGAAGCCTAACTGGCAAAAGTGGTGCAGCACCTCTCTTTGACGATTGTGATATTTATACAATGAATTTGAATGTGGGACTATATCCATTGAAAAGGTCTCGTCACAAGCTTTCAATCAAGTACTCGCACACCTCCAACAGACTCCATATGTGAAAGTTATAATCAGTTTAATTCAGGGCTATCAGACTAATTCCAAATTGGACAGGAATTGAAACAAGGTCGGGATGGACTTGTTTTGGTAGTAGTGCTACTCCCCTCATCATGGTTCCTAAGTAGAATAACATCGTATGACTTAGGTAGCAATCCATCCTCAATAAGAAAATTATGAACTCTTAAAAATGAGCTCACCTGATAATTCAACTGTCGTGCACGTGCTTTTGTCATAGGTCCTTGGCTAGCATCTTGTGGAGGAGTGTTGTGTGTATCCAAGAAAGTGATATCCTCGTCGTCCTCCCCTTCTTGAATTAGAATCATCCTCGACTCGAGCTCATCTTCTTCTCCTAAGTATGGCTCCAAATGTGCAATGTTAAATACAGGATTAACCCCAAAAATCTGCAGGCAACTCAAGCTTTTTTGCATTATCATTAATCTTTTCAATAATCCTAAAAGGACCATCAGCTCTAGGCTTTAACTTAGACATTCTTAAATCTGGAAATCTATCTTTTCTTAAATGCAACCAAACAAGATCACCAAGTTCAAAAGTTGTTTCCTTTCTACTTTTACTACCAGCAACCCTATATTTCTCATTAATACGCGCTATATTTTCTTTTGTAGTCTCATACAACTTAAAAATAAATTCATCATGTTTCTTAGCATCTAGATTTAATTTCTCCAACGATGGTAGAGTTAACAAATCAATTGGACCATGAGAATTAAAACCATGTACTACTTCAAAAGGGCTCAACTTTGTGCTTGAATGCAGTAAACGGTTGTAGGCAAATTCCATGTAAGGTGGACATTCTTCCCATAATTTCAATTTTTTCTTCAAAACAGCCCTCAACATGATTGACAATGTGCGGTTGAGGACTTCAGTTTGTCCATCAATTTGGGGGTGACATGTGGTAGAGAATAGCAACTTCGTCCCAAACTTGTTCCATAAGGTCCTCCAAAAGTGGCTCAAGAACTTTGCGTCTCGATTTGAAACAATTGTAATTTGCACACCATGTAGTCAAACGATCTCCTTGAAAAATAAATCAGCAACATGTGTAGCATCGTCGCTCTTATGACAAGAAATAAAATGTACCATCTTAGAAAATTTATCCACTACTACAAAAATACTATCCCTCCCCCTCTTTATCCTAGGCAATCCTAAAATAAAATCCATAGAAATATCCTCCTAAGGAACACTAAGAATAAGAAGAGGCATATATAAACTATGTGCATTCAATCGAGACTTAGCTTTTTGGCTTGTAGTACAGTGAGCAACATAGCACTCGATGTCGCGCTTAATCTTTGGCTAATAAAAATATTCAGCAAGGGTGTCCTCAGTTTTCTTGATGCCAAAATGTCCTTTTAAGTCCTCCTCCATTCGCCTCCTGTAACAACAAATTACAATCGGAGCTAGCTGGAATGCATAGCTTGTTAGCTCTAAACAAGAACCCTTCATGTAAAACAAATTTGTTCCAGCATTTACCATCTTAACATTTGGATATGGCATATTTTAATTAATCATCAGAAGCATATAAATCTTTAATTGTCTTTAAGCCCAAAATTCTACTATCAAGTTGAGATAACAAAGTATATCGTCTAAACAAAGCATCAGCAATCATATTTTCCTTCCCTTTCTTGTGTTTTATGACATAAGGAAAAGACTCAATGAATTCAACCCAACGAGCATGTCTATGGTTCAGTTTAGCTTGACTTCTAATATGTTTCAATGATTCATGATCAGAATAAATAATAAATTCTTTAGGCCATAAATAATGTTGCCAAGTTTCAAGTAAACACACAAGAGCATATAATTCTTTATCATAAGTGTAATAATTCAGATTTGGCCCATTCAATTTCTCACTAAAGTAAGTAATAGGCTTACCTTCTTCAAGTAATACACTACTAATTCCAATTCCACTAGCATCATATTCAAGTTCAAAAGTCTTACCGAAATCAGGAAGTTGGAGTAATGGTGCATTTGTGAGATTTTCTTTGAGAAGGTTGAAAGCTTCTTCTTGTGTTTCTCCCTATTTGAAGGTAACGCCTTTCTTGGTCAATTCATTAAGTGGTGCGATGATGGTACTAAAATCATTCACAAAGCGATGATAGAATTCAGTGAGTCCATGAAAGCTCCGCACTTGTGTGACCGTTTGTGGGGTTGGCCAACGAGCTTCAATCTTGGCTTCATCTACCTCAATTCTCTGTGGAGTAACAATATAGCCAAGAAAACAAACTCGATCAGGGCAAAAAGTGCACTTTTCGAGGTTACCAAATAAACAAGCATCTCTCAAAGCAATAAAAATAGCACATAAGTGTTCAATATGTTCATTAAGTGACATGCTATAAATTAATATATCATCAAAGTAAACCACCACAAATTTACCAATGAAAGCATGTAAAACTTCATTCACTAATCTCATGAAAGTGGTAGGTGCATTAGTTAAACCAAAAGGCTTCACAAACCGCTCATATAACCCAAACTTAGTTTTAATTGCAGTTTTCCATCTATCTCCGAGTGTCATTATGAAAGACCATGTGGAGGTCTACCCATGTTTGTGATGAGTATTTGACTAAAATTGAGCTTGGTATGCTCTGTTTGAGTTTGATTTGAATTAGATTTTCAATTTGAAGCAATTAGAGCTCTGGCTATTTTCCCGGTGCTACCGGCCGAGCGGTAGCACCGAACCCCAGAGCGGAGTGGAAAACCCCGAGAGGGTGTTTTTAGGGTGTTTTTAGGGGATCAGGCAAGCCGGTGCTACCGGCCAAGGCAGCCCGGTGCTACCAACCGAGCAGTAGCACCAGCCCAAATGGCCGGTGTGAAAATTCCAGAGAGGATCTCTTCTGGTTTTGGGATGAAGGGCAGTGCTACCGGCCAGGGGGCGGTAGCACCGGCCCTAATTAGCATGAATGATCCAAAAATTATGATTTTGGGAGCTTAATTGCAAATCTTTTGGACATTGCTATGTGATGGGTATTCCTTGTCTTTGATGGTTGCAGGACGTTAGGTTTTGATCATGGTGAGGCGAAGGATGACCGGGACTAGGCAAGGAGCATCAGAGGTCTAGATGGTTGAGGATCGTCGGACGATGATCGGAGACGGAGTCGGTGCAAGCCAAGAAGACAAGGAATAGATGAGATGCTAGCTAGACGCTGCGTGGATCAACGAGGGCTGTCGGATCCCGGTCAAGTTGATAGGATAGCGAGTCTAGTTAGTGTGCTGTGAAAACTGTAACATCCCAAAATTTGGCTTTATTTAAGTTTTTATTGCTTAAATGTGCATTTGTGATTTTCTGGAATTTATTTGGATTTTTCTGGAATTATTTGAATTAATTTGAAATCAAGTTTATTGCCTTTTATTCAAATCTATTTAAATCTATGCAAAGTTGGAATAAAGTTTTGCCAGAAATATTTTATTTGAGTCCAGAATGTCTCAAAGTACTTTTGAGATTTTTCTTGGATTTTTCCTATTAGTTTTATCGCTTAAAATAAATAAAATGAATTTCTGGAATTATTTAAAATGGGAAATCCTTTTGAAAATCAAGGAATGTGTTGGGCTCGCCCATACATCGCACGCGCGCGCCTAGTGTAATGCGCCCGGTTAGCCCATGTCTCCGAATGAATAGTGTCGAGCCGTTGATCACGATCGTATGGCTTGTGTCTTGCCACGCCGCCAAGGGTGCCTAAGCCGAGGATTGTGATCGCGTGGTCGTGGTGGAACGTGTCTTCTCGTAACCCTAACCGATCGCAGCCGCTGATTCAGCGAAGGCCCGATTGATCTCGCTCGGAAATCTGCGCGCCCATTGCGCCACGTGGACGGCCGCCATGCGCCGCCTCCGAGCAGACTCGGCGCCGCCGCCAGATCCGAGAAGGACTCGCCGCCGGCGGTTAGATCCCAGCGCGGCGCGCCGCCGAGGCTATTTAAGGGGTCCGCAGCCTTCCCGAGAATCCTCATCGTGCGCCGCATCTTTGGTCGGAGGGTTTTGTGAGAATCGCCGTGGAGTGCGCCCGGAGCTCGCCGGAGTTGAAGCTCGCAACCGCCACGGTTTTTGCTCGAGTTCATCGCCGGTTCGTCGGTTTTCGCGCTTTGGTCCCGTGATCCAAACTCGCCGAGGTGTGCCGTAGCGACACTTCACTTCTTCACGCCGAACGCTACGAACGCCATCGCCGTGGTTTCTTCTTTGTCTCCGGTGGATTGCCTCGCCACGCTTCGCCATTGTCGCGGGTAAGCTTTGACCGTCCGACCAGAAGCGGAGGGTTGAGGTTCTCGCCACGCTGCGCGCGATCACTAGCCGTCCGACGGATTCATGCGCTCTGGATCGCGCTCGCCGCCGCAGCCTAATCTGCCGCGTCGCGTGTCGCGCATAGCGCCGCCGTCGGGACCCGGGCCGCGGTGGACCGTAGGAGGTCTCGTGGACTCACCTATGCGCCTAATACGTGGCAAGATTCGATTGGTCGGCGCCAGAATGACATCAGCGTGATGTCATGCTGACGTCATAAATCGCTTTTTCAGAATAAAAATAAATCTGTTAATTTCGAATTTCTGTATTTTCAGTATTTATTTTAAACTTCAAAAGGCTATATCTTTTGCATCGTAACTCGGATTTGAGTGATTCCAGTTTCTAAAAATTTATAAAATTGAGATCTATTTAATGGAGAATTTTATTTGATTTTTGGTGTTCATTTGATCTCTGTTTTGGTATTTATTTGCTTTTCTTCTTCGGTACGCGTAGACGTTGAATTGTGCGACGCTTCGGAGGAAGATCCAGCAACTCAAGAGCAAGTTCCAGAACCAGATCAGGACCTATTCCAAGGCAAGTTGTGCTTTGATCATGTTGAACCCATGTTTATAAAATTGCTATGTCTGATTTACCCTATTGCATATATTTCAAATATACAACTGTTTTAAATTAGATTAGGTTTAGCTAATATACCAGATTGATCTACACCCTACCTTGTCATTGTATGCCATGATCCATTGTCACCTTAGATTGGTTAAATATAGTTGGTTAACAATTATAATCAACATTGGAGGATTAGTTCGTATTAGTTGCTTAGCCTTGCCACGTCATCACATGTGTCAGAATCATTGATAATTAATCTTGATTAATGGAATATGGAACAATGTTATGAACTTGTGTGGAATCACACGATGAGATTGAGTTGTTGTGGCTAGTCATGTCACGCAACGATGTTGAATTGTTGATGGCACGTGGTGCTTGGTAATCAACTGGGTGATAATAACTTAGATTGGGGCAAGTGACAAGGGGCGAGGATGCCAAGGTGGGCCCGATGGGCAGAGGGTATGTGGATGTCTTGCCTTGATCACATTAAGGACTTAACCTTGCAAGCCTTTGACCTGAGTCAATCATGCAACCACATGTCTGGTATGGGCCAGCCTAGCTGATTAATTTGCAATGTCTTAATTTTGGTACTATCGTGGTCGGTGTGAGTTCCCGAGTTATGGTGTAATTCACATGGCGCAAGAGGGGGGCCCTGGTTATGGTTTTAAGACCCACCAGTGTTGAAACCTTAGCGGTAGTATCCTGTTAAGCCGAGCATTGTAAAGGCTCATTATAATCACTCGCCTTGGTGGTGTTTGGTTGTATCGCGTGGGTAAAGTGCATAACCTCTGCAGAGTGTGAAACTATTCTGATAGCCGTGTTCGGTATTGAGCAATGCTCGGAATTACAGTTAAGGGTTAGTTTAATTAATTGGACAACTTGGTTGGGATGGCGGAATGCCATATGGAAGATGGAATTTGACTTAGGATTGGAAACTTGGTTTACTTGAGAAATACTGAATTTATTTACTATTGATATTTGTTTTACATTCTTTACAATCTATTTATCAGATTTGTTCATAAATGTCGCTTATTGCAAAATAACCATGATAGCCTATCCATTGAATAAGCCTTGCATATAGATACATAGAATTGCATTCAGGCACAACTTGTTGAGTGCTTAAGTACTCACCCTTGCCAAACAACAATAATCAACAGCTGAAGAGTCTACACTGTGTTGGAAGAGGAAGTCCAGAAGACACGAGTCATTAGGGTCCAAGCCTTGTTGGTTGCCCATGGTGAATGATGAGCTATCTACGCTTTCTACTTTTCACGCATAATTATTAGTTTATATTTCAGTCTTGCCTGGTGGCTTAGTAATGTAAGTTGGTCATAATATCGCACATCTAGCTATATCAATAAATGAACTATTATTCTATTATCGCTGTGTATGATGTGATATGTACCAATGTTAAGTCGTGTGTACTAGCGCTGATCCCGGGACTAGTGCAAGAACACAAAGGGTTCAATCGCGGATTCGGTCCTTACAGAGGTGGTATCGAGCATACCGACCGTAGGTCTTGGCCCTAGGTAGTATGGAGGTGTCTTGGGGTGTCCAAAATTATTTTCAAAAAAATCTCAACTTGACTAATAAAACACTCTCGACTCATCTCATTCTCTACTTCGCTTTGCTGAATCTACCCGCTTTACTTACTGCTTCGGTGGAGAACTTATTCAAAGTTCTTGTGAAGCGATGCCGATCGTTCGACCTTTGAGGAGTCACCGGTGGCTACGCCATGGAGTTGTGGAGAGTTCTTCGACGCCGGGAGGCTTCTATCGTTCGCTTTATCGAGGAGGCACCGGTCGCTTAATGGTGTACACCGAGGGTTTATTTGCAAGTCGATTATCTACGCCGGAGAACGAGGAAGCTAGCGCACCAATCAACATCTCCGCGTAAGATTCTCGCACGAGATTGCGATTCAAGAGGTTGCCCGACTTGCTCTTCGCCGTGTCTGCCGCGACTACGCCGACGAGCTTCACGACTCAGTGTTCCGGCTTCACCCAGACGTTCAAGCATGCCGACGTCGACGGATCGTGGAGGACGAGTGTGCTACCGCAACTCACCTTGCAGAGTTCGCCCTTGCCCAGGAGGATCATATGAGAGATACTACTCAGGAGTTGGAGACTGTGTACGAGGCGAGGCACTCAGAGTAGCAGAGCAGGAGCTTGAGGTGACCCGTGCTTCAGCCATCGGGATGATCACTGAGCTGGGAGAGGCCCTGGAGGCAGTCGAGGATGAGTTGGAGCGCGTGACTCGAGGAGTTCAGGAGCCAGCTGAGGAGTCCGAGGAGGATCCAGAGGAGCGAGAGTGGGAGCCAGAGGGGAGCGCAGACCCTGTTGTTGCAGAGGACCCAGTAGTAGGTCATCAGGATAGGTTTGCTCCTATGCCAGCTCACCCGCCGGTGTATGCGCCGGGTCAGCCTCAGCCAGGGTGGCTAGATGAGTGAGTGTCAGCCTTGGAGCTGTGTTGAGACTCGAGTGTGAGTCGCGTCTTTAAGTTAGTCTTTACCTTTTTAGTTGACGTTAAGGTTTCGTGTTTAGTTTGCTTCTTTGTAATGCCGAAAAGATGTGTTGCAAAGCTTGTAGGCTTAAATAAGCGCCATACCAAGAATAATAAAGAATTATTTCAATTGGGTATAACCTATCTCCCCGCTTTAGAAAGTCTTACTTTATCTATGCTACATCTACCTTTCCTAACCCAAGAGGCAATCATCGATGGTGAATACTGAGGAACAACGGTGCTTCAGAAGTGGATCGCGCTGTAATGACAACACCAACGACGGGGTAGCCTCAACCACCGCCAAAGGACATGCGTAACTGGGAGCATTTCTTGCGCCGCAGACTAACTCGATGCAGACTATGATGCAAACAGATGCAGCAGATGACCAACGCAGCAGCCAACAACAACAACCCTGTAGCTCAGAACAACAATGGTGGACCTCGATCTCACTCCAAGCTGTCAGATTTTATGAGGACTCGACCACCAACCTTCTCAGGAAATGTGAATCCTTTGGAAGCCGATGGACCGCTTAGAACTATTGAAAAGAAGCCGCACATCACGCAATGTGAAGGCAATGAGAAGGTGCTCTACGCCTCATCAACTTGAAGGAACCGCCACGAATGGTGGAGAATTATCGCCGCCATGGAGCCCCACAAGAGATCACCGGGAGGAGTTTACTAATGCTTTTCGCCAAGATCATGTTCCGAGGGAATGATGGACCTTAAGAAGGAAGAGTTCGTGGCTTTGAAACAAGGAGGCCAACCAAAGGCCGAGTACTTGAACAAGTTTACTCGCTTAGCTCGCTATGCCCTCAAGACGAGCGACGGATAAAGCTAGGCGCCTGCTTCATGAAGGGACCAATTCAGATCGCAGGGATTGATTACCCACAATTTTCCGCACTTTCGTGAGTTAGTCAATAAGGCTTTGATCCTAGAAGATAAGCGCAAAGAGTCGGGTGAGAACCGTAAGCGCTTAATGACTAATCGTGGTGGGCGCCCAAACCATCTACGCTTGAGGATGTCACCACAACAATTTGCTAGATTCCAACCACCACCGTGAACAAGACATCAACCCTCGCACCTCGCCTCGCCAATCGTAACTTCCAGACACCAAAGACAGGCAACAATGCGCCAGAGGGAATCAAGATCAGCAGTGAAAAGATGCTATACCGCAACGAGCCGTGCACTTTTCTAATAGGTGTCCATGTATGGAGGCATTACGCCATTGCTTCAACTTGGGAACAACACCGCCAAGGCACCAACCTCGGAGGAAATCGTGCGCCAGTCAAATCGAGCAACCCCGCAATCAACAAAGGCGCTGAAGGATCAACCACATCACCGCGGATGGAGCTCAGAGGCTACGACGTCGATCGGGTAAGTTCCTGGTCAACTCAAGACTGCCATAGCTTTGTTTGATTCGAGCTTCGATTCGCTTGTTTCTCAAAGTTTTGCAACCAAGAATGGATTTAAAGTGGTGAATCTTAAGTGTGTGTTTTAGTCCAAGCCCCAGGATCCGAGCTTAGATCTAGCCTTGGGTGTTTGGGAGCTAAGTTGCTTATGGATGGGATAGAATTTCTAGCTTAATCTTATCTTGATAGATGCGCGATCCTAGACGCCATCCTTGGAATGGATTGGCTGTCTAAGCATAAGGCCGCTTTGGATTGTGGCCAAGGATCGTAACTTTGAAGGCCCTAGTGGCAAGAAAGTAGAATTTCAAGCAACCGCAGCTCGTGATGGGCGCTTAGTGGTCAACAGCGTGAAAGCCATCAAGATGGAAGATGTGCCAAGAGTCGAGAATACCGCATGTGTTTCGGAAGATTTGCCAGATCGCCACGGATCGCGATATCGAGTTTGTCATTGAATTAGCACCGTGGACAAAGACCGATATCAAAGAGACCATATCGGATGCCTACCGACGAGTTAGTGGAAATGAAGAAGCGATTGAGGAACCGCAAGAAAAGGTTTCATTAGATCTAGTTCATCGCCGGGGGAGCCCCGGTTTTGTTTGTTCGTAAAAGGACGGAAGTCTTAGAATGTGCATCGATTATCGTGCATCGAATGAAGTAATGATCAAGAATAAGTATCCGCTGCCCGTGATCGATGACTTATTTGATCAATTAAGAGGAGCTGAGTTTTCTCAAGATAGATCTTCGCTCGATACCATCGCTGAAGATCCGAGCGAGGATGTGCCTAAGACTGCGTTTTCTACGCGATATGGACATTATGAGTTCACAAATATGTCATTTGATTGACGAATGCCCCGCATATTTCATGAACATGATGAATAAGGTTTTCATGGAATATTTGGATAAGTTTGTTGTAGTCTTTATAGACGATATCTTGGTTTACTCAAGACAGAGGAAGAGCATGCGTAATATCCGAGGATGGTTTTAGACAGTCATGAGAACATCACCTATATGCTAAGTTTAGCAAGTGTGACTTTTGGAAGGAAAAGGTTGAATTTCTTGGTCATGTAATGACTACTAAAGGAGTTGCAATTGACCCAAAGAAGTGGATCCAAAGTGTTGCATTGGGAGCAACCAAGTCTTACTCGATCCGTAGTTTTCGGGAATGGCGGATATTACCGCCGGTTCATAGAAGGATTCTCGACAATTGCTAAACCCCGACGCAGCTTGTTGAAGAAGGAAAAGAAGTTTGCATGGACGCCAGAGTGCGAAAAGCTTTATGGAATTAAAGAAGCGCGAACGACGGCCCGTATTAGTGTTACCGGATGTGCGTAATGGATTTGATATTTATTGCGATGCTTCAAAGCAAGGCTTGGGATGCGTGTTAATGCAAGAAGGCAAAGTCGCTGCTTATGCGCCGAGACGCTTAAGACCGCATGAAGTGAACTACCCAACGATGATTTGGAGTTAGCAAACGAGTGCATGCTTTAAAGATATGGCGCCATTATCTCATAGGAAATAAATGTGAGATATATACTGCACCATAAGAGCTCAAATACATATTCACTCAAGCATATCCAATATGAGACAATCAAGGTGGCTAGAGCTAATTAAGGATTATAATGTGGGAATTCATTATCATCCCGTAAAGGCAATGTGGTAGCGGATGCTCTGAGTCGAAGAGCCATAGCGCCAATACGCTAACAATGGAGGATCAACCGAATTATGCAAGGAATTTCGAAACTAAGGTTGGAAGTCGTTCAAGGAATGGTAGCTGACCGAAGTAAAGCCAACATTGGAAGGTCGATTAGAGAAGGCCGAAAAGATGACGATAAAATTTCTAAGATCAAGGCTAAAAGGAAGAAGGCCTAGCCGTAGATTTCACTGATGAGCAAGGAACCATGTTTTTCAAAGGCCGAATTTGCGTGCAAATAAAAAAGGATCAAACAATTGATTCTTGAGGAAGCTCATGATTCTAAGTACTGATTCATCCAGAAGTGCCAAGATGTACTAGGATTTGAAAGAGAGATTTTGGTGGCCTAACATGAAGTGTGAAGTAGCCGAGCATGTTGCTTTATGCGACGATGTCGAGGGTAAAAGCTATGCATCAAAGACCCACCGTTTGTTGCAAACCATTGAAAATTCGAATGGAAGTGGAGGAAATCGGAATGGACTTTATCACCGGTTTACCTAAAACTCGGAGAGGGTACGATTCCATTTGGGTTATTGTGGATCGCCTAACCAAGGTCGCCCATTTTATCCCAAAGAAAGACCACTTACTCCGAGATCGCTTAGCGAGTTGTATATGTCGAGGATTGTATGTTTGCATGGAGTGCCCAAGAAGATTGTGTCGACAGAGGTACCCAATTTACCTCAAGGTTTTGGAACAAGTTGCATGAAGCAATGGGGACTCGTCTCAATTTTAGTACAAAGATATCACCCGCAGATGCATGGTCGACCGAAAGAGTAAATCGATTTTAGAGGATATGTTGAGAGCTTGTGCTTTAGCTTATGCTACATCTTGGGATAAAAGTTTGCCATATGCGAATCTGATTATAATAACAGCTATCAAGCTAGCCTCGCAGATGTCACCATTTGAGGCGTTGTATGGACGTGCTTGTCGACTCGCTAAATTGGAATGAAACAGAGAGCGCTTGGTTTTGGGCCGATATCCTCGAGGAAGCCGAAAGTCAAGTCGCAATGATCGAGAAAGGTTAAAGATAGCACACCAAGATGTAAAGCTACGCAGATAACCGCTCGCCGAGATTTGAGTTTTGAACCGTAAGATCATGTGTATCTCGTGGTTACCCTCTTAAGGGCGTTAAAAGATTTCACGTTAAAGGAAGCTCGCGCAAGATATGTCGGTCCGCTCAAGATTCGAGCCGCCGAGGAGAGGTAGCTTATCGCTTAGAGTTGCCTCACCATTGGCAGAGTGCATGATGTATTCCATGTGTCGCAGCTTAAGAAGTGTCTCAGAGTGCCAACAGAGCAAACCCGTTGGATGCAATAGAGTCGCAAGAAGATTTGACTTACAAAGAGCAACCGGTCGAATTTTGATGTTATGGAGCGCAAGACCGTAAACAAGTATATTCGCTTTTGCAGAGTTCAGTGGAGCAATCATTCTGAAAGTGAAGCCACTTGGGAGCGAGAAGAAGATTTGAAGTCAGAATTCCCGAATCTATTCTCTAGTTAGACCTGAATCTCGGGTCGATATTCTATTAAGGGGGAGGTTTGTAACATCCCAAAATTTGGCTTTATTTAAGTTTTTATTGCTTAAATGTGCATTTGTGATTTTCCAAAATTTATTTGGATTTTTCTGGAATTATTTGAATTAATTTGAAATCAAGTTTATTGCCTTTTATTCAAATCTATTTAAATCTATGCAAAGTTAGAATAAAGTTTTGCCAAAAATATTTTATTTGAGTCCAGAATGTCTCAAAGTATTTTTGAGATTTTTCTTGGATTTTTCCTATTAGTTTTATCGCTAAAATAAATAAAATGAATTTCCGAATTATTTAAAATAGGAAATCCTTTTGAAAATCGCTGAATGTTGTTGGGCTCGGCCCATACATCGCACGCTAGGCGCCCAAAGGTAATGCGCTCGGTTAGCCCATGTCTCCGTATGAATAGTGTCGAGCCGCTGATCACGATCGTATGGCTTGCGCCTTGCCACGCCGCCAAGGGTGCCTAAGCCGTAGGATTGAAATCGCGTGGTCGTGGTGGAACGTGTCTTCTCGTAACCCTAACCGATCGCAGCCGCTGATTCGCGAAGGCCCGATTGATCTCATCGGGAAATCGCGCGTCCGCTGCGCCACGGGACGGCCGCTATGCGCCGCCTCCGGCAGACTCGGCGCCGCCGCCAGATCCGAGAAGGACTCCGCCGCGTCGGTTAGATCCCAGCGCGCGGCGCGCCGCCGAGGCTATTTAAGGGGTTCGCAGCCTTCCCGAGAATCCTCATCGTGCGCCGCATCTTTGGTCGGAGGGGTTTCGCGAGAATCGCCGTGGAGTGCGCCCGGAGCTCGCCGGAGTTGAAGCTCGCACCGCCGCGTTTTTGCTCGAGTTCATCGCCGGCTCGCCGGTTTTCGCGCTTTGGTCCCAGATCCGAACTCGCCGAGGTGTGCCGCAGCGATTACTTCACTTCTTCACGCCGAACGCGCCGAACGCCATCGCCAGGTTTCTTCTTTGTCTCGGTGGATTGCCTCGCCGCTTCGCCATTGTCGTCGGTAAGCTTTGGACCGTCCGACCAGAAGCGAGGGTTGAGGTTCGCCACATTGCGCGCGATCACTAGCCGTCCGACGATTCATGCGCCTGGATCGCGCTGCCGCCGCAGCCTAACTGCCGCGCCGCGTGTCGAGCGCAAGCGCCGCCGCCGTGGACCGGTCTCGCGCGGACCGCAGGAGGTCTCGTGGACTCGCCTATGCGCCGGAATACGCGGCGTCGATTGGTCGGCGCCGTGGCTGACGCGCCGTGATGTCATGTCGACGCCATAAATCGCTTTTCGAATAAAAATAAATCTGTTAATTTCTAATTTCGATTTTCAAGATTTATTTTAAACTTCAAAAGGCTATATCTTTTGCATCGTAACTCGGATTTGAGTGATTCCAGTTTCTAAAAATTTGTGAAATTGAGATCTATTTAATGGTGAATTTTATTTGATTTTTGGTGTTCATTTGATCTCTGTTTTGGTATTTATTTGCTTTTCTTCTTCTATGCGCGTGAGACGTTGAATTGTGCGACGCTTTCGAGGAAGATCCAGAACTCAAGAGCAAGTTCCGAACCAGATCAGGACCTATTCCAAGGCAAGTTGTGCTTTGATCATGTTGAACCCATGTTTATAAAATTGCTATGTCCGATTTACCCTATTGCATATATTTCAAATATACAATTGTTTTAAATTAGATTGGGTTTAGCTAATATACTGATTGATCTACACCCTACCTTGTCATTGTATGCCATGATCCTTTGTCACCTTAGATTGGTTAAATATAGTTGGTTAACAATTATAATCAACATTGGAGGATTAGTTCGTATTAGTTGCTTAGCCTTGCCACGTCATCACATGTGTCAGAATCATTGATAATTAATCTTGATTAATGGAATATGGAACAATGTTATGAACTTGTGTGGAATCACACGATGAGATTGAGTTGTTGTGGCGAGTCATGTCACGCAACGATGTTGAATTGTTGATGGCACGTGGTGCTTGGTAATCAACTGGGTGATAATAACTTAGATTGGGGCAAGTGACAAGGGGCGAGGATGCCAAGGTGGGCCCGATGGGCAGAGGGTATGTGGATGTCTTGCCTTGATCACACTAAGGACTTAACCTTGCAAGCCTTTGACCTGAGTCAATCATGCAACCACATGTCCGTATGGGCCACCTTAGCCGATTAATTTGCAATGTCTTAATTTTGGTACTATCGTGGTCGTGTGAGTTCCCGAGTTATGGTGTAATTCACATGGCGCAAGAGGGGGCCCCGTTATGGTTTTCGCACCCACCAGTGTTGAAACCTTAGCGGTAGTATCCGTTAAGCCGTAGCATTGTAAAGGCTCTGTTATAATCACTCGCCTTGGTGGTGTTTGGTTGTATCGCGTGGGTAAAGTGCATAACCTCCGCAGAGTGTGAAACTATTCTGATAGCCGTGCTCATGTATTGAGCAATGCTCGGAATTACAGTTAAGGGTTAGTTTAATTAATTGGACAACTTGGTTGGGATGGCGGAATGCCATATGGAAGATGGAATTTGACTTAGGATTGGAAACTTGGTTTACTTGAGAAATACTGAATTTATTTACTATTGATATTTGTTTTACAGTCTTTACAATCTATTTATCAGATTTGTTCATAAATGTCGCTTATTGCAAAATAACCATGATAGCCTATCCATTGAATAAGCCTTGCATATAGATACATAGAATTGCATTCAGGCACAACTTGTTGAGTGCTTAAGTACTCACCCTTGCCAAACAACAATAATCAACAGCTTGAAGAGTCTACACTGTGTTGGAAGAGGAAGTCCAGAAGACACGAGTCATTAGGGTCCGAGCCTTGTTGGTTGCCCGTGGTGAACTAATGAGCTATCTACGCTTACTTTCCACGCATAATTATTAGTTTATATTTCCAGTCTTGCCTCAGTGGCTTAATAATGTAAGTTGGTCATAAGATCGCACATCTAGCTATATCAATAAATGAACTATTATTCTATTATCGCTGTGTATGATGTGATATGTACCAATGTTAAGTCGTGCACTAGCGCTGATCCCGGACTAGTGCAAGAAACACGGGGGTTCAATCGCGGATTCGGTCCTCATAAAACCGTGTACCTAAAACCCGATTTGTTTGGTGGGTTTTGGGTTAGCCCTTGCATGGCTGTGTGAGTGGGTCAATCCTAGCCCTCGATGGAGTTCACTAGAGTTGAGGGACTCATGCAAGGGTGGTAGGTGGCCCAAGAGTAGTATAAATAGAGGGGAAGGGGTGGACTTCCTCCTCTTGAAGGTTTTAGAAGTTTTGTGCTCTTTTGAGCTTTGCCCACTTTGTTGTGAGGCTTTGTAAACCTCCCTTCCAGAAATGCAAATCATTTTCTCTTATGCATGAATTTACTTTACGCATTTAAATTCCGTACTTACATTCTTGCAATTTCCATTCATGTAATTTGGTTTTGCCTCACCTCCTTCTACATGCTTTTGGATTTGCCTCCTCTCGTTCTAAAATGCTTTTGCGTCTTGTGCTGAGGATGTTGATTGTTGGATGAATCTTCTTTAGATCATATCCCAATCATCTAGGCAATCCATGCATTTTTTCTTGCAAGAAATCGGTCTTGTGTTTTTGAGTGAATCATTCTTCAAGATCGTGTTTGTGGGGTTTTGGACTTGAGTTCTTACTTACTGTGACATGTAGGAGGTCCACCAAGGTCATCTTGATCATCAAAACCCCACGAGCAAGTCTTAGATCAAGTTCTTGAGTTTTGCTCAAACTTGGTGTGTTCTTCCTTCTCGGATAAAAAGGTCAGAACTTTGATGTCAATCCATGTGATTTAAGGTTGGAATGACTTCCTACCAAGTTTCATGAGTTTTTGTTTAGCCAATCAAAAGATTCCTCAAAATTTGCTTTTGAGTTGTGCTATTTTCGACTGCTCTTGTCGCTTTGTTCTTGAGCCCAGCATACCGCCCATGTGCAAGACTATCGACCTTCTGCTACTCTGGCCTTCCTACGGTAGCACCGCCCATACAGAACATTTGCTCCTTCTCATTTACTCCCTTTTGAGTATTCTCTTTGAAGACTTGGGTGGATTGTTTTTGTCGGGGATCAGTAACCTCTGTGCAAGTAAACACCCCTCGAGCTCACGGTCGTATCCCACGAGTTCAAGCACCCGAGATCGAGCTCGGGGCCAGGCAAGCTCAAGCACGCGCTTCCTGAGCTCGAGCTCTTGACCAGCGAGCTAGAGGTTGAGCAGGAGAATGAGGGTCCAACTCGATCTAGCAAGACCGAGCTAGGCCAGGTTTAAAGAAGCCGGCGGTTACCAATTCAAGTAAAGGGCTTTAAAGACGGAGTCAAGATCAGCGTGGAGGCTACATTCTTGGGTCAGTTACCACCCGACTTTACTACACCCCAGATCTGGGTTTGGCGCCACGCTTTCGAACTTTTCAGACAAAGCCATTTCTTGTAACGGTTTGTATTAGAGGTATAAAACCTTCCCCTGCGTGGGAAGAGAAGGACAACACAAGGACATAGGCAACACAATACAGAGAACCAGTGCTCGACCTCGGCTCGAGCACCCCTTATATTCAACCACAGTACATCATCATCTACCTTTCACCTCCGGACAAGACTGGAGTAGAGCTGTTACCCGTGCTGGGGACTCGAACCAGTATAATTCCTCATGTCAACCGCTCTCTTATTCTCATCCATTCCGACGATCAGGGTTCCTCCCTTCGGCGAGCATGATCTCGAGTTCCACTCTTATATCATACCCTCCTTCCTCTTACGGTCAGGCAATCCCGATCGTCAACAGCTGGCGCCCACCTTATGGCCCGAAAGTTTCATTCGCTCGGAGGAACTTCATTGTTTCAACGTCACCAACACCTTCGGCTTCAACAACAACATGCCGCATGTGGTGAGCTCGGACTCGGATGCGGTTCCCGAGCACAGGAGCTCCACCTCTATGTTCTCACCCTCACCACCACCGCGCGGACGCCTTGTCTTCATGGCTGACAGCCGTGGGTGAGCGAGGGAGCGGAGGATCATGACCCGAACACCCCCGAGGAGGCGCGTCGGTTGGCTCGGTCCGCTATCGTCCAAGCTATCACCACTCTCAGACGGGAGGAGCACGGGGAGATCCGCACTTCGTCCAAGCAGTTTAACCCTGCCCGCCTAGGTGCCTTCACCAACCGGGAGCACCTGGGAGCCATTGCCCGAGTTATGGCCGATCCTACCGAGGCGAGTTCAGCTCTCTTCGGCCGGGCTCTCGCAGAAGAGCTCGATAGGGCGGCCGACGAGGTCGAACCTTAGCAGCGAGGGTGAAGTCGGTGCCCTGGGTCTCGCTCTCTGGTGAGCGATGGCAACTCCTCGCGCGGGCGTCGACGTTCTCGCTGGTCGCCTTGCAGACGTAGCTCGAAGTCCGCCCTTCGCCGCCCATATCGCCGTGCTCGTGCGCGATCCCATGAACGTGCACGACATCGGCAGAGCGGCGACGGCGTCTTCTCGAGCAGCAGCTCATCCGAAAGCCTTTCTCCAGACGTCTCGCCCAGGTGTCAAAACGTCCACGACTGTCTACACTATCACGCCGACGACGCCCATGCCGACCGTCACAATCGACGCGGGCTACAGCACTGACCTAAGCAGAGATGCTACACCGACCGTGACTCCAGCTCTAGCAGCGATAGCCGCCATGCTCGGCGTGGTGCTGTGCCAGTCTACGGCTGCCCAGCATACTTCGTTGACCTCCGTCGGGTGCGTTGGTCGGCCCAATTTAAACCCGTTGCGATCGAGCGGTTCGACGGGACTAAGAACCCCAACGAGTTCCTCTCGATCTACTCAATCGCGATTTTAGCGGCTGGAGGGGATGAGGTCGTGATGGCCAATTACCTCTCGACCGTCCTGGACGGCGCGGCGCGCACCTGGCTTTTCAACCAGGCGTCTAACTCTTTCTGATCATGGCGCCAAGTACAGGACGCTCTTCGGTCAAACTTTCAGAGCTGCTACGAACGCCCTAGACGAGAGAAGGACCTGGATCGTATCATCCAGGGCAAAAATGAGGCCCTTCGCAACTTCATGCGTCGATTTATCTGCATGATGAACTCGATTCCGAGCGTCTCCGACGAGGCTATCATCAAGGCCTTCAAGTTCGGCGTCCGTGACCGACATCTCACCAACTTGGAAATTATGATGAAACTTGATGTCAACAAACTATTCCAGATGGCGGAGCGTTACGCGGACGCGGACGATGCAGTGCGTTGGAAGCACGACTACGACCAGGGTAAGCTCGTCCTCATTTTCGGCAAGGCTGGACCATCCAACGCCAAGAGCGACGCCTCGGATCCACATGTCAAGAAGCGAAAGAGAGACTACAATAGTGGCGGCGGTCGGCTGCTCATGGTCACTACGATGAATAGCGAGCGCGAGGTGATGGAGGTACAGCAACCCGACCAAGAGGGGCCTCGACCTCAGTAAGGTCGATCACGACCTCAACAAACCCAACGCCAACCGCAGTAGGGACAGCGTCGGGCTGGGCCCCAGCGGGTTGACATCCGCCCACAGGGCGATGGAGTGCGACCCAGGTATGACTCTGACAAATTCTGCCTATTCCATAGGGCCCATGGCCACAACCTGCGAAACTGCAGGACTTGGCAGAACAAGCTGGACACTTTCTATGATGGGCGTGGAGAGATGCCCATGCTCCGTATGAGGACGAGCAAATTAACAGGTCAATACGGTGACGACCGGAAGGTCTTGACCTAGAATTTCAAGAGAGCGACCATCATGTCGGCATGATTTTCGCGTTCATTGGCGACGATCCCGGGCTGAGCTTAAGGACGCCAGACGATCGTACCACGCCCGCTGGGAAGCACACCGACCAGCAGTAAATGGGCTCAAGACCGATTACCTTCTCCCGACGATGTTCTAGGTATGTCCAAGGACCTCAAGACAGCTCTAGTCATGTCCCTGGCCATAAGTAATATTGTGGTCGGGCGAGTCATGGTCAATGGAGGCAGCTCTCTCATCTTGCTCTTAGCGAGCACACTAGACCGGATGCAGATTCCCTGGTCAAAGATCAGGAGAATAGTAGTTCCCTTCTTCGGCATTGTGCCAGGGAGTTCAACCACTCCGCTCGGGCAAGTGGTTCCGCCCGTCACTTTTGGTGACTCCACAAATTTCCGCATCGAACTGGTTAATTTTGAAGTGGTCGACGGAGATCTCCCCTACAATGCCATCCTCGGGCGACTAGCATTGATCAAGTTCATGGCGGCGAACCACTACGGCCATCGCTGCATGAAGCTTCCAGGGCCTAACGGTGTCATAACCGTCTGCGGTGACCTCAAGAAGGCACACGGTTGCGAGGAAAAATCTTTGGTGCTCGC